>CM060892.1:96318992-97638159 GCA_030762935.1 Hymenopus coronatus
AACTGCAAGTACGGTATTTCTCAGAACTTGATAACCCTGTCCCACCTCTCTGCCAAAGGCTGTGTGACTTTAAAGTTTGAAATTACGAGGTGTGGGGCTGGAAACCAACCCTTGCAGATGCCTTGTCTTCCGCTTGCTGATCTCTTAACATATTGTGCAGTACTAACACTTAATAACTGAATTGCTTACAGAGTCTATAGAAAACAGAGCTTTTACTACGTTGTCTTACGCCCCTAGTGGAGCGTCGCCTTTTGTTTGCAAATGGTTATTGCCCAGTGGCAATAGTCTGGTTTGAGAGCTAAGAAGAAAACAGTATTTCTCATTATTTGTTCATTTTCATCCAAGTTAATAAGCGTTGTTATATTTATTTCTTCAGTTAGATAACAAATATAAATATATATATATTTGAGCTTTAAACTTTTATTGTATGTATTATAATGAACAAAACACTTTATTTTGTTTTGTCATTTAATGTATACCTTTCATTTTAATAAATAGATATATCTAGCGTTTCAAAGCTAGGAATAATATTACGCTACTGCTCCGATAAGGGTTAACTGTGTCATTACACAGTAAACCTCCTGCCTCTTCGAATAATCCACGGTTTGTCCATACCTGTCCTAAACATATGGTGTTTTAACAAACATCACTGGAGCCGTTTTTAAGAAAATTAAAAATATCGAAAATATTCCATGTAAAGGGTAGTAGAAGCAGGGAGTTTTCATTGAAAATATTTGTGTCGTATCCTTGGTACCTAACTGACCTATTGTTTGTTTTAATTTCTCTATTAAAACACTCACAAACCGCAGGCAGACCTGTTTCTAAAAATGCGTTTCAGAAAACTTCCAAACGTTTATTCCCAACGAAATCTTTATATATATATATATTTTTTTTTGTTACTATAGAGAAAGTAAAACATATTACCATGAAGAGTAACGGGAGAAAACGCATGGTACTATAAATATTTGAAATTTCGGATATACCAACACCTGAAAGCTAAGCGAAGATGGTTTGGTCTACTCTCTTGCTTCTTCAATGGAAAACCTCAATATTGACCAGACTTCAGTGTCAGATTGTGGTTACGCAGATACATAAAGTTGACTCTCAATGACTGGTTTGCACACACAGGTCGAGGTCAGAAAACGAAAGGGTTCTGACATATCTTTGTCTGTTGCTTCCAGACTTGATCACGAATCTGATATTCGATCGTTTTTGACGGTCTGTGTTTCGTGAAAATGTTCACAATGTTCTCTCATCGTGCCGTATATTCATATTACAACTACTGAGAGCAACAGTGAATCAAGCGCAGTTTAACTGCTAAAAGTGCGTATTCTTGAGTGCATTTATACCTGGAAATAGGTATATTATCTGCAGGTATCTATCGATATGTATTACTGATTTTTCCAATACCAAGATGGTGTTACGAGGATCAAAAAACTAGTAGATCATTGCTGCGACAAGCATTAACAAACATACTGGAAGATAGCTCTATGGAGAGTTTGGTAGGGAAAAATGCTGATGTGCCACATTCACATACATTTCTCTGCCCATGCTGCAACAAAATATTCTTATAAAGCTTATTCCTCTATCTACTTGGTGCTTTTCAAGATAAACATTAGCAGAATTTATTTTATTTATTTGTACAAAGCAAATAAGGAAATGCAATAATCTTCTAATTCTTTTTTAATTCATGGGGTCTGAGAAAGTGATTTCCGGTGGTGGTATCTCGTATCAAGTTTTTGAATGGAATTCCTTACCTCTCCTACTTATTCTACGTAATAGAGAAAGTAAAAGAGTATTTGTTTGTGTGCGTGTATGTGTGTCTGTCTGTGTACAGCATATTCCAAAAGTGAAACCTCGGTTCAAATGCTAATTTGGTATTTAAGCGCAACATTTTCTAAGGATGCGGAATGAACATTTTAAAGAAAATCCGACACCTAAAACTCCCCTTATGTGGGGGTATTATCGTTGTTTTTTTTTTTTCTTTCTTCCAGTTTGACTAATGATTTTTATTAAAATATCGTATATTTAAGCTATTTGTATGGCAGAAGTTACATATTATGCTTTCTGGTAAAGGCCTGAGAAGTCCTCATAATTCTGAACGACCTTTTATTTTTACTTTCTCTAGCCCCGTATACACAGTGTACATCAAAAATTCGATGTCGAGATTTCACCGGAAATACATGTTTTAGGACCTTCTGAGTCCAAAAAAAAAAGCATTTTCAGAAACAGGCCCCTATGTGTGTGAGTGTGTGTGTGTGTGTGTGTTTCTGTTTGTGTGTGTGTCTGTGGACAGCATAGCTCAAAAAGGAAAAGACAGTTAAATACCAAACTTCGTATTTAAGTTTGGTATCTTCCAAGGATGCGACACGAAGATTTTCAAGAAAATCCTCCACGCCTAACTACCCTTTACATGGAAACGTTTTCGAAAATTTTGTTTTTCTTAAAAATGGCTCAAAGAATTTCTGTTAAAATACCACTTATTAAAATTATTTCTATCACAAATAAAATGTATATCTTGAATTTTCTGGGATTAGCTTCTAAAGACCTATTTATTCTGGATGAATTTTGCTTAATTTGGCATAACTAGTAAACCGTAAGAGATAGACAAAAGCTTACTCTACAAAAAATGTAGGTCTTGTTAGAATGCACAAGTTATGTCATGTATATTTTTTTCTTGGAGCTTGCCGTTTTCGAGGTATCCCTTGTTAATGGTTTCAGTTGTGAAGTACTTACATTTTTCTCAGACGGGACTGTCCGTTTTTCTTTTGTTCTACTCCTGGCCAAGCAAAGAAGCGATTTGCAATGACCATCGCATAACGACAGCTTTTAGAACATTTGACTATCACTTTAGCCTAGTGCATTCCCTTAGTTTCTGTCTACGTATAAGGAACTAAGTAACAACATTCTGCTAATGTTTATCTTGATTAGCGTGGTGTTGAAAGAAGAATTATCTTTTGTAAGAAGCTTGTTTGTAAAGTAGCTAGAGAAAATAATGTGACTGTAGCACATCAGATTTTTTAATTTGTTTTTAACATCCTTTAACCTGGTAGGATATGAAATAAATAACATTATCAATGGATAAATGAAAAGTGTGAAATTGTGCTCCAAGAAGCCCGACGTCCATAGAGGCTAGATTTACATGAATTCTTCTTCGCAGGATAAGGAAAATCGCGGGAAAGTCACTGAAGTCATTAAAAGAGATTCGAATACGGGACCCCTGAAAAGAGAGGCAGAAACGCTACCACCACATTACAAAGGTGGGCTGAATGAATTTTGATAACTGGTAAATCGTTAAAATACGGACAAAATCCTAATACACTATTATAGATCTCGTTAAAGACACATTCTCAGATATAATGCTTGTGGCGTTAACCACTTTGTTATTGGTTTGGATTTTAAATTCTTTTACTTTTTGAAGCGCTAAGTCGCTGTATGTTCTTTCTCGTGAACTTGCCAAGAGCATTCAATTTAACCATTACATAGTGATCCGATTGTCGTATTAGATTACAGTATCCTTCCTCTGCTTACAATGGGTTTGTTTGTTTTATAGCCTAGCGTCCGTCAACCTGGTTGGTCATATCGGACAATGAATGAAACTGGTGAAAATGCTCAAATGATCTCGGGGTCCATGTAGCTCTAAGCTACTCGACATTCGTATTCTTAGAATAAGGGAAAACCCCGTAAAAAAACCTTATCTGGGTAACTCGCCCTAAGCGAGATTCGAACTCGCGACCTGTTGAACGTGAGGCAGACACGCTACCCTCACACTAGCCAGGCTGGCTTACATTGAGTGTGTGAATATGTAATGAAGGTTTAACTCGATTAACAACAAATAGAAGAATGAGTTGTTACTTTCTCTGGCACGTATGTGCAATGTACATAGTAGATCAATAGAAGAGAAGGTATTGTATTCCAGCCAAAGATTCGATACCGAGATTTCATCGGAAATAT
Source organism: Hymenopus coronatus (assembly GCA_030762935.1). Classification (NCBI taxonomy): domain Eukaryota; kingdom Metazoa; phylum Arthropoda; class Insecta; order Mantodea; family Hymenopodidae; genus Hymenopus; species Hymenopus coronatus. Next base: position 96,322,947 of record CM060892.1, read on the forward strand.
ATGTTATGTGAACACCCGAATCCTCCCTCCACAAAAAAAAAACAAACAAAAAAAAAACACACAACTTAGAAAAAGGTCTATGTGTGTCTGTGCACAGTAATACTGAAAAACTCAATGCAGGTTAAATACCAAACTTGGTTTTTAAGTTCAGCATATACCAAGGATACGACACGAAGATTTTTAGAAAAATTCCCTCACCTCAAACTACCCATACATGGAACAATTTTTGAAATTTTCGATTTTCTCAAAAGTGACTCTAATGATATCGATTAAACCCGTGTATTAAGGATATTTACAAGGCAAATAAAATGTATACTCTGAATTTCTTGGCAATAGCCCCTGAAGTTCCCTTCATTCTAAATGACTTCTGCAAAGCTGGTAAACCTCAAGGTAGACGAAAGCTTATTACATAGAAATGTAGCTCTTTTTAAAACTCACAATTTATGTAATACACAGCTTTCTTGTTCAGCTACATTTCCGATTTCAATTTTAAAGCACTTAAAAATTTTCTATACGGGAAATTCTGATCCGGTTCATGTCTTTTGTTTTACTCCTGGCCGTGGAAAGACAACCGAATTTCAATGTTAGTCGGATAATGATAGCTTTTAAAAGAGTTGACTCGATTTAAAGCCCCTCTTTACCTTTTACTTTCAAGGAAGCAAGTAATAAGACAATATGTGCTAAGGCTTATCTCGATTAGAATGATGTAGACAAAATAGTACTCTTTTATGAGCACCGTTTGTTTGCAGAACAGAGAGAAAAAGTTATGTGAAGGGCACAGAGCTTTTAAAGAGGGGAAGACTGAGAGATACACTCACTCAAAGAAAAACTGAAATCTTTTACCTGATTTTTGGCCCAACCCGAGGCATTACAAACGCTCCATTAAACGAATTGGCTGGTCTTTGTAAAGAGTTTCCGAAACGAGAAAAATATAGTGAGTTACGCCCCTGTAAAACAACTCGATTCTCCAAGGTTTATAGGTTTATTATAAACCATGGATTATATTAAATCAAATTATAAGGCATAGTTGGACCGTTTGTTTTATAATCACTTCTTGCTTTGGCCTACACTGTTATAAGATCTCCAAGTTGTAATTAGGATCGGCTGTAAAACACATTCCACTATTCAGAAGCTTAGGATTTTGAACAGTTCCCGCCCAAAAAAGGCTTCCAAGCGTTTTTACCGCCGTTGTACAAGTGCGAATAATGACATTTGAGCGGCCATATCTTGATCATGATCAAGATGGGAGAGTGTAGAAGCTACCACAGAAAACAGTAGAGCGTAAAAAAGGGAAATTATGCAGAAGTGCGGAACTATAATCTGTGCTCGGATGAATGCTGCAGCCACCGGACCATGCCACATTGAAGAAGGTGGAAGATTAATATTAGCATCTCTTGTTCCACTCCATTGCCTGATACATAACATAATGGCATGTTTTGATCTTCGCTTTCTCCTTCTGAAACTGTAACTTCCTTTCAGTACCTTACTGTGACAGGCCCAACAATAGAACCTAACACAACCTCACTCGCTTTCCATTGCCACGAGTTTGCGGCCGTCTCTTTCATTTTGTAGTAATGATGAGCTATTGAAATGTAATCTAAATGTTCATATATATATATAGGTTCTATTGTTAGGTTCTATTGTTGGTCTATATATACATACATACATACATACATACATACATACATACATACATACATACATACATACATACATACATACATACATACATACATACATACATACATACATACATACATACATACATACATACATACATACATACATACATACATACATACATACATACATACATACATACATACATACATACATACATACATACATACATACATACATACATACATACATACATACATACATACATACATACATACATACATACATACATACATACATACATACATACATACATACATACATACATACATACATACATACATACATACATACATACATACATACATACATACATACATACATACATACATACATACATACATACATACATACATACATACATACATACATACATACATACATACATACATACATACATACATACATACATACATACATACATACATACATACATACATACATACATACATACATACATACATACATACATACAGAAGAAAATATAGCTTAAAGCACACCTTCCTAATATAAGGCATTTCCCAACTACTTTACATTTATGAAATACAAAACCATCATTTGGATACGTGGCCGGGTTAAAGTTAATTCTATTAGCACCGGGAATAGATGTTAGCCGGCGGAGTCCGATGTTTACAGCCCCTTAAAGGATTGATACATATTTCTAATCTCTATATTTTATATTGATTTTTCTGAAAATTGTACTGTGATATATTGTTATGTTAATATGAATACCGAATTTGATTAAAATTGAACAAATTGTAATATATAAATTATTTCATAAAATTTAACCATATAAATAGTAAATTATACATAATCAAAACTCCCACACGCTTCAACATTTGAGACAACCAACTGGCATTTTTTTACTCTCTCTATACGTACTATGCACATATATTGTATTCAACTCAAAATATGATACCGAGATTTCACCGGAAATGCATGTTTTGAGACCCCCTGTACCTAAAGTTAAATATTATAGTTAGTTTTATGATCCATAAATAAGGATTAAAAAAGGATGTATAATGACTCATTTCTTGAAACATAAATTTTAGGAAAAGTTCAGTGTGTGTGTACAGCATAACTCAAAAGTGACTTGAATACCAACATTAGTACTTAAGTTAAGCAACTTCCACGGATAGGACACGAAGAAGACATACAGCTTTAAAAATATTTGACTATCACTTTAATCTATTGTATTCCCTTAGTGCCCATCTGCTTACAAGGAACTAAGTATTAAGACAATTCTGCTAATGCTTGTTTGTTTAGCACGAAGTAGAAAGAATAATATGTTTTTGTAAGAAGTTTGTTTGCAGAGCAGGTAGAGAAAGTTGTGTGATTTTTTAATTACAGCTTTGAACCACATATAGAAACTTTACATGGTGATATTTTAATAGCTCTGATTACCGATTCATTTATATTTTTTTTTTAGAAATTTAATAATTTTAGCCACTAAAATTAATCATTTTTCATAGAAATACTTTGTTAAAAACTCACTATTTGTCACAGTGCGCCGTTATAGTGTGGGAGTAGCATGTCTGCCTCACATTCAAGAAGCTTCAAGTTCGAATCTCGGATAGGGGGTTACTTGGATTGAAGTTTTTCCGGGATTTTCCCTTATCCTGAAAGACAAATGTCAGGTAATTATAAGCGCAAAGGACCTCGGGCTCATTGAGCATCATTTCACTCATTTCATTCATGTCCGATACGATCCACCAGGTTAGAGGATGTTAAACTCGAAAAAAACAAAACAACTGTTGGTATAGGATATTTGTCGCCTATATTATTAGAGCAGGTACTTCTGCACATTCTGAGAAGTTTTAGTTTTATATAAACAAAAACTGAGACGAATGAACCATTTTGAAAGTGTGAAAACGTATTTTGAGACAAATTCTGTTTTTATACTAGGAAACAGTCCTTACGAGGCAAGACATTTCTTAACACCCTTTAAGGAAATAAAATTAATCATTAATTCTTTATGGCAATATACGAGAAAACCAAATCGCCTCTGATTGGCGCTCATGGAATCTGTCTATATATTGTCATCTAGCTTCTCTACAAGAGTTACATTTGTTTGTAGTTCTATACAGAAATAATAACATTTTATATAGGGATGAAATAAAGATTCTGTGCACGAAAGTATAAGGACTTTTTAGCATTATAACAGCATTCACACAATACGAGGGTGGTTCAACAAATATCTGAGTTTCAAAATATATGATGTTGCTAAAGCAAGTTGAAGTTACCACCGTATACAGTCGACTGTTATATGTCACCGAAACATAATGCTTTAAAGCAGCCGCGAGACATAACTGACTATTGAAAGGACTTTAATTTCGGAAATGGCGTATGGAGTTTAAAGCTTGCTTGAAATAAATCGCGTGTTTTAAGAGATCTGTATTTTTATATAGTAAGCTTTCTCCTAACGCTTAGCTTTTACTAGTTGTTTTAGATTATACAAAATTCCTTCCGAATGAAGAGGACTTCAGAAGCCATTCCCGAACATTTGAAGGTATACATTTTATTCGTCATGCAAATATATTTAATATATGGTACTTTAGTCAAACTCGTTGCAGCCATTTTTGAGAATATTGAAACAATTGAAAACATTTTCCATGTAAAAGGTAGTTTGGGTTGGGAGATGTCTCTTGAAAATCTTCTTGTTGCATCTTTGAAATGTGCTGAAAACTTAGATACCAAGTTTGAATTCACCCGAGTTTTCATTTTTGAGTTATGCGGTTTACAGAGAGAAACAAACGCTCACACACATGGATCTTTTTCTAAAAACGTTTGTTTTGTTTTTATTCAGAGAGTCTCAAAATGTGATTTCCAGTGAAATCTTCCATAACATGTTGGGTGCAATACAATACTTCTCCTACCTAATCTACGTAGTAGAGGAATAAAATAATATTTGATGTGTGTAAGTCTGTTTTTCTTAGATACATACACCATATTAAAATAAGTATTAATATACGAGAGTGGATCACTAAATAACGTACCGTAATTTTTGTTGCGTTATTGTGGCTAGGACGTTTACATTTTAAAGAGATCGTAGTTTGAAATTCGCACTAGAGATTACTATGTTTAAACTAGGTGTAGTTCAGGCATCATTAACTCGTTGGATTTTGTGAGGAGCAAGCAGGTAAACACGTAACAGCAGGGCATTGTCTCTCTTCCTTGTGCAGTGTGTTGTGTAACAAAAAACAATCCAAAGCGTCAGCCATCAACTCCTACAGCTATACCTGCCTAAAAGGAATCTTTCTTATTTATAGAAAGTGGCGGAATAAGTGTTCTGCACGCAGAAAATACAATTTTCAGTGTCATTACGTAACCGTGCAAATGGGTATGACAATTGCCAAGGAAAATAATGTTCATTTCCAATAATGTTTGATACCAATTAATTACCAAAATGTGTGTTCATATTCACTGATATAAATACGAAAGTTTATGGTACAAATCTGTTCTCATACTGTTGGTGTTAGAATGCGTTTACGGTGTTATAAGGGGAGTGGGTAGTGTGAGCATTATATGGACATACAGCTAACCCAAGATATGTAAATTTCTCTGGTTGTAATTTATAGATCGATGTAAAAAATGCTATATAAACTGGATATATGCACATATGTCTCTTTTGCTAAATAAATGACAAAAATTGGACATTTTTATGTTCTTTTTTCTAAGAAGCCAGAATGCAGAAACTTTTAATACATATATAGAACTTCTGCCTTATACCACTGAACTAGGGTTATTAAGCTATATATAATATTTCTGATCTGAAAAATTATTGTCTGTAACAAAATTTATTGATCAAAACCAAATTTCGAATTTTTGTCAATTTTTCATCGTAGTGTCCCTTTAACTCAGCAAGGAGGTGTTTCCCGCCTAAAAATATGTTAGCAGTTAAACGGTTAAATGATCAGTAAACCATATTTATTTTGAATCAGAAAGAACCACATAATTTTTATCCGTTAACAACAGAAAATGTCATTTTATTTTCATTTTATACTACCCACTCTCCTTAACCAAGTCAAGGAGCTTCTTTTATTATGTTAATAATTTCATAATTGTCATAACTTTTTGCAATTATTTATGTTGTGACTACGAGAAGATGTATATGTTTCCAACCAAAGTATAAATACTGATATAAGAGACATAATAGAGCAATAATTACTCCACCAATCATGAACCTACAATAGGTGTATTAAACTATGAAAGGTGGATTACATATTTCAAACGCAAAATGCTGATACTGCCACAGTATTGAAGGATTTTTCTGTTCTTACTTTCCGCGAAGTTGGTCACAATAGGTGATTCGTAGGAGCATCTAAAAAGTTTATTTCTGTGCTTTACTCAAAGGACAATCATTTGGTGATGCATGGTGTAATTCTTGTGAGAAAAAGGTAAAGTACGTAGCAAAAAGCACACATGTTATGTCATCAATTTGTAAAGAATATCGAGGTGTTGTGCGGTTTTTAGTTGTTTTTTTTGGGGGGGGGCGGTATAACTAAAGTGGAATTCACCGGGAAATGTGCACCTATATGGGAAAGACATCTAGATCGAAGCAACATACTTAGTGCACTTTCATTGAAGAAGCTTTGCTGATTGAACACGTTCTGGGCGGCCAGAAAATCACAAAATTTGATTGGGAGGAGCTCTAGCATCCACTTATATTCCAGACCCTGCATTGTCCAACATTCATCGGTTTGGCTCCATGAAAAATTCCTGGGCGCAGAGAAGAAACTGCAGAGATGGCTTTTCTCCAGGAAAATGAAATTCTATGAACAGGATGCAAGAAACTGGTACCACAGAGGCAGAAAGGTGCTGACAGACACAATACCTTCATAGAAATCGTGTTTTACCACGCTATTTAATCAATTTTAGAGCACAGAATATGTTACCCAGAATTGTATTCCTTATGTTCGTTTCTCTTTGAGATATAAAACCTCGGCTGCTATTAGAAAGAGTTTGAAACGTTGTTAGACGGCTAGGACTTTTTTAGAGTGTGGGTTCGAGGTCTGCGTAGGCGCAAGGTCTAAGAACTGCTCAAGGATGTTGCAATGCAAACTTAGAATAAGGTAGGGGAAAACATGAATAAGCTAAAGGAAACCACTCATTATAAAACTATGAAATGAATCGATAGAGAGAAGATGGAAATGCGAATGAAAAAGAAAAAGAGAACCGCGAATGCACTGAATAATAGCAATGTACCTATTGAATATTCTTTAAAAAATCGTATTCTTGTTGTTTATAATCAAGATAAAAAACTATTATTAAAAATGTATTCTTCTATCTACTTCATGCTAATCGAGATAAACACTAACAGAATTGATATTATTACTTGCTTTTTTTCTACGTCGAAGTAAAATAAGGGAATACACTAGGCTAAAATGATAGTCAAATCTTTTAAAAGCTGGTTGCTATGTGATTGAAATTCGTTTCACTGCATGGCCAAGAGTTGACAAATTCCCGTATGTGAGCAGTTTAAAACTGAAGCCAACGAAAAGGAATATCTCGGAAATGACAATTCCACGAAAAAAAAATGAATATGATGTAAAATGTGTGGTTTTAACGAGGTCCACATTTTTGTGTTGCAATATTTTGCCTATTTCTTACAGTTTAGCAGTTACATGCCAAAGTCATTCAGAATGAAGAGGTCTTCAGAGGCTATTCCCATTAAATTCAAGAAAAATATTTTATTTTTCATGTAAATATCTTTAATATATTCTCCTGAAAATGTTCGTGTCTTATCCTTGAAAAGTACTAAATTTAATTACCAAGTTCGTAATTTACCCACTTTTCGTTTTCGAATTATCGTGTTCACAGCCACTCGGACACACGGGCACACAGACAGTTATACAGACAGACGGACACATAAACAGGGAGCTTTTTTCTAAATATGCTTTCCGATGAAATCTCGGTATCAAAATTTTAAGTGGAGTGCAATACCGTCTCTGCCTATTTACTATGTCCTAAGACCAGAAAACAAAAATGGTTAATGTGACAGAACTTTCTCTGGAATTAAGTTCATCTAAAAACCACGGTAATATTACATTGAGAATTGTATCAGTTTTCTACCCGATTTTACTAACGCCTCCTAAGTAGATAGAATTCAGTATATGCAACGGAGGCGGGCAGCTTGTGCACTGCGATCTACGAGAGATATATTATGGGATGAAAATAAGGGACCACAGGAAGCTAGAAACCACAGGTAGACAAGCTACAGAGACGCACGAAAATCCCTAACAATTCCTGGTTTCACTACTGGAGCTGTCCAGAGGGCAATAAATGACCCGTTCAAACAAGCAACATCTATGATTATGATCTTCGGTCTAGTATTATTGGAGCGAAAATCAGCACTATCTGTCCGGCACCGCTTTACTCCACATGTCGCATTCCGTGGTGTAGTGGTTACCATGCTAACTTCATATACCCAAGGTAGCGGGTTCAAACCCGCCGGAGGACGATGAATTTTTTTCGGGTGTAAAAATCTTTAGCATGGCTTCCTTCGGAAGGGAAGTAAAGCCGTTGGCCCCGTGTCGTAGAAGAACCTCAAGCCTGATAGAGAGGCCTCTGAGTGAAATTAAGTGGTCTTTCACACCCAATTTGGAATGGGACGCTGAGAACCTCAACATTAAAGAGCGTCCATAAATAACAAGCCATTTACATTTACATTTTTTTTTTTACTCCATGAAACCTCGAAGCACATCTGAAACATGAGAAAGAAGCGGAATGAAAGGGAAACGAGTGAAAGAAAAATGTGATTTGAAAAATCACCCCTGCAATCGCCTACCAATCGGAAAAAAACACGAATAACTTATGATCAGTGCGAGCGATCGATCGGAATCGAGCCTCAGAGACTCATACGTCAATGGGAAGTGATTCTCTCATCTAAATATAAGTAAGATACATTGCTAACTACTCAGAAAAATCTGATGTGTTCCATTCACATGCCTTTCTCTACATTTCTGTAATAAGTTATTGTTAAAAAGCTTATTCTTCTATTGACTTAATGCTAATTGAGAAAAAATTAGCAGAAAGTGTCCCGTTACTTGCTTCCTTGTAAGTATACGTGAAATAAGGGAGTACCATAGGCTAAAGCGTTAGGCAAATCTTTTAAAATCTGGTTGCTATGTGATTGGAGTTCCTTTGTTTCTATTGATAGGAGTTTACAGATTCCCGGATGAGAAAAGTATAAATATTTTAAAGCTGAAGGCAATAACTTGGAATATCTCAAAAACGGTCAACTCCACGAAAAAAAAATGTATACAACATAAATTGTGTATTTTAGTGAGCTCTACATTTTTGTGAAGCAAGTTTTTGTCTAGCTCTTATGGTTTACCAGTTATGCAAAATTTCGCAAAACTCGTCCACAATAACTATTCTTCAGAGGCTATCCCCAGAAAACTGAAGATATACATTTTATTTTCATGTAAACATCTTTAATATACGATATTGTAATCAAAATCGTTAGAGTCATTTTTGAGAAAGCACAAATTTCTGAACAATTTTCCATGTAAAGGGTAGTTGGGATATGGGGATTTTATTGAAAATCTTGGTGTCGCATCCTTGAAAAATACTAAACTTAAATGCCAAGTTTAGTATTTAACGGACCTTTTGTTTTTGAGCTTTTGAGCTTTTCTGACCCCCCCCCACGCACACACAGACACATGGACATTTGTCTAAATTTTTTCTTTTTTTGGATTCAGGGGGTTCTAAAACACATATTTTCGGTGAAATCTTGATATCGAATTTTAGGTTGCATTACAATACCTTCTTTATACATTATGTACATAGTACGTGTAGAGAAAGTAAAATTTTGTATTAAACGAATTCTTTCCCATGAGTTGTCAAATTCAGCTATATACACATATACCAGGTGGCTCAGCTTCCCCGTATTTGACGTTTGCAGATATTCCAAAGTGCGATACAAGTGTTGCAGAACTCAAGGGGGATATTTCAAGTTAAAGCCGATCAGATAGGAACTGGCGTGAGCGTTTTGGCGCAGCCCGCTCACCGTCTCCGTTAATAACAAGATGTCAATTACATATTTATATGCCACCTTTAACATTTAGGCCTCACCAGTGTTTTTTGGAACAATTGTTCATTCTACGGCATTCACTGTTTATTGGGCTATTTTCTTTAGCTTTACACTCTCAAATTCACACTCTCATTCATACTTCCAGATTCTAGGGAGAATAGGAAGTAATCTTGGTTAGATTACTTTATAGTAATAGTAATTTCCACCTCCAGCCGCGAAAAGAATTCGGGACTCTTTGCCCAGCAGGCAGGTGCTCTAATACCTGAGCTACTTGGCTGCATTGGAAATAACTACTCGAGTATTTTTATATATATATATATATATATATATATTTTTACACTTAGCTTATGTGGAGTCAAAAGATCTGCGATCCAGCTCCATGTCATTCTCAACAACGTAAAATAAAACTTATCTTCGCAAATATATTTTTATGATTAAAAAACTTTCCACATTAATGTAATTTATGAACTGAAATTATATTAACATAGTTATAGTTTATGTCTGTCGGAGGAATAGGATTTTTAATGGGAAAAAAATCTGTGTTCTATTCACTGGGCTTTCTCTACAATTATTGTTAAAAAAGATTCAGATCCTTTATTTACATCGTGAAATCGAGATAAACATTAATAGAAATAGTTGTATTAATTACTTCTAAGTAGAAAGGAAGTAAGGTAATACACTAGACTAAAGCATACTCAAATATTTTAAAAACCCGTTCGCTATGTGAAACAATTGAAATTCGGTATGTTTTTAGCGCCAGGAGTAAAACATGAAACGAAAGATGATCCTCCGTTTGAGAAAGTTATAAATACCTTAAAATTGAAACCAATAACAAGGAATATATTGGAAACGGTTAACACTACAAAACATGTATGTGGCATAAAATGTGTGTTTTAATGTATAATAAGTTTTTATCGATCTCTTATGATTTTCTAGCTATACAAAATGAATCTAGATTAAAGAGGTATTCACAGATTATTCAAAGAAAATTCAAGATATACGTATATGTTATTTGTCATGTAAATATCTTTAATATTTCAATATTTTAATCAGAATCGTTAGTAATTTTTGAGAAAAACCACATTTTCAAAATATTCTAAATATAAAGGCTAGTTTTTAGTGGGGTATTTTCTTCAAAAACTTTGTGTCGCATCCTTGGCTGATACTAAAATTAATACCAAATGTACTATTTAACAGTATTTTCATTCTTGAGCTATAGTGTCCACAAATACACACACATACCGATATTTTTCTAAAAAAGCTTTTTTGGATTCAGGGGTAACCAAAATATGTATTTCCGGTGAAATCCCGGTATAGCACTCCACACAAAAATTCGATACCGAGTTTTTATCTAAAATACACATTTTAGGATCTGCTATATCCAAAAAAGTATTTTTAGAAAAAGGTCTATGCGTGTCCGTCTGTCAGCGTGTCTTTGAACACGATAACGCAAAAACGAAAAGTTGGTAAAATACCTACCAAACTTGGTATTTAAGTTGGTATCTTCCAAGGAATCGGCAGGAAGATTTTAAGGAAACTCCCCCTCACCCAAAATATCCTTTACATGCAAAAATTTTGAAAATTTTGATTTCCTCAAAAATGGGGCTAACAATTTGGATTAAAATACTAAATATTAAAGACATTTTCATGACAAATAAAATGTATATTTGGAATTTTCTGGGGATAGCCTCTTCATTCTGAATACATTTTACTGAATTTTGCATAACTGGTAAACCGTAACAATTAAAAAGTTACTACACAAAAACATTAAAACACACAATTTATGTTATAATAATTTTTTTCATGGAATTTATCAAATGCAAGATATTTCTTATTGTTTTTTCAGTTTTAAAATACTTTTCTATTATGGAACTTGACAACTCCTAATCATGCAAAGATCACATGTCAATCAGCTTTTAAAACATTTGACTATCTGTTTAGCCTAATATATTATCTTATTTTCCTTCTACTTAGAAGAAAGCAAGTAATAAAGACCATTTCTACTAATTTTAACCTCGATAAAATAAATTAAATAGAAGGGCGAGCTTTTTAACAAGTATTTGCCACAGAATGTAGAGAAAGTCATGTGAATGGAAAACATAGATTTTTAGCTATTTTACCTAGATTTTGGATCGAATTTTGTCGAATTATAGGACATTAGAAAGCAGAACCCCTTGTATCTATCAACTTTCTCCCATCTTTTTCATGGGTGACCGATATTTTTTTTTTACTAAAGAAGATCCTGACGAAAAATCCAAAATCCCTGGATGTCCAAGTTGGTAGTGAAGAGATTGGTGTCCCTCCAAGTAAATATAATGCTGGATAGTTGGAGACACTGAAAAAGTCAATGCCATATCCGGGATTTGAACCACGGCTCTTCCAGTCTCTAGCCGGTTGCTCTACCATTGGCTGCCATGACAACATGCCGGAATGGCATTAAATTCCTCAATTGACTCGCATTTTTCCCGGTAAACCACAAGGTGATCTCAAATTATTTTGAGATGACATATCAAATGGCGACTTGCAATGTCGTAAGTACTCTGTTCCAGGATTCATAGCATAGCCAACTATTATGGGCAAATAGTGTTAATCGGCATGTTGCCTTGTAGCTCAGCGGTAGAGCAACCGAGTAGAAAATCCTGGCATAGAAATTGAACTTTTCAGTCTGACTCTCCCTATCCAAATCCTGTACTACACACGTCTTGTGTGATAAAAAGAATTAAATCAACAAATATAGTGTTACTCATACATTTTGCATTTGTAACAGTCGGCTGTAAAAAACCATTTATTTGGCATAACTTGTGTGCTTTAACGATATCTACATTTTTGTAATAAGATTTTGTGTGTCTCTTATATTTTACCAGTTGTATAAAGGTCATTCAGAATGAAGAAGAATTCTTTCTTTCTTACTTTCTCTTTTCTTTCTTTCTTTCTTTCTTCCTCTCTCCCACCCTTCTTCCCTCCGTTTCTTTCTCCTTTCTTTCTCTCTCTATTTCTTCTTTTCTTTCTCTTCTACCCTCCTCGTATGTACGACTTACAACCCTAGGATTTACAAGCCAGGGGGTCATATGACTTGAGCAGAAGCTCTGGATCAGAAGGAAGCCAGGATGGACGAACAGCCCGATGCCTGGTATAAAAGTGAGAATTGAATGATATGAAATGACGGTGAAATTGATGAGAGGAAAGATGATAATGGGGCAATTGTTGGAAGGAATGGCGGTGGAAACCAGAGAAAACCTGCCCAGACGCCCTTCGTGAAGAGGATTTCATTACCAAAATATTCAAGATAATTATTTTATCTGAGATGCAGACAAATATCTTAAACACATGGTATTTCAATCAGAATAGTTAGAGGTATTTTTGATAAAATAAGGAAAACACTTTAGTGTAAAGCGTAGCTGTTTTGGTTTTAGATATCTCAAAACCTGTATTTCCGGTGAAATTTCGGGATTTAATTTTTGGGTGAAACTTGATACTTCCTATACTTATAATAGGTAAATAGTAGAGAAAGTAAAAGAGCAATCATAAAATTGAGGACAAAATTAAAGCAAAACCTTGCAATGAAAGAATAGTGGAAGCATATAATATAATTCTGGGACGAAAGATGTAGTCGAGACCTGAAGATCTTGGATCATCTTTGTAATGCAGATGATGAAGACGACATGGAAGAGGTGACCAGAATTACTAATGTAAGAGAAGAATAAGAATAGATACTAAAAAAATCATAAAAACACTTTGGAAGACAGAAGGCAGGAGAGCAGTATAATAAACTGGCTCCCCCCAAAGAAAAAAAGAGTTGCACAACTTTTTGGTTTGCAGCTGGGGTCAATAAGTGAAGAAGAAAAGGATGATTGACTAGCAGCAAGAATAAAGATGAGACGGGCAAACAAAGACCTTTGAATGGGTGATTTCCCAGCCTCTGCAGGTCCATGAGCCGTGGGTGGCCCCTACGCCGATCTTGTCCGGAAACTGTATAGGTGTGGAGGGGAGACTTGGAGTCTCAGCTCAGGTAGCCAGGAGCTGCAACTTCAGTCTGGGCCGGTCCTTCGCCAGGAGACCACGCTGTGTTACCATTCTAGTTATTTATTTATTGTGCGGCCATCATGGGGATATGCAATCAACGTGTTAGTTCGCTCTTACTGTGGATACTCCTGACATTTGGAATAAGTCACGCTAAAGGTAAGCTTAACATGTGGAGTGATGGAATGGAACTGGAATGTATTTCCCTCGCGGCTAATTTCATTTACATGTATATTTTAACGAAGTCTGCTTGACGTGGAAATATCAGTGAAACAAGATATAAAAGTGTTGATACCATAAACATATTATAAAAGTAAATTGAAACAGAGGAAAGAATACCTTATAAGCGCTTTTCATTTATTACTCGGTGGTTGTTAACAGAAGCACTAATAGTATTTGCATGATTCATATTAAGGTAATGCATCTGTTAAATTTTGGAAATTCATAGTAAAAGATGTCCAATGAAATGCATACCAGTTATTATAAATAATGACATTTATCAATGCGCGGTTGTAATTTAAATAATAATATTACTTTTCTTAACTCATTTTTCTAATAATAATAATAATAATAATAATAAAACATGTGATGCATTTTTAAAAATATTCACATTAAAATTCAAGTTTTAGAACAAATAAATTTAGAAGTAGATCTATTATATCACATTTTATATTAACCCTAAATATTGCAGAAAATAATAATTATTATATATTTTTTGCACTATCTAAAAGTCTTGAGTTTTCAAAATATAACAATTTATTTCTAAAAATCGAGGCATTATTTTTAAAAAATCTGATGTGTTCCATTCACATGACCTTCTCTGTTCCACAAACAAACTCTCTTTACAAAAGAGAGAGTTATTGCTTACTTCTTTGTAATTTGAAGGGTAATAAAGAAATGCATTACGTTACAGCGATAGTCGGATCTTTTAAACGCTAAGTGAAACAATTGAAATGCGGTTCTCTTTGCTTGCTAGGAGTAAACAAATGAGAGACGATGAGAAATATGTTTACCGTTTGAGAAAGTTTTAAGTACCTTTAAACTGAAATTAATAACTTGGAATATCTCGAAAACTGTTAACTGTACAAAAAAAAAAAAAAAAAAAAAAACTGTATATGACAAATGTGTGTTTTAATGAAGTCTACATTTTCGTGTAGTGAGTTTTTTTCTATCTCTTAAGGTTTACCAATTATGTAAAAGTTATACAAAAGTTATCCAGAATGAAGTTCTTCAAAGGCTATTCCCAGAAAATTCAAGATATATATTTCGATTGTCATAAAATTGATATAAACATGTGATATTTTAATCAAAATCGTTACATCTATTTTTTAGAAAATTAAAAATTTCGAAAAGTGTTCCACATAAAGAGTAGTTGGGAGTGGAGGTATTTTCCTGAAGATCTTCGTATCGTATCCTTGGAATATACTGAATTTAAATACCAAGTTTGATATTTAACCGCGTTTTCGTTTTTGAGCTATGATGCCCATAGACACACACAGACATGTTTCTTAAAATACTTTTTTATTCATGGGGTCTCAAAAAGATATAATTCCAGTTAAATATTGATATCGATTTTTTAGCGGAATACAATAACTGTATTCCTGCCTGCAGTAGGCAGAATACAATTTTTGAAACAAAGTAATAAACAAATTTACTGAGATTTTGAAGAGCAGGTGCTGGCTCTAGGAAGATAGACCACAAAGAAATGAAGATGTAAGGAGGGAATTAAATAATATAATATTAATGATAAAACTAAACTTTATAAAACAAAATAGTTTATCCATATACAAAAAATTGATATAGCGGAACTACCTTTACACTTTAAGAATTATAAACTGATAGGGATAAGAAATATTGGAAAATGCAAAAAAAAAAAAAAAAAAAAAAAAAAAAAAAAGAGGCATAAACAATATGTAAGTTGCTAAAATGATGTCTAATGCTGAAGGAGTGAGAAAAAGAAATTAGTAAACAAATGCATTATGTGAAGTATTTTGAATATAGAAAAGTGTTAGGAAAAAGTTTGCAAGAAAACAAGGTTTAAAGCTTTCGTGTCTATTAATAAGCATGCGTCAGCCAATTTATAGCATCAGTTAATTATTTGTTAAAGTACGCCAACTGGGAAAAAAGATACATTTTCTTAAATTTTTTTTATTATGAAAAATATTTATTTCTAATTTTCACAATTTTTTTCTCAGATGTAGCACCTTAAGTCGGTAATATTAATGTTACCGGTAAAATAAATGAATATTTTCCTGACAATTCAGCTCAACTATTAAAACGTCAATGAAATGGCCGAAATTAGGCAATTTCAACCATTCGCGGTCATCTGACTGAGCAATATTGTCGAAACATCTTATCGCAGCTGATGTTCATTTCTTTGAAATCTTGTCGCGCCTGACGTTCGCTTGTTTAATATCCTGTCTTGGTTATTGGTAACAAGTTGAAAATCCAGTCAGCCAAACTTCAGTTTTAATAACTGTTTGTTCAACAATTTTACTTTCAATTAATTCAGTTACAATGTTTATTTAAAGTTTTATCCAGTTCATAATGTATTTAGTTAAAAAAAGGAGTGAAAATAATCATTATTTGTATTTTTATGTATGAGATAAATGCAATAACCTCAAATAAAATAACATGTGTTTCCAATTCATGTATTAGCTGTTAAAATGTGAAATAAAATAATTGTTCCCTATTTCTATTGTTGCTATCGATTTTCATACATTGGGTGTAGGCATAGTAGGCCATATCATAATTCAGGAGGCAGTGAAGAAAGGAAAAACAATCGGTAAAGAAACATGGTTGAATGCGTCATCTACCATTTGAGAATTAATGTAAGTATTACAAACATAACCTGATAAAATTCCCCTTCCTATATATTATAAAGTATTAATACTCTATTTCGCTGAATTGTCTTATTAAATACAACTCGTGTTTTCATTTCTTAGGACAATTGACTCATGTCGCTTCGCTCCGGTCGTGAATAATCGACAAGATGAAAACACTCGTGGTATTACATATGACAATTAGTTTTGCATCAATACCATTTCCATAACACATTCAGTATTTACTTTGTGTACTGCTTACCTAAGCCTGAAGAAGTATATGAATTCCATTTAAAAGCTCTATATAGTTATTCAAAATAAATACACTTTTTATTACTATCTGACACCAAAAACAGTGAAGTGTGTGTCCCATTCATATGACTTGCTATTCACTTCTCAACAAACTATTCTTGCAAAGCTTATTGTTCAAGCTGCTTCTTGATAATCGAGATAATCCTCATTTACAAATGTACATCTATTTTACTTTTAGGTATACGAAGGATACAGTAGGCTAAATCGATAGTCACATTTTCAAAAGCTGGTAGCTATTTGATGACTTTGAGGTTATTTGCAAGGCCACGAGAAACGAATAGCGACTTACCATTTGGAAAAAGCTTAAGGTTTTTAAAATTAAAACCAGTAATAGAATATCTCGTAAATGGTTGAAGCTACAAAAAATTATTAGACATAAACTATGTGTTCTAATGAGACCTATATTTTTTGTGTGGTAGAAATGTATGTATTACACAACTTTTACATCGGTACCTGCAAAATTGGGTCGTCCCCTTGTCGCGGTGGTAGCGCAGCTACTTACCAAGCGGGATACCTGGGTTCGATTCCCAGTACCGGCGTGGGGATTTTGCCCCCGCTGGGAGACCTGGCCCGGGGTGAACTCAGCCTCGTAAGGTCCCTGGGGGGGGGCCAATTGGGGAGCTACTTGATGGAGAAGTAGCGGCTCCAGGTCATGAGAACTGCATTAACCGGCCGGGGGGAGGGCACGAGGCGCTGACCACGTCTCACCCTCCAATTCTGCTCCCCATCCATGACCTCTGTAATGGACCGAGATGGGGGACGCAGCGGCCGGGCGGTAGGCCAAGGTTCTCCGTGAGCTGTCGTGCCATGGAGTAGTAGTACCTGCAAAATTGGTTTACCAATCAAACAAATACTATTCAGAATGAAGAACACTTCACAGACGATGCCTCGAAAATTCCACATATACATTTTATTTTTATGGTGTTTTAATCAAAACAGTAATTTTTGGGAAAATAAAATCTAATGAAAAATATTCGATCGAAAGTGTAGCTGAGTGAGGGATACTAAGTTTGATGTTTAACCACTTTTCAGTTTTTATATCATGCTGTTTACAGGCGACAGAGAGACATATATACACACACAAATTTTCTATTCAGGAGACCCAAAAGCATGCACCGGTATTGAGTTTAGGGGTGGAATCTCTACCTACTGAGTAAGTAATAGAAGAAGTAAAAATTCCAGTGTTAAAAGTATTTCGTAAACAATTCTTAACTTTAGAAGTTTATGTTTATATATACATAGTTTTGCACTAAATGATTCCGTATAAACACACTTTCTATAACACATTCACTGTATAATTGCTTAAATGGAATGACTCATCTAAAAGTTATACATAGTTGTTTCAAAGAAAATGCAACATTTAAAAACCGACTTCTGTTTATGCAAAAGCACAACTCAGAAATGAGAAAATAGATAATTACTAAGCCATTTAATTGGTGTATCGTTTGTCAAATGTTTAGTGGAACTGACGCCCTCCGCTGGAACACTTATTTACACGGAAAACGGTTACTCTAATGACACTATAGGTCCTATAGAATGGCTTCTAGAGTGATACAGCAATGGATAAGGTAAGCAGTGAACTTTGTTGGGTTTTTTTTTCAGCATAACCTTTTATTTTTATGCTTCGACTAAACACGCTTAAATGACAAACAAAATGACATTTAGGAAATAAAAACATCTCAAAATGAGGTTAAAGTTATTGGAAAGTTTATTGGCGTCCTTGAGTCGGTCTTAAAACAAAGGAGGATTCTGGTTTAACATGAATCATATACACATTCCAAAGACATTTAGTCAATTTGAGTATACTTGCCACATTGAATACTGCTGTAAAAGCGGATTCAAAAAGTATGGATCTTGGATCCGATCCTTTTAGAAAGTGGAATTTGAATAAAATCGGATCGAAATGTGTTACTTGGAAACTTCTCCGTATTCAAATAGTTTTAAATAAACAATCTCTTCTTTTGCTATACTCGTATGAGGTAGTCATATGTTAATGCTTTTTATTTATTACTCTGTGGTAGCCTATTACAGTACCACTTTTATGGTTGCTGTAGTTTGGAATGTACATATACAAATATAAATATTTAATTTTAAATCCTGCTTATACTCACAGATAACAAATATATGTTTAACAAGTTCGCCAATGCAATTCCAATTTGACTAACTAAATTTTATTCTGCATATTTCTGCGTAATTTATCTTGCGTATTCAAAACGATCTCAATTCGTATTGAATTTAACATGTGAAAATGGATCGTATTAAGATGGAATTGGATTCAAATTGATTTCAATTCCCCAGTAATAATAAAACTGGTCAGGAATGAAGAACTCAATAAATTGAAACAAAATATGAAAATACCATGAGAAAAATTATAATAACTAATCCGCTAATGCCTGCTCGAGCGATTATTAAAATTAATATTTTATAATATTTTGTTAAAATAGGTTAAGTTTTTTACTTTCTGTACTTTTCTTATGATAGAAGGACTGTTCCATTCTATCCTGAACTTCATTGTCGATATCTAAATTGAACTGCACATTTTATATATACTGTGGTGTAAAATAGCATTTAAAAAAAATTGTTATCTCTGTTTGTCCTGTCTATGAGATCTTATCATGACAAATAGAATTTTCTGCACGTAGCCTTGAAGCCCTCTTCATCATTGTTTAATTCTATATGATTGGGAAACCATTAAAGATAGACAAAGAATTCACTAAACTATGTAAACATTTATGCCAACTACATTTATTCTGCGTAGGAAATATTCGCTGTTGTGCGTTTAATTTTTTCCATTTTAAGTATTTTGGTAGCCGTATATAACGAAATTTGAAAATATCGGATTCTCTCTTTCTTTGTGAGCTCATGACATGCAAAACCTGGCCTGTGATATATAACAGATGGATATTGTTTTCACTACTTGAACCTAACTAGACACATATTACACATTTTAAATCATTTTGTGTTGTGTCTTAGTTAAAGTACTTACAACTGTCACTTTTAAAATCAGTGATATAATAAAATATGCCACAAATCGGGAGTGGGTAGAGAAAATCACATTTTAAAAATATTTCTTGGAGAATAGTTATTCCAGCGTAAAGTATACATTTCATTATGGTTTAGGACATTGTTAAATATTTGTGGCAAATAATGTAAAATCATTTTAAAGATATAAAATACTCACAAGTTCCAGGAATGCCTTGCAAAAATAAGAATATCAACTTTAATGTTTTTTGTAAGTGTATTTATCTATTAAAATTGATTCTTTCGTATCATGTTTTCCTTTTAGTGCATAAAGTATGATAATAAGAAAAGGCATCACAATATGTTAGTAATCGATATGGTTGATTTATTGCAGTGTTATCCTTTACCTGCTAATATAGTCAGCATAAATAAAAACCAAATAGTTTATTCATTAGTTATTTACATCAGCTTGTTTTATGTTTGCGTGTTTATAGTCGCTTAAGTAGTATAGTTATTCACAACAGAATAACTCCTTTTATTTTTAAGAGGAGGATTTTAAGATAGATCGAAACTAAAATGCAGCCACCCAAAAAGGGGGAAAAATAAGAACAATTAAAAATTAATGCGTTATATAATAGTTTATATGTACAGAAGCATATAGTCAACAATTTTACTGTGATATTATACTATTAAATGACTCTTAAGTTGTGTTTACTCTTTGGAAATTGTGATTTTTTGAAAATTTTCAAATTTATTAACATATGACATTTCTTACCAGAAGTGGGCTTAACTTAGGATTTTGTTACACCTTGCATTGCTACTATAACCACATTATAGAAATTTTATTTCACTATTTCTCCAAAACAAATGTTCAAAAGTTTTACTGTTTTAAATCTAAAAATGTACCTTTAAAGATAATATACACAATTAATACATATATAATTTTGAAACTTATTAGACAAGCAGTGATGTAAATCAACATCTATGGCTTAAATCTGAGTTAGAACATTTCAGTAGGCATTTATATTAAAAATCAATTGTCAAATTCTTGTTTTGAATTTACAAATTTTCAACCTTTTGAACAGATGGTTTAGTTGAAATGTCCGAAGTTTACATCATTTTAAATGTTTAGAGAAATACATTGGTTTATCGAACACACTAAAGATGCTATAGTGTTTTAAAAAAAAACTATTTAAATTTTTCAATTTCGAATTTTTAAGGCTGTCAAAAACATATTTTAAAAGTTTAATGCTGTAACACCTTTTCATCCTAACGTGCATATGTAGCTTAATGTGTTATTTGTTACATTAACATTATATATAGGCTCCACGTGATGCTGTTTGCAGTTATTTCAATGAAATGTTTGGAGCTTAGAAAATATGGAATAAATAGCTGCAAATAGCCCTTTGGAACATTTTTGAATGGTTTAAAAATAATTCAAACAAATAAAAATATTTTAACAATAATTGCAATAAAGTGAACATGTTCTTAGAGAAATACAAACAAGAAAAAACAAAACAAAAAACAAACAAACAAATATTCAGATAGAATTCTAAACGGGATACAATATTGATACTCAAGAGAAAAACTAAAAATCAATATAAGCACGCACACCAGTTCTTAGTTACATTTTAAATACTTAAATTATGATTATCAATAACTATTACATTACTTTTAATATATACATGTGTAAATATTTGTGCATTGTGCAAACCACAACAATATATTTTCCATATCATGTAGTTCAATTTTCAAAACAATAATAACATTTCTGGCAAAACCATATAAATTCGTGAAAAGAGAACATTTTAGTTTAATGAAACAACTATTTCAATCACCACATATCCAAATATATCCCATATCACTTCATGTGTTCATTAACAAATTGAATATTAAAGTGTTTTATTATGTACCTATATTTCGCACAGTAATATCTATAATTTTAGTTAAAACATTTTCTCCATGACACGAGTGTTTAAAAAAAGCTTGGACTTTTAGGATTTATTACAGGAACTTATATTTCTCACCTTCTGCAACGGACAACTTGATTTAAGTGGAAAGTAGTGTAGCCTATTCACTGCAAAGTTGTGGCTCTTATACATTCATCATTTTTGTTTATTTATTTGTTACATCGCTTGTTTCAGAAAAAATCTTTTCTTAACCCCTTACCACTGTTTATTGTGCATTTTGGTCCCCCCAGACTTTTTATAAATTTTATAGAGCTTTATGAATGAGCTTCCAATGTAGAGGGAAACATATTTTGTATAGCTCTGTTTTAAATCTATAATCTCAAACATTCCTTTAGAAAAGTTACACTTGTGCAAATTATGAGCTTTATGGTATAATGCTTTTTAGTACTATTTGTTATAAATCCACTAGTAATTTAATGTTATTATATTTAATTAAATAGCTGAGGTGCTTAACATACTGGACGTTGCCAACTTAGTAGCTTTATATCGTATATTTCAACAAAGGATTTTAATTTTCCCCAAGTACATCTTAGATTAACATTTCGTTTCGATAATAAATTTGCTGAATAATCCTCAGCTCGTTTAATTAATATTATATCAGTAAATTGATTTCAAGTGATTTGTTTTTACGGTGGCATAATTTACTTTAAGAAGCGTTCGACTTTCCTTTTCCAAGCTAGACGATAGGCTGTTTTATTTTTGAACACCGTGTATAAGGTTTGTAATGCAATACACTCTGTATTTAGCTGCTAGTTATGTTTCTTGTTCCGCCAAGTTTACCTGCAGGTGGGAGCAGAAATAGCTTTCCAATCCTGAAGGACATTCACCAAGACATGCAACAGTTTGGCTGAATTGCTGTAAAACGGAATTATGTTGATGTGAGCATAGATTCAAGATAGCATCTGACTTCTTAACGTTAAGTGAAAGTACGAATACTGTATGTAGGTGTAACAAGCATTTCGTAGGAGCTGTTGTTCTCTAGTGCACAAGAGAAGTGAGGAGAAATGTAAATAATGATCCTGTCAACATTTGAAAATTAATAATCATATCTTCCTCATTGATTGAACTTATTGGATAAAAATCTAATGTGTTCCAAGCACATGTATTTCTCTAGCTGTTCCACAAATAACTTTTCTTACAAAAGAGTATTCTTATATTTACGTCACACTAATCAAGATGAACATTACCAAAAATTGGTCTTGCTACTTGCTTCTTTGTAATTAAATGCGAAACAAGGGAATGCACGAGGCTAAAACGATATTCAAATCTTCTAAAAGTCGATCGTTATGTGAACCCATTGAAATTCGGTTGTCTTTGCTTACCAGGAGTTTGGGAAAAGTTTAAGTAGCTTAAAATTGAAACCAGTAACTCCGAATATCTCGAAAATGATTAGCTCTACAAAAAATGTACGTGACATAAATTGTGTGTAGTAAGTTTTTGTCTATCTCAACACAATTTATGTCAAATAAATGTTTTCCTGTATAATCATTTCCATTGCATTTAGGGTCGAGGAAGCTCAGCGCTCGTGTTTAAGGTTCGAGGTTTGATTCCCGACTCTGGGGTAGCAATTTTAAGACGGCTCTACGACAGTTTACAAAAATCATCCAGAATGAAGAGTTTTTCAGAGGCTATTACCAAAAAAGTCAAAATATACATTTCGTTTGTCATGAAAATATCTTGTACATAAGGCATTTTAATCACAATCGTTACAGCTATTTTTGTGAAAATCAACATTCTCGAAAAAGGTTCCATGTAAAGGGTAGATAGGCTTGGGGTTATTTTCTTGAAAATCTTCTTGTCGCATCCTTGGAAGATACCGAACTTAAATGCCATCCTTTCGTTTTTGAGCTAAGCTGCCTACAGACATATACACATACACACATACGCACACAGACAGACATACGGATATGTTTCTACTAATGCTTTTTTTGGGATTCAGGGAATCTCAAAACATGTATTTCTGGTGAAATCTCGATTTCGAATTTTTGGGTAGAATACAATACCTTCTCCATCCCCTATGTAAATTGTGTATACGTTCTAGAGTAAATTAAAATAGATCAATGAATTTAGAAGGTACATTATAACACTAAAAATTTCTCTAACGAATTTGATTAAAATACCATACGTAGCATGCATTTACTTGATAAATAAAATGTAATATCTGGAGTTTTCTGGTAAAGCTTTGTGAAGCCTTCTTCCCTCGGAAGGCATTTTGTGCATTGTAATATAATGATAAACTACTACAGATAGACAAAATAATAAACACAAATAAAACATACAATTTATTTCAAATAAGTTTTTCCTTGTATAAATCATTTTCAACATATGCATTGCCATTGTATTTAAGCATCGGGATGGCTCAACGGTTTTTCGCAACGCTCATATTTAGGGTTGGTGGTTTGATTCCCGGCTTTGGGATGCCAATTTTAAGTTGGCTCTATCCAAAACTGTAGGTCCTCTGTGTCCACCATTATCATTATTCTACCCTCGAAGGAAATGTACTCCGTTTTCTGGTTGCCTGCACTTCAGAAATGTATTTGTCTGGCTTGGTGGAATGAAGTAACATTCGAAGCTCTGAGGTCTTACAGGGATCGTTAAAAATGTCAATATATGTATCAATTTTAAGAGCTACGCTATGTAGTTATTTTCCGCGGTGCCATGGAAAATTATGAAACTTCTAGGCCAGCATATAACTTTTTAAAAATCTGACAATCGCTATAAATGCAGCTTCTTATGTCTACAAGAAATGTATTTGTGTGTATTGAAAGTTATCTCTATTAACAAGAATAAGATTTAAGTCTGTTTTTTTACTTGCTCTAACAAGTATGGAAAATACATTGTACATAGTAGCTAGAGAAGCTATTGTGTTCCACCCAAAAACTTGATGTCAAGATTTCATCGGAAACATATATTTTGAATTCCCTGAGTCCATAAAAAGCATTTTTAGAAAAACGTCCGCATGTGTGTATGTCTGTTGACAGCATAGCTCAAAAACGAAAATACCGTTAAATAGCAAACTTGCTATTTATGTTTAGGATCTTCTAAGGATGCTACAAGAAGATTTTTCAAAAAGTCTCTTCCTAATTCAAACTACCCTTTACATGGAAACATTTTTGAAAATTTCGTTTTTCTCAAAAATTGCTTTAACGGTTTTGATTAAAAGAACGTATATTAAAGATGCTTACATTATATAAAATGTATATTTTGAATTTTCTGAGAATATTCTTTGTAGTTCTCTTTATTCTGGAAGAGTTTTGCAGAATTTTACATAAAGATTAAACCGTAAGAAGTAGACAAAAACTTAACTACACAAAAGATATAGATCTCGTTAAAAAATATAGTTTTTATTATATACGTTTTTCTAGTAGAATTGGCTGTTTTAGTGATATTCCTTATTATTGGTTTTAATTTTAAACTACCTTACTTTTCTTAAATGGGACAATAGAAAGCGAACCGAACCTCAATTGTTTCACATAGCGACCAGCGTCTGAAAGCTTTGAATATCACCTTAGATTAATGTATTCCCTTATTTCCCTTCTACTTACAAGGAAGCAAGTAAAAAGACCAATTCTGGCAACGTTTATCTCGATTAGTATGATGTAAATAAAAGAATAACATTTTGTAAGAATAGTAAAGAGAATTATTGTATGAATGTGACACATCAGAATTTTTCTTTGCAGTGTCAGTATTATTAAAGAAGAATAACTTATTAGTTGGTGTTACAATACTCTGGTTGTAACTTCATACTCTTAAAGTATCTTTAATGGTATTAACCTCAGGGGATTTTAGGTTAATCCAGCACTTCTCAATCGTTTTTCTTGAGGAGATTTTTTTCTCACCTTGGGAGAATGGCACCATGCCAGGTTATGGTGAAAAACAGCTTCATCAATCTCTGCCACTTCGCGCCGCAGGACTTCTTTGTATATTGTCGAATTCCTGATCTGCTCATCCTGCTGAAGAGGTAAATCGGCACGAAAACATGCCCTCATATTTGCTTCCAATATATAGAAACAGATTTATTTTGAAGACATGGCTCTTGTTTAATTATAAACCAAAGTACTCAAGGTACTGTGTGCAGAACAGTGATGAAAATATAATAAAATTACAACGGCCAACTGTTAATGTACTTTTTCATCCTACTTCCTCATTCCTACACGCAAAAGGGTACCCACTTCTAGTTAGTGGTTCACTAACATAAATGCGAAGTATTTAATTGTTACTAATGAAAGTGCCTGTGGTCTGATGGTTATTCAGGTCAGTTTCCTGCTATATTCTAACTCTCCAGAAGAATACCACCATCTTAACATTTTTATATGCCCTACCACTTATCTACAGTAATTAAAGGACCTATTCTATTCCACCCAAAAATAGATATCGAGATTTCATCTAAAATACCCATTTTGAAGTTACCGAATTTTTTAGAAAATTGCCCATGTGCGTCTAATTATGCTATTTTTCCGTTTATTTGGTTGTTTATCTTTGAGCAACACAAATCAAAATAAAATAGAAAAGTAAATAAATAAATACAACACTATCCTTTACATAGAAAAAATTCGCAATTCTTATTTTCTCAAAAATGATTCTAACAATTTTGATTAAAATTATTTAAAACTTTTAAGATATTTACATGACAAATTATTAAATATTACGTAGTTTTTAAGTTTATTATATACAATACTTGTGCTCATCTTATACAATGCACGTTCATAAAAAACTAAAGAAGAGATTCCGAATATTTTGAAACTATGAAAAGAATAACAGCTTGTATATTGTAAGTGTTTGGCGGTAGAAATGTTACATGACTAAATTTTACATTTTTGGGTACTCCAAAATTAACCTGGACTAAATTTTCTGCACTTTTTAAGGCTTTCCAGCATTATAGAATACAATAAAAATAAGGGAATTTCCAAAGCCGTTTGAAAATATTGAAAATAAACCGTTTATAATTATATTCACCATCCCAATATATCAAATATCTCCTTGCAACTTTACTCAAAATGATTAGGAAACATTTTTGGGAAAATACACAATAATGAACATTTTTCATTTCAAAGAATTGTTTCAGCAAGGGAAAAAAATCTTCGCGTACATATTTATAGATCTGGCGTGTCCCATTCACATGACTTTCTTTACCTGTTCTGCAAACAAACTACTCTCACAAAAGATTATCCATTTATTCTAGATCATACTATATCGAGAAAACATTAACAGAAGTTGCTTTAATACACGCTTCCTTAAAAGTAGAAAGGAAATAAGAGGATATTCACTAGGCTGATGTGTTAGTCAAATCCTTTAAAAGCTATGGCTATGTGAAGGAATTGAAATTTGGTTCCATTTGCGCGGCTAAGAGGTATGAAACGAAATATGACTTACCGTTTGTGAAATGTTTGATCAGTTTCAAATTGAAACCAATAACAAGGAATATCTTGGAATAGGGTAACTCTACAAAATGTATATGACATAAATGTGTGTGTTTTAACGAGATCTATGTTTGTGTGTATTAAGTTTGGTTATTCTAAAAAGGTTTATCAGTTACACAAAAGTCATGCAGAATGAAGATATATATAGAGGCTACACCCAGAAAATTCAAGATATACATTTCGTTTGTCATGAAAATATCTTAACATATGGCATTTTAATCAAAATAGTTAGAGAAATTTGGAGAAAATCAACATTTTCGAAAATATTCCCTGTAAAAGGTAGTTGGGGTGAGAGGATTTTTGTTGTTGAAAATCTTCATGTCGCATCCTTGGAAGATATTGAACTTAAATACCAAGTTTGGTGTCTGACGGAATTTTCGTTTTGAGCTATGCTGCCCACAGACACCACACACACACACACACACACACACACGTGGATGGACCTTTTTTCTAAAAATTAACATTTTTTTATTCAGAGGATATTAAAATATATATTTCCTGTGAAGTCTCGGTAATGAATTTAAGGATGAAATTCAAAAATAGTCACTTTAGATAGGATATTTAGTACAGGCCCAACATATTTTAATTAATATGCTTTTCACAGACACAGAATAACATAGATAGGGTGAATAATTGATTGACTGATCGACTGACTATCTGACATGCGCACGTAAACACACACACACACACACACCTACACACCAAGTATTAGCATCTACTTTTTATTAATTTAGGGGACTATTTAGAGTAAAATAGTCATACTTTGGGTAGATTACAACAGTTATTCATATAACATAAATAAGAATATCCTGAAAATTGTTGTAAGAATTTTGTCTTTTGATATAATATATCACACTATTAACACTTATTGGTTTATCCGACATTGAAGAATGACTAATTAAGTACTTCTATTTATTTCCCCATTTTCTTGTCAAATGTATTGTAAAAAGATGTAGGGGATCGTTATTGTGAATCTTCTTTGTCCCAAATCCCCTAATTTTAACCCAAAATGTGAAACGCAGAGTTTGACTTCTTTAACCTTCCCCAAGAGTCTTCCAAGTTCTGGAAATGCTGCAGAGCCTCAGTAACTTTGGTGATGGAAGAATTATCACTTGAATTGGACCAGTAACGTTTAGATAAATCCAGTAAGTGACATTGTAAAACATTGTACTTCTATTACCTTCTTACTTAGTTTTCATACAATTCGGAAACTCTTAATATATACAACGAAAAAGAGATGAATCTGGTGAATATGAAGATTCCACACTCCCGGGACTGCAAGTTAACCTCCTTAAAAATATATTCGTCGAGTCGTCTATAAAATTAATCTTCTCAGTTGTTAATTATAAAATATCGTTTCACTGAACCATAGTTTAGAAATTGTCCCACTTTATAAACGTATTTCCTTGTCCTGTCAACAAGATTTATTACAACATAGGTAGGTATATATAAGTATATAAAGAAAACTGTATCAAAGAAGCGTTATTAGAAGGGTTTGGCATTCAGAAACTTCAATACATACTTCCAGATAATAAAATTAGAATGAAGGTTATTCAAAGTTTTGACACATTCACCATATACATATCTGCAGTATTTGGATAATGACAGATATATATAAAGGTATATATGATTTGCACCATTATAAACACGTTCGATTGTCTCTTTTTGAGCTGTGTCCTCTGTTGGTTCATGTTGCTTGGAATAAAATTCAAGCGGCTTTTGTTTCTAGACGCATTCTCTATGGAGAATTACTATTTTGTGTTACATATCATTCATAACAAAGACTTTTGTAAATACGTTTTACTTTCTCTACTTCGTACATATTATATAGGTAGAGATGGTCTTTCATTACACATAATATCCGATACGAGATTTCATTAGAAATACAAGCTTTAGGATTCCTTGTATCCAGAAAGTATGTTTTGAAAAAGCACACGCGCGCGTGTGCACATGTGTCTGTGAACACGAAAACCTAAAAACGAAAAGTGCATTAAATACAAAACTTAATATTTAAGTTCAACATCCTCCAAGGATGCAACATAAAGATTGTCGGGAAAATCCTACCCACAATAACCTTTAGAAATTTTAGATTTTTCAAAATTGGCTTTAACGATTTTGATTAAAATACCGTATATTAAAGATGTATACATAGAAAATAAAATGTATATCCCGAATTTCATGGGATTAGCTTCTGAGAACCTCTTCATTCTTAATGACTTTAGCATAACTGATAAACCATAAGAGCTAGAAAAAAGTAGTACACAAAAAATGTAGATCTAGTTAAAAACAATTTATGTGCCATATACAACATTTTTTATAGTTAACCATTTTATAGATATCCCCTTTTATTGGTTGCAATTTCAAAATACCTTTCTGAAATGACAAGTCCGTATCCGTATTTTTTTTATACTCTTGACCATGGAAAGAGAATCTAATTTTAAAGTCAATCGCGTACAGACAGCTTTTAAAACATTGAACTGTCCGCTTTTGTCTATTCCCTTCTACTTAAAAGGAAGCAAGTAATTAGATCATTTTGTTAATGTTTATCTCGATAAGCATGATGCATATAAAATAATAATTGTTTGTAAACATATTTTGTTTACAGAACAGGTATCGAAAGTCATGTGAATGGAACACATAGGTTTTTTTTTATGAATTGAAATTATAAGGTGTTTTATAGACCCATTGTCGGTCAGAAAGGATAGAGTTTCTCAATAGTGAAAGCAGTATCAAAATCGTTAGTGCGTTTAGATAATCCTACACACACACGCGCGCGCACACATACACGCGCGCGCACACACAACATATACATAAAGTGTTCTGTCTTTATAATATTTGTAAAGGTAATTTAAGGAGTAGAATTCAACCTCTATTCGGGTTTACTAAAACCGTTGTAATGCGCTTCTGAAGTTATCGAACCGTAAGAAAATTGATTATAGCGGCTTGTTGGTCAAATTCGTGTTAACTTGTGGAAACTGATGATGCATGCATGGAATACAGACAGGCTTATGCATTATAACTTGCTGCGGCAAGTTACCAAATACGTAACTGTGTTACTGAAACTCTATTCTTCTACTGAGCCATTTGGTAATAATGGTTAGGGTTACGATCCAATGCACTCAACGCTTCCCCTACATTTAGAATGACGCAAGATAACTGATCCTCGGTACGGTACAATATATTCTGGCATTGACTTAGCGGTGCTACTGATGTTTACCAAGCATTTAGAGATGTTGTTCTCATCACTCGACACAGTTCGTTTGAGTAGTCACCATCTAAACCCATCCGGATTCAATTGTTTGTTTGCAGTATGTACATCAAATCTCTCGAGCAGGTGCTGCAGTGCAGCATGACTTGATACTATTCTTTATAGGCAGAGAACAATCCCTGGGAAGGTACGCTCTAACTGCACGCTTCTGGATGTTTCTTGCGTTTTCTCTACGCATTATACAGGGCTATTAAGAAGTAAAATGGTTTTATTTGTTACTGGTATCACATACACAAACAAAAGCGGTATGAAATAATAATAGGACATGTTCATAAGTAGGCATGAACAAATGTTGGATGCGAACAGCTTGGTTAACCGAGCCTGATGGCGCTTCGTTTGAGACTGACATTCGTGAGGTCATGGGTTTGATTCTCGCGGCCGACCTCTCTGACCCATAGGCTTTTTCGGGGATTTTCTGGATCACTGCGAATGCTTGGGAGGTTTCTTCATTCCTTTGATCTTCCTGTTCCTTCATCTCCAACCGGTTCCAGGGTTGTAAGATTCGGCCATGGTGAACTTGCTTTAGAAATACACCCCTAGGCAGCGTTGGAGTCTTCTGAGGACCTAGGGGGTTCTGCCAGACCTAGGAAGCGGGCTTCTAACGTTCTCTACGTCGGGATGGACTGCTTGGACTATGTTAGAGAT
This sequence comes from Hymenopus coronatus, assembly GCA_030762935.1. NCBI lineage: Eukaryota > Metazoa > Arthropoda > Insecta > Mantodea > Hymenopodidae > Hymenopus > Hymenopus coronatus. Next base: position 96,354,080 of record CM060892.1, read on the forward strand.
CCACTATGGTGGCTCTTTCCCCTCCGGTTTCGGCCGCCCATCGATAATACATCATCCCATCCTCCTTTGGTCTGATGGACAATAAGTTCATGGTGGCTGCAGTGTGGAACCTCCTCCGGAATGTACCAACCAACCAACCCAACCCAACTCAACCTAACTAAAACCCAGCCAGCCAACTTGGGTAACTTATATTCCAGCTCCTGTCATACTCGTCCAAAGATATCTCCCATTATCCGCTACAATGCGTTGCTGCATATAATACATTCTGTGGTAATGTGGGATATAAGTAGCGCTTAAGTGTCCTCCCCCGAAATGGTTGCAGGGTGTGAGATCTGGTGATCACGGAGGCCACCCTCACAACCTTAAAAATCCTGGTACCCTTGTGAAAATGGTGTGGAGCATCATCCTGTTGGAACATTATATCCGGAAAATCTGTCACATTTGTGGCATCAGCCATTTTCTTAATAACTTTGGTTTGATCAGTGACAGAGCACTGATTAAAAAAGAAGAGCCCAGTCACTTTGCGACTGCTCATTCACTTTGAGCGAGTCTGGCTTCAAAATGCTCTGAGGATTTTCTGAATATCATCTACCTCTAACAGGTTCTGTATTTTATTGCAAAATGTAAAGGTGTTTAGGCTTATGGTGGTGTCAGTGTATGAACGAGCTGTGGTATGTATGGATTTAAGGATAGACGTTTTCATGCATACGACATACTACAGTGGTTTGTGGAACTTAAGATTCCCGTTTACTTGACTTCTCGGGGCTCCTTTGAAATGTGGATCGGATCCTATCTCCCTCGACATTTACGGGTGTCCGCTATTCTTCCAGGACACAAACATTCAGTGGCTTTAAAAATCCTATATTAATATGCAGTTTGTATGCGACGACTGCTTACAGAATTGTATTAAAAAGCACGTCTATACTAAATCCATAGTCCCTGTTTGAGGTAATTCTATCATACAAAGTCTCGCCTTTTATGATCCTGAATATTCTTTGTTCAGAAAAAGAAGATTTAGAAATAAACTCCGATTTTTTGTCCTAATGGGATGTCTAGAATAAGTTTTTTTTTTTAAATTAGTGAAAACGCAGTATTGATACATATACGTAGATGGTAATGTTGATCTGTATGTATGAGTTGAGTTTAAAAGGTATCGGTCAAAATCACACACATTGCAATTTTAAAACTTTCTTTCTTTGAATTCTGCACGAGTTCATTATAGTTTTAATCCTGACTGAGTCAGCTGTCAGTAGCCCAATTGCCTCGTATTTGACGTGTGCAGATTTAACTTCGTGCGTTAAGAGTTGCCGAACTCAACGGGCTATTTCAAGTTAAAACTGGCAATAATTGGGAACTGGCTGAGCGACCTTCGTTTTACCCTTCTTGCTTATCAGTTGAGACCGTGAGCGAGTCGCGTTCATTGAAAGAGGTAAAACGAATTTTGCCCTCTTAAGCACTCCACTGGCCAGTTTAGCTTGAATTCTGCGACTCTTTTAAGGGATATCTGCACACGGTAAATGCTGGGCAGTTGGGCCGAGAATGTTTCCTGGAATTCCTTTTTGATACATGTATCTTAGGGATATTATGAAATGAAAAGGCACACATAAATACCATTAGTGCCAAGTCTCAAACTATAAATAACGTTCGACGGATGTTAGCTGTGCACTTCTTTGTAAATTATTTTGAAATATCTAAACTCTCCAAATTGGAACCTTATAGCTGGCATCGATCTTTCAGTTACTCTAGCTGATGTGGAAAGTTTTAAGCTGGCAGTTCTCCCCCTCTAATGTCAGCACTCAAAAAGCACTCAACCCAGCAGAAAAATTCCTTGCGAGAAAGAGAGAGAGAGAGAGAGAGAGAGAGAGTAGCTTAGCTGTCATATTCATCGGCTCTTTAATAAAGTAACTCTGTGTGTGTGAGTGTGTGTGTGTGCGTGCTCGCGCGTATCTGTTCTGTATACCTGTGAACACCATAACTTAAATATTATTAATTATATAAAACTTTCACTAGCTGTTCCACATACAACCATTCTTACAAGAGATTATTATTATTATTTTATTTACATCATGCTAATCCAGATAAAATTAGCAGAATTAATCTTATTACTTTCTTCCTTGTAAGTAGAACGCAAATAAGGGGTCAAAGCGACATTCAACATTTTTAAAAGCTGATCGCTATGCGAAACAGTTTAGCTGTAGTTTGCTTTGCATGGTCCTATTTGGGAAAAGTTAGGTAGTTTAAAATTGAAAGCAACAACAAAGATTACATCGAAAACAGTCAACTGTACAAGAAAATCGTATATAACATAAATTATGTCTTTTAATGTTATCTACATGTTTTTGAAGTAACATTTTGTCTATCTCTTACGGTTTAGCCCTTATACAAAATTCTGCAAAATTCATCCAAAATAAGGAGATCTTCCGAGGTTATCCCCCAAAAATACAAAATATATATTTTATTTGCGATAAAGTATGTATAATATGCGATATTTTAATCAAAACTTTAGAGATATTTTTGAGAAAATTAGTGGTGGGGAGATTTTCTTGGAGATCTTAGTGTCGCATCTTTGGAAGATATTAAACATAAATACCAAGTTTGGTATTTAAAGGTAGTTTCTATAAATGTTTTTTTCGGATACAGGGGACCTCAAACCGTATATTTCCGGTGAAATCTAGCCATTGAGTTTTGGGTGGAATACTACACCTTCTCTAGCTACTAAGTACATTGTATTACAAACGTACTAGAGAAATGAAACACCAATTACTATGCGCGCACTTTTGTTGCGCCCAGTCTTCATTCGAAAGTTTCGCGCAATTTTGGATGCAGAGCATAGCGACAATATCGATACATGAAGCACTGATATCTAGTGATGCTAAAGTTTAATTCAGTATTTTGATCCCATATTTCACACACATGCATGTGCAGTGTTTTACATTTAATAATTTAGCTAGTTCGCGGTAAATTATGTAACCTATTCACTATAATGACTGAGGGCCTTAAAGAAAGAAACCTTCTTTAGTTGACAACACTGCGGAAAGACATGCAGGTGTGAATCTCTTGTCTCTTCCTCCAGAAACTCGTACCCCTGTAAAACTAGCGCCTAAGAAAAGGCACCCGCATAACCTATACTAAACTTAGTTTAAGTTGAGAATCTTTCAAGATGCGACACGTAGTTTTTCAAGAAAGTCCCCTACCCCAATAAATACAGAGGTTCATGATCCGTATGTTGGTAATCCAATTTGTAGGAAATAAATACATGCATGGCTGAAGCTGTAGCAGGATAAAGTTTTATCATCCGAACCAAAGTTTAACAAATGAATGCTTGCCGTGGATGAAGTTGTAAAAGAAAAGAGAGAAATTGATAATCCAAATGTTGATAATCATACATGCACTCCTTTCTAGCAAAGAAATGTATGCTAACATGAAGCTAAGTTGATCTGTGTGTTGAAATTATGTTGTAGATTAAGTTGGGAGGAAACTACAATCGTAGATATTACACGGGTGGCATCATTAATCACTATTTTTATATGAAGCGATAGAAAACACGACAGAACTTGAATAACCTAATATAGCGAAATCTAGCAAGGAAGCGTTGGTTGTAGATGAAACTGTAGGTAGAGGTAAGCACAGAAGCTAATGGTCCAAATGTAGCATCGTCTATCGAGGAGTGCGTACTTTGGATGTAGCTGTAGAGAAAAAGAGAGAAATTGATTAATCTACGCCAATGAACAGAAATATAGTTTACCCTCTTAAGTGACCGAGCCAGATGACTTAATGTTCCTTAAAAAATATTTAGTGCATATAAAACCTATTTATTACTTTCTCTACACGTACTATATACACAGTGTATAGAGAAGGTATTGTATTGTAACAAAAAATTCGATACCGAGATTTCACCAGAAATATATGTTTTGAGACCTCTGGATCCAAAAAAAAAAAAAAACCCACATGTGTGTCTGTCTATCTGTGGATAGCATAGCTCAAAAACGAAAAGTCCGTTAAATACCAAACTTGGTATTTAAGTTGAGTATCTTCCAAGGATGCGACACGAAGATTTTCAAGAAAGTCCCCCTACCCCAACCAGCCTTTACATGGAATATTTTTCGAAAACTTAGATTTTCTCAAAAATGGCTATAAAGATTTTGATTAAAATACCTTAGGTTTAAGATATTTTTATGAAAAATGAAATGTATATCCTGATCTTTCTGGGATTAGCCTCTGAAGACCTCTTCATTCTGGATGACTTTTGTATAACTGGCAACCGTAAGACATATACAAAAACTAGCTACACAAAAAATGTAGATCTCGTTAAAGACACAATTTATGTCCCATGTATTTTTTGTAGAGCTAATCGTTTTCGAGATATTCCGGATTATTAGTTTCAATTTTAAACCATTTAAACTTTTCTCAAACGGGAAGACATGTTTCTTTCGTTTCTCGTTTGTTTATTCTTGGCAAGCATATAGATTGGAATTTCAATTGTTTCACATAGCGACCGACTTTTAAAGGATGAGACTATCGCTTTAGTGTATTTTCTTATTTCCCTTCTAGTTACAAGTAAGCAAGCAATAAGACTAATTCTGCTTATGTTTAACTTGATTAGCATGATGTAGATAAAAGATTAATCTTTTGAATAAAAGTTTTGTTTGCCGAACAGCTAGAGAACATCATGTGAATGGGACACATTAGATGTTTTCACTTCTACTTACAAGGAACCAAGTAATAAGGACAATTTTGCTAATGGTTATCTTGATTATCATGAAGTAAATAGATAATGACATTTTTAACAATACCTTGTTACAGAGATGTAGAGAAAGTTATGTGAATGTAACATCATTTTTTTTTGCTCCTTTGAAACTAATTTAGTATTTTAAGCTTCTTTATATTTATCAATTTTGGCAATTTTTGACATTTTGAATATCCTTAATAAAGATGTATACTTGAATGGTGCTGATGAATCTAGCAGTTTTATGCTCTATTCGTGCTATTTCAAAAATTAAGCAGAGCTTGTCTTCTTCAGAAAGATTCAGATGAAAGTACCAATCTTTTACATGCTTACATGTTGCTACACGACTTTCTAGATTAACAGACTTACTTTTATAACGGTTAGCAAGAAGAAATGATGTGAACATGGCAGGAAGCGGCAGACCTTTGCTAAATTAGTGATTTGCCGGTAGGTGCACTTTGCACTACACTGCTACATCCTTCTCCATTTCTCACTGCCACTCCTTAAATTGCTCTAGTCATTACCATCCGGATATTCACGTTCATGTAAACATGTTCCAAAACCGGCTAACAGAATAAAAGAAAGTCTGCAAAAAGAATGACTCCCAACACTTGAGCCTTCACGCCCATAATATGGCGGCTCTTAAAATAATGCCCTTCAGGTAGTATATCAAAATGTTCCTGATTAAATTGACATAAAATATTCGCCTTCAGTACGGAATTGTATGTCCGTACGAAAAAAATAAAATAAAAGAAAATAAAACGAATAAACAGTAAAAAATAAAAAAGCTTTAATAAAAAAATGATGGGAATAAATTAAACAATTTATTAAGAGGAAGAATAGGTTGAAATTAATGAAAGAGTAAATTAATAATTATTGAATAATGAAAAATTTTAAAAAATGTTTTAAAGATAAATGGTAAAATATGATAATTGATCATTTATTATTACATTTTCCATTTAAGATTGTTTATGTTTTAAATTGTGTAAATAATGTAAATAAAGAAGTATAGTTTAATAATTTAAAAAAGCAATAAACTTTTAAACTAATGAATAATACAGTAAATATGTGTAGATATAATTGATATATGTGTGTGTTTGAAGTTATGATAATAAGTTAATATATTTTGATTTAAGAATTGAATATAAATATATACATATACTTTTAGTTAAGGTTAATTCGGCTATTTTGAGAATGTTTTAGTGAGTGTAGTATTTAGTAGTATTAGATTAATTTATTTGTGGAATAATAGGTGTAAAAGGTGTTTTAAATGTATAAATAAAGATTTGAAATAAATGTCCTGCTTTAGGAAATTATTGCCAGGTATGATATTGCAGATATTTATTTTATTTTACATTTTTTTTTTCCAAGCACTACCATAAATCGAAAATAAATCTAGTGTCTTACACTCACTTTTCTACAAACTATTCTTAGAAAAGTTGGAACTGGATTGGGATGGATTGGATTGACTCCAGCCACTGGAACAGAGCATTGTACGTAGACCCTAGGGATCTTTGTGATTTAAGTGGCCCCAGGGAGGGATGAAGAGAGAGACCCGACAAGCGGCTAGATCTAGGTAGCGATATGCACAAGTTTTTCAGATTGAACGCCTCGACGCCGCCCGAGCCCAACCCACAAGTTCCTAGGCTCCGAGGCGGGTCCGATAGAGTGAACCCGCGACGATGCACAAACCACTGCCCAGCTGCAACCCGCTGAACACCATCGCCTGGTCCTTCAAACACTGAAGCAGATAGCAATGAAAGGTCGAGAACAGGAAATGATGGTTAGGGGGTGTAGAACCTTCTCACCATTTGCCTGGTGATCCGGGTAAGCCCCCTTCTCCACATAAAAAAAGAAAAGAAAAAAAAAAGTTAAAAACATGGGTCAGGAAGGCGTTATGTGAATTGAAATAACGACCTCCCGAATTCAAGCCGCATGTATTACCGCGTCCCATCTCGCTGTATACTTTTTTCTTCTCTCCATTTTCCTAACACTTACTGTGTTTTTACTGTTTGATTACCGTTTACTTTTTTTTTTCTTCAAATACACATGTACAAACACACATGCCCAAGGCGGGACTCGAACCCGCGATCACCTGCATCACGAAGCACCAAAGCAAGGCACTTTAGCGAGCGCGGCCATGGGGACTGGCTCGGTTTAAGACATTAGTGAAGTAGATAGAAATAGAAATATAACTCTTGGTACGATTAGTATGTATATTCACTAATAAACATAGAGGATAAAGAAAGAATGTAACACTTTATACATTTTAAATGCGTGTCACTATTGATGGCTATAAAATTTCACGCCATTGTATAAATTAAATTGAGTTTTATTTTTGGACGCTTTCGAACTGCTATGGTTCTCAACATCCCATTACTTATTAGGCGTGAAAGACCACTTGATTTTGCCCAGATGCCTTTTTATCAGTTTGAAGTCTATCTTGTCCATATAGTTTATCAGTTATTAAAAATATCATAATAAAGAGATCTTCACAGGCTATTCCCAGAGACTTCAAAATATATAGGTAGGTATTTTTGTTTTGTAATGCATATATCTTTAGCCTGGATATTTTAATTAAAATATTTAGAGATATATTTGAGAAAACCATGAAAGAAAAATTGAAGAACATAGAGAAATTGATAGTATGGGAAATTCTCCTAAAAACCTTCGTGTTTTATTTTTGGGAGTTGCCGAAGTTTTTTATTTTTGATTTGTGCTGTTCACAAACACGCGAACACGCACTCATACACGTTTTTATTTTTATAAAAATACCTTTTTTTTATTCAATGAACTTCTAAACGCGTACTTCTACTGAAATCGCGGTAACAAATTCTTTTTGGATAGAATGCAATATTATTGCAGTAAGCAGAGAAGATAATAGGTAGATACAAGAAAAAGAAAAGATGAACGTTGCATAAAAGCACACTTACAATGTTTAAAGTTTCAAGCAGATATGCAAATTAAAAACAAAACAAACAAACAAAACAAACAAATAAAAAAATAGACTGCCTCCGTGGTAGAGTGCTCAGAGAGATGGTTTTTAACTCGGAGGTTCGATTCCCGGCTGGGGTGGGGAATTTTTCTTTATCCAGAATTATTCTCTACCCCCACAGAGTCTGAAAGTATGTTCTCGTATGTGAAGGTGTGTGTTTGAGGAAAATAAAATTATTTAAACCCAACATAAATAACCTACAGACAACGAATTATTCTAATGTAAAGCCTCCGATATGACCTTGGATGTTAAAGGGGGCTATATAAACGAAAAATAAAAAAAAAAATAAAAACAATCCTAGATATTAGACTAACGGGAATCACGTGGAATGGGACGTAAATGTAGTAATGAATAGTTTAGGATTTCCAGATTAATCAAAGGAAAATAATTATACAGCATCAGGCATGCACTGCAAGCAAAAATAAAACTGAGAAAAAAATATGCATATTTAAATGTATGCAAAAATTTATCATATAGACCTAAATTTCCAAGAAAATAATTTTAAAGCAATATGCGAGGAAAATATTAAGCCTGTGAATTATGCATAATTTTTCTTTGCAATAATTGATTCAAGGGTTAATCCTAGGAAAAATTAATAAAGCATAAACAATTTTAATTTACTAAAACTCAACTACATTTGATTTACAAAAGTGAAATTACATTTAATTAAAGAAACAGGTTACTGTGATCTCTTTCTCCATATTTGAAGAAGTATACTAAAGTTTTGAAATCACTTGAAGGATTGTCAGATTGTTATAAAGTTTATTAAATGTTTTCCAGATGAAAGTGACAAACTCCGACAGTTTTAAGGCTTTCAGCTTCTGCGTTACTTTCAATCTAAGTGTACACTCCACAGATTCTTTTTCTTTATGATCTTACTATATGTGAGTATCCTTATTTTCTGATATTTTCTTTACGAGTGCTTTCTATTTTCGATTTTCTTTTCCTCATTATGCATTTTACAAAGTTTTTGCTGTTCAAATAAAATCAAAAGCAGACATAAATCTTTGATAGCAAATGGTATAATTGGTTTTTTGGTAAGGAATAAATTACGTTTTATAAATACTGGTTTGGTAATCATAGACACTGTTGACATTCTCCAAGAAACGTAAGTGCCAAATAGGGAGATAATGATGTCATATGTGCCCTAGAGGCAACGTTTAGCTTCTAGTTAGCTGAAAGATGGTAAACAGGCGATCATGATGCAACCCAAATGTCTAAACTGCAACATTATAGTGATATTTCTTACATTCGTTTTAAACACATAAATATGTTTATAATTTTTGTCATTTCTCTTTGTCTTATTTGTTGTTTATCTCAAACATCATTTGCAGTGTTAAGCTATTGTGGAAGGCTATTTTTTAACTTTACTCTCTTTTCATTTGCTCAGAAGGAAGCTACCATACTTAACAGCAGTACCTACCAATTTTTAAATTAAATGTCCCCTTAAACATAGTCTAAAATGTATCTCTCTACTTTAAAAAGCGTAGGAGTAATTATGTTTTCCGTGAAGTGGAGCATAAGTCAGAGTAAATGGCAAATTCAATACCATTTTAAAAAGCCTTATGTATACCATTCACATGACTTTCTCTACATCTCTGCAACAAATTATTGTTAATAACTTTATTCTTCTATCTACTTCATGCTATTCCAAATAAACATTGGCACAAATTGTCTTATTACTTGCTTTCTTGTAAAGAGAAGCGAAATAAGGGAATACAATATGCTAAAGAGATAGTAAAAGCTGGTTGCCATGTGGTTCAAAGTCGTTTCTTTGCATTGACAGGAGTTGGCAAATTCCCATATGAGAAATGATTAAGTATTTTAAAACTGAAACCAATAAAAAGGAATATTGAAAAGAATGGTCAACTTCACGAAAATATGTATATGATATAAATTGTGTGTTTTAATGAGATCTACATAAGTAGATTGTATAATAAGTTGTTATCTATCTCTTACGGTTTACTAGTTATAGAAGATTCGTTAAATTCATCCAGAATAAAGAGGTCTTCTGATACCATTCCCAGAAAATTCAAGATATTCATTTTATTTTTCGTGTAAATATGTTTAATATACGATATATTAATCAAAGTTGTTGCTGCTATTTTTGAGGAAATAAAAATGTTCGAAATTTTCTCTGTGTAAGCGGTAGTTTGGGGTGGGAAAATGTTCCTCAAAATCCGTGTCGTATTCTTGGAAGAAGCTAAACTTCTCTTTTTTGAGTTATCGTGTTTACTGACTCTCGGACACACACCGACCTTTTTCTAAAAATTCTCTTTTTTTGGATACAGGGGACCCTAAAGCGTATATTTGCTGTGAAATCTCGGCATCGAATTTTTGGGTGGAGTGCAACACCTTCTCTACATATGTGTCATATACTCTGTAGAGGATGTAATATGAATGAATAAGTGTATTTATTGACATAGCAATATCATACATAGAATTTCAACAATCGCACGGGTCCATAGACCGTACGTGCTTTTGTAATACACATTACAAGCAATATTAAAACAACAACAACAAAGAATTAAAAGAGTAAACACCAAAATAAAAAGACAAAGGAAATTCACAGTCCAAAGCATTATTAAACAACAATAAAGAATTAAGAGTGAACCCGAAAATAAAAATACAAAGATATTCAAATATAGCAATAATATATATATATATATATATATATATATATATATATATATATATATATATAGGACTGCAATGTTCGCAATAAAGGTAAGTACTTAGCAAAACATGCTGTTCTCTGTGGCTTAAGAATATTGTGTGCACATTTAACAACTTGAAGCTTGAGGGAATAAATTCTGTAGCGAATGTATAACCTACAGTCTGGCAAACAGCAGAACTGTGGGCACATAGCCTACTTCCGGTGCATGGAAGGTCGAGTTTTGGCTTCCAGCAAAACAAAACCTTGGAGATGTACGATAAATCTCTGTAATAATGTTCTATTTTTCGCCCACTCCTATATGAAACCTTACTTCCAGGAAATGGCTTTCAAACTGCGGGCATTTTCACTTCTTTTTTTAACAGGATGGTAACTGCTATTGCAAGGTTACTTACTCTCTAAATATTATTCGGCGTATACAGGGCGAGGTACCTAAAGCTACCACCGCAAATATATCTGAAACAGAAATAGTAAATTAAATACCAACAGACATGAGGTAATGAGGTGCTCTTTAAAATAAATAATACATTCTGAAATATAAGCAGATATGATTTTCAACATTAACGTGATTTTTAATGGAAAATTTGTAATTTATGGAGCAGTTAATAACATGGAGAACACATTAAGAATAGCGTTGCTGTCTTGCAATAAGTCAATTACTTCCGGAGAAATGTAACATAGTAGTAGTAGTAGTAGTAGTAGTAGTAGTAGTAGTAGTAGTAGTAGTAGTAGTAATAGTAGTAGTGGTAGTGGTAAAAGTAGTGGAAGTGGTAGTGGTAGTGGTGGTAGTAATAGTTGTAGTGGTAGTGGTAAAATTAGTGGTAGTGGTAGTGATAATAGTTGTAGTGGTAGTGGTGGTAGTAATAGTTGTAGTGGTAGTGGTAAAAGTAGTGGTAGTGGTAGTGGTAGTGGTGGTAGTAATAGTTGTAGTGGTAAAAGTAGTGGTAGTGGTGGTAGTAATAGTTGTAGTGGTAGTGGTGGTGGTAGTAATAGTTGTAGTGGTAGTGGTAAAAGTAGTGGTAGCGGTAGTGGTAGTGGTGGTAGTAATAGTTGTAGTGGTAGTGGTAAAAGTAGTGGTAGTGGTGGTAGTAATAGTTGTAGTGGTAGTGGTAAAAGTAGTGGTAGTGGTAGTGGTAGTGGTGGTAGTAATAGTTGTAGTGGTAAAAGTAGTGGTAGTGGTGGTAGTAATAGTTGTAGTGGTAGTGGTGGTGGTAGTAATAGTTGTAGTGGTAGTGGTAAAAGTAGTGGCAGTAGTAGTGGTAATAGTTGTAGTGGTAGTGGTAAAAGTAGTGGTAGTGGTGGTTGTAATAGTTGTAGTGGTAGTGGTGGTGGTAATAGTTGTAGTGGTAGTGGTGGTAGTAATAGTTGTAGTGGTAGTGGTAGTGGTAGTGGTGGTAGTAATAGTTGTAGTGGTAAAAGTAGTGGCAGTAGTAGTGGTAATAGTTGTAGTGGTAGAGGTAAAAGTAGTGGTAGTGGTGGTGGTAATAGTTGTAGTGGTAGTGGTGGTTGTAATAGTTGTAGTGGTAGTGGTGGTGGTAATAGTTGTAGTGGTAGTGGTGGTGGTAATAGTTGTAGTGGTAGTGGTGGTAGTATTAGTTGTAGTGGTAGTGGTGGTAGTAACAGTTGTAGTGGTAAAAGTAGTGGTAGTGTTAGTGGTGGTGGTAATAGTAGTAGTCGTAGTAGTAGAAGTAGTAGACGTAGTAGATGTAGTAGTGGTTGAAGTAGTAGTGGTAGAAGTAGTAGTAGTAGAGATAATAGTAGTGGTAGAAGTAGTAATAATAGTAGTAGTAGTGGTAGCGGTGGTGGAAGAAGTAGTAGTAGTAGTAGAAGTAGTAGTAGTAGAAGTAGTAGTAGTAGTAGCAGAATTAGTAGTAGTAGAAGTAGTAGTAGTAGTAGAAGTAGTAGTAGCAGAAGTAGTAGTAGCAGAAGTAGTAGTAGTAGAAGTAGTAGTAGTAGTAGCAGAAGTAGTAGTAGTAGAAGTAGTAGTAGTAGTAGTAGAAGTACTAGTCGTAGAAGTAGTAGTAGTAGAAGTAGTAGTAGCAGAAGTAGTAGTAGTAGTAGCGGTGGTGGTAGTAGTAGTAGTAGTTGTTGTAGTGGTAGAAGTAGTAGTGGTAGTAGTAGAGATAGTAGTAGTGGTAGTAGTAGAAGTATAGTAATGGTGACGGTGGTGGTAGTGATGGTGGTGGTGGTGGTGGTGGTGGTGGTAGTAGAAGTAGTAGTAATGGTGGTGGTGGTGGTGGTAGTATAGAAGTAGTAGTGAAAGTATTAAGAGCAAAGTATTACATCAATTGCGTCACATCATCACCTGAGTAAAAAGCCTGTACATGATCTCTAGAAAATACTTGAATTGAAAATATTACCTAACCCTATTTTATTTTCACAGCAATATAAACATACTTTCTACAACAAAGCAAACAAACAAAAACACTCTGATATCACACATCCTTACACTCGCACTCGCATTCACACCCGCGTGTTCGCTTTGACTATCACTTTAGCTTATTGTATTTTTATTTTCCTTGTACAAGGAAATAATATTATAATAAAACAATTTCTGCTAATGTTAGTCTTGATGAGTATGATAGAAGAGGATTCTTTTGTAAGACTATTTTGCTGCAGCATACGTCGAAAATGTTATGAAGCGTAGCACATCAGTTTTCTTTTCTTTAAAGAAAATGCCTCATTTTAAAAATGTTTAATGCAAAGTTGCAGGAATTCAAATCTATATATCTGAAATTAAACGCAAATGAAAGGTTTAAGAGCTTGTTGCATTTAGACAGCCTTGCTCAGTAAACGATTCTGATCCTAGCCGTTAAGTCATCGGTAAACCCGAATAAGAAATACGGCCTTCATGACATGAAGTAGGCAATCAAACATCTTGGTAAGTGTTATTTACGTGCGGCAATTACTACCCTAAGGTTTCTTCTTGGTCGTTGCTTGTAATGCCTCACTGCAATAAATAACTGGAATCCTGTGCTACATTCCAGGATTTATACTTCCATTACCTGCAGGAAAAGGAATTCGTGTCTCTAAGACCAGTTACTTGTTAAGAAAAACCTGTTACGTTAAATTGGAATATTATATTGTTTAATAACTTTAATAACTAAGAATTAATCACATGTTCTCAGTCTATATATGTAAAGTTCCTTTTCAGAATCTCCACATAACCTCCAAAAACACAATGGCTCGCAAATTACTTCTTTGTTTCTTCCTTGATACAGTAATCCCTAACACGTTATGAAATCCCTAACCCAAAAATGTATTTTTAGAAAAGGTCCGAATGCGATATTGCCTCCTAGACAGGCCAAAGAATGTTGAAATTTATATCAACAGGTTGAAAATATGGAAGCGTAATACTTTCGGTGCTATTTATATAGCGGGGGATTAGGCACTTTGTCTAGTACTGAACATCTGGAGATCGTGGGTTCGATTCTTTCGGTCGAGGTCTTTGAGCCAAGGGTTTTTCGGGAGTTTTCCTGGGCCACTAGATGAATGCTGCAGACGTTTCTTCATTCCCCGACGTCCCTGTCCCTTCATTTCATTTCCATTTCATTCCAATAGGTCTCTTTCAGGGTTGTAAGTATCGGTGAAGCTGCGATTTTGACGCCCTTCCGTGGTGGTGAATGCGATTTGGAAATACAGCTCTCGGCGGCAGGGTGCGCTTGAGTCGTTTAAGGACCTAGTGGGTTCTATCAGACATGAAGGAAGCGGACTCATAGCGCTCCTCGCGTCGAGATAAACTACTTGAACTATGTTAGGGAACCACCGAGGTGGCTCTTTTTTGCGGTTCGGTTTTCGCCACCTGTTGATAAGAATTTTTTTATTCGTCATTAAAGTTTTCTAGACGGAGGACGTGAAAGCAGATTCTCTTACCTACATGTGAGAGTGTATGTTCACGTTACTGATGGGTGTTCCATACTATAGGTCTGGGTTTATTGCACGTTAGACTTCTGGAGGAAGAATGAAATGAGTGCTTTTTCTGTGAATGGCCGACATCCGGACAGGGAGAAAGCCGCCGTAGAGAGTCCCTAACAGTTCACAAGCAGTTCTTCATCTAGTCGTGAGGAGCGCCAGGAACCCTGGCTCAGTCCCGCATAGACCACCTGAGTTTGCAATCTCCAGCGCTATCCCATCACCGAGAACTGTATTTCCAGAGCGCAGCCACCTCCACGGAATGTTGCCTCTGCCGTAGTCTTCGTCAACACTTGCAACGCTAAAAGAGACTGCTTGGGATTAAATGTAGGGGCAGGAAGTTTAGGGGAATGAAGAGTTCTCCCCAGCATTCGCCTAATGACCCGAAAAAACACCGAAAAATCCTTGTCTAAGAGGTCGGCCGCAAAGAACATATCCCACGACCTCCTGAATGCCAGTCTCAGACGAACTGCCTGGGCCACCTGGCTCGGTAAAAGAGTTAAATGAATTCAGTACCACAGATTTTTTATTCATGGGAATGAAATATGTGTTCCCATTAAAACTTTGATACAGAGTTTTGAATCGAATACAATACTCATCTATATGACTTAGGCAAGTAACAGAGAAAGTGGGAGTTGGAGAAGTGGGACGATAACTGCTTGGTAAGGTCCTTGAAGTGTTGGGCTTCCCTGTATTGCTCATGGTCAATGATGCTTACCTTCATTATGTTCCTTTAAAGAATCTAAGGAGGTAGATCCGGCAACCTTGCCGGCAGCTTAATGATGCACCTTTTCCATAAGCAACCGGTCATAATAATATACATTTTTTATTCCAGCCTGGTAGCTTAGGAATGAATATGGATGTTTTAGTACCTTATTCTATTGGTTCATTGTCTGCCTCAAACTATTTCATGTACCGTATCCCAAAATTCCAAGTAGTTAAGTGTAAATTATGCATTTGTAGTGAAAAAGATCCATGGCTCCTACTGATTCATAACATTCATGCTGAATGTTATATTTATTGAGCAATCCAACCTTTAAATCTTATTAGAAACAATTTTTATAGAAAGTATTCTTAATATAAACTTTTTTACATAATTTATTAATATTTACTTATATTAAAAATTGGATTACATTTGATTATTCTTCTTGCTCTAAAAAGTAAAGATGCAGAAAAGCCAACCAAAGCGTAAGTAAATTCTTCGAGATTCCTAAAAGCGGCCCCTTATCTAGTAGCATTTGAGATAATCTCCTTACTTTATTTGCAAGCAATATTGTCTTCAAGAACTATAAAGCCTACAAAACCGAAATTTATCTTAATATGAAAAAAAAAAACTGTTAAAATATTCTCAAAGGTTACAGTTTTGCTTAAAAGAGAGAAACAATTCATAAAACCTTCTTTCTATTCTGTCATTTCTTACAAAGGCTTATTCTATCAACGTCAGGCTACTCAAGATAAACATCCGGAAAAATAATGTTATTTTACAGTTTCTTATACGTTTGAAAGGAATAAATGAAAGCGTTAGTCAATTTTTAAAAGCTGGTCGCTAAGTGGTGACTTTGAAAGTCTATATTCTTTGCATAGTCATGGGAAGAACGGTGATGACTCCCCATATGAGAAAGGGATAAATTTCAGGGTTAATAGCAAAGGAATATCTCTAAAATGGTTAACTCAACAAAAATGTATATGAGATAATTGTGTGGTTTCACACGAACTTATTTTGTGTGGTATTTTTCTCTCTCTTTCACAGTTTACCAGTTAAAAATTCATCTAGAATGAAGAGGACTTTTGAGGCTATTCCTAGAGAATTCAAGATATACAATTTATTTGTCATGAAAAAGCCTTAAATATATGGTATTTTTAACAAAATCGTAAGAGCCATTTTTGAGAAAACTGAAAATCTTCCATGTAAAGGGTAATTTGCGTTTGGATTTTTTTTTAAAGTTCGTGTCTCAATCTTAAGTAATACTGACCTTAAATATGAGGTTTTATATTCAACCGACTTTTCGTTTTTGAGTCACACTGCGCGCACACACACACACACACACACACACGCACAAATTTCTATATTTTTTTTTTGATTCAGAGGTTCTCAAAATCTGTAACTCCGGTGAAATCTCAATATGGAATTTTGGGAGGATTACAATGTTGTAACTACTATGTACCTACATGCATTGTAGATGTCAGAAAAAGTAAATTTAAAATGCAGTAGCAGTTCAATTCCTCACATATAGTAAAATGAAATGGCATATTGTTTTATGAATATGTAGGGAAAATTCCAACTCTCTGCATGTTTTAGTATCTGAGAAAAAAATATTAAAATACCAATATCTTTTTAGAGGTAGGTAAATGTTTTCACACCAGTCACCACACGTCTGAAAACTTCATTATACCTCTTAAAGTATGTTTTCAAAGATTCTCAAGTCCACCTGGGTAGTGTGGTGGTAGTTTTTTTGCCTCACATTCAACAGGTTGCGATTTTGAATCTGGCTTAGGGTGAGTTACCCGGATAAGATTTTTTCGGCGTTTTCCCTTATCCTGATAAGACGAATGTTGAGTAATTTTAAGCTGCATGGACCCTTAGATCATTTGAACATCATTTCGCCAATTTCGTTCATCGTCCAATATGATCAACAAGGTTAAACGGTGTAAGCTATAAAAAAATAATTCTCAGATAAACTATGTGCCATGAGGTTCTTTTTAACAAATCTGACGTGCTTTTTCTACCAGTTCTGCAACAAATTACCCCTAAAAACATACTCTTTGTTCTACTTCATGCTGATCGAGATATACATTAGAAAAATGTTGTTTTTTATCTACTTCCTTTTAAGTAGGAGAGAAATAAGGAAACATATTAAACTAAAGTGACAGTCAAATATTTTATAAGCCGGGTGCCATGTAATACATTACCATTTTTACAGGGTGGTTTTGATTTTTTTTTGTAGGTTAACGTCCTTTAACCTGGTTGGTCATATCGGACGATGAATGAAATTGGTGAAATTATGCTCAAATGATCTCGATGTCCATGGAGCTTAAAGTTACTCGACATTAGTCTTCTCAGGATAAGGGAAAACCTCGAAAGAAAGCTTATCCGAGTAACTTACCCTAAGCGAGATTCGAGCTCATGACCTGTTGAACATGAGGCAGGCTACCTCCACACTACCCAGGTGGGCTGAAAATCTTTGTGTCCAACCTTGGAAGACCTACAATGTTTGGCATCTAATGGACATTTCGATTTTTAATTTTGCAGTTCGCAGAAACATATGACGGATCTCTTTCCAAATATGTTGTCTTTTCTCACAATATATAATTACGCTTAAATTGCATTAACGAATTTTTGCACGCAGTGCAATGCTTCCTGTACCTACTACAAGTTAGAGATAAAAAAGAGAGAATTTCTGGTATCAAACTAATAGTCTAGTACAGCGGTTAATGATTGTTCATGTGTTCATTTTACTTTATTTAACACGCATGTACAATATTAGTAGAGAAGGTATTGTATTCCACCTAAACAGTCAATACCGAGATTTTGCTGAAAGTATGTTTTTGAAACCCACTGAATAAAAAAAAATAGAAAAAGGTTCCTGTTTGTCTGCGTGGGTGTTTGTGGGAGCATAACTCAAAAACAAGTTCGTTATACACTAAACTTTGAGCTTAAGCATCTTCCAAGAATTCGACGCGGAGATTTTCAGGAAAATACCCCAACCCAACTACCTTTACATGGAACATTTTTAGAAATTTTGATTTTATCAAAAATGACTCTAACAATATTGATTAAAATGACGTATGTTTTACATATTTTCAAGAAAAATGAAATGTTTATCTTCACTTTTCTGGTAAAAGCCTCAGAATATTTCTGCACTCTGGATGATTTTTGTATAACTATTAAATCATAAGATATAGACAAAATTGTTCTAGAGCTACATATTTCCGAGATATTCCCATTATTGGTTTCAGTTTTAAAATACTTAATACCTTCCTCAAACGGCAAGTCATTTGTGTTTCTTTTGTTGTACTCTCGTCATGTAAAGAAGGGAATTTCATTTATAATTGCATAGCGAGAGCTTTTAAAACCTTCAATATCGCCTTAGTCTGGTGTATTCCCTTAGTTTCCTTCTACTATAATAAACTAAATTAATTAGATAATTTTGCTGGCATTTATCTCGATTAGCATGACGTAGAAAGATGCATAACTTTTTTAAGAAGTATGCTTTCAGAGCAGTTAGAAAAAGTGAATTGAACACATCAGATTTTTAAAGGTACTATAGAGACATTTAAGGATCTGGACCTTCTAAAAGATTCCACGTTTCTTTACATCTCATTCCACGTCTTTGAGACATCTCTTTTCTTTCTTCCATCAACAGGATGTGCATATAAATAAATGAATGTAGACAGAATTTCATGAACTTGGCAATTTATTGTCTTTTTACTTTCTCTACACATACAGTATGTACATGCTGTGTAGAGAAGGTATTGCATTCCACCCAAAAATTTGTTACCGAGATTTCACCATAAATAGACGTTTTAGGGTCTCCTTTATCCAAAAAAGGTATTTTTAGAAAATGGTCCGTGTGTGTTAGTGTGTCTGGGTGCCTTTGAACATGATAATTCAAAAAGGAAAAGTCGGTAAGGTACCAAACTTAGTATGTGAGATTAGTATCTTCCAAGGATGCGACTCGAAGATTTTGAGGAAAATTCACCCACCCCAAACTGCCCTTCTGATTTTCTCAAATGACTCTAATGGTTTTTATTAAAATACCGTACACTAAAGATATTTACATGACAAATATAATTTATATCTTGAATTTTCTGAGAGTAGCCTCAAAATACACTTTATTCTGGATGAATTTTGCTGGATTTCGCATAACTAATATACCGTAGGACAAAGACAAATACTTAGTACACAAAATATGTAGATCTCGTTGAAACACATAATTTATGTCAAATATATTTTTTTCGTAGAGTTGACCATTTTTGAAGTATTCCATGTTATTAATTTAAACTATAAAATACTTAAATCTTTTCACATATGGGAATTTGTCAACTCCTGGCAAGGCAAAAGAAACGGATTTCATCACATAGCAACCAGCTTTTAAAATATATGGCTATCGTTTTAGCCTATTGTAATCCATTATTTCCCTTCTACTTACAAGAAAGCATTCCTGCTAAGGGTTACCTTGATTAGCATGAAGAATATAGAAGAATAAGCTTTGTAACAATATTTTTTTACAGAGATGTAGAGAAAGTCATGTCAGACTTTTTTCTCTTCCTCGAAGTGTTTAAAATGTGTTGACACTTGCACATATTTCCTGCAATTCAAACTCCATAGAGACTTAATGAAGTAATAGCTACTCTATTATCTGAGTGGCTGGCCTTGTGTAATTTGAGTCCCCAAAGACAGGACGAATTTAAGGCGGTTTGGTTACGCTTTAAATTTCCTAAAGTTAATCACCACCTGGCTTTCCTATTCCTATTATCTCTTTCCTTTCAAATTAAAATAAAAAGTAAGTAATGGATCGAGAAGTGAAGTGCCGCGGCAGGAGTTCAAACCCTGAGGCGTGACAAGTACTGGTAGGAGAATGGCCTTCCGTGCGCCCAAACGGACTCATTGCACCGTGTCATTGACCGCACATCGATACCATAACCAAATAAGCCTGAGGGCAGGTTTCCGAGAATGGACACTGTAAGCTAATACGCGTAAAAAATCCATACACTGAAGCCGCAAAGGGCCATTAACTCTTACTTTCCGTTTCTGAGAAATGGAACACTGACTGTGGTTTGAGATCAGATCTGGAGACCGAGTGAATTATTTGGGAAAACAACTGGAGCCCGTACCGGAAACTATAACATACCAACATGGAGTTAATCATAGCTGTTATTGTCCTATGTTTATTCAGTAATGCTGGCAGGATGGGTTTTCTACCTGTTCACTTTCTTTACTACTTGCCCATTGTATAAACCATTCAGAATGAAGAGTTCCTAAGAGGTTATTCCGAGAGAATGAAGATATTATAAAGGTATGCTGTTTAATCAAAACCTTTAGAGCCATTTTGAGTCTTTAAAATCTAATGTGTCCCTTTACATGTCTTTCTCTATGTATCTGTAGAAAGTTACTATTGAAAAGTCTACTCTTCTCTCTACTCCATGCTGATCGAGATAAACATTAGCAGAATTGATCTTTTGCTTGCTTTCTTGCAAGTAGAAGAGAAACAAAAGAAAATAATAGACTAAACGAGTCATATCTTATAAAAGTTAGTTGCCATGTGGTTAAAATCTATTAATTTGCATTGCCAGGAGTTGACAAATCCCCGTATGAGAAAATTTAAATATTTTAAAAGTGAAATCCATAACAAGGTATATCTCGTAAATGGTCAACTGTACGAAAATATGTATATGACAAATGGTATATTTTAAAGAGATCATTTTCTTTGTGTATTATAAGTTTCTGTCTACCTCTTACGGTTTACCAGTGATGCAAAATTCAGCAAAATTCAGCAAAATTCATCCAGACTAAAGAGGTATTCAGGCTAGTCCCAGATAATTCATGATATAGGTACATTTCTTTTGTCATGAAAATACCTTAAACATATGGCATCTTAATAGAAATCGTTGTGGCCATTTTTGAGAAAATCAAAATGTTTGACAAATGTTTCATGTAGTTGTGGGTGGGGAGATTTTCTTGAAAACTATCGTGTTGCATCCTTGGAAGACGCTGAACTTAAATACCCAGTTTGGTATTTAACCGACTTTTCATTTTTGACCTGTGCTGCCCAAAGACACACACACACACACACAGATACAAGCACAAAGACAGACACAGTCAGGTTTCTAAAAATGCCTTTTTGGATTCAGAAGGTCTCAAAACATGTATCTCCAATGAAATGTCGGTATCGAATTTTTGGATGAAATACAATACTTTCTTCATCCACAATGTACATACGTGCTAGAAAAAGTAAAGATATGTATTTCCATACAGGGAACTCTAAAACGTGTATTTCCGGTGAAATCTCTCTATCGAATTCTTGGGTGAATTGTAATACTTTCTCTACCTATGTACCACATATTATGTACGGAAAATATGAATGAAAAAAATATGTGCTCCATTCACTTGACTTTGTCTATCTGCAAATAAAGTATTCTTACTAAAAGTATTCTTTTATTACATAATTCTACTCAAGATAATCATTAACAGAAATTATATTATTTTTCCTTATAAATAGAATGGAAATAAAGGAATACATAAGCAAAAGACAATTGTTGAATCTTTAAAAAGCTATCACTATACAATTGCCATTGGAATTCGGTTCTCTTTGCATGGTCTGGAGAAAACCCAAAGAGATATGAAACAAATGAGAACTTCCCGTTTGAAAAATATTTTGAAATAGAAGCCAAGCAGGGATATCTCGGAAATGGTTAACTTTATAAAAAAGAAAAAGAAAACTGTATATGAATAAATTGAGATCTTGATTTTTTTGTAGTAAGTTTTTGTTTCCCTCTCACGGTTTATCAGTTATGCAAACGCCATTCAGAATAAAAAGTACTACAAAAGTTCAGGATATACATTTTATTTACCATTTAAATAGTTATCATTAATAAGATTTTTATAGAAATCGTTAGAGCCATTTTTAAAAATCGAAAATTTCGAAAAATGTTCCATGTAAAGGGTAGTTTGGAATGGGGATATTTTCCTGAAAATGTTCGTGTGGAATTTAAATATCAAGTTTTGTAATTGACGGAATTTACGTTTTAAATTATGCTGTCCATAGACAGACATATGGACTTTTTTTTTCTAAAAATGCTGTATTTTTGGCTGGAATGTAACACTTCTCTTCCTATGTACATCATACAACCGGTAAATGAAGTAAATATATTTCGTGTAAACTGAATCACTTATTTCAGAAACAACATCATCAACAGCATGGATGATGTTAGTCAACCTATTCCGGTGACGTATCAACAGGCATCATCTCTTTCACGGCCTTCCAACCATTCATCTTCCTCTTGGTTTATATACATAGATACACCTTCTTCAGCGTAAGCTTTTCATCCACTCTTTATAATATTCGTTCAATTTTTCTGCTTTTTAAATATCTTATCTTCTATACTTTGAATGTTCAGTTCCTGAAGATATAGTGTTCTTTACTCTATCCATTAGTGTGTAATCCCTTTTCATATCTTAAACATTTCATTTCTGCAGATCGTACACTGTCTTTTTCTTTATTCCAAATGCCATGTCCCACTATCATAGAGGAGGATAGGCGCTGCAATCGTTTTAGATATTTTATGTTGATATAATTTTTAACTTTTTTCCTAATGCTGTTTTTATTGCTTAATGTTTCGCTTGGAATTTTGATAGTTTTATTGGATGTCTTTATATTTCATATAACTGATAGTGCACCCAGATTGTTGAAATATGACACAGTTTGAATTGTTATTATTTATTTATTTTGTTTATTTAATGCAAGGTTTTAGAGTATTATCACTAGCCATAACCATGACAATAATACTTACAAATACGAACAAAATAAATTCAAACACATATGTGCATTCAACAAATAGACAAATGAATTTTAGATTTGAAAAAAAAATATGAATGAATGAATAAGTGTATTTATTGACATAGCAATATCATACATAGAATTTCAACAATCGCACGGGTCCACAGACCGTATGTGCTTTTGTATTACACATTACAAGCAATATTAAAACAACAACAACAAAGAATTAAAAGAGTAAACATGAAAATAAAAAGACAAAGGTAATACACAGTCAAAAGCAATATTAAATAACAATAAAGAATTAAAAGTGAACCCGAAAATAAAAATACAAAGATATTCAAATATAGCAATTTAAATTTGGCAGCCTCCTCAGATCTCAGCCGTCTTGCCTTAAGTATAAATTTACCTAGCCCGTCCATGTTTTCCGTGCCTGCCAGTAGCGTCCAACATGCTTCTAGCCCTACATTCGCAGAGATAAAAAATCGCGGCAAATATTTTTCCCGCCATTCCTCCGTACCCCTGCATCTTGCCAAGATGTGAGTCCACGACTCTTTCTCCTCGCAAAAAATATGCAACATATATTCAATAGATATTATCGTCATTTGCGAGTTTGGTAAGCTGCTTAAACGTTTAAAAAGTATTTATTGAGCGTTTACTAAACGTAACTAACTGCACCAATTTTATTATTAGCCTGCCTGGGTAGTGTGGTGGTAGCGTGTATGCCTCACATTCAAAAAGTTGTGAGTTCGAATCTCGCTTAGGGTGAGTTACCTGGATAAGTTTTTTTTCTCAGGGTTTTCCCTTATCCTGAGAGGACGAATGTCAAGTAACTTTAATCTCCATGGACCCGAGATCATTTGAGCATCATTTCACCAATTTCATTCATCGTCCGATATGACTACCCAGGTTAAAGGACACTAAACTACAAAAAAAGTATATATTATTATTATTATTATTATTATTGTTATTGTTGTTGTTTTGGATCTTACTTTAAGAGTAATTATAACTTTCATTTGTTATTTGGAACTTGTTTATAGGTTTTTGGAGATAATTTTCATTTTCTGCGACCAGAACAATGTCGTCTGCAAACATTAAAATATCTAATCTAAAATTTTTACTACCTAACATCCCCCACTTCTAATAATATTTTTCCGCCAGAAACATCATGTTGCTCTTTTTCTTCTTTTTTCTCTTTTGCGCTTTAAATGTTCATATGAAAATATCTTCCTTGAACTCAGTCTCACTGTTGCATAGAAGTAACATTAGTTATCCAGGTTTTATAAGGATTTTAAAACATATTTTAAAGTCAATGACGGATGTGGTTTCTATACTATACCTACATGTACGAAGATAATTTAACTGTAATCTTCAGGCCACTCGGCTAAATAGTTGTTTATTTCTTTTGTGAACTTTTATGATATTGTATCCATTTTGTGAGTTATCTTATTTTCACCACAATGAATGGGTTCTTACTGCAAAGGATTTCAGAAACTGCATAATATTTCATACTTGTCTCATAGTAAGCAATTTTAATGATGACGTTGCAAAGCTTTTCAGCATACTCAATAGGGATCCTTCTATTAAATACAAATACAGTGAATATATTTTCTAACTGAGGGAGTGTGAGCCCCAAGTGAAAGAAGTGACACCGATCTATGAAGAGATACTCAAGTTGTCAACTGGTGACTGGAATAAATTACACACTTTGGAAAGAAAATATCCTGTTTAATTTTTAATATTACCCATGAAATATTTTAAATATTTCATATGAATTAAAATAACAATACTTGACTGAAATAAATCACACAAAATTGAAAAGAGATCATTTTGTTTATTATTAAAATCCCAATATAACGTTTTAAAATATGTAATACATTTTGTGGATCATCTGATAGAAGTATAGCAATTATGTTCTATAAGTAAGTGTTTAAGGAGCATCAATTTCTACAGTTAAAAGAAAATGATAAATCTAGTGGTTGAAAACTATTTTATTTAAAAAACAAAAACGATTTTTTTAAAGTACAAGAATAATTTATGCATATTTTATGCTCGAAATGTAATCCAAGAAGTGATGTAAAATGTGTAAAATAGTCATGGTGATCCCTGTAAAGATGTACATGTAATGATGATTTCTGTCCCTAGAAACCTCGGTTTTTTTGGTGTTTCTGAAATAAGCAATTTAAATGTAGTTTGAGGTGGGGAGGATTTCGTTGAAATTCTTCGTGTCGTATCCTTGGAAGATGTTGAACTTAAATATTTAGTTTCGCAATTAACTTTTTGTTTTTGAGTTATGTTATTCACCAACAAACACACACACACGTACGGAACGTTTATAAATTTGTTTTTTTATTATTATTCAAGGTCTCTTTATCTTGAAATTGAATTTTTGGGTGGTATGCAATACTTCCTCTACGGTAATCAGTAGAGAAAGTAAAAATGTGTCGGATATGTTTAACATCATAAAAAATTATTTGTTACCAATTAGGTATTTTAACGTGTCCAATCCTTGTAATTTGCTGAATATAAATAATACATTTAGTTTCGTATTTAACTGACTTTTCAGTTTGAGTTACGCTGTTCATAGATAGACACCACATACAGTTTTTGGTATTTTAATTCAGTGAGACGCAAAACGTGTATTTCCGATGAAATCTCCATATCCACCTTTTGGGTGGAGTGATAAGGTAAAGGATAGCTAAGAGGTATTATAATGTTTATTTTGCGCATCAAGAAGGTGTCATTTATTTAAATAAACACGATGTTTTGGTTCCCGTTGTCATTATTTATAATAATAGCTTTTCCAAGGGAACGTGCCGTTAGACGCGGGAGACAGTAAACGTGTTTATGGCAGTTCTGTATTATTATAACTGCTGCTTTATGCATCATCATGATAAAATCTCCTCTAGGTATGAATTTTAAAAACAAACTAAATTATATTTCAACCTGTGCTGCGGAAACTTCGTGATGTGATCATTCCCGTGCAGATTTCTAGTGAGATATAATAGTTGTTAAACTAATAGATGTATAATCTTTAGATTATGACACGACTGAGCAGTTATATTGCTACAACAGAAATTGTGCAACAGTTGTAAAGGTGTGCCGAATCGCCGTCTATTTCTTGAAGTTATACATCGTAAACGCGCATGGCACGCTGGTAATGTGGGTTGCATGTTACAGGGGTTTAAGTGGTTCACAAAGTATCAGATGGCCCAACGTACCGTATTCCACGTGTGAACATAACCCTACATGCGATAAAGAAGTTGCAGAATTCAACTGGGCAATTGGAAGCAAATACCGGTCAGAGGTGACTGAGCAAATAGCGCGAGCGACACACCTGCATATCAACGAAAGTAGTGAGAGAATCACGCTCTAGCAGTTTCCATACTTGTACTAGAGTCCATAATGATATAAGAGAGACCGAAAACGTTGTTAACTGCTTTCCCATCACTTAAAGAGATTTAATTTTTGAGAAAATAAAGTCAGCTATCAGTGTTCACCAATTACTGGTTTTGCAATTGTGTATGCGCTATTCTTATTTAACATTAGAGACTAGTTCCATTGATGGGTAAATCAAAACATTAATGCATCGTAATAAAGCACACATTGTAGTGTCCAGCGTTTCACCGCATTATTATTATTATTATTATTATTATTATTATTATTATTATTATTATTATTATTATTATTATTATTATTATTTATTATTATTATTACCATTAGCACATTATTTGCTTGGCTGAATTATACAAAACCTGAAAAAATCACAATGAAAAACATCAAAATATGAGAGCATGTAATGTATCACTATATTATTATTATTGTTATTATTATTATTATTATTATTATTACACACTTGCATCTTCCAAAGTTTTTCGAAATTGTTGATTTACTCAAAAATGGCTATAACGATTTTTATTAAAATAACATATATTTAAAGATATTTACGTGACAAATAAAATGTATATCTTGAAATTTCTGGGAACAACCTCTGAAGAGCTCTTCATTCTGGGTGACTTCTGCTTAACTGGAAAACCGTAATGGATAAACAACAAGGTACTACATAAATAGTGTACACATCGCTAAAACATACAATTTATATCCTATAGACATTTATTGTCGAGTTAACCATTTCCGAGATGGTTCTTATTATTAGTTTTAATTTTAAAACACTTTTATTAAATGAGAATTTGTCACGCCGTTTTCTTTTGTTTTATTCTTGGCCCTGCAAAGAGAATCTCAATCACTGCAACTAGCTTTTAAAATATTTCACCATTGCTCTAGCCTAGCTTATTTCCCTTCTACTTACAAGAAAATGATTAATATAACAATTTATGTCAATATGTATCTTGATTAACATGAAATAGATAAAATAATAAGCTTTTAAAAATAGTTTGTTACAGAAAAGGTAGAGAGAAAGTGACGTGACTGAAACACATCAACTGTTTTAATTTTATTTATGGACTCTATTTAAATGTGATGAGTTTCAGCATCCCATTCTGCATTGAGCGTGAAAGAGCGCTTGAGCGTGTATCTACATCTATTCCTATTGTAAATATATGCAAAACCTAAGAATCCAATGGATTTCATTCATGGAAGTGCAATGGTTAAGATTAAAAAAACTAATATAGGTACTAACTATAAGATACATAATTATTCTTATTTAGTTGAAATTAAGTAAGAAGCAAATTAATTGTAATCATTTTGGGCCTGATAGTAAGATAAACAATTACCTTTATTTAGTTGATTGCTCAGTGACCTTTTTATCAGGGGGATACTAAACTTAAATACAAATTTTGCTATTTAATGGACTTTTTATTTGAGTTATGTTGATCTCAGACATAAAGGACACCCACGCGCACGCGAGGATATATTTCTAATTTTTTTATACAGGGAACCTTAACACGGTGTAATCTAGGCATAAAATGTTTTGGTGGAATGCAGTACCTTCTCTGTGTACGTACACTGTACGAAATAGAGAAAGTAAAAAAGCTTAAGTTTAGGTATTTGCCAGTTAGGAGATTTGAGAAAAAAGTTTATCTCAGACCTCTAATAATCCTGTTAAGGAGACAGTCCTGATGGTATTTGGGTCTCAGATCTCCCGTTGACGAGCCCACTATCACGACCTCGGCTATTGTCGATATGAGGTAAAGATCGACAGTCTAAGCTAAAAACGTGTAAAACTACTTGACCCAATTGGCTCGCAAACAAAATTGCGTTATGAGTTCAGAAATTGTGTGAGCAAGATAAAGAAGCCTATATTTCCAATGCAACACTCGTATGAGACAACAGAAGACAGTACTGCCAGCCAGGACACGCATACGCACACACCTGAGTCAGAAGCAGCAAGGACAGACAGGATTCCTAATAAGGCTGCCCTCCCTTGAACTGTTGTTCAAACATCCTGGGCGTGCACTACGAAAAACATTCCCCAGATGTGTAGTGTGAACAACAACCGTTAACACAACTCATGCAAACTAACGAGCTAAACACCAGTATTCATAAAATTGTAGAAAAAGTGAATAGAAGACGGGGAAATACATGAAATTACTGCCAACGCGCACGGATATCCGTCAAAACGTGTACTCTGTTCTGGCTCGCCAGCTGGAAAGCTTTTTGTTTACTTCTCCTATCCGTGACGATCACAGCAGCACTGGGGAAGCACTGTTTGGCGTCAGACTTTTAGTTTGTAGACAAAGTTGGGGGTTATTTGTTTTTCACACAGCCACTTTTAGGCTTACCAACTTCTAAACTCGGAATTCCGGGAGAAAATTAGATATAGCAGTAAAGCTAGAAAAATGTGAACTTTTCCAGGCATTGTTAAACGTGCAATAGTATTTCTTTTTCATATCTACTCCCGATGAACTGGCCATTACAATAACTAACTTACAGCTACGACCACTGTGAAAGTCCTCGACTCAAATACCTCACACTGTTAAAACTTACTGATTTTGAGATTTCCATTTCTAGATATATCACGACCAGTGACTTGAGTTGACGCAACAATTGGTTTCCTTCCCCCCCCCCCCCCCCCAAGTGACTTGGGGGGATATTTGTGAGGTTTAGTGCTTGTGGGTAGACCCGGACATCGTCGAATTACGTTCGATCTGAAAACGATAAGGACCTCGTCCATGCTTTGTCCATCATCATTTAGATTTGATCGCTCCTTCTAGCCTCTCCTCTCATAACTCCCTTTCTTCTTCCCACCCAGGTGTCACGGTAAAAACAAAAATAGGCCATTGATTGCTCTTCCCTGGAGGCGGGCTCCCCTTCTGCTAGTGAGTACCTTTAGCTTTTCTTTATACTAATTGAGACAGAATGTGCTAGGAATTATGAGGGCACTTTTTCTTAGCGCCAATTTTAAGGGGAAGTGAGGGCCGGGGGAAGAAGAAAGAGGTTGCACGCCTGTCTTTCCGCAGTGTTGTCAAGCAAAGAAAGCTTCTTTCCTTGAGGCCCTCACCCATTATGGCGAATATCTCATCTTGTTTACGCCACCTCTGAATTATTAAACGAAACATAGCACCGGTGCATTTGCGTGACTCTGGGATCTACAGACAAAATGACACCTTATCATTGACGACACCAGATATCTGGGTGTATGGTTTACTTCATGTCTCAATGTCGCTCAGCTTCCGAAATTGCACGAAACCTACCGAATGAATACGGGAGTTGAGCGCATGGTGAATTATTGGAGATCCAACAAGAGTTCAGAAATACTGTCGAGTCGAATATGTTGTACTTCCAGGACTCTATAATGGGGCGCATTGCCATTAAATGTGATGCAAATAATCGGAATCTTTCGATAATGATTTAATTAGCTCCCAATCTCTTTTCTTTCGAAAATTGTATGTCCCTACAGTTTTGTAGAGAATTAATTTCATTTGCAGTTCGCGTGGAACCTCTGAAAATTAAATGAAAATGATACTTCGCAGTATCTTGGACTTGTCTACTCTAGAACGTTGTACCTACCATAACTTAATACGTAAAGGGGAACAATCAGTGAAATCAATTAAAGCGCCATGCAAATTTAAAAATCTAGCTATACAAATTGGAACTCATAAATTTAATCACTATCAAATTACTTATGTCATTGCCTTTCTATTGCCCAAAGGCTACATAACCTAAAATAGTATCATACTCGAGACATTTGCCCATTATTAGCAGCTTATTCATAGATTTGAAACATCATCATTGGCAACCTACAAGAAAGGTAATGCCAATATTTAGTGACCTCGAAAAATGTGCCAGCAGTACTAAAAGAATAGAAACCCGGCACTTTTTTGGCCTATATGCTATATTTTCATTTATTAGACAGAAAAATACTGCTTTTCATTTACATCCCAAGTGGACCAAAGTAAATTTAAGTATTTATAAGAGAATTCTTCAAACAGGTATATTTCTCATCCAAGTTGTTTCTGGGAAAGCAGTAAATTGCTGATATAGTTGTTTCTTCATGTCTAGAGATATCGCCTACAGAAACTCGGGTTATATTGGTAATGGGCGAACCAGTTTTCTAGTCATTACCAAATGTGTACGACTGTACGTAACAGCATTTTGTTGTTTTCCGGGAATCAGCCCACATCATTTGAAAACGTTGGAGTTATTGTATATATAGTAGACTCTTGTTTCAAGGTTTTAAAACATTATCCTGAAGTTTTAAGTTTAATATACAAAATTTTCAACAAGATTTCTAAAAAATTGCTTTTTATATTCACACTACATTCTCTATGCTTTATTATTTAGTTTTATATGCCTTCGAAAATATTTCTACGAAATGTTATTTTTATGTCTACCTAAACATTTTACGTCAATCGAGATAAATATTTGCAGAGATAGGTCCATTACACATTCGTTGAGGTACATAGGAGATATGGGAAACCGAATTGATGATCAGATGTTTTAATACGAGTCGCTATATACCTGACCTAATCCCATACATACTATTTCCACCACATCGCGAATATAACAGCTGAATACCAAGAGCACTTTAAAAATGACAATAATGGAAATCTCCAACAAGGAAATAGCTGAACCCCCCCCCCCCAATTTTAAGTAATTTTATGTTTTAAAGAAATACTCATTTGTGTAATATTTTTATCTTTTTTTTAACGTTTGCCGGTTATAAAAAAATATACTACATTACGAATTAAGAGGGTTTTCTTGCTTTCCCAGACAATTCATGATTTATGCTTGTTTTTAATTTAATTATCTTAAATTGTGGTAATTTAATTGAAATCTTTGAATAGGTTTTGCGAAGTGCAAAATTTTGAAACATTTTCAATTTAATCAATTTGTCGAAAATATTAATGTGGTATTATAATGATAATTTTCAAGAAATTAAATTAAATAGCACATTTAATATTTATTCGTATTTTCTCTAGAAATTTTCTCTGCTGTTCAAACACACACACACACGGAACAATCTTTTTATTCAGGGGCTTCAATGATATTTCGATGTCGAATTTTTGGTTGGAATACTAATATTTAGAAAAGATACAGAAAGTAACAATTACCAGAGATGCTACATCGTCTATTTTTATAATAAACATGTGCAGATTTCTACCCCTTTTAGTTTCTCTACTATTATGTAATAAACAACAACTGCAAGTAGAGAAGTATTATGTTCAACACAAAAATTTTGTGTTGAAATTTTACTGCTAATACGCTGTGCTATGAGGCTCTCTGAACATTTTTAGAAAAAATCCACACCAACGTGTGTTTGTTGGAGCAACATAACTCAAAAGAAAAGGTTAAATAAATACCAAATTTAGTATTTGACACAAAGATTTACAACATTCACTTCCTTAACTACCTCTATATTGAGATGTGTTCGTTATCTCAGAATTTCACAAAAATGACGCTAACAATTTTAATTAAACAGCATGCAAGTATATCTCAGATATTTACATTACAAAGGAAAGGTACATTTTCAATTTGCTACAAATGGTTTGCGAAGCCCTCTTTATTCTGTGTGACTTTTGCATACGTGTAAGTTAGAAGCAAATTCAGAATAAAAATAAAAAAATGTTCTTTGTTATTAAGATTAATATTAACTCTGTGTCCCCAGTCACTGGGGCAGAACACGCACATAATCCTTTGGGGCCCTCTGCGAGTGGTGGGAGAGGCCCGAAGTGCGACCAGATGTGGATGACGACGGGCGCAAGCACAGAAAGGGTCTTTTAGGATTTCAAATCGAACGTCTCCGACGCCGCTTGTGCCCAAACGAGGACTCCGAGGCAATACAGAAGGGGCTCTAGCCCGAAAGCACCCAAGGCGGGGTCCCAATTGAGTAGCCCCGCAACGCACCAGGAATATACCTCTACAGTGCGCAAACCACCGCTCAGCCGCAACCGAAAGAACACCTGGTCCTTCAACCCCTAAGCACCTGACAAGGAAGTGATGGGAACAGGAAATGATGGACAGGAAATTTGGGAGATGTATCTTCCCAGTATTTGACTGGCGACCCAGGAAAACCCCCGAAAAACCCATGGTCAAGCAGGCCACAGGAATCAAACCCAAGACCTCCCGATCACGAGTGTTACACATTATGACGTCACCTTGCCGTGAAGCGAAATCGGAACCCACAGGTGAGAAGTCACCCCAGAATTTTAATTTTCTCTACAGGTACTACATATATTGTAGATGGAAACGTATTCCAATAAAAAATTCGATTTTGAGATTTCATCGGAAATGTGTTTTGAAGTCCCCTGAATAAAAAAACATTTTTTAGAAAAAGGTCCGTGTATGTTTATCGAATGTGTCTGTAGATTGCCTAACTCATAAAAGAAAAGACCGTTATATACCAAACGTAATTTTTAAGTTTAGTACTTCCAAGGATGCGACTCGAAAATTTTCAAGAAATTCCGCAACTACAACTAACCTTTTTCGAATTTTTCTCAAAAATTTCTCCAACGATTTTGGTTAAAATGCATATGTTTAAGATATTTTTATTACAACCGAAAAGTATGTTTTTAATTATCTGGAAATAACCTCTGGAGTCTGTTCATTCTGTAAAGTTTTTGTATAACTGGAAAACCGTTAGAGATAGACAACATTTTACTACACTGAAAATGTAGATCTCGTTAAAACGCACAATTTATATCATTTTTGTAGTAGTAGCCGTTTTCGAGGGTGGGAAACTGGGAGATTTGGTCTATGGTGCACTCAGCCTCATGAGGTCCCTGGAGGGGGAGGGGGCGAATTGAGGAGTTATACTTGATTGAGAAGTAGCGGCTCCAGGTCGAGAAGACCGCATCAACCAGCCGGAAGGGTCTCGAGGCGCTGATCAAGTCTCACCCTCCAGCATTGCATCCCTTCGGGCCGAGATAAGGGATAGGTCTAGCTAAGTTTTAACCGTTTCCGAGATATTTTTTATTATCGGTTTCAATTTTAAACTACTTAAACTTTTCTCAAACTACCTGTCGTTTTATATCTCTTTAGTTTCACACCTAGCCATGAAAAGAGAAGCGATCTTCAATAACAAATGCATAGCGATAGCTTTTAAAATGTTTGACTATGATTTAGCCTAGTGTATTCCCTTATTTCTCTTCTACTTGTAAGTCCGTTCCTGGTAAGTTTATCGTGATCAGCGTTATGTAGATAAAAGAATAATCTGCTGTAAGAATTGTTTGTATGCAGAACAGATAGAGATAGGATGTGAATGGAACGTATTAGACTTTTCGTGTGTGCTATTCTAGACAACTTTGAAGCAAATTAATGCTGAGCAACAAATGCCTAATTTTATGATTAATCAAGCCATGTAGTATTGTAACAGGAGACAAAACCACAATGTAACCAAGAAAGTGTGCATCGAAGGAATGCTTAAGCCCTAGTTACACTCCAATTGTCATACTAGAGCCCCTAATGGTGTGAGTAATGGTGTGTTTGAGTTGCGGTGTGGCTTCCCTCGACTACTGTACGGTCGTGGTTTCGGATCACACGCTAAATTTAACGCTTAAAAAGACCTGTCTTCGCGCACAACACTGTTGGTGCACCATGATCCAGCACCATATGCTGCAGGCTAGCGGTAACAAAACTTCAGAACCAGGAAACTATTATGTCCGGGACTTTCGTTTACAGCTTGGTTTACGGCATTTAATCCAGGAGGGAAAACTCTGTTGGGTTGTATTCAAATTCAAATTTGTACTTGCACTTCTACTAACTAATGTAAGTTAAACCGTTTCTTCTATCAACTAACTGTTAATTGAAATAATCATTCCATAAATATTACTTTTTGTTATATGTTTAAGAGGAATACAATAGGGTTTTCGATGGCTTTGAAATTTCGTGCTTGACTGCGATAACACAAATCTGTGTTGTATTTATATGAATTTCTGTAGCAATTCTACAACAAACTATTCTTACAAAAGTGTATTGACGGCCTCTGTGGTCGAGCGGTCAACGAGCTGACCTCTCATCTGGGGTTCCGGGTTCGATTCCCTGCTGGGGCGGGGAAGTTTGTTTTAACCAGAAATAGTCCTTATCCCCCACAGAGTCTGGAAGTATGATTGTGAGAGTGAATGTGGGTGTGTTTAATGATTTAAAAAATATTAATATAATTTTCCATTTATTTACTGAAACAATAGCAACAGGTATTTACGGGCTGCCAACAAGGACAAAATAAAACAGACAAATTTTCTGAAAGAAAAATAACTTGAAACTCCTCTGTAAGGATAATGAATATCGACAGTAATACGAGTTGTTTCACAAATCAAAGCCCTCGATATGACTTTTGAAGTTATTAAAAAAAGAGCTTATTATACTGTCTACTTCATGATAATATAGATAAACTTTAACAACAAAAAAATAGCCTGGTTACTTATTTCCTTGTAGGTAGAGAGAAATAAGGGAATATATTAGACTAAAGCGAAAACCAAATAATTTAAAGGCTAGTCGCTAAGGCATGGCCAGGAGTAAAACAAAAGAAAAAAGAATGACACATCCGATTGAGAAAAGTTTAAGTATAGGAAAACTTAATCCAATAACCATGAATGTATCAAATCGTTAACTGTGCAAAAAACGTATGTGGCATTAATTGGTGTTTTAATGCGTTCTACATTGGCTGTATATGTATTTCTCTACCTCTTACGGTTTACTAATTATGCCAATGTCATTCAGAGTGAAGAGATCTTTAGAGACTATTCCTAAAAAATTAAAGATATTTTCATTTGTAATGAAAATACATAAACATACAGTATTTGAATCAAAACTACTTGAGTCGTTTTTATGAGAAAATAAAAATTCTCGAAAAGTGTTCCATGTAAAGAGGGTTTGGTGTGGGACAATTTTCTTGAAAATGTTCGTGTAGCATCCTTAGATGATTTTCGTTTTTGAGTTTTGCTTTTCAGACACATTGGAACGTTGTGTAATTTTTTGGACTCGGATGAGCTCAAAATATGTGTTTATGGTGAAATATCAGCATCTTTGGGTGGAATACAGTACCTTCTCTATCTCATATGTGCATATATTGTACATTGGTCTACTTGTAAAAATCTGATGCGTTGTATTAGATTTCTCAGATCAATTTTTTACAAACTTTTCCTAAAAGTTGTGTAACTTTTTATGAATTCAGATAAACTTTTAAATGACATTTACATAGTTCGTAGCAGAATAGGACATTTAAAGCGACAGTGAAGTTAAAACTATCAAAGGATCTATTACTCTATTTGAGTATTGCGTAATGCCTTAAACAGATAGTGGAGTTATCTTCAGTCTTAATGTTTTCACCAAAATTATAGTATATACTATAACTTTTATAATAATCTCTAAAATTTGAAAAATTCACAGTATTTAAAAATATACTGAAATGTATATCAGTGATTACATTCGAAAGCAGTGACATTCTTTTTTTATTCGAAATTCTATCTTGGATTATTATATTTAAGGAATAATTTATTGTCTAAATTCATTTTTTTAGAAAAATTACTCACAACTTGTATTTTTAAAGATTTGCAAATTAAAGTCAAGTTTTAAGTAAACGTGTTTAAAATAGACTTATGTTATATTAACTCTTAATCCTTTTTGAACACTTATTACTCTCTATGCTCTCCAAAATTGTTGACTTTTCAAAAACAATACTTTATTTCTCAAAATTGGGTCATTATTTTGAAAAATTAATAGCTAGTTTTCTATAAAATACTCTGAGATGCAGTAAAATTGTTGAAACGAATTAATAGAAATTGCATCTTGAGTATAAAAAACGCTGAAAAAAGTGTTATAGGGTAAACAAGGTTTAAGTTTCGACGTTCCTATTAACAAATATGCTGCTGTTCGTTTAAGTTTTAGTTAATTGTCACAAAATGGAAATTTTAGAATTAATATTTTTACTTTCTATATATTTACTATGTACATAGAGAAGGTACTATATACCATCAAAAAATTCAGTACCGACATTTCTCCAGATTACATGTTTTGAGGAACCCTGAATAGAAAAAGACATTTTTAGAAACATGTGCGTGTGTATATGTTAATGCGAGTGCGCCTGTCTACGTGTGAGTATGTGTGTCTGTGGACAGCATATTTAAAAAATGAAAAACCTTAAATTCCACATTTGGTATTTAAGTTTAGTATTTTCCAAGGATGCGACACGAAGATTTTCAAGAAAATTCCCCACCCCAAACTATGGAAAAGTTTTTGAAAATTTTAATTTTCCCAAAAATGGTCATAACGATTTTTATTAAAATACCTATATTAAACATATTTGCGTGATAAATAAAATGTATATCTTGGATTTTTTGGAAATAACTTTCAAAGACCTCTTCATTCGGGATACATTTTTCATAACTGGTAAACTGTAAGTGACAGACAAAAACTAACTACACAAAAAATGTAAATCTCGTTAAAACACAAATTTATGTCATATACATTTTTGTAGAAATCACCGTTTACGAGATATTCGTTATTATTTGTGTCAATTTTAAGCTGGTTAAACTTTTCTCAAAAGGAAGGTCATCTTAAATGTTATCTCTTTGTACGGCCAGTTGTTAACCGGGCTTTTTAAGTATTTGACTATCGCTTTAGCTAGTGTATTTACTTTATATACATTTTACTTAGAAGGAACTAATATAACCATTCTGTTCTCGATCACCAAGATGTAGATAATAGAATAATCTTTTGTAACAATCGTTTGTATAGAAAACCATGTGAATGAACCACATCAGATTTTTATTATGATAAATACTTTTTAAGTTTTGAACAATTTGGTGAAATTTTACGGATGCAGTATCTTAACAAATATGACGTTTATTTACAAAGCGTTGCTAAATAGTTGATCAAGTAATTTGCAAAGGTTGAAATACTGAGCCTTTCTTTCAATTAACGGAGCATGACAAAGTCAGTGAAGCAAATGCAATGCTTATTGTGTTTCCTGCAGACTGTAACGGAAGAAACCAATCAATTATTATCCACGATGCTCCTAAACAGAAGGTATTTTATGTAATCTCTTTTGGGATTTCCCTCTCAAGATGTCATCATCTGCTTACTTTCTCTACTGTTTTCCTATATATACTTAGACTCCCTGAATACAAAAATCTGATGTGTTCCATTCACATGACTTTCTCTATTTCTCTGCAACAAATTATTGTTAAATAGTTTATGATTCCATTTACTTCATTCTAATCGAGAAAACATTAGCAGAAATATTCTTATTACCTGCTTCCTTGCAAGTTGAAGCGAAATAAGGGAGTACCATAGATTAAAGTGATAGTCAAAAGCTGGTTACTATGTGACTGAAGTTCCTTTGTTGGTATAGACAGGAGTTGACAAAGTCTGAGAAAAGTATGTTTTTTAAAGATGAAACCAAAATAATATCTCTAAAACGATCAACTCTACGAAATATATATATATATATATATATATATATATATATATATATATATGTAACAAACGTGCTCTACAATTTTTTGTGGTAAGTTTTGTCTATCTCTTATGGTTTAGTAGTTATGCAAAATTCCGTAAAATTTATCCAGAATAAAGTAGTCTTCAGAAGGTATTCCCAGAAAATTCAAGATATACATTTTATTTGTCAAGTAAATATCTTTAATATACGATATTTGAATCAAAATCGTTACAACCATTTTTGAGAAAATCAAAATTTTCGAAAAAAGTTCCATGTAAAGGGTAGTTAGTTGGTGGTGAGGGGATTTTCTTGAAAATATTCGTGTTGCATCCTAGGAAGATACCAAACTTAAATATCAAGTTTGGTATTTAACGATCTTTTCATTTTTGAGTTATGCTGTCCACAGACACACACACACACACCCACACACACACACACTCACGGATAGACAGTCTGATAGACAGACAGACTAACAAACTGATAGACATACACACACAGACCTTTTTCTAAAAAGCTTAAGCTTTTCTTTGGATTCGGGGGGATCTAAGACATGTATTTCCGGTGAAATCTCGGAATCGAATTGTTGCGTGCATTACAATACCATCAGTATACACTATGTATATTGTACGTGTAGAGAAATAAAATGAATTTATAGAACACATTTCGTGTGTGTGTATGTCAATACTACAACTCCAAAACGAAAAGCTGTTTAAAACCTGGTATTTAGGTTCAGTATCTTCCAAGGATGCAACATAAAGATTTTCAACAAAGATTTTCTTTGCTTGGAAAATGTTTTGTTAGCTTTAACGATTTTGATTAAAACAGATAAAATTTTAAGATATTTACGTGGCAAATAAAATGCTATCTTGAATTTTCTGGGAGTACCATGCGAAGTTCTCTTTAATTTTGGAGAACAACAGAACAATAATCCATAAGCGATTGACAAAATTGCTAGACAAAAAAATTTAATCCTGTATTTTTTTTAGATATAAGGTTTTTTTTCCTTGGTTTAAACCATTTTTGAGGTTTTCAATAGTTAATCATTTTTAACTTCTAACCTTCACGACAGTATACAGTGACGAATTTTAAGCATTGGGCTATCGTTCTTACCTTTGTACCTATAACGAAATGAGTAATGAAGTGATTTATGCAAACGTTTATCTCAATTAACTTGAAGTAAATAAGAGAAAGATTAAGCGTTTGCAAGAACAGTTTATAGACGATAGTGAGTAGAGAAACCAGTTGAGTGTAGCAAATAATATTTTTAAATAACTTTGAAATAAAAGCCCAAACTATGCATTTACAGAAATAATGAAGCAAGCGTTATATACGTACTGCATCATCGTTCTGAACGGAGATGACGAATCCTTTTGACAATGCAGAAGATCTTGCCAATTCTGTATGTCATTATGAAAAGAAACACTGTAACCTCGAGAATAGCGTAACCAAGAAAAGAATCAATTTGTTGGCAACCTTGGGAACATGACTCATGCGTGCAGGCATACAACAATTATTTGGTAATCCTCTGTCGAGACAAAGATCCTCTGAATTGTCAAAACCATTTTTCATCTCTGGACAGGTGCTAAACTTTATGTCAGGGTACCAAGGTTGCATTTTGCTTGGGCTTTAAGCAGAGATATTCACTATAATAGTTGGTACATAGAATAAGGATAAATATAACAATGAAATTATTGATCCTATTGATGATACAATATTTCATGAGGTATAAGCATGGAGACCGATTCTATATTCTCGGGTGGTCAAGCAGGCACCTGAAGACCCTCTAAGTTGGTTTTAGAATTCCGTGAGTCTTGACAGCAATGGCTACCTATAACTCAGTTCAATTGAGATGGCTAATGGGACATGTGGGAATTCTGGGAAATGAAGGAACAGATGCTGCTAATATTAGAACTGAAACAGATCTATTAGAAGTGATTGTGCTGGTTATTAGGGACGGTGGCTCAGATAAAACAACAAATATTATGAGTGTCAGGAACTCTAAAGGTTTCACACAGACCGAATGCAAACAGAGGCATCTCGAGAACTGCTAAATTAAATTCGAAAAATAGCAGGCACTTTTTAAAGGACGCTGAACAGTGAGAGAGCATCTGCAAATCCTGCCTGCAGAAAGAGTCAATGGAGGAATTATTCAGCTATTGTTCTTGTGCTCTCAATGCCTCTTGTATTGGGGAGTTAATTGGAGAAGCATTCAACCATCACAGTCCAGAGCCCAATTCATGTTCTTATGATGATGATGATTATAATAATAATAATAATAATAATACACTGAGTATGCGCAAGAGATCTCCAAATTTCGTAATGTGTCCTTCTATCAAACAGAACTGAATGTGCAATACTCTATAATTTAAATCCACACTTTTAGCACAGGTCCGCAAAATTAAGGGTCTAAAAAAGTATTCTTCAAAATATATTCTTATAGTTTCTCGTTATGCTGAATCCAAATTCAAGTGCAGGTCATCTCTATCATCTACCATTTCCGCAAAATCTATACATAATTTTAGGAATATTAATTTTCCCTTTTTAATTTACTAGAAAATTTGTTTTAATTAACAACTGATGTATAGTCAAATGCGTTATATCTGTCTTTTGCTCTTCTTATTGAAGCTATGAGTGTTACTTTTTCTCTTGTGTGAGTTTCTGGTACCTATAGCACAGTGAAGCATCCAGCAGAAATCTGCAATCATATTAACGTTCCACTGAAAGTATCTTCTTTCCAAGTAAGCATTCAGAAAATTAAGTTTCACGCTCATTGAATATCCCAAGTAGTCAATTCCCAACACTCATTGCATAGTCGCGAATCTTATCGTTTCCTAGGACGTTAATAATTATAGTTTTTAAGGCAATATCATCCTCTTTCAATATCATCCATCGTGGCGGATGTCTTGCTCTGACATCAGTCTTCTTATACCTGGACCAACAAAATTCCCTCGTTTAGCTTAACTTCTGTCAGATGAGGGCATATACTGAAGAGACACATGAAGTATCCTCGATTCTTTGCCAAAGATTTTAAAACTTGTTTCATTATGCCTAATTTTATATGGAAAGATCGCAGAAGTAATTTCTTAGTATTGAAATGTTTTTCTTCCTATATTCAAAAGATATCCGTTGTGGCGAGTGTTTTGACTTTGTCTTGCTTTGCCGTCCCATTCACAGAGAAAACATAGGAATTTAGTATAACCAGCCTACTGACCAAGAAAAGTCACTGCTTATTAATACTATAAGAAATGTAATATTATTTTGTTAAAAAATGGTGCGAGGTGTGAAATTTCTGATATCAGCACACAAAATATATAAAGGAAAGCTAGAATTTTTAAAAAAGTTTGAGTTCATTGCCTGAGTATTTAGTGCAAGAATTTTGAATTGCTTTACAAGCATTAGTTCAGTTTATGTTGGCCCTGATAATCATCATTATTTCGCTTTAGTAAATAATATTCACTGATGAGTTATAATAAAATTAAAGATCACTTGGTTTATCTGACTCTATACATCTAAAGGGTTTTTCCCATATATCCATGTAATAATTGACGAGTCGCCAAAATAATCACTAAGATCGTAAATGCTTGGGAAATTCTACATATAAATTACCCATTATGCTGGCAAATATTCTTCGAATTTTTATATGTAATTAAAACTACAGCCCCTTATGCGCAGCGATTCATGAATTGTTTCAGGATATAAGCAGATGGACATATCGCCGCCAGCAGATGTTCAACAGTCAGAATGTTTATCTGTAGAGAGAAAACCAAATAAATATAAAAATGTGATGTCTTACATTCTCATGTGTTTCTCTACATCTCTGTCACAAGTTATTGTTAAAAAGCTTATTATTTTATTTACTTCATGTTAATCGAGATAACGAGCTGTTCGCAGACATACACACACACCTTTTTCTAATTTTTTTCACAGGGGAGCCGAAAATATGTATTTCCGATGAATATAACTATGAATTATCAACATCAAGTTTTTGAGTGGAATAGACACCTTGTCCACGTACTACGCACATAGTACCCAAGTGTACAGAAAGTAAAACGTGTTTCACTTGGCATTACTTTCTAGCTCTACTATACCAGACCTACATAGTTCTGTAGGTATATTAAATATATCCTGTTCTATCCTTCCGGTGTCAGGATTCTTGTTTTGCAACTCTTGCTTAGGAGTAATACATTTTTAATCAAAACAACCAAAATTATCAATTAATTTATTCTGCACTAAGCGATTGCCCAATTCTTTCATTACTAGTCAGATTATAGGTAAATTTTATTGTCACTCTAAGAACATGCTTAAATTAATTAAAGTTATAAGAGACACATGGAGATATTAGATGCTAGGGTATATAAATAATTTTATTTGGGGGGACAAAAGTTTCTTACCTCCATAAAATAAACATTTGTAACACTAATAAAAGCCACATAGCCATAATACACCGCTCTGTACAACTGTTTCAGTTATTATTTCAAACAAGTACACACTTTGGGTTCTGGGGCTGTAGTTTGAACTTTCTGTGTGGCATGTGTATATAAATAAATATTTCCTACATATAAGGTTTTTACATTTTTCACCAGTGTTAGAATGAAGATATTGTAACGGAGGGGGATATCTCGCGCACTCCATTACCATAGTGGACCTGTTGTAGCCACACACTGCAGGAAACACAGATGAAGCGAAGCAGGCTACAGGCAGATAGACCACAGTAATACCAGAAATTCCTAAAATTTTAAAGCATGAACACCCGCGCACCATTAGACAGCAAACCCAGGAGGGCGGCGCAGCGACCTTGGCAGCCGAGACAAGCTCTCTCTCTCTCTCTCTCTCTCTCTCTCTCTCTCTCTCTCTCTCTCTCTCTCTCTGGTATTCATGGTAAGAAACCTTTCCAGAGCATAAGTAACTGCGCTATCTGTCTAACACCGCAAACACTGTAGAAGCTGAATGCACACTTGAAACATGAAATAGGAGGGAACGAGGAAAAGGAGAATCGTAGCAAAATACACCACCCAAGCATTCTCCTTGGCAACAAGCAGAAAATCACGAAACCTTCACTGTCAGAGTGGTGGTCTCCAAAAATCGAATCCGGAATCTCCCAAAAGCGAGCTTCTCGCGTTATCGACGAGCCATCTCACTCGGTCTTCACGAATGTTGACATTTTTTAATTTAAAAAGTTTAGAAACAATTTCAAAGTACAAACTTCTTCATAATAAAAATATGATGTGGTAGATGCATATAACTTTATCTGCCCCTTTTCCAGCAAACATTATTTTCAAAAAAGGTCATTCTTCTATCTACTTCACGTTATTCGAGATAAACATCTGCAGAAATCATTTTACTATGTATTTCAGAGTAGATAGAATTGTGGGATACTGTAGAACGTATGCGATGTTCAGATCTTTAAAGAGCTGATCATTATGTGATGGATTTGTAATTCTGTTCTCTTTTCTTGCCTAACAGAAAGAAAACCGAATAATAATTTCCATTTGAGAAGTGAATAAGTATGGGTAAAGTGAAACCAATAGCACAGAATATCCTGCAAAATGTTAACTCCAAAAAGGGAAGAAAAAATGTATTTGACATAAATTGTGTTTTGACAAGATCTACATTTTTGTATAGCACATTTCTGTCTATTTCTTATGGATTCAGAAAGAAGAGTACTTCAGAAACTATTCTCAGAAAATTCAAGATACACATTTCATTTATAATAACTTACACATAAGATATTTTAATCAAAATCATTAGACATTTTTGAGAAAATTAATATTTTCGAAACATTTACCATGTGCAGGTAGTTTGGGGTAAGGAGTTTTTCTTGAAAATCCTCGTGTTGCATCCTTAAAAGTTGCTGAACTTATATACCAAGTTTGGTATTAAAAGGGCTTATTGTTTTTGAGCAATGCGTTGATACACTCACACCTGAATCATTTTATAAAACTGCTTTTCAGGGGGACTGAGAGGACTTCAAAACATATATTTGCGGAGAAAATTATGAATTTTTGGATAGAATACCTATAATAACTTTCCCTATCATACATTGTAGAGAAAGCAAACCTCAAGTAATTTTGGCACAGTATCAGACTTATCTATAACTTCTTCATCAGACAAATGAATATCGCGCTGAACTGACAGCAACGCAAATCGATATTCTGCTTCTCAAGTATATCTTTAATTGTCGTAGTGTGGAAAATGGTGTTTCTGCAGAAGCAATAAAACTTGACAAAACTATTCAGATATTGGGAAGAGCAGGACAACCTAACCAGTCATATCTTTGAAATTTCCTATGTTGATAGATTCTGTTCAGAAGGTTTTCCTTTAAAAAATAAAAATTCCAAGAAATATTTCCCAATAGGACTGATTTTAGCCAAAATGTTTGCGATTGGTTTTCTTTTCAATTTATCTCCACTGCTGATTTATCTACTTAGTATCTCCTTAATTATCACCCATGTTAGGAGCAATCGAAGTTAAACTAACATATGATTCGCGCTTGGTAATGTATATTCTCATAGTCAATAATTTTAAGTACTTGCTGAAAATAGGACAGTGATTTTATCCAGAAACCTCGTCTAAGAATAATAGTTTCATTTCTAACCGTCAGTTAAACGCCTTGGTAGTTTTTACAATTAAAGTAAGTGATAGAACCTGGCTTGAACACATTAATACTGTCTTGAGCTGGATTTGGCTAATCA
Organism: Hymenopus coronatus; assembly: GCA_030762935.1. Lineage (NCBI taxonomy): Eukaryota > Metazoa > Arthropoda > Insecta > Mantodea > Hymenopodidae > Hymenopus > Hymenopus coronatus. The sequence continues at coordinate 96,398,410 of CM060892.1, forward strand.
CATAACTCAAGTAAATTTATGACTTAATGATCCACGACAGGGATTTAAAATTCAGTAAGCAAAATAGAAGTAACAATTGTTAACCTTAAATTGTAAATTATAGGTGGCCAGTACATAACAATGGTTATCAGATAGCACTACTGTATGGATCATCGTGTTAAGCGAAGTCTAAAATTACATCCTTTTTAACTCTTTGTGTAAAAGATACTAATTAGCAAAGTAATGATGGGAACTTCTTTGGTTCTCACACGTACACAGAATCTGAAAAGAATGCGGCAGGTTCAGCAACCGCGAGCTCAGTTTTTGGTCATGCACCTTGATGACATTGTAATCTATGTCACCTTAGTTTCCTTCATCAAGTTAATGTGACAAAAGACACAGGCACGTCGCACGCATAGGGGTTTCTCACGAGTTATTTTCTTTCATAATTGTAGCTGTAAATGCTTTACTGAGCTTCAGAAGAAGTTTTATGTTTGAGGTATTTGATTCATGATCGAGTAATATATCGATAGCTCCAACGTTTATCGAGTAACTTGTTGCGAGAAAATTTATTTAGAGAAAAGTTGTAGCTAGAATTGTATTTAATAAAACTATTTTGGAATAAAATAACAATGAATAGCCTATATTTATGGACACGAAGAATAGTATTCCTAAAATCCCATTTGTCCTGACGTATATGTGCACCAAAATCACTGCAACTTGATGTCCATATCATAAATCATGGCCTCGTTGAACTGGCTCCACACACTCTCTCTGTTTTTAGTATTCTGTGGGTTTGAATTTTCAATTAATACGTATATTTCTTGATAGACCTTTCCCCAAAACGTTTTGGAACTTCTGCCATTATGTACGGGAATATCACTGCACGCTGATACTTTTATTATGAGACGAACATTAGTTCAGAGAGAAAACAAATGTACGTGGGTGCGATAAATTTAGAAAAACAATTGCACGTGAGTGTAGTAAAAAAACCGTTAAATGCAGAGATAATGAGTTCCGATTGCATGGAATTTTACGCGTCAATGTACTAGATTGGCCACCTCCTACGACCACATGTCATGAACGAAATAGTCACAGTAAAACGTTTAAACTGTTACTTCATAAGATAAAATTTTAGTTTAAATAACGCCTCCCAATGTTCTGTTATATATAGTTTGGGTATATGAGAAAATAAGGATCTGTTCATCAATGCAGGCTCTCCTTAAATGTTCATGCATGCATTGAATAACAGCGTTCATTTCTTTTTCAAAAGCAGTAGCATGTTCACCCTTTAGGAAATATTTTTCACACTTTGATTTTATGCCATACACTTCAGTTCCCGCTCCTGGGCGGTCATTAGGACCGCTTTAACATCACAACTGGTTTTAAATTGCCGTAATTAGCTCACAAGCTTGGAAAAACTGAATGAGATTCAGATCATATGGACGCCAGGTCACTGTAGCGTTTAACGAAATGATGCCGGTCCCCATAGGGTGCTTAACTTTGGTACTTCGCGGCACAGGGGATCGTGGGTTCGAGTCCCGCCTTGGGCATGGGTGTTTGTGTGTTTGTAAATGAAAATAAAAACGGTAAAGAAATAGGTCAACAAAGAAAATGGAAAAAAGGATAAAGGAACACAGCAACGAAGTCCGGACAAGACTCCGTAACTGTATTTTATAAAATAAAGAAAAAAAAATGAAAAAGCTGATGAACAATGGTTTCACATGTAGAGCCAGCTAAAAAGGCAACGTCACGCCTGGGATTTGAACACGGTACTGTCGCTTTCAGAGAATATCTCCGTGCGGTTATTCTAACCATTGAGCTACTGTGACAACATACCGGTATGACTTTCAATCCTCCAAATGATTCGTGTTTTTTACCCGGTAAACACACCATAAGTTCAGAGAACACCTTAATGGCGAGTTACATGTCGCAAGTGCTTATTATACGGGTAATACTTACATAGTTATGCCAACTATTGGGCAATTTTATTATTATATTGATGCTGCAGACTAAATAAGAAACAATCCACCACATTATGTGCTCCTGCAAAACCTTGGCTCACAGAAGACATACTAATAATGGGGAAATGCTTTTAGAAGTAGGAGTAAATGGTGAAAAACTGTATTGGAACAGACAAAATAATACAATGCCAACTTTCTTGTTGATGCAACATTGAAAGTGCCAGCATAATGTCTTGATATATAAAGTTACTAGAGTTTTAACTCTTATCCCTTCATTCTAAAACAGTGCAGCTGTCATGGGTTACAGGTCACACGTCAGTTCTTGAGAATGAGCTTTTAAAATGAGATGTTAGATGCGAATCACTTACTAACCTTTACTGGAGCATTGATAAACGGAAGCAGAAACGGCAGTCAAATGTTATTCTCATGTTTCTGCGTTGCAAAAGTACGGTCACTGCAAAGCAAATATCACACTTCCAATGATTTCAGTCACATTATTCACTCTCAACCTCGGTTACTGATTACACTACACTTTACACCTAATTGTCTTGCATTTCTTCTATTCCCGACATTTCTTTCTCATCTTCTTCTCCTAAATTTCAGTCATTTGCATTAATAAAAAAGCATCTCTCGTTAAAACACTGGCAATGTCATATACCATTCTCGAAAGTAGTCATAAGGAAGCAGAGATGTTTGTTATTGTAGTATAAACTATTTTCTGACTTATTTATCAAGGGTAGCTTAGCTCTAGTATATTCGCTAATGGACATTCGTCTAGAAGGAACGAGCAGCCTGTAAACAGTTATGATATATTTTCCTGAGTTTATCATGGGTAAATTCAAACACAGGAACAAAAGCTACATAAGCGTCCTTGAGCGGCAGGGATTAACGCTGTAGTATCCTGAAGCAACGTCAGCAGTCTCACTAAATTCCAACTGCACTACTCATCATAAAAACTTAAACTTAGACTCCTGGCGCTACAGCCCACAAGGGACCAGGGCCTACCGCCCGGCCGCTGCCTCCCCCATCTCGGCGCAGGACAGGTGTCATGGGTGGGAAGCAGTATTGGATGTGAGACGGGGTCAGCGCCTCGAATCTCTACCGGCCGGTTAATGCGGTCCTCTCAACCTGGAGCCACTACATCTCCATAAAGTAGATCCTCAAATGACCCCCCAGGAACCTCACGAGGCTAAGTGCACTCCGAACCAGGTCTCCCAGCGGGGGAAAAAGTCCCACGCCGGTACCGGGAATCAAACCCAGATTTCCCGCTTGGCAAGCAGCTGCGCTACCACCGCGCTAAGGAGCCGACCTGCAGTACTCATCATGCTATTTCTAATCGAAGTTTCTCTAGAATAATGTTATCCTCTGTATTTTTTCTAACTTAGTATACTAATTTTTACAATGAGAGTTCATGAGATAGGACAGGGGTTTAAAACATATAAAGGAGTGGGAAATCTCGCGCCACCATTCCGCGGGAGGAAGGGATGAACTGAAGGAAGCACAGGAGGTTACAGACTGAAAGCACACAATTCACAGAGACGCCAAAATCCCCAATATTTCTTAGCTTGAAGGCTAGAAAATGTTGCCCAGACATGGAGATGAATGTCCTTTGCAACCTGTAGCCAGGAAGCACTCTTGTGTCCACGAGGAATACTCTCTTCCTGTAAGAATAGTCCCCGCCACCGCTCTACGCAAAGCACACCTGAAACATGAGAAGGAAATAAGCTCAAATGGCAATGCGGGAAAGGAACTCATGGTAGAGAAAAAGCACCCCTTATTCGGACTTCTGATTCAGAAAACCTCAAAAAATCAAAAAATTAAATTTAAGCTGCACAAGTTGGGCTGCAAAAAATTATAATAATTGTGCGTGATAAAGGGAAGCATTCACTATAAAAATCCTCTAATGTTATATAAAGAACGAAGGGAGGTAAATTAAACTAATTAATTCGTCGTTCGAGTTTAACCGTCCAAAGTCAGGTAGGTCAGGTGAATACATTTAATTGAAACTGCCTTCGATTTATATAATTATTTTAATAAAGGATCTCAAGTGTACCATTCACATGACTTTCTCCATATTCCTGCAACAAATAATTCTTAAAAAGCTTATAATTCTATTTACTTTATGCTAATCAGATAAAAAAATTAGCAGAAAAAGTCTTATTTCTCGCATCCTTGTAAATAGAAGCGAAATAAGGGACAACCGTAGGTTAAAGTGATAGTCAAAAGCTGGTTGCTATGTCAATGAAGTTCCTTTGTTTATATAGATAGGAGTTGACAAGTTCCAGTATGAGAAAAGTATACGTTTTTCATAGCAGAAACCAAACATAAGGAATGTCACAAAAACGACGAACTCCACAAAAAAAATGTATATAACATAAATTGTGTATTTTAATGTGCTCTACATTTTTGTGTAGCAAGTTTTTGTCCATTTCTTACGGTTTAGCAGTTATTCAAAATTTAGTAAAATTCATCCAGAATAAACTACTCTTCAGAGGCTATTCCCAGAAAATTCAAGATATACATTTCATTTGTCAGGTAAATATGTTTAATATCCGAAATGTTAATCAAAATCGTTAGAGCCATTTTTGAGAAAATCAAAATTTTCGAAAAAAGTTCCATGTAAAGGGTAGTTGGGGGTAGGGGTATTTTTCTCAAAATCTTCTTGTCGCATCCTTGGAAGATACTAAACTTAAATACCAAGGTTGGTACTTTACCGACTTTTCGTTTTTGAGTTATCATGTTCACAGACACACGGACACACGGACACACAGACACACACATTGACCTTTTTGTGAAAATACTTTTTTTGGATATTGGGCACCCTAAAACATATATTTCCGGTGAAATCTCGGTATCGAATTTTTGGTGGAGTGCAATACTTTCTCTATACACTATGTACATAGTGAGTATGGAGAAAGTAAAAAAGGGATGAAGGAAAACAGAATCTTTAAACATTCTTTACAATTAAGCATAGGCAACTTTCATGTAAATATTTGAACCTTTTATGATACTGTGGACAGTAATTTAGGATTGTTGGATATATTAGATGCAACAGAATCAAGATAGTGTGCGTGTGTTACTTACTGATGTAGATTGTTTCCAAATAGCAGGAAGTATCAATCGCGTTGAGATACGGTTCCTGAACAATTCACTTTCTAATAAGCTACAGAACCGCAATCGCCCAAACCATAGAGGTAAAAAAGGAAAGAGGAGGTTTGCACACCTCCTCACAATTCTCCTTCTTTGAAATACATGACGGGATTAGCGCTTTCTCCTCGTTTGACCTTTAAGACTCAGCCACGTTGAGTGTAGCCATATGGGTGTTGTGTGGGAGGAAGACATTTATCATCGTCATCAGCTCCTTATGTTTTATCTAAACACCTTTCCTGCAGGCAATTCTAACTTACTGTATCCAAGGTGGAGTCTCATCAATGTGTCGGTTCATGAATCATACAGCACTTTCTAACTGTCCCTTCAGTAACCACGACACTCTCTATTGATTCCTATCATATGGGTAGTGTTAACCGTTTCGTATTATTTTTAATCTTATATATCGTATTTGGACATACAACAATCTATCTTCACACGTTACAGAAAATAAATTGAAAAAAATCTTATGTGAAATTGTCTTATTACTTGCTTCCTTGTAAGTAGAATGGAAATAAGGGAATGCACTAGGCTAAAGCGATACTCAAATCTTTGAAAAGCTGGTTGCTATGAGATTGAAATTAATTTCTTTGAATGGCCAGGAGTTGACAAATTCGCTTATGAGAAACGTATTTTAAAACTGAAACCCATATAAAGGAATATCTTGAACATTTTCAACTCTATGAAAAACCGGATATGATATAAGTTGTTTTATTTAACGAAATGTATATTTTTGTGTAGTAAGTTTTTGTCTATCTCTTACGGTTTACCAGTTACGAAAAATTCATCCACAATGAAGAGGTATTTAGAGGTTATTCGCAGAAAATTTAAAACATAAATTTTATTTGTCACTAAAATAACGTTAATATACGATATTTTAATCAAAACTGTTGTAGCCATTTTTAAGAAATCAACATCTTTTTATTTTTTTTTTTTCCATGGAAAGGGTAGTTTAAGACGATGGATTTTCCTCAAAGTCTTCGTGTCGCATCATCTTACGCTTGGAAGATACTAAACTTAAATACCAAGTGTGTTATTTTATCGACTTTTCGTTTTTGAGCGAACGCATTCACACATACACACACAGGGATCTCTTTATAAAAATGTTTTTATACATGGGACCCTAAAACATTTCCAGTGGACTCTCGGTATCAAATATCGAAGGACTTAGGACAAAGTGGTGAACAATGCGACCCAACTAGTCCATAGCTCAGTGAGTTCGTAGAGTAACCACATACTTAAATTCAGTATTTTCCAAAGATGTGACGCGAAGATTTTCAATAAAATTTTCAATCAAACACTCATTACATGGAAGATTGTTTGCGATTTTTATTTTCTGAAAAATGATTTTAGCATTTCCATGAAATATCACCTATTTGAGATATTTTCATGATAAATTTAAGTATGGTTTTAACAGTAGATACAGAAAAATTGGAGCATAAAATAATTTGGTTCATGCGATTTAAATTCTACCACATAATACAATTTCAAAGGAAATAAATTATTCTGACGTAATAAAAACCTAAAATCTGTTCAGAACTACGTATAACCATTGCAACTATTTTAACCATTTTCTGGAATTTGATAGGAGAGTCAGACTGAAAAATTCAATGCCATAGCCGGGATTTGAATCACGGATCTCCCTTTCTCCAGCCGCTTGCTCTACCACTGAGCTCCATGGAAACATGCCGGTACGACATTAAAGTTCACAACTGACTTGCATGCTTCCCGGTCCACTCACATGTTTTCAGTCTGACTCTACATATCCAACTCCTGTCCTACACACGGCTTGTGTAATAAAACAATTAAATCAATACTAGTTAACCATAATATTTGACTATACTATGAATACTGGTACTTAAAGTACTTACGACGTCGTAAGTCGCCATTTAGGGTAAGTCATCTAAAAATAATTTGAGATCAACTGGTGGTTGAGTCAGTTGATAAATTTAATGCACTGCTGGCATGTTGACATGGTAGTTCAGTGGTAGCGCAACTGGCGGCAGACCGGGAGATCCCAGATTCAAATGCCGGCTATGGTATTGAATTTTTCAGTCTGATTCGACCTATCCAATTCCTGTCCAACATAGGGCTTGTGTGATAAAACAATTAAATCAATAAAATTTTCTGGAATGTTTTATAAAAAAAGAAAAATTTGGTAATTATAAGCATAACGATGAGACTTCAGCTTTAAAGCGCAAAGGTTAACTGGAAGCATGGTCATCCAAAAACTTCATATGTCATCATCCATTCGTCGGATGAGAAGTAAAGACAGAACTCGACTGACCAATGCAGGCTTTACCTGGTGCCAAAGTACGTGTGTTCCGTTATATTAGCAGTAGTGGTAGGAATGCTGATTAAGTTTAGACTGCTAATTCAACATTGCCGTTGTTTTACCTTTATTGTTGTTGTTTGTACTGTTTGTGTTTTATATCAAGTGACTGCATGCTGTAAATTTGCCGGTTTGTCTCCCCAATTGTTAAATACATCTTAAATACCTGGTTACTTAACCTTCTTCCAATACATTTAAGGGGAGAATAAAAGTCTTAACTAAACAATGCTAAATTTACTGAATTCCTGAACCGTTATCTCAGAAATTATTTTAGATATGAGAATAAATCTTTTTCAGGATGTAGAAGAATTACTTCTAAGTTCCCTGAAATGCAAGTGTAGAGAAAATAAAGATCGTCTTAGGGAATTTAGCTCTCGTATACTGACAATGTTTGCCTCAACATGCATTTGTGAGCAACTTTTTTCTCAAATGAAGCAAATAATAAACAAATATAACTACAATGTTAGATTCCCATCTCTCGGCAGAGCTAAGATATCTATCAACAGATATGTTATCGAATTTGAAACCTTAGATATGTTATATATAAAAACCTTATGTGTTCCATTCACATGACTTTCTCTACATCTCTGCAACAAATTACATTTAAAATGCTTATACTTCTATTTACTTCATGCTAACTGACAAAAAATTAGCAAAAATAGTCTTATTACTTGCTTCCTTGTAGTAGAAGGACGTAGCATAAGTTAAAGAGATAGTCAAAAGCTGGTTGCAATGTGACTCAAGTTCCTTTGTTTGTATGGACCGCAGTTGACAAATTCCTGTATGAGAAAAGTTAAGTTTTTCGAACCTGAAGACAAAAACAAGGAATATATAAAAAACAATCAACTCCACGAAAAAAATATATATACAACATAGGTTGTGTGTTTTAATGTGCTCTACATTTTTTGTGGTGTAAGTTTTTGTCTATTTCTCACGATTTAGCAGTTATGCAAAATTCCGTAAAATTCATTCAAAATAAAGTAGTCTTCAGAGGCTATTCCCAGAAAATTCAAAATATACATTTTATTTGTCAGGTAAATATCTGAAATATAACATAACTCCATGGCACGACAGCTCACGGGGAACCTTGGCCTACCGCCCGGCCGCTGCGTCCCCCATCTCGGTCCACTACAGACGTCATGGATGGGGTGCAGTATTGGAGGGTGAGACGTGGTCAGCGCCTGGAGCCCCTCCCGGCCGGTTAATGCGGTCCTCACGACCTGGAGCCGCTACTTCTCCATCAAGTAGCTACTCAATTGGCCCCCCCAGGGACCTCACGAGGCTGAGTGCACCCCGGTCCAGGTCTCCCAGCGGGGGAAAAATCCCCACGCCGGTACTGGGGATCGCACCCAGGTCTCCCGCTTAGTAGGCAGCTGCGCTACCACCGCGCTAAGGAGACGACCTATATCTGAAATATACAATATTTTAATCAAAAAGGTTAGAGCCATTTTTTAGAAAACCAAAATTTTCGAAAAAAGTTCCATGTAAAGGGTAGTTAGGGGTGGGGGGATTTTTCTCAAAATCATCGTGTCGCATCCCTGGAAGATACCTAACTTAAATACCAAGTTTGGTATTCTACCACTTTTCGTGTTCACAGACATACGGACACACGGTCACACACACGGACCTTTTTCTGAAAATACCTTTTTTGGATACAGGGGACCCTAAAACATATATTTACGGTGAAATCTCGGTATCGAATTTTTTGGTACATTATGTACACAGTACGTGTAGAGAAAGTAAACATGTGATTAAAGGACAAATGTATACGTCTGCCACAGTTGCGTTTTGGAGTATACTACCTAATAGTGCTAGAATCTATCTAATACTTAATTTACTGTTGTTGAAAATTATTGCTCATTACACATAATGTCATAAATTTGTTTGGATTTCAGAAAATGGAATCTGTGAGTACTATAAAATATACTAAAAGTAGTATTTATAGAACCAGTTTTTTTTTCAAGAACCGAAATATGGGAGAAGTTCTTTTTTCTAAGAGGAAAGGTCTTTGTTTAATTTTATGTAATTCACCCTCACAAACGAACCAATTCACCCCTTACTAACCAAACAAATTCACCACTCTCCACCCAAACCAGGTCTTGTGAATTATAGCAGGCCTTTCCTACACACAATGATTAAGATAACCCACTTAACAGTGCAAAGGTCGATTTACTCCTCTCCATCCATCCAAATATATGAAGTCATGTGGGAAGCCTCAAAGACTGGTTTGGCGTTTGAACATGGCAGTTTACGCCAGACTCAGTGGAGTCAAAGGCTTTGAGGCAGTGGAGGGCTGTTTATAGCCCTCTGTGGGCAGCAGTTACTCACTCCAGTCTAATATGGTGTTGAAACGCAACTTCTTGTTTTGTAGTTGTGATATATTGTATATAGTGCTGTAGAACTACATTTAGAAAAAATCTGATGTGTTCCAATCACATGACTTTCTCTATATCTCAGTAAATTATTATTGTTAATAAGCTTATCTTTTATTTATTTCATGTTAATCGAGAAAAATTAGCAGAAATAGTCTTATTTCTTGGTTTATTGTAAGTAGGAGCGAAATAAGGGAGTACTATAGGTTAAAGTGAAAGCCAAAAGCTGGTTGCAATGTGACTGATGTTCCTTTGTTTGTATGGACAGGAGTTGACAAATTCCTCTATGAGAAAAGTATAAGTTTTTCAAAGCTGAAACCAAGAAAAAGGAATATCTCAAAAACGATCAACTCCACGAAAAAAATGTGTATAACATAAATTGTGTGTTTTAACCTGCTCTACATTTTTTGGGGGTTAAGTTTCTGTCCATCTCTTACAGTTTAGTAGTTATGAAAAAATCATCCAGAATAAAGTAGTCTTCAGAGGCTATTCCCAGAAATTTCAAAATATACATTTTATTTGTCAGGTAAATAACTTTAATATACGATATTTTAATCAAAATCGTTAGAGCCATTTTTTAGAAAATCAAAATGTTCGAAAAAAGTTCCATGTAATGGGTAGTTTGGGTTGGGGGGATTTTTCTCATTTTCGTGTCGCATCCCTGGAAGATACTAAACTTAAATATCAAGTTTGGTATTTTCCGACTTTTCGTTTTTGAGTTATCGTGTTCACAGACACACGGACACACTGACACAAGGACACATGGTCACACGGACACACACACACGGACCTTTTTCTGAAAATACTTTTTTTGGATACAGGGGACCCTAAAACATATATTTCCGGTGAAATATAGAAGGTATAGAATTTTTGGTGGAGTGCAATACCTTCTCTATACACTATGTACATAGTGCGTATAGAGAAAGTAAAAAGGGTTTAAAAACGATATTGTTAAAGTATAAATCTCAAAACAAAAAAGTATAAATCATGTCTACACTTTCGTTCGACGAGAAAATAAAAAAAAAATTGTTCATGTAAAGGGTCGTTGAGAGTAATGGGATTTTCTTGAAAATCATCGTATCGTAACCTTGGAAGATACTGAACTTAAACATCTACTTTGGTATTTGACGGACTTTTCGTTTTAGAGCTATGCTACCCACAGAAACACACATAGACACACGCGCGGATGTTTTTCTAAAAATGATTTTCTTTTGTATTCATGCGGTCTCAAAATATATATTTCCGGTGAAATATCGGTATCGAATTTTTGAGCGCAGTAGAATACCTTCTCTATGCATTATGTACATAGTTCGTGTAGAGAAAGTAATAGTAGTTAAGCTATATCTACATGGAAAATGCAAACACATAGATATAAATTCTTGGTTCCGCCACTATAGTAGTTGCTTCCCTTGCCCTCAGCCGAACGTCATGGGTGTTATATGTTTGTGCAATGTGTATATGTTTGTAAAAGAAACAGTAAAACCAGTAAACCAGTAATCAGTAAAACCTACGGGGGGAAATGTAAATAGGGATACAGTACCGGAGTCCTGATCAGACTCCGTTACTGTTTTAAAAAAAAAAAAAAAAAAAAAAGTCAGGGCTTCAGAGAGGGCAGTTAGATGATGGTGCTTGGTTTAGACATACGGAAGCTACCATATGTTGCATGGTATTAATTTGCAGAACAATGGTTTCTCTGAAACTTTAAATTATTGGTTATAATTAATTTCTTTACTTCAGATATTATTTTTTTATGACGTGCAAACTTCAGAGTAGAAAATATCAAGAGCAGAAGGTTGCAGCAGGTTAACCTTATAGAGTTTTAAAAAGTGGATATCTATGTGACCCTGATAGCTTTGTATGGCCACAGGAAAAAAAAACGAACAGAGTCTTACCACTTGATAAAGGTAATAAGTGTTTCAAAATTCAAACCAATAACAAAAAATATTTTTGAAATGGTCAACGCAAAAAAAAAAAAGATATTTCACATAAATGTTTTGGTTAACGAGATCTCCATTGTGTGGTAGGATTTTGTTTATCTTATAGGGTTTACTAATTATACAGAAACCTTAACAGAATATTTCCAGTAAATTCAAGATATAATTATATTTAATATACAAATATGTAACATGTGCTATAATAATCAAAATCGTTAAAGGCAGTTTTGGAAAAACGAAAAATAGCGGAAATTTTTAACATAGATATATGTTCCAACTGGATGCGGGAATTTTCATGGATATCTTTGTGTCACTTGCATTGAAAACGCTGAATTTAAACACCAAATTTTGTATTCATTCAACGTTTCCATTTTGAGTAATTATATTTTCACATACAAGTACAAGGACATTTTTTGAAAGTTATTTTCAGATCCTGTGAGCCTCTAAACGTACATTTCTATTAAATATCTGGGTGAAATAGAATGCTTCTTCTGTTTACCACAAACCTGTTCTCTGTTTACCGTACACTGACATTAGCATATCTTCTTTTTGGTTAACCTTTAAATTTCTCCCAAATTTGACTAACCAAAAATGGATATTTTCCTATCAATGGGGTTTTATTGAATATTAAAAATATCAGTCCAGAATTACCGAGCGATATGCTCAGAGGATAACATCTGTAGCGCGCAATCGGAAAGTTATAGGTTCAATCCCCGGCAACTGTCCACTCTGACCCATGGGTTCTTCGTAGTTTCGCAGAATAGGCAGGCAAATACTGAGAAGGTTTATCTTCCTGCCCATAATTTCTTGTGCCTATCATCTCGTTATCATCTATTTGAGGTTTCAAGGACTAGGCGAATGTGTTCAGCAGGCTGCGGCTGGGGGGTGGTTGTGCGTTCTGTAAGGGTTTCTTCCCTGGCGTCATTGCGGGCCACTGTATCAGGAACCGTTTTTTTTTTTTTTTTTTTTTTTTTTTTTAAATACAGTTCCGGAGCTGGTTGGGACTCCGGTTCTGTATACCCTACTTTTATTTACCTTTTTTTTTTAACTTTGTTTGCTGTATGATTACTGGATTGGTGTTTTCTTCTGTTACACACACAAACATATAACTCCCATGCCCAAGGCGGGACTCGAATCCACGATCCCCTGCGCTACGAAGCACCAAAGCGAGACACCTTGGCGAGCGCAGCCATGGGGACCGGCATTTCTCCGGCTACTTTCTGGGGTTCCCCAAAGGTTCGGGGCTTTGAGCAGGGCCCGGGCGCGTGGAATGTGTTCGATCGGAAACGTTAGGAACACTTCATGCTTGCGCGCGTCGTCACTCAGATCTTCGGGTCTCTCCATTCATCCGTCTCTCAGTCTATATGTCGCAAAGGGCGTCAATGGCCTGTGTGCAGTGCGCGGTTTTCTTAATCCAGGCGTCACCAATTCGATTGATTTTGTGCCGGATAAGCATCGTGCATGCACTTGACAGCTGGGATTATCTCTCTTCCTTGTACCTACAGTGCGTTGTGTTTCAGTTTATAACATCGGGAGTAGAAAGCAACCCAAAATGCAAGCAATCGACTCCTATGTTTATACCTGCCTAAGAGAAATCTTTCTTGTTTATAGAAAGTGGCGGAATAAGTATTTAGCTTGCGGTAAAGTTTTGCACTTAGAACATTAAATTTCAGCATCATTACGTAACCCCTGCAACTGAGTGAAGCAGTTATCAAGGAGAAGGACGTTTCTTTCGAATTGCGTTGGATACCAATTAGTTACGAAGATGTTTGTTGATATTCACTGCTACAAATGTGAAGGTTTTCCGTTAAAAATTAATTCTCATACTGTTGGAGTTATAGAGCGATTACAATGACATGAACAAAATTGAGAGTTTGTTGTTTCATTATTTTAATACTATAATTGTCACCATTTTCCCATTATTTATGTTACGACTGCCAATTAGCACCAAACCTTTGAAATTATGGCATATTCATATCCGAAGTATAAAAATTAATACAAGAGATATAATAGAGCAATCATGATGCAAGAATAGGTGTATTAACCTATGAAAGATGGATTACATATTTCAAACGCAAAATGTTGCACACTGCCATTGCGTTGAAGGAATTATCTTTTCTTGCTTTCCGCGCAGTTTGTCACGCAGTCTAGTAGGGTTTTGTAGGAGCATTGGGCAACTTTGTTCTCTCTCTTTCTCTCTGATTTACCGAAAGGGTAACACAGTCCAGAATTACATTCTAGAATTTGCTGTGTTATTTTATAAGAAGTGAATGAACTTGAGGAAGGAAGATGGATGGTAACGGATAATGCAGTAATTGTCTTACAAAATCACTGACAGTGGTATAAATTGTCGGCAAGTTGTTAACAGTACCACAAAGTGAACAAGGTTCTTGCTGATGAAATAAAGCGTATCTAAGCACCGGGTTCGAAGCCCCACCTCCAGTGTCCAGCTGTCGCATGTTAATAATACAGGTGGCTCACCAGAACGGATACCGTTACCAGGGAAACTAGCCAAGCGGTAACTACTTGTTGACCACGCTCATTCTTATTAGGTTGTCAACACGATATACTCCACTAGCTCCATCCGGCTACTTTCTCCCTATTTGTGCTGTTTCATTTGGATCGGTGCCAAAGTCTTATTCTGAATCCACAATATTGCATATTCCTCTCGAATTAATGTTAATTGCAGTTGTTACTTCTGCTGTTCCGAGATGTGAAACATGTGTATTTATAAGCTGACTTCCTACCCGGAGGTCCTGGGTTTGATTCCCAGCTGGGGCGTGGGAACTGTGCCCTATTCCTCACAGAGACTGGAAGTATGAATACGAAAGTGGATGAGCGCGTGTTTACAAAGGGTTATGCATTTCAATATAACCACTGAAAACAGTCCTTAAAATGAACGATGTTTATACATTCTTATTTTCTCTACCACGTACATGTCAGGGCTCCCTGTATCCATTAGGTAAAACATTTTTAGAAAAAGTTTATTGTGTGTGTGTATGTCTGTGTGCATTCATGTATCTGTGAACACGATTACTCAAAAACGAAAAGTCGGTAAAATACCAAAATTGGTATTAACTTAAGTATCTTCCAAGGATGCGACACAAAGATTTTGAGGAAAATCCCCTCAACCCAAACTACACTTAACATGGAAAATTTTTGAAAATATTTATTTTCCCAAAAATGATCTTAACGATTTTGAGTAAAATGCCTTATATTAAAGATATTTACATTACAATTAAAACGTATATTTCGAATTTTCTAGGAATAGTCTCTGAAGAGCTCTTCATTCTGGATGAATTTTGCATAACTCGAAACCGTAAGATATAGACAAAAACTTACTAGCTACACAAAAAATGTCATACACACAATTTATGCCATGGTTTTTTTTTTTCGTAGAGTTGACCATTTTTAGATATTTCTTGTAATCCATTTCTGCTAATGTTTATCTCGATTAGTATGAAGTAGATAGAAAAAATCTGATGTGTTCCATTCACATGACTTTCTCTACTTCTGTGTAACAAATTATTGTTAATAAGCTTATTCTTCTATTTACTTCATGCTAATCGAGAAAAAATTAGCAGAATTAGTCTCATTACTTGCTTCCTTGTAAGTAGAAGAGAAATATAATCAAAAGCTGGTTACTAGGTGACTGAAGTTTCTTTGTTTGCATGGACACGAGTTGACAAGTTCCTGTATGAGAAAAGTACAAGTTTGTTAAACCTGAAACCAATCAAGGTATCTCAAAAACGACCAACTCCTCGAAAAAAAAAATTATATAACATAAATTGTGTTTTAATGTGCTCTACATTTTTTGTGTGGTAAGTTTTTGTCCATTTCTTACGGTTTATCAGTTATGCAAAATTTCGTAAAATTAATCCAGAATAAAGTAGTCGTCAGAGGCTATTCCCAGAAAATTCAAGATATACATATTATTTGTCAGGTAAATAACTTTTATATATGATATTTTAATCAAAATAGTTAGAGCTATTTTTGAGAAAATCAAAATGTTCGAAAAAAGTTCCATGTAAAGGGTAACTGGGGGTGGGGGATTTTCTTGAAAATCTTCGTGTCGCATCCTTTGGTGTTTAACGGTCTTTTCGTTTTTGAGCTATTCTGTCCACTGACACACAGACACACAGACACACACACATACGGACCTTTTTCCAAAAATGCTTTTTTTGGATTCAGGGGGACCCAAAACGTGTATTTCCGGTGAAATCTCGGTATCGAATTTTTGGGTGCATTACAATACCTTCTCTACACACTATGTACATAGTACGTGTAGAGAAAGTAATCAGCGTTGTAACAATACTTTTAGAGACATGTAGAGAAAGCCATATAAATGGAACACACATAGGATGTTTTGTTTAGTTCTGTATTTTACCGTGCTGTTGGAACGCTACTCTTAACTCCGCATGTGATCTAAGTAGATAGATTTGCCGTGGACTGGTACAGAGGAAGTTGGTAGGTTTATGAAATAGAGAGTCTGGTGGAACAGGTGTTAAGAGTTTTCACTTTCTGGCACGGGAAACGGAAATAGTGACGTGACAAGATGTGCGTGACACAAGCTTGGCGCCGGTCAGTATCTCTCTCTTTTGTTAGGCACCTTTTTTTTTTTCTGTAAGTTACCTTTTTATTGTCTGAGAATCCAAATAGAGCCAACAGATCCCCGCTTCTATTGCTGTAGTTATAGTGTTGTTTTCTAAGTTCTTTTTCTGACTAAAGCAAAGCGCAATAAAATTGTAAATAAAGGAATTATGTGAGAAGCAATAAGGAAGCTAAGAATTATTGTGGTCTCTAGGTAAAATAAAACCATATACCCTGCCTTTTTAAATCCTAGAATTATGTTCCTTGGTCCGGTGGCGAAAGGCAATAGGGGAAGAAGAAGAAGAAGAAGAAGTTTCCTCACTATATAAGTGTAAAGAAATACAGTAGCTCAGGTTTAACGAGGTAGATCACGATCGTACACGATTTAAGTATTTTTTAATCTGAGAATTCGTTGTGCTGTTAAATTGGTTTCAGAAGTAAATCTTCAGTATATCGACAACAACCACAAAATACGTTTTTATTTTTAATTAAATGACACTATATGATACCAGCGTGTTCTTCTTTTATTTCAAACATCAAATCTGTGATGTAATGTTATATGAAACGTTAATTGGATCATACTATGACAAAACTGTTTGATAATAAACATACACAGAATGAATGATCTTCTCCCACTACAAGGTTATAAAGCCTGTTCCGGCACAAAGATATCTTCCCGTCTGACCTTAGTCGTAATCGAACGTCGATCTTCTGGTTGGTACTGGAATGCTTGTTTGGCAATTCTGCTATCATCCATTCTTTCTGTATTTTGGAACCATTTCATTTGATGCTGTCAATCTTATGTTATTTTTGTTTACCTTTAGTTCTTCTCATATTTGTACATTTGGGATGTAATCCTTCCATGTATAACCTGATATATCTTAGAGAAATTACATTTCGAATACTTTGTTTCTCTTTTGAGATGTCTGTTGGAGATACAATTTTCAGTACCATGTAACAATAGAGGGACTTTGTAAAATCTAATTGTTGTTTATTTTCTTACTACTTTCTCTACGCGCACTATGTCTATAGTGTATAGAGAAGGTATTGCACTCCACCCAAAAATTCTATACCGAGATTTCACCGTGTTTATGTGTGTGTCCGTGTGTCCGTGTGTCTGTGAACACGATAACTCAAAAACGAAAAGTCGGTAAAATACCAAACTTGGTATTTAAGTTTAGTATCTTCCAGGGATTCGACACGAAGATTTTGAGAAAATCTTCCCACCCCCAACTACGCTTTACATGGAACTTTTTTCGAAAATTTTGATTTTTTAAAAAATGGCTCTAACGATTTTGATTAAAATATCGTATATTAAAGCTATTCACCTGACAAATAAAATGTAAATTTTGAATGTTCTGGGAATAGCCTCTGAAGAGGACTTTATTCTGGATCAATTTTACGGAATTTTGAATAACTGCTAAACTCAAAGAGATGGACAAAAACTTACTGCACGAAAAATGTAAAGCATGTTAAAACACACAATTTATGCTATATACATTTTTTTTTGTGGAGTTCATCGTTTTTCAGACATTCCTTATTTTTGGTTTCTGCTTTGAAAAACGTAAACTTCTCTCATACAGGAATTTGCCAACTCCAATCCGTACAAACAAAGAAATTTCAGTCACATAGCAATCAGCTTTTGACTTTCACTTTAACCTATGGTAGTCCCTTATTTCGCTTCTACTTACAAGGAAGCAAGTAATAAAACTATTTATGCTAAGTTTTTCTGATTAGCATAAAGTAAATAGAAGTATAAGCTTTTTAAGAATAATTTGTTGCAGGGGTATAGAGAAATGTGAATGGTACACATAAGATTTTTTTATCTTGGGAGATATTTAGATAGTTCCATATTTATTTAAGTTAATTCAGTTTTTGACCAGAATTTTTCTCTTAATCATAGGAAATCCAGCATCCAGATACTTAAAATTGCTTACTCATTCTATTACTTTGTTATTCAGCAAAAGTTTTGATCTCATGGCTATTTGCCCTCCATAGCCAGAGATTTAATTTTTTATGGATATTTATGTTATACAGATACACAGAATGTCTAAAGTTAAATGACATGCCATTCGCTTAAAGATATTTACGTATTTCAATTGGACATGAGATGTTCAGAAAACATCAAGACAATTGGACCGTAAGACAGAGCATAATTTTCGAACGTTTCTTAAGAGCCACGAAATGGCAAGACATTTTCTACCAGAACGTGAGTGTCTGAAGGAATGAAAGATCATGAATCTCTGAAACTTCACCACCAGTAGTTAAATATAAGCAAACTATAAATAAATATAATAAGTTTATTACTATAAATTAAATAATAAACGTAAACAATGATAAACCTGAACAATCAACTAACATTCATCTCAATCAATCAAACTGACATCCATTCATATTTTAGAATCATCTAAGCGCCTTCTGAGGCTGAAGTGCTTCAGGAGGAACCCATTCCAACTTATGCTATTCTAAGGCGAGACAAATACCTTTTTATTTCGTATATTTGCCTAAATCTGCATACAAGTATTAAAATGCATATATTTGAGTTATAAAGGTCCTAAGCACAGTTTTAATTGGCAACATACATACAGTTTTCAATGCCTTAAATTTATTTTTTCGGCGATATGTTTTTACCACTTCGCGCGTATACTAATCATGCATGGGAAGTTGAAATTATTTTTATTTTACCGCACGCTATGTATAATTGCTGCCAATATGCAACATAATGTTTAATAAATTAATTTTACCATTTAAAAGTTACCGTCTTTATTTATCTTTATTCGTTAACATTTCACTATTTGCGATTTAATTCATATAGCATTTAAAGGACTCTTGAAGTGAAATTTTTGCTACAATGGGTCAAAAAATTCAAAATGTCTTTTGGCCTTCATAGAGAATTAACGTTTAGCTGTTCCCCCTTACTTCGCTCTACAGACATTTAAATATCGAAAATATATCTGCTCGCTAGCATACTGTTACATAAAGCACAAGTTTTCTTAAAAGTATATTTTTACATTTTCAAAATGTTTCAAGCGGCTCATTTGAATACAACTAAAATTTCCCAGAATGTGCAGAAGTATCCATTGTAATATTACAAAGGACAACATTTTTCTAATACCAATAGTAATTTTAGGGATTAAAATTTCTCACTTTTTAAATAAATATACAATAATCAATTCAGGAATCAAAGTTATTGAAACATTATCATCTAAAACTTTTGTATGTGGTTCAAAACTTCAACTCAGAAAACGCCAAACAGATGTATCGAACTTTGAGGGCAAGTGGAATATTTTGATTGTGCAATATACTTACATAATACTTCTTAATGAAGTTCCTATACATTTTATTCATCTTTTTCTTCTTCAGCTCCAAATTTCTGTTTTTGCTTTTGCTCTCATAAACTTCCTCGTTGGTAAATTTATCAGTCCAACTAATTTCCAGTATTTTTTAGGATTGACCTAATTTCATATCCATATACCATTATGCTCCACTGATATGTTTTCAACACATTCCTCATAATTTCTAAACCAATATTACTGGATTTAAAAAAATATATTTTCTTAATGATAGCAAGTTTTGCTTGACATATTGTATTACTAATATGTTGTTATACTTCTTCATAATAAGTTGCATAAACTTAATAGATAATTATATTTTGAAGCTTCCTAATACTCATGTTCTATGTTTAAAACAGATAAAGTATGGTATTAAACGGTTTTATAATTGTAGTCTCAGGTAATTCGCTAATATATTTTATTTATAGACAATTAAAAAAAGCGTGCGAATTTGAATTTAATGAATTTAAAATGAATATAGCAGAGCTGGAAGGTCCAACTTTCAGAAGCTTATGTTTTATACTCATTACTTCCAAGTATCCCACAAATGTTAATATAGGAGATAAACATTTTATGTTGTGTTAAAACAGAATTTTCTCTTGTTTCAGGTAATTGGTGTTTTGAAGTTAGGATAATATCTTAGGTAAGTCGTGAAACTTATATGGAGAACCTTCCTCGAAGAGAGCCTGCTAAGTAAGGATTAGTATATTTTTCTATTAGAATATTGACTGAACAACAAATGTGTAGTAATACGAGAGCCATCCAGGAAGTGACAGACATTTTGCATAGCTAAATAATAACGAAAGTTATCAACACAAAACTTTATTTACAAAGTTACAGTACCTTACTCTGTTTTTCAACGTAATTGTCATTGTTAGCAAGGTATTTACTATCGCGTAGTTCCGGTTTTTTTCAACGCAGATGGTGAACTCTTTCGCCGCTAAAGATCTGAGCCAAGGTGTTTTCATAGCTGAGAAATCTTTTCCACCCAAAAAGTCTTGTGTAGTGTCCAAAGTTAAACACCTGCTTTTCTGAATTCTTTTATCAACATTTGCTTTCAACTCCTCCATAACGATTGATGAACTTCCACTCCGGTCTTTCTCGTAAACACTGGTTCATCCTTGATTTCTCGTAAATTATGCGTAATTTCCTCATTGAGGACTCGTTCATTGCATTATCGCTATACACTAGCGTTATTTGCCTATAAAATTCGATTGGCCGAACATTTTGTGCATTCAAAAAACGAATAAGCTTTTTGGCGGTAGAAAAGTATAACATCGGCATTGAAAAACTGGTACCACGTGACAATATACGTCTTGACAGAATGGAGATTGCGTTGACAAATAGTGTAAGCTGCTGTGACTTTGTAAATAAAGCTTTGTGTTAGTAACTTACGTTATTATTTAGTTATGTCAAATGGTCTGTCACTTTCTGGATGACCCTCGTAAATAGTACATGGTTTGGTGGTTAGAGTAGTATGAGATTAACTGCGATAATCTATAAAGGTTACATTGTAAATACTGATGTGCATCTAATTCTATTTTGTACCCCTTAGAATAGACGAGATTTCAGGGTGGAGTAATGATCAAACCGATACACTAGTTTCTAGCTAAATAGGTGCTTGAGCTTTATTACAGCGCCTTAACTCCTTGGCACGACAGCTCACGGGGAACCTTGGCCTACCGCCCGGCCGCTGCGTCCCCCATCTCGATCCACTACAGACGTCATGGATGGGGTGCAGTATTGGAGGGTGAGACGTGGTCAGCGCCTCGAGTCCCTCCCGGGCGGTTAATGCGGTCCTCATGACCGCTCTCAATCAAGTAGCTCCTCAATTGGCCCCCCAGGGACCTAACGAGGCTGAGTGCACCCCGGGCCAGGTCTACCAGCGGGGGAAAAATCCCCACGCCGGTACTGGGGATCGAACCCAGTTCTCCCACTTGGTAAGCAGCTGCGCTACCACCGCGCTAAGGAGACGACCTTACAGCGCCTTAGTCAAATAAAATACTCGAGAAATGACAACGAACTGCGTAATCAAGATTGTGGGAGATTCCTTTTGGTGATTCCCACAAAAGCTATTCAAAATAATTTGCTTGGATAACCTGTGAGATTGCCCCAGATATTGCGGCACAAATTAATTTCCATTTTTATGGCTTTGGTACACATTCATAGCAAAAACTGTTTTTGAGAATTTAGCTATTAATGTAACTGACTGAAAGGAATGTTAATTTCCTTCTTTTATCATGTTCCTAAGCTGAAACAAATGACTTTAGAAATATTCTCACGATGTTTGAATCCTGAATTATTAAGGAAAGAAAAGCTTGTTTGGCACTTATTACTTTAAGCTGATATTTTGTGTACATCATCAAGAGTTCAGGCTTTGTGTTTTCAAGCGAGCAGGGACACATGAAAAGCCTGGTCTCAACGGTTGTGGGATGATAATCATCATAATAAAGCCTTAAGAGCGTTAAAGTGAAGGCACGACCAGTTTTATCCTTTGACCTTTCGTGCGTCGGCAGAGAACAATATCTCCTCAAGGTGTACGCAACAGACAAGTCTCCTACAGGGCAGGTATTAATAGTTTTATTGAAATGAATCTAAGAAGCTAAGATTTTATCAGTGGGTTAATAATAAAGGAGCAATATTTGTCTATAGATATAGAGGAAGTATTTGCATTCCAGAAAAAAATCGATACCTATATTTCACTAAAAATACATATTTTGATGCCATATATAAACTATTTTTGGAAAGAAAGATCTGATGTGTGTGCTTGCGTATATGTGTTCTGACTGTGTCTGTGAAAGGATAACTCAAAAACGAAAAGTCAATTAAATATTAGAATTTATTGGATAGGTAGAGTCAGACTGAAAAATTCAATGCCACAGCCGGGATTTTAATCACGGATCTCCTGAATTAACCTATGAAGCCCGGGACTTAAAGTACTCACGACATTGTAAGTCGCCATTGAGGTATGCGTCTCAAAATAATTTCAGATCACCTTGTGGTTTACCGGAAAACATGCGGGTCATTTGGAGAATTTAATGTTGTGCTAGCTTGTTGCCGTGGTAGTTCAGTGGTTAGAGTAACCGGTCAGAGACCGAGAGATTCGTGGTTAAAATTCATATGACATTGAATTTTTCAATCTGACTCTATGTGCCCAACGTGTGCCCTACACAGACTTATGTGAAAAAACGGCTAATTTATATTTTATTTAAGCGTTTTCCAAAGATGTAGCACCAATGATTTCGTGAAAATCGCCCACCTCAAACTATCCTAAACATGGAACAATAATGGATAGGGTAGATTTAGGATAATTTTACCCACAAAAACTCCTCCAACAATTAAGATTAAAATACCATAAGATATTTGCATGAAAATGAAACGCCTCTCTAAATTTTCAGGGACTAGTCTGTAAAGTACTTTTTATATTTAACACATTTTGCTTGGTCGGTGAACCGTAAGAGATACACAAAATCTTACTGCACAAAAAATATAGAGCACACAATTTTTAAGATATAATTGTGTAACGTTAAATACTCGTATTTGCGTGATATTCTTGGCTATTGGTTTGAATTTCCAAAGTTTAACGCATATTTCATACTGTAAGCCGCTATTCGTTTTTTTTTCTAGAACTCTTGCAAAAAGTGTAGAATTTCAAAGTAATTTCAAAGCAGGTCTTTAAAAATCTGTCTATCGCTTTGGTATACACTATTCTTACTACACCTGCTACGAAATATGTTCTGATCAAGGTGGAAAATTTGCAACCTTACATAAAAGTTGTCTTTAATGCTGTATTTATAGTTTGACAAAAATCTGAAATTAATAAAAGCTGTCTTCAATTTAATGTGAAGTGTAAATTCACTTGTTACTGTTTTAAAAATATTTGTGTCATAATCAGTTACGTACTGTGGAATAAGCGAGAAAACAGGTGTTTGGAAAGTTAAATGAGTCCTAAAAGTTTCAACACCATGGACAGTTCTCCAACTGTATACTACTCTGGCGAGATAGATTTATTCGCATTAAACTTTCTCACTTGGTTATTGCATTCTTCAAGAAATCACCTCAGATTGTGACTGCATAGGATTGACAGCTAGTCGCAACCTACCTAAAGACAATATCAAAAAACAAATGAAGCAGCTAGCACTTGCACTCCACATTTTTAAAAGTTAATTTTAAAAATAGGAGAAGCTTTCAAACATTACGGTCCAGAGCCTGTATTCAGTTTATTATGAATATCAGACTTATGATTGAGCCCAGTACATTCTTTGATAAGAGTGAGAATGTTCGATATCTCAAAGGGTAGTGTCCCCCCTAAAGACCTTCAAGGTTAATCTAAAACATTCGAGCTAACATACTAAAGAGGATTTGTGATGTTTTAAGTGTCCCCAAAGGCATTCCTCTTTATTTTGAATAAATTGTGATGAATACCTCTTAAAAACGTATTTAACCTTCCTAGTATAGACTATGCTTATATAGTTTTTATAGAAAACTACTATTAAAAAATCCTAAATATAAATTACTTTAATCTCAAAATTTCATTTCTGCCACCACTTATTTGTGCCTTCAAAGGGTGTTGGCAAACCTCAATAAGAACATTTTAATATAACTGCAAAGAAGTTTTAAAATTTATTGAGTTATTTGAAATAGACTTATTTACAGTACTTCTTTTAAGTTTCACTTGCAGTTTGTTGATCCGGTCCGCTTCTGAGAAACTGAAAAGTTTTAGGCCCAAAGTATTATTAGGGTGAGATCCAACTGTAGGAGTGGCCTTAGGTTCGGTGTATGAAAGGAAATAAGAATAACAGAAGCTGACAAATGTAAGAGGAAATGAAAGGCTAGCACGGTCTGGTGAATGGCTACATGCACAAAGCCGACCTTTATAAACTTCAACTTTCGAAAATTACTCTACATATCACTTAGGGTCAGAGCCGTTTCAATATCGCAGCACTGCATCACCTCGGCCTAAGAAACCCAAAATAAAATCCAGTACGAACGAGTGTAGGCTTACTTATTAAGAGGCTTCTGTTTGTCCAGTTCACGCTACTTTTCTTTAGAAACTGCTGAAGTTTTCACTACTACTCCACAAATAAATTCTACAGATGCTTCTTTTTTCCGATTCACAATGACATATAAACTTATTTTTATTACCTTCCTTGCCAATTATCTAATAGATATTTCACCGGAAAATATTTTTTTTTAATGTCCCATGAAAAAAAGACTTTAGAAAAAATCTGTCTGTGTCACAATGAGCAGACCAGTTCTAAAACTAAATGTTTGATAAGTACTAAGCTTGGTATTTAACTTCAGAATTTACTAAAGATGCATCATGACGATTTTCAAGAATATCCTTCTATGCTAAACTAAGTTTTATAGAGAAAGGTTCCGATTTTTTTCCTCAAAAAAAGGGAATTATTTCTTTCATTAAAATACTGTTTTCCCTCCTCGTAAATAGGAATTTCACCCCGAAGGACTTACAGGCCAGTACCTGGGGTCAGATGCTTGTGAAGGAGCAAGACTAACTCTGGATCAGAGAGAGGCCAGGATGGATGATCAGCCCGATGTCATGTCTGAGAGAGAAGAAAATAATACGAGAACACGGTGCAATGAATAAAAAGAATGGTGACTATGCAAAAGGAAATGAACTGAATGGCAGCGAAACAAAGAACCCAGAGAAGACGCCGCTTTGTACACCAAAATCCTACATGCGGTTCCCTGGAATCAAACCCGGGTCGCCTTGGTGAGAGATGAGAGGCCTAGCCACGCGGCCATGGCGCCATCGTAAGATATTCATATGCAAAATAAAAAAAAAATATATATATATATATACAGGGTTACTACAAAAGAAATAGACAACTTCAACTGCCTGTAAAACAAAAAATATTAGAAATAGCAACCTAATTATTTTGGAGGTGTGTTGAGAAACTCTCAAAGCTTCGTTTGTTACTATTGGTAACGCTGTAGTGTTTTGTTTGTTGTTGCAGAAGCTGAAATGGCGGAAAATCCTGTGGAAAAGGCATATTGCGTGTTGGAATTTGCTAGAACGCAATCAGCAACTGTTGTCCGACATTTTAGAACACCTTACCACAAAACGCCACCGACTAGACAGTCAATCTACGACTGGTATAGAAAATTCGAGACAGCGGGATGTTTGTGCAAAGGGAAGAGCTCGGGAAGACCAAGAGTTTCGGAAGAAAACGTTGAACGTGTTCGTTCTGCCTACATAAGAAGCCCACAGAAATTGACATCTAGGGCAAGCATGCAATTACAAATTCCACAGCAAACTGTATGGAAAATCTTGCGGAAGCGACTGCACATGATGCCTTACAGATTACAGATGTTGCAGTTTCTGAGTGAAGAAGATAAGGTCATACGGCGTGACTTTTGCATCGACATGTTGCGACATGATGAAGACGATGCTGGTTTTTGTGAGCGCATCATTTCATTTTTGTGGTAACGTGTGTTGCTGATTGCGTTCTAGCAAATTCCAACTCGCAATATGCCTTTTCCACAGGATTTTCCGCCATTTCAGCTTCTGCAACAACAAACAAAACACTACAGCGTTACCAATAGTAACTAACGAAACTTTGAGAGTTTCTCAACATACCTCCAAAATAATTAGGTTGCTATCTCTAATAGTTTTTGTTTTACAGGCAGTTGAAGTTGTCTATTTCCTTTGTAGTAACCCTGTATATATATTGAATTTAGATGTGCAATTTTGCATAACGAGTAAACCATAAGAGATAGACAAGCACATAATGCATAAAAATCTGTTCAATTTATTTGAAATATTGTGGCAATAGTTATTTTAAAAAATCATTAAATTTTTCATTAGTCTGTAACTCTGTTTAAAGTGTTGTTGCTCTACAGTTCTTTGTCGTGATATTTTGGAAAGATTATTACATTTCAAGGCCCAATACAGCGTACCGGTTTTAAATAGCTTACTAGGTATCATTTATCTCCTTTCTAGCCCACTGAGGTAGGTAATTAAACTTTTTTCTTAAAATGCTTATCCTATAAAACATGATGTAGACAGAAAATATAAACTTTTATAAGAATAAATTGTGGAAGCTATATAAAATTAAACGATAATGGGTAGAGAAGGCATGTGAAAATAAGTAATATCAGCCTTTTTCTTTAATTTTATTAAATAATTTATAGTACAATTTAAAAATGCTTGACTCGTAATCTTGGGCTGGACAAAAAAGTTGAGACAGTACGGTATATAAATCTGTTATTTGACTTTCCGACAGCCCTACATCAAAGGGGTGAGCAACCTAAATACGTTTCATTTCAATCTGTTAGTCCCGAGTCCCTAGTTATAACGAAAACCACTTTTCGCCTTGGAGAATATTTAGCATAGAGATATTAATAATCTGCTATATCACGTGGTGCCATTTCAAAATATTTGTTAAATGAATAGAATAGTATAAAACTGATAAACGATTATAGACTAACTTGTAATGTACATTTTAAATCATTCATTTGTCATTTTTCGAAATCATTTATATAATATCTAACAACGTTCTTAAATCTACTCCTATTTGCTGCAATCATTTTCATATTTGAATTATATGAGTACCTATTCAAATTATAACTATTCCAAGAAGGTCAACTACTGTATTATAGTTATATTTCTCTTTATCCACTTATTTTAATTTATATTTTCTATTAAGGGACACGAATTAAAATTTTGACTGCAAACGGTAAAAAAATTGAACACTGTTTTTAAAGCAAATAGTGTTGGAACCTTTGAGCATCCATAGAGAATAAAAATTTAGCTGTCCTCCCCTTGCTTCGGCTTTTCGTCCGTTTAAAGATCGTTTAACACACCGTTTCCTAGTATACTATTTTACAAAACAGCGTTTTTCTCAAAACTGAATTTTCACGCTTTCAAAATGTTTCATGACTCTCAACTTTTATTTAAATACAACCAAAATTTCCCAGAATGTGCAAAAGTATCTGTTGTAGTATTACAAAGGACAAAATTGTCCCAATACAGTTATTTTTCAAAACATAAATTTTAAAAATGCTAATTTTAGATTGCAAATTCTAATTTTTTTAAAAAAAAATTATAGTAATTCAGTAATCAGAGTTTCAGAAATATCATAATGTGTGGTGCAAATCTCCATTGCAGAAAATGTAAACAATTTTTTCCTAAAATTTTGAGAATGGGGGAACATTTTGGTTATACAATATATTTACATAATAATATGTGTGAAAGAATTTATATCTTGCAAAGTATTTATACAATCTGATTGAATTTGATATTCTTATCAATACAATCACAGTAAAGCTTTCGTAAAAGATATATACAGAAAAATAGAATTAAAAAATTGGCTCCCAGTGTCCCTTAAGAGTGTTATATCATATTCTGTGTCTTTATGGAAAACTCACAATCAGAAACAGATTCTTAAATTTAAAAAAAAAAAAAAAAATCAGCGTACTTACGCTAAACAGGCAATATTTGACTTACTGTATTTTCTTCTATCTTTCTGAATCAAGGAAACACAGGATATGGTTGGTGCTCTTGACCCATTCTGCTCGTAATTTGCTATCTTAAATAGATCTTTATTTTGTGAATACAATTGTGTTCTTCCTTGTTTCCTCAACACGATGCGATCTTGTTTTCTTTGCTTCTAATCCTGAACTTCATACGAAAGTTTATTATTTTAGCATGTGGATGCTTTCATACCAATTTTGTAGTTAACTCGTAGCTCAGAAACTCCATAAACTTTAGATAATTTCTCTTTGCTATTCTGCATCCTTGTCTGCAGTTAAGAAAGATAGACGTAATATTCTTCAAACCCGAATAAAAACAGGATATATAACGGATCCTACTGTCAGATTTGGGAGCCACAAAAATCAGGCTAATGAGATTTATGAAGAAAATAAATTAATAGAGGAAGCCACCAAACCGCACTATTAAACGTTATACCAACTTCACCACATTATAGTTGGAGTCATTCTGGAGTCAATTCTTCAAGAAAATTGGCTCTCAGGCACTGAAAGATTCGTTAAAAATTATAACAACTTATTTATATGCTGGTTGTTAACACAGATTTTAAGTTGTACATTCAGATATAAATTTATACTTTCTCTCTATGTACTATGCACATGTGTATAGAGAAGGTATTGCACTCCACCCAAAAATTCGATACCGAGATTTCAACGGAAATATATGTTTTAAGGTCCCCTGTATACAAAAAAGAAATTTTCAGTGTGTGTGTGTCCGTGTGCATATGAACACGATAGCTCAAAAACGAAAAGTCGGTAAAATACCAAACTATCTTCCTGGGATGCGACTGAAGATTTTCAGAAAAATCCCCCCACCCCAAACTACCCTTTACAAGAACTTTTTTCGAAAATTATGGTTTTCTCAAAATTGGCTCTAACGATTTCGATTAAAATCTCTTATATTTAAAATATTTACATGGCAAACCAAATGTATATCTTGAATTTTCTGGGAATAGCCTTGAAGATTTGTTTATTCTGGGTGAATTTTGCGAAATTTTGCAGAACTGGTAAACCGTAAGAGATAGACAAACAATTATTACACAAAAAATGTAGATCACGATAAAACACACTATTTTTGTCATCTACATTTTTTAGTGGAGTTGGCCGTTTGAGAGATATTCATTGAGAGATAACATACTTTTCTCATACAGGAATTTTTCAACTCCTGTCCATACAAACAAAGGTGCTTCAGTCACATATCAACCAGCTTTTGACTTTCACTTTAACCTATGATACTCCCTTATTTCGCTTCTGCTTGCAAGGAAGCAAGTAATAACACTATTTCTGCTAATTTTTGTCGATTATCATGAAGTAAATAGAAAAATAAGCGTTTTTAACAATAATTTATGGCAGAATGTAGAGAAAGTCATGTTAATGGAACACATCAGATTTTTTAAGGCAAAACTGTTTATATTTTTCACTTTCTGTTATTTTATTATTTAAGCGTTTGTTGCTTTATTGTTAATTTTTTTTTCACTAAGTAACTACAGGACATTTTGTTGATTTTTATAATTCTATCGTTTTATCTAAGATGTAATGTTATTTAAATAGTATTAATTTAATGTTATTTATCTGATATTCTTTGTCTATAGGGTAACTCCTGAATCCAGAAGAAGAAAATAAAATAAAATGACAGAAAATCTAATGAAGTGTGCATCCCTGAACAAATAATTTAAAATCGTGAATGGTGCTATTCGTATTTTGCATGTTTAAATGGTACCCTTCCCTAATTATACCCTTGTATTATACCCCGCTTTACTAAGAATTTTTTACATGTTTAAAACTTAACACATTTCTGTGAAAATAATTTCTTCCTGAAAGAGAAAGTGATTGAGGATTATTATTGAAAAAAGGAAAATCGAGCTTTGTTATCTGTGCTAAAGAGTAGCTTGAAGAAAGAGATATAATGATAGACCTCTCCAAAGTGCTTTGGTCTGCAGACAGTATTGCTTCTAATTTGTATTCCTCTGAGAGGAGTCAGGGTTCTGCAGGCAAGGTCAGTCACCGTGCACCAAGTAAAACCTCTTCCACGCATTCAAGTCCCCCCTGGGTCCGACTGCCTTCGCTTCGTCTGTACATGTTTATGCACCATGACTCCGCAATAGGCACGTAATCCTTAGAAAATGTGATTGAGAAATGAATTTCTAACATGGGTGTCCAGCATCTGTTGAATTATGGATTGATTCTACAAAGATTACTGTGAATGTGGCTTCACTGTATATTTCCTTAAATGAAATAAGAGGCATTTACTTTGTTTCGTTTTATTAACAATAATTTCTGGTGCAAGAGATTAAAATAACATTGTAAATATTCAGTGAAAAATCTGATTGCCGAGGATGATTATTTTTACAAAATTGTAAATATATTTTAATCCCGTGAAGAATACAATAATTTACCCACTACTAAAGCGTAAATGTTTATTAAATATGTATATTTATCATTGCTGGATGAGAAAATGCTAACACTAATGCTGGTTACCTTGCAGAAAATAGATATAAACAAACTAAAATTGGTGGCAGATAGTGTACGCGTAAATAGAAATGTTGCAACTTTTATTCCTGAAGACACTCTAATGGATGCTCACATCTTGTTGGTCCCCATGGCCGCGCTCGCCAAAGTGCCTCGCTTTGGTACTTCTTGGCGCAGGGGATCGTGGGTTCGAATCCCGCCATAGCATGTGTGTTTGTAAATGTACATACATGTGTCTGTATTAGAAGCAAAAGGGTAATCAAATAGGAAAACAAAGGAAATGTTGAGAAAATGGAAAAAGGAGGAAAAATAGGAAAAAATAAAAAGCAGGAATAAAAAAATTAAAAAAGAAAAAAAGATTGCAGTGAATTCAGCGATCCCTAATAAGTTTGGTCTTCTCTATGATGAGTACAAGTCATTTTGTGAGTGCGTGAAACAAAAGAACGTGAAGGAATTGATGCTTTTTAATGGTGTTTAACGCCTGCTTTTACTACTAATGGCACCGCAGGTGGTGATACTGATGATACATGGAATGAAAATAGAACACCGATGAAATGCGATGGCGGGAGAAACCGGAGAAAACCCGCTTCTGCACTGCTTTGTCCCCAACAAATCCCACATGCAGTCGCTTGGGATCGGACCCGGGCCGTCTAGGTGTGAGGTCTAACCACTCGGCCAGGAATTAACGCTGCTTCAGCATGCTGTAGTTGTCATTCAATTTAATGTATGTGTATATCTACAAAGAATGGGTGTATATAGAGTCTACCATTTCATTTTAAGAATTATAAATCCGTAGGGAAAAGAAATATTGGAAGATCTTAAAAACGATGGCATGAACAATATATGTACATTGCTGCACACAATAATGTCTAATGCATGAAGGGAGAAGAAGAATACATGTTGGAATTTGAGTCAATTTTGTAATTGTTATAGTTTAGTTTTAAAAATGAAGTAAAAAGATGAACAATGGATTAAGTATCGAGAAGGATGTAGTCCGTATTGGGAAGATACCGAGTTGAACTGGTGAGCCGATCAATCTGATTGATCTTTGCGTGGTTTCTCTTAAATGCCGAAATAAATAACGGACCTTATGTCCAAAAACAATAACAAAGAAATGAAAACATATGTCATGTATACAAAGGTAATGAAAGCAAGTAGAATTGACGGCACCCTAATGCCATCGTTCCAGCAGTGTAAATACAACGATGCTTAAGTCTCTGTTGACGCATGTCGTAACTACAATTTGCCTGTCATGGATACATGCAGAGGTACATTTGCCTAGTACTAAGGCCTCAGTGGAGAGTCGTGAAGCAAGAGTGTATTTATATAGGGATGAAGCCTAGAAGGCTATCTGTCCCTACACACCGAGCTACGAAGTGTCTCCCAACAGATCTGCCGCGATATTAAAGGCTGTTAAATCGACGTAAAATAAATAGAGGAAAGGGGGGGGGGAACTAAAATGTTGCATTCACTACTGTGATTAAACCCAGTATTTTGGTTGCTACGAATGACAAACAAATCACAGATTATGTGACAGTACTGGAAAATTTAAATAAAATTAGAGGTAATTTAATTTTTTTTTAATTTTCGATAAACCAGATATTATAATAGTGCAGTTTCGTGCTAATGATTAGCTTCTAGAGCAGACTGAGCCAACTCGACCCGTCTGAGTCAGAGTATTCGCACGTACTCAATCACAGACCTCGGTGCCCAGCTAGAGGGAGAGAGTGGAAGCCAATACCTCAATGCTTGTGTCCTGCCACTTCATTTGCAAGACTTGATGCAACAATGATTGCCCTCAATTCTCTTCTATATTGTAAATTGCAGTTGGACCTTTGTGAGTCGTAAGTAAATCACTGCTCATTTGGCGCGCATCTAAACTGGAACTGCCTGATCAATATATTATCTATACGCATACATAAAAACTGCCACGAAAACAAGAATTATATCTTGCTCTTCCTTTCATATAAGTTTATACTTCCACAAGTAAAACATTTTGTTGGATCTGCCAGTGCAACTATTCTGATTTATTCGATTGTAGGGTATTGTCAGCTTTTAAAACTGCAATTCATTATAAATGTCCTTTTTTCCCTTAATCTTTAAGTGTCGGTTGATTCTTAACACTTAAATTAGAATATTTTCTTTTTGTACCAGCAAGCATTTTAATTCATATTTTATTTCTATTAATTTAATATTAGCACAATGATGATGATGATAATAATATAATTCAAACGTTTTAACATTTCCTTTCCTTTATAGTTTAATTGCTTTATCTATGTGTTTTTTTAAATGCAGTATTAACTTCACACTCTAGAAAAAGATATACATGTAATTACAACATAAGTACATCTCACTAAAAGAAATGGCAACATAATTATGGACATTTACGAATTGCTATATAAGCAACTGAATAGTGAGATGTTTACTAAAGTGCTCTATGTAGTTAGAAAGAAAATACACTTTCTCAGGATACTCTTTTCAAGACTGCACTGATCTGATTCAAATTTCAAATAGAACTTGCCAATGAGCAGCTACTTCGTTCATTGAACGTCATAGTGTTTTATTGCATGAGAGTTGGGTGTAGAAGATTTTGAGAACTCTAAGGAAACGTAAATTACATAAGTGCGACATGGCAGAATCATCTTTCTATAATTTGTCTTTTTATACCATTGCAATATAAGAGCTATTTTAATTTAGGTATTTCAATATTAGAATGCAGAAAATAACTCTGAAGTGGGAAGTTCCTATTTGTTCTCTGTTTAGAGTACATACGCACACTTCAACAGTTTATAGTATACGGTATACTATACTAGCAACTTAAGCTTCAGATGATTGATATTTCCAGCTACAACTAAGCTGGAAAGTACAGAAGCTGCTAGCTACGTACTAATTAGAATGACTAAGTAAATAAAATTCAAAATAAAATTACACCAGCACTTCCAGAACCAAATACTTCCAACTCCGAACTGTTCTTTTCCACACACACACCCACATACCGCCTGCGGTGCCATAAGTAGTTAAAGTGGGCGTTAAACACTACCCAAAAACACACACATACATATATATATGTGTGTGTCTGTGGATAGGCGAAACACTTTTCTCACCAATTAATACTTTAATATGACACTATTTCATAACTTTCCCTACTTATTTAATCCTTTAATTTTATATATCTTCTACAAATTGTTCTTAGCAAGCTTATTTTTCTACATACTTCACGTTGATCCAAATCATTATTAAGAAGTATAATAGCATCGATATGCATTCATTGTTAGGTACACGGGGGATAGAAGCTACCTAATCGGCAGTAAGATGGATAGGTAGGGTCAAGCAGTAAGATGTTTAAAAATTCAATACTTTTTCCATGATATCAGTGAATAGCCAAAGCGCTTTTAAAATTGCATACTGTGTATAGAAAATTTGAAAATAATACCTATAACGGATACAGATTTAGAAAATAGTTGCTCCCACAAAGTTATTTCAAATATAGTGTTTTAAAATTTATATTTTTTGTTATATTAATTTTTTTTTTTACTTTCCTACACATATTATGTACATAGTGTAAAGAGAAGGTATCGCGCTCCACCGAAAAGTTCGATACCGAGATTTCACCGGAAATATACGTGTTAAGGGTCCCCTGTATCCAAAAAAACGTATTTTCAGAAAAAAAAATCTGCGTGTGTGTTTTGGTATTTAAGTTTACTCTCTTCCAGGAATGCGATATGAAGATTTTGAGAAAAATTCTCCCACCCCAAATGACCCTTTACATGGAACCTTTTTCAAAAATGTTGATTTTCTCAAAAATGGATCTAACGATTTTTATCAAAACATGTATATTAAAGATATTTACCTCATAAATGAAATGTATATTTTGAATAACCTCTGTAGACTACTTTATTCTGGATGAATTTTACGGAATTTTGCATAACTGCTAAACCGTAAGAGATGGACAAAAACTTACCACACAAAAAATGTACAGTGCGTTAAAAAACACAATTGATATTATCTACATGTTTTCGATGAGATGATGGTTTTTGGGGTATTCCTTGTTATTGGTTTCAACTTATACTTTTCTTATACAAGAATTTGTCAATTCTTATACAGGAATTTCTGACCATACAAACAAAGGAACTTTAGTCGAATGGAAACCAGCTTTGGCCTATCACTTTAACCTATGGCACTCCCTTATTTCGCTTCTACTTACAAGAAAGCAATTAATAAGATTACTTCTGCTATTTTTTTATCGATATTCCTGAAATTGCAGAGATGTAGAGAAAGTCATGTGAATGGAACACATATGATTTTTATCTCTTATTGTTTATCGCTATGTAAGTTTATACAAAATTACTTCTGAATGAGGTGAACTTCACAGGCATTATTCAGAAATTTAAAGATTCGCACTTGATTGGTCATGTAAAGGTGTTATGGTATTTTAATCAAAATCGTCACCTTTAAGAAAATAAAAAGATATTGAACATTCATTCATGTAAAGGGTAATTTGAGATAGAGAGAATTTCTTGAAAATCGTTGTATGATGCTGAAATTTACAAATACACACACAAACACATGCGGATTTTAATATAAGAACATCTTTGTATAAAAATCTTATGTGTTTCATTCACATAACTTTCTCTTCATCTCTGTAAGAAATTGTTGTTAATTAAATTCTTCTGTCTGTTCCATGCTAATCGAGATAAACACTAGCAGAAACTGTCCGATTACTTAGTTTCTTATAAGCAGAACGGAAATGAGGGAGTACACTAGGTTAATCGACAGTGAAATGTTTAAAAATGTGGTTGCTATGGGACTGAAATCTGTTTCTTTGCGCGGCCAGGAGTTCACAAGTTCCTCCACGAGAAAAGTTTAAAGTATTTTAAAATTGAACCAATAACAAGGAATATTTCGAAAATGATCAGAAGAAAATGTATATGACATAAATTATGTGTTTTAAAGAAATCTACATCTTTTGTGGAGTAAGTTTTTGTCTATCTCGCACGGTTTACTGGTTATGCAAAATTCAGAAAAAAATCATCCAGAATAAAGTAGTCTTCAGTTGCTCTTCCCAGAAAATTCAAGATATTTATTTCATTGCCATGTAAATATCTTAAATATAGGGGTTTTTAATTAGTCGTTAAAGCCATTTTTGAGAAAATAAAGTTTTACAATTTTTTCCATATGAAGGGTAGTTGGGGGTGGGGGGATTTTCTTGAAAATCTTCGTGTCAAATCCTTGGAATGTACTGAACTTAAATGCCAAGTTTGGTATTTAGCAGCCTTTTCGTTTTTGAGCTATGCTGTCTAAAGACACATAAACAAACACACACACGCACTCACATACACACGCGGGCACACACACGGACCTTTTTCCAAAAATGACCTTTTTGGATTCAGGGAGACCCAAAACATGTATTTCCGGTGAAATCTCGGTATCGAATTTTTGGGTGCATTACAATACCTTGTCTATACACTATGTACATAGTACGCGTAGAGAAAATAAAAAGGCTACATTCAATAAGGGAAATTTTTAATTTGTTTTTCTCAATTATGATTTTAACATACCTCAAACATGTTGAAAAGCGCAAGAAGCAATTATTAATTGTATTTAAAATGCTGATGACAAGTTTTATGACTTTTAAAACTATGGAAGTTATAGGTAATTGATAATAGCCATACATCTTCGCCTATGTGTCCCTTAAGGCACGGATTCGTGAACGGGAATTTCGCCGTTCAAATCCGGTGAAGGCCTTTTTATCCCTTTTTCTTTTTCTTTCCCCCATTCTCCCCTTTTTTCTTTACTTCTTTCTTCCTTTCTGTCTTTCTCTTTCTTTCGTCCGTTCTTTAGTTCTTTTCTTCTTTCTTTCTTTCTTTCTTTCTTCAAGATTTCCTTCGTCTTCACAACTGGCGAACGCATGGAAGTAGTTCGGTTTCGAATGTTTACTTCCCCTGTGGCGCAATATGTACACAATAAGAAATAAAAGAAATGAAATTGAATTTTATTTATGGGCGCTTTTTAATTACCGCGCTGCTCAGCGCCCCATCACTTAATTTTGCTCAGAGGCCTCTTTATCAGGCTTGAGGTTTTTTGTGTACCATAAATCTTCGACATGGGAACGGCTTTACTTCCTTTCCTAAGGACTTTTAATTTTTGAGTTATACTGTATAAGATACACATCAGATAATTTTCTAATTCTTGGTTTCAGGATACCTCAAAATACTTGTTTTGATAAAATCTCGATATCGTGTTTTTGGGTGGAATACAATACTTGCTCTACCTATTATGTTATATACGGTAGAGAAACTAAAACATGGTATGAATATGAACCCAACATTTGGTATCTATTTGGAAAATTTCTGGCGTTTGCTTAGCGCATACGAAGCCTGCATTTGACACGAAAGTATTACTTTATCTACACGTACTATAGTCGCCCTCCGTGGTGTAATGGTTACCATGCTAACTTCATATACCCAAGGTCGCGGGTTCAAACCCGGCGGAGGAGCATAGCTTCTTTCGGAAGGGAAGTAAAGCCGTCGGTCCCGTGTCGTAGATTTACGGCACGAAAAAGAACCTCAAGCCTGATAGGAGAGGCCTCTGAGCAAAATTAAGTGGTCTTTCCCGTCCAATTTAGAATGGGACGCTGAGAACCACAGCAGTTAAAGAGCGTCCATAAATAACAGGCCATTTCCATTTTACACGTACTATGTACATAGTGTATAGAGAATGTATTGCATTCCACCCAAAAATTCGATGCCGAGATTTCGCCGGAAATACATGCTTTGGATCCCCCTGAATCCAAAAAAAGTATTTTCAGAAAAAGGTCCATGTGTGTGTGTGTGAGCATAGCTCAAAAACGAAAAGACCGTTAAATACCAAACTAGGTATTTAAGTTTGTTATCTTCCAAAGATGCGAAACGAAGATTTTCAAGAAAATCCCCCCATCCCAACTACTCTTTAGGTGGAAAAAATTCGTAAAGTTTGATTTTGTCAAAAATGGCTGTAATGATTTTGATTAAAATCTCTTACATTTAAGATATTTACATGAAAAATAAAATGTATATCTTGAATTTTCTAGGAATATCCTCTGAATACATGTTTATTGTGGGTGAATTTTGCGAAATTTTGCATAACTGGTAAACCGTAAGAGGGAGAGAAAAAAGCTTGTTACACAAAGAATATACATCACGATAAAACACACAATTTATGGCATATATATTTTCTTCGTGGAGTTGGCCGTTTTATAGATATTTCTTGTTATTGATTTCAGTTTTAAAATACTCATTCGGGAACCTGTTAACTCCTGACCACGCAAAGTAAGGGATTTCAATCCCATAGCAAACACATTTTAAAACGTTTGATTGTCGGTTTAGTTTAGTGTATTCCCTTATTTCCCTTCTAATTATAAAGGAATTAAGTAATAAGACCGTTTCTTCTAGTGCTTTAACGTTAAATAGAAGAATAAGTTTATTAACAATAATTTGTTACAGAGATGTAGAGAAAAGCATGTGAATGGAGTACATCAGATTTTTTATTTATTTTTTACATCACTCTTGAAGGTTATGTCTGTCCTGACATGATGGAATCCATCTCATTCAATGTCATAATCGACTATTGTGAGTGTAGACCTTGAAATGGAGAACAATAATGAGAGGAAGTAAATGGAGAGGTAGTAGTTGTCCAACTCATGCCCACCGTCTGTGTTAAGAGCCATAGCGTGTCCTAGATTTACAGATACTAAGAGGCGAGCACGACCGTGTTTTATTTGAAGAGGTCCTTCAAGGTCCTGTGTAGGCTGCAGCCTTCAGCGGCTTTCGATAGAGCTGTCTGTTTATTCTCTTAGTTATTCCTTTATTACTATCCTTAGTAGGTGCATTATTCCGACAACAGAGGTTTAAACAAAATGCATAGGCGTATCTGTTTTATAATTTCTCCCATGTACAATGCACATAGTAAGTAGAGTAGGTAGGTATTGCATTCCTCGCAAA
Organism: Hymenopus coronatus; assembly: GCA_030762935.1. Classification (NCBI taxonomy): domain Eukaryota; kingdom Metazoa; phylum Arthropoda; class Insecta; order Mantodea; family Hymenopodidae; genus Hymenopus; species Hymenopus coronatus. The sequence goes on from CM060892.1 coordinate 96,437,019, forward strand.
AATTATCAAGAATTATGCTTTGTGACTTGCTGAAACAAAGATATTTTTACTTTTTCTATACGAATGATTACATAGTGTAAAGAGAAGAGTGTATGTTTTGTCACCCCCTGAATCCAAAAAAAGCATTTTTAGAAAAATATCCGTGTTTGTGTGTGTGTGGGGGAGGGGGAGCAGCATAGCTCAAAAAAGGAAAAAAACCGTTAAATAGCAAACTTGGTATTTAAGTTCGGAATCTTCCAAGGATGCGACACGAAGATGTTCAAGAAAATCCCCCCACCTCCAATTATCCTTTACATGGAAAAATTTTCAAAACATTTTATTTTCCCAAAAATGGCTCTAACGATTTTGATTATTCTTTATATTTAAGATATTTAGATGGCAATACAATGTATATCTTCAATTTTCTGGGTAGAGCCTCTGAAGACCTCTTTAGTGTGGATGAATTTTGCTAGAGTTTGCATAACGGTAAACCGTAAGAGATAGACAAAAACTTACTACACAAAAAATGTAGATCTCGTGAAAACATCAACTTGTGTTATATACATTTTTCCTGGATTTGATTATATTTCTTGCTATTAGTTTCAGCTTTAAAATACTTATACTTTTCTCATATGGGAATTTGTCAGCTTCTGTCCATACAAACAAAGGCGCTTCACTCATATAGCAACCATCTTTTAAAATATTTGACTATCAATTTAGCCTAACTTACTCCTTTATTTCCCTCCTACTTACAAGGAAGCAAGTAATGAGACCCTTTCTGCTATTTTGTTTCTCGATTAGTATTAAGTAAATAGAAGAATAAGCTTTTTAACAATACTTTGTTGTAGAGATGTAGAGAAAGGTCATGTGAATGGAACAAATCAGATGTTTTTAAAGCTCAGTTGATGAAGGGCTGCAGCAAGTTAATACTAATGCGGTTTTGTCTAATTTCTGAAGAACCACAATTTATAAAATGTTCTGTGAAATTGGATTCGAATTTGTCCTAAGTGACCAAAAATATGCTATTATTGATAGAACGAGTATTAATTACTCCTGTTTATTTTAGAACGATTATATGCGCATCCATTTTTTTGTTATAATTATTAATATAATCTCCTTTAAGCAATAACAGAATATGCTCGTCACTGTTTAAGTTATCGGAATAAGGCCTCTGTTGTTTTTACATTACATGCATTGTGTACTCGCCACGTGGTCGTGAAAGTAAAATGCCAGAAAGCTACATTATAACTGTGTTGCCGGGTTTTGTTTAGCGCGGATTAATTTTAAGGTAGGTTAGCTACATCTCGTTGGTTGCTGTCGCGGAATAGGTGTCGTGCGGTGCAAAATATTTCATTATTTAACTTGGTTATTTATGTTAGTATATTCGAAGAGAACTTTCACATGTCTTTTTCATAGCAGCAAATCATGTCAGAGCTAATGCATAGAAAATCTATGTTAAGCTTTATCAGCGATTAGAAGAAGGGTATTTCGTTTAAAGCTGCCGCTAAGGATGTCGAAAGGATGTATATCTATCATAACCGAGTATTTTAATCACTGTTATTGTTTATATTTGCGTGGCACAAGGCTTGTTTTTCACATTCAAATGTGTACATTAGCCAATCAGGCGAAAGGAGAAGACAAGTAGCGCGGAATGATACATATATGCGGGGCAAGCTTGTAAGAAACAAGGATTACTTGTGTCGCATTAACGATCGCCGCATTTAGCTCCACACAAAATATATTGTAAGAGACCAGGTGCTATACAAGATATATTTAAGTAGTCTGTGTCTTAGAAAAAACAAAACCATAAGTACAACGATTCAAGCGAACACGGTAGGTTTGTGAATCTGAATGATCAAAAATAGAAATTTATTACTGATTTTACAAAATCAACAATAAGTTGCTGTATTTTTCTGTGACTATTGACACTGTTTTCAAATTATTGGATATTATTTTGCTAGAAACGTAATTGAACTACAATCGCCATTACATCCGCCGTAATCACTTGATTTGACATTGATGTATCTAGAGCGCGGAAGTTACTAATTTTGTCTTGGAATTTCAATCCAAAATGTTGCCCACTCGGTACTCTTTATAAGTTCTAGGAGCTTGTGATAACAATTTCCAAGCATTCTGTATGTTCCTTCCTCTCACCATTATGTATATCAGAATTAACCGCATTCCAGCATGACACTTTTATTAAGCTGAAGGATTATTTCTCTGTTTCTTCATAAGTGGGCTTGATCCTGAATGTTAAGGAATTGCACTCCCTGTTGAATGTTTTGTAGAAACCACTGCGCATTCCGGTTACACAATTTATATATTATAGTCATAAGATAGAATATGAAATGCTTCCACTAAATATCTAGTTTTCTTGCTACTTGTGGCATGTGATTGTTTTCCATTCGTTGGCGTTTCATCAGTCTTTAGATTCAGTCTTCTTCTAGTACTTTTTGCAACGTAGTCAACCGATAGCCTATAAGGCAGCTTTCTCAATCATCTGCTCCATCTTTCTAGCTTCCTTTTTTCCTGTAATAAAATTAGATATTTTATTACGGTACTCACCTTAGAGAGAAAGTGACTTCTGGTTTTCACTAGAGTCATAAATTCTTGAGCTATTAGCTCTATCTTACTGTACTAACTGCATTAAGACAATATAAACGACTTGTTCCGTCTTCAGATCTGCAGATATTTGAATTAAATACTACATGTGAATAAAACGAGTTTAAGAAATCTATAAAAAAAAGTTTACAATGACTTTCAGTCGGTGCATCAGCTTCAGAATTAGCAGCAATCATAATTCTGGAAGTATTAGTCTTGAAGGCGTGTTGTTTTGGACGTGTTGACAGGCAGATGTTGTATAAGATAGCGTACTCAATGTGGGGTAGGAGTCACCTCTACACTGCGCATACTAGGGGGTAGTAATTCAGAATAAAAGCCTGCGAGAGGGAAGCAGGTGGTCTCTGGGTAGGTGCAGTAGGGTAAACATTTGATAGATCAGGAGCTATAAATAAATAGACCAGGGTTTGAGGAGACACAGGTTTTTACTATCAAGAGATAATGTATGTTTAGGGATGAGAAAACCCAGGGGGTTATCCAAACTCCATTCCACACTCACCTGAACATTATTAATATTTCAGTTAACATCATTTAAATAAACTAGGCCAGTCCGGTGAACGTAGGTTAGTGCGTCCCACAATGTCAGCAGCCCAGATGAACAAGGCTCTTGTGACTTAGTTATTGGGGTTTTATAATAAAACCCATTCTTATGCCAGCATTACTTTAAGAGAACACAGCTATATCAGCATTTGGACATTTTGCTGAAATCGATATTAGTCATTGATTAGTTATAAATTTGTATGGCTTTAAACAAATATTGGTTAACAAAATATATTATATTCACGAATATTTAAAATGTATAATGTTTTGTATAAATACATGCCTTTTACGTTGTATTGAATTTTTACGTGCATATTTTGATTATCATAGTATCCTATTGAAGGCAATCTGACCAAAAGATATGTGAGTAAATTTGACTGTTCTGTAAAGGTTCTGTCTCTTACATAAATTAGGAGAAAATAGAGGGAAGCATCATGAAATCACCAAGCTTGGTTTTGTCCGGAGCAAATAGGTTTGTTCAATGCTTGCAATTGGTAAACAGCGACAGCAAGGAATTTCTTTCTTCATATAAAGTGTGTCGTGTATCATTTTATAACGTCGGGAACTTAAAACAATCCAACATCCAAGCCATCGACTCCTACGTTTATTTCTGACTAGAAGGAATATTTCTTATTTATAGTTTTTGTATCAGAGGTCACCAACTGTTGTCCTTTGAGTAAAGCAAAGAGACCAAATTTGCTCAATGCTCATGCGAATTCCTTATTGTGTACTGCACGGAAAGTAAGAACAGATAATTTCTTCAGCGTTGAGGCAGTATGCAACATGTTGATTTTGAAATACATAATCCACTTTTCATAGGTTGATACAACTATTGTGGGTTTATGATTAGTAGAACAATTGCTCTATTATGTCTCTTGCATTAGTATTTATTCTTCGGATATGGAAATACACGTCTTACTTTCACTGTCGTAGCACATATAATTGCAAAAGACGTGACAACTACTATAGCATTAACATAATAGGAAAGATTCCTTCTAGACAGAAATAAACGTAGGTGTCGATGGCTTGGATGTTGGATTGTTTTAAGTTCCCGACGTATACACGACACACTTCATATTAAGACATTTCTTGCTGTCGCTGTTTACCAACTGCATGCATTGAACAAGCCTATTTGCTCCGGACAAAACCAAGCTTGGTGAGTTCATGATGCTTCCCTCTATTTTCTCCTAATTTATGTATGAGACAGAACCTTTATAGAACAAAAACTTGTGTCAGTAAGCGCCCCTTAGGAACCTTTTTGCGCTTTATGAAACCCGTGCAACTGTGTTCCAAGTTCGTTCCGTCATAAATTAATAGATTATCGATAATATCTCTCAATGTGAATCTTTCTGGGATAAAAATAAACTATATAGACCAAAATATACCGTCCAATAGCTGAAATTATTCTTCTATTGTCCTGTTTATAGACATTATTACGAACCTCAATTATCAAATTAAAAACTGAATGATTTGTTGTTAAAAACTTCTCACTTTCTTCTCTCTCTCTCTCTCTCTCTCTCTCTCTCTCTCTCTCTCTCTCTCTCTCTCACTCACTCACTCTCGCTCTCGTCTTTGTTTCTTTATAGCATTAGATTTATACTGAAATTGAGTAAAAGATGCAACAATTAACAATTATCAAGTTTTTATGAGGAATTGAAATTTATTTGAGTACACTTTGCTGTATTGAACACTGCAAAGAAACGCGAATTTAGATCATATTTAATCTCGGATCCAGTGCTATTAGAAAGTGGGACCGGAACCAGATTGGATCGAAATATTTTGCATGGAAACACTTCCGTATAATATCGTATTCAGTACACCAAAAACACTGTATTTTATTGTATTATTTGCAACACGCTGATCCTCGACATTTTGTTTTCTTAAATAAACTTGCCAAGAACTGGTATAACAAAACACACAACAAATGCTGCATGGACCCCGAGATAATTTGAATATCAATAATTTCATTCATCGTCGGAGCTATTTTTATAGATTCCATAATCTTGTAATTTATTCTTTTCAAAATTAAAAACTGAACCCAAAACATTTCTAACCCCAAAAAATGCTTATAATACACGAACTATATTAAACAGGTTCGGCTACGTAAATCAAAGTCGAAGAACATAAAAAATAGAAATAGTTATTCCTGGACCTTGCGTTTTCAAAATGATTCAATTCATATTAAATTTAACGCTTGAAACGAAGATCGTATTCAGATGGATCAAATCGATTTCAATTCCCCGTGGAAACGTAGTAATACGAATTCGCCTATTAAAGAGAGTTTTTCATAGCTGCCTATTTGAAAATTATTTTCTTTCTGTTATACCTAAAAGTCTGTAACATAATCGCAAATGAATCGTGAGTAATTCTCAAGAGACAGTATTTGAGTTCGTTAAATTTCTAAACGTCAGAGAGATTTCGAAAATTCTCTATAAAAGTACTGTAACTCTATGGCATTCCTGCAAGCCCTTTACCAAAAACCAACAATAACTTTCATCGTCGTTACATGGTGACAGGTGTATTCGATTACCAACCAGGGTTCTCAATTTAATCTGCCATTTCTAGTGTTTTTCAAGTACTTTAATGTATGATAAAAGCGATAAATGCCTGATTGTCGTCATCTGGTTCGGGACCAGCCGGTATGAGAACACAAGTATATTCCGTAATATAAACAATCCTTGCTCTTCTCTCGCTAGCCGAGCACTTGTCTTGATTTGGCGAAAAACAAATTAACAAAGGAGACATAGTTCAGTAAACTCATTGCAAGCGCAATACAAATAAAAGGGTTCTGCGCTGGTGGCTCTACACTTAACTGCTTTTAAACCAAGGAGAGATGACTTGCGCTTTTTGTATACAATTTCCCTTAAATGTAATATTTAATTGTCATCATAAATTGTTACTTTCTCTAGCTCCATATGTACAATGTACATAGGGATAGAGAAGATATTGTAATGCACTCAAAAATTCAATACCGAGATTTCACCGGAAGTATATGTTTGGGGTCCCCTGAGACCGAAAAGAAGCATTTTTAAAAAAAGGTCCGTGTGTGTGTCTGTGGACACCATAGCTCCAAAACAAGAAGGCCGTTAAATACCAAATTTGGTATTTAGGTTTAGTATCTTCCAAGGATGCGACACGAATATTTCCAAAAATTCCCCCACCACAAACTACCCTTTACATGGAAAATTTTGATTTTCTTAAAAATGGCTCTAACGATTTTGATTAAAATTCCGTATATTAAAGCTATTTATGTCCGAAATAAAATGCATATCTCGAATTTTTTGCGAATAGTCTCTGAAGACCTCTTTACTCTGGATGAATTTTGCTGAATTTTGCTTAACTGCTAAACCGTAAGAGATAGAAAAAAAAGGTACTGCACAAAAAATGTACCTCATGACAAAACACACAATTTTTGTCCTTTACGTCTTTGTTGTGCAGGTAACCATTTTCGAGATATTCCTTGTTATTGGTTTCAATTGTGAAGTACTTAAAACTTTTCTCACACAGAAAGTGTCTGTTTTTCTTTTGTTCTACTTCTGGCCAAGCAAAGAAGTGATTTGCAATGACAATCGCATAACGATAGCTTCTAAAACATTTGATAATCACTTTAGCATAATGCATTTCCTTATTCCCTTCTACTTATAAGGAACTAAGTAATAACATTCTGCTAACATTTATCTTGATTAGCATTGTGTACAAAGAAGAATAATCTTTTGTAGGAGTTTTGTAGAGCAGCTAGAGAAAGTCATGTGAGTGTAACACATCAGATTTTTAAGGTAATTTTACGATAAAATATAAATAATGTGTCAACTGACAGAAATGGTTTTGTGCTAATGTGTAAGGCTCGCAATTGGGAGGTCTCAGGTTCGATTCCCGCAACCACCCATTCTGACCATGAGGTTCTTCGTGGCTTTCCCCTGGTGCATCCTACCAAGACTCATCTTTCCCCTCATTCCCTATTATTTCATTTCCTTTTCATGTTTCAGATGCATTTTCAAGTTATGCAGTGTCAGCAGTGCCGGACAGACAGTACAGTTGCTTGCGCTTTGGGTAATATTTCTTTGTCCCTGCCATTATGTGAATATTCAAACTTGGATATATTAGGGACTTCTTTGTGTATCTGTGGGCCCTCTCCCTGCGGACACCTACTTCACTTTATCTTTGCTCAGGTGTGTTTGAGTGTCATTCATTGCAGCCTTCATAGGTGCGTCAGACCCCAGGAGGAAAGGATAATATGAAAGTATTATTGGAGGGCGAAACCGGACCACGGGAAAAGAGCCGTCGAGGCAGTCCATCTCGACTGCTAGGAGCCCTCCCCCCCCCCCTAGGCCTGACCGAACATCCTGGGACCTACAGATGACTCCAATTCCACTCTCCGCCGAGAATTGTAATTCCAAAGCGCATTCACCGCCATGGAAGGGCGCCACAAACGCAGCACTCGCCGACAGTTACAACCCTGAAAGAGAATGACTGTGTAAAATGGCTATTAAATGGAGGGACAGGAAGTTCGGGGGAATGAAGAAATCCCTCCGGCATTTTCTTAGTGACGTGGGGGGGGGACGATAAAACCTAAGGGTTAGAGATCGATCAGGGAATCAAGCGCACGACTTCCCGAATGCCAGTCTCAAACGAAACGCCTGAGCTACCTGACTTGGTTCGGATGGGTGTCGCAGTCCGTTCAACTATTCTAATCCTAAATAAGATGTCACATACTTAGTGCACGATAGTCAAATCGATTTTGCAAAGTGCAATATTTATGTAAATTAAAATATTGCCTGGATGTTACTATTCTCATTTGGATGTTGTACATAAAAACTGTCGCGCACGTGCACTGTTTTGAATCTTGTCGACTGGACAAATCGCGGCTGTCCAAATATTGTATATAAACTCTTATGTATTCCCATCACATGCCTTTCTCACATCTCTACAATAAATTATTCTTAAAAAGCTTAATCTTCTATCTACGTAATACTAATCGAGAAAAAAATGCCAGAAAGGGTGATGTTACCTGCTTCCTTGTAAGCAGAAGGGAAATGAATGAATACATTAGGCTAAATTGGTAGTCAAATCTTTTAAAAGCTGGTTGCTATGTGATTGAAGTACCTTTGTGTGTATGGACAGGAGTTGACAAATTCGCGTATGAGAAAAGTATAAGTAGGTATTTTAAAGCTGAAACTGATAACAAGGAAAATCTCAAAAACGGTCAACTCAATGAAAAAATGTATAAACATAAATTGTGTATTTTAACGTGATCTACATGTTTTATGAAGTAACTTTTTGTCTATTTCTTACGTTTACCAGTTACGCAAAATTCATTCAGAATAAAGAGGTCTTTAAAGGTTATTCCAAGAAAATTCAAGATGTGCATTTTATTTGACATATAAATATCTTTAATATACGGTATTTTAATCAAAATCGTTAGAGCCTCGAAGATACTAAACTTAAATACCAAGTTTGGTATTTTACCGACTTTTCGTTTTTGAGTTATCGCGTTCACAGACACACCGGCACACACACAGTGGATATTTTGCTGAAAATACTTTATTTGGATACAGGAGATCCTAAAACGGCATTTCCGGTGAAATCTCGGTATCGAATTTTTGGGTAAAATGCAATACCTTCTCTATACACGATGTACATAGTACGTGTAGAGAAAGTAAAAAGTTAATCATAGAACATCAGTAGTTGCAAGTAAGGGATGCAGTTGGCTAAAGTGATCAGATTTTTAAAAAACGGATCGCTATGTGATGGCTTTGAAATTTCATGCTCTTGTATGGCCATGAGAAGAAAGGAATAGGGAAGTACATGAAATACTTTTACTTTAAAAAGTAAAATTATTTGACAATTCTAAGCGATAAAAAGAATATCTCTGAAGTAGTTAATACTACAACATTTATTTGAGTAAATGATAAAAAAATTTGTCAATTTTCTGTAAAGGTTAATCTGGTGTGGGAGAATCTTCTTGAAACTCTTCGTGTCCTTGAAGGGTGCTGAAAGTTTAGTATTGACTTATTATTATTATTATTATTATTATTATTATTATTATTATTATTATTATTATTATTATTATTATTATTATTATTATTATATACACTTATTCAATACACACGGGCACACGCATACAAACGTTTCTTTTTTCCCTCTAAAATTGTTTTTATTGGATTCAGTGAGCCTCAAAACATGTATTCCCATAAAATATCGGTACAAAATGCTCTAATGGAGTGTAAACATTTCTCTAATTACTATATGTAAGCAGTATACCTACAATTTTAATTTTTTTCGCTACTTTTAAAAACATCAAAACTCAGCTTTCATCTAATGGCTTCACACCCATTTGGCAACCTAAATTCCGATGCCGAGCTAAAAGAACTTTTTGTGTGATCTTTAAAGTGTTTTATTTCTGGTAAAGATACCGCGGTTTAAATTTCACCAATAAAATATACAAATCCGATGTGTTACATTCATATGACTTTCTCTATGCTATATAAGTATACAGAACGATACTTACGAAACCTTATTTTTCTATCTATTTCCAGGTAAATCTTTTCAGGAATTGCTCTGTTACACATTTCGCAATAGATACAAAGGGAATAGCGGGAGTAAAAAGTTTAAGAACCTGGCGTCAATGCTGACTTTAAAATTACATACTGCTTCCATACAACTACGAAAACCGACTGAAAATACAAAGAACTTTAAAATAATTACCGAAGTATTGAACAATTGGAACAATTACATCTAGGAAATAGCTAATGTCACAAAAACGCTGTTGATAAGTGATTGTTGTTTTACAGAGATTTACATTTGTTGCGAGTACGTTTTTATCTATTGCTTTATTTTTATCAGTAATTCAGGATTATACAAAACTCCTTCCGAATGCATAAATCTCACAGGCTATTCCCAGAAAATTCAAGATTGGTATATATTTTATTTTTAACTATACTTAATATATGGCATTATAATCGAAAAGTGGTTTTTGTTGTTTTTAATGTTCGTTCGAATATTTGGAAGTTTCTAAACACAAATGCAAAATTTGGTATTTATCATATTTTCGTTTTTGAGTTTACTCTCACAGATACACATACTCTAGCGCATCTATACTAGGCATACATACTAATCTACATAGTAGGCAGATAAGGTATTGCATTCAACCCAAAAATTCGATACCGAGACTTCACTGAAAATATGTTTTGAGACCCTCCTGAATAAAAAAATTGGTAAAAGTTCAGTGTGTGTATGTATGTGTGTGGGCAGCATAACTCAAAAAGGAAGGTACATTAAATACCAAACATGTATTTAAGTTAAATATCTCCCAAGAATGCGACATGAAGGTTTTAAATAAAATCCCCCCATACCCAAACTATCCTTTACATGGAAAAATGTTCGAAAATTTTGATTTTTTAAAAAATGGCTCCAATGATTTTAATTAAAATACCTCATATTACAGACATGTACATTAAAAATAAAATGTATGTCTTGAACTTCCTGGGAATAGCCTCTGAAGTCCTCTTCATTCTGAATAAACCTTAAATGGTAAACCCTAAGAGATAGACAAAACTTACTGCCCCAAAATATAGATCTCATTAAAACACACAATTTATGTCATACACATTTTTTTTCAGAATTAACCTTTTCCAAGAAATTTTAGTGCTTTCAATTATAAACTACTTTAACTTACCTCAAACGTTTTACTAAACCGAAGAGAACCGAATTTCAATTGCTTTACATAGAGATAACTTTTAAAATATTTGACAATGGACTACTCTAGTGTATTCCATTATTTCGCTTCTGCTTAAAGGAAGCAACTTTAAGACCATCTGCTAATATTTATCTCAATTACTATGAAGTATATAAAATAATAATGTTTTACAAGAATCGTTTATATATAGAATAGGTAGATAAAATCTTGTAATTGGAAAACATCTTATCTTTTTTTTATTCTGGAATCCTAAAAACACGTATTTCCGGTGAAATCGGGGTATCGAAGTTTTGAGTGGAACGTAATACATTATCTATATACCATGCACGTGGTAGCGAAAGTAGAAATGCGCTTTTTATGCTTTTCCGAAGATAGTATTTTCTAATCCCCTTAGCAAAACCGCTAATTCATTTTAATCAAAGGAAATATTAACAATGCAGAATTAACATTAACCATGCCTGTTGCTAATACGGCTTTACCATTAATGTGACATGAACATGTTTGCAGCACGAGTATAAATGATGACCGTATGTGGTTATAAAGGTAAGCACCGCTCAATTATCTTTATCCTGGCAATCAAAAACTACCAGCTTGCCTTTAGGGTATACGTTCTCTTTAGTATTAGCTCCAGACCAGGTCCAGGCTGGTGGAGGTCAAACTTCCTAGGAGGTGGGCGTTATAAACTTGCTCAACAGCTATATTTTTCGTCTTTTATTGAGTTAAAATATCACCAGAATTATTATTATTGCGCATGTAACAGCTTTCTCTCAGTCTGCTATAACTCTATATTGTATGGTGTTGCCATCTGGCAACAAAGATGATTAATAAACCAAATATTGGCAACAAAATGTGTGCCTTGTGACGACGCCGTTAGACTGCTAACCTGACAACTAGGCGGCCCGGGTTCGATCCTGTCCCTTATGGTGAACGAAGCTACATTTTTTCCATATATTCTCCGGTGTTCTCCACCATTAATTTCACTAATTGCTACATAATCATCTTTCCTATTTTGCTTTACACCATGATTTTATATCATGTACGTCCTCGCCTTCATTTCAGAAATCGGATTGGTTACCCACCTCTCTGGTTCTGAGCCTCTGTTCCACAACAGCATCTGGCCCAAGGCGCAGGTTTTTGGATCCTGGGGCCGTCATTCTTACATATGATGAGAAGAAAATATTTTCTTATTATTAGCTATTCTGTATTTTATATAATACATGTATTAACTAATTTCAATACCATTGAAGTGTTTTACAGCAAACAGCAAAATCTATGAACTACAATCAAATGTAGACCGTCATCATCCACGTGTGCCATCATACCGATAGTTTACGTGGGCTCTCCCCATCTTTTACCACAGACACATTTGACTGCAAACGCTGATATTCGCTCTCATGACGTTGGGCCAGTCTATTATTTATCGGCTTAATGGTTATGGCAATTCTAGCCACTTACGCTAAGATGCTAAGATACTATAATTATTTAAGAATTTTAAGAAAAGTGGCATATATAGAAACAAACAAAACAAAAATCGTGCAGTAGAGGGTTAAACTACGACCTGTACAACTAAGAATGTATATATTTATTTTGTTTCCAGACATAAATAGTTACATATTACAAGTGCTTGTACTTTCTTGCTATAAATTATTGTCAGTAACAACTGCATTTATTAATCAATTAGCGTGTTCTCAACCTGAGATATGCAAAGTTACCCAAAATACCATTTGTTGAATTCACACAGCTTTTTCTACCCATTAATGTTTATTGTTATATAACTTTTACAAACTATTATATCTACATCGTGTTAATGGAGATACAATTTGCTGATAAGTTGCATTACACATCCCGTTGTGGTAACCAGGAATCACAAGAAACTGATCTTTAGTCAGATGTTTTAAAGCTAGTCACTAATATGTGCTGACCTAAAAATTCCATGCATTATGCATGGCATCGCGAATAGCGATAGCATTTTTAAAAAAAAAAAAAAAAATATATATATATATATATGCATATTTTACATCCATATGACTTTTTCTGCCTGTTTTACAAACTTGTTACAAAAGATTATTTTTCTTTCTATCAATGCTAATTGATATAAGCATTAGCTGAATGGTCTTATTACTTAATTACTTATAAGAGAATACAAATAGTCAAATGCTTTAAAGCTATCGCTATAATATTGTCTTTGAAATTCGTTTCTTTGTATGGCCAGGAATAAAACAAAAGAAACAGGGAGGATTTCCTGTTTGAGAAAGGTATAAGTGTTTTAAAATTGAAAACAATATCCCACAAATGGTTAGCTCCACTACAAAAATTGTGCTTTTGACTAGATCAACATCTTTGCTAGCATTTATCTATCTCTTACGGCTTATGAGTTTACAAAGGTCATTCAAAATGAAGAGGTTATTATCAGGAAATTAAATATATATAATTGTTATATATGTTATGTAAATGTCTTAAAATACGGCAATTTAATCAAAATCCTTTATTCAAAACTTTCGAAATTTTTTCCATATGAAGAATAGTTTGCAGTTGGCGTATACTTGGAAGATGCTAAACTTAAGTACCAAACTTGATATTTAAAGAATTTTTCGATTCTGGAGATTTCAAAACATATTTCCGGTGAAATCTTGGTATCAAATTTTTAGTGGAATACAATACCTTCTCAATACAGAATGTACATAGTACGTATAGAAAAAGTAAAAAGATTATTTGAAATAAGTGCAGTATTTTAAAGAGTTGTGCAATTTCTGCTTATCCCTTATGGTTTACCAATTACACAAAATTATACCTAAAAATCCTTGCGAATGAAACAACAAGGTAACTCTCAGAAAGTTCAAGATATATCTACATTTTATTTCTCACATAAAAAAATATTAAATATATAGTAGTTTAAACAAAATCGTTGGAGCGTTTTGAGTTATTTTTGAGAGGATGAATGTTCCTGAAAACCTGCGTATTTTGCCAGATACTGCACATAAGTTATGGTGTTCACAGACACATGCGCACACACACACTGTCGGTTAGAATTGAACTAATTATTATACAATATATAGCGATTTTAAGAATTTGCTTTTAAACAGAATGTAACCTGAAGTAGCTAATATAATGTATATTTTATTATAATACTGCAATGTTTGTATCCACCTACGTCGCTTCTGTACCTTATACCCATAGTTTTGAACAAGTGATTATTTTGTCCGTAGCACACGCTTTAAACAGTGCGACTAACCTCTATATTTTACGCCTTTTAGCGGTTCCCATTTATTCTCTTCGCCTTTCTAAGCCAAAAATCTTTACCTTTCTTTATGAATTTTACAGCCCCTCTCTGTATCGTTTCCAACGACTAAGTTTTATTAACCTGTATAGGTTCCAGCAGGTGGATACAAACGTTGCAGTATTATAATAAAATATACATTATATTAGCTACTTCAGGTTACATTCTGTTTAAAAGCAAATTCTTAAAATCGCTATATATTGTATAATAATTAGTTCAATTCTAACCGACAGTGCCTAGCCGCAGCCCTAACCTCAAAAGCAAAGGAAAATGTTACACTGCCTGTATAAAAGTTACCCTCCCTGAAAGAACAATGTATATATTAGATACAGCAGCTAATATACGTAACGCATATAACAAGTAAAACGGATATTATTAACCACTGCGGCATAAGGAAATGACAGTTTTGCACGTGAAAGGAAATAAACTATATGTTTTATTGAGCCTTAAAGACCAAAAATAGACCCGAGTAATCATTAAAGCTTTTTAGCAACACATTATGGTGAGTAAAATCGTATAAATAACACATAGATAGATTTAAAGGAAGTTTGAAAGCTATTATCAATGTAAATTATAAATAGTTAAAATTGGTTTTCTAAAGAAATTAAATGCGTACACTTTGTCAAATATCAGATCTCCCATGCCATTTTGTTTTCAATATTCTACAGTTGGAAACAAATGAGGGATGAAGCATAATTGTCCGATGAGAATACAAGGTTAAAGTTCAAAGGGTTGTTAAGCCCTATTCGTAAAAGGATACCTATTGATTTGGCTGAGAATTGTTTTAAAATTAGGTAATATATTTAGTGGAAAACATTTTCTGGTGATTTAATAAGAAGAATGGTGATGCAGTCAAGAAAGAGACTCGTCATAATGTAATTTACATATTACATGAAGGACAATATAACTTAAAAAAACAGAAATGGATTTTGTGGAGATTAACAAGGGGATTCTTATGTATACGTGACAATGAAGATTGATGAGTTTTAATAAGTGGACAATTTACTTAACGAATTTGTGAAGTCAACTTTGTGAAATAGAAAAATAAATGTAGAATATTAATATTGGTTGCAAATGAAAACAAACTAAAATCATAATGATGTAAAATAATAACTATGTATTCAGACATTTAACTAAAAATATCAAATGGTTAAATAATCCAAAATAATTCAAAGAAAATGATGAATTGCATTGAGCTGTGTGATGAATATTTAATTGATATTAATTGTAGGGTGTGTAATGTCATATGTTGATATTCAGACACTAAGAGGAACAATGGCTTATTCCTAAGATGTTCTATAAATAAATAAAGCAAATAAGTCCTATTCGTTTAGAAGATGAAGTCATATAATTGGAATGGTGAGCTTAACGTTTCTCTTAGAGACCGCACAATAACTCACCTTTTGAAAGCATTCGAATACTGCAAATTGAACCATTACACACATAATATATCATAGGTAATAACTAATAACAAGAAAAGGCACCAAAAGAAACTCAGTTTATATGCGTAGTAAAATGGCAAAGAAAATGTTGCTGTAATTTTCGATTTTCGAATAAATAATTGATGTAAGCGTGCGTGGTGATTTACCGTGGTGATCTACCGTGAAGCCAACAATTGCCACTTTTTATGATTTCTTGTGTATGTGTGTGCTATTTTTTCACTCAACAACGGTTGAACTCATTAGTATGAACTGTATATAACAGGATCTACTTAATGACTATGGTTTATGGTGTTTTAATTACTTTCTCCAAGGAGAGATGACGTTAATGAGATACGACAAAAAAAAGCTATACGAATACAACTGGGGTGGTCATTGCATGGCTCTT
Organism: Hymenopus coronatus; assembly: GCA_030762935.1. Classification (NCBI taxonomy): domain Eukaryota; kingdom Metazoa; phylum Arthropoda; class Insecta; order Mantodea; family Hymenopodidae; genus Hymenopus; species Hymenopus coronatus. The sequence goes on from CM060892.1 coordinate 96,452,957, forward strand.
TCGCTGTTCTTGCACGACACCTAAAAATCTTTATACTGAAAATCAAATTTCAAGTAACGTTTTCTTTGCTTTTTTATGTCTTAAAACCTTGTTTAAAATGAGTTGACTATATTATTTCTGATATGAGATGCAATTTAAGATTACCCACCCACATAGCTGTAGTTGGACTTGTAATTCCGGATTTCGGTCCTAAGTCAGAATCTTTTTCAATGGGTTTTTGTTTCTTTGTTTTGTTTGTTTTGTTTTAGGATTAATCCTTTTCTTATTGCTACAGCTTTGATATTCATGTAATATAAGTGATTAAAAGTTGAATACAAGCTACCAAAAGCTGCTAAAGACATTTCACTCAATAGATTAAAATCTTGTGTTCACAATTAGCTAATAGCTAGGCCTTTTTGTTCAAGTGATGATTATGGATAGTGATGTAGATATGTTTTAATATTTCTTGGAATGAACCATTGTAACTTAATGTAAATTCAAATAGTTTTAAACTTTGACGATGTTTTTTCCTGATATATATGCTGGTGTCATACAAATAATAATAATAAGAAGAAGAAGAAGAAAAAGAAGTAGAAGAAGAATAACCATTATTATATTTAGATATAATCAGAATAGGAATATCCATTAAGTTTATGCAAAAACCAATCGTTTTTAAGAACTGGAAGCTTTGAAATTCTATTACCTTTGCCTGGTCAGGAGAGAGAAATACAAATAACGACTTCCCATTTGTGAAAAGTGTAACTATTGGAAAATTAAAATCAATACCAAGGAATATCGGAAATGGTTAACTCCATCAAAAAAAGTCCATTTGCCATGAACTATGTGTTTTAACGAGATCTATATATATTTTTTTCCTGTATCTAATCCTAACGGTTTACCAGCTGTGCAGAAGTCATTCAGGACTTCATAGGATATTCCCAAAACATTTAATCTATTCATGTTACCATTAAAATATATTAAATATATTGCAATTTAAATCAATGTCGTTTGAGCCATTTATGAGAAAATCAGCTCTTTCAAAAACTTTTCCATGTTCAGCTTAGCTTGGTGTTCTTGAAAAGCTTCGGATCACCACCATAGGAGATACTGAACGTAAATATAAAGATTTGTGTTTATCTACCTTTTCGTTTTTAAGTTATGTTATTCACAGGCACACACTGTTCTTTTTCTAAAAATGTGTTTGTTTGTATTTTATTCAGAGGAGTTCAAAATGTGTATTTAAGCTTTTAGCGCGAAGATCTTCATAGGTCGCAGTGCGTGAGCTGTCCCCCACCATTGTCTAGCCTTTACCTTTACCATAACTATTTCATATCAATCAAACATTTCATAAAGTATTTAATTAACATACTTCTTGAAAACCCACAGATAATCGAGTGCAGTTATATTTTGATTTGTTTTGGTTTCACGGAGTAGTTAATGACATCACATGTTTACATAAGGTTTGGTTCTAAGAGTGGAGTGATATTAAGAATAAATGAATGCGGGTAAGATGGCCCAATTAACCGTTATTTAGTGTACAGATATCCCTTTGTACATTAAAAGAACTGAAGCACATTACTTATTCCAAGTTAAAACCACCCAGTGGAGAATTGGCGAAGAGGGACCTCATTTTACCCTTCTCAACGTACACGTTCAGCTCACCGTCTTCGCTGATAAACAAGAGGGTTAGAACGAAGATTGCTCTTTGCCACACTCCCAGTTACGCCTGTTTGTATGTTTGTAAATGTGTGTATATATATTGTGTGTGTGCATTAGAAGAAAAAACTATAATCAAATAGAAAAAAAAAATTGGGAAAATGGAAAAAAGTGAAAAAAGAGGAAAAAGAGATATAGCACCGGGATCCCGACAATCCTCCGAAACTGTATTTTGTTATAAAAAAAATCTGATGTGTACCACTCACATGAATTTCTCCATACCCCTGCAACAAATACTTCTTAAAAAGCGTATACTTCTATTTACTTTATGCTAATCAGAAAAAAATAGTAGAAATAGTCTAATCACTCGCTTCCTTGTAAGTAGAAGCGAAATAAGGGACAACCGTAGGTTAAAGTGATAGTCAAAAGCTGGTTGCTATGTCAATGAAGTTCCTTTGTCTATATGGATAGGAGTTGACAAGTTCCTGTATGAGAAAAGTATACGTTTTTCATAGCAGAAACCAAAAATAAGGAATGTCACAAAAACGACGAACTCCACGAAAAAAAATGTATATTACATAAATTGTGTGTTTTAATGTGCTCTACATTTTTTGTGTAGTAAGGTTTTGTCCATCTCTTACGGTTTAGCAGTTATTCAAAATTCAGTAAAACTCATCCAGAATAAACTACTCTTCAGAGGCTATTCCCAGAAAATTCAAGATAAACATTTTATTTGTCAGGTAAATATGTTTAATATCCGAAATTTTAATCAAAATCGTTGGAGCCATTTTTGAGAAAATCAAAATTTTCGAAAAAAGTCCCATGTAAAGGGTAGTTGGGGGTGGTTTTTTTTTCCAAAATCTTCGTGTCGCATCCCTGGAAGATATTAAACGTAAATACCAAGTTTGGTATTTTACCGACTTTTCGATTTTGAATTATCGTGTTCACAGACACACGGACACACACACATGCGGACCTTTTTGTGAAAATGCTTTTTTTGGATATTGGGGACCTTAAAACATATATTTCCGGTGAAATCTCGGTATCACATTTTTTGGTGGAGTGCAATACTTTCTCTATACACTATGTACATAGTGCGTACTGACTTTTTTTGGTCCCGTTAAGTTCTGCAACTCTTTTAACACACGCAGGATATCTGCTCATGCCAAATAAGTGGCAGCTGGGCCAACTAGTATCTGCCCAGGAAGTAGATAGGTTACTCATTTTGTTCTTTCAATTCCCATACAAGAGGAATCTAGAGAGGATGTTACAAAGTGTCACAATCAATCATCTGAAGCTCTTGGTTAACATTCTCGGATATGACGTATTGTGCCCACAAACCAATTACTGCTACTCTCAGTGGAGAAATCAAGTCATGCATATCCTTTCACTTTCTAGCTTGTTCAGGCTCACATCACATTCACGTCTTACTAGAGACAACAGAGAGTCACAGATGTCCACAATTCAGGATGTCTCATGAAATGTATAGCTAAAGTTAAAAAATGAAACTTCATTACAAACCAGAGTTGCTAACGCTAAGGGAATAAGGATTTTTGCTGCTTTTAATCAGTAACATTCTATTCACTCACTAAAAACTCATATTTCAAACCAGTTTGGAAACAAATTTAAGTCTGATGGAAAAATCTGATGTATTCCCTTCACATAACTTTCTCTAACTATTCTATAGCAAATTATTCTTACAAGACTTATACTTCACCCTACTTCATGCTGATCAAGATAAATATTAGCATAAATTGTCATAACTTACTCCCTTAATGGAATATAAAATAAGGAAATACACTAGACTAAAGCAATAGTCAAATCTGGTAAAAGCTGCCTTTATTTAATTGAAGTTCATTTCTGTTTACATACCCAGGAGTAAAACAAAGGAAACAGGAAAATCAGATTCCCGTTTAAGAAAAGAATTAGTATTTTAAAAGTGAAACCAATAAGAAGGTATTTCTCGGAAGTACTTCTCCACAAAAAATATGTTGTACTGCTATATATGTTATATGACATAAAAGATCTACATATTCTGTGTGTTAAGATTTTGTCCATCTCTTACGGATTACCAGTTATACAAAATTCACCAAGACTGAGGAGACTATTCCCAGATAATTCAAATTATACATTTTAATTATCATGTAAATATGTTAATATACGGAATTTTAAACAAAATCATTAAAAGATGTCACTTAAATTTCAAGTTTGGATTTTTCGTTTTTAACTTATGTTGTTCACAGACACACACACACACACATCACACACGGGCATACAAGTTTCTAGAATGCTTTTTTGGACTCAGGGGGTCTTAAAATATGTATTTCTAGTGAAATCTCAGCATCGGATTTTTGGATCGAATACGATAAATGCGGTAAATGAAGTAAAAATTGTATGAGGTTCTAAGAACATCTGGAAAATCCCTCTCTACCAATTTGATTTATTGCTGCAAAAATTTCGAATCTATCTGCACACTATTAAGAGCAACAACATGATAGGAACGAATATTAAACTACTAATGTGGCACGATACACATTCACTATCAAAATTAATACTACAACGCAAACTTAAGTTGTCAAAATTATACTCAAACGTTTTTAAAAAATGTACAGTTTTTACTTATACAACATTTTATCAAAAAATATAAGCATTTCATTGTATTGTTGACTATTAATACAATACTATTATTATACTAGCTCGCCAAGGTTCGCGCCGTAAAAAGTTCAAACTCGCATTTTAATACATGTTATCACAAGATCATTGCATAAAACCTATTTTCCATTGTTGAATATAAAAATAGTAGAAAAAATATAAACAAAAGCATTTAAGGCAGTTCTAATTATTGGTAGATACAAATAGTAAAAAATACTTTTCTGTCTTCTCTACTATCTATTTAACTAGTAATACACCACAGCCCAATTTCGAGTCTGGGCCTCCGCTAACAATTTCTTAATCAATGGAATTTCTAGTTCGCCACTATGCGCGTACGATGACGAGGGGTCAATTCATTACCCGTGGATGTCATCATATTAGACAAAATCATACTTGCGGACGTGAAACTGACAGAATTTAGCCCAGGGATCGATTAACCATTTATGGTAATTAGGGAGCGTATTGTTATTCACCCAATAGTTACCGAGCCAGATGAGTCAGGAGTTTCGTCTAGGACTGGCATTCGGGAGGTCCGGGTTCGCTCCCCGTTGACCGCGCACTCTGGCCCTGGGTATTTCTGTGGCTTTCCTGGGGCCGCTTAGGTAAATGCTAGGGTGCTGTATGTCTACCACGGTTCCTTTCCATTTTATTCCTTCATTTCATTTCCCTTCTTCATCTTTCAGGTCGGCGCAGGGGTGGCTTGAGTCTTTGCAGGCAGATGGCACGGTTGCTTGCTTCGAGTAAAACTCTTTTGCCCATGGTTGCGCTGGTTGAGACTAGGTACCTTTGTAGATGCCTCCTTTCGGTCTCCCGGTGCTTGTATAGCCTCCGTGGAGCGTCAGGGCTGCCATCTAGTGAAATGTTAAGGACTTCCGTGCGTCTTTGCGCTTACTTCCTGTGTTCTGGCCTGTGTTTTCCCCTCCTCTCATCACTACCCCTAGGGGATGGTAGGCCGCAATAGAACAGTACCTGGTCGCAGTTGCCGAGGTGTCCCCCGCTGTTAACATGCTCTACCCAATAGTTCGGTGTTGATAATTTACCAGAAATATGTTTCAGGCCTCCTAAACCCAAAAATGTGCTTTTATAAAATGTTATCTCTGTGTGTGTTCATTGTGTTTCGAGTTCTTAGAAGATAGTGTTTCTAACGATGACGATGATAATGAGTACAAATAGGGTGATAAGGATGAGATTCCTGAGGTGATATCTATAATATTTTTCTTGTTCTCTTAGAGTAAAAATCTGCAAATAGTTATTTAGAGGACTAGTTACAAAAGCAGATGTTTAGTAACGAGAGGCTCAAGTTAAAACACGACCGAAGGGAGTCTTCTAACCCTCTCCTTTTGTAATATGTTTGTTCAGAGTATTCTAATATATATTGTGTGTTTAGTATATTTAATGAAATGTATTTATTGCGGAAACTACATGTTTAGAAATTTGGGCTTTAGATAAAAAGACACGATTAATAAACAAACATTGCTGTTATATTCTGCAATTTTGGATGCTACTTTCCTCGCAGACAGCTGTACTGATGTTCCTACCTTAAAAGACATAGATGGTGGAAATCGAATTCTGTTACAGAAGGATATGTAGAAGAAAGTGTGGAAGTTGAGAAGAAAATTGTTGAGAAAGTTCAATTACAGGCAAAGTTGTGAGAGGCAACATTTCTGATATAATAATAGAGAAAATGTGCATCAAATAAGCATTACAAATTGTAATGGTTGTGAAATTGCAATAACTATCAATTAGGGGAGAAAGTGTTTGTTTTAATGCATATTATTATCCAGAAAAATAATATTATCGAGAAAAATAAGATGTAGATGATCATTATTAAAGTGTATTTTACGTTTTGCTGTAGCTGTAATTTATTTTTTGTTAGAAATAAAGTATAGGATTGTTGCCTAGAAACTACACATCACCTATTATTAAAATGGTTGATAAAGGTTAGTATTAGTATTAGCCCATAACCTCACCTGGGGGCACGAGTCTCTCTCCTTGGAGAGGTGGTTTGGTTTGGCAGTCCTGGTTAGCCATTCCAGAAATGGCCCTCCTTTTGATCTTAACCGCTCAGGTTCTAAATAACATGGAATTCCCTATTTTAAAGAACGCCATTATTTTAAGAGTTAATTTAGCACATTTTTTGGTCGGTTGTTTACACTTACACACTTGGGTCTTTAGACATTATTTATGTTTCTACTGATTATCTTGGCTAATGCACTTATGTACTTGTGTTCCGTGTAGCCGTCTTGATGTGGTCATCTCCTTCTGTCTTTCGCCACGGTGGTCCATCTGTTGCTGAATGTTTTCTTGAGTTTTACTGTTCCTTTACACAAACATATACACATTGCACAAACATATGACACCCATGCACAAGGCGGGACTCGAACCCACGATCCCCTGCCTACGAAGCACCAAAGCGAGACGCCTTAGCGAGCGTGGCCATGGGGACCGGCTGAGTTAGTCTGACCATCTTGTTCGTTGACGTCCCGCTCTTCTTCGTCCTGTCCTCGGTTTCCATATCGTTAGCCTTTGAGTCTATCGATTGGGGTCTTGTCTAATAATGTGTCCCGCCCATCTCTATTTTTTGTAGTTGGTGCTCTGTGCTGTGTCTGTTATTTGTATTCGTCCTCTAATTAGTTAAAGGTATGTTAAAGTATTATTTATTATAAAAATGGCGTTCTTGTTTTGTTTATTAGCTATTGCTATTGTCTCTTGATGTGCCTCATATGAACTTGCAAATATTAGTTATTGCTTAATTAATAGCTGCTGCTCGTAATCTAGCACTTAGATTCCTCTCCTTGCGTTATTGCCAATAAAACGTACCGCACAGACGCTGTTTAGTGGTTGGCTGAGCCCATAACATAAAGTCGGATGACAAGGATAATAGACTTTATAATGAAAGGTAAGCGTATACGTAACATAAACTCAAGACTTCGCACCCGGGTTGTTTATGGAGAATTTCACATGGAATAACGCAACGCGCAACATAAAAGAAAAATATTTTGGAGAAGGCGGAGAAATTGAAATTGTTAGGGAATTTTCATACTTAAGGGGTGAAGTTATCTAACACGGGAAGGTGGAACAGGCAGATATGAAGTGCAGTGACCAAGGGGAGATTGGCTATAAGTGCAGTAAGAAGATGTTTGCATATAGCACCAACAATGAGTGTAGAGTGCACTGGTTGAGCCCAGTGGAACAGAAATTTGGGGATCGAGAAAGAATTTGAAAGATTGGATTTGGTGTTGAGAACATTTTGAAAATTAATTTTAGGAATTCCACATTGTACAGTTAATGCAGAATCGATGTCATACTCGTATAATGGAAAAGGTACTCAAGTACTTATTTCGCATTCAGAAACTACCAGATTCAGATATTCTGAAAGTATGTTTAAGTTTTAAAGGAATAGGATGGAAAGTAATATGTGTTTGGGTAAGATTAAGATGCAATTGATTGAGGACGGTTTAGGAGATGTGTGGTACAGAAAGGATAATACTAATAGGGGGGGGGGGAGTATAGAGAGAAGCAAGAGACAGATTTGAAGATACGGATAGTAGAATCTACATACACAGATGGAGGGAAAACCCGTTGCAATGGTATAACAAGGTGAAGGAAAATGCAGGAAAAGAAGAATATCTTAAAGTCTGCAATAGAAATGAGAGATTGGGTGGCATGGTTCGCCTATGGATATGGAGGTTATGGTTTGAGAGGAGGAGAGAGGGAAGGACTATGTCGAGTTTGTGGGATGGAGGAGGATGGACTGAACAAAGTTTAAATGTAATGGGACCAATGGATAGGGAGTGGAATTGATTAAACGAAAGTGACTAGGGAGGGATAATGAGGTAGGGATAAATAAGATCTTCAAGGACCAAAGGCAGACAAGATATTTAGGGAAGTTCATATGGAAAGTTAAGATGCAATGGACAAAGCAAATAGGTACATTTTAATTAGTGAGACACATTGTGAATTAGTTGTTTGTATAGATAATATTGTGATTAAGAGTACACGACAAATGGAAGTTAGTGGACACCCAGATAATAGCCTGAGCCACTTGTATTCAACTTAGCACTCAAATGAATAAATAAAATAAACATAATACTATAGATTGCAAACACCAAACTTTCCTTACTTTGGGTGCACAGAGGATACGAGCTTTTGAACAGTACCGATCACGATGCCAAGTTTTATGACATTACTGTACAACCATGCTGCTCTTCCGTTTGTCCGTGCCAAGCCAAAAAACCTGGCGTCACGCCGATCTGCTTTTTGGTAGTACTACACTTGTGTCTTGTTTATTTATAAAGACTAATTAAATTTTCATGCTGAATATCATTGATTATGTTATTCAATTTGAAACTTTCGGTACGCCAAGAAAATTATCCACATTGAGTACTTGCGTTACGGCAACTACCATATGGTTTTAGCTCTCACCTGCACTTATGTTGAGTTATTTTAGCGTTACGCTTACATTGTGGATGGACCTTAAAGTTGCTATTGATCAACTAAATATGTGCTCCTTTCGTATATATTTGCGTATATAATTATATATAAGTATTTAAAACTCCACCTAATATTAAACCACTGTCATTTTTAATTCAACTATATAGAAAATATCAAACAGAAACCCACAAATTACGAATAAAGGTGTATCCCGTTTTTCGGACTGACTCTACCTATCCAACTCCTGTTCTACATACGGCTTGTGTGGAAAAAACAATAAATTAACATTAATTGATCTATAATTGGTTAAACTATGAAGCCTGGGACTTGAAGTACTTACAAAATTGTAAGTCGTCATTAGGGTATGTCATCTCAAAATAATTTGAGATCGTTTTGTGGTTTACCGGGAAACATGCGAATCAGTTGAGAAATTTAATGCCGTGCCAGTCTCTTGCCATGATAACTCAGTGGTTAGAGTAGACATCTTCAAAACTGTACTCGCAAATACAGCCCCTGAATGTGGGGAGGACGGTATGGGCTATGACGTAATGTTGCAATTCACCTTCTCTGAGACGTGCAGTTGTGGACTGTCTATCGCTTTGAAATGGATGCTCCAAATCATAATAAATGTATGCACATTTACGGGCAAATGAGAGGGAAAATTCTGTGTAACTTCTTCTGATTCTTGCCTTATTTGTTCCAAGAGTTTACGGGGGATATATAAGGCTAATATAAGACGTCATTATATTGCGTGCCATAAAGCACGTAAACATTACAGGCAAGTAATTTTAACAAAACGAATCGTCAAGTGTAGGTACACTGATTATAATTCCCAATTATATATTATTGTTGTTGCTATTATTATTATTAATAATAATAATAGTAGTAGCAGCATTCTACTATTACTATAACCATTATTAATATAATCTTTATTAACATTATCATTAAATTCTTAATAAGAGTATTTTTTTTACTCCATGGCACGACAGCTCACGGGGAACCTTGGCCTACCGCCCGGCCGCTGCGTCCCCCATCTCGGTCCACTACAGACGTCATGGATGGGGTGCAGTATTGGAGGGTGAGACGTGGTCAGCGCCTCGAGTCCCCCCCGGCCGGTTAATGCGGTCCTCATGACCTGGAGCCGCTACTTCTCCATCAAGTAGCTCCTCAATTGGCCCCCCAGGGACCTTACGAGGCTGAGTGCACCCCGGGCCAGGTCTCCCAGCGGGGGAAAAATCCCCACGCCGGTACTGGGGATTGAACCCAGGTCTCCCGCTTGGTAAGCAGCAACGCTACCACCGCGCTAAGGAGACGACCTTAATAAGAGTATACTCGTAGTTTAATACATTCATCAAGTTTTAAACATACTTAGGAGGTGTAAATGGAAGCTTAATATTTTCTTAAGGATGTAGAATTCTGTTAATGGATAAAAATGTAAAATTATAATCGTGCTATAGGAATAGAACGTGCAACACAACTCCAGGAACTAAAAAGCTTTTCAAAATTGAAAAAGGTAAAATCTCATTCACGATCTCGGATACCAAATGCAAATCTAGTGCGTAGTTAAAAGTAGTAGCACGTGGCAGTGAAGTAGATTTGAATAATTTTGTTTAATAATTCCTCTATCAAATTCACTCTTCACTGTGACCTGTGGCAGGTATTTACAGTGCAGCACTGCGACTCTGCCCCTCCCTATCTGCCCCCAACACCTTTGTACTCGGTACAGTATCTCTGGTTACGCAGATTTTGGAGATGCCTGGGTTAGAGCACTGAAGAGAACTGAAGTTTCGTCATGATGAAATATTTGAAGGTGTTGGTAACTCTACCAATGCATTGTTGGAAATGTTAATTAAAGGATGAATTTTACATAAGGGTTTATACATTACTTAATTTATTTGTCTAGAAGTTCTTTATAAATATTAATGATTTTAACTACTGTAATTAGAGTTAAGAGTAGATATGACGCAATTAAGATTATATTATATTAATAGGTTGATTGTATATTTTTAATAAAAGTATTGGCTATAACATTCAAAGTTAACTTATTTTCTAAGTTTTCATATATGTTTAAGGAATAATTTATGTTAATATAGTAAATTCATAAGAATATAATTGGTAAAAATGTAATAGTAAATGAAATTTTATTGGAGTAGAAGAATATTTCATTTGAAGCTAAACTAGTTTTTATATATATATATATATATATATATATATATATATATATATATATATATATATATTGAAGGTGAAAATCAATGAAAAGGTGCACAAGCGATATTTATTAAAAGTAGAATTATAATTAAGTTATTTCAGGTTCTTCTCTTTGTGAAATAAAATATGTTATAATGGTTAGCTTTTGAAAGGATTAAAAATAGTACGGTTGAGGATGCAATGGCTTGAATTTAAATATTTTAATGAAGCTTCTGTAGAAAGTATATTTTTGTTGGAGGATAGCAATGGAATGAAGAAGAGTAAATTAATTCATGCTCCTATTCATGAACTAACACATAGTGAAATTAATAACCGCTAGTTAATGAGTTAAAGAGTTTTTTTTTTCTTGAATTATTGGACTTAAGAAAAGAGAGAAGGCTCTGAGTGGTTAGACCGCTTGCCTCCCGTCTAGGCGGCCCGGTTTCGATTCCAAGCGCCCACATGTGGAATTCGTGGTGGACGAAGCGGCGTCTGAGCGGGTATTCTCCGGGTCCTCTGGTTTCCCACGCCACTCATTCCACCAATTGCTCCATCACCTTTCCTGCCATCACTTTCGCTTACATTCCACTTCTTCATGTTCGTGCCTGGTACGGGCCGACCCCTCGTAACAGCTTCTCATTATGTGGTTTCACGCCGTGGGCGCCCCAACAGGCTTCTGACCCCTAAGCATTGGCTTGTATGTCCTAGGGAGTGTCAGTCCTACAAATAACGGGAGGGTTAGCCGATTACGAAACGAAAGAAAAGAGATCGGGAGATCCGTGATTCACATCTCGACTAAGATATCGAGTTTTTCGGTCTGACTCTAGCTATCCAAAGTTGTATTACCTTATGACGTCGGGTACTACCGAAGTATGAATGACCCATTTACCTGTTGAAGATATTCTGAATTGCAAGTCTTTAAAAGGAAGTTTTCTTTAATATAAGATAGTGATCATAATGATTGATAGTCACACAAGATTGATTGCGTAGATAGGTATAAGCTCAACAATGGCACTGTGGGGATCATATGCTGCGGTAGTAATCCACGTCACGGTCTTGTGTGGTCCTGACACTGCAGGACAATTAGCTCAACTGGCAAGTGATCATTAATTTTTATCTAAAACACGCACGATGGCTTATCTGGACGATCGCCGTTACCCCTTTCATAATTTATTTTTCTTTTTGTATAACGTTAACTGCTAAACGAGAGAGACGCAGTAACCTCCACTTCACAATCAAATATTAATAGCGCAATAGAGTTCATTGCACCTTGTGAGTGAAATAGTCAGTGCTTGCCATCCTAATAGGATAGGCACGAATACTAAAAGTATTCTATACTTCAAGTGAATGGCTTTACTTATCGAATAGTTTACTTAGTGAATGCCTGTAAGGCGGCGCGTGACCGAGTGGTTACCGCTCGCCTCCCACCTAGGCGGCCCGGGTTCTTTTTTTTTATTTATTTTTTTTATTTATTTATTTTTTTATATTTATTTTATGTTTAACGCCCACTTTTACTACCAAGGCACTGCCAGCGATGACAATGATGATATATGAAATGAAGACGGAGCACCGCTGGAATGCGATAGCGGGGGAAACCGCAGAACCCGGAGAAAACCCGCCCCTGCTTCGCTTTGTCCACCACAAATCCCATGGGCTGCTTCGGTGAGAGGCAAGTGGTCTAATAATTTGGCCACGGTGCGGCTGGCTCGGGTTTGATCCCCGCATGTGAGATTTGTGGTGGACGAAGCGACGTCTGGGTGGGTTTTCTCTGGATCTTTCAGTTTCCCCCGCCACTCATTACACCTATTGCACCATCACCACTTTTCCTATCATCCATTTGGCTTGCATTTTATATCATTCACTTCCTCACGCTCATGTCTTGCTACAGATCAACCACTCGTTCCAGGTTCTTCATTCTGTGGTGTGCCGTTGACTCCTCGGCTTCTGACCCCAAGACATCCTAGGGGAGTCAGTCCTAAATATGGGGAGGCTAAGCAGACTGCGTAAAAAATGAATTCTTGTAAACAAACTCGGATATGGTACATTCATATCCCTTTCTCTGCACGCTCTTCTACACAATATTCTTACAAGGTGCGAAGTATCTCATCGAAATTGAAATAAAATTAATTATGATGGAAACACCAAGTATAATAATTGATACAAGGTGCACCAATTTTAGCTGCCCATAGCGGTAATTATACATGTTGGTGAGTCTTATAGATAGTGGTGTAATAATGGTAGGACAGAACACAGGGGAACACGTGTATTTTATTCCTTTTAACTGTACGTACCTATTATTAAACATGTTTGTGGGTCTTAGGATAGAAATCTGTTAAACACAGATGTAAACAATAACAGGTACGTGCATTGTTATCCGGAATACGGAAGATTCAAGTTGCTCAACAACTAACTCCACAACTGCATCATTTATCCAAAGCGCATATTGTTGTTTACATTTGTGTTTAACAGATCTTACATTCCATTGTAAGTATAAGAGGATACAGTAGGCTAAAGCTAAAGAGTTAAAAGCGGATTGCTATATGATGGCGTTAAAATGTCACATTTTCGTATGACTACGAGAAAAAATTAATATCGATTTCTCCCTTGAAAGGAACTTAAGCGTTTTAAAATTCAAACCAATGACAAAGAATATTCCGGAAATGTTTAACAAAATAGTTAAAATGGTTATTAAAAGCATTGTGCCTTTTAAAGTCATCTGCATTTCCTATATATAATAGTTTTTGCCTAAACCTTATCGTTTATTAGTTATACAAAATTCTTTCCCAACAAAATGGTTTTGAAAGGTTATTTCAAGAAAATTAAAGCTATGCATTTTATTTTCACGAACATACCCTTAAATACCAGTTTTAATCAAAATTGTTAGAACAATTTTCGAGAAAAACCAAAATTTAGAAAAATCTTCTATGTTACGTGTTATGTATGTTCTTGAAAATCTTCGTGTCGCATCTTTGGAGGATGCCGAACTTAAATACAATGTTTTGTATATTTTCTCAATCTTTCTTTTATTTCTGTTCTTTTAGACATACACGCGCGTGCACCCGAACCTTTTTTCTAAAACTGCTTTTAAGTTTTCTGAAAGTGGAGAATAAACAGTTCCTCCTGCAGCGGTTCCTCTTTCCATCTCTTTGTGTTTAGGGAGACTCAAAACATGTATTTCTTATATCGATTTTATGAGTTGAATACAGTGCTTCTCTACTTACTGTAAGTACATAGCAGATAAATTAAAAATGAATTTTGGTGGATTTGGGGGGCCTAAAAACATGACTATTCGAAAATCTAATTTCGACATCAAAATTTTGGGTAGAATACTGTAAGATATTTTACGCTATTTACTCTCAAGTGCGTATTAAAGTTAAGAAAACAAACTAAGTATTGTACGGTAACAATGTTAGCAGATCTATTCGCTATAACGAAAGATGATATAACGGCTAACCTTAACAATGGCACACCTCTAGAAGCAAAGGCTCATCAATGAGGCAGAGCAGGTGCTCCGATAAGCCGTTCTTTGCGAGAAGCAGATTGTTCCGCTTTACACTCAAGCGTAAAATGTTCTCAAACACGTTCTGAAGGAGCGAAATCACTTATTTATTAAAAGATAATAATAATAGTTACCTTATCTGATAACTTATGAATCTACTGGTTATAATTTCTTAAATATCGTAGAAAACGTAGTATAGAAAGTTAGTAAGCGAACTTTTCTTTCCTTTCTTTATTCAGGTATAATTCTATACTCTAAAATAATACTTTGATAAGAAAGGAAATGATACATATAAGTTCCGAAAAGGGTCATAACTTTGAAACATTTTTACTTCGGTACTAACGAGGCCAATAAATATGTCAGAGAACTAAAAAAAAAAAAAAAAAAAAGTTGTTCTTAATATGGAAATTCAAACCACTATTTCTTTTCATTGACTCTGTGTTATGAGCGCCTCTCACAATTTACCATGCTAACTTCATATACCCAAGGTTACGAGTTCATACCCGGTGGAGGACGATGGATTTTTTCGGGCGTAAATAAAGTCGTTGGTCCCTTGTCGTAGATTTGCGGCATGCAAAAGAACCTCAAGCCTAATAAAGAGGGCTCTAAGCAAAATTAAGCGGTATTTCACGCCCAATTTAGATTGGGACGCTGAGAAACACAGCAGTTAATGAGAGTCTATAAATAAAACTCCATTTCCATTTCTTGCCACTCACAATAAGTGTAAAATCTTGAATTTTTATATGTCCCACAGAGGATCTCAGAAGAGTATTAAGTATTGTAATTAAATAAATACTCCCGCGGCCTGACAAAAATCTAATTGGAAACCTCTAGATTATAAGCTAGCATATCGTTCACTAGATCGCGCAGACTGTATAATTAGATGAGTGCAATATCTTCTCTATACACTATGTACATAATACGTGTAGAGAAAGTAAAAAGAGTTCACGTATCGAAATACTCATTTTACCTTTGTTTAAACAATTCTTACCTTACTTGTGTAGCATAATCGCTTCATTCCGCCCATTGTTTACAATCATGGTCATTGTTCTCCCACAAGGCAACAGGCCTTTCGTGCTTAGGAATGATTTCAAGGGCAAAAAACTGCGATATAGTTAACATCCTTGGTTTAGTGCGTCTGCTTGCCCATGGAAGTAATTATATCGGTAGCACGTTTCCACTTTATTGCAACAGCTATACGAAAAGAGCTGCAACGTATATGATATTAAAAGAATCAGCAGTAATGTGGTAGTTATTTATTGTACGAGAGGAGGAGAGAGGAAAGGACTATGTCGAGTTTGTGGGATGGAGGAGGATGGACTGCACAAAAAGTTTAAATGTAATGGGACCAATGTATAGGGAGTGGGATTGATTAAACGAAAGTGACTAGGGAGGGATAATGAGGTAGGGATAAATAAGATCTTCAAGGACCAAGGGCAGACAAGATATTTAGGGAAGTTCATATGGAAAGTTAAGATGCAATGGACAAAGCAAATAGGTACATTTAATTAGTGAGACACATTGTGTCCTTACGAAGAAGAGGATTTTTAAACCAGTTGTGTAAAGCATAATGACCTATGGAGCTGAGGGATAGCTTTGGTACAGGGTCAAACCATCAAGATGAGTGGATTAAGATGAAGTTTCCAGATTAAAGAGAAGAAGAAACGAGACAGAGGAGGAAAGATCAAAAAGCGAGTTTTTCAGTGGTATGGCCATGTTAAAAAAATGGATGAAGGTAGGGGCCAAAACCTTTTTACAGTGGTCACCTGGCGGTAGAACGAAGCTGGGCAAGCCAAGAGCTAGTTGGAGAGGAGAGAACTATAATTGATGTGTACCTACTGGAAGAGCATGCTTGGGTTTAACGTAAATAATGGCAAATGAGGATATAGAGTAACTGTTGAAAAGTAGAGAAGCTTTCAAAAGCTATTAAGTAAGTAAAATTAAAGAAAATGTTGCATTCTATACAAAAATTTGATATAGAATTTCATCGGAAGCAACATAGGTGTCCCTGAATGAAAAAAACATATTTAGAAAAAGATCAATGAGCCTGTGTGTTTGTGTGTGTTAGAGAGAGAATGAGAGGGAGGGAAATAGAAGTATATGTATGTGTATGTTTTGATGATTACTATACGTGGTATATAATTCCAGTATTATTCAAGGTTACGACATGAAGCTTTTTCAAGAAAATTCCCCCGCCCCAAAAACCCTTTACATGGATAGTTTTAATTATTTTTTATTTTCTAAAATTAGTTTTATTAAAGTGACATAAATATAAAATGTTTGTATGACACATGAAATGTGCACATATGTTGAATTTCCTCCTCGTCATTATGAATGACATTTGTATAACTGGTAAACCGTAAGAGATAAACAAGGAGTTTGAACGAAAAACACTACAAATTAAATAGAGGTGTGGTCTCAAGCAGTTCCGATATATGTTATTCATTTGAAGTTAGAAACTCTTATTCTTTTTCATTTGGTAGTCAACATTCGTTTTTCTCTCGTGATCACGCAAAGCACGGAACTTCAAAACCATCTCATAGCGAACCATTTTGAAACTTTGACTGACATAGCAAATCATACCAGTTGAATGAACTCATTAACCTAACTTGAGGAGCCACAAATAGAATAAACTAAAAGTAACAGTTATTTATATTATAATAGTCTGACAAGCCACGTGTAATATACAACGTTTTATTCTATCTTAATATTAACTGAAATATCCTTATATTTATTAATATTATCAGAGTCGTCATTATGAGGAATTGAATTTTAGTCGTGACGTAGGTAGTGTTTTGTTTGTTCGTTGCTACGTAACCCCGCTGGAATAAACAGTTTCAATTTTGGTTGTTTAAACTGCACCAAATAATTCAATAAATGAATAAAATGGATATTTCCGAACAAGTTTTGTATTATGCTAAAACATCTGTGCTTAGATTCTTATCCGGCAAGTCGAAGGACTTATTTGATAAGAATTTTTATTATTTAAAGAATGGGGAGTTGCCAAAGGAGTTAAAATAACTTACGATGAAATAAAGACTCGTTTTTGTTGTTTCCTATGATACATGAAATATATACATGAAGTCGATAGGATAAAATAAACAAATACAAATAAAATAAACTAACAAAAACAACTTGTTATACAGTGTAACAAAACTTTCTCGGTACAACGACAACCAAACCAGTTAAATGACATTATGTTACCAACAACGTAGTTGATCAAGGCTAGTTTAGGCACTAACCGGAAAAATCAACACTATTTTAAGAGAAAGTGGTACCTTGAAGTTGGCACCAACATGTTGCCGCGAGCTGTCTCTTTTAAAGTCATTAAATTCCTGTAACAACAGTGGTCAGTGGCCGTGATGCTTACACTACAAAAAATCATTAGTGAAAGCACAATCTCGATACAGTTTTACACTAAAAGCTAGTTCTTAATCAAGATAATCTTTCGTTACACATTTTGATTTAGGTATAAGAATAAAATTATGCAGTGGGCTAAAGCGTTATTCGGATTTTTAAGAAGCCTATCACTGTATGACTGGTTTTGAAATTGCACGTTCTTTGCATGTCCATGAGAAAACGACTAGCGATATAACACTTCAAGAAAATATAACTTTTTAAAATTCAGAGTAATAACAAAGAATATCTCGGAAATTGATAACGGCACAAAAAGTTATTTGACAGATATCGTGCTTAAACGAAATGTATATATGTTTCATGTAGTTATACTTTGTGTATCTCTTCCGGTTTACCAGAGTCATTAAAATTGTAGAGGTCTTCTCAGACTGTTCCAGGATATAAATGTAATTCTTATCACGTCAATCGCGCGGTCTAGGGTACCTCAAGGTTTACTTCCCAGGTCGCGGATCAAACCCAGAGGGAAGCGATGCATGACTTCTTTTGGAAGGGAAATAAAACCGGTGGTTCCGTGTCCTAGATTTATGGCTCGTAAAATAACCTTGAACCAGATAGGGGCCACTGAGCAAAATTTTCAGTATTTCAGCTCAATATAGAATGAAGCACTAAGAAATATGGTAGTTGCAGAGCGTCCATAAATACAATTCACTTAAAAGAATTGTGTTTTGAACAAAACCGTTAAAATCATTTTTATGAAAAAATAAGAAAAAATGTTCCTTAGAGAAAGGAGGCTTTCTATAAAATCTTCGTGTTGCATTCCTGGAAGATACTGAAGGCAACACCAAGTTATGTATGTATTTTAACCGGTTTTTCGTTTTTATCAACGTGTTCGCATACATACATACATACATACATACATACATACATACATACATACATACATACCTACATACATACATACATACACACACATACATACATACATACATACATACATACATACATACATACATACATACATACATACATACATACATACACACACATACATACATACATACATACATACATACATACATACATACATACATACATACATACATACATACATACATACATACATACATACATACATACATACATACATACATACATACATACATACATACATACATACATACATACATACATACATACATACATACATACATACATATATACTTTCTCAACTCGTACTATGTACATAGTGTATAGAGAAGATATTGTATTGCACCCAAAAATTCGATACTGAGATTTCGCCGGAAGTATATGTTTTGAATAATAAAAAAAGAATTTTAAACACCAAACTTGGTATTTAAGTTCACGGTCATCCATACCCAACTACCCTTTACATGGAAAAATTTCGAAAATTTTGATTTTCTCAAAAATGGCTCTAACGTTTTTGATTAAATTCTTTTATGTTTAAGATATTTACATAACAAATAAAATGTATGTCTTGAATTTTTTGAGAATAGCCTCTAAAGAATATCCTATTCTGGATGAATTTTGTGTAATTTTGCATAACTTGTAAACCATAAGAGATAGACAAAAACTTAATACACAAAAACAATAGAGCCCGTTAAAACACACAATTTATGTTACATACATTCCTTGTTATTGGTTTCAGCCTTAAAATACAATAAAAACAAATAAAGGAACTACTTATAAGGAACTAAATAATAAAATCGCTTCTGCTAATGTTTGTCTCGATTAGTATGAAACAGATAGAAGAATAAGCTTATTAACAACAATTTGTTACAAAGTTGTAGAGAAAGTCATGTGAAGGGAGCACATCAGATTTTTCTAGAAAAGTGATTGATTCAGGGAACCCCAAAACACGCATTTCTTCATAAATGAAATAAATAAAGTCTGGGTATTTGTTTTTGGAGTGGAATACAATATCTGCCTATTTATTTTAGGTAATTAGAGGAGAAAATAAAAATTATAGATCTTTTTTTATAGAATTTGTAGTTACTTAACTGGATAGCGCCGATTAAAAGTTGTGATGAAGTCCGGCTCATGTGCATACAGTTATATCAAGAAAACCGCACATGGAGAACTGGTTCCCCAGGGTCATCGAAACCCAACCGCAAAGTTAGCAGAGGAAAATTGTGTTCCATTCAAATGACGTCACAGTAGTTGCTGCATCATTCATCACGATGAGATGCATATTTACGCGCTTTGTATAGGAAGACTTTTGCTTTTATAGCCAGCTGGCAATTAATGTTGAACCACAATCGGAAGGAAATCTAGTTCTTGACACCACTAAAAGGGGAACTAAACATTTCGGAAAGCTTCTAAAGAGTGCAGTTAAGTTCATAAAGCTGGTAATGCTTCCTTATTACACAGCCTTTCTAAATGCAATCAACTAATATTCGAAGCAGAAGTTTATATATTTTTCCTACTTAGAGAACACGTAAATAATCTATATTTCCACTAGATTCATTGGGTATTTAATTTACAGAAATATGTTATTCAAGAGAACGGTGCTACATACTTTTTTTTAATTGTTTCCTTTAAATAGCCCCCTTTAACATATATCGTGTGCTTTGCATTAGAATCAACTCGCCTGCAAGTTCTTTACATTGGGTTTTCAAATCGTTTTATTTTCCTTAAACACACGCATTTACTCTCACATACACACTTTCCAGACTCTGTGGGAATAGGGAATAATTCTGGTTAAAGAAAAATTCCCCGTCTCAGCTGGGAATCGAACCCGGGACTTCTGGGTAAGCAGTCAGCTCAATGACCACTCGACCATGGAGGCAGTTTACATACTTTCGGATACAAAAGGAGAATGGAATACAGCGGAAGGGAAACTAGAGCAATATTTTCGCTCTACTAGAGCTTATTGTACGAGATTGTTAATATAGTGAGCTAAATATCTCTTAAACGCAATGAAAAAGTTATAAGTTTCCGAAAAACACGTCATACATATCTATTATTTGTCTGCTAATTACCTTATTCGATGAAAACTAAAAAGAGTATTTAGTAGACATGTTTTACTAGTAATAGATATGAGATTTTCTCATAGGTATTTTATTTTATTTGTTAAATTGTTGCCACAGTATTTGCTGGTTTTGACTGGACTACTTATCAGAGGGTATTTCACACAGAGCACTATGTCGCTATTGTATGACAGACCCCTGTGAAAGCGCGAGATGAAGGGAAACATCAAGTATGCCAGCAAGTGCGCGGTCAAAGTGGGTCCTTTATGATGCTGGTTTTGCGATGGATTTCGACATGGAAGTCCCCTCGGGGACAGAGAAGCACCAGGCCGCCCCAGTTGAGAGAACAATAGTTAAATAACGAAATGTCATCACCTCGGCCGCAGCACACACTTCTACTTGGAAACACCGTATTGAAAGATGAGATGGAACAAAATGAAGGGATAGGAAATTCGGGAGAGTGAAAGAAACATCCCCAGCGATCGCCTGGTGATCCAGGAAAACCCCCGAAAAAAGCATGAATCAGGAAGGATGACGTGGGAAGCGAACCCACGACCTCCGGAATGCGAGCCTCGCGCGTTACCTTGGAGCCATTTCGCTCCGTATGATTGGATTACAGTTTACTTAGTTTTATCGCAGTTTCATTCCGTTTTAATCACCTTTACATAATGATAGTATGCATGCAAGGTGTTTTTTTTTCTTCCCCTTATGTCTTTTAGAAGCTCCAGAAAATAAAGTAAAACGAGTGCTTAGAATGATTTCATGCTCATAATTATAACCCTCTTTAACTGCCATGGTCATATCGAGGCTTTGACCGACGAAACATTTGATAGTTTCTTACTCTTTTAACTTTTAGGTTAGGTTACAGTAAGTATATGTCGTTTTAAATTTATTTTCACACGCTCACTCACATTCTATGGAGGGTAGGGAGTAATCCTAATTAAATAAAAAATTCACTCCTGGAACCGAATCCATCACATCTAGATGAGAAGCCACCTCGCTGACCTCTCATCCACTGAGGTAGTTTGAACCTCTTCTTATACATTGCCTTAAATGATATCTAATCACCCTAATGGTTGTCCGGGGTAACTCCCAAGCACCTTCTTTGCCTTAGAAAATTCCAAAGTCAAGTAGTAATGATTCTTTCTGGGTCCATCGAA
This sequence comes from Hymenopus coronatus, assembly GCA_030762935.1. Taxonomy (NCBI): domain Eukaryota; kingdom Metazoa; phylum Arthropoda; class Insecta; order Mantodea; family Hymenopodidae; genus Hymenopus; species Hymenopus coronatus. Next base: position 96,474,871 of record CM060892.1, read on the forward strand.
TCTACAACCAGCAACAATGGTCACAGGGCAAGAAGTAATCTGCTGTAATATAAACGTGGAATAATGCCTACTAAAACAGCTGCTGGATTTCCTCTGCTCTGCTTTTTCATTAAAAATCGTTTGTTATTATCATAATTAGGATTGAAAATATCAATGATTGTTATGAGTTCAGTGATTTATGTAATTTAGTATCAAGAATAGGACGGATCTAGGAAGAAAGACATAATTCTAGTATTTCCTGCTCGCCTTACGAGAAAGCCAAAGGACAATGTTTTCCTTTCAAACCTTAGCAACCTCATATCATAAGTTTCAAATGTTAAGGGAATTAGAGATTATGTTTTATACTAGTTAAGCAACACAAGCTGGTGTCAGTGACGTACGCTTGGAGAGTTTAATGCCCGAATAAGCGAGTATCCCTGGGTTTTAGCTTAATCAGCCGGACGTATATGTAAGTAAAACGTAAAAACGTATGTTACATTTACACGACTTTCTCTAACCGCTATCACTGATTATTATCAGTTTTTACAAACTCCTTTACGAAAGCTTTTATCTATAGTAATGGGATCACGTATAGATTCCACTTAAAATTTCGATATTAACATGTTCTCGAAAATACACATTTTGAGATTCCTTGTATTACAAAAAATATTTTTATAATAAGGTCCGTGTGTGCCTGTATGTCTGTATTGCGTATATACAATACGAAAAGTCGGTTGAACCGCAATTTTTTTATTTTTAAGTTCAGCATTTTCCAAGAAGATGACATGAAGATTCTCAGGAAAATCTCCATCTCTAAACTTCCCTTTACATAGAAAATGTTATTTCCTCAAAAATGGCTCAAAAAGTTTGATTAAAGTACCACATACAGATATTTAAGATAATTTCATAATAAATAAAATATATACTCTGAATTTTATAAAATAACCTGTGAAGTCGTCTTCTTCTAAATGACTCTTCTATGACTGATAAACCATAGATATAAACAATCTTACTACCTGAAAAAATGCATAATTTATATGAAATATTTTGTGGCGTTAATCATTTCCGAGATATATTTTATTTTTCGTTCAATTTTTAAAATAATTGTACTTTTTTCAAGAAATAAGTCGTCATTTGTTTTTTTTTGTTTTTTTTGTTTTTTTTTTTTGTCTCTTGTGCTTATGCAAAGAGTACTGCTACTTTCTTATACCTATAACTAAATGTATAACTTGTAACCAACGTTAATTTCTATTAACAAGAAGTCCATACGCACTTTTAACATTAGTTTGGAAAATAATATGTAGAGAAAGTCATGTGCTTGTAACATTGTGTTGTTTCATCTAATTCATGTTAGTCAAAATAAAATTTAAAAAAAGTTTCATTACGTACTTCATCGATGGTCATGATAGTTAAAACGAGTCTTGAAATTCCGTTCTCTCCGTAACATCGGTAGAAACTACTGCATATGAGAAAATTACAAAACTTATGAAAAATGTAAACCAATAATAGCGAAGTTGGTCGCATAGCGCACGGTTGAGCACCTGTCTGCTGTGAGAGGGGTTCTGGGTTCGATTTCCTACTGGGGATTTAGAATTTTTCCCTAGCCATGATTATTTTATGGAGGTTGGCAGTATGAATGTGTGCGTGTGTATGTATATGTGTGTGTGTGTGTTCTAATGTACAACACCCAAATAATTAACTTCCAATAACAACAGTCTTTATTTCTGGTACTTTGAGCTTAAATAAAATGCATCTCAAGTGGCTTGCTAGACAACTGTTGCCGGTTTTTATTTGGGGGTTTCCTTGCCCTAGGCACCACAGCTCTAGAGACTGGCCCACCCTACTAACTTTGGTTCTCCCTGAATGTTTTATTCTCCCAGTACGCTCCATACTTGGTGAGATTCCCCTTTCCACCACTTGGGGAGGCCACCGATGTGGGACCAACAACCATAGGGAGTTTAAATTAAAGTATTTAAATAACGACACTAAAAAAGAATATATAAAGTAGTGATACGCCCAATATTGACCTATGCTGCTGAAATAAAAACAAACTCTATTAAACTAAACAAACGTTATAAACAAACAAAATTAGAAGTGAAGAAATAAGAGGGCAGTTGAGTATCCAAGCAATAGGCAATTGGATGAATAAAAGAATCCATCGTGAGTAGGATTGTACTCAGAGTCAATGTTCCAACAGAAGGAATATCACCTAGGGGATCGAGAAAGAGATGGAAGGACTCTTACTTCTAGAAGCAACAAGACACAGGGCTAATTAAACGAGAATAGGAGAAGAGAGAGAACAGTGCACGAGTTAACACCATTGCCGATAGGCAATATGTTTCAGAGATAAAAGGTCATCGATACGATAGCAGTTAAACTGTATAAGTAGAACAAAATAATAATAATAATAATAATAATAATAATAATAATAATAATAATAATAATAATAACAGCAAAAGGATGTCTCGAAAATTGCTAATGATACAGAACTTAATGCCAAAAAATTAATTTTGCATTTTAAATACATTGTGAGGTGACGCCGCAATAACGTGTGCGACTCGCATTCGAGAAATCCCAAGTTCAGGCCCCATGGCCGAGCAACTGACCGAAGGCTTTTTTGTGGTCTTCCTTGGTCACTAGGCGAATGCTGAGTTGAATAATTTGATGCACGAATTTTCCCATCGTCCCCTTTATGACTACAATTCATTTCCTCCTCCTTCACCGGCATATCACTCACCTTGGATGTACTATGATCCAGAATTAGCTTGCTCCTCGACAGGGTTCTGATACAAGGTAGTGACTTACAAGTTTTTGGGGGTGTAATTCTTACAAAGAGAGAGCAATCCGTTTAAGAAGAAAATACAACTACATATTCTGTGCATTAAGGTTTGTCTATTTCTTACGGTCTAGCATTTATATAAAATTATAACAAATTTCTCCCGAATGAAGAGGGCTTCACAGGTTGTTCCCAGAAAATTCAAAATATAGATGGTCGGCTGATAAGTTCCGGGCCTCTCACAGATATGGCGCTACTAGGCCAGTCAGACGGTAGCATCATTTAGTTTAATTCTGGACTAGCGTGTGTCCATAGTTTAGGTCAATAGCTTGTTCAACTTTCGAATGACGGCATTTTAAACAAGACAACTTTAGAGTTTTCACGAAAATGGAGCATTTGGAAAACGAGCAGTGATTAAATACTTCCATTTGAAAAGCTTAACGCCTAAAGAAATCAAGAAGGAAATGGACAGTACTTTGAAAGCCTCTGGCCGTTCATGTTCAATGATTAAAAGGTGGGTTGCACAGTTTAAAATGGGACGTACGAGCACTTGTGATGAGCCTCGCTCTGAACGCTCTGTAGAAGTGCCAACTCCAGAGATCATTGAAAAAATGCATTGTTTAGTACTGGAAGACCCCAAATTAAAGTTTTTGAGATAGTAGAGACTGTAAACATTTCAAAAGAACGTGCAGGTAATACTTAAGTAATTTTTGGGGCATTCACAAGGTCTGTGCAAGATGGATGTCGCGTTTGTTGATTGATACCTGATCAAAAGTTTTAATGAAAAAACTGTTTCTGTTAAGAATGTAGAACTCTACCGTAAAAATCCCAGTGAATTTTTGAGATGGAAGAAACTTGGATATATCACTACACTCCAGAACGTAAATCACAGTCAAAACAGTAGATTGCGCCAGGGGAACCAACTCCAAAAACGGTAAAGTCAATTTTGTCAGCTAACAAGGTTATGGGAGTGTTTTCTGGGAGGCACAGGGAAAATTTTATTGACTAATTGGACAAGGGTAAAAGTATCGCTGGTGACTACTACGTAAGCTTATTGCAGCGTTTGAGCGATGAGGTGAAAAGAAAGGCCTCATTTGGCCAAAAAAAAAAAATCTTGTTTCATCACGACAATCTCGGCCCATCGTTCAGTCATTGCAATGGGGGAAAATGTGCGAATTGAAGTTCGAATTGCTTAAACATCCACCTTATTCGCCAGATCTAGCACCCAGTGACTACCACCAGATTCCAAACCTCAAAAAAAAAAAAAATTGGAGGACGAAGATTTCGCAGTAACGAGGAGTCATTGATGCGGTAAACAGCTATTTTGGTGACCTTGATAAGTCGTACTACAGAGATGGTTTAATTAAATTAGAACACCGATATGACAAATGTATTGGCCTTACTGAAGATTATGTTGAGAAATAAAGCAACAAAAATGTTTCTAAATGCTGTTTTCATTGAGAGGCCCTGGAGCTGTCAGCCGACTCTAGTATAAATAGCTTAAATACATATTGTTTTAATCAAAATGTTGGTATCATTTTTGAGAAAATGGAACAATCGGAAAACTTTCATTTTAAAGGATAGTTTGAGATTGAGAGATTTTATTGAATTTTTTCCTGTTTTATCCTTAGGGGGTACTGAGCTTAAATACCATATTTGACATTTTCTAACATTTTATTTTTAAATATGCTGTTTATGACACATCCCCTTTTTAATCGTTTATTCAGGGGGCCTTAAAACACTTATTACGATATAGAATTTTTGTGCGTAATAAATACCTATTCTACTTACTATAGAATCTTAATCAAAGAACCTAATACAAATCTAAGTGATTGCCTCATTAAATTAAATTGGCAACTCTTAAGAAAAGTGATTAGATTTCTCACCGAACTTGATGTAGGACGAATGGGATAACCACGATGAACCAATATGTCGCCTTGAAACAGCAGTTCATCTTTCTGGTGAGTGAAGCTCTAGAAAGGGGAGACTCTTCATCTTCGAAATGGCTAAGCATACCAAAGAAGGGGCTCAACTTGTAAGGCAAGTAAACGAGTGGGTTGAACTAAGCTTCTAACAAGCTAAGGAAGAACACAAAAAGACATTTAGGTTGAGATGCTTAGAGTTTAGCTAGCTGCCAGCTTCATAATCATACTATAAATAAGTGTAGAGAAAGTAAAAAGAGTAGCTATCTACAAAAATAATAATTCATTAACACTATGCGCACTTAAATGTACTTCGTTGATGTATGAAATAGGTATTCCAAAGCTACTTTATTAACTCTCTAAAGATAAATAAAAGAAAAGCTATTAGAAGAGATAAAAATAAATATTCGTGTATTTATAGCTCAGGAGCAAGAACAAATAAAGGAACGGAATTTAATTATTTATGACGGGTTTATTTAATATGGAATCTTGTTACACCTTCATAACGCTACTGGATATCCCTATTCTACATATAAATTAATATTAGAGGATGGAGGATATAGAAAATTGGAACGGAGCGGGACATCACACTGCGACACCAGGATGGGTTGATTGTGGCCGGAAGAGAAGCCCACAGAGGTGCGCAGAAGTCTCTAAAATTTCCAGTTTGAACACTCGCGTATAATTAGCGAGCAATCCCAAGAGAGCGTCGCAGCGACTCTAGCAGACGAGACAGCTTACTTTGCCTTTCATAGGAATAAATGCTTCCATACCGCAAACAACTGCTCCATCTACCCGGCACCCTGACACTGCAGCAGACCTAAAACATGAAAGGGAAATGAAAAGAGGGGAAAAGAGGGAAATGAGAACCGTCCACCCGGCATTCGCCACGAATGGCGATCACCTGGAATCGAACCCAGGATCTCCTCATTAGTGTCATACGCTACCGCGGAGTCACCTAGCTTTCTTAGGGACACAGTATTTGACGTATAAACTATATTAGCCCAAATTTCTATCACCTGGCTCTTTTCTTGTAACTGCCTATATATTTAAACTCGTTAATTTTTACAAACCTATTAGATCAATTTTCTGTGTAACACTTAATAAATTTTTTATTGGGTTTTAATATTTGCGTTGTCAATAATTTTTACCTGCCTCTTTTCTTGTAAATGCTTATATTTTTAATCTCATTCATTTTTGCCACAGATTTCATTATTTAATCTCTATTAAATAAGACTTAATTTCGAATAAGTTGTTTAATAAAAGTTCACCAGGAAGAAAGAAGTTGTTCAAGCGTGTATTCTCCTAGATATAACTGCTCCTTCCGCGTCATTGGAAACTATAATCATCCTGTCATGGTTAATATCCTATTAACCCCAATAGTGAATTCTTTACGTAACTGCAAAATAACACGTTAAACCTCTAAGCGCTATAATTTAAAAATTGCTTGTTAAGTATTAATTTCATGGCAAAAATTGGAATAAATAACATCTCATATTTTAACGGAACCTTTAATATGTTCGAACAACTCTTCAATAAAACCCAAGATGAACCACAGCAATCTTCTGGAGTATTTATACCTAATTTCTTTGAAAATATAATAATTACGAAGACTATTATCATTTCCACTTAAAATCTTTTGATTATCACTACAAACTTGTAAGCTTATGTTGAAAAAGTGTATGCCTTGCATTTATAAACTAATCTGAGGTGGATTTTAAACTTTCCTTGTCGGATAAGATTGGAAATGGTAGTTTTTCATAATGATAGTTTTATTTTGAAATCATTAAGATTTTGTACATTATTTCTTGGTTTCAAATTAATAAAACAAGTAAACAATATATTATTAGAACTTAAAGGCAAAAATATCCAATCCTTTAAAACGCAAAATAAAAGCTTAAGATACATAGTTCTAAAAATGTTTTGTACAACTTTCTCATTGGTTTATCTACTCATTGGTTAACAAACTTTCATACAAAAAGATTATTCTTCTGTCTTCTTCTTGGTAATCTATTTAAACTTACATTGCAGATTTACTTATCTGTAGGTATGAAGTATTCATGGTTTAATTGATAAACACATTTTTAAAAAGTGGATGATGACAAATTGATGTGCTTCAATGAGGTCTACATTTTTTGTGGAATAATTTGTCTATATCTTACGATATACCAATTTTACAAAATATGTTAAGAATAAAAATGACTTCAAGTTATTCGCAGAAAATAATATTATTCGTTACGCATACATCCTAAAGACTGTATTTTAATCATCATTAAACTTTAAGATAGACTATTTCACTCCAAAAAGGACCTTCCTAGCGTCTCTCTGGTCTTCCAACATCTTTGGCATCAATTGTTTTATATTGCGATGTTTGTTTTATCATTCTTGGCATTTAAAGGTTATATGTTCTCTCCATTTCATTTTAAATGATATAATTTTATCATTTAGATTAACTATTTTAAGTTTTTCTCTTATTGTTTCACTTTTAATGTGTTCTTTAGGACTAGTCAGCCACGTACCTCAAAAATGCCATTTCGGTTGTTCAATTATTCTTTTATTACTCCTATTCATGGCCCAGCTCTCGGCTCCGTAGGATATAATCGGCACTGCCAAAAGTTTATAATAAATCTTAATAGGTACCGTTGTTAATCAAAATCGTTTAGTTTGTAAAAAAATAAAAAATAACGAAAAGCATGTAAAGCGTAGTTTGAGGTAAGGTAATTTTCTTGAAAATCTTTTTACATCCCTGGAATGTACTAAGCGTAAATGCTTAAAGTTTTGTTTTAGAGTTAAGCTGTTTACTGGCATGTACACATACATACACGCACATATAGGCACTTTTTTAAACTGTCTTTTTATTAAGGGGCTAAAAACATATATGTTTTGTGAATTTCAATAGTTTTAGGTTGAATACAAAACTTCTATTTACTGTAGATAAATATTAGCAAAATACAAATTAAAAAAGAAATTATAAAGTTAGAATGTGTGCTTCCTTAAACCTTCAATAAAGCATGCTTAATTTTGGTTATGGTTTACAGTTCTAAATGCATATTTATAGAAACAACACACGCAGAATATCTACCCAATTTTTTTATTTGGTGAAGAAATCATTGATTTTAGCAGTTATAATAGCAACAGAAGAATCCAGTTTGTTTGTTTAGTTCTCATCCTGAACACTATCCGAGTTCCCACAATGCCCAATCGAAAATGTGGCATTGCTAATTTTGCAGCGAACTTCATTAATTAAGTGTTGTCTCTTTAAAAAAAGGATATTTTTCCTTTAAATTTGAATGGACGATGCATTTCCGTTTAATTATCATGCACGTAACAACACAGCACACCAACTGCCAACACTAAACTAAGCAAATTTCATCCGTCTTTACTGTTCATAAAATGCGCTAAACAATGACAATAAATTAGATAAGCGCCGACTCAGAATTTCTCACAAGATATGGCAACAATTATGGATAGATGTTTAATTTAGGGAGACGGTGTCAAGAAAATACAGGACCTATTCGCGTCCCAACAAAAATTCTCGGGACACAGTAAAAAATCTGATGTGTTCCATTCATATGACTTTCTCTACATCGCTGTAAAAATTATTGTTAAAATGCATGTTCTTCTATCTAATTTATCATAATCGAAATAAGAATTAACAGAAATTGTCTTAATTACTTGCTTCCTTGTATGTAGGAGGAAAATAAGGGAATACACCAGGCTAAGACGAATGTCAAATCTCTTTAAAGCCGGTTGCCATTTCTATGTAGGTCCAGAAGTTTACAGCTTTCCGTGTGAGAAAAGTTTGTTTTTTAAATCTGAAAACAATAAAAGGAATATCTCAGAAATGGCCAATTCCACGAAAAAAAAACCTATATGATATAAATCGTGGTTTTAACGTGATCTAGATTTTTGGAGAAGTAAGTTTCTGTCTAATCTCTTACAGTTTACCAGTTACGCAAAATTCATTCAGAATAAAGGTTCTTTAGAGGTTATTCCCAGAAAATTCAAGATGTGCATTTTATTTACATTATAAATATCTTTAATGTAGGGCATTTTAATCAAAATCTTTACAGCCATTTTTGAGAAAATCAAAATTTTCTAAGTTTTGTACATGTAAAGGGTAGTTTGGGGTAGGGGGATTTTTCTCAAAATCTTTGTGTCGTATCCCTGGAAGATACTAAACTTAAATACCAAGTTTGGTATTTTATTGACCTTTCGTTTTTGAGTTATCGTTTTCATAAACACACAGACACACATTGACCATTTTCCAATTTTTTTTATTTAGAGGGTCCTAAAACATGTATTTTCGGTGAAATCTCGATATCGAATTTTTGGGCGTAATACAATACCTTCTCTATACACTATGTACATAGTACGTGTAGAGAAAGTAAAAAGGGGGCCTGTCCCGCTTTTTTACGGGATGAATGGCAGGCTTATCACCAAAAATCTGTATACTGCTCTTTGCTGGTATGGAACGCCAAGAAAATTCTTTACAAAAATGTCTCGCGTTTCCTTAAATGAACCGATACACACCTACGCCACCACTACTGCAATTCTTTCTTGAAGAGGATTTATCTCGCTGAGATATTACTTTATTTTACAGGTCTTAAACGACTTTCGTACCTGCCAATACAAAGCAGTCGGAATCGCAAACAAGAGGTTTATAACAGGCAAACAGCTTTGCAACAATAGATGATATTTGGCGGGTGACAATGAGCAATTTAATACCCGGTAAAGGTTCTTCGTGCACCTCCCTGTAGGAAAGCATAACGGATGCAACGCTATTTATAGCTAAGGTTACATGAGGAACTCGCACGGAAGTTCATCTTCCATTAGCGTATGCTGCTTCCAGTCTGATAGAGAAACCTGATACCTAGGTAGGTTGACCAAGAAAACAGCTATTGTTTTGCTAAACCTAAGCTTTTACTGCTGTCATAGCTGTAGGTATTCGGTTATTGATCACGATCCCGTGTTAGAAGCAGCTGCACAAACAGTTCGCATGCGATCAGGGATTCAACAATGAATATTGTTCTGAAATTTCGTAGTCTTTGTCCCTCCAATTACCGCTTGTGTCACTTAGCAATAGTCTATTGAATAGACAAACCTAATATACTCAGCATTTCTCACAAAAATGGCAACAATTCTAGTTATATTTTAAATTTAGGTAGAAGGTGTAAAGAAAATACAGGACCTATTCGCCTCCCAACGAAAATTCTCGGATTATGGTAAAAAATCTGATGTGTTCCATTCATATGCCTTTCTCTACATCTAGACAACAAATTATAGTTAAAAACGAGAAATTAAATAAGGGAGTATCATAGGTTAAAGTGATAGTCAAATGCTGGTTGTTATGTGACCGAAGTTCCTTTGTTTGTATGTACAGGAGTAGAAAAATTCCTGTATGAGAAAATTTAAGTTTTTCAAAGCTGAAACCAAAAAACAAGGAATATCTGAAAAACGATCAGCTCCACGAAAAAAATGTATACAACATAAATTGTGTGCTTTAATGTGCTCTACATTTTTGTGGTAAGTTTTTGTCCATTTCTTACGGTTTACCAGTTATGCAAAATTCCGTAAAATTCACTCAGAATAAAGTAGTCTTCAGAGGCTATGCTTAGAAAATTCTAAATATACATTTTATTTGTGAGGTAAATATCTTTAATATACGATATTTTAATCGAAATCGTTAGAGCCATTCTTTAGAAAATCCAAATGTTCGAAAAAATTCCATGTAAAGGGTAGTTTGATGTGGGGGAATTTTTCTCAAAATCTTATTGTCGCATCCCTGGAATATACTAAACTTAAATACCAAGTTTGGTATTTTACGACTCTTCGTTTTTGAGTTATCGTGTTCACAGACACACTGATACATTGAAACACGGACACACAGACAAACGGACACACCCACACATACGGATCTTTTTCTGAAAATACTTTTTTTTTGGCTACAGGGGACCCTAAAATATATATTTTCTGTGAAATCTCAGTATTGAAGTTTTTGGTGGAGTACAATACCTTCTCTATACACTATGTACATAGTACGTATAGAGAAAGTAAAAAGGGGGACTTCCGTTCTTTACGGGACGAATGGCAGGCTTATCTCCAAAACTCAACATGAAATATTGGTCTGAAATTTTGTACTCTTTGTTCCTCCATTGTTAGAACTCTCTAGCAACTTACTGCTTGTGTCAGAAATCAATAGACAAAACCTACACATTTTTAATTGAAACGCTATTCTATACTATATTCTCAACTATAGCTTCCAAACTTACTAAAATATGTGGATGTAAGCCATGTGTGCACATCATATTGATAAAAATATGCAGTAACTTGTCTCGAATTAGTATATTTTCAGAAGATTTATAGAATGAAAAATATGTTATTGTTCATTATTACAGAGTCACGTTAAATATGATGTTAAGTCAAGCAACATCTGTCAAAAAGAGTCACTATAATAATGCAAAACTCCTCAAAATAAACTTGTATTTATTCAACTAAACTACTTAATTGTATAATTTTTTTTTTTTTCAAATGTTAGATTTCGATTTGATTTCGCTCTAATTTACACCAGTCTAACTTAATATTTCACATACATATGACACCAGAAATAGGCACAAATTCAATGTTCCTAATTTATATTTTATCCGCAATTAAATAAATAACAAATAATTTAAATAATTAACAATAACATCCAGAATTTTAAATATAAATAGTTTTTTCTTATTGCTTGATAAAATATCCATTTTACTCTTTGGATGAGTTTCTTTGTATCACTGTAGTTAATATATTTTGATTGTGCATGTGTGTGTGTTTTATGAACAAAATTTCCATGCATGCGTATTTCTATTTACCTAATGTATAATGTACGTGTAGTAACAATATCTATACTAGGAACAATTTTTTTTATTGTTACATTTATATAGCCCCCTTTAACATCTAAGGTCGCATCGGGGGCTTTACATTTGAAACAACTCGTTGTCTGTAGGTTCTTACGTTGGTTTTTAAATCATTTCATTTTTCTCAAATACACACACATTCACTCTCACATACATACTTCCAGACTCTGTGGGGGATAGGGAATAAATCTGGCTAAATAAAAATTCCCCGCCACAGCCGGGAATCGAACTGGGGACCTCCGGGTTAGAAGTCAGCTCGCTTACCACTCGACCACGGAGGCAGCCTAGGAGCAAATATTGTTGTTGTTTATTATCGTACATGTTTAACCCATTCCATTGCTATACCAATTATGTGCCTAAATAAATACGGATCATAATTCACTTCTTGTTATGAATGTATCTTACTTATATACGAAGTTGAGTTATGCTGTTCACAAACAGACAAATAAACTAAACTTTTAAGTGCTCTTTTTGAGTTCAGGGATCTCAAAACGTGTCCTTTCGATGAAATATCTATTACAAATTTTTGAGTGAAATAAAATTTTTAGTCAAACTGATAAACATGGTAGACGTAAATAAAAATAAATGAGAATAAAATACACGAGTCGTTCTGCTTAATTGTTTTATTTATTACTTTTTTATTAAATCTATAACAGTTTAAAAATTTAAATGGCTTTCGAAACACACTATATTTTGCCTCTTCTGCACACCTCTAATTTTGCCTGTAATGTTCTGTAGTGTATATATAAAAGGTATCCATTTATCTTCATAAATATTGCATCCAAATGGTTTACTAATATCTTCAACGGTTGCGTGATAAGTGTTGCAAAGGTTCTGCACAGCGGATGAAGCGCATTACCGCGCAATAATGCGCCACCGCGGGGCATCAGCAAAGGAAATTCCCACGTGTATGAATAAGAAGTCTTATATAGAGATGATGTAACATCTCTACAACTCTCACTGGGATATGAACTCGAGATTGCCGCCATTGGGCTCATCCACAAAAAAGGTAAATTAAAGGACACTAAGAGTGAAATTTCAAATTTGTTTACTTTTGTATCGATTTTTCTATGATTTTTAATCTGATTACATTGTTATTATGTTAATATGAATATCAAATGTCATTTAAATTGGATAAACATTATTTCATTAATTTTATTATGTAAATATATTGTATAGTCAAAATGTCCCACGTGCCTAAAAATTTGAGAGAATTGGTTGGCCTTTTCTGAATTGGGACGTTGAACCACACAAAAAACAATTTTAAACGGGGATATTTCAATAATGTGATTATTGAATCATAGATTTTTTAAAAAGTTAAGAAGTATTAATACCTAAAATTAAACCCTTTTTCAAAAAAAATATATTTTGAAAAACCGCTATTGATGACAGGATAATTTTGTCCTTTGTAATATTACATTACATATTTAAATAATTAGAAATAATGATTTTATATTTTCACGAAATGTTCCTATACGACTATTAGCATTTTGAGAAATCTGGTGTATATATCAAAGTATTCTCTCAGATTTGAGATGTTTTCTTGCAATAGTTTTGACACATTTTTACTTTCTTTTATATTTCTATTTGATTTTCTAAAATTAATTTATTTTATTTGTATTTATTTATTTTATTTTTATTTTATACATTTTTATTTTCTTCTTTCTTTACAATACACTACATTGCAGGTGGAGAAGGTATTGTATTCCATCCAAATCTTTTGTACCAAGATTCCATCGCAAATACATGCTTTGAGGAGCCCTGACAAAAATGTGTGAGTATGCATATACGTGGATAGCATAGTTCAAAGCACTCGCATTTGGATGTTAAAAACTGATTAATCCTGTCACAAAATTAAATCAGTTTCTATGAAGTAATGGAGAATCACATTTACTGCTTTTATAAGGTTTCTGGGTTTTCTATTTGGAAAGGTTTAAAAGGAAATTGTTATTTAAATCTGCTTTAGTTTCTTTTAAAAGCATTTACTCCACTTAGCATTTTTAAAAGGATTTCTGAAGTGTTATTACCAGTAAAAATATCTGCTTTAGTAACACAAGTCACTACTTTCGTGTCCTCAACTTTCTATTCTTAATCGTAATAACAATAACACTATTATTTCAAAGGTGAGAAATATATTTATCTTAAAATTTGAAATAACATTAGTATTCAATACAACTGAATTTGCCTATAGCGGGTCCTAAAATAGTATTGGAAACAGACTCTTCAGTCACGCCTTTTGTTAGACTGCAAGATTCGAACCCAAGGTCATACGATGTGCAGTATATGGAGAAAGAGTGGGCAGCCACGAAGAGGCTAACAACCTATGAGCAGAGGAGTTGACTGGAACCAGAGAGCATTATCTCCTATGTACCTTCAATCTGGCAGGATGTGGGTTGAACACTGATTCTTTTACACGCTCAGCAGGTGTTTTGTACCCCTGTACAAATACTCAAGTATTTTTACTTTCTCTACATATACTATGTAATAGTGTATAAAGAATGTATTGCATTCCACCCAAAAATTCGATACCGGAAATAAACATTTTAGGGTCTCCTGAACCAAAAAAAATATGTTTTGGAAAAAGGTCGTGTGTATGTATGTGTGTGTGTGTGTGGTGTCTCTGTGAACACGATAACACAAAAACGAAAAGTAGGTAAAACACCAAACTTGGTATTTAAGTTTAATATCTTCCAGGAATGTGACACGAAGATTTTGAGAAAAATCCCCCCACACCAAACTACCCTTTACTGGAAAAAATTAAGAAAATTTTGATTTTCTCAAAAATGCTGTAACGGTTTTGATTAAAATACCGTATATTAAAGATATTTATATGGCATATAAAATGTATATCTTGAATTTTCTGGGAATAGCCTGTAAGTACCTCTTTATTCTGAATGAATTTTGCTAAATTTTGTGTAACTAGTAAGCTGTAAGATTTAGATAGAAACACACTACACAAAAAATGTAGAGCACACTAAAACATACAATTTATGACATACACATTTTTTTCGTGGAATTGACCATTTCTGAGATATTCCTTGTTATTTGTTTCAGATTTAAAATATTTGAAAATTTTCTCACATGGAAACTTGTGAACTCCTGGCCCTGCATAGAAACGGATTTCAAACACATGGCAACCAGTGTTTAAGAGACTTGACATTCGTTTTAGCCTAGTGTATTCCCTCTTCTCTTTATACTTACAAGGAACTGAGTAGTTAAGAAGATTTCTGCTTAAGTTTATCTCGATTGTATAAAGAAGATAGAAGAATATGAGTTTTAACTGTAATTTGTTATAGCGATGTAGAGATGTTTTAAAAAAAATATGATGTGTTCCATTCAGACGACTTCCTCTAGCTCTGCGGCAAACAAACCTTTTATTCAAAAGGTTAATATTTTATCGACATCATGCTAATCAAGATAAACATAAGCAGAATTAGTCTTATTATTTGCTTGAGAATGCATAGGCTAATAGTCAAGTCCTTTAAAAGCAATGTGAAACAATAAAATTCTATTCTCTTTGCTTACCAAAAGTAAACAAACGAGAAACGAGAAGAAAGATGTGTTCCCGTCTGAGAAAAGTTTAAGTGACTTAAAATTGAACCAATAATTCTGAATATCTCGAAAACGGTTAACTCTACAAAAAAAACGTATATAATATTAATTGTGTGTTTTAATGAGATCTTCATTTTGTGTAGCAAGTTTTTGTCTACCTCTTACGGTTTACCTGATATACAAAAGTCATCCAGAATGAAGAGGTCTTCAGAGGCTATTCCTAAAAAATTTAAGCGTACATTTCGTTTGCCATAAAATTATCTTAAATATAAGGCACTTTAATCAAAATCGTTAGAGCAATTTGTGAGAAAATCAATATTTTCGAAAAATGTTCCACGTAAAGGGTAGTTGGAGGTGCGGGGATTTTCTTGAACATCTCTGTGTCGCATCCACCAAATTAGGTAGCTAACCGACTTTTCGTTTTTGAGCTATGCTGTCCACACACACACACACACACACACACACACACACAAAAGACATACGCACACGGACCTGTTTATAAAATCATTTTGGAATCAAGGGTCTCAAACATTTATTTACGATGAAATCTCAACATCGATTTTTGGGTGCAATACAATATCTTCTCTATGCACTACATAGTACGTGTAGAGAAAGTAAAGCCAAACTTCGCAAATGTGTTGCCACCACATCATTTGAGACTTGTTATATGTTTCACTTATGCAGATTCAACGATGTGCGAACCTTATTTAGGGTTAAACAACTTTGATGTGTTTTCACATAACTTTCTGAACCGAATTTGCAAAAATCTATCCCATGTTAAACAATAGTAAACAATAGAAATAGTCTTATTACTTATTTCCTTATAGGCAAAAGAGAAATAAGGAAAACGCTAAAGCCAATTCTTTAACAGCTGGTCACTAAGTTATGGCTTTGAAATTCCGTTCATTTTGTATGGTCAGAAGATAAAACGAATAATGACTCCCCAGTTGAGAAAAGAATAAGTATTGGAAAATTTAAGTAAATAATAAGGAATACATCGGAAATTATTAACTATAATAATTGTATTGGACATAAATTGTTTTTCAACCAGATCTGCATGTTTTGTGTAGAAATATTTCTATGTCTTTTGCAGTTTTTCAGTTACGCAAAAGTCATCCACAATGAAGAGAGCTTCATAGACTATTCCTAGAAATTCAAGACATATCTTTTATTGACAAAAACTTACTACACAATGTAGATCTCGTTAAAACACATAATATGCCATATAGATTTTTCGTAGAACTAACAATTTCCAAGATATTCCTTGTTATTGGTTTGTATTTTAAAGTGCTTATAATTTTCTCAAGCATGTAAAGAGAACCGAGTCAATCCTATAGTAACAGATTTTGAAAGATCTGACTATCGCTTTAGCCTAGTTTATTCCCTTATTTGGCTTCTGCATATAAAGAACTAAGCAATATGAGAATTTTTGTTAATGTTTAACTCAATTAGCACGAAGTAGATAGAAGAAAAATCTTTTCTAAGAATAGTTTGTTTGCCGAACAAGTAAAGAAAGTCACATGAATGGAACACATCAGATTTTGGTGTGGGATGCAATGCCTTCCTACCTCTATTATGTACATGATGAAAAAAGTAAAAGTTAAAATGAAAAAATTAGAGTCAATACATATCAGGGAGGATCGAATTGGAATTAAACTTAAGGTAATGCATCAATGAAATTTGGAAATTCCACAGTATTTAAGACAAAATAGCAGTAATTTTCGCTATGTATCAATATTATATCTTGCATGTTTATTTAAATAACTATTTTCATTTGTCTAAAATCTTTGCTGTAATAAACATGAGTCTTGTGATGTATTTTTAAAAATATTCACATTAAAGTTTCAAATTTAAAGTAAATGAGTTTGAAAATAGATCTATCATACCATAGTTGTAATATTAACCTCCAATTGTTGTGCACAAATTATAACATTTTCTACTCGTCAGAACTGTTGATTTTTAACAGTTTAATAATTTATTTAATAATATTGGAGCTTTATTTTGCAAAAGTAATAAGATCATTCTTTGATGTACTGTTTAGAGGTAGCATAAAAAGTTTGGGAAAAATAGTATAAACAAATACATCGTGTGATGCATTTTGAGTATTTAAAATTGTTGGGAAATGTTTGCAAGAAAACAAGGTTTACAATTAAGCGTGTGTATTTAATAAGTATGCTCCTGCTCATGTATAACTGCAGTTAGTTGGTGGATAAAGTGCGCCAATAGGGAAAAACATATATTTTCTGAAAGTTTAGAATTCATTGTATTTTGCTATGAAAAAATATTCTATATAAAATATATAAATAAAATATACCGATCGCTCACCACTAATCCGAAACACATGCTGAGATCCGTAAGACACTTGCACAAAAAGTTGAACTACAAACTGTTTTCTGACTAGAGCAGACAATGGACGCCATTGCTGAAGGAGCTTAAGTATGAGTTAGACTACGTAATTTCCGTCAGAAGCTAGTCTGCTAAGTTTTATGCACCTCGCTTACTGAAAATGGCCAAGCCATCAGTATTGAACAATTGGAAACAGCGCACGATTTTTAAAGTTACTGCCCTGTTTTGATAAACATAAAACGTGCCTTGCTTATACAAAACAATGCACCAGAATATCATGCAAGATTAACCTAGATAAAAACCAAGGATTTGAATGGGAATTCAACTTTGGCTCAATCACGATACAGTAAAGACTATGCATTGTTTCGATACCTACAATTATGAAAACATTATTGAGAGTGGGGAGGGAGCGTTTCAGCACATTGATTTCAAGTTTTATACACCCACTTCAAAATACCCATCACAAATAATTCCATGCTGATATATTGATGGTAGGGTCTACCACTGTTGCTTAGGCGGTTTCGTTTGAGTTTTTTTTTTTTTTTTACTTTCTCTAGCCCGCATGTACAATGAATATAGTGGATGTCGAGATTTCACCGAAAATGTAGTGTGGGATTCCCTGGGTCTGGAAAAAGCATTTTTAGAACAAGGTCCGCGCGGTTTGACTGTATGTATTTCTGTGGACAGCATAGCTCAAAAACGAAAAGACGGTTAAATACCATACTTGGTATTAAGTTTAATATCTCCCAAGAATGCGACAGGACCTATACATGGAAAACTTTTCGAAAATTTTGTTTTTCTTAAAAATGGCTCTAACGATTTTGATTAAAATATCACATATTAAAGCTATTTCCATCACAAATAAAATGTATATCTTGAATGTTCTGGAAATAATTTCTGAAGACCTGTTTATTCTGGATGAATTTTGCTGAATTTTGCAGAACTAGTAAACCGTAAGAGATAGACAAAACCTTACTACTCAAAAAATGTAGATCTCGATAAAATACGCAATTTGTCATATATTTTTTTTTCGTAGAGTTTACCGTTTCCGAGATATTCCTTGTTATCAGTTTCAGTTGTAAAGTACTTGCTTTTCTTAGACAGAAAGGGTCCGTTTTTCTTTTGTTCTACTTCTGGCCAAGCAAAGAAGCGATTTACAGGGCCGAATGACAACTTTTAAAACATTTGACTATCACTGTAGCATAGCGCATTCCTTTAGTTCTCTTATAAGGAACTAAGTACCTAATAAGAACATTCTGCTAATGTTTATCTCGATTAGCATAGTGTAGAAAGAAGATATTTTGTTTGTAGAGCAGCTTGAGAAAGACGTGTGAGTGTAACACATAAGATTTTTTTATTATATTTGTTTTTTTTTTTTTTCCTATTTTACCTTTTTTCCAGTTTTCCTACATTTCCTTTGTTTACTATTTGTTTACCGTTTATTTTTACTTTCTCTATACGTACTATGTACATAGTGTATAGAGAAGGTATTGCACTCCTCCAAAAAATTCGATACCGAGATTTCGCCGGAAATATATGTTTTAGGGTCCCCTGTATCCAAAAAAAGTATTTTCAGAAAATGGTCCGTGTGTGTGTCCGTGTGTCCGTGTGTCTATGAACACGATAACTCAAAAACGAAAAGTCGGTAAAGCACCAAACTTGGTATTTAAGTTAGTATCTTCCAGGGATGCGACACGAAGCTTCTCAAAACAAAACAAAAAACCTATCCCAATCTAACCTATATTTGGAACTTTTTTCGAAAATTTTGATTTTCTAAAAAATGGCTCTAACGATTTTGATTAAAATATCGTATGTTAAAGATATTTACATGACAAATAAAGTGTATATTTTGAATTTTCTGGGAATAGTCTCTGAAGACTACTTTATTCTGGGTCAATTTTATGCAATTTTGAATAACTGCTAAATCTTAAGAGATGGACAAAAAGTTACTGCACAAAAAATGTAGAACACGCTAAAGCACACAATTTGTGTTATGTACATTTTTTTCATGGAGTTCATCGTTTTGGAGACATTCCTTGTTTTCTGATTAGCATGAAGTAAATAGAAGTATAAGCTTCTTAAGTATAATTTGTTACAGAGATGTAGAGAAAGTCTTAGAATGGTACACATAAGACTTTTTACTTACAAATACACATACATACACATATTTACAAAACCTATGCCAAGGAAGGATTCAAACCCACGATCCCGTGCGCCAAGAAGCACCAAAGCTAGGCACTTTAGCGAAGGACCCGGAAGTCGAAGCCGGGACCTTTGTGTGAGAAGCCAGAACGGGTCACTCTACCGCAGAGGTAGTTTTTTGTGTTTTCTTCCATCCCTAATCATTGTGTTTACCGGTTTTATTACTTTCTCTAGAAGAGGATATTGTATCCATCCAAAAATTCGAAACCGAGATCTCACCAGAAATACATGTTTTAAGAGCCTGTGGTTCCCAAAAAAATTAAAAGCCGTGTCTGTCTGGCTGGTGTGTGGTATGGGAGGGGGCAGCAGAGCGCAAAATCGAAAAGTTGGTTAAATACCAAACTTGGTATTCAAGTTCACTATCTTCTAAAGATGCAGCAGGAAGATTTTCAATAAAATAGCTCCACTCCTAACTATCCTTTACACGATACATGTTTCTAAAATTTTGATTTTCTCAAAAATGGCTCTAACGATTTTTATAAAAATACCATTTGTGTTAGACGTTTACATGAAAAACGAAATATATGTCTTGAATTTTCTGGGAATAGCCTCTGAACACCTCTTCATTCTGTTGACTTTTGTATAACTTTTAAGTAACTTTCGTATAACTGGTAAACCGTAAGAGATAGACAGAAACATACATACAAAAAATGTAGATCTCGTTAAAACACGCAATTTAAATCATATTTTTTTTTTAGTAGAGATACTCAGAGCTTTTTCGAGATATTCCGAATTATTGGGTTTAGTTTTATACTACTTAAAGTTTTCTAAAATGGGAAGTCGATTTTTATTTTCTACTCATTTTTGTTTAGTCATAGCAAATAAAGAAAGATATTTGACTTTAGCCTTGTACGAATAAGCAAATAATAAGACCAATTTTTTTAATGCTTATCTGTGGATGTACATAAAAGAATATTATTTTAAATGAAACATTTGTGGAACAGCTAGAGAAAGTTATGTGATTGGCTCACTGTTCTTTATATGTTTCAACTCAGGTGCCATGAGCAAAAAGTCAAAAGTAATGTTTTATAAACTGACTGTAATCATAACGTACATTTATTCTTTTATTAGACTATGTTGTGGAAGGCTGAAAATCCTAAATATATCACGTATATGTAACATTTTGAGCACATCATTATATTCGTGTGCAGACGTATTTGAAGCTAAATTTAATTAGTCATGTTTTGGTAGAAGTGTACTGAAAGCGTGAAACCGCGTTCTTATTATTAGAAAAAGCTTTGTAAACCAGCTTTTAACAAACCGGTTTGACGAATCAATATATATTGTAACTTCCCTCCAAAATAACCAACAGGAAGACAGATAAATAAAGTGCATCGGTTCATTTCAGGTCAAGCGTAGATGATTGTGGCATGGGAAAAAAGTCGTAAGTCACAGATCGGAGTCGAACCACGGATGGAAATGCTCTGATTAACAGCGAGGATTACAAGGTATCGAGACCAAAGTATGTCACGGTGATGCATGATGTGCGCTTTAAAATGGACTTATCCTGAGCATGACTGGCAAAGAAAGAATATCTATCGATGATTTTACCTTATTCAGCTGGTACAAATGTTAGTATTTACCTACGAGCGGGTTCAATAAACCCTTGAAAAAACTAATAAATGTTTGTAGTATTTTTTTTTTTCGTTTTCAACATAATCTTCTTTTAGCTCGGTACACTTTTCCCAGCGTCTCTCCAACTGTTTTAAGTTTTCCAAAAAGTAGGATTTCGGAAGTTCCTCAAAATAGGCATCTTCTGTAGACGTGAACCGCTTTCCGCCGAGCCACTTTTTCAAGTTTGGAAATAAAAACAGGCACTAGGGGCCAAATCTGGTGTATACGGTAGATGTGGTAGTAATTCGAACTTTAGTTCTACAATTTTCGCCATCGAAATTGCGCATGTGTACACCCTTGCAATGTCTGATGGAAGAGAATCTTTTTCTTTGCCAAATGAGGGTGTTTTTTCTTGATTTCTCCGTTTAACCGGTGCAGTAACGATGCATAATACTCTCCACTTATCGTTCTTCCTTTGTGTAAGTAATGTGTATTGTTCCGCGTGCATCCCAAAATAAGAAGCCAACACCTTATCTGCAGATTTCACCACCTTTGCTTTTAAAACCTCACTGTTTCAACTGTACTTTTGTCTCTAGAATGTAGTACTGCATCCATGTTTCATCCACAGCTAAGTATCGATGCAGAAACTCGTTAGGATTGCGACGAAAAATTGTCAAACTAGCGTCCGAAGTCATCACACGATTGTGTTTATTCTCCATTACGAACAAACGAGACTCCCATCTTCCCGAGACTTTTGTCAGACCTAATTTTTTGGTGCAAAATTGAGAACACTCTACCTTGTGATATGCCTGTGGCCTCTAATAGTTCGCGAACTTTGATTCGTCAATCACTCAAAATCATATTCAGGATTTTGTCAATCATTTCGAATGAAGTATCTTCTACTGGACGTCCGGAACGATCTCCATATTTTTTTAATGTACGGTGACGTTTATATTAATTTATCTAATTGTAAATTGTTGCAAACGCAGGAGCAGGTATACCATGAATTTCATGCAACTCGCCCTTTATCTCTCTCGGTGCTAAGCATTTTAAATAGAAGTGTCTAATCACCGAACGAAACTCCTTTTTTTCCCCTATCATCAATGGCATGTGGCAACGAAACTACGTGATGGATATAGCTGAAAATGTAACTGCCATCTGGTAAGTGATGCGTTTGCTAAAACCAAACATTTTTTTATGCTACGAGTGTAATTTCTTAGATTTTCTAAGGATTTATTGAAGGCCCCTATTATATTCTGTACCTCTTATTCTGTTTCTGAAGCTTACTTACTTACTTTCGATTCCCATTTATTCCTACTAGGGATTTTTTTTTAATAATCCTTTTAAATATCCATCATTATCAATATAACGATTGGGCAATATTTCGTTCCACTTCACAAAATATCAGCCGAACACTTCCAAGAACGTCCAACATCTCAACGTCCTCTTGCTTGGTAGTTCCTCGCTAATAATGGGTGTCTCTCTCGCTCGTTCGGTTCGTGTCTTTCTATGGCATTACAGAAAAAAGCTGAATAACAACAGCAATTTAAAAAACCCTTATACGTTACTATCATATACTTTTGCCTAAGCACCTTCTACAAACAACTCTTACAAAAATGTATTCTTCTATTATTTTTACTTTCTCTAGTCCATAGGTACAACAATATATGAAGTGGATAGAGGAGATATTGTATTCCACAAGAAAATTCGATGTCGAGATTTCATCAGAAATGTATGTTTTGTGGTTTCTGAGTCCGAAAAATAGCCTTTTTATAAAAAGATCCGTGTATGTGTGTGTATGTGTGTGTGGGGGGGGGCAGCATAACTCAAATCGAAAAGTCCTTTAAATACCAAACTAGATATTTAATTTAGTATCTCCCAAGAATGCAACTCTAAGATTTTCAAGAAAATCTCCCACCTCTAAATACCCTTTACATCCAAACATTTTGGAAAATTTTGAGTTTCTCAAAACTGGCTCTAACGATTTTGATTAAAATATCGTATATTAAATATATTTACATCACAAATAATATGTATATATTGCCATTTCTGGGAATAGAATCTGAAGATCTCTTTATTGTGGATGAATTTTGGTAAATTTTGCATAAGAGATTGGCAAAAACTTATACATAAAAATGTAGATACGTTAAAATACATAATTTCTGTCATACGTTTTTTTGTAGAACTGGCCTTTTCTGAGATATTATTTGTTATTGGTTTCAGCTTTAAGATAATTATATTTTTCTCTAATGGGACCAAATGTCATTTCCATATAAAGGGTCGTTTGGGGAGGGAGGATTATCCCCAAAACTTTCGTGTCGTATCCTTGGAAGATTAAATTAACTTAAATACCAAGTTTGGTATCTTGCCGACTTTTTGTTTTTGAGCTATCGTAATCATAGGTACACACATGGACTTGTTCTAAAAACTATTATTGTTTTTGTTGTGTTTTTTTTTTTCTTCTTTGTTACAGGGGACTCTATAACGTTAATATCCCGTGAAATATCAGTATCGAGTTTTTGGGTCGCGTGCAATTCCTCCTCTGCCTATGTACCATTTACTATGAATACTTTTTGGTCAGCATATGTTGATGTTGCAAGTTTTAGGCTAGCAGAGGCTACTATAGCGCGAAGCGTGGCAGCTGTTCCAGTAAGACCTCTCTCTTTTTTCCATTACAACTTCAACCTGGTTACACAACAGCTCATTCTCCAAGAAGTGAAAGTATTGTGACGTCATGTGTTCAACATGTTACGGACTCAGAAACTAGAGCAAATGCAGTTAGAACATGCAGCCGTAATGAAAGTGCAGATGCAATCTCTTGACTAATATGTGGACAAGTATTTATGGTAAAAATACGGACATACCATCACTTTTTTTGCCATGCACTTAGGTAAAACTATTACATTCTACCCAAATATTCTCCAGATTTCACTGCAAATACAAGTTTTCAGGTCCCGTGAATAATCAAATCGTTCTGGTAAAAGTTTCGAGTCAGTGGATGTTTTGTTTGAATGTGTCCATATGTGTGTGAACAGCAAACTAAAATAAGAAGTGAAATAAATATAAAAGTCAATATTTAAGTTCAATAGATATCTTACAAAGATGGACCAGAAGGTGTTCGATATGGTTAAGAGTTTAAATGGCGAAAATTTCAAAAATACAAATGACATTTTATCATTGTATGCACACAAGACATAATGTTAATGCATTTACTATTTCATATTTACTTTCTACACGCTTTAAAGTAGAGAAGTAAGTTTAGCCTATCTTTTAGCGGGAGGTTTGCCCTACATATTTAATGTTGTTGTTCAACCTATGTAGTTTCTTTCTGTCTTTATTTCTTTATTTTTCTTTAATATATGTTTCTTTTTCTTGTAAACAGTGTTTTCTAGTATAAACAAAACAAAAACAATTAGGCAGAGATGCACTAGTTGTAGGATGATAGAAACAGCTTATGATATTGTGCATCCACGCACGTTGGTGTTAAAAACACAGTTGGTTATTTCTTATTCTGCATTGCATTCCACACAAAAATTAGATACCGAGATTTCACTGCAAATACACATTTTAGGATCCCCTGTATTCAGAAAAAAATCTTTAGAAAAAGATCCGTGTGTGTCCGTGTGTCTGTGAACACGAATTGAAAATTGAAAATTCGCTAAAATATCGAACTTAGTATTTAAGTTTAGATCTTTCCTGGGATGCGACACGAAGATTTTGAGAAACATCCCATCACCCAAAAATACCCTTTACGTGGAAACAATTCCTAAATTGTTTATTTTCTCAAAAATGGCACTAACAATTTTGATTAAAATGCTATACATTAAAATATTTCATTATAAATAATATGTATATTTTGAATTTTCTGGAAATAGCCTCTGAAGAACTGTTCATTCTGGATGCATTTTGCTAAATTTTGTCTAACTGGTAAACGGTAACAGATAGACAAAAATCTTACTTCATAAAAATGCAGATCTTGTTAAAAACACACAATTTGTGTTATATATGATTTTTCGTGGAGTTGACAATTTCTGAGAAATTCACTGTTATTTGTTTCAGATTTAAAATACTAAGTTTTCTTGCACGGAAATTTCTAAACTCCTGCCCATGCATTGAAACGGATTTCCGCCACATGCCAACGAGGTTTTTAAAGATTAAAGTATCGTTTTAGCCAAGTGTATTCCCTTATTTCCCTTCTATTTACAAGGAAGTCAATAAAAAGACAGTTTCTGCTAATGTTTATCTCGATTATCATAAAGCAGATAGAGGAGAAAGCTGTTTAACAATAATTTGTTACAGCCATGTAGAGAAAGTAATGTAAATAGAAAACATCATATTTTTTTAAATAATTGTCAATAAATTTTAAACAAATGGGGATGATAGTTAAGAACTAACCCTTCCTTTCTTAATAAATAAACTTATTCGACAATAATAGATAAGTAAAGTTAGAAAGCTCTCATCTACATCCAATAAACATTTCGCGCTGATATCTTTAATAGTTTCTGAGATATGGGATCATGAATTTTCAGAGTTAATATTGACTGGATAGAGCTTTCAGCCTCTCCTCAACGAAAAATTTGTTTTGTTTTCATATGCACTTAAAGTTTATGTTTTGTGTGAAGCAATGCATTCATGATGCTTTTAAATGTATAAACGAGTGTATCATTTGAAATGCAGATATGCACATGCAAAACAATCGAATTACACCATCTCAAATCTGATGGTCACGATTTTTGAGGCTTTTAATTCCCCTTTGCTTCTAGCTGAGGCTAGATCTAAC
This sequence comes from Hymenopus coronatus, assembly GCA_030762935.1. Classification (NCBI taxonomy): domain Eukaryota; kingdom Metazoa; phylum Arthropoda; class Insecta; order Mantodea; family Hymenopodidae; genus Hymenopus; species Hymenopus coronatus. The sequence goes on from CM060892.1 coordinate 96,500,878, forward strand.
TGATAGAAAACTGACACAGGTTCATTTTCCTTCGCAAATTATCGAATTGAACAAAATACTTGCTGAGATACTGGGAATTTTGCGTCAAAGTGTAAATTTTTTTAAAAAGAGACTAAAGATGAGTGATTTACAGTCGGGATACCAAATATTAATGTTGCGTTATCACTAGTAGTATAAAATTTTAATATTGTATTATTACTGTTGTTATTATTAGTATTATTATTTTTGTAGTGTACTATGATGTATTGTCATTCTGACAGGGTATTATACCACCCATAAAATTCATTTATTTTAATTATATTGTGTATTGTATTAGTACGTTGACAGTGCTGCCACCGGGCCATACCCTAAGCAGTAAAATAAAGTATCTATTTATGTCTGTAAACACTGTACAATAGCCACGTCTTACATTTGCTGTTCTGCAAGATACTTATTACATCGAATGGTTTCATAAACGTTCCAATACACAACTACTTACAAGTGATTCCAAACAAAATATAACGTGACCTATACGGTCAGATCTTCAGGGTTTATACTCGTATGCTATTCTAACCCCTCCTCCCACTCTCGCTTTTTCTGTTTTCTACACTAGTGTGTGTGTGTGTGTATGTGGGTTATTTTCCGGCTTAAAAGTTTATTAAAATAAAAATATATTGCTCAAATTCTTTCTTTCTCTGTTTACCCTTCTAATATGTAGGATTTACACCCCCAGGACTTAACAATCCAACGCCTGGGCTCGGAAGCCTATTGAGGAGCAGAGAATATGGATCAAAGAGAAGCAAGATGGGTGATCAGCCCGATGATTGGCATGAAAGTGAGGAAGTGAATAATGGTGAAATGGATGACAGAAAAGATTATTGTAGAACAACTGGTAAAACGAATGGCGGTGGAAACCGGAGAAAACCCGCACAGACGCCGCTTCCTTCAGAAATCCCATTTGCTGTCACCTGGGATTGAACCCGGGTCACCTAGGTGAGAGGCGAGCGGTCTAACCACTCGGCCATGGCGCTACCACAGAAATTGTTTCTATTATTTTTTTTAGTTTCTCTAACGTGTAGGTCTAGGTCTATAGTGGTTAGAGAACCTTCGAGTTCCAACCAAAAATTCGATACCGAGATTTCACCAAAAATATATATTTAGAGGTCCCCTGCATTTAGAAAAAGAGCCAAAATATTTATAATCATTCAAACATTTTTAAAAGTGCTTTAAAAATGTTAAATCTGGTATTGTTCATTTACCATCTGAAAAAGAGCAGGACCCGTTACTTTGGCGACATTATTCGCTTACTTATGGTAATGTCAACTTATTGTTTGCTTCAGGAAGAGCCAAAGAAAGGAAGGAAGTCGTTGTCACAAACAACCATGCTAGTAAGTGTCATTTTCCGGTGACGAGAGAAGCATTACAAAGAGGTTTATATTGCTCAGCTGCTGAATATTCCTGGGAAACAAAAGCTTTGTTTGTACTTCATGACTTTTGCTAGAAAGCAAAGTTTAACCCGTTCCTAACAAGGTTAAATGAGGAACCGATTCCGATGCAACTGCAGTAAAGGCATCATTGGAGTACGAGTAGGAGATTGTAAATATTACATAAAGTACAATATTTTCACTTTTGAGATTCCTTAATAAAGAAAGCGCTTAACACATGAATATTGCATAATATTTTTTTTTCAATAATAGCAAAGAACAGAAATACTGCTTACACGAAAATAAAAACGATACATGACAGACTGTTCAACATGGTGGATCCAATAGCAAGGTCACATTAACCTTACTGACGAATTGGGAATCCAATATCCGCGCCGTTATCTTTCACGTGTTTGTTGGCGTTTAAACATCAATAAAAGATAAAGGCATGTCAAATTGATGTGAGTAGTATTGAAACGAAAGCATGATATTTTACTTCATTTCTTTCTTCTATTTGTGCTTATACACTTCTTTTTTTACTTTCTCTACACGTGCCATGTGCATAGTGTATAGAGAAAATATTTCATTCCACCCAAAAATCCGATGTCAAGATTTGACTGCAAATACACGTTTTAGAGTCCCCTATATAAAATGTTTTTAGGAAAAATGCTTCGTTTGTGTGTTCGTGTGTCTGTGAACACGATTACTCAAAAAATAGCAAACTTGGTGTTTGAGTTAGTTTCTTCCAAGGATACAACACAAAGATTTTGAGAAAAATCTCTCCTCACCCCAAACTACTCTTTACATGGAAAAAATTAGAAATATGTCATTTTCTCAAAAACGACTCTACCGGTTTTGATTTAAATAATGCACATTAAAGATATTTACACGACAAACAAATGTACATCTTGAATTTTATGGAAATAGCCTTTGAATTCCCGATGAATTTTGTTGAATTTTGCATAACTGGTAAACCGTAAGAGATAGACAAAACTTACTACACAAAAAATTTAGATCTCGTTAAAACGCACAATTTATGTCATTTACATTTTTTAGATATTGCTTGTCATTGGTTTCAGTTTTAAAATATCTGTTTAACTTTTCTCATATGGGAATTTGTCAACTCATGGTCATGCAAAGAAAAGGATTTCAACCACTTGGCAACCAGCTTTTAAAACGTCTAGCTATCGCTTTAGCCTTATTTCCCTCCTACTTACCAGAAAATAATAAGATAATTTCTTCTAATGTTTGCATGAAGTAGACAGAAGAATAAGCTTTGTAACAATAATTTGTTGTAGTGATGTAGAGAAAGTGAATATAATATCCCATTTTTAAGCATGCCATTCTCTTAGGTACTTATATTCGTGTTTCACCGCAGGTTATAAGTGCACTCCCGAGTTGTAAACCCAACAGAGAAGTATGATACTTAGGAAATAGCATGACATATACCTCAGCAAGGATGTTTATATCCTCAAACACTTCACTTGCTTCTGAATGTTAGTATCATGGAGGATATTGAATCAAGCGGTAAAAATGAAATGAAAAAGACGTTTTGCAGGTGCTACAAATCGAGTTGTTTCTTGTGGCCGCTTCCTTGTTTTCAGCGGCAGTTCCATCTCCAAAAGACAATGGGTGACGAACCAGTTTTGGCTTTTCGCTCAGCAGCCGTTTTTGGCAAGCACTGCCGGGAACGTCATCCATTCAAGTGATCTGGTAGCATAGCTTGCGGTGTGGTGGCGACTACGTCATCGCCAGGACAGGACCCGGCGCCCTCAGGGGCTCGATACACACACACACCTTGCTGACCCTGACAACCATGCTACATAACTGTACATGTTAAAACTTCACTTCAACCCTGTGCAGAGTAACCGTTTCTCCTGGCAGGCACACGCGACATTCCAGACTCCCGGGTTCGGTTCGTGACGCCCATCCCTCTCACCAAGATCACTGACCTCTAACATATGGTGGAGGCGTATACTGACCTGTTTGGCGCACTATTGACTAGCGAATCTCCTGCTTAACCACTCCTCCGATTCGACTCACCTTCGCCGTAATTATCTAAACGCACCGTGATCAGAAAAGAGTACATACCACAAGCTGCATGAACCGTTATAAAGGCCAAATGCATGTTGAGGAGGTCTCCATTTACTCTTATAAGTGTATATTATTTTGATGCATTTCGTCAGAGGAGCTTAGTAGTGCAGCGTTAAAAACCTGCTGTCTCTCTGTGTGATTGCAGATGTCTCACAACCACTTTTACGGTTCACATTCACGTAACTTAAACTTAAGGTGATTAGTGTAATATAGGAGCATCAATTACATTTTGAACCTGATAATAAAAAAATAATTTTTTATTGAAAATCGCTTTATAGTTTCTCGAAATATTCTCCTTTTGCATGCGCTCAAACCATTTGTCATATCATTTTTCCGAACTGCTTGAGACACCTCCAAAACATAGTTTTTGAACGCACAATGGCTTCTTCTGCCGACGAAAATAATTTATCCACGCATTTTACTTTTGATGTTCGGGAACAAAAAAAAGTCCTGGGATACCAAATTAAAATGTATGACAGTAGAGTCATCAATTCGATTTTTTCAGTGTTTTTGTTAGACGAGATGTGTGAGCTCTCGCATTGTCTTGACAAGGAACGATCGAACGGCACTTGTTTGTTTTCTGTATTTCACCGAAGACTTCCAGCAAACATGTGGTTGTGTACCATTCACAATCAACCATTTTACATTCCTCTAAAGGCATTGTTGACACATGACTAGTTTTTCTAAAAGAAAAAAAAGTACGAACAACTTTTGTTGGATCTGATTCATCTTAAAGCACCCATACAGTCGACTGCTCTTTTACATTCCAGCTCATATGCAAGATCCATGATTCGTCACCTGTTACAATTTTATACACGACTTTTTAAGCCCCACCGATGTATTTCTTAAGCATTTGTGTGCACTAATCGAAACGAGTATCCTTTTGTGATTGTGCCAAATTATGTGGGTTCCAACGAGAAAAAACTGTTTTCATGGCTAAATGATCATGCAATAAGTTTATATATGCTTGTGGAATTAATACCTAGGGTTGCCTCTTCTCACATTATGTGGCATTGCTATCTTGCACTATTAGTTTTTGCATTGCATTAATGTTTTCTGACACAAAGACTGATTTTGGGTGGCCTTCACGAATTTCGTCAATCAGCAAATGGTGGCCACAATTAAACTCGTTATACCAGCGTTTCACAATGGAAAGAATGGAGATTCATCGCCAAATATAGTAGTAAGTTTACCAATGCACTCTTGTCTTGATAACCCACGTCGAAAATCATAATAGATGATGGCACGAACATTTTCACAAGTTTATTCTATCTTTTCGCTGAGACACAATTTTAAGTCACTATAAACAACGCAAATAACGCTCTATTCAGAATATATCTGAAATAGGTTAATGTCAACAATGTCAAACATTCTTATGTGTTTCCTCAACCAGTTTTATCAAAGCTCAAAACATAAATAAATAGTTGCTCCCGTATTGATCCATCTTCATTCACAATATTCCTTAGGCAGTTACTCCAAACTTTTTATTTTCTCAACTACATAATTGTAGTATAGTGTTGCATTCCATCCAAAGCTCCATTTGAAATTTCACCGGAAATGCATTTTGAGAACTCCCTGAATACCACGTGACCCAACTTCCGTATTTGACGTGTGCAGATATCTCTGATGAAAAGAAGTTAGTTAAAAAATAACATTAATATGTCATATTAAAATTATTAATAATTTAATACCTCTTTATCCCACAAATAATACCCCTTGGTGTGTTAAAATTATTTCAGAACTCTACAGAACTATTTCAAGTTAAAATCCCCTAGGAAAATCAGGAAAATCCCCACCCATAACAACCCTTTAGATGGAAACATTTTAGAAAATTTTGACTTTCTCAAAAATAATTAAATGTTTTTATTAAAACGACGTATATTCAACATGTTGACATCACAAATAAAATGCACATCTTGAATTTTTTGGGAATAACATCTGAAGACCTCTGTTCTGGTAAACAGTAAGAGATAGGCAAAAACTTACTTAAAAACTGTAGAATTCATTAAAACACAATTTATGCAACATAAATTGTTTGTGGAATTAACCATTCTCGAAATATTCCTTTTGTTCCTCTTAACTTAAACTTTGCTCACACGGAATTTTTCATTCTTATTTCTTTTGTTTTACTCCTGGCCAAGCAAAAATATCAAATTTCAATCACTTAGTAATCAGCTTTTAAAAGATTTTCTGTCACTTTAGCCTACTAGTAATAAGACCATTTCTGCTAACGTTTATCTTGATTAGTATGATGTAGATAAAAGAATAATCTTATTAAAATAGTATTTTTGCAGAAGAGATAAAGAAAGTCATGTAAATGGAACACATCTTATTTTAACACTTTCCAAAAAGCTTTGTTCACAAGGAATTTACCTGTTTTGTTTTCATTATTTTGAGCAACTTTTCTTGTATTATTATACTCCTGCAAACTTCCGGCACGCAAATATATTACCGTTATAGTTGTTCAGTCCTGGCCAAATAGAAGGTAAGAGTCTACACATCGGAAGTTATTAAGTCATGGTTTTGCAGTAAGTGCCTCTTAGACGACGATTTGCTTAGAATTACGTATATTACGTAGAATTTCGCTTACTGTAATGATTGCGATTATTTTGCTACTTTCTCTGCCTACTAGGTATAGAAGATATTTTATTTTCCTCAAAAATTTGATATCCTGATTTCTAAGTAACTATATGTTTGATGTGTTCCATTCACATGGCCTTTTCTACCTGTTCTGCAAAGAAGCTGTTCTTATAAAAGAGGTAAATATTAGAAGAAATGTTCTTATTACTTGCTTCCTTTTAAGGAGAAGGGAAATCAAGGGATTCGCAAGGCTAAAGCGACCCTCAAATCTTTTAAAAGCTGGCCATGGCCAGCACTAAAACAGATAAAATGACACATTTAATTTTCTGGGAAAAGGCTCTGAAGTCCTCTTCATTCTGGATTACAAACATCTAACTGCACAAAAATGTTAATACACGCATTTTATATAAAACACTTTTGTTAACAATTTACGAAAATTCTTTGTTGGTTTTTAAATTTCCCAAAATTTATACTTTTCTCAAATGTAAATTTTCTATTCGGTTTACTTTTTCTTCTTTTCTCCATCCTGGTTATGCAAATGGAATGGAATTTCAGGATCATCACATAGAGACCAGCTATTAAAATATTTCACTGTAGTGGAATATTTCTCTTGTACTTACAAAGGAACTAGTAATAACACTATTTCTGTTAATATTTATTTCTATTGTCTTAACAAGATAGAAGAATAAGCTTTTGTAAGAATAATTTGCTGCACAATAGGTAGAGAAAGTCATGTGAATGGATTGTGCAATTTTTCTTGTATATTTCTATATATTGCTCGTTGCAGATTCTCTTGGTTTCCTAGAAGTATTGTCACATCGTTAAGCATTTATGACTCGCTCAATCGTTTCTGAACATAGCAGTAATTAAATGCAAGTTTAGTTGCGATTCGCTTGTCTTCCGAAGCAGTGATATATTATTGTGAAGAAGTCACCTCCTTAGTTATCATTGTAATATTTATTTCACAAACCTCTACAAAGAAGTCACTACAAAATTGAATACCTTGATTTTAGAACGATTTCAGTTTCACATAACACTTACCATTAAGTAACACACTCTTTAATCATACTTTAATTCTTCTATGCCTACAATCAATCTTCATCTTCTGTGGAATCACTATCAATGTCATTATTCTCATCACTGTTTTCCATGTCATTGTCGTTGATTTCAATGACTTTAATACTTTCTTCCGGACTGCCTCCGTCCTTCTCAACCGGAGGTCCCGGGTTCGAGCGTGGAGCTTTTCTTTAACCGGAATTATTCCCTATCCCCCATAGAGTCTGGAAGTATGAATGCGAGAGTAAATGTGCGTGTGTTCAGTAATATAAAGTTTAACCTAATGTTCTGAACCTACAGTTTCACAAGTGAAAGCCCCCGATATGACCATTGATATTAAAGGGGGCTATACAAATGAAACATTTTTTGTCAATATATGTTACTGTTGTGTTACTGTTTTTTTCTCTCTGAGTCCCTATTCTTTTCTTCATGTTTATGCTTTTATTGGTAAATACTATGGACAGTACTGTGCCAGACGCTAGTGGCTACAGCAATGTTCTTGCAGTTTTAGGATTTCTTTTAAAAAAAACTCAGAAAATGCCGAACCTTAAGTATTGATAAGCATTACCAATCACCTCAGAGTTTCACTATGAATTGCTTTTCCTTTTAGGTTTCAGCTTAAAGAAGCATTATCAAAAAATCTTATATGTTCCATTCACATGACTTTCTCTACATCTCTGTAACAAGTTATCCTTAAAAAGTTTGCTCTTCTACCTACTTCATTTTAATCGAGGTAAATCTTAGCAGATGTGGACTTACTACTTGCTTTCTTGTAAGCAGAAGGGAAATAAGGGATAAAGCGATACTCAAATTACTCAAGATTTTTTTATTTATTTATTTATTTATTTATTTGTTTATTTATTTATTTATTTATTTATTTATTTGCGTGCCAGTAGTTTACAAATTCCCGTATGGGAAAACTTAAATATTTTAAAACCGTAATCAATATCAAAGACTATCCGCAAATGGTCATCTCCACGAAAAAATGTATGTTGCATAAATTGTGTGTTTTAACGAGATCTATAACATTGATCTTACGGTTTATTAGTTTTGCAAAATTCATCCATAATAAAGAGGTCCTCCGAGAATATTACCAGAAAATGCAAGATATAAGTTTTATTTTTAAGTAAATAACTTTAACATACGGTATTTTAATTAAAATTTTTAATCAATTTTGAGAAAATCAACATTTTCGAAATTGTTTCCATGTAAAGGGTAGTTTGTGGTGGGGATTATCCTCAAAATCTTCATGTCGTATCCTTCGAAGGTATGGCACTAAACTTAAATACCAAGTTAGGTATTTCACCGACTTTTCGTATTTTGAGTTATAGTGTTTACACACACACACACACACACACATACATACACACAAACATACCAGCGCGCGGATACATGCATTTTTCTAAAAAGATTTTTTTGGATACAGGGAACCCTAAAACTTGTATTTCTGGTGAAATCTCAGTATCGAGGTGAGGTGGGGTGCTATGTAATAAAGTACAAATCAACTAACACATATAGCAGCATACTGACATCCATACGGTAATACTTATACTCACCTGTATTCCGGGCACTGCTATTGCATCAAATAAAATGAGTTTTAAGTTCGCTGAATCCATAGAGACAAGGATAGATCTATGTTCGCTTTTTTCTAGACCAAGATCATTGTTCAAGAACGAATGCACGAGCTATACTTCTAATGTAAGTATTAATCGTTTGTCGTGACTTCTTTATTCCGTCTGGTTTATTGAAATGGTAAATAGGAGTAATGCTTTTTTACTCCTTTACTTAGGAGAATAGCGTGTCCTTCCTATAACTGGGAGTCTCTCCTACTCCTGCCAGACTCTTCTACTAACTTGCGTAGTTCCTTAAGGGTATTCACGACTACCGCAGCAGCCATAGGCATATGATTCCCGTCGTGCATCAATCTGACACGCAAACCACACCTCCCTTGTCACTCCTTGGGGCGGGGACGTATAGTTTGAATTTTGAGTTATCCATAGCTTCAATATTAAACAGCAACTAATGGCATAATGCAACTACTAACGGTGGCCTCGTAGTACCAATGACACGATCATGAAGGCATGGTGTCATTTCGAGCCATTAAGTAGAAGAATCCTGGAGTTATCCAATCCATTTTAGTCTGGCAATGGCAGGCTTAGAACAAGCCCAGTAAGTGCTTGCTTGAAGTTAAACGTCTTAAACCTCATAGGTCATATCGTAAAATGAATGAAATGGGTGAAATGTTCAAGCCCACCTGGGATCTTGTCAATATAAGGGACAACCTCGGGTAGCTCACCCTAACTGGAATTCAACTGGTGTAATTTAGAGTCATCAAGTAGAAGAACAGGGGGCATTACAGAACCCTGGGGTAATCCAGCCCATTCCAGTATGGCATTCGCAGGTTTAGGGCAAGCCCAAGTAAGTATTTACTTACGTTTTTATTTCCTCAAACCTGATTGGCATAATCGTAAAATGAACGAAATGGGCGCATGATGCTCAAGCCCACCTGGGAACTTCTTAATATAAGGGAAAACCTCTGGTAGCTCACACTAATTGGAATTCAACTCCGGACTTCTTGAAACGAGATGAGCGTTCAAAGCATATCTATCAGTGATAAACCCATGTTATGTTGGGATGAAGGTTGCATGGTGAATGGTAATATTGAGCTTGGGGAGTGAAAGGAATTGCCTCTCGACGGCTGTTGCTCAGAGTCTAACGGTTCTTCTGCACCATTAAAGCTGGTGTTATGTGTTTACAATATTTTGAATCAAAATATGTTTATAAAGAAGTATAAAGGAAGGTTAGCTGCTGGTGGAATTGCCCTTGAGTTACCGGAGGTCCATGCGGGAAATCTGGTATTGCCTCAAGCGGCGTTGTCTAGATTTAAGTCCTCAAAAGACCTAAAGAAGGCGCTCTTAAGGAAAGGGTACTCTGTCGTAGTACTTTGCGACTCAGCTCCTAATTGTATCCCCTGCATATGGCAGAGATAAGGCTTCGTGAAATAGTCATGTGTGGAAGGAACGGAATGCAGAATAAATGGCCTGAAGGCCTTTTATTCTGTGCCCTCTGCAGTCGCAGCAGCCAGTTCTCGCAGCCGTATAGAAGTGCAAAACAAAATGTATTATACTTACAAGGGACCATTGTTACACTGTTATCGCACATTGAGCTGCATTTTTATAAGAATTGACATCAAAAACAAGAGAACCTGTGTCTCGGATTACTCTCCCATTGGGTGCCTATTCGTCGGAGAAAACTATAAAGTTTCAAGCTGTGAAGTATGAGTTTAGATGTGTGGTACTGTGTTGATAATAAACTTTGCCCGCACCGAGGTACAAGCAAGGCCACATTAAAGATAACTTACAACCAAGAGCTAATTTAGCACAAACAATGTCGATTGTGGACAGTCTAATTCTTTCCCGACTTTTACCAAGAAAAGAAATGAAGAAATAAAAATTTCCCATTTTCATAAGTACTCCCGTTTTATATTTCTACTTCATCTTGTAGGTACAGTAGTTAGGTGTTGTATTCCACCCAAAAATTCATACCGAAGTTTCGCCATTTTCTTACATTACTGATAAAATATATATCTTGAATTCTCTGGGTATTTTCTGAAGTCCTCATCATTCTGAACGACTTTTACATAACTGGTAAACCATAAGAGATAGACAAAAACTTACTACACAAAAACTGTAGGGCTCGTTAAAACACACAATTTATGTCTTACACAATTTTTTTTGTACAGCTAACCAATCTTGTTACAATTTTAATGGGAATTTATCAACTCCTAACCATGCGAAGAGAATCACATAGCAACCAGTTTTTAAAAGATTTAACTATCGCTTAGCCTAGTGTATCCCATTATTTTCCATCTACTTATAAGGAACTACTTATTAAGACCATTTCTGCAAACGGCTATCTCGATTAGCTGAAGTAGATAGAAGAATAAGCTTTTTAAGAATAACTATTACAGAGATATAGGGAAAAGTCATGTGAATGTAACACACCAGATTTTTTAAACACTGGCGTATGCAGTGAATTAAATATTATTAATAAATAATTTTAACTTGCTAATATAGTTTTTCATGTCACTTGGGTAGTGAGAAAGAAAGCCCATACACGGATATTTTTATTTTCGATCTACTTTCACTAAAACTTTCCATCTCGTTCTGTAACACGTGACAACATTATATATCTATATAATATTATATATTAACAATAATCAGACATTACTATAACAGCCACAGTTTCTTTATTAGGAATATTTAAGCTGCATATTGATGCAATTGTATGGCTAATATATTTTAATCTAGAGCATTTACATAAGGATTTCCTTAGCTTCTGGAGTAGAATAGAACCAGCTTCCGGTAACGGATACGGTGGAATTGACATTGGATGTTGAACCCGAATTTGTCTGCGAGTGTTGTGTTTAGGTTATTGTTTCATCCAAACAACGCTGTTTTGTTAAAAAAAAATAGCTTAAAATATTTTATAGTACATTGCTAAATGTTACTGGAAGGCAGTGCTTAATTAATGAATTATATATATATATATATATATATATATATATATATATATATATATAATATAAAAATTGATAATTTAGTTGTTTTTTTACACAAGCCGTGGGTAGAAGAGGAGTTGGTAGATAGACTGAAAAATTCAATGCCACAGCCAGGATTTGAACCACCTTTGATCTTACTACTGAGCTACCATGGCGATATGCAGTACGGCACTAAATGTTCCAACTGACTCGCAGGTTTCCCAGTAAACCACAAGATGATCTCAAAGTATTTTGAGATGACATACTCCACTAACACAATTAACAATAATTGACCAAACTATGAAGCCCGGGGCTTAAAGTACTTATGATACTCTAATTCCATCAGCTTGTCACGGAACTAATTGGTAGGTATGCCATCTACTACGGATGACACCATCTGACTACGGATGGTAGAATAGCTAACTGGACGGCCCTCTAAAATAAGCTGTTTGGCGCGAAGCAAAGGTAGTACGGTTCGGAGATGAGACCGTAAAGGGCTACTGTGCGCCACATACTTCAACGAGGTATCTTACCTAGCAATTCCGTCGGATATGACCAAGTGGTTAAAGCGAGTAAATTAAAAACCTTCAAGTGAACTGTTTTTCCCGGGTTCCTCTTAGTTTTTCAGCGTTGTTGTCACGTTTAGCTTCTGACACATGCGCAGGAAATGTCTACTGCATATTAATTAAAAAGCGGCATCAATGTGTCTTTTTTCCTGGAAACTAACTAATGCTATTCACTATCACGTACTGCAATAAATGTAGTAAACGCTAGTCGAGTCCCTTTATTTCCACTGGGAACGCAGGATTACATTACATAATTAGTTTTCCTGCCAATGCCAATAAAACCTTTATGATGAATAACTTTTACTCTTAAAAATATTAATTTTAAAATAAATTTCCATTATAACCATTAGAGTGAAAGGAAATCACATTGCCTATTAAGTGACGATTCACGAGTACTAAGAGTATCTATGCAAAATCTACATTCTAGGAGTTACAAGGAGATGATTGTGCAAGTTTAAACGCAAAATAGATCAAACGAATTAATTAGGAGCGAGTATAGAATTTCATTTGGGGGAAGTGGCTGAAAATGACTAACCTCCATAAAATTTAAAACACAAAGTGTTCCATTCACATGACTTTTTCTACCTTCTGCAGACAAACTATACTTCCGAAAGACTATTCATTTATCTACATCATACTAATCGAGATAAACATTGGCAGAATTGTCTTATTACTTGCTGCCTTATAAATAGAGGGAAAATAGGGGGATACACTAAGTTAAAGTGATAGTCAAATCTTTTAGAAGCTATTAAAATTTGGTTCTCTTTGCACGCCAGAAGTAAAACAAAAGAGATATGAAACGAAAGGTGACTTCCCGTTTTAAAAAGTTTAAGTGGTTTAAAATTAAAACAAATAACAAGCAATATCTTGAAAAAGCTAAATCTACAGAAATAGTGTATATTACATAAATTGTGCGTTTTAACAGGCCAATATTTTTGTTTATTTCTTACGGTTTAACAGTCACACAAAAGTCGTTCAGAATGAAGAGTTCTTCAAAGGCTATTTCCAGAAAGAATTCCTTTGTCATGAAAGTATCTTTAACATATAGATAGTATTTTAATCAAAATCGTTAATACCATTTTTAAGAAGTTCAAAATTTTCGAAAAATGATCCATGTGAGTAGTCGGAGATGGAGGAATTTTCTTGAAAATCTTCGTGTCGCATCCTTGAAAGATATTGTACTTAATACCATATTTGGTATTTAATGGACTTTTAATTTTTTCAACTAAGCTGCACACACACACACTCACGGACATTCGAAAAAAAATGATTTTTTCATTTTAGGATCTCAAAACATCTATTTCCGCTGAAATCTCGGAATATACTTTTTGCTGGAATACAATACTTTCTCTATTTACTAGGTACATTGCACATATATACTATAAAAAGTAAAAATGTTGGAACACTTCTAAATGAGCACATCCATAATGCATAATAATTATCAATAGTTATTATTTAACACACACTCTTTGGGTTCTAAGGCAGAAATTTCCACTTTCCTCGTGATGTACTTATATGAATGCGGTGCCTTTCATAGATAAGCAACAACGGAAATAAAACCAAAACACTCATTAAAAACCTGATGTGTTCCATTCATATAATTCTCCATACCTGTTCTGCAACGAACTGTTATTACAAAAGCCTATCCTTCTGCTTACATCATGTTGATTGACATAACCACCAGAAACGAAGAGCTGCTCGCTTTGTGTAAATATGGATATATCTTGAATTTTGTGGGAATAGTCTATAAACCCCCCCCCCCTACAGTCTGAATAATGTTAGTATAATTGAAAAACTATAATATATAGACAAAAAGTTATCAAAATGTAAATATCGTTAAAGTCCACAATGATCTATGTCAAATAAAAATATTTTTGAGCATTAACCGTCTCCCATATATAGCACTTTGAATTTTCAAATATTTATATTTGCTTTATATAGGAAATCGCTTTCTTTTTCCCCCTTCTTCTTTCTTCTTCTTTTTTTTTCTCGTAGTCATGTAAAGAGCATGCAATTTCAAAGTCATCAGAAATAGATTCGCTTTGTTAAAATCTTACTATCGATTTACTCTTTTGTCCTTGTTATGCCTACAAGATTTTTCTCGATAAATAAGAAGTAGACAAAAGAGTAAACCTTTGTATGAATATTTAGAGTGAGTGGAGTTGAGCATGTGGTTACAGCATATCATATTTTTACCTACTCTGCCTAGTAGTATGTGCGTGCATAGTAGGTACTGAAGGTATTTTATTCCACTACAAAAAATCGATACCGAGATGTCAAGGAAATACATGTTTTGAGCACCCCTGTATACAAAAAGTACATTTTTAGAAAAAGGTTCGTCTATTTGTCTCCCTATCTATCTGTCTCTCAGTCTGTCTGCCTGTCTGTTTGTCTTTCTGTGAGCAGCACAGCTCTAAAACGAAAAACCTGGGATTTAAGTTTTGTATACTCCAAGGTTTCGACACAGAGACTTTTAGAAATATCTTCGCAACTCAAAATACCCCTTAAATAGAAAAAAAATCGAAAAAAAATATTTCCCCAAAAATGACTAACGATTTTGGTGAAGTCCTTTTCATTCTGCTCTTGTATAGTTGGCAAACCGTTCTTAAGATTATTGTCTGTTTCTTGATAGACAAAATCTTCTATACAAAAAATGTAGATCTCTTCAAAATTCACAATTTATGCCGTATACCTCTTTTTTTGAGTTAACCATTTCCAAGACATTCTGTATTATTGGTTTCACTTTTAAAATACTTAATTTTTTCTCAAACGGAATGTCGTCGTTCATTTTATATCTCTTTTGTTATACTCCTGGTCATCAAAGAGAAAGGAATTTCAGTAATTATATAACGACCACTTGTCGCTTTAGCCTTGCGATTTTCCTTATTTCCCTTGTGCTTACAAGGAATTAAGTAATAAGATCATTTTTGCCAATATTTACCTGATTAGCTTTAAGCAGATAGAAGAAATAAGCTTTAATAAGAATATTTTGTTACAGAATAGGTGGAGAATGTCATGTGAATGGAACACATCAGAGTTTTAACTTGTACTGTACGAGGATTGAATTGTGCATACAATTGTGGCTTCCTGCCGTAGGCTGAGTCTGCGGTCGCACGCAGACGAAGAAATCCATCAACCAAGTCTGGCAAACTGGCGGCAGCTCACAATCTTGTATTCCTTGAATGAGCATCCTAGAAAGCTTCTGCAATGTTTCAATGACCACAAAACATAGAGGTAGTTTTTCTCTTTGATCAGACTCGTTCTTGGATGCTGCCAGCCGCTTCACGCTGTTCTAATTAGAGACGTAAATTGTGCTCACACAGCCAGCTTGCTGGCAGAGATAAAGTGCAATGTTTAGATACATAAATCTAAAATGTGCTTTCTTAGAGGTTTCCTATTTTGCTTAATCATCAACTAAAGGACAGTGAGCTAAATGCAAAAAATCTGATGTGTTCCTTCCACACCATCCTCTAGCTGTTCCATTTACAGTAAGTATGCTTCAAAATTTGGCCGTCAGGCGCCCGGTCTGTCTCTCGGTCACATGCATGAATGCCAAATAAAACCTCAAATCACATTAATATTCATCAAAATAAACACAAAATATACCTTACACAGGATCTGTTGGAAATTTCTGGACAGTAGTAACTTTGTATGGTTTGAATTTTAATAATTTTGTTCCCTGTCATGCTGAAACTTTCGAAATGTCAGTTTCTTCTGTAAGACTAATCTCTAAGAGCTTTTCGAGGTGACGTTCTAACCTTTCTCCGATTTGTCTAATTTCTACTCCATAAGCACACGGCTGTTTACCTTTCTTTTCCTATCACAAATTGATCCCGTCTCCCTGCATTTATTTACAAGCAAACTATTCGGAGCCCGCACCCGGGAAATTAGTTTCATCCCTAAAAGATGGTGTAAACACACACGTATCGTACATAAACACTCTCTGTGGTACTGTATACTGCGTACGTACGTATGACGACAGAACGGGTGTAGGACACGCACGCAGGGAAAGGCAATGAAGGTCACATGGGCCGTTTCCTGACGGCCAAGTTTTGTAACAAACGTACTGTACAAACTAGTCTTATAAGAGATTATTCTTTTATCTAATGTATGATAATCGAGCCAAATATTAGCAGAATTGGTCTTTATTACTTGCTTCCTTGTAAATAAAAGGGAAATAAGTGAACACACATGGCTAAAGCGATAATCAAATCTTAAAAGATGGTCGCTATGTGAAATAACCGAGGTTCGCTTTACCAATTATGCAAAAGTCACTCGGAATGAAAAGACTTCAGAGGCTTTTCGCAGAAAAGTCAAGATATACATCTAATTCGCGATATAAGTATCTTAAATATACGGATATTAATCAAAATCGTTTGAACCATTTTTGAGATAGTCAAAATTTTCGAAATATGTTCCATATAAAAGGTAGTTTACTGTGTGGGAGGAATTTCTTGATAATCTTCGTTTCGTATCATTGGAAGATATTTTTAACTCTATATAGAATTTGAATATCTAATTTAATTAACCGAATTTTTACGTTTGAGTTATCGTGTTCACAGACACATGACCAGACACACTCACACGAACCTTTTTCTAATTGTTTTATATACAGGGGACCCTAAAACGTGTAATTCCAGTGAAATCAGGTTTCGAATTTTGGATGGAATGCTTCTCTACCTATGTACTAAGAAGAGACAATTCTAAAAAAAGCTGATGTGTTCCATTCACATGACTTTCTCTATCTATTCTGCAAACAAACTATTCTTACAAAATATGATTATTTTACCTATATCGCACTAATCAAAATAAACATTAGTTGAAATGGTATTATTACTGGCTTCCTTTAAGTAGAAGGGAACTACGAGAATACACCAGGCTAAAACAATAGGGAAACCTCCTTTTTCAAAGCTGGTCGCTATATAATACAACTGAATTATAATTGAAATATAAAACATAGTTGTGGTGGAACAGCACTTTCAAAAGTTCATAAAACATCCAGATAAAATCTATCTGTGAGTAGCTGTATACAATGTTTATATCAACAATATTCCTCTCTTCTATGTAACCGGAAAACATTCCAAGAAGTTCGTCCAGTGTTGTTAGCCTTTGTATTAGCTTTTTCCGGTCCTCGCGAAAGTTTGCTGACCACTTGTGAAAACGGTTGCATCCGTCTAGATATGCCCACGACCGAATGTCTTCTACCATGTAAGTACATTATACTTAGATAAGTTGGATAAATAGAGTCAGACTGAAAAATGCAATACCGTAGACGGGATTTAAACCATGGATCTCCCGGTCTCTAGCCTGTTGCTCTACTACTTAGCTACAATTTTTCAGTATGACTAACCTGTCCTACACACGGCTTGTGCGAAAAAACAATTAAATTGTACATCATACTTGATGGTGCACAAACTTCTTTCCTTTCAACACAACCTCACTTTTCCTTCGTAATTTGAACCTCGGATCTTCCGGTCTCTTGTCGGTTGCTCTATTACTGAGCTACCATGGCAAAATGTCGGCATGGCATTAAATTTCTCAACTGAGTTGTATGTTTCCCAGTAAACCACAGGGTGATCTTAAATTATTTTAAGATGACATATCCCAATGGTGACTTACAATGTCGTAAGTACTGTAAGTCCCGGGCTTCATAGTATAGCTAACTATTACGGTCAATTACTGTTAATTTAATTAATGTTTCACATAAGCCATGTTTAGGATAGGAGTTGGATAAGTAGTCAGACTGAAAATATCAGTGCTATAGCCGGGATTTGATCTCCGGGTCTCTAGCCTGTTGCTCTGCCTGCCACTGAGCTACAGTTATTCAATCTGACCCTACTTATCCAACTCCTGTCCTATACACGGCTTGTGTGAAAAAACAAAGTCTACACCATACTTGATGATGCACAAACTTCTTTCCTTTCAACACGATCTCACTTTGCCTTCGTAATGATGGAAAAGGAAGGACAGGAGCTGAAACGTTGTCATCAGAAAGAGCGAATGAGCAACTAGAAGTCTATTGTTCCGCTAAATTTTGTCACTGTTTGTTTGCTAAGCTTCGTAAAGAATGAGGGAATAGTAAAAGTGAATCACACTTATGCAAAAAAGAGCAACAGGTCTGTGTCACGGTCTCGTGCTCCATGTAACAAGAGGGGTGCCCGTCTGTGTAATGAAGCGACACGACAGCATTTATGTCGCAGAGTGCTCGTCACTGCTACTACTGGCGATGAAGTTTCTCTTCCGATATTCCTATTTGTGTCGCTCATTTGACTCAAGAGAAAACGTATTGCAGTATCCTTGTCGTACGTTTATATACCAGGTGGCCCAACGAAGTGTGCGTCGCTCTCGTGGTGTAATGCTCAAACCCGGCAGAGGACGATGGATTTTTCGGGTGTAAAAATCCTTAGCATAAAATGAGAACTGAAGCTTTCCTGGCGACGTAGCTTAGCATAGTTTCCTTCGGAAGGGAAGTAAAGCCTTGGTCCCGTGTCGTAGATTTATGGCACGTAAAAGAACCTCAAGCTTGATAAGGAGGCTCTGAGCAACATTAACCGGTATTTCACACCCAATATAGAATGAGACGCTGAGAACCACAACAGTTAAAGAGCGTCTATAAATAAAATTCTATTTCATTTTGGGCGACTGCAGATATTCCTTCGTGTGCTAAAAGTGTTGCAGAACTCATCGGGAATATTTCAAGTTATAACCGGTAAGTGGAGAACAAGCCGAACGACCTATGTTTTATGCCGTTTCCTTATCAGCGGAAACGGTGAGCGGGTGGCGCTCATTGACAGAGGAAAAACTAAAGTCGTCCTCGCCAGTCCCTCAATGATGGATTTTAACTCGAAACAACCCCGTTGAGTTCTGCAACTCTTTTAACGGTGAAATTGGACCATCTGGTGTTATGTATAGTTACACATTATCTTCTTGTATACATTTTGGGAACTCAAATTTTCAATATGTTTGCTTTTATTAGTTACTTCCAGGTGGTTTCATTTAGAGTTCTATATTAAGTTACCGAGCGACTGGCGCCGCGGTAGCTTGTGGGACTTGCATTCCGGATGTCGTGGGTTTGACTCCCGTATCCCGCGTTCTTGGTCCATGATTTTTTCGGGGTTTCCTTGGGTCACCAACGAATTTTGGATAGATTCATTGCATCCCCCAAAGTTCCTGTCCACATTTCCAGTCTCCATCACATCCTTATCTTCTGTTTCAGGGTTGAAGAATCAGGCGCCGGTAAACGATACGTTGTGCACTGCAGAAGTTTGTTTCTGGCGTTGTTGCGGGACCACTCTATCGGGACCCGCCTTCAGGTGTTTTCGGGCTAGGGAGAACCACGGAAGCTGAGCTTGTTGGTTGGGCGCAGTCGTCAACGCAGGCGTTCAATCTAGAGCCGTTAGGGACCCGTTCATACTTGCGTCCGACCTCAACGAATCTCGTCACCCTTCGGGGAGAGACATCCTCCCTCTCTGAGGTCACGTAAGTTGCAAAGGGCCCCAAAGGGCTGTGTGCGGTGCTCTGCTCCAGTGACTGGAGACCCCGTCCGTGAGATAATCCTTAATCTATCTTAATCCATATTAAGTTTTTACGCAGGTGGCGAATATATGTTTAATATTATTAATTCATCCAAAGGGCATAAACCTTAATCATATTGGTAAAGCTAATAAAATTAAAACAAAAATTCTAAACATAATAAAGTTATTAATAAATGTTTACGTTTAGAAGAAAATACTCATCGAAGCGGCGTGCGTTTCTGACGAAGACCATGTTGAACAGAACGAATATAAAGGACAGACAATCTAGGTTAGAAAGAAAATGGAGAAAGACAACATGGCTAACAGGTGTTTGACTGGTCTGCTGCAGGATGTCGCATTCACGGGAAACCTAGAATAACTCAGATAGAGAATGCACCCTAAGAAACAAGCTTAACAAAAAACATAAGTCGCGGACAAATAAAAATAAATATCAATGAACATTAACTTGAACTTTGAAGGTAAAAGTACTAGTGAATAGAGTACATTAATGTATCTGAATAAAGTGTACTCTGTGTTGTAAATTTAAATTGCTGTATTTGAATATCTTTGTCCTTTTATTTTCGTGTTTACCCTTTTAATTCTTTGTTTTTTATTTTTTAATAGATATTGTTTACTATTGTATGTATTGCTAAAGCACGTACGGTTTGTGGACCCGTGCAATTGATGAAACTCAATTTACGATACTGTTATTTCAATAAATGCACTTATTCATGTATGGGTTACTCAACAGAGGCATGCACTCGGCGCGAGTGGAGGAAAGGGATTAAACATGCCACGTCAGCAATACCCCCATAATGTAAAATATTACATTCACACAAATTCCTCTGTCCATTATCGCTTATTTTTATTTAGTTTCTACACACTATTATTGCGAAAGTGTATTTTTCAATCTACTTCGTGTTGAGTTAACCTTTTGCATAAATAAATTGTACATTTTGTTTTAAGTACACGGGCATAGAGGAAATCCAATGAGAACCACGTGTTTAAAGTTGGCCATGAAATGCCATACTCTTTCTAAAATATCGTGAGAAACAACTAAATATTTATAGCCCTGAAACAAATAATAAAAGTATAGAAAAATTCAAATCCATACCGAATAACGGATATCCGAAAATGGCTGATGCCAAAAAAGTAACTATGAGATCTAATGTTATAGAATGCTTTAAGGCTTGCCAATTAAGCAAAACTATACAAAATTCTTCCGAATGAAGAGACTATTCCTAGAAAATGTATTCAAATTGCAAATTTTATTTCTCATGTAAATGTTTTTAAAATACGGTACTTAAATGAAAAATGTTAGTGTCATTTTTGAAAAAGTCAAATGTTTCGCAAAATATTTTATGTAAAGCGTAGTTAGGGGAGGAATTTCTTGAAGATCATGTCGCATGTTTGGAAACAAATGAATTCCAACAGAGCGGGAGGTCGCGGTTCAGTCCTAGTGGCCGCTCTGCTTGACCAATGGGTTTTTCGGGGGTTCTCTGGTGGATATGCTTATTACATCCCCAATATTTTCCACTACACCATTTTATGTTCCCATTATTTCCTAATCATCTCTCTTTTAGGGAAGAACCAGGTGACGGTATTCGGTGGGTTGTGGCTGGATGGTGGAATGCGCATTGTAAAATATTATCCTAGGAACATTTGATCGGGATCCGCCTTCGGGTTTAGGGCTCCTGGGTGTCCGCCGGGAAGTGCGGGATCAGTGATAGTGGCCTAGGGCGGCGTTGGAGGCGTTCCAACTGCAGCTGTTAGGGACTCCGTCAATACTGTGCACCTGGCCATCCGTATCTGGTCGCCTTTGGGTCTCAGATAGAATCAGTCTAGTAAACGCTAGTGCAGTTGGTTCACGAAGGGCATGCAGCCTAACCTCAGCTAATAACTGGAATGTCCATCTACACGCCCCAGTAAAGGGAAACGTCTGCCTTGTCCCTGAAAACCAGTAGCAATCCTGATTTTAAGGAAGTGACACTCACTTGATGACTCCATGCGGAGTCTCAGATGCCAAAATTCCTAATTCACGTGTTGTATAGAGTGAGAAAGCCGCTCTAGAAACAGATGGTGATGATAAGAAGTGACAACTCTGCAGAAAGAACTGCAAAAGCAGGATTTATATTGTGAAACGATTATAAGGTTTCTTCAAAGAAGGCGGTTGAACTGCACACGCGTTAACTAGACTGACTCTGAATAGCAAAGGACCTTGTGCTGTGCACCAGTGTCCTAGAGACCGTCCGTGTCTAATCCTAATACCAATCCTTTTAAATTGATGTCTATCTGACATTTCGCTTCTGACATTTCGTCTCCTATTATATACCTGGTAGAAAAATAAAAAGGAGCTGTATTTTGTTTTCTCCAAAATTATTTCTGAAATATATTATTGACTTATTTCACTCTTTCTTTCTTTCCCTGTTTACCCTCTTGATGCAGGACTTATACCTCAGGACTTACAAACAAGCGCCTGGTATCAGATACCAGAGGAGCAGAGGCTCTGGATCAGAAAGAAGTCAGGATGATGATGAGCCCTATGCCTGGTATGGAAGTGAGGAAGTGGGTGATTTTGAAATGACAATGAAACGGACGAAAGAAAAGATTTTATGGAGCAATTGTGGAATGAATAGCGAGGGAAACCGGAGAATCTGAAGTCGTCCTCCGTTCACATGACCGCGGGTTCAAACCCGGTGGAGGGCAATGGATTTTTTCGAGCGTAAAAATCTTTAGCATGGCTTCCTTAGGAAGAGAAGTAAAGCCGTTGGTACCGTGTCGTATATTTATGGCAGTAAAAGAACCTCAAAGGCCTCTGAACACATTTATGCGGTCTTTCACGCCCAATACAGAATGGGACGCTGATAGTTAAAGAGCGTCGATAAATTAAACTCAATTTAACTTAATTTAATGTTTGATAACCCGAAGAATATCTACCCTGACGCTTTTTACCCCAAATCCCACATACGGTCTCTTGAATCGATGCCGATCCCGGTGGCCGCACTCACTAAAGTGTCTCGCTTTGGCGCTTCGTGGTGCACAGGATCGTGGATTCGAGTCTCGCCTTGGGCATGGGTGTTTCTGTGTTTGTAAATGTGTCCATGTTTGTGTATGTATATGTAAAAGGAAAACGTTAAGAATAATAAGGTATACTAAGGAAATATAGGAAACTGGAAAAAATGGAGAAAAAAGAAATACAGCGCCGGAGTCCTGACAAGCCTCCGGAACTGTATTTTTATAAAAAAAAATTAATTTAAAAAAGAAAAAAAATTGAACCCGGGCTGCCAAGGCGAGAGGCGGGCGGTCTAACCAATTAGGCAAGGCGTCCCCAATACTGGACAAACATTGAGGTCTTATATCTAGATAGGGAAAAAAAAAAAGAAGTCAATGCTGTGCTTACAATCGGGTTTTATAAAACATTGGGAAGACGTCCTCCGTTTTTGTTTAACGTACACCACCATTCTTTCTACAACTCCATGCACAGCATTTTTCAGATGATGTCTTAAAATATAAGCAATTTCTTCGGGATAACTCTTTCAGTTACTGTTGAGTTGTTGGATGCTTCAGGAAAACTCGTTCTTTAAGCTAAACCCACAACGAAAATGTGTTGGATTAAGATTTGGAGATCGTGGCGGCCACTTCTTTTAAAAATATCTACTAATGACACGATCACCAAAGATCTGGGAAATTCTTTATTTTGCAGGGTTGTAGATATGAAGCATCTCAGCATCAGTGGCGTCACTGATTACCTTTGGCCTTCCAATTTCTTCTTATCAGCAACAGAACCATTTTACACAAACTTCCTGAGTAAATTCCCATAATAACGAACGACACATTGGCCTGTTCTTAAACAGTTAAGAATTCTAATTTTCTCAGACCTTGAGAAAAACCGCTCTTGCATTCATACTAGCATTGAATCAGCTGTATTTTATCATTTAGGGATAGAGCCATGATTTATAACTTACTAATTCTTATACCAGTATGTACAACATTACTAATGTTTTATTCAACAAAACTGTACCCATGGTAATGGTGAACTGTAAAAAGAAAGAACAAAAGAAAATAAATTGCTTTCCCAGTATGTGACTTTTTTATTTTTATCCTATTCCAAATATTATAATATTTATATTGGTTTCTGAAATAATTGATATGTAAGTTAACCGTTCTGAACACACATTTGGTAATGTAAGCTAAATTTACAATTCATTTATTAATTGCCATGCTAACAAGCACTGTAAGTACTTACAGTAAGAGTTTGAGAGCTCATTAATACAGTACAATTAGGAAATGACGTAAACATCGGCATATCTTTGCTTCGACTTCGCTGATAAAAAGTGAAGCACATGCTAGATCCGCAGTTTCTTTAATAGCAATGTCGCTCATTTTTATAGCTTTTACTGCTTGATAATAACTATGAAAAATGGAAATATTAAATTCGGCTACATAAACAAATAACTTAACAACCAAGACATATGCTACTTCAAGTAAAGAATCTATTGCAAAATTATTAACAAAAGAATGTATAAGAAGGCTTTGTCCATATAATTTAGATGTACCCTTTCTTTTGTTCACATCGAGAATTCATTTTTTCTTGATGTTCAATAAAATATCGAAAAGATTTTTTTTGTTTACAGTTCTTTGAAGTATTTCGAAAAGTAATTGGCTAACCGCAAACTGTAAGTAACTTATCAGATCTTGAATGCTTGGGAAAACTCGGCCCTGCGGACCTCGTATTCCCAATACGCATTCTCGACCTAATATGTATAGCTTACTGTTCTTAGTACACAATATACTATTAAGTGACTTTTGAAAGACCCTGTGTTACGGCGGGTGGCACTGTACTTGAAGGAAGAGCTGTTTCTTGAGAAGACGGTCCAGAGCAGATTACGGCATGTGCATTTCCGGTTGGTATTTTAGATGAGGAAGGGTGAACGTGCCCAGCAGTTGGGCAGTGCAGCAAGCATAAACAAAGCCACGCACCGTGAAGCAGAAATATCTATAGGTATGTTGTTAATCAAGGAGTTGGAACCCTAACGGACAAACTTACTCACTGACCATCAGCAGAAAAACCGTGGAAACAATAATCCAGTTCTTTTGTTTTGGGTATTCTGCAGAGCGTGTGCAATTTGTGCAGGTTATTAGCGGTTTCACGCTCAATAACTTGCTCACAAAACATCTCCTAATTACAAAATGTCAACAATTCATTTGCATGCTTACATCTTCTTTAACATTAGGTCCTATCGTGATTATGAGCCTTTATATCTTTAAGTTCAGATTTTTGTTTCCTATGGAGAAGCAAAATCTTTTGAAAAACTGAAAATCAAGAGTGCTGGGATGTATTTTACTTCCTCCAGTATGCACCATGTATAATACACATAGTCGGTAGAGAAGATATTGCATTCCACCCAAAAAGTCAATCCTGAGATTTCACTGGAAATATGTTTTGAGATCCCCTGAATAAAAAATATTTATAGAAGAAGGTCCGCGTATATGGTGTGTGTGTGTGTGTCTGTCTATCTGTGTCAGGATTGCATAATTCAAAAACGAAAACTCAGTTAAATACCAAGTTTGGGATCTAAGTTTAGTATTCTCTAAGGATGGGACCCTGACTCAAGCTACCCATTACATGGAAAAGTTCGATTTTCTAAAAAATGGCTAACCATTTTTATTAAAATGTCCTATATTAAAGATATTTACAATAGCAAATTAAATATATTCTGAATTTGTGGGGAAGGCCCCTGAAGTCGCCTTCATTCTGAATTACTTCTAACTGGTAAAACGTAAGAGGCAGAAAAAAAAACTTATTACACAATAAATATAGATCTCGTTAAAACACAATTTTTTATATTTTTTTGTGAATATAATTATTGCAAAGATAGTTCCTGTTATTGGTTCAATTTTAGAATACTTTCTCTAGTTTTCTCAAACGCGAGGCTTCAGCCGTTTCATATCTCTCTTGTTTTAATCCTGGTCATTGAAAGAGAACCAAATTCAATGAAGTCGCATAGCGACTCTTCGCTTGAATGAAAAATATGAATGCCAACTTCCCTAGCTTCCTTTGGGAGGGAAGTAAAGCTGGCGGTCCCGTGTAATGTTTATTTGCACGTAAAAACCCCATACTTTGAAGGAAGAAGGTTCCTGTGGAACATTTTCCGCCATTTAGCGTCCGCAAGTCATGATTTTGTCCTACAGAGTCATCTGTGGGTGACGAGCGATCCCTCGTCACCATGGCGTATAGCGATGAATTCACAAACTAGAAAGTTAAATCCGACCATGAAAACATCAACCTAACGATACCCTTTGCTACATTTTGGAGATACAAGAAATATTACCATTTCAGAAAAGTGTTAAGCAAATTTTAACCTATAATAAGCAATATCTCGGAAACGTTTAGCTTCACAACAAAAATGTATTTGACATAAATTGTGTTTTTGACGAGATCTACGCGTTTTGTGTAAAAGGTTTTTCTCCGTTTTTCACGATTTACCAGTTACATAAAAGTCATTGAGAAAAAATGACTACGTCAGAGGCTATTCCCAGAAAATTCAAAATAAACATTTCATTTGCCATATAAATATCTTTAATATACGGTATTTTGATCAAAATCTTAAGTTGTTTTTTAAAAAATAAAAATGTCAAAATATTTTCTGTGTAAATGGTAGTTTCTTGAAAAGGAATTTTCTTGCAAATGTTCGGGTCGTATCCTTGAAAGATCCTGAACTGAAATATAAAGTTTGACAGTTACAAATTGTCATTTTTAGTTATGCTGTTCATACACACAGATACATACACACAAGCGCGCGGACCTTTTTCAAAAGAAATGCGTTTTATATTCAGGGGACTCTAAAACGTGTATTTCTAGTAAAATCTCGGTATCGAATTTTTGGGTGGAATGCAATACCTTCTCCAGATGTGTACTATGCACGAAGCAAAGAAAGAAAAAGTGACAAAACAAGAACCGTAAACTTTTATTTTAAATATACATGTTGGGATTGGCCCCTGCGGCTCATTAACTTATTGGCATTATAAAAAGTATTCCAATATAGGATTATCGGCGGAATCAGTATTAAGGGTCTCTGGCATAGATGTGTGTGTGTGTGTGTGTGTGTGTGTGTGTGTGTGTGTGTACGTGTGTGTATGTACAAATAATAAAGCGAGACTTATTTGCCATTTTGACTAATGCATGTAAGAAAGGAAAAGTTATACGACTGCGCGACATGTTATGAAGCTTTTACTTTCCCTGAATTTCCTGCTTCTCATCGTAATTTTTAAGCACATAAACTTTAGTACCAAACCATTCTTAGCAGGCAATAAACCCAGATACTAACTAGGCTTTGTGTAGAAGGTCGGCGTTTCAACGCTCTAAAAAAAAGAAAGCAAGTAGGAAAACATAATACGGGATTTCTCCAAGTTTCTTTTTAAGCACAAAAGAAGTATATCCAGTTGCTCTCCGAGTGAGATGGCTCTGCGAAAACTTGTGAGGCTCTAGGTTCGATACCTGGCAGCCTCCTACACTGACAATGTAGCTGGCTTTCGTGGTTGCGCTCGTTCAAGTGCCTAGATTTGGTGTTTCATGGCGCACGGGATCGTGCGTTCGAGTCCCTCCTTGGGTATGGGTGTTTGTGTGTTTGTAGAGGTATATAAAAGCCGGTCCCCTTGGCCGCGCTCGCTAAAGTGCCTCTCTTTGGTGCTTTGTGGCACAGGGGACCGTGCATTCGAGTCCCGGCAAGGGTGTTTGTAATTGTGTATTTATGAATGTGCATGTGTCAGTAAAAAGAAAACTGTAAATAGGTTAACGTAGGAAACTGAAAAAGAGAAAGAGGAATATGCGCCGAAGTCCTGACAAGACTCCGGAACTGTACTTATTATTATTATTATTATTATTATTATTATTATTATTATTATTATTATTATTATTATTATTATTATTTTTATTATTATTATTATTATTATTTATTTTTTTCTTTTTTCGGTTTTCCCTGGTCGCCCAGGCGGGAAGGC
Source organism: Hymenopus coronatus (assembly GCA_030762935.1). Lineage (NCBI taxonomy): Eukaryota > Metazoa > Arthropoda > Insecta > Mantodea > Hymenopodidae > Hymenopus > Hymenopus coronatus. Next base: position 96,528,632 of record CM060892.1, read on the forward strand.
ATATTCTACCATGATTCTCATTTCTCTCATTTCCTGTCATTTTATGTCATTTGATGTTTCAGGTGTCCTTTCATATACTTCAGTAGATGGCATATGGAAGTCTTTGTGTCGCATTCTTGGAAAATGCTGAACTTAATTATCAAATTAGGTATTTAAGAAACGTTTCAAAGGAAACAAAAATGAATTCGTATAAAACAATGGCAGTACCAATGTTGATTTATAGATCAGGAACTGGCCATTTGACAAAATTGGAAATATTATAAACTGCAGAAATGCGGTTTCTTAGAAGAGTAACGCGTTGAGACCAAAAGAGGAACGAAGAAAACAGGAATGAATTAAATATTTTAGATTTGATAAGATAAGAACAAATAAATATAATTGGTTTCAACATTCTTAAAAATACTCTTCTTGGATGCAGAGGACCACACTGAAATTCCAGTATCGAAGTTTTGGGTGGAATGCAATACCGTCCCACGGAGCCGGATAGCTCAGGCGTAATGTCTGTGACCCGCATTCGGAACTTCTAGGTTCGAATCTCATGGTCCGACCAATCTGGCCGGGGTTTTTCGTGGTTTCCCTCAGTCATCAAAGTAAATACCGGATTGAATATTTAATACCACAACCCAAAGCTCCACTTCAGTCTAAAACAAAAGTAAAACCGAAAATAGATGGTAATTGCGGTTGCATTGCCATCTATCCATGGATAGTGCAAGCAGTAGACAGCGCCATCCCTAACCCCATCTGCCTGTCGGGAAGCTAAGTGGTGAGAACGGTGTGAGAAAATGAGATCTTAGAAGGCTAGCGGCACTTTACAATCTGACTACAGATGTCACTAGCTGACTAGTAGTAGTGCAGCTAGGATGAACGACCGTGCAACATCATCTGTTTGGTGCTAAGCGAAAGTTGTAGGAACGGAGATGGGACCCTAAGAGATTTCTGTCCACCACATACCATAAACCTTAGTGGACAGTTCCATCGCGAAATGACCGAGTTTTTAAAGCGGCATAAAATAAAATAGACTAAAAAATACCTTCTGTACCTTTATGTTAGGTTCGAAGTAGAGAAAACAAAATGCATGCTTTTTTGACATTAGGTTATAGAAGAGCGAGCAGAGCATGTTATGTGAATGTAACTCATCAGATTATTCATATTATGGTAAGCATAAATACGAGGGTCATTCAGAAAGTGGCAGACAAATTGGCATAACTAAATGATACTGAAAGTTATCATTTACAAGTTATTTATTTTCAAAATGACAGTACCTTACTCTATTTTTCAACGAAATCTCCATTCTGTCAAGATATTTGTTGTCACGTGTAACATCAATGCCGATATTATACTTTTCTACCGCGAAAGAACTCATTCGTTTTGTTTTTGTTTGTTTTTTGTTTGTTTGTTTGTTTTTTATGTATACAATTTTCAGCCAATCGAATATTACTGGCAAATAACGCAAGTGTATGGTGATAATGTATGAACAAATTTTCAGTGAGGAAATGGTACATAATTTGCGAGTAATCAAGGAAGAACCAGTGTGTACGATAAAGACTGGAGTGGAAGTTCATCAATCGTTATGGAGAAGTTGAAAGCAAATGTTGATGATTAAAGAATTAAGAAAAACCTGTGTTTCACTTTGGACACCGTACATGAATTTTTGGATGGAAAAGATTTCCCAACCGATGAAGATCTCAAAGTGACAATGACATCTTGGCTCGTATCCTTAGCGATGGAAGAGTATAACATCTGCATTGAAAAACCGGTACCACGTGACAATAAACACCTTGATATTAATGACGATTACTTTGTAAACAAAGTTTTGTGGTGATAACTTTCGTTATGCCAAATCGTCTGTTACTTTCTAGATGGCCCTCGTATTTTCTTCTGACAAATGTTCGTTCAGAAATCTGATACTGTATTGACCTGATGTGCAATTGGAATGTGCGCACAAATTGCCCAGTTGTAAATCTTTGCACAAAAGGGTGGAATGTCGCCGATTAACATTTTCTTTTGGAAATTATGTTATCTCCTACAAGGCGGAAGTTCTCTGCAGCGACCTCTGACCTTCGTATTCAAGGTGCTGATGACCTACTGAGATAATCCCCTTTTGGTGAACGTGTGTTATTGGAAGGTCATATAGGCGCCTCTGTGACCTCTAAGGTCACACTAGGGGCAATAACACTGCATCACAAACACCGCCACATGTTTCTGGTCTGAGCGCCCTTCCCAAAATGGGATTAAAAGCCGGTAGCCGACAACGGGATCTGAAGGCATATAAAGAATGTTGATCTACAAGGAGAGGTAACATAATCAAACAAGCCTCCCATATATGCAAGGATCAATCTGCAGACGTCATTATTGAGGATGTCGAACTGGTTGAAAATTGAAATTTTGATTCGGATAACATTCTCTATTGTTCGTGACGAAGTAATGATAGAAACTAACTCTACCGTTATCATTTGCACTGCGCCACAAAGATGGAATTTGCAACTTGTTTTCTAGCAGATGTGGAAACTATGAACCACGTTTGTCTCTGAAAATTGTGTTCTTTAACTTGGGAAAGGTCGTAATAACCTTCACATATTTGCAAAGATCAAAATCTATACATTTTATTGCCAAGCATAACTTTATAAAAAGCTTAATTGTTTCACTCACATGACTTTCTCTATCTGTTCTACAAATAAACTCTTACAAACCATTATTTTACTTTCTATTCCATAATATTCAAGAAATACATTTGCAGAATAGTCGTATTACTTAGTTCCCTATAAGTAGAAGCGAACTAAAGGAATACGCTATGCCAAAGCGATAGTCAAATGTTTTAAAATTTGTCGCTTTGCGATTGTCTTTGCATAGCCACGAGTAAAAAATTAAAAAATTAATAATAATTTTAAAAAATATGGTGGCTGCCTATCTGATAAAAGTATAAGGATATTAAAATCGAAACCAATAACAAGGAATATATCGAAAACGGTTGCTTCCACAACAAAAATGTAAACGATATAAATTATGAGTTTTGACAAGACCTACATTTTTGTAAATCTCTTACGCTTTACCACATATGCAAATGTAATCCTGAATGAAGAGGTTATTCCCAGGAAATTCAGGATATGCATTTTATTTGTCATATAAATATACGAGGTATGTCCAGAAAGTAAGTTCCGTTTGGTAATAAAATTAAATTCTGTACAGATACAGAATAATTATTTATTGCACAAAATTCTACAACTCTTAAACTACTTTTCCACATAACTGCCGAAATTTGCAGGCATTTGTCATAGCGTGGCACAAGGTTTTGTATACCTTCTTCATAGAAGTTTGCCGCCTGTGTCTTCAAAAAGTTGGAAACATTTTCTTTCAGCTCTTCGTCATTGTTGAAGTGTTGACCGCCAAGGAAAGACTTGAGATGTAAGAACAGATGAAAGTCGCTAAGAGCGAGGTCAGTGTTGTACGGAGGATGGTCAAACACGTCCCAGCCAAATCCCTGTGGGAGGTTTTTCGTTACATTTGCAGAGTGTGGTCGTGCGTTGTCGTGAAGAAAAACAACACCTTTTGACAGCAATCCTCGGCGCTTATTCTGTATTGCGCGGCGCATTTTCCTAAGTGTCTCGCAATAAACATCTGCTTTGATTGTTTGACCACGCGGTAAGAAATCAATGAGTAAGATGCCTTTCCAGTCCCAGATCACTGTGCACATCATTTTTCGAGGTGTCAAGATTTGTTTCGGCTTAACCTTTGCTGGGGATGAAGTGTGCCTCCATTCCATTGATTGCTGCTTACTTTCAGGGGTGTCGTAAGAAACCCAAGTCTCATCTCCTGTGTCTATCTGTGTCAGAAATTCCTCGCCGTCTTCATCATAACGGGTTAAAAACTGAAGTGCACTACCCATCCGTTTTGTTTTGTGTTGCTCAGTAAGAATCTTTGGTACCCAACGTGAGCAAAGTTTACGAAATTTCAGTTTTTCGGTAACAATTTCATGAATTACTGATCGTGAGCTTTGGGGAAATTCCATAGCGAGAGCACTAATTGTAAACTTGCTGTTTTCCTGGATCTTGTCATCAATCGCGTGAACCAGTTCTTCTGTAATCAAAGATGGACGCCCCCTTCGTTCTTCAACGTGCACTTCACTACGTCCTTCATTGAACTGTCGGACCCATCTTCTCACCATTGAATCACTCATCGCATTTTGTCCGTAAACTTCGCAAATTTGCCGATAAATTTCAATTGGTTTCACTTTCCTAGCATTCAGAAAACGAATCACAGATCTGATTTCACAAGCGGCGGGATTTTCAATCAACACCGACATTGTAAACAAGCACAACAAAGCGTATGTGGCTGACAGAGATCTCAAAATGGCGCACGTTTCTTCTCCTTGATATAGAGCGTCTACCGCGCATGTGCGGAACTGCGATCGCAGCGCTGCAGCGGAGATAAATTGAAACGGAACTTACTTTCTGGACGTACCTCGCATTTAATTAATGATATTAATATATAGTGCTTTAAGCAAAATTATTATAGCCAATTTTGAGAAAATCAAAATTTTCGAAAATTCTTCCATCTAAAGAGTAGATAGTGGTGGGGGAATTTGTTGAAAATATTCATTTCTGGGAGATAGTAAACTTAAATATCAAATTTGGTATTTAACGGTCTTTTCGTTTTTGAGCTGTCCACAGACACACACAAGCGCGCGTGCACACAATCACACACACTCTCTCTCTCACACACACACACACACACACACACACACACACACACGTTTTTTCTAAAAATGTTTTTTTTATTCAGGGTGTCTCAAAATTTCAAGTGAACTCTGGTATCGAAGTTTAGGGTGGAATACAATACCTTCTCTATGCACTTAAACATTAGCAGAAATTGTCCTATTACTTGCTTCCTTGTAAGTATAAGGGAAATAAGGGAATGCACACGCTTAGGCGATAGTGAAATCATTTAAAAATTGGTCGCTATCTGAAACAATTGAAATTCGGCTCTCTTTGCATGGCCAGGAGTAAGTACATTTTTTGTGTATTAAGTATTTGTTGTCTCTCAGGTTTCCCATTTAGGGAAATTTCATTCAGAATAAAGAGGTTTTCAGAGATTATTTGCGTGGAATGCAATACCTTCCCTATACACTATATGCACAGTATGTGTAGAGAAGGTAAAATTGGTGTGTGCTCCATTAGCGGAGAAAAAATTATAGAGCCAATATTTTTTCCACTCAACAGTTGATGCGCATACATACGTGTAAATGATGTTGCCCCCCCCTTTTTTTTTAGAGAGTTAATAGATAGGCCTGTTTTTACAAGATTCTGCAACAACTCTTACGGTGAATGTTTCGATGAGAACAATTGAAATTGTGTTTGAGGACAGAATAATTAGTGGAGATTTTTGGCTCCCTCGCTCCCACCTCACCCCTGCGATTTGTATATCTGAGATATATTAAAATACAAAGTGTACAAGACAACCCACATGCCCTAAAAGAATCAAAACAAATATTTACCTGGAAATTGCCAGCATTTCTCAATGTGAACAACGGTGAGTGAGGAATAGTTTCCTAAAGAGGCGTCAAAAATGTATGAACAACTACGGTGGCCAGTTTCAAAATTTCTTTTCAAAAAGTTGATAAGCCTTTAAAAGCAGTTTTAAAATGTTTTTATGGCTGCATCCGCGCCCTTGCACTATAGCGACAACGAGCGCCGATGATGCGGACAAGAAAACGTCGCGCAGGTGACTCCCAGTTCATTGGCTCTCCCTATAAAATCGGATTTTGGGGTATTTTTTGTAGTATTTAATGCCCGTTTTTACTACTTGTGGCACCTCAGGCGATGACACTGGTGATAGATGAAATGAAGATGGAGCACTGATGGAATGCAATGGCGGGGAAAACTGGAGAACTCGGAGAAAACCCGCCCCTGCGCCGCTTTGACCACCAAAATCTCACGTGCGGTCGCTTGGGATCGAAGGTGAGAGGCGAGTGGTCTAACCTCTCGGCCACGGCGCGGCCTGGATTTTGAGGTAGAATGCAATACTTGCTCTATAGTAAATAGTGGAAAAGCAGTTCAAGAAACGTGTGAGGCTCGCCCGTTCGTGTTGGCCACTCCGACCATAGATTTTTTGTGGCTTCACCGGGTCGGGTCGGTAGGTGAATTCTGAGTTCCCTGTCCATCAATAACTTCATCTGCTTCACCTTATCTATTTCAGGGTTGTAGAGCCAGGCAACGGTTGGGATGTTGATGGTGAAGGTTGCGCTCTGGAAGCGCTTGTGGTTGGTTGGACTGCTGGAGTGTCACGTCTAAGCGAAACCTTAGGTTGCGAGGGGCTAAAGCGGGGCCAGTAGGCATCATGATTAAAATCGTTAGGAACCTAGCTGGCGCACATCGTCGCCCGGATCTGGTCGTCCTTCAGTGTACTCTTCATCCCTTCCTCACAGGGGTCAAGTTAGAAGCACAAAGGCCCACTGTGGCCTACATCAAGTGCTGCTCTCCCATTACTGGAGGCTTACGTCTGACTACTCCAATTGTTACAGTTGAAAACAATTTGGTAACTAAAACCAGCAAGAAAATAAAATTTAATTTCACTATGCACGTCTATAGGTAAGTGCGTCCTTTAAGTCAGTTTCACATACAAAAGCCAGGCCAAACAAGTACATACAAGTATATGTCAGGTTAAGTAAACCCGACACGTAGAAATGCACTCAAGCGACAATGCTCACCTGTCTCTTGCCTTTTAAGCTGCATATACATATGTCTGTTTCCAGTTTTTCTGCGTAAGAGGTCTCTCCATAAGAAGCAGCCAGAACATTCTCAAAAGGTCTTACAGCTCTCCAACGGGTTCTGCATGTTGACGTATTTGTCGTAGGTTTTAAGTCCTTCCCACGTTGCACAAAGGACGTTGACACCTTGCGTGATGAGCAGGAAAGAAACCACAAATAATCTGCTGTGTTCCATTCACCTAATTTTCTCTACAAATTATTGTTACAAAGCATTATTACTTTATTTATATCGCGGTAATCGAAATAAACTAGCTGAAATTGTTATATTACTGCCTTCTAAGTAGGAGCGAAATAAGATAATAAACCCACTAGCCTAAAGCAATAGTCAAATCTTTTAAAAAGCCAGACGCTGTATGAAACAACTGAAATTCGATTTTCGCTTTGCACGGCTAGGAGTAAAAACAAAACACAAAACAGATGAAATCGGCGAGCTGACTTCTCCTCCGGAGGTCCCAAGCTCGATTCCCGGCTGGAGCGGGGATTTTTTTTTTTAACCAGAATTATTCCCTATCCCCCACAGAGTCTGGAGGTATGTATGTGAGAGTGAATGTGTGTGCGTGTGTGTGTGTGTGTGTGTGTGTGTGTGTTTGAGGAAAATAAAACGATTTAAACCCAACGTAAGGAACCTAAGGACGAGTTATTTCTAATGCAGAGCCCCCGACATGGCCTTAAATGTTAAAGGGGGCCTACATAAATGAAACAAAAAAAAAAAAAGATGAAACGAAAGATGGCCTCCGGTTTGGGAAAAGTTTAAGTAGCTTAAACTTGGAACTAATAACAAGGAATATCTCGGAAACGTTGACTCTACAAAAAAATGTTTATGGCATAAATTGCATGCTTTAAGAGGTTTACTCGTACATGTTTTGTACATAGGTATTTGTCTATTGTATACAGTTTACCATATACAAAATTCATCCAGAATGAAGAGATATTCAGAGGCTATTCCCAGATAGCTCAAGATAAACATTTTTTTATTTTTTAATTTTCATGTAAATATCTTTAATATACGTTATTCCTCCCCAATGAAGAATACTTAACCAGCTATTTCACGGAAAATTCATGTTTGTCATGTAAATATAAGAAATGCATTTACGCTTTGGAAATTGTGATTTTTTTTTAATGTTGACGTTATATAATAGCACATAGTTTCTAGTTTTCAAAAAATATATATTTTATATAATTTTGTTACAATTAAGTTAGAATTTTGTGGCTCACTGCACTGCTTTTCTGAGCACATTGCTGAAATTTCATTATAGTATTTCTTCTAAACTTGACCAAAATTGCCAACATTTTTACAGTTTTAAATCACGATTTTGAATAAAATCACATTCGTTTTAAATATGTTTATGAAAAATCACATTTATATGTTGAATTTTCTGGGAAAAGTCTCTGGATGACTCGTACTTAAGAACTAAAACAACAGCTTATAACATAAAAAGTGTAGATTTCGTTAAAACTCACAATTAATTTTAAACACATTTTTATGGAGTTAACCACTACCAAGAGGTTCCTTGCTAATGGTTTGAAACAATTTTTCTCAAATGGTAAGTCGTTATTCGCATTTTTTCTCTTTTTCAATTAAAAGGAGCGGGATTTCAAAGTCATTAAATAGCGGCTATCTCTTTAAAAATGTTATTGTCGTTTAAGCTTACTGCACTCTGTATTCCCACTGTTTCTGCAGGGAAACATGAAATAAACCATTTCGATAAGTGTTCATCACGATTAAAATGGAATAGTTGAAGAATAAGTTTTATAAGAAGTTTGCTGAAAAATCGGTAGAGAAATTAATGATAATTTCAGACATTATTTTGTTATTGGCTGATAACAATTGCAATTCTTAACAATTTAGGTTAAGAAGTAGGTTCACGAAGGAGGCAGTTCACTGGATGTTATTTGTGTAAGGAATTCACCTAATGCACATATCGAGTTTCAATCTGCAAAGAGATTTGTGTTCAGGAAAACAGAATTTTATTCCCTATGATTACCAACAATATCATCATCATCTGCCTTATAAAAACTCCACACCTTATTGCGGGAAGTTTTCGGTACAAAATTGTAGTTTTTCTCCCTAACAATAAACAACCTCGTTCAAAGACCTTTTATAGCGGTCATATCGCTTTATTTAGGTATCGAACTAAATAATCCATGGGAGAATTAGGAGAATGTTGCTGCACATGCAACCATCAAAACGTATGTGTGGAGCGTGTAACATAGATTGCTCGAGTATGGCAAAATTCTTTGGAAAAAATATTGCTGACTGGAATGGGTGGTCTTGATTGATTTATTGACGCTCCAACGATATCGTTCATTCAAAGCTGAATAAACCCTTGGTTACAAAATGTAGTAAAGGTTGTGAATTTTTTGATATAAAAAGATGCTGGATTGGTTTAACCCAGATCAAGTCAACGCTTTTTTTTATTATTAATTCATACTAATGTGATATTAGTAATTAATTTATAATTCGTTCCCAATTAGAGGTAGCGTCTCTACTCTATTTGTTTCCCTCTGAATGTGATACTAAGCAAGGAGAACTTTATTTTTTAATTTTAAGGAGTTTATTTATATTTCTGTGTTATAACGAATTCATAATTTGCAATCTTATTTCTGCGTTCATAACTATTCGTTATTTCATAAACATTGTATATATATATTAATTATTTGGAAAATCAAGAGTTTTGGAAAGTATTAAAAGTAAACATCTTCTACAATAGTTAGTTTTACTATATAACGGATCTCTTTGTTAACTCACTGTAAATATATACATATATTCCAAAGATATATAAAAATATATAAATATATATCTTAGGAAACGCAATAGTGAAAATGTATAGCATATACGTATCTGAGAATATCCTAATAATTTGTATTTATTTACGTACTAGGAATAATAAAGTGCGTTAGGCACCAAAAATATCGTGGCAAACCGGAAGCTTGATTACACATTTCTCCGAAAGCTGAACAGAACTTCTACCTGTGTCTGAGCTATAGCGCAAAGGAGAGAGGTCATCCTATAAACAAGCGGCAGAAACAAATAAACTTAGCTTGTCTCCCCTCTAAGAAGGAAGTTTGGTGGTGGCCACACTCGACAAATATCTGAAAACAGCGTGTGTTTTGCAAGACATTTTTTTTCCATCACTTGTCAAAATGTACGCATGATATTTCTAGTATTATAGTACTAGTTTTGTTTCGGTAGGCTGCAGAAGTCAATATAGTTAAAAATGTAAATATTGCTAAGATGAACATAAAGTAGCTTTAACGCTTTGGTTCTCGTTAATCATTAAAGTACATGTATATTACATGCATTGTTGAAGTGATTACTAGGTTCAAAAGATGTTACGTCTATTGGAAACAAAAGAGCACAGAATGTATCAAGTAAACAACTTCATGGTTGCTCTTATGGAAAAAATCTGATGTGTTCCATTCACATGACTTTCTCTACAACTCTGCAATAAATTATTGTTAAAAAGCTTATACTTCCATTTACTTCCTGCTAATCGAGAAAAAATTAGCAGAAATAGTCTTATTACTTGCTTTCTTCTAAGTAGAAGTGAAATAAGGGAGTACCATAGGTTAAAGTGATAGTCAAAAGCTGGTTGCTATGTGACTGATGTTCCTTTGTTTGTATGGACACGAGTTCACAAAGCCCCGCATGAGAAAAGTATGTTTTTTATAGCTGAAACCAAAAACAAGGAATATATCAAAAACAATCAACTCCACGAAAAATTTTTAGTGGAATGCAGCACTAATGGACTAATAAGGGAAAGTTAAAATTACCACCAAAAACAGCTTCCTTTATATAAGTACTTCTGTGTAATATTATATTTTAAGTTTCACACTTACGTGTTTGGAGAGTGGTATTTACAATTCTTCCAAATATATTTTATAATGGCACGTTAAAGTATCAGTATCACTATAGTTTTATTTCTAAAACTTGCCAAAATAAAAGCAAACGAATAGGAAATTACAAGCCTGAACTGAATAAACAAGTAGCGAAATATTTGAACAAATAGCAAGCAGATTAAAACAAGTACCTAGTCTGTGAGTTCATGGCCGCGATGTGGCTGATGTAACGCAAGTTCCAAAGCGAAACCGCAGCACGATCACAAACCAATCTCCTCATACACATACTACAAGGTTTCATTCAGCAAAATTTAAAACCCAACGTGAACAAGTTTCAATTCCATAACGATTCTCTACGGCATGTAAGCATCCAGTACAGTCAATATTTTCTCAAGTAATTTTAGCCCCTTGATCTGGGCAACTTTAGCATCCTACGTGAGCTCGTGACTCGTGCTGATATCGAACAGAACATTAATCAGCCATTTGTTCAGAAACAATTCAACAATTAAATCCAACAGTTTCGCACTATTGTGTTATTAGCTAATTAAGGAGTTGCAACCCCTTGCGCAGCTTTGTCGATGGTCATTTACTACGAGGAAGTTGAAGAATGGTTAATAATTAATTTATATTTATGATGAAAAATGCCAGGAACAAGGGATCAAAGGAATCCAAGCAATTACCATAAATGAGAATACGTTCAACTTAATTTCTCTTTAATATAATCCGCTATAATTATAACAACAATCTCAAATTGATTACCTTTAAATACTGTCACATTACAAAACTTCTTTTTATTGCATTAATATCTCGAGGTTTCGGCGTAGTCTTTGTCTTATATCTTAAGTGACTGTAGTGACAGAGTTCAAACAAGCTAAACTTCCACATTGCCAGGAAGCAAAAGTTGATATTGCGGCAGATGACTATGAACTTTGGTGGGTACGGTGGTCCGACGGCCAGGTGAAGCCATGTTTCACAAAGAGAGTTTGGTGTCAGGAGTAGCAGATACTTACCAATGAAGAGCTCATCCACCACCAAGCGCAGACATTCTTTTCCAAGCTATCCTCCGGTACAGTTTTCTTCTCTCTTGGCCATCGAATGACTGATATCCCCTCAATTTCCCCCTACTCCGGTTAAAAGCATAGATATAGGGAAAACATACACTTAGTACAAAACATACACAAACACATAGTCTTCATAGCCGCATTAGTGAAAACTCGCTGTCTCAGTACACTTTAAAGGATATACGGGAAGAAATAGATTCATGAAAGAGGCAGCTCATTGGAGAGCTGAATGTCATTTGTGTAAGGAATTCATCAGATACACATATCACGTTTCAAGCAACAAAGAGGTTTACGTTCAGCAGAACAGCATTTTATTCCTCGTCAATATCATCATCATTCTTTCTCTTATAAAAACTCTACGGGAAGGTTTCGATACAAAATTGAGTTCTACTCTTCCAGTGCAAGGATAGCCAAAGTGTTAGACCAAGTGCCCAACTGCCCCGTTTGACGTGTGCAAATATCCCGCCGTGATTTAAGAGTTTCGGAACTCAACGGGGTTATTTAAGATCAAAACTCGCCAGAGTTGCTTATTAGCGGAGACGATGAAATAGCCCCTTTGAGTTTTGCAACTCTTTTAAACCCAGGAAAGGAAATCTGAAAGGATATCCTAAAAGGACATGTCAAATACGGGGTAGTTGGACCACCTGGAATAAATTGCTGTTTGCATCTCTTGGGTAGTCCTACAATCCATCTTCCTATTGGGTTATAATTATATACTTGCCACGGCAGACAATCTTATGGCATCAACACGTGCCACTTCTTTCATCATACTCTTTCTTATTTCCAGTTCTTATCTAATTTCTTAGCTTCTTCTTTAATCTCTAAGATCTACTTCTAACATAATGTTAAAAATCTAATTTTGGTTGCTTCGATGCGTCTTTTATCATTTATTCTTAGCACCCATGTCTTATTTCCACATCAGGAATAGTTTTGGGGCTATGTTATGAAATCTTGCTTGGATGTTTTATTTAACTTTACCCCAAATATCCTTTTATACGTCTGTTTATATTATTATACTGTTGCAGGTTTCATTCCAAATCTCTATTTATTATATAGCTATAGATATTTCACATACCAAGTATCTGAAAGTATTCACTTGTTCTATCATACCAGGTGGCCCGACTGTCCCGTATTTTACGTGTGCAGATATTCCTTCGTGTGTTAAAAGTGTTGCGGAACTCAACGGGGCTATTTCAAGTTAAAACCGACCAGTTGGGACCTGGGCAAGAGCGACCTTCGTTTCCTCGCTCCCAATGAGCGCGACCCGGTCACAGTCACCGCTGATAGCAAGTCGTGTAAAACCAGGGCTCCACTGTAAGTTTGAGCTAGAAATGCTCCGTTGAGTTCTGAAATGTCTTACCAAGGGATGTCCGCACACGTTAAATATGGGGCAGTTGGGCCATCTGGTATTGTTATTAACAATTATTTAGCTCTGATACTATTTTTTTCCTCTCAATGCCATTACTTTTATCTTTGGGATACATATTTTCATACTTTGCTGTTGTAAAATGTTTAATTTTGTCACATTGACTTGGAGACTATCTTCTGCAAAATTTTAGTTTTGGAGCATAATTGAAAGCAAAACGTTAAAATGTCACATTTAATACACGGTGTACGCAAATGAACTTAAACATTTTCTCTGGAGTATTTAACCTAATTTTAAACCATAAATTAAGTTGAAGAAACCCTGGAAATTAGCATGACGCAAATTACTTCTGCTTCTCCTTCATGGTTTTAGGCCATTTTTATCCTGTTCCAGCTCCGAAATCTTGTTGTATCCATCTCCTTTTTGTCCTGGATTTCTATAGCCTTTGTTTGTAGTTATATAATGATCGAGATACCCTGTTTACTGACATTCCTTCCAAATATTGTTTCCAGTTGGTTCTGTATTATGTTATTATTTATTTAATTCTTCTATTTTTAAGTTGTGCCTTATTTGATTGTTTGATTTTTTATCCAATCTTGTGTATCCTGCTTTAGGTCTAGGGAAATTCATTTCGGATGTTTGTATTCTTTTATTTTCTGCAGTCAATATCCATGTTTCAGATCCATAAGTTAAAGTGGGAATAGCCATTACTTTATGCAGTTTTATTATTGAGTTCTTTTGTAGTTTTATTTTTTAATGTTCTCTTTATCATCCCTGTTATATAATTACATTTATTTAGTTTTTTATTAACACAAATTACAAAGTTTCAATATGGGTCCATTTGTGAACAGGTATACCTCCAATTGGTGGTCTATTTTGTACTACACTGACATTAGCATATCTGGCGTAAAGGATCCTACTGCTGCAATAATAATAATAATCATCTCAACTCAGGTAGGTCTGCAGATATGAACCACGTTTTCTTAACACCTTCCACACTATAACTGTTGGAATTGCTTGTTCTCGACTTGCCCGCCGCGGAGAGCAGTTCTGACTCTCCTCACATCCTCATCTGACACAACGCTCATTCCTTTACAGAGACTCCCGTCATTTGGAAGATCATACCATCTACCAGTTGTTACCAGAAGTTCCGTCAAAACTAAAACAAAATCTATTTGCACATCAGTTGTCATGCTTTATTTCGTTACCACAACTACACACAGAAAACTCTGTGCATGTGATATTCAGCTTCTTTCTTTGGGTTGTTATGTTCATTTTCATGATGTTTGTTCTGTATGCATGCCTATCTTTCTAATATTATTTAAGTTCTGTATACGCTATGTGCAATCAAATTAATCTTTAAAAAGGACTAGGTGTTGTATATTCACCTGTTCCGATCTCTATCGTCATCCACCTCTTACGAGGTTTATGGAGATCCTCTTTCTAATTCCATTTTTTGTATTTATTTTTTATTTATTTAAATTTATTTCCTATGATCCTAGATTTTAAAATCATTTCGTGTTGTTTCATTCCTTATTTTATCCATTTTAGTACAAATCCTTACATATCTCATGAACTTCATATATGCAGCCTATAATGCTTGTTTTGTTTTGTTTTGTTTGTTATTGTCCATGTTCCGGGAACGTATACAAAGTAGGCACAACCAAAACTATAGAATTTCATTTGTGTTTCCTTTTTTGTTTTTCTTCCCAAAGTTCTTGAGTTGTTCCACAGATAGCTTGAAGTGCCGAGTGGTTAGACCACCGCCTGCGGTGCCATAAGTAGTTAAAGCGGACGTTAAACACTACAACAACAAAAAGCTAGCTTGAAATCTATTAGCATTCTTCTCAATGCCTTTGTAATATGTAAAGCTAATATCACATTGTAGTTAAGATATTTGTTCTAGAATTGTCTCATTTACTATTATTTTTCTTCATCTGACCATATTGCCTTTAAAAGTCATTATTTTTTTTTTTTTTTGTATAGCGTTTAACGCCCACTTTTGCTACCATGGCACCACAGGCGATAAAACTGAGGATACATGGTATAAAGATGGAGCACCGGTGGAATGCGATGGCGGGGGAAACCGCAGAACTCGGAGAAAACCCGCCCCTGCGCCGCTTTGTCCACCACAAATCTCACATGCGGTTGCTTGAGGTCGAGAGGCGAATGGTCTGACCACTCAATTACGGCGCGGCCTTCTTTGTTTTCGGAGATACTTTCACAATTACTCTACATTTAAGTTATGATTTAAATTATACTGTACACTGCTGAGAAAAAGTATAAAGTTGAAAGTCCTATAATCATTTGCTCACATTTTGTATTGCTGAATAACTGAGAAAAGTTTCGATTTTGATCATCGGTGCAGCTGCTACATTAGGGTAGCTTTGCTGGTTTTAAAATGAAGTTGTATTTTAATGGTTTCATATCACTGGTTTAAGTGATCATTCACAACAACCTGAACTAAAGAAAAACTCTTCAAAGTACATTCCAATATCGTGAGCAGTAAAATTGTAACATGTGGCAAATACATTAAGTGTCAATTAAATTTGGTTCAATTAAATGAATCTATATAGTCAACATTTTATGTACGGTGTGATACTAAGTTGTGTGAAAATGGTTACCGACATACATTTTTATTTATTTTCTGTGTAATCTATATTTATTTACACAAATTCATTTTTATGGCGCCGAGTTATATACTGGTATGCAAAATCTATGGATGCAAGTAACATGCACATGTTTGCAACTGCCAAGTAACATAGTTGGATGAAACTGTAACATACTGTTGCTATTGTATATTAACAACTAAACGAATTGTGCAATGAGACAAACAGAGATGAATTTTTTATTCATAAAAAATAGTTCTCATAAACTGCACTAAAAGTCTCTGCGTCATATGATGGTCCTCTAGATTTACAGAATTAGAGGTATGGTGCTTAAAAGTGTGTATGATTACCATGGACAGCAATAAATGCTCTGTATCGCGCTCACATGCTGGCCTCAAGGTTGGTAAGTTCTTGTGGAAGGGCGTTCCACTCCTCCACCAGCGCCGTTGACAACTGTTGGATGGTCGTTGGTGAATGTGGACGTGCAGCAACGCGTCTCCCCAAAGCATCCCAAAAATATTCAATGGAGTTTGACTTTTAGCTGTTCACAGATAGACACACATATGCGAGAGTCTAAAATGTTTTTACTTTCTCTACTACGGATGTACAATGAACATTAGTAAGTAGAGAAGGTATTGTATTCCACCCAAAATGACACTGAGATATCACCGGAAATATATGCTTTCTATGTGTGTGTGTGTGTCTGTGAACAGCATAACTCAAAAAGGAAAACATTTTAAATACCAAACGGTATTTAAGTTCATCTTTCAAGTATACAACAAGAAGTTTATCACGAAAAGTCCTCACGCCCAACTGTTCTTTACATGAAGCATTTTTCGAATATTTTTATTTTCTCAAAAATGACCAAAGATTTTGATTAAAATGCCATGTGTTTAAGTTGTTTCATGAAAATTAAATGTATATCATTAATTTTTTGGGAATCTCTGAAGAACTCTTCATTCTGGATGACTTGTCCAACTGGTAAACAGTGAGAGATGGACAGAAATGTACTATATAAAAAATATTAAAACACATAATTTATGTGCTAAATACTTTTTTTTTTTTTTTGTGAAGTTAACAATTTCCGAGATACTCTTTGTTATTGGTTTCAATTTTTAAATTCTTAAAATTTTCTCAAACAGAAATTTGTCTCGTGTTTCTTTTGTTTTAATTCTGGCCAAGCAAGGAGAACCGGAATTCAATCATAAAGCAACAGTATTCAAGAGTTGACTAATGCCTAGTGCATTCCTTTATTTCCCTTCTACTTACAAGGAGCTAAGTAATGAGACTAATTTTGCGCATGAGTATCTTGATTAGCATGAGGTAGATAGAAGAACAAGCTTTTGTAAAAATATTTTGTTACAGAATAGATAAAGAAAACCATATGAATTTGAATATAGGCTCAATTAAGTGAAACCTCGGTATTGAATTTTTGGGTGGGGTTGAATACTTCCACCATTTACTATACATAGTAGAGAAAGTAAAATTAATGTACTCGTCTTTAAAATACACAATTTATCTTTATTGGTACGAGATTTACATTGTTATTGGTTTAAATGTTTCAATATTTTGTCATTTTCTTAAAGTGTTATAGAGTTGTTTCCCGTGATATGGAAAAATATAGAATCTTATAGCCAGCTTTTGACTATGGATTCGGTAACTACAAAGAAAGGTTCGAATGTTTAACTCGATTAACAAAAGCGGAATAGAAAAAAATTCCGATGCATTCCATTCACATGACTTTCTCTACATCTCTAAACAAATTATTGTTAAAACGCGTATTCTTCTATCTACTTCTTGCTAATTGAGATAAACATTACCAGAAATGGTCTTATTACTTGCTTTCTTGTAAGTCGAAGGAAAATAATGGAATAGACTAGACTAAAACGATAGTCAAATCTTTTAAAAGCTGGTTGCTATGTGATTTAAGTTCCTTTGTTTGTATGACCAGGAGTTGACAAATTTCAATATGAGAAAAGTATAAGCATTTTAAAACTGAAACAAACAGCAAGAAATATCTCGAAAATGATCAACTCCACAAAAAAATGTATGTAACGTAAATTGTGTGTTTTAACGAGCTCCACATTTTTTGTACAATAAGGTTTTATCTATCTCTTACGGTTTACCAGTTATGTAAAATTCAGAAAAATGTATTCAAAATAAAGAGCTCTTCAGAGGCTATTTCCAGAAAATTCAATATGTACATTTTATTTGTTATGTAAATATATTAAATATATGGTATTTTAATCAAAATCGTTACAGCCATTTTTGAGAAAATAAAAATGTTCGAAAATTGGTCGTCCATATAAAAGGTAGTATGGGGTGGTGGTAGTTTTCTCACAATATTTTTGTCGCATCCTTGGAAGATACTAAACTCAAATAGCAAGTTTGATATTTTGCGGAATTTTCGTTTTTGAATTATCGTGTTCACAGACATACGGACACACGGACATGCCTACAAACCTTTTTCTAAAAATACCTTTTTTGAATACGGGGATCCTAAAACGTGTATTTCTGGTCGGATTTTTGGTTGGAATGCAATACATTCTCTATACACTATGTACATAATAGTGTAGAGAAAGTAATAAGCTTAAGTAAGACAAGTTTGTAGAAACAATATAAACTAAACGATTATGGAAATGGAAATGGCGTGTTATTTATGTACGTTCTTTAACTACTGTGGTTCTCAGCGTCCAATTCAAATTTGGGCGTGAAAGACCCTTAATTTTGCTCAGAGGCCTCTCTAGCAGGCTTGAGGTTCTTTTACGTGCCGTAAATCTACGACATGGGACCAACGGCTTTACTTCCCTTCCGAAGGAAGCCATGCTAAGGATTTTTACACCCGAAAAAAATCTATCGTCCGCGACCTGGGGTATATGAAGTTAGCATAGTAACCATTACACCGCGGAGGGCGACTAAACGATTGTGGGTAGAGAAAGTAGAGACACATCTTATTTTTCCAACTGTCACAATTATTCAAATGCTATACTGAAGCTGGCGACTTTCATCTTCGCCGAACCACTAAGATCTAGGTTTCTTCACGGATGGGGACGCTAGTGTGATGCACGTGAGGACAGAACTCTTCTTCATGCACTGTTTCATGAAGAATCGTGGCACTGTGGCAGCTTGACATGTCCTCAATAGGTTTTGTTCCGCTCCTCGTGTTCGGTGGCGGTGACAAAGAAATGAAGCCGCTTGCGGTCGCCTCGCCCCTCTTTCTCGCTAATCTCATGACGTCAGTTCATTAACTTCCTGCATTAGTAGGCCAGCTCTAAAAGTTATATTCCCTGTAGGTATAGAAGTCTCCCTAATCTATCGGGTCGGTGCATAAGTCTGTGCCTTTTAACAGTGCAATGACTTTAGGGTATAATGTTTTTGAACGGCCCTGCGTTATGTCTCTTTTGTGTTTACTTATGTCACATAACGGCCAGCTCCTATGTTTAGTACCTACAACTCTCACAGTACCGACCTGCATTCGCGTGACTCATTGTGAGGAAACAAGGGACCGATTCAGTCGCAAATTTTCCTTTACATGATGAATGGTTTTACATAGGTATACTGAATTAGCAGATATTTAATTTATGCCGCAACTGGGGAATCTCACAATGCTGCGAGGGACCATATCATCGGCAATTTCTAAATCACTTCACAAAAGACGAACGTTAACTGTCGTGTATCAAAGAAACTGTGACAGAAGTTCCTTAATTTCCGATTTGATTTTTTTTTTTTTTTTAATTTTTGAGGTTTAATTTTATCATTCACCTTTGTAAGAGCAATGAGAGTGGTTTTATAGTTTAAAGAACGAAAGTGCAAATGCTTTCATGTTGGTTTAAGTTTTGTATTTGTTCAGTAACACCAAATTTATATAAATAATAATAATAATAATAATAATAATATCACTATGTTCAATATTTTTAAGTTGAATCCTTAATACATAGTGAACCCTAATCAGATAATGTTGTATGAAAACAAAAAATATATGCTTACGTAAGTAGAAGTTTCAGAACGTTTGATTTTCTTCCGTCATATCACACCACCTATAGTCGGCCAGGGCAGTGGGCAGAGGAGGGCCAACCGTATGACTTGTTACGTAAACAATCACCGTATGTATGAGTTAGAGAATAGCCATTCTATAAACGTCGAGAAATTTTCCTCGTGAACATAACATTAGAAAATAGTCCTCAAATGCTGATACAAATATTTGCATTTAATTACCTCTCACCCTATATAAAATACACTACATTACAATACAATAGACAATAACAGGACTGATACACTACGTCATAAATCACACATTCATTCAGTGATGTAACCTATCTTTGTCAATAACTATCCGCCAATGCTCAGATAGGAGCCCAACTCTTCCCCTGTAGAAGTATTGCAGTGATGCCAACCTTCTACAACCAAAAACCCGAACAGGTATTTAAAAATAAATCGTATTTCTGAACTGAAAACCGTACGGGGCCAATTTTTACAAAATGTTTCAAAATGCGCATTATATAAGTAAGAGATTAAGGAAATATCAATTTAAGAAGGATAAAATATCAACGTCAAATGTGTGAATAAACATAACATAGTCATTCACATAATTTAAAATGTCAATACCAAAGCTCACCGACTTCATTTGAGTTAGTGATATCTTCACGTTTAAGGAAGTGGTGCCAATTTTCGGCATTTTTGTCGCACCCTCCCATTATCGCGCCATCATTGTAACCCTTAAAGAGAGCCATGGGTAACTGTGTGGCAGAGTATCAGTGGATTCATTCTACATCCACCATAAGGAGAGCAAACAATGGCAATAATGGGTCACCAAAGCTGCGACATGTTTTATTCCATATAGCCTACTTGTGAAAATAGTTTGCATCGGTAGTGTATTTTAGATGATATAGAGATAAGCAAGGAGTAAGAGTTGTCCAATTTCAAAAATAATTGTACTTATACCGTACACATGTGTTGCGTACAGTTCAATGTCCCAACGTACTCCGTACAGATAAGGCCGAAAACCGAAAACGTACCGTTTAAACCGTACGGTTGGCAACACTGAGCTGTATGGTTTCGAATTTAAGAAATGGGTTAGCCATTTGATAAGAGTAGCTTCACCATTAATCAAACTCATGTCCCTGAATGTTGTTAGAGACCGGAAAAGATGATAATCAGAAGGGGCTAGTCTGATGAATATAGACGTTGAGAAAATGGTTTCCAACCAAGTTCAGCAATCGCATCTGTGATGACTTTGGCCATATGCGGGCGTGTATTAATTTACACCTTACCCAATGAATACAAATGGCGCACAATGGCTGTGTGATCCCATTCCATAATTTGTGCCAATTCTCGCTTGTTTGGTGAGAATTATTGTGAACCAACTGATTAAGCGGTTTACATTTAAGAGGTGTTCCAGAATATGGCTCATCACACAAATCTAATTTTCCTTCTCGGAAACAAGATACTCATTTCCCTGCCGTCCTCTCAGCAAATGCTGCCCTCCCTTACACGCCACAAATTTCTCTGCACACTTGTTCATCCTTGATTCAATTTGAAGAGTAAAATTTGTTGGAATGCAGACATTCTTCTCTACTTGACACATACTGATTGATTAGCCTTGAAAATGGCCAAAGATCGCGAAGGTCGCTCTCACCAGTTCTCCACTGGAGGGCTTTAACTTTAAATAGCCCCGTTGAGTTCTGCAATTCTTTTAACGCACGAAGGGATATCTATGCACGACAATTGTGAGACGGTTAGAGCACCTGGTAGATAGCAAATCACATGCTTGAGGTGGCCCGGGTTCAATTGCAGGGGATCCCACGTGGGATATGCGGTGAACGAAGCGGAATCTGGGAAGGTCTTCTCCGTGTCTTCCAGTTCCTTCTGCCATTCATTCCACGAATTGATTCATAATCATCTTCCTGTCATCCATTTCACCGATATTTCATATCATCCACTTTCTCACTTTCATACAGGCATCAATTAGGCTAATCAACAATCCTGGGTGTTCTCTGATCCATAGCCTCTGCTCCTCAACAAGCATCTGGCTCCTGGTGCTGGCTTGTAAGTCCTGGTTGGAGGTGTAAGTTCTATATATGAGGACGGTAAATAGATAAAGAAAGACAAATAAGTCTGATGCTTCAAAGTCTCCAATACTTTAACTAGCCGAACAAATTGGACTGTACGTATGCTGACACGATCTAGCAATCAAAACTTGTGTTTTTTAATCCACAATAAAGTGAAAATGCTTTCATTTTGTGCTAATACCAATTAGGTACATTCTTAACAGTGGTTTACGATATTAAAACAATGGTAAAAGTAATTCAGTTTGTGTTTGGTATGTGGTGCTCACTTCAAACAGTAAAACATAGTGCAGCCTGAAGCTAAGATTTGTTGCTTCTGATTAGTTAACATTTCTGTCTCTTTTTGTTCCAGTGCACTACAAGGTACGATGTACGGAAGATACCATGCAAGTAGAGGTAATGAAGACGGAAAGCACCGGCGACGTGTATTTAGACCAACTCAAAGACTACCCTGGTAAGTATTTCCACGTTTGTACTGCCTTCATACTCAAGATCAGAACAATCAAAAATGTATATATATTTAATTTACGATCCATTAGTATTACAGTACTTAACAGATGTCTGTTCATAAAGAATTGATAATTAACTATATAATTTGCTGAGGTTAGCCATAACACTCCTCGAACGAAACCCAAGGAAAATTATTTTCACTTCTATATCTATGTACCTATAAATATAAGTATTTGCAATATTAATGGAATTAGATGTTGTTATTGGGATAATCTGTGTCTTCTGAGGTGGCACCAAATAAACGGTCTTATGATAATCATCTTTTGAGGCATTTTGATGGTGTGCTCGAACACCGATGAGCAATCAGACATAAAAATATAGTGCAAGGCTGGAAACGAACAAAAAAGTGCGCATATGTTAAAATGAATACTAATTTATAGTATAAGAGATTAAATAGTATTACATGTTCAGTGAAAATTTTAACGTCCGAGAGGCTTCCCGAAGTGGATAATTTTCACAAATTTAAATGTATTTTATTTTCATGTGTTATACATTATTTTATCTGCTATTAAAATGTAAATCATAGTAATTATTTTAACTAAACATGTATATTTATCATTACTGGATGGAAATCGTGGAGGGATGCTGACACCAATGCTGGTTGTCTTGGAAATAATAATGAATATAAATAAACTAAGATTAATGGAAGATAGTATAAGCATAAATGTAAATGTCGACGGAAAAGGAAGAAATATTTATTCTTGAAGACATTCTAATATATGTCTGGAGTGCAGGATATTCATTGGTGCTCAACAAGACCGGTTTTCTATATGATAAAGAGAACAACTGATTTTATAAGCGGAGAAAACTAAGGGAGTTAACGAAGATATTGTTCTATCATTTCCTTTATTTGTCACTCATATTAATAAGACAAATACTGGGATATGAATATCTTCTTAATTAGAATTAAATTAGTAATGCTAGAAAAATAAAATATAATATTGCAGCAATTGCTTAAAACGTTTAATTCACTTTAAAATTTTGTGTGATCCATTCACATGACTTTCTCTACACATTCTGTAATGAGATTCTTTTATCTACATCATGCTAATCGAGATAGGCATTAACAGAAATTATCTTACTACTTGATTCATTGTAAGCAGAAGGGAAATATGGCTAAAGCGATAGTCATACATTTTAAAGGTTGGTTACTGTGTGAACAATTGAAGATCGATTCGCTTTACAAAGCCAGTAGTAAACAAAAGAAAGATGAAAGAAAAGGTAAAGGATGTAGTTTAAACTTGAAACCAGTAACATGGAATGTCTTAGAAACGTCAACTCTACAACAACAATGCGCATGACATAAACTGTGTATTTTAAAAAGATCCAGGTACATTTTTTGTGTAGTAAGTTTTTGTCTATTTCTTGCGGATTACTAGTTATGCAAGATTCAGCAAAATTCATCCAGAACAAACAGATCTTCAGAAGCTATTTCCAGAAAATTAAAAATATACATTTTATTTGTGATGTAAATATCTATAGTATACAATATTTTAATCGAAATCGTTAGAGCCATTTTTGAGAAAAACAATATTTTCAAAAAACATTTTACATGTACAAGGTAGTTTGGGGTGGGAGGATTTTCTTGAAAAGTTTCGTGCCGCACCCTTGAAGATAATAAACTTAAATTTTTGTAGTATTTTAATTTTTGAGCACACAAACAGGGACAATCACGAATCTTTCTCTAAAAAAGCTTCTTTTTGTAATCAGGGATCCTTTAAACACATTTTCGGAGAAATTTCGGTATCACATTTTTGGATGGAATGCAATACCTTCTCTATACACTATGTATTAGGTTCGTGTTTTAGCTGTAGAAACAATGCAAAAAGCATTGAATTTGGATGCAACAAAAGTGAAAAATTAACATAGCCGTTTAAAAAAATCTTGTGTTACACTCCGTGAATTTTGCTGCCTATTTCTTACAAAAGTTTAATCTTCCAATTATTTCGTGCAAATCGAGATAAACATCAGCAGAAATAATTTTATTATACATTTTATTTCCTTGAAGGTACAAGAGAAATAAGAGCATGCATTAGGCTAAAGCGATAGTCAAATCTTTTAAAAGCTGCTTCACATTTGATCTAATTTAAATTAGGTTTTCTTTCAATGACTAGAAGGGGAAAAATTACAGATAACAAGAAATGTCTCGGAAATGGTTAACCCCACAAAAAAAATGTGTAGGACATAAATTGTGTGTTTTAACAAGATCTACATTTTTATGTAACAAGTTTTTGTCTATGTGTTACGGTTTGCCAGTTATACCAAAGTCATTCAAATGAAGAGATCTTCAGAGGTTATTCCCAGAAAATCAAGATATACATTTTATTTGGCATGTAAATATCTTTAACATACCATTTTAATAAAAATCGTTAGAGCCATTTCTGAACAAATAAATCTTTTCAAAAATTGTCCCTTTAAACGGTAGTTTGGGGTTGGGGGATTTCCGGAAAATCTTCGTTTTGAATCCTTGGAAGATGCTGAATTTAATTATGAAATGTGGTATTTAGCCGACTTTTTTTTATGAATTATGTTCACAAAAACACACACGCGGACACACATACACGCACATTTCCAGTGAAATCGCGGTATTAATTTTTTTGGTGGAGTACAATACTTTCTCTATGTACTATATACTAAATACAGAAAGTAAAAATGTTTCAATCACATAGTTTTCAACCCCTTCGCAGTTGAATCCCCGATTGTGCCTAATCTACGGTTATCGGTATGCGCACGCAAATTATGGTATCGCTTACCCCCCTGCAATTTCCTAAATACCCTTTGTTGGTCTGTTTATTCTACCATTTTATTTTTATAAGCCGACCAAGGCGAGTGCAGTCCTACACCGGGGAGCGCCACTTGTACTGTAACGGCTTGCCCACCCACCTGTATAATACAGTTGGAAAAGTCCGAGTGAATGTTCATGATGGCAATTCCCCGTTGTATGCATGTGTGTGTGTGTGTGTGTGTTAAAATTGTAGGTATATATGATATATATATTCATAAATCCAGTACAATACAATAAATCTGTACATCTGTTTCACTCTCTCGCCTGCTTGGCTTCATTCCGTGATGTCTCCCTCACTTGCCGTGTCAGTCTCCGATCCGATTGGCCGTTTCTTCTCCCGATTCGTCATTGCTTTCAAATCCTGGATTAATTATTACCCTTTCCATTTCTTCTTCCATTAGTGCAACTCTATTTCAATATGTTTCTTGAATTTTCTAACTTCCGAATCGATTTTTCCAGTCATTTACTATTATTTACCCAATAGCATTCTAAGAAATTATGTTCTTTGAACCACTACGTCAGAGCGTTCTCTCAGCAAACTTTGTTTATCCTTACACTTTTTAAATGTCACTATATTCCTGAGCGTTTCTTTAATCCAAAGAAATGAATCTTGTTCTTGCAAAAGTTCAATATTTTTCGCTCCGTATTTCTTTTTAACCTCGTAATACTTCTGATAGTTTCTTTTAATGACACACTTGTCCATATCGTCCAAAACGACTTTGTTTGAAGAGGTTTACCGATTTTGTGAGGTGATGTAAAAGCTTCTTTCTTCTCTTCGCCACAAAATTTAAGAGTATTGTAAATAACACGCTTTGATTCCATCACTGTCACTAAATACTACGCGACGTGACGTGCTAGTGAAGTAAATCAGAATATACGGCATTTCATGACATATGCGTGAAGTGATATTGCGTCATCGCGTTAGTTCGCCTGCTGTCCGCTCCCACTGAAGGACTGCACTGGCCTTGGCCGGCTTATACTTGCACATACACAGACATACCACATTTACAAACACACAAATACCCATGTCCAAGGCGGGACTCGAGCCCACAATCCCCTGCAACACGAAGCACCAAAGCTAGGCACTTAAGCGAGCGCAACCTCGAGGACCGGCTCACTTGAGGTTTAACGTTACGTCGAAGAAACAATCAATTTACTAACAACATAAAACTTCCAGTACGCATTAACGTCCCTTAGATATAGCAAACTCAAGGAAATTATCCTGTTTAATTACCGTGTATTTTTGAAAATACAGGACTTAATGGCGGGAAGAGCTGGTCAGTACAGAACCACAATAAGCCTGTTCCTTATTGTGTTGCTGTACAATTAAAACATAACTTTACGCTTTTTGTTTTTATAAATTTATTTGCACCTATAACATTTTCTGGAGCTCCAGGAAATAAAATAATTTATTAATAAAAGGCATTGAATTTTGAAGTTTTCAGTCCAAAGACTAGCTTCCGAGGTTAACTGCTTGCCGATATCATTCACAATGAAATGGCAGCGGTAACGTAACGTTGCATAAGCGCAGGCGCGAGGGAAATCCATTCACAGTGCAGTCGTAAATGTAATGCAAGAAGTTGGCAAGGGTTTCTAGATCTATAATTTGCATGTGGAAATCTTCCAAGTGCACTGCAAATTTCAAATTGAATAATAAAACTAGTGAAATTAAATTACCGTCGCCGAACGGTTAAATCGCTCACCTCCCACGTAAGTGGCCCGGGTTCGATCCTCGGTGCCCGCGTATGGGATTTGTGGTGGACGAAACGGTGCCTAGGCGAATTTTCTCCGGTTCCTTCGGTTTTCCCCACCTTTCATTCCACCAATTGCTCCATCCATTTCGCTTGCATTTCAAATCATCCACTACATCACGCTCATACTTGGTTACGGGTTGACCACTCGTTCCAGGTTCTCCATTCTGTAGTTTCGTGCCGTTGGCTTCCCGACAACCCCTAGACATTTGCTTGTTAGCCGTAGGAAGATATCAATCCTAAATACGGGGAGGGTAAGCCGACTACGAAAGAAAAATCATTTTAGAACATTTATTTAATCTATTATAAATACATAGGCTATAAAAATTACACCCGCACAACTATCGCTACACTTCGATGGCAACAATAAAATATTTAAAACCTCTAGCGTCAGCGATTCAAACGCGATACGACACGGCCAAATGGAACAGGAGCATGTAGTTACAGTAAGCGCTTAAGTGTCTCATTGCTGTCGAACAGCAGACAAAGCATAGAGGAAAGAATGCAGAACTCCTCTATGTACGCAACGCAAGCATAAAGTTTGGAGTTTGCAAACTCCTGCGTGAGTCTAGATAAATGTTTCCAAATGCAACTCTTAGATGCAAGTGTTGTGCTTACGCTGCTTCTGCGCTTACTTCCCATTCGAATGAGACTTAAAGCTTTTAAGTCCCCTGTCTAGCTCTCCTTCTCCTCTTTTGCTTATTGCGTCATCACGTTATACAAAAAAGATGTCAGACATTAAGTTCAGCTACATGATTAGGAAGAAACCTGTAGTTGATGTTAAGTTTTATCCACAATAACTACAGCTTTCGTTACCAGTAGTAATTTCAGTGAAGGCTCATAGATGAGCTACAAATTCCTGCGTCACCAATATGATTTACATGTACTTTTTTACTTTCTCTACCAAAAATTATATATGCACAAAGTATGAAGAGAAGGTATTGCAATCTATGTACATAAGCAGTCGATACCGAGATTTCATCCGAAATGCATGTTTTGAAGACCCTTAAAACAAAACGGCAATTTAGAAAAAGGTCTGTTGGTGTTTGTGCCTTTGAACAGCATAACTAAAAACGAAAAGTACGTTAAATACCAAACTTTTATTTAATTTCAAGAAGAATTTCAGGCAAATCCTTTCCACCCCCAACCATCCGTTACTTGAAACATTTTTCGTATATGTGTTTTTATTTTCTCTGACGACTTTGATCATAATGCTATATGTTTCAGATATTTTCATGACCAATAAAATGTACATTTTGAATCATCTGGGAATAACATCTGAAGACCTCTTCATTCTGGGCGACTTTGCATAACTGATAAATCGTAAGAGATAGACAAAAATGTCCTTATTTTTTTCAATTTAAAGTACATATACTATTTGGCAAAAATAGTCGTTCGTTTCATAGCTTGTTTTACTCCAGATGAAGCAAA
Organism: Hymenopus coronatus; assembly: GCA_030762935.1. Lineage (NCBI taxonomy): Eukaryota > Metazoa > Arthropoda > Insecta > Mantodea > Hymenopodidae > Hymenopus > Hymenopus coronatus. Next base: position 96,556,813 of record CM060892.1, read on the forward strand.
GAGAACCGTATTTAAATTGTATTGCATTGTGACAGCTTCTAAAAGATTAGACTATCGCTTTAACCTAGAGTATACTCTTATTTTCCTTCTAGTTACTAGGAAGCAATCTATATTTAGATCATCATGATGTAAATAAAATGATTTTTGTGAGGCAGTTTGTTTGCATAGCAGGTAGAGAAAGTCGTGTGAATGTAACAATTCAATTCTTGTATTACCTTTTCGAGAGAAGCAATTGCTTTGTCATATGGAATTTTCTTTCTGCGCAAGTTTTGCTATTATCATACAGAGGTATATTTTTCAAGCTACTTTCCTTTACCTACATTAATTTAGTCTGTAATTTTATAATTTTATTTATTTTTCTCATTCCCGCTTTCAACTTACCCCATACCTTAACACACGGCAACGTCGCCACTTCCAGTAGCAGACAGAGCTCAACCACCATCAAATTCTGTCTCTATAGACCCATGCATTCGTGAAAGAGCATCGACCCTCGTTAATGCACACAAATGAGAAAATTATGAACCTAGAAACGAACTAATTGGAAAACACCAAAAGGGACACTGTTCAGGAAATGTCGACAGCCAGACCTATGTCCCAGTGTCCTGAACAGCAACGAGAGACAAAAACCCGTAAGGTAAACGTGACGCTTGCAGAACATGAAGATAAACACTGCGGTCCTTGAAAGTCAGCGCGCAATTACTTTAGCGTGACCTTTTCACCTGAAAGACCTATGACTCTACCACGAGTTATATATGCGTGTGGCTTATAACAACAGCCATTAAATTCGCTTTTGTGCTTGACCAAATGTTTCATCAAATATCATAATATAGCCTTAAAGGCACACGATGGCGAAGAAACGCGGGTCCAATATAAAAATGTTTACCCCTTAAAATTGAAATAAGAACTGAAGCTTTCCTGGCGACGTGTTAATTCAAAATCTTCTCGGGCTTCTAGCCAGGTAAAAACTTGGCTTGATACCAACGTTTCGAAGAAGTGCATCTTCCTCGTCTTCAGGGTGAACTGATCAAAATTGTTTTATTGAATAACATGCAACTATCGATGTCTCTTAGTTCTCGTCACTGGTTACGCAATTTAATGTTTGTTTTGTTTTTTCTCGGAATCGGCGAAAGAAAGGTTAAAACTTGATAAAAAAGCTTGTGTGTTCCATTCACATGATTTCTCTATATCTTTACATTAAATTATTGCTAAAAAGCTTATTCTTTTATTTCCTTAATGCTTATCGAGAAAAAATTAGCAGAAAGAGTTGATTTTATGCGTAAATTTGTTTTGTTAAATGTTCTTTAAAATTTGGAATGAATCAATATATATATTTAAACTGCGTTTGCGTTTTGTTCAATTCAAACAAATGAAATCGAAGATAGTCCTTTAATATATATTAATATTTCTTTTAACGTCTTAAATGTTTTATAAACCAATGCTTGGTTTAATAAAGTATGTTCAGATAAAAATCATGTGCCTTTCATGCGTAAAATAAAATCTGTTTAAAAAATTGGGGTTACTGCCTTAAAAAGTTGAGATATTCGGGAAATTAATGTGTAATAAATGAATTTGACTAATATCACTGTTCTCTTTCTTAAATGAAAAAACATGCGCCATATTGGTTTTCTTGAAAACGAATAAGGTGAATAGTACGGCTGAATAATGTGCTGCACAAGCACTTGTGCTATGACCACGTATTGGCTATCACTCTCCCCCTTTCAGCCGGGCTCCGAGAAGGGTTGCTGCGAACGCACATGTACCAAGACTCAACCGAGCAAAGTTGGAACAGTCTGACCGAGATGGATCGCCTGAAAACTACACGTCGCTCGTTTTGGATTCTTGGAGTGGACAGACTGATGTCATTTTTAATGATGAGGAAATGATAAGGTTGCTATACAACAAGAGAATTATGACTCAAATTACTCCTTGTGAATAAAATCCGTTGCAGAAAGATCTACCGTGTTAGCATGAATGTCGGATGTAGCCCACAGCTGGTGTCGAGGTATGTGCCAGAGCGACCTACGGTCTTTAGGGGTAAAAGTGCAGATATTTGTTTTGTTAATTAAGAATAGTGACATTAGAACTACAACAGAACTACAGTACGTCAACATTTGCTTCATTTGCGGACGTATAAGTCTACTTATTAACAATTATGTTTTCAGTTGGTACCTCCAAGTAGGTGTGGTCCACACAAGATACATGTGTTTACTTTCCCTGAGACCGCGGAGGAAAAGGTAAACCTTGAGTTGCTATAACCTCGGGCTTGCTATAACGAATATTGTATTGAGTAGTTTGAAGGTCAATGGCCAGTAGATCACATATTGAAGTGTGAAAACATGGAAGCAAAACGGTTAGTCTATACTGTTAGGAGTTGTTCACTTCACTGCGCAGTTAAGGCTATGCAAAACAAATCCGTTAGTAAACTATGTGTTTGGTTTGTGAGAAAACTGTTAGACGAAGATAAAACAACAACTAGCACACCGGATACGCATTAAAGTACCATTTATCAAAAATCTGTATCTAAACCCTGTATGGGAATTCAAATTTCTAATCTAATCACATCTTGCTACAGATGAAAAGCTAGCTGAATGGCTTTTAATGTCAGGTAGCCAACTGCCCTGTATTTGATGTGCACAGATGCCTCTTGTGCCTTAAAAGAGTTGCAGAACTCAACGGCTCTATTTCAATCTAAAGTTAGTAAGCAGAGAATTCTTCTGAGCGACCTTCGTTTTATCCATCTTGCTTAACAGTGGAGACACTGAGCGGGTCTCGCTCATTGAGAGAGGTAAAACGAAGCTCGCTTAGCGAGCTCCTCACTGATCGGCTTAACTTGAAATAGCTCCGTTGAGGTCAACAACTCTTTTAGTGCACAAAGAGATATCTGCAAACGTCAATATGGGTAGTTTGGCAACCCGATATGTTTTTATCGACGAAAAGCCACCTATATACCGATTACAAAAGAAGTCAGGAGTGTCCATTTTGAGGATATTCTACATAAGAGTTTGTAACTCAAAATGTGTATAAATGCTTACTACACTGCTTTGCCTAAAATGTTAACTGACACTTTATTACGCATTTTTCAGAAGATGGTTTTATACCTCAAATACTCGTTTATACAAATTGAACATTTAAAACAATATCTCCATATTTACCAAGATGAAAGCAGCCTTATCATGACTTTCTTCGGAAGGGTTACCAGTGGTACCGAGTCGTAGATTTAAAGCACGTAAAAGAACCTCAAGATGATATAGGCCTCTGAGCAAAATTTCTAATAAAAACGCCTAATAAAGAATGGGACGCCAAGAACCATAGTAATTAAAGAGCGTCCATCAATAAAACTTCTTTTAGTCCCAATTTAACACGGGCTGCTCGTTTGATGCAAAGCCCCTCTGTGGTTCTCAGCCCATTACTTCATTCCTCGTTAGTGGATCCCTTTGTGTTACTCCTCACAAAATAACTAAGTGGTTAGCTCATTCTTGGGAACACATTCATTTCTAATTATTCTGAGGATCCACTGAAAGGTGTGGAAGGTTGAAGTCAAGAACAGCGTGTTATTGCATTTTTCTTTCTCTGTAATAATTGTAGCGGCGTTTCAAAGGAAACTATAGCTCTATAAATGGTAAAGTGGAATCTGCACTTACGTATTTGATCTAAATGCTTTTTACCACTTAATTCTTTCTTCTAATGGAAGAGAAAACCCCTCAAAGTAATGCACTTAAGAGTTTTATGATGTTCTGATTGTTACAGCTATTTATGCTGCGAAACCTGTTTCCTGGTATGAGCAGGTATGAGCAAACCCCGAACCACTTGACACGCAACCCACAAAATAGGCTCACACTACATAGTTTGGGACGAACCGGTAGATGGAAAAAAATCTGATGTGTTCCATTCACATGACTTTCTCTACCTCTCTGCAACAAATTGTTGTTAAAAAGCTTATGCTACTATTTCCTTCATGCTAATCGAGAAAAAAATTAGCACAAATAGTCTTATTACTTGCTTCCTTGTATGTGGAAGGGAAATAAGGGAGTACTATAGGCTAAACTAATAATCAAAATCTGGTTGCTATGTGACTGAAGTTCCTTTGTCTGTATGGACAGGAGTTGACAAATTCCTGTATGAGAAAAGTATAGGTTTTTCATAGCTGAAACCAAAAACAAGGAATATGTCAAAAACGATCAACTCCACGAAAAAAATGTATATAAGATAAATTGTGTGTTTTAATGTGCTCTATATTTTTTGTGCGTTAAGTGTTTGCCCATCTCTTACGGTTTAGCAGTTATGTAAAATTCCGTGAAATTCATCCAGAATAAAGTAGTCTTCACAGGCCATTCCCAGAAAAGCTAAGATATATATTTTATTTGTCAGGTAAATATCTTTAATATACGATATTTTAATCAAAATGTTAGAGTCATTTTTAAGAAAATCAAAATTTTCGAAAAAAGTTCCATGTAAAGGGTAGTTGGGGGTGGGAGGATTTTCTTGAAAATCTTCGTGTCGCCTCCTTGGAAGATACCAAACCTAAATACCAAGTTTGGTATTACACGGTCTTTTCGTTTTTGAGCTATGCTGTCCACAGACACACATACAGACAGACAGACAGACAGACACACACACACACACACACACACACACACACACACACACGGTCCTTTTTCCAAAAATGCTTTTTTTGGATTCAGGGGGACCCAAAACATGTATTTCTGATGAAATATCGATATCGAATTTTTGGGTTCAATACAACACCTTCTCTATACACTATGTACATAGTACGTGTAGAGAAAGTATAAAACTCATGTGTTCCATTTACATGATTTCCTCTACATCTCTGTAACAAATTATTGTTAAAATACTTATTCTGCTATCTACCTCATGCTAATCGATATAAACATTTACAGAAATGGTCTTATTACTTGCTTTCTTGTAAGTAGAAGGGAAATAAGAGAAAATGGAAATGACGTGTTATTTATGGGCGCTCTTTAACTGCTGTGGTTCTCAGCGTCCCATTCTAAATTGGGCGTGAAAGAGGCCTCTCAATCAGGCTTGAGGTTCTTTTAAGTGCCGTAAATCTACCACACGGGACCAACGGCTTTACTTCCCTGCTAAGAATTTTTACGCCCGAAAAAACCAATCGTCCTCCGCCGGGTTTGAACCCACGACCTTGGGTATATGAAGTCAGCATGGTAACCATTACACCACGGAGGGCGACGAAATAAGGGAAGACAAGAGGCTAAAGCGAAAGTCTAATCTTTTAACAGTAAATTTTAAGTATTTTAAAACTGAAAAAAATAACAAGGCATATCTCAAAAATGGTCAAATCCACAAAAAATGTATATCATATATGTGTTTTAACAAGATTTACATTTTTTGTAGGTTTTGTCTGTCTCTTGCGGTTTAACAGTTATTCAAAAGTCGGCAAAATTCATCCAGAATGAAAAGCTCTTCAGAGACTCTTCCCAGAAAATTCAAAATATGCAGTTTATTTGTCACGTAAATATCTGTAATATATGGTATTTTAATCAAAATCGTTAGTCATTTTTTGAGAAAATCAGAATGTTTTAAAATTTTCCATGTAAAGGGTAGTTTGGGAAGGGGCCATTTCCTCAAAAACTTCGTGTCGCAGTCTTATTAAAATACAATCTTGTTAAACTTAAATACCAATTTTGATATTTACCGACGTTTTTACGTTTTTGAGTTATCGTGTTCCCAGACACATGGAGACACACGGACTGACGGACACACACATAGACCTTTTTTTCTCTAAAAATACTTTTTGGGGCTCAGGGGACCCTAAAACGTGTATTTCCGGTGAAATCTTGGTCTAATTTTGGGTGGAGAGCAGTACCTTGTCTACCTAAGTACCATGTACTATATAGAGAAAGTAAAAAATAGACAATAAGTGCGCTGGCTGATTCTGAGATAAATACTATGCGCGCACCTTTTCTTGGACGCTAATTTTAGGGGAAGCGTGGGCCAAGGGAGGAAGAGCTAGAGAATGCCCACCTGTCTTTCCGCAGTGTTGCCAACCAAAGAAAGTTTCTATCTTTGACGCTCTCAGCCATTATGGTGAATAGGATATTTAATTTATCGTGAAGTAGCTGAAATATTAAACAAAACACAGCGCACATACATGTATGTGAACTCTGGGATCTACAGACAGAATGAAACCTTAGCATTGAAGCCACTAGATGTCAGGCTGTACAACCCTTGAGTCTCATGTTGTTGCTGTTCTGTTTCCGAAGTTGCGCGAAACGTACCGAATGGAGACGGGAGGCGAACGCTCAAGAAAACGTGCGTGCATAATAGTACTGGTTTAGACTATAATAAAATAAACAAACAACATTATATTTTAGTTACATTCTTTTATATTTGCAATCATTTCGTTAAAAATCAATATTACCTTCGATAAAGCTATTTAAGCTGCGCTAACAGATGCTCGTTAGTCAAAGGAGGAGATCTAATTTGTGAATACAGTTGCTCACACAAATATTCAGTAGCAATCGTAGCCAGCATTGAGCTACAAAGAATTTTAATTTGTGTTTTAAAACTGGTAGCTTTTTAAATAAATCAATCCCGTTTATTTACCGCAACACAAATATTTAAAAAAAAGTATATAATTTCTTCACGGATATTAACTGTAGCTGTAAATCCAGCATTAGCCTTAAAGAGATTCGACATGCAAGGCAAGGCTTTATAACAAGTTCAAAATGGTTCCCCAGCAAACTATTTACTCTTTAGATTTTCAACTAAGGGAACATACTTATTAAATTCCTTGTTCTTATTTGTATTTTTGAGGGATTATAAAGGAGAAAAAAAATACAGCTGCCAATCATAACTGTCCCAGCCACCCTCCAACTACACGGCAAAGGTTTTAATTCCATCGTACAGGTTTGGTATATTTTGACTTCTCCCTTGTTGGTTAAACTCGTTAAGTGTTTCTTTATTTATTTACTCCCTTTCAAGAGTACATAAGTCTCAACATAGAAAGTAATTATCAAGAAGAAAGACCAAATCTTTAATATGCAAGCTTAGAATCTCCCACGACTTTCCAATTGGACCTCTAGCGTGGCCCTATATTACTTGATAACAAGCTACGTCTTACAGGGACATAGCTGCCATGTATGCTGAAGCTCTGCAACGACATCTTCTGTCATAAGCGGGAAGAGTAAGAACCTTTTCTGGTTCCCAAACCATTAAATGTCCATGCCTGTTGTAAATAATGTGGTATTTAATGTTAACATTTTTATTGTATGTAGAGGCCTCTTAGCTAGTTATATGCCTTGAGTTTATGGAGAAGAAACTGTGCTGAAACCTGTAAGTTTTTGAAGGGGAACTCCAACGCAAAAGTTACTTAGCCCTTTTGACTATCGTTTTGGTCTAGTGTATTCCATTATTTCCCTTCTACTTATTTCTCGATTAGCATGGATTAGACAGAAGAATAAACTTTTTAACAATAATTTGTTACAGAGATGTAGAGAAAGTCGTGTGAATGAAACACATCAAATTTGTTCCTTAACAATTCGCACATTTAGGGATTAATAATGCCAGAGGTTTGGTATGAGCTTTATGTAAAGTAATTTGAAATCACATGTTTACAGATCAAGCATGCCATCCAGAGGTAGACGAACATCGTGCCGTGTTTCGACTATCTCTCAAAGATGTCTTCCAGTGTGGGGTGACCAGAATCGCCAACCAGGTCACGGTGAGTGAAATCAATAAAACTTAACATCTCATAGTATTAAAACAAATAAGTATATTACTGCTAGCCTACAATTATGCGTCACAGAGGTGTAACAAATATTTCACTCAAAGGAAAGCAAAGCTTTGATTTAATTATTTTCTCACAGAATGTGTAGGACAGGAGTTGGATAGGTAGATTCAGACTAAAACATTCAATGGCACAGATGAGATTTGAAACACGATCTCCCGGTCTCTAGCCGGTTGCTCTACCACTGAGCTACTATGGCAACATGCCGGCATAGCATTGAATTTCTCAACTGACTTGCCTGTTTCCCTGTAAACCACAAGGTGATCTCAAATTATGTTGAGTTGACAACCCCAATAGCGATTTACAATATTGTAACTACTTTAAGTCCCAGGATTCATAGTATAGCCAACTATTATGTCAATTAGTATTGATTTAATTGTTTTTCACACAAGCCGTGTGAATCAAAGATCACCTTGTGGTTTACCGGGAAATATACGAGTCAGTTGAGGAATTCAATGTTATGCCGGCATGTTTTCATGGTAGCTCAGTGGTAGAGCAGCCGGCTAGAGACGGCGGATCTGTGGTTCAAATCCCGGCTATGGCATTGAATGTTTCAGTCTGACTCTACTTATCCAAGCAAAGCTTTGTTTCTCCAAGATGTTAAAGCTTTAGTGTGATAGATGATTATAAACTTTTTACTAACTAAAACAGATGGCTTTCTACATGAAAAAGTATAATAAAATTAGAGTCAACTGTGTATATAGACTATTGATAGGTGAATATATTTTTTCTTCAAAGAAATTATAACAAGTTGATTTCAAGTTTGTCAAAAATGGATTTTAGATGGCCGTATTCAGTATTTGTTTACCTCAGTGTTATTATCTGACAAAATTCAAGTCAGTAATTAAAATTGCAATTAAATATAATAGACTTTTCTATAATGTGTGCCTTTTGTTCTGTGTAGAATCTTGAGATTGTGGATTGGAAAAATCATCGTTCACCAGAAAAGAAATATTCACAATGAAAATAGCTCATAGGTATTCACATACCTTCATTTTAGAGCTTTTTAAACTATTTTTGCTTGATATCCGTAAAATTGAATTTTACGCACTGTTGTCAGCGCGTAAAGTGAAGTTTTGTAACACGTAAGGGTAAAAATACCAAGTGATAGCTTTACGCATTATTGAGAAAAATACAAGTAGTACCATATAACGTTTATTAAACACTTTTAGGTAGCAGTAGAAGATCCGCTACATCGCCTATTTTCCTTAACTGTAACTACATGTTGCACAATCTTCTAAATCAGACTTTTTTTTAATTTAATGTTTATTAAAGCAAGTAGCTAACCAAAGAAATTGTTAACTCTAAATATTCTCGGGCTTCTAGCCAGGTAAGGTCATGGATTGACTCCAACGTTTCGAAGATGTGCATCATCTTCGTCTTCCGGGTAAACCGAGTTAATGGGTCATCAGGAAAGCTTCAGTTCTTACTTTAAACAAGTTGTTCTTAGACCGTAGAATCGTCATGGCCATCTTTATTCAATTATTTTCAATGTAATTTAAACACATATGGCTATATGAATAATCGCTGTTGTAAATGTGAAAACGGTAACCTCTTTCTAATATGTATTTATTTTAATTTCGTACTGCCGCGCAAAATTACTGTATAATATGCATTTGCAAAGTCTCGTATACGCCTGTTTTCATAAAATCCACACTCTATTTAAAACACGACGACTTTACGCCTTATATCATAAATATAATATAATAAAACTCAGAACAAATATTTTCACCGTAAAAAATGCATTTGCTTCTAATAATTTCCACATCTCTGTATACTATCGGGGATAAATTCTTCTCATGACGCAGGTATTGTGTATGAAAAATATTATTTGAAGTTTTTTTTAACTAAAGTCTCGTTAGAGTACTCAGTAAAAATAATAGAAGAGTGATAAGATTACTGACAGTCAATACCAATTCAAAAAAGGTTTGCTACTTTTAAGAACAATGGCGACATCAAATGCAAACCATGTGAGGAAGTGGAATGTGAAGCACTAAAACAACATGACCAACATGTTCTCTCAAGAGGTACAACACCTACGTCACTTGAAAGGGACTACATATTGCCTAACCGAAAGCCAGTCGCTACTCTCCCCACAAATTAGTGAAATGACCCTTTTTATTCTATTGGACATGCCTGCTATGAAAATAAGAAAGTATATTACGCCACCTGGAACAGAAATATGCCCTAGAATTGAAATGAAAGCGCTGGGCTTATTGTGAAAGGAAGAGAGATGGGTCTCTGATGTCATCGCCCTAGGTTATTGCAAATAACTCTAAAACAGATCTGCTTGCCCTCATATATATATGAGATCTGAGTATGTTGACGGCGGGGAACCCCTTGCAACTGCCACAGGCCAGCACACAGGAAACGACGGAGCTAAGCGGAGAGACGCATGGAAGTCCCTAACAGTTTCACTATATGGCAGCCCTGGCGCGCCACGGAGGCTATACAGGCACCTGGAGACCGAAAGGAGGCCTCTACAATGGCACCTAGGGGGAAGAGAGTTTTACTGCTGCCACCGATCTGAAAGATGAAAAAGAGAAATGAAATGAAGGAATGAGAGGGTAAATATACAGCATCCCAATATTCCCCTAAGCGGTCTCAGGAAAACCACGGAGAAATCCAGGGCCAGAGTGCGATTAACGGGAAGCGACCCCGTTGATGAAAACGATAAAAAATTATCTTCCAACAAATAGTTCTAAAGCTCGTGTTCGTCTATCGCTAGAGCTTATACTTCGATGCGTTTCCAACCGTCAAAAACAAATTACGTACTTCTGACAATTTCTATTTGAAATCGGGATTTGAAACCCATTATTAAGCATAAGGGAGCAGTTAGAGCCATTTGGAACGATTTCCAATCAGGCGCAAACTCACACTTTCAGAAACTGTAGGTAACGTGTACTATTTTCTCTTGAGTTGAGTTACGTTTGCTTCAGGAAGCCATTTCAGGACGCGAATCCGGAGGGTTATCTCGCAGCAGGATGGGGAGTACAAACATGTAATTTTATCGATTTTAATTCTCATTGCAGTGTATGTCAGCAAGCTCAGACACTAAATTATAGCTGCCAACGTTTCCAGAAGAGAAAAGAGAAAACCACGGTTCACCATCATAAAATTTCGCTCCTGGCATTTACAATAAATGCTTATTACATATGTACAGCAAAAATATAGATTTACTACAGAAACAGCGAATGTTCTGGTGGCTATTTTCCATATGAAATCAGAAGGTATAGCAAAAAGGAATATGAAGATGCAGTCTTCGAGAAGATGAAAGAGTTCCACTAGACATCCTGAAATGTTGTAATGAACTCGTTTTAACTACTACGTTTCATCAAGGTGAAAGCCAATTTTATCTATTTACACTCATTTATTCATTCTATAACAATTCATATGAATGGCTGGAATGCGATGGCGGGGGAAACCGGAGAAAACCCACTCCTGCGCCGTTTTGTCCACCTCAAATCCCATATGCGGTCGCCTGGAATCGAATCCGGGCCGGAGTGGTTTAACCATTCGGCCACGGCGCGGCCATCAAATCATTCTAGGTTCAAAAAAGCAAGCCCCATGTGAGATGTGAGAAAGGACATTATCGCATTCTAATAGGTATCTCATAAGCATAACAAATCAAAGCGAATCTTGTAAAACTAAAACCTGACTGTAGTTCACTTTTTAATACGTCGGAATTCCCCTTCTTTGGACGCTACCCTTGTAAGCAAGCGAAGCAGAAGATTTAAAATTGTGAAAGGGGAAAAACAGAAATGAAGAAAAGAAACGATTCTCAAAATTCTCAATTTTAGTAATGTTTACGATGGCCAAGCAGATGGCTCAGGCGGTTTAGTCTGTGGCCCGCATTCGGAAGATCGCGGGTTCCAACTGACCTACGGTTGTTTTTTTTTTTTTTTTCCTTTTCTTTTCTTCGGGAATCTCCTCGGTCATCAGGCAAATTTTGGGTAGCTTCATCACATAACTCCATCATTTCCTAATCATCTCTCTTATTGAGTTGAAGGACCAAATGACGGTGTTCGGCGGGTTGTGGCTAGGTGGTGGATTGCGCATTGTAAATAGCTATTCCGGCGTCGTCGTCGGGAACATTCGGTAGGAATCCGCCTGCGGGTTTGGGGCTCCCGGGAGGCTCGGGGTACGTGAGCAGGGTCTACGGCGTTCCAACTGTATCCGTTAGAAACACCTTCCTTGCTTGAGCTTGTCGATCCGGATATGGTCCTCCTTCTGGTCTCTCCCTCATCCCTCACAAGGGCCCACGTCCTGTGTTTTTTGCCAGTGTCCTAGTGGCCTCTTCCATGTCCACTCCTAATCCCAATGTTCACAATGAAGAGTGACCAGGACAATGAATAAGTTAGAAACAAAGTACTCCATTAGTAGAAAGTATTACTTTCCCTACTTATTTAATTTTGTTCTCTGACCTCTAGTCTAACAAAGAAAACATCATTGACTACCTTACTCATGCCAGTAGCATGCTGCAATAAACTTGTCATTTTTCTGAAGGGTTATACCAATAGACAGAGTTGTAAAAATACTTATAATACCAAAATGCATTCTACTTGGTGGCCATGATGAAAGGGGCAAATGTTTGATAAGAAATAAAAAGTCATACAAAAAATAATACTAGTCACTTTATTACCACTAAGAAATCTGTGAAATATATGAAAGCTTTCTGTTTGTTGATTTTCTACAAAATGGTCAACTTGGGCTCCATCCAAGTCGATGTAGGCTTGAGTCTTAATTGGATGTTTTCTCCTGTCTTTCTGCAGACCTCCATGGAAATTAAATTGAATTTCTGAGTAATAGCCTGGTGGAGATGAGCTACATTTTGGATAGAAAGCTTGTAAATGTCCTATGACCAATGTGCTGATCCCTCTTTATCATGTCATGGAATTTAAATTGAATATTCCTTACAAGCATACAGGTCACCAATCTAACCAATGTTAAAAATAACACCATGTATTGCAAGTAAATGTATAATACCCCAATTTAGTATTGTGCCCAAAATAAAACTCTTGAGTTTAAATGACACCAACTCTACCAATTTTTATGATGTGGTTCAAAATCCATCACAAGTTATTCATGGCTTTGACTTCAACAGCCCTCGTTTAGTAGTTATGTTTTATTACAACAATTTTTACAGAGATTTCTTAATCTCTTCATGGTCATGTAAATAAAACATAATTTGTGTGTAAAAAAATAATTGAATGCTGGTCAATAAAGATATCTTAATATTATCCAACACACAATAACAGAAACTAGCTATATTAAATTTTCATGTGGTTGTACTTCTTGAACTACATCTATCTTATAGAGTTTTAATTTAGAGTTTTTAATTTTTAAAGTTTTATAGCATATAAAGCAGAGGTTTGCAAAATGCCTAATTCCTGTGCAAATTTCTGAGAGATTTCTTTGGTCTTCATTCTATTTTTTGCTCAGGGAGGAGTTGTTCCATGCGGCAATTTATTTTGATTTGTTTTCAAGCGTAGATTTTGATTCCTAAAGTTTTTTTACAACTTATGAACCATTTCACTTGAATAACAGGAAATCTGTCTATAAATTACTATTTCACTTCTCTACAAGAGTTATCACTATAGCTTGGTTTTGGGTTCCAACGCATACACAGTTATGAACACACAGAGCTGTCAGGATTTAAAGAGAGGGAAGTGGGGAGTGGTTTGTAGCATAAACATGCACATGTTGATGTATAATCTGTTCCAAAAGTAGCTCATTATATATATTGACATTATATGGATCATTCTAATTCATAAAGGAACACAACAAAACAATTATTTCATAATACAATTAGTAAATAAAATGTCTTGTACTTTTACAAATAAAAGTGTAAAGCTTGGTAAAAACAATTCAGGATAATAATTTGCAGAGCTTTGAAAAGACAATGCACATATATCAACCTAACTCAGAATTCATTGCAGTGAATTACAAGATACATTTTTACTGTATCAAAAGAAAAGGCTCTGCTCCTGTCACTCAAAATATGTTTGAATCATTCACAAGTTTGTTCAGACTCGAACGCCTACCCTTTCGTATTTTGAACATTTTTAAATCTACACTCTCTTTCATTGTTCACAAGTCTATCTACTAGCAGGAACTGAACAAGGCCAGGCAATGAGCAATGCTGGCTAGTACAACACATTTCAAAACCGGCTGCAGAGACACGCCTACTCCATCATATCATAGCTATACTCTGTGTGCACCAAACCTCAATTCAGCAAGTTCGTGACCCAGACCAAGCTGTAGTTATCACATACAAATCATGCACAAAGATTCTGTGTGCTAACGTTAACAGACTTTTTGGCATTATAACAGCACTAGCATACTATAAAATTGAAACATGTAGTCTCACAATGTTATCAACCTCTGACTATAGACCACACAGAGAAGAGGGAAGGTAAATGGGGGACAAACCAACTAGAAACAGTGCTGTAATGTGGCCAAACATTGAAACAAATGCTCTGTAGTGCTAAGTAATTCTTAACTTCCCTCTGCATATCATTCCCGATAAATCCAAAAGAATCTTCTTCTTCGACATGATCTCTTAAAACAAATTATGTTGTTATTCCTAAGGTAATGTAATCTTTTAATCATTATTTTAATTAGTTGCAGTTCACAATATTTTTTCTTACTTATGAGTGTGTATTTTTGTTAGGGTCGGCGGGCATACTACCATCGTATTGTAATAGAGACGAAGGACCAAAACCTTCCTAAGGAAGTAATCCTTGTCAAGTGCATACAGGCTGGCCTACACAATCATACACACCTAGTCACGAAGCGCAATGTCTTACCCGCAGGATTCCAAGAACCAGAGTAAGTTTTATTAAATCATTAATGTTTCCTCTTTCACATTTCATAGTTGTGATATATGAAACAGAAATATTATGAACTTCCAATATTTTTTTTATATTATTTATTCACGAAAATACCCCAATGAGCAAAGCTTACTTTAAGGGGCTGTATACATATTGAGATGTGATATTAATCAATCACAAATCACACACAGTTAAATCACAGAAAATACCATAAAAATTGAATAATGAAATATAAAAATGTTGGAAAGGCAAATACTATGGATGAACACAAATAACACCTTTCCAAAATAAAAATAACAAAACTAATAAATAAAAAAAATGATGATAGTATAAATAGCACAAAACTCTGGTGAGTTTCACTAACTTTAGTTTGAATTATATTTGATTTTAGTTTTAATTTTTTTAAAATTAGAGATATTCTTTATTTCTTCTAGTAATTAATTATAGAATTTAATTAAGAAATGTTTTAAGCATTTTGTTCCATAAGTTGTGTTTTCAGAAAATAAAATAAATGTTTAATTTTTGGTGTGCATTGCACTGATGTATTTTATTATATTCTACTATAAAGTTGCTATGATTTTTTTTTTTATGTGGCTTTAAACATATAAACAGCAGCATTACATTTAATTATTAATTCCAAAGAATTTTCAGATTTTTCATAAAGAATTTTAGTAGAAGTTAAATAATAAATTGCTAATAAGTTTCTAATAGCTTGTTCTGAATGATGGTTTCAAATCTGTTTTAATAGCCACCTCAGATATCATAAACAAATATGCCTATATTAGAAGCAATTCTTTTTCATATATACACAATCTGTATTTTCCACTTTAATTTCATCTAAAGTCTAACTTAAGGATATGGGAAACTGGAAGTTCAATCAGTTATTCAAGCATAATCTTTTCAGGCTTCCAAAAATGGTCACATTTTTTCATGTACTTCCAAGTCTTACTACTTGTAGTCCCTCAGAAGTTGAATGAGCAATAGCCATAAAAGACAAAAGAAGAAAGTTACATAAATTAATTCATGAATTGTGGTAACAGATTCAAGGAGCTGGAGCTATTTGACATGGTTGCAAGGGCGCCTGAACCAATGCTTGGTGTTGGAGTGCGACAAGGTGGGCAACTTGTTACTGGAGAACTGAATGTGAATCCTGGTACTCCACTACAGATGGAAATCTACCTTGATAAAGGCAGTGCTCCAGTGTACGGTCTTCTTGTCAGCTACATGCAGGTTTCCGATACCAAGGCTCAAGAGGAAACCATTATTTTCAATGGGTATGTGATATACATGATTTTTAGTTTTTCTACTATACACTTATACACTGTATTCAACTGTAAACTTGATGCATTTTTGTAAAACGCTCTGTGTGTGTGTGTGTGTGTGTGTGTGTGTGTGTGTGCATGCGTGGGTGCGTGTGTGCATGTGTACGTGTGTGTGTGTGTGTGTGTGTGTGTGTGCATATAATAGTATAGCTCAGAAACAAATATTGATTAAATGCCAAACTGGGTAGTTTAGTTCAGCATCTTTCAAGGCTGTGTGTGATACATTTTCAAGAAAACCTCTCCAGCACAAACAACCCTTTATATGGAAAAATTTCATAATGTTATCTTCTCAGAATTGGCTCTAACAATTTTTATTTAAATACCATATGATTAAAACATATACATAACACATCAAATGAATATCTTGAAGTTTCTGTGATTAACTTGCAGAGGCATAGCTGGGGGGAGGGCTTGTAAACCATCCTTTCTTATAATAAAAAAGAAAGATAGAGAAAAAAAAAGGTTAATTCAATTGCTGCAAATATCTATGGATACAAAATTACTGCAAACATAATATGGACACAAAATTGACATATTTACCATTTGATTTTATACACACTGTTTAAAAATTGGACCCCATACTATCCCCCTTAATATTTTGATGGCTGTGTTACTTATCCTGTGAAGCCTTCTTCATTCTGAATGACTTTTGCATAGTTGGTAAATAATAAGAGATGAACAGAATCAACTGATATAAAACTAAACTTTTGGTAGAGTTATCATATCTGAAATATTCCTTGTTATTAGTTTGAATTTTCAAATAGGTAATTAAACTTTTCTCATTTGTGAAGTTTGTTATGCATTTTTGTTGTTTTTTTTTTTTTAATCTAGGACCTGTAAATTCAAATCTATCACATAAACATTATCTACTGTATTCCAACAAAATGTATATGAAGTATATCTGAATTAACAAGAAATAGATAGGATAGTAAGCTTTTGTAAGTTTGTAGAAGAGTGAGTAACAAAAGTAATGTGAATGCAATACATCCAAATTTTTTGTGGGGGTGTTAACAATTTTTGAGATATACTTTGTTAGTGGTTTCAATTTTCATGAGGTTCACAGAATTTTAAAGTCATCACTTAGGGTCAGCTTTTCAAAAATTTGATTACCTATCACTTTAGAATATTGTATTCCTCTTAAAACAAATGTGCAAATGCATAATCAAAGTTAATCATGATTAATAAGAATAAAGTATTGCAAGGATAGTTTGTAGAAGTGCAGAAAAAACCATGTGAATTCAATGCATCAGATGTTTGCATGTAGTCAGAGCAGATATACATATTTTCTGTCTAACCATTAATGAACAGAAATACTTAAGAAATATCCACAATTTAGTCTATTTACACATAGTGCTTATTTGTTTAGCAGAACAAATGTCAAAAATATATTAACATGTAAGATGAGCTTACAAGACTTAGTAACCAGTTTAGCTCAAACTATTTTGCAATACGGACAATACTTATACAAAATATTGCATAAGTGTTTACACAGGATTAACAGTTAAATGAAAACATAGGTCCAATGTATTTAAAATATCTCATATGTAAAACACAAAACTATCTCTGCTCATTACAAATTCATATGTATCCATCTATGTTTATATAAAAAAGTTCTTTATTCAAGTTATATTAAGCACAATAAAGTAAATGTGATTTTAAATCAAGCAGCATCGTCTTAGTTATATGCAACATATGGAAACACACTCACAAGGGAAGTATCCCAACTGACCAGATCATTTTTCTTTCCATACAACCTGACCTGTGAACAATGACTGCACTGTTCCTCCATTCAGTTGGACATGATTGGCTTTGGAATTTGGGCTAATCTCTTGAAGTGTAGTTCAATCAAAACTTCCAATGCATGTGCATTTTCTTGCGCACTCCCCAGTATTAATTTGGTAGGTTTCACACAATTTCAGAAGCACAGCACAAAGACACATAGAGTCATGTACTCTGCACACCCTGATATTTGGTGTCTGTAGATCCGAGTTTGCACACATGCATCATTTAATAATTCACTTAGTTCATGCTAAATTAGATAACCTATTCACCATAATAGTTGAAGACCTCAAAGAAAGAAACTTGCTTCCCCATAAAACTAGCATCCAAGAAATAGTGTGCGCATAGTAGATCACATTAAGGTCTGAATTAATAATTACATGGTCTCAAAAGAAATAAGAATCTGTTATCCTCAAAAATATATAAATAAAATAAATATAAAAATATATATCCTCTCCATATATAATTTTTGTTATATAACGACATAAAGTGATGTCTTAGGTAGTGGGATGGGGCACCCTTCCAAGCATGTAGGGGTTTAGCAATTGGAAGGAGGTAACGTTTTCTTAATCTGAGGCAAGCGAGGGGTAAAGGTATGTGACAGAGTGGAAGAAGGAAGCACTGTTGCCAATAGTATTTGTGTGTTCACTTTGTACTGTCTGATTCCTGACACTCATCATCCAACTCTAAGAAAAATATTGCAACATTGTTGACTGTTTTGCCATGCGTGGAACAAGTTCTGTATACGTGTTGTCCCCAACCACGTGTTAAAATGTTACTTGAGCGATAAGCTACCCCAACCCTCTAGCTATAACACTGTTGAATAGAAGCCCATCATAAATCAATTTATTATTATTACTTGAAATCAGTGATTTATGAACCTCTGATTGTTCCAGGCAGCTCTTGCCTCCTATGTAATGTCCAATGTGAAAAGTTTGCTTTATACCCATTTTTAATATATTTTGGCCAATTAATTGTTTTAGGTTTGTTTAGCCTTTGATTGATAAATAATCTATCACCATCCCTTTCCAGATAAGTTCAACGTTCTACTTACAAAACAAGATGCCACAATACTTAAAATGTAAATAAATTGAACATTGATTATCATAAACTAAAGAAAACCGCTAAAACATATTCAGTGAAGACATTTTTGATACACATTTTATGCAATATGTAACCAAGCAGTCCAAAATATATATAAATGGGCACTAAAATTGGATTGTATTGTAGTGCAGAATTGTATGCATATAGAGTAGAGCAGATTTTGTACTATAGCTGTACTTAGAACAGTATGTACATTGTATAAGGCTAAATTTTATACTGTGAAAATTCTATCAATCTATTATATTTTTTGTAATAACTTAAGTATTCCTCGATATCATCATTATCATCATCGTTATTGTTGTTTATTTTTCAGGTGCTCTGTAGATCCATATCTCTTTGAAAACTTCAACACAGTAGATGGAGACTTCCTGTCAGCTAAGTTTAGAGCCTTTAAGTTCCCAGAGTCAACATATGTTCAGTTCAAAGGAACAGTAAATGTGTGTTTGGACAAGTGCAGAGGGGTATGCATTCTTTACGGCTGTAATCAATTTATTAGTATTTAAATAATTTATTTATAAACAGGTTTACAATGTAAAATGCATCTTCGTGTACCCAAAGTTCAAGCTTATATCTTCTTCCTCCACTCTTCTCTATACTCCCAATCAAATTCCTCTAGACCTAATTCCCTCATTCCTCTTTCAATATTCTTCATTCATTTAAGTCTAGGTCAATCAGGTCTTCCCCTTCCAGTTGGGTTTCATTCTAAAGCTTGTTTTGGTAATCTTATCTCAGGCATTCTGCAGACATACCAATACCATTCTAGCTGTTTATAATAAAATCTAAAATTGAATTTTGAAATTTCACGGTTTGCCTTATCACTTTGTTAAGAGATTTATTTCTAATTTAGAGTGTGTAGTAGATCTCCTGGAACAGTCCATTTCGGTAGATAATTTTAAATTTAAATTCCTATTCAGAGTCCAAGTTTCTACTCCATAAGTTAAGGTACTTCTAATTATTGATTTATATATCTGTAATTTGGTTTCTAAACTTATATTGCTGTCCCATTACACTCCATTCAGCATGGATATTGCTGTTCTGCCTTTTTGAATTCTACATTTACTGTCCTCTTCTTGACTATGGTTTGAATTTATCTTCACTACTAAATAATGATTACCCAATATACCTTCTATATATTAATAGAAAATAGATGAGACAACTACACACTCTTACTGCTTCACTTACTTTAAATTTTGAGAGCATGTTCCATGGACTATTTTCTGTATTATCAGCTCAAAATTTAGCAATTTTCTGGAGATTTTTATTCATGAATTGATTAGTCCAAGAGTATGGAAAGTCAGACATTTTCAAATTATCTTCCACTATTCTTTACTTCTTTAGTAAACAGTAATATTTATACTAATATTCAATTGTAATGTAAAGTGCAACCTACAACTTGAATTATTACAGGTAAGTTTTAAAGTTACTCCCATCAACAGAAGCACAATAGACTGCAATTGATCACAGTACATAGGGCATTTATTGCCCTCTTTTTCTGTAAAAAGTTACTCCTAAATAATGGCTGCCAACTTGGATACCTACAAAAGCATTCTCCATTAAAGGGAATGTTGCATTGTTTAATCTCACTTGTTCTCTAGTCTAAACCATCTTAAGTAAATAATTTTATGTCACTTAATTTTTGTTTTCTGACCAAATAGAATCAATTAATAATGTAGACTAATTAATCTCACCTTCCTTCCTGCATTTCAGATTAGTCAAAAAATCTCAACAGCAGGAGCTCCCAAAAGAAAGGCAAAAGGTCCTTTTAGGTGCAAAGACATTTTATGCAGAAAATGAAATGTCTGAAATAATTTTGGAAAAAGAATTTTATCTACATTATGTTATTACTATCTTTTTAGTTATCTTCTTTCATTACCTTCTCATGTTATATTAAGTATTTATTTCATAGGTTGAATGCAGCAATGGACAATTAGGTTTTGGAAGAAGGAAGAGGGAAGTGCCAAATGCCCCTGCTGATCCCAACAAAGTGTTTGAAGTTACAATGACTACTTTTATCAAGGTTGATTACAAGGATGATGGTATGCTAGAGAAAGGTAGGATAATCTCTAAAATTATGTAATTTACAAAATACCTAGATTACTAGTATGAACCTCTAAACAATCTTTGTTCTGAGGCACACCCAGAGGAGGCTGAGAGGAGTTAAAACTCCACCCACTAAATTATATAAAAAAAAAAATCAAATTAGAACATTGCTTTGCTTTTGTAAAATTAAAACCATGGCTGGGTAGTCAGTAAGTAACCTAGATTCTCATCTGGTAGTCCTGGCTATTGTGGGTCATTTTTCTTTAACAAGAATCAACTCCTATGCCCCACAAAGTCTGGAAGTATGTGAGGATGAATGTGCATGTGTTTTAAAACAGAAATAATTAAAAAACCAATGTTAAAGAACCTTCAGCTGAGTTGTTTCACAATTCAACACCCCCTATACGATCATAGATGTTAAAGGAGGAAGCAGCAGTGAAACAATAAAATATATAAATAAAAAAATTAATAATAAAATAATAAACAATCACTTTTATTTTTAACCTATTTTCTCAAATCAGATGAGCATCTGTTCATTCAGAGGCAGTGAATTTATTAATTTGGCAGTGGACTATATGTCTCCAAACATCTTTATTTTCTCTAACACATATGTACAATGTACATAGTAGATAGACAAAGTATTGCACCCAAATATTCAATACCAAGGTTTCACCAAAAATACTTTTGAGGACCCCTGAATATATATAAAAAAATCCTTTTTAGAAAAAAATATGTGTGTGTGTCCAACATAATTCGATAATGAAAATACCAAGTTTGGCATTTAAGTTTAGTATCTTCCATGAATGCAATTTTCAGGAAAATCCCCCCTCCCCAAACTATGCATTACTTTAAACTTTTTCAACATTTTTGATTTTCTCAAAAACAGCTCTTAACAATTTTGATTAAAATGCTGTATATTAAGGATATCTACATGGCAAATAAAATGTATATCCTGGATTTCTTGGGGACAGCCCCTGAAGTCTTCCTCATTCCAAATGACTTTTGCATAACTGGTAAAGTGTAAGGGATAAACAAAAACTTAGTACACAAAAAAATGAAGATCTCATTAAAACAGACACTCTGTCTTTATGTAGAATTAAGAATTTCTGAGATATTCCCTCTGACTGTTTTCAATTTTAAAATACTTAACAAAATTTCTCAATGGGAAGTCTCATCCGTTTCATATCTTTTTTTCTTACACTTGGCCACTGAAAGAGAAATAAATTTAAATGTCAATTGCATAGTGATAGCTTTTAAAAGATTTGACTATTGCTTTAGCCTAGGTATTCCCTTATTTTCCTTCTATTTACTAGGAAGCAAGTAATAAATTCATTTCTGCTAACATGTATCTTGATTAGCACAATAGATTAAAGAATAATCTTTTGTAAGAATAGTTTGTTTGCAGAACAGATAGAGGAAGTCATGTGAATGAAATACATCAAATTTTTTAACTAGGAAAGAAAAAGAAAATGGATAGATTGAAATAAGTATGCTTTATATTTACAAGTAACAACTTCTAACTAAAAATTAAGCTCTGAAACATTAGGAACAAAAACTTAAAGTAAAGCTGAGTAACCAAACTACTATGTAACCACAGGAAGACAAATAAAGAAATGTTCTGTATAAACATGTTCTGCCCTGACAAAGTTCTTGCACTGATAAACATAAACATCATCAGATAACTTGTACCCCAGCAATGAAAAACTGGAAATGTGTAATAATTCTTATCACAGCAGTTAAATATGGCAGCATGACTTGCATACATACATTTCATACCAAATAGTCCTCCCTTATACCTCTTGCCTTCTTTTCATGGTTAGAGAGTACTTAAATAATATGTTTAAATGCCATGTTTATACAATAAACCTTTTAATATATTTCCTCAAAATTTAAATTAATGTTTGCATTCAAAGGATGATCCATGGATCATCTATGTCATATTTGAAAATCAATTTTCAATTCATGCACTGATTAGGAAAGTCATAAGTGTAGTTATTTTGGTCTAAAATAAGAAATTTCAACAAATTTAACATAAGATGTATGCATTTAAATCATTCCATAGGTATACAAAAAAATCATAATAATTATGAGGCTGGTGCAATAGATTCCATGTTTCAAAATAGATGGTTGATTACACAAGTTGGTGTTACCACATACTATCATTTGTTGTCACCAAAACAAATTTGTTAATGATTCATAGCTTAGTTTGGATTTGGCACGCATTTCAATTAGTTGTTTAGCATGTTTTCACTAAAATAAAAAATGTGTAATATTGTTTAGTGATTCACTTTTTACTTTTGGATGAGAAAACTTGCAAGGAGACAAAAGCAAAATTGGATGCTGCTTATGGAGATCTTCCGACATCTATGACAACTGTTAGATATTGGTTCTACTCTAAACATGTTGAATATTAGTTTTTGATGAGCGCCAAGGACTACCTGCAGAAGTGGTAACTGAGGAAATTATTTAAAAAGTCCACAATATGATTTTCGCTTATCTCAAACAAAAGTCTACATGTGGCAGAGGCCAAAGCTGAGACCATGATAACACAATTCATATTTTACATGATAAGTTAGAGATGAAAAAGCTGTCATCTTGATAAGTGCCACGCTTGCTCACAGTGCACAAGTGAGCAGCATTCAGCTTTGAAGCTATTTAAATGAAATCCAAAGCACTTCTTGCATTGAGTTGTCACCATTGATGGAACCTGGATTCACCATTCACCACAATGGCTGCTTTTGGTGGTCTGGTCCAAAGAATTATTATTATTTACAGTGTTTAATGCCCGCTTTTGCAACAAATGGCACCGCAGGCAATGACACCAATGAGAGCCCAGAGAAAACCCACTCCTACACCACTTTGTCCACCACAATTCCCACATGCGGTCGCTTGGGATAGAACCTAGGCTGTCTAGGTGAGAGGCGAGTGGTCTAATCACTCAGCCATGGCGAGGCTGCTCCAAAGAAGCAAAGACAATCCTGCAAGCTGCGAAAGTGATGGCAACAATTTTTTGGGATGCGAAAAGGTATTGTTTCACCATGACTTTGCACTAGCCATTCCTCCTAAGTTGCCACTACCAAACTGTACGAATCCATCTTGAATTGCTACTGTACCCCTCATACTTGCCCAACCTTTTAAATTAAATTATTTGTTTGTTAACGTCACTGTCAATTGCCAGGATCATATCAGTGCTGCCCAGTACGCCAGAATTTTGTCCTACAGAGGTTCTTTTACATGCCAGTAAATCTACATGGAGCTGTCAGTTTTAAGCACACTTAAAACCATTAATTTGGGTTGGATCTGAACCTGTGACTTTGAGATTAGGTCAGCACCTAATCAACTGAACCCCAGACCAAATTGGCTGACCTGGCTCCCTGAGGCTTCTTGTTCCCAAACATGAAGAAGTGATTCATGGAAACAAAATTTAGATCAAATGAGATTACCAGGGCAGAGGTATAACTTGCAGAGTTTGAGAGTTTGACAATTCCCAGTTTTTGGGGGGTTAAAAAATGGCAGGAATTTTGGGAGCAGTGTATTTCTCTAAAAGGGTACAATTTATTCAGAAATGAATAAGCTGTATTTGAAAAAATGTCTTTATTCCTAACACACATACTTATTAAACTGCACTTGAATGTTGAGGTTGTTCTGTTACTGATTGTTCTTGTGCACCTATTGCTATTACTTTACCTGTGATGGATATTTCTGGACAAAGTAGTACCTGTCATCTGTGTCTTAAATAGATTAAAAGTAATAATTGGTCCTGAGAGATTAAGATATTTATTATGCTCCAATACACAGTCATTTCCAGTATCTAAATTTGATATGGAGGTCAACTGCCAAAGGACAATTAAATATACTTAAAATGCTGCACAATAGAGCCATCCAGATTTTAAATGGCTCCCCCCTTACACCAACAATTTAACTGTATAGCACTACCAGAATTAATCCACTGATCTTAATATTTCACATTCACTATTATGCCTTACATAGAAAATAAAAAAATGGCTTATTAAACCTAATATACAGGGTATACTTAAATGAATATCGGGGTTTTAACTCTATAATATTTATTACATTCAACTTACAGTTATAGATGATATGTCAAATGAAAAAGCAACTCAAACAGTGCAATGTTTCTGCCGCAATCCGCTACACAGCGGTAGTAGCAAAGATGGTGACTAGTAAACAGAAAGCGTTTTGTGTTTTGCAGTTTGCAAAGACCGAATCTTGTGCAACATGCGTTCCGTAGCAAGTTTGGTTGTGATCCTCCTAGTGATAAAAACATTTGTAGATGGTATAATCTGTTTGAAGATACTGGCTGCCTTTGTAAAGGGAAGAGCACGGGACGACCAGGAGTAAGTGAAGAGACTGTTGAGTGAGTGAGAGAATCGTTCACTCGTATCCCAAAGAAATCAGTCTGAAGGCTAGTTGTTAATTACAAGTTCCTGTGTCTACTGTTTGGAAAGTTGTAAGAAAATGCTTACAGCTATGTCCTTACCGTTTACAGTTATTACAGGCTCTAAAGCCGACAAACCACGGATTACGTGCCAAATTCGCAAAAGACATGTTGTTTCATGATGATTTTGTGGATCGTGTTGTCTTCAGTGATGAATCGACCTTTCACCTTAGTGGACATGTTAACACTAATAATGTGCGCATCTGGGGCTCAGAAAATCCTCACAAATGCAACGAGATTCCCCTAAAGTGAATGTTTTTTGTGCCGTATCCCGGCGAAAAGTTTATGGGCCTTTCGTTTTTGGTGAACCTACTGTAACTGGCACTTCTTACCTTGATACTCTAGAGCAATGGCTCTACCCTCAGTTGGAAGAAAATGAGCCAGAGAACTTCATTTTCCAGCAGGATGGTGCGCCACCTCACTGGCATAACGAAGTACACAATTGGTTGAGCGTCACTGTACCCGAGCGCTGGATAGACCGCAAAGGCCCCAATGACAGGGCTTGCTATACATGGCCTCCACGCTCTCCTGACCTAACGCCATGCAATTTTTACCTTTGGGGCTTCATCAAGGATCGTGTGTACGTGCCTCCGCTACCAGCTGACCTCCCTGAATAAAGAAACCAGATTGAAGCAGCTGTTGCTACAATTACTGAATACACACTTATCAACATTTGGGAAGAACTCGGCTATAGACTTGATGTGTGCCGTGTGACAAAGGGTAGTCACATTGAACATTTATAAGCTTCCGTAAAACTGTTCGAGTTGCTTTTTCATTTGACATATCATTCATAACTGTAAGTTGAATGTAATAAATATTATAAAAAGTTAAAACATCGATATTCATTTATATAATATCTTTCAATCTAATATTCAAGTACTTCACCATGTGACAAGACAGCCTTCAGTTTCACATTCCAAGAATGAAATCTACAAAATATGGTACCTCTAACTTTGTATAGTCATACAACCTTTAATTTGATACCAGACTGCTTAAAAGAATTAAGAAAATATGACTTTAAAAAGTAGATGAAAAACTCTTTGGATAACAATAGAAGAACATCTGTAAAGTACGTAAAAAAATCTGATGTGTTCCATTCACATGACTTTCTGTACATCTCTGTAACAAATTATTCTTAATAAGCTTATTCTATTATCTATTTCATGCTAATCAAGACATACTTTAGCGTTATTACTTAGCTCCTCATTAAGCAGAAGGAAAATAAGGGAATGCACTAGGCTTAACTGACGGTCAAATGTTTAAAATGTGATTGCAATGGGATTGAAATCACTTTCATTGCATGACCAGGAGTTGACAAGTTCCCATATTTTAAAACTAAACCAATTACAGAGCATATCTCGAAAATGGTCAACTATATGAATAAAATGTATATGGCATATTGTGTGTTTTAATGAGATCTACACTTTTAGTGTAGTAAGTTTTTATTACGGTTTACTAGTTATACAAAGTTAAAAAAAATCATCCAGAATAAAAAAGTCTTCGAAGATATTCCCAGATAATTCAAGATATACATTTTATGTCATGTAAATATCTTAAATATAAGAGATTTTAATCAAAATCGTTAGCCATTTTTGAGAAAATCAAAATTTTCAAAAATTTTTCCATGTAAGGGATAATTGGGGATAGGAGGATTTTCTTGAAAATCTTTGTGTCGCATTCTTGGAAGATACAAACTTAAATATCAAGTTTGGTATTTAATGGACTTTTTGTTTTTGTGCTTCCCACAAAATCACACACACAGACACTCACACACATGGACATTTTTCTAAAAATCTGATGTGTTCCATTCACATGTCTTTCTCCACATCTCCCTAACAAATTATTGTTAATAAGCTTATTCTTCTATCATTATTCTTATTCATGATAATTGAGATAAACATTAGCAGAAACAGTCTTATTACTTAGTTCCTTATAAGTAGAAGGGAAATAAGGGATTACACTAGACTAAACTGACAGTCAAATGTTTTGAACTGTAAAGGTTTGAAATCTGTTTTTTTGCGTTGCCAGGAGTTGACAAGTTGCCATATGAGAAAAGTTTTAAGTATTTTAAAATTGAAACCAATAACAAGGAATATCTTGAAAATGGTCAATTCCACGAAAAAATGTACATGACATAAATTTGTGTTTTTAAGGTGATCTACATATTTTATGTAGTAAGTTTTTGTCTATTTCTTACAGTTTACCAGATATTCAGAAAAATTTATCCAGAATAGAGTGGTCTTCAGAGGCTATTCCCAGAAAATTCAAGATATATATTTTATTTGCCAAGTAAATATTTTAAATGTAAGAAATTTTAATCAAAATTGTTAGAGCCATTTTTTTAAAAAACGAAAATTTTCAAATTTTTTTCCATGTAAAGGGTAGTTGAGGGTGGGGGGATTTTCTTGAAAATCTTTGTGTCGCACACTTGGAAGATACTGAACTTAAATATCAACTTTGGTACTTAACGGATTTGTTTTTGAAATATATTGCCCACACATACATTTTTATAAAAATGTTTCTTTTCGTATTTGGGGGTCCCAAAACAATTATTTCTGGTGAAATCTCAGTATAAAAATTTTGGGTGCAATACAATATCTTCTTTATACACTATGTATGTAGTACATGAGAGAAAGTAAACCTGTCTCTACTGACTTAAATTTATTATTTATCTGTAATAATTATTAGTTATAGAAAGCCAAGTTTAAGCTGCAATTTAAGTTGTAATGTGTAATGATTAACTTGTGTATATACATTCTTATATTTTATATCTTTATAATGAATTTTAAGTAGTTTCTCTTCTTGCTCGTTTATTGATGTTTGTAAGCTATTTCAATGTTTTTGTTCAATTATATTGATGTCTAACAGCTTATGTTAATTATAATAGGTAATTAATACAACTGTTTACAGTAAACTTATGCTATGTCAATAATTGTAATTGTAACATAGCTGCATTGTATTGTCCCTGAACTATCCTAGGACTCAGATAATCCTCCCAAATATATGTCATGAGCGTTTTTACCCTAGTTTATAAACATGTAAGATGTGCCACATTTTTATTAAGCCACCTTTATCCTCTCCCTACAAGGTTCTTCATTTTAGGAACCATAAATAACAATTATAATGAAAAATGTTTGCAGGCAAACTTGGTGGAGCATCAGTAATAAAATCCACTTCAGAATTTGGGAAGATAAGAAATGAAACCAAGATAGATGCAAGCAGCGGTAGCTCTGGGATGACGCATGATGGTAACCGATTGCAACAACTTGAGACAGAAGAAATAAGGGAAGAGTTCAAATACACTGTGGTTGAAGCAGATAGAAACACGGCTTCCATAAGACTTGTTGATCTTTCATTATTTCTGCTTATGTCAGTTTTCATATTTCATTAAAAAAGCAAATTCAGTGCAATGTGGCCATCATATAAAACAGTTTTAATTGCATAAATCAGCCTGCAGAGATTCAATGAAAACTCGGTGAAGAGTTTGAAATTTTGGTGTTTGTTTATGACTATTCACAAAGATAAAAAAATCATATATTCCAAAACCAGTTACTGAGATTATCATCTACATGCATCTATGGTATTCAACATTATGCAACAATTTAATCTTAGAACATAACCAAATTTTACAAACAAATTATTTAATAATTTTTAACTGTGTTTAAACATTTAATAGCTAATTATTTCCTATGTTCTTATGAGCAAAATGCAATACATATTCAAGTGGAAATATTATGCATCAGATTTTTTAAGTATTAATTTTCATCAACAAAAGACAATAAACAGGAAGTCATTTTTCCTTCCTCCCTTCTCAAAACGCATTTTGTGACAAATAGTTTCAGCAATCCTAGCATTCTAAACAGCTATTACTACATTCAATGTTATATAATTTCCTCATTAAGGCACATGTCAATAATAGCATTATGCATTTCCTATAGTAATGATGTAATACCAGCATTCCAAGTTGCTGTGCCTTACAGAGAGAAGATGAAATTACTGTGTGATACTCATTTTTTCTGAGCAACAAAGATGCAAAAACTTGTATACATTATTAAATAAAGCTAAGATTTGATTTTATAATTGCCATGATATGCTAACAATAGGCTACATCACAGTCTGTAATATCTGCTCACTTCACCCAGTAAGAGAATGCATGCAATTGGCCAAATTATTTCATGATTTACTTCTTACAGTTAATAATTATTAGATGCAAAAAATGTTGGGATCCAATTTGTGGGTAATATTAATGTAACACTTATGAAAATTGCCACACAAACATTCCTATTATTATTTCTAAGTTTGTGTTGGAAGTAACTGTTAATATTCATTTTTTGCACAGCTTAGCTTGGTGTCTATCGGTATGTTTTGCAACTACAGAATCCCACCATCACTGTCTGCTGGTATTTACACTACCTGCCATTCCACATATTTGATATTAATTTTGCATGACAAATTGTTTATCACAAGGAACAAAAGAGGAATATTTAATTTCCACTATGCTTTACATTGAAAATCAAAACAGCACATAAATGACATGTATAAACTGGAATCATAATCTAATAGTATGTATTATGCTGGGTTGTAATGTCAAATGAAAACCACTATATTTAAAACCAGATACACTTTTGGATATGTAGCAAAGTTCTGTGTGAAAGATACTTGGAGAATGTTCTTATGGCATCTTTTGCTTGTTTGTGGTGCCACCCTAAGACATGGAAATTTGCCTAAGCAGTTTAAGTAATTTAAAATGCCATTAGACAGACAGTGCATTGTATCCATAAACATGCAAAGGTATAAAAGACACAAGTACTAAAACTCTAATAAAACAATTTCGCTATGCTGCCCAATTAAAACAAAATAAAATGTTCATGATTGATGGCTGCATTGTCAATATCTCTGTGATAGTCATAAAACACCATAATTATTGCTATGAAGAATAAACCTAGAAGGTCACTAATGGTGCAGTTTGGTTATTAAAAATAACCAGTAAACATGGGTGCAAACTAATTTAACTAATGTCTGCACATAGCTCTGATAATGCCATATATTCCATTAATTTCTTCAAAATTGTGTATTATTATTATTTTAGTGACATTCTACATTTTATTCTTAAATCAAAGCTTGGCTGTGTTTGTAACAAATTAATGAAAACGCACAATAATCTTCAGCAAATCTGTTTTATTTACATTACTGTAATATAATGTTTCCATACATCTTTTCTGTGTTAAATAGTGTTTGTTTCCTACTTGACCAAGCTTAGATTAAGATAGGAAATAACATTGGAATCATATTAGGTTAATATTAACTAACTATTCAACATATATGTCGTGTAGGATTAAGGTGACACATCTGTGAAATTTGACTAAAATTGTGAAAAATTTAAAAAAAAAAATTCTACGATAAATTAATATGAATTCTAAACTTTAAAAAAAAAAATAGGTATATAGTTTTTCCAACTTAACTACCAATGAACTGAAGCTAAAAATGGGCAGGCACATGTTTATTAACAGCCATGCCCAACTTGCAAACCTTTTTTCATTCCATACTCAAAATGCAAGTTTTTACTAATTTGCTTCAAAGTTTTATAGTACCTCTCAGAAGTACATTAAAAGAAAATGGTTATATTACTTTTAAATACATTATTTAACTTTGAAAATCAAGAGTTTTGGAGAGTATGAAACATAATAATTTTTCTACATTAATTATGATTAATATAAAAAAGCATACACTCATTTACTGTAAAACTTGAATTTTTAATGTGAATACTTTTAAAAATACATCACATGGCTCATTTTTATTAGAGTAATGAATTTAAACATTAAAAATTATTATTTAAATAATCTTGCAAGCTAGAATTTTGATACATTGTAAAATATTACTATTTTTGTATACAACAGTATAAATTTCAATATCTTGCATATTGTAGATTTTTGAAATTTCACAGATGTATTTGCCATACCAGGAAAGTTAGAATCAGATTGAAAAGCTCAATGTCAGAGCCAGGATTTGATCCATGGATCTTAAACATTCCATACCATTCTGACCAACTGAGCTACCATAGCAATATGCCAAGACATTAAATTACCCAGCTGATTTACATTTTTTCCAGTAAACCCAAACACAATCTTGAATTACAATTTTGTAGTTATTTTAAGGCTCTGGCATGAATTTTTCAGTCAGTTACTAACGTTCAAACTCAAGTTGACATCTGTGATTGGTCCTGAGTAACCTATGTGGTTTTTAAATCATATTGCTTCTCTTCCCCTGAGTAATATATTACATTATATAAAGATGTCTAGTTCCTTACTTTAGTTATAAACATTTTTGTTATACACATCAACTCCTCATCAATCAGCTTATGCTACTGCCACTTTGTATGAAGCAAGTGTATGAATATTACACAGCACTGTCATGGTCTGGCTTATAAGCTTGGTCAACTAGTAAGCAAGCTAGAGATTCAATAACAAATCATTTAACATAACTTTCCACAGAGCTTATATAAAATTTCACAAATTACTGAAAGCAACACATTTTCATCAAAAGCAACCCGCCTTCCAATTAATTGACAAAAATGTATTCTTGTGTTTACTTAAGATTGATTTTTATTTCATAGTTTGAAGCTAAATATGACAGAGATACTGTCATTGGGATTTTCAAGGCATATTGTCTTAACAGTCTAGGGAAGCCATATCAAGTAAAATGCACTGTTCAGCAATGTCCTAAAATGAGCATCAAAAAGCACAAAAATTATACAAACTAAAAGAATGTGCTGAAAAATAGTATAGCATTATAAAAGGTGATATTTGCCTTAATATAATGTTCTGTAAATATAATCTTAAAAAGTATTCATTTAAACAGTAACTTGACATGGCTTCAAGATAAATTCCTCCATGATGTAACTCCTAATTGTACTAATTTTGTATTGTTAATCGTGTATAGATAAATCAGCATTGATAGAAATATAAATTGGGTTTCGCATGTGGAGGAGAATGGAATTAGGTTTTGATTTTTAATATACTCTCAAACAATGACTGTTCCTACTCAGTACACTCCTGTATTACTGATATTAGAATAAAAGCTCTATAAAGATGCTTATAAGAAGTTCATGACTAGATATTCCAGAAAAATACAAAAATATTTCTATTAAATTCAATATGACTATTGGTTATTTTCCTGTTCCCAATAGTCATACTGAAGACAAAATCCTAAAACAATATAAATTTTGTCTCGCTTTTTGCCCTAATTTATTTCTCATAAAAATAGTTTATAAAAATATATAAGTCAAAGACTTAGTTTTCTAATCTACACTTGTTTATCAGCATCAGAGCTTTATATCAATATAACAAATAATTGAGCTTATCTCAGTTACAGTGATTCTAAAAATATAGCTACTACTAATCTTTAAATGAACTTGTTCCAATAATTATTTGTTAAAGCTACTGCATTCAATGCAAGCTTTCAAAGAAGTGAAGCTTTTTCTCCAATCTTAACAATCATGCTGATTTGACATATATATTGTAAAAATATAATTCATTTTGTTTTTGTAAAAGAAAAAATAAAGCATTAACTTCATTATGTACAGTATTGTCATTCTCATAGTTATTTTCTCAATTTTCTTTACATCCTGAAGACTCCAAAATCTGTATTTGGTACTGGAGCATTAAGAGCAGCACTCAAACTGAGTCCAAGTATTCTTCTAGTATCCAACGGATCTATAACACCATCATCCCAAAGCCTAAAGGTATAAATATATCATATTAGGTTCAAACTTAAAATAACTGAAAGCCACACATCATTAAAATAATTTTATGTAAGGATATAATTAGGGGCCAGTTATGATTTGCTCCCATTCAGAACTGTATCACCTACATTTATTCTTCCTCAATGAATCAACACCTCCACCCGCACTAGATTCAAACTAGATTCCTTGCCTTAAGACACAATTTCTTCAAAAATATATTGTTTGGTGCAGCACTGATGACTTCTTCAGTGTGATTGGTTTGTCTTTTTTCTTGCTTATAACCAGAGACCAGCTTTTCAACAGGAAACATTTTATCACAAAAAGGACAAAAAAAAAGGGATAAACATTTCCAAAAATAAAAGATAGGTAAAAAGGGCTCCCAAATGTACACCCTCCTGTACAATAAATGCTGAGACCACCACTTCCCTCTGGCATGTGCAAGCACCAGCTATACCTCTGATCCTACTATACCCTAGAGATGCACAGTGATAGGGGTAACTACCTATTGGGTGTCTTACAATATGAAGACTCAAAGTTAAATGAAAGTTTTATTTTTGTTACTTGAAATATATGCACATTTTTATGCAAAATAAAAATGTTTATCACTTAAAAAAACAATATTTTTGAAACTACGAAAAGTTTTCAAAAATTTATGAAAAAAATAAATCTTTGTATTATTTAAAAATTATGTATCAAACACATACTTTCTTTTTTATCGTTAAAAATAAAAACGCCTCTGGCTGTAATTATACATGCTGATGCTAATGATTACATGCTCGACAACAGCATTTCCAAGTTGTTGTTTGTTAATGTATTACAAAAATGTTATTGCGTATTTGTAAATGATTGGCAAGAAGATTTCTAGAGGGCACTGTTCTAAACTGCAACTTGGAAATCAAGCTCTCTCATATATTTACTTGTAAATGTCATACAAAATATGTACTCTCTAAAGCCACTACTTTTGGAAATGATTGTAAAATACTGAAATGTACATGTTAGGCAAAGTTGAAAGGCTATTATTTTGAACTGTATAAATGCAGTTGTAATTTTTTGTACAGTAAGTGTTATATAATCTGACCTTTACTAACAGCGAAGTGTTTCATTCATCTCAGTTGATTCAACACTTATTGACACAACAATTTAATTTGAAGCTGGTTTAAGAAATGAAGGGGTGCTACTTCAACCAAACATTACACAAATGAAATAGTTTGAAACAAGTAAAGTGTAACCGCTTGAGTCGGGATAGCGACACTCACCTAACTTAAAATGAACTTTACAAAACATTTTGTACTCAAACACTATACACTTCATTCAGCTGTATCAAAAAGGTCTGCATCCATGAATGAAAGCATGTATTGCTTCAACAATCCTCATTTTATGAGCGCTTAGTACTTGTACAATCACAAAACAAAATTAAAAGCTCTGGAAAATATAGCATCTTAGGGTTCTTTAACATCATTGTAGGCTAACTGAAAGTATATCCAAATTATACTTATCCTTTTCACTTACCTTGCACTAGAATAATACGGGCTGCCTTCTTTTTCAAACTGCCTTATTATTGGGTCTTTCAGTGCTTTTTCTTCTTCTTCAGTCCACTTGCAAAGAAAAATACAAAGAAATTTAGAGCTTTCAATATATTTAAACAACATCCGATAAAGTAACAACTACATATCTCTCAAGATATAATAACAGAAATGAAGGAAGAGGTTGTTTTTAGTGCACCAAATATATTTAGGACTGTAAATAGACTAATACATTACATTGTATTTTCTCTACGACATGTAGCAAGTAAGGAAAGTATTATATGCTACCCAAAAATATGTACTGGGAACTGACTGGATATGCATGTTTTCAGAATCCTGAAATTTGAATTCTTAATGGACTCAATTTTCATTGCAAGATATTTTCAACACCGATAAAGGTGCAGGTAATGATCCAATCTGGAGCAGATTATCCCGTCACAACAGCTTCAATGAATAGTATATTCCTTAGAATTAATTTACAGAGATTTGTATATGTGACAGTCACTTAATGTATGCTAAACTTCAAATAGCAGCAATATAAAGCTGATAATCATAATAAATTAAGGGTGGGTCAGTAATGTCAAGCAGAGCTGTGGTGAATATGATACTCAAGCAAATGAACAGGTCTTTGTTTAGACAAAACAAAGTACAGTTTTAAATTGTTTACTTAATAAAAGTAGATTTTATTACCTGCTTTCCTTGTCTCTCCCGTTTTTGTTTTGATACTTGTGCCAAAACACCAGCTGCTTGCTCCCCACCCATAACAGAAATACGTGCATTAGGCCACATGTAAAGAAACCGTGGGGTATATGCCCTTCCACACATTCCATAATTTCCTGCACCAAATGAGCCTCCAATAATAAGTGTCAGTTTAGGAACCTGAGCACATGCCACAGCAGTCACCATCTTTGCACCATCTTTGGCAATTCCACCAGCCTCAGCTTCCCTCCCTACCATGAAACCTATAAGGGAATAATGAAGACACTGAATTAAATTATAGATTGGAATCATCTTTTCCTACCACTAATAGGGTTTATCAACACTGCTTAAATGGCTTTTTTTCCTTCTATACTACCTTCCTTTAATCAGTAGAGTAAGTATTGCATTCTACTCAAGCATTCTTTTTTGTGAGCATACGTGCATGTATGTGTGTGTTGGTAAATATCGAACTTGACATTTGAGTTCAGCACCTTCTAAGAATACAACACAAAGATTTTCAAGAAAATCCCCCTAAACCCAACTACCCTTTATGTGGAAAATTGCCTGTTATATAGTTTCTCAAAATTGGCACTACTGATTTTGATTAAAATGCCATATGTTTTAGATACTTTCATTACAAAATGTATCCTTAAATTTTCTTCATTTTGAATGACTTTTGAACAATTGATAAACTATAAGAGGCAGACAAAATCTTGTCACACAAATAATAGATCTTATCAAATCACACAACATTAAACTTTACCAAGATATTTTTTGTTTTTGGTTTGAATTTTCAAAGCCAACACATTGTGACCTGCTTTTTAAAAATCGAATGATCGCTTTAACCTACTGTACTGTAACTTAGTAACAATTTTTAAGGTTTTCTGTAATTTAAACCACATTAGAAATTCATTTTTTTAATTCTAATGTGCAGAAACACAAATGATCTTTCAATTAAATTTATATTCGGACATTATTCATCATTACAACAATGCTGATTACAAAAATTCACTGTCACAAAGTAGGACAACTTTGTGACACATGTTTTCCTTGTATTCTAGCTCAATATTTTTGTTTGCAACACAAATTTGCTCTTATAAAAGGAATTATTATTGACAATAGGATAGTTTTAAATAATTAAACCAGTTATAATAAGCATATAAATTTGGAAAAAAATAATTGATTCTCTTCAACAACAAGAGAGAAATACCACACAATATTAATAAGAAAAACAAATTAATACTTTTGTCAGAAAACAGTACAGATCACATTAATTTTTTCTGATTTTAGAAAGCTCTGGTACCTCAAACATTTGTTTTTCAACCTGTCCAAAAACATTTATTTTACACAGAATTTCAGCATTGTCATACCATATCTCATCTTTAATTAAGGCCACCTTCAATAATTACTGACAGATTCCATGGCACTTATCAAAGCTTTGCTTTTAGTTGTTTTAGTTATTGTTTCTGGAGAGAAGGTATTTTCAAAGGCACAAAAATACCAATACTCTTTTCTGGATGAAGCACTGCCTTCCACATCAGAATTAGCTTCTTCTTCCCAGCTGTTACCAGACTCTACTTAGATTATGCTTTCATCACTTTCGATTGCCTGTATTCTGCATTTTTAGTTCTTGCTTTGTTCTTTTCAGATGCACTTCTGGATCCAGGAATGTTTACATATGAAGTACCAATTTCCATTTCGAGGATTGAAATACTCTTACCTGGTGCAATATTCTCCTCCTTCTTTCCTGATGCCTTTCTGTCATTTGTCCTATTTTGCACCAAATGATTAATGAAATTGTCACCTACATTTGGCACAGTGGTTCATTTTGTGTATTCTCAATATGGACACCCAAATGATTGAGAACTACTTGCCTGTTGAGGAGATGAATGCCACACTTCCTGAATCCCTGCAGAGATTGTGTTCTCAAAATTGGAAGCATCAAGTTAATGAAAAAGTTTTCAAACATGTTGTAATGGAACCACTCTGAGCTAATGCAATTGTACCTTCTTCTCTCTGGTCCACCTTCAGTCCAAGTGCTCCATAAATTCTTGGACTTGTAATAGACACAAAGTGGCACCAATCTGCCCTAAGCATTTCCAAGAACATCAATTTAGTATAAGCTTTTGTCAAATTTCTAATATTTTCAGGTACTTTGTGCCTCTTTTTGTTATCTTGAAAGACCCAGAATCATCCATAAGCATGGTCTCATCGTAATTCCAAATGCTAGAAGCTACAATTCCATCAAGAGTAGCCTCCAAATGATCAAATACTGAAATATTTTGTGGGAATCTATGGGTGAGAATTGGATGGAGGCCAGGAAAAGAGTTTTGCTAATGTCAAGAAAATTCTCCAAACTGAAAATGCAACAAACAATAGAAATAATGAAATTAGATGCATTAAAATGCTTGTCTCGAATAAGCAAGTCAATTTCTGACTGTCATTAAATAATTCTTTGTTCAGACAGATATTGCGATTAAGAACATATTCAATTCAGCTTACCTCCAAATATCCACAGTCTCTATTTCTTCTATGCCAGAACAAAGTATCACAAATTTCCTTGAAATAGTCACAACAAGAGAATTATAAGTCAGCAGATCGGAACATTTCTTTATGCTTGACATAATTTCTACAATTGCAAACAGATGGTAGCACTACCCAGATATAGAAACCTGAATACCACTCACTCTTGAGGAAAATAACCTGGCCACCAACCTTTAAAAAAGTATTTGGCATATCAGTGCCACAAAGTTGGCAATGTTTAAGGTGCCTTTCTTATATCCAAAATGAATGTGTAATTATGATTTATATTGATTAACAAGAATGTGATTTTGTATGAAGTGAGTAGAGAAAACCCTGTGAATACCATATCAGATATATCTTTGTTTTTTCAAGAGGTGGACTCACCATATTGTTTTAAATAGTGTATTTGGTAAGAATGTACAAATTAGTAACAAAGTGTACTAGCATAGTAGCTTTTGTAAAATTTGGATTTCATGAATTTCTGAACAAGAGATGCTGGAATCTCTGGAAGTATAGAATACCAAAGAAAGCTTTTAATTTTAATGTGCTTATTTACAATGGTGTCCATCAATGCAAATTAGCCTTCCCCTCATCTTGGAACTAAAAAGATTTTTTTTAATTCTTAAAAAGATCTATCATACATGTAGTTTAATTTTGTCAGCAATGCGTTAGTACATTAGCAACAGCTGTCAAGACAGATACTGAACCTGTATATAAAGCAAGAATTAGAAAGGTGCTCAAACAATGATTTTCATTCTCTCTCACCACAGAATGAAAATGGTTGATAACTATGACTCTCGTGCACTTGTTATTAAGGAGGCTCACAAAAAATTTAGAAATGTATGATGTAACTATACATTATGCTCAATGAAATAAATATCACACATTCTTACCTGTTATATTCTGAAGAAACAATAGAGGAATTTTTCTTTGGCAGCACAACTGAACAAAATGTGCACCCTAAAATAAGTGACACAGTTAATTAAAAGAAACTCAAAGTAGATGATGCAATAGATACAAAGAGAACAAGCAAGGAAATTAAAACATTTATAACATTAAAATAAAAATAAATGCTTTCAGCAAAACCAAATCAAATAAGAGCCAAGACAATTTCACCCACCACACTTAAGTACAGAAATCTCTCTTGTCTTTCTATGTCTTCCACTCCCTTTCTTATTGTTGTATAAAATCCATTAATATTTCTTTTCCCTATTTCCCATCCCAATCCTCTCCATAATTTTTGCCACCTTTGCCCACCAATTATTTTTATGTCTTACTCTATACTTGTTCTATACATAGCTTTAAAATCTCTTTACGATAATACAAAGCCACTCAATTCAATGTTAACATGTCCAAAATCTGAAAGAAATTCACCTAATAGCATTAAAATACCTTCCTTAGAGCCTACCCATTTGGGCTGCTAAAAGTAACCTTAGGAGGAATTATACAATGATAGAGGAGCAGAAAGGTACATGTAAAACTGGCCAAAACTTAATGAAGCACTGCAAAATGTCAATCATTGTGGAAATATATTTTGAAATCATTTGCTGTATCATTCAACTGGCTCAGCAAATAAATAAAAATTTCCAGTGTATATGTGATTTACTCTCATATTTGGACAGATGTTATACTATAAACCCCATGAATCAAAATCAACTAATTGAATTACAATACAACAAGTATGCATTAACTAAAGGGGTAATTTTGCAGAAATGTTCTTGCCAATATCTTTATTTTTCGCGTTCTCTATTCCGGTCACGATATATTAAAAATGTTTAAATAGTGCTTAAAAGTTATCATTTATATGTACTTCATTATCACCAAAAAGTAACACCAATAATAGAATCATAACAAAAAACATTAAATTTAACAATGAAATTGACTAAAAGTAATTTTCCTGTGTTTACCCAACAACACAGCCATTGCAATGTGTGCCACATTAATTTACAGAATCAAAGCTTTCCAATACTTTTATTTTTATTTGGATTCCTTCAACAAAACAAAATGCACCTCTGAAGGTAAGATACTGCTTGAACATTATTTTTTGATATCGTATAGTGTATTATGTACTGAGCAAGTTTTATATACTTCTAAAGTAAAATCACCTGCCTTTAATGCTGATTCTGAAAATAGCACACCATTATTGCCTATTATTCCAATGGGATATCCATATAACCTTGCAAATCCTGTCACCAGTGTATCTCCATATTTTGCCTTGAATTCATCAAACACTGAACCATCAACTATGCGCGCTATTACCTGCAAGAAAACATCAGTGCATTACATATACTACAGCGTCTCGCAGTGAACATTGCTGGGGTAACTGTTACCCACTGGTCTGTGGGTATGTTGCAAGCACTCAGTAAAAATTGTGCATTTCCGACTTCATGTCTAGCTTCCTCTGCTACACGCCAGAAACACTAAGAGTAAGACTAGACCTTAGAGTGAATGTGTATATACTCTCATATTCATACTGCACTGTGGTTGTATATTCACAATACTATAAAAATTAGACAAAAATAAAGCATAAGCCACCAATCCATGAGGAAGTTAAACAAAACATTTTAACATACGTTAGGTCCATTAGTGTAGAAGAACTTATTCCATGAATAATAAGTTCATCAGAAGATTTGAAATATGTATAAGATAACATAGCATTTACAGCATCTTCTATGGTAAGGTCAAGTAATGTATACTGCTTCATTGAATTTAATTAGTGAGTTGATTTTTGTAACAATACATAACTTAATATTCTTTAAATGAAAGACATATTTCTGAAATTATGGCTTCTATTCTCAATTCACGCTCAACTGCTGGTATCATCCGTTGTGGTGATAGGATGATCCTCTGCATCATTAGGTCGCCTGGCTGGATATTAAAATTGAAAACAC
Source organism: Hymenopus coronatus (assembly GCA_030762935.1). NCBI lineage: Eukaryota > Metazoa > Arthropoda > Insecta > Mantodea > Hymenopodidae > Hymenopus > Hymenopus coronatus. The sequence goes on from CM060892.1 coordinate 96,597,492, forward strand.
GGTTCTTGTTTTCTATGTATAAATATCTTCCCAAACTGTTAACGCTGTTTGTCTTGCAGTGTTTTTTTTTAGTATTTTTGGACTCCTATTTATGGTATGTTGGTTTTTCTAAGAATGCCATGCTATCGCTGATTTGCTTTCTTGCTCTTGTTTTTAGGTTTCTTTTAGTTTTCCCACTGTAGATTTGTTTTACTTCCAATGCATACTGTTATTTAATCTCTTGTATCCAATTTCGACTGAGCGCTCACAGCACACGAGGGAGATGTCACACCAGACATGCACACCAGCAGGTAACAATTATCCCATCAACATTCACTGAGAAGCACTGTTCATTAGAATGCAGCAGGAATTAAAATTTTATTCCATGAACTTACGTGCTGAAATAACCTGCTACAACCTTCAATAGCTGTGTAAGTTTGAAGGAGTTGTGAAAATCAGTGAGTTTAGTGGAAATACTATTAATTGATTGTCAACAAATTTGTTTTATTTCCAGATGACAATAATATCAGAGAATGTAACCTAACATCAAATAAACAATGAGTAAATAAAAAATTATCCTGATATATGGTGGACTTTGAGACAGTGATGTGTTTTAACAATTAAAATTTAGTTGAGTCGATTTTGTAACACTACATCACTTACTTTTTTATTTTGGAAAACATGTTTCAGAAGCCATGTGCTTCCATTGTCAATTCCTTTGGTCGACTGCCGGCATTGCTTGCTGTGGTGGTTGTCTCTGTCCCTGGTGGTGGTTTGATGAACCTCTGAATGAGTAGATCGCCTGGCGGGATTTCAAAATTGAAAACCCGGTTCTTGTTTTTCCAAATATATATGCTTTCCCAAACTTTTAATTCTATCTTCCTTGTGATGTGTTTGAGGATTTTTGGGCTTCTATTTATAGTGTGTTTTTCTTTCCAAAAATGCCAAGTTACTGCAGATTTTTCTTCTTGTTTGAGTTTAATATTTCTGTGGTGTTCTTTTGCCCTGGTTTTTATATTTCTTTTTGTTTGGCTGATGTAGAATTTTTCACAGTCATTACAGCTGAACTGATATATTCCTGGTTTGTTTTCTTGTGGGATATCTTCTTTTAATTTAGAATTTAAAATGTTTTTTATAGAGTAATTGTTTTTAGGGGCTAGAATGATGTTATGTCGTTTGAAGATCCTCTGGAATTTGTAGAAAGTTGTAGGGTGGTATGTAAACTTCTTGTAGATCTTGTTTTCTTTCTGGTTTTGAGTGAGTGTGCTGACTTCTTTAATTCTCTTTCTATTTTTGGCCTTATTAACTTTTTTGTACACCAGTTCTGCCCAAAATCCATTCTCTGTAGCTATGTCCAATATTTTAATAAGTTCACATTGGTATTCTGTTTTGCCCATTGGTACATTTACCAATCTGTGTGTACGGCTGTTGAGTAAAGCATGCTGATGGAGAATGGGATTGTAACTCTTTTGTTTTATATAGCTGTTGGTGTGGGTAGGTTTTCTGTAGATGCCAAATGTAAGGTAATTATTAGTTTTGATGATTTTTAGGTCGAGGAATGGTAGTTGTCCATCACATTCCTTCTCCATGTGAATTTTATAGACTTTTCTTGCATATTTAGGAGTTTTAGTGCATCTTCTAGGTGTTTTTCTGGGACTATTGTCAATGGAAGCACATGGCTTCTGAAACATGTTTTCCGAAATAAAAAAGTAAGTGATGTAGTGTTACAAAATCGACTCAAGTAAATAAAAAAGTAATAATAAAATAACAAATATATACTACTGTTAGAACCAGCTAAACCGCCAAACCTACAGCTAGGATTTGAACACAGTTCTCCACCTCTCAGTGCCAATGCTTTGACCACAGAGTAACCGTGACAATATACCAGTATGACATTCAATCCTCCAACTAATTCAGGTTTTTAATAGGTTGAACCAACTGGTATGTTTCACTTCAGAGATGCCATATTTATCTGAATACAATACAGTGGTTTTTTTTCTCCAAAATATTAATGCTCTGCAGGGTTTATAAATGAAATTAATGAAATTATGCTTAGATAAGCCCAAGATCAACAGAGCTGACAATTGCCTGAAATCTGTCATGAGCATGGGGAAACAGTCCACTTAAAATGCCTATCCAGGCAACTCATCCTAACCAAGATTAATATTCAGGCTCTCCAGGTTAAAATCAGATATCCTACCTCCACACAATGGAGCTGGGTCAAGAGCATATTCCACTGCTACATGTGGTAAGTGTGAAATAATTTTCTTGCTTTACAAGTAACAGTTAACTTCAACATTAAAATAAGTTAAAAATATTCATACCTCTCTGACATCAAAGCTTTTCTTCAAATTTGCACCTACAATGCCATAAAGTTCATCTGCTGAATGTAGAGGTGGGGCTGGGTTCTCTGAGAGAGTTATTTGTGGCACCTTTTGTCTATTCAGATTTTTAACAATTCTACGTGTTAGACAGAGAGCATGCTCATCATCCAACGCAAAGTGATCTGTTACTCCAGATGTGCTGTTGAAAAACAAAACAAATGTTTTTATAAATTATGAAATGAATATATTACAGGTATTAATTGCAAAACACTTGTTGAGCCATTTAAAGAGCTCACCAAATATCATGTAAACCTTTTTAATGATTTCTTCTCAGGATGTCACCGAGGTAAGTGTTGGATTAATTTCCAAGTTTTCAATGACATACTCTGTTCCTATCATCAAGGAACTGAAGAGAAGTTGCTCCGGCTGTGGTATTTATACCTGGAGGGGAAAGCTGAAGGACTGCCTTGCATTGTCATTGGTCAGCACTGGCCAATGGTGCTTGAGGAGGATGGGGCAAGCATTTATGAAGTATAGGTAGCCATGTTTTGCTTATTTGCAGACCTTCGTCTTTGTTAAAATTAATTTTGTTTGCTTTTATGTACATTACTTTTATCAGTCTTATTAAACCTTGATCGTCTTGATCAAGTCTTTGATTAAACCTTTTTACTTTCTCTAGCAAGTATGTACAATATACATAATACATAAAAAATCTGATGTGTACCATTCACATGACTTTCTCTATATCCCCGCAACAAATTATTCATTAAAAGCTTATACTTCTATTAACTTCATTCTAATCAGTAAAACATTACCAGAAATAGCCATATTACTTGCTTCCTTGTAAGTAGAGGTGAAATAAGGGAGTACCATAGGTTAGAGTGACAATCAAAAGTTGGTTGCTATGTCACTGAAGTTCCTTTGTTTGTATGGACAGCAGTTGACAAATTCCTGTATGAGAAATGTGTAAGTTTTTCATAGCAGAAATAAAAAATAAGGAATCTCACAAAAACGATGAACTCCACGAAAAAAATGTATATAACATAAATTGTGTGTTTTAACATGTTCTACATTTTTTGTGTCGTAAGTTTTTGTCCATCTCTTACGGTTTAGCAGTTATTCAAAATTTAGTAAAATTCAACCAGAATAAACTACTCTTCAGAGGCTATTCCCAGAAAATTCAAGATATACATTTTATTTGTCAGATAAATATCTTTAATATACGAAATTTTAATCAAAATCGTTAGGGCCATTTTTGAGAAAATCAAAATTTTCAAAAAAAGTTCCATGTAAAGGGTAGTTGGGGGTGGGGGGATTTTTCTCAAAATCTTTGTGTCGTATCCCTGGAAGATACTAAACTTAAATACCAAGTTTGGTATTTTACCAACTTTTCGTTTTTGAGTTATCGTGTTCACGGACACACACACACACACACACACACACACGGACCTTTTTCCGAAAATGCTTTTTTTAGATAAAGGGGACCCTAAAACACATATTTCCAGTGAAATCTCGGTATCAAATTTTTTGGTGGAGTGCATTCTCTATACACTATGTACATAGTGCCTATAGAGAAAGTAAAAAGGTATTCTATTCCACCCAAAAATTGGATACCAAGATTTTACTAGAAATATATGTTTTGAGACTCCCCTGAATCCAAAAAAAAAAAGCATTTTTAGAAAAATGTCTGTGTGTGACAGTGGGCAGAATGGCCCAAAACACAAGATTTTCAAGCAAATCCCCCCCAACACCAAATATCCTTTGCATGGAACATTTTCCAAAAATGGCTCTAAAGATTTTTATTAAAATGCCTTACATTGAAGATATTTCATGACAAACAAAATATTGGTCTTGAATTTTCTGGGAATAGCCTCTGAAGACCTCTTCATTTTGGATTACTTTTACATAACTCATAAACTTGAATTTTCTGGGAATAGCCTCTGAAGACCTCTTCATTTTGGATTACTTTTACATAACTCATAAACTGTAAGAGATAGATAAAACACACAATTAAGGTCACATACCTTTTTTTTTTTAGAGTTAACCACTTGGGAGATATTCCTTCTTACTGGTTTCAGTTTTAAACTACTTAAACTTTTCTCAAGGGGGAAGTCAACTTTTGTTTCATCTCTTTTGTTTTATTCTTGGGAATGCAAAAGAGAACCGTATTTAAGTTGTTTCACATAGCTATACTTGGATGTGGTTTGCATGAACATTTCAAATGGTTTGGATTTCGTTGTATAACACACCAAGGACTGAACAATCCTGGAGAAAATAATACTAGAAGTGAATTTTTTTTAATCATTAAACGCAGGAATATAAAAAGGTACCAAGCAGCTACTACTTGTTGCACAAGTATATACTTACGTATCAGGTGAAGATTACAAAATGTTAAACAGTGTAAAAAAATCTTCACATGACTTTCTCTAGATGTTCCACAACAAACTTTCCATTCAAAAGATTATTCTTTTATCTACGTCATGCTAATCAAGATAAACACTAAACACTATCAGAATGGTCTTACTACCTGCTTCCCTGTAAGTAAAAAGGAAATAAGGGAATACACTAGACTAAAGCAATTGTCAAATCTTTTAAATGTTGGTTGCACTGTGAAATAATTGAGGTTTAGTTTGCTTTGCATGGTCCCGCTTGGGAAAAGTTTGGTAGCTTAAAATTGAAATAATAACAATGAATTATCTCAAAAATGATCCACACTTACAAGAAAAACATATATAACATAAATTATGTGTTTTAACAATATCTACATTTTTTGTGTAGTAAATTTTTGTCTAGCTCATGGTTTAACTGTCATGTAAAATTCTGCTTAGAGAAAGATGAAAAGGATATCTTGTATGTGACCTTTCGGAATTTAGAAGAAGAAATTATAATGGGCAACTGGAATACCTGTATAGAAAATGAAAGAAGAAGAGGACATCGGAGTATGGGTAAATATGGATCAAAGAGCACATTCAACAGAAATGGGAAAAGGATGGTTGAAAAATGCAGCTATAGTCAATCTTTTAATTGGCAATAGCTTCTTCCGACATAAAAGATACACCAGATAGCCTTTGAATTCAGTACAAGAGGTGTAAGAAGTACTATTGATTATTTTACATATACAAAATAGATCAATTATGCTATAACAGATGTAAGAGTTTTCCAAAGTGCAGAACTCAGTACTGAACATTGATTGCTAATCATGAAAACAAGGTTCAAAACTACAAGGAAAAGAAGGGAAATAAAACTTTCAGAGAACTTGAGAAAGAAGAAAAGAGGGGAAAATATACAAAGAAAGTGACAAAAGGTTCAGTTAGTATGAGAGAGGAAAGGAAGAAGGAGAAATTTGGGATATAGAAGATAGATGGAGAATGCTAAAGGAAACCATTAACAAAACAGCACAAGTAATATGTGGATTACTTAATATTAGTAATAAAAGGAAAAATACCAAATGGTGAAATGATGCTATGAAAGATAATAAAACAAAAGAAAACATCTGATGTGCTCCATTCACATGACTTTCTCTGCATTGCTGCAACAAATAATTATTAAAAAGCATATTCTTCTATCTACATTATAATAACACTAATATACAACACTTTCCCAGTTTTGATGAAAATAGGCTACTTATATGGAAGAAAACACGCTGATTTTGCAAATGAAAAATATTTTTCGCATAACATGTACAGTTTTTATGTAATTTGATATTTTATATGTTTTGAATATATTGGACACTATATATAATTGTGATTATTAATATATTTTTGCAACAAAAGGATGAATAATAAAGTAACATATTACGCATCTTCATGTCGTATATATATATTTAAAAATAAACCACCCCTTGTGGATTTCGCTGTTCTGTATCCCTTATCTTCCTAATGCAATGAGAGCTGATGACAGACGAAAGACAGCTTCAGTGCCGAGTGGCTGGGGTTTATTTATCAATTGGTGACCCTGTGCAGGCAATAAAACTATCAACCATTGCATGATAAACAGCCACCTCACACTCACCCTTCAGGGGCTTATGCGTCTTAAAATTTCAGAACTTTAGTTGCTTTCTATAACTCACGGTGATCGGTATTGTGGTTTCCGGAAAACATTTATTGTTATTTTGTATTGTTAGTACGTGTTGTGTAGTTATATACCGTTCACAATGGCTCTTCTTCTAGGAGGAAATGTGTGAACAATCCAAATAATTTTTGTTACATATGTGGTTCTTTCTTGTTGCGGAGACAGAAAACTAACATTACACCGTTTTTGAAGAAAGTTATTTTGCATATTTTAAAGTTAAGCTAGGAGATCAAATTCAAACATGGGCTCCACATACTGTTTGCAAAACATGTAGTGAAGGGCTAAGACAGTGGTACCATGGAAAACCGAAATCAAGAAGAGTTGAATGACTTAATAAGAGATTTAAGTCTTTCCAACAATAAGAGCAAATTACTTGGATCAAGGTTGAAAGAAAAGAAAATGCTGGCTCCAGATACCACATTTTCCTGGTACAGGAATAGAGACAAAGAATTTACAAACTTCTTTAAGATGCAAGATCTACTTGTTTATTGTTGTGAGGTACCAGGTTTAATTCAACAACTGGGAATACCAACATATGATAGTAAAGACTGGCATTTATTTATTAGAAAAGAAGTCTATAAGCAGTTTTATTGCACAATAGAAGCGAATTTTCCTCAATACCTGTTGCATATTCTGTGTTTCTTAAAAAATCATATGAAAATCTTCAAACCATTTTAGAAAGAATTAATTACAAGGAACATCAATGGCTATTGTGCAGAGACTTAAACTACTACTTCATACTACTTCATACTAGGGCAACAAGGAGGATATACAAAATATCCATGCTTTTTGTACGAATGGGACAGTAGAAACAGGGTTGAACACTGGACAGTGCGAGAATGGCCTAAGAGAAAAAGTTTAACACTAGGAGAAAAAAACGTCATTCGTGCCAGTCTAGTTGATCCGAAGAAAATGTTATTGCCTCCTTTGCATATAGAATTAGGAATTTCAATTCATGAAAGCACTGGACAAGAATAGTTTGTGTTACAAATAAATTTTCTGTGATGTCTGAAGCTAAGATAAAAGAGGGTATATTTGATGTACCTCAGATAAGACAATTAATGAAGGATAACACATTTTTGGACAACATAAATGATAGAGAACTGCAAGTATGGTGTACTTTCAAAGAGGTAGTGAATAAGTTTCTTGGAAATAGAAAAGATCTGCGATACGAAGAAATTGTGAGAAATATGCTACAAAAGCTGCGAGCTCTTGGATGTAATATGTTTAAAGCTTCACTTCTTGAATTCTCACCTAGACTATTTTCCTAATAATTAGGGATCCCTCAGTGATGAAAAAGGTGAAAGATTTCATCAAGAAATCAAGGAGATGGAGAGGAGATATCAGGGTCGGTGGAACATTGCAATGTTAGCGGACTACTGTTGGTGCTTGAAAAGGGAAGTTTCTCAACCACTATATAAACATAAATCAATGCAGCCATCCTTCTGGCCAAGGAAAAAGTAACTTCATGCCTTCTTTTGCATGTATGTAGGTGGTGTTGTGTATTAATTATAGAGAAATTTTGCACTATGTATTTATTTTATAACGCACGTTTTTTACATCAGAAACAGTATTTTCAAAATCTTTAATTAAGGATTTGTGAGAAAACCTTACGTGATAGAGAAAAATGGAAAGCACCATTCAATTTAGCACATCAAAGTTAGTCACTATCACCTTTCAGATCGCAAACTAGCGAACAAAATATAAATTTTGCAGTACAGTGTAATCGATATAAATATTAGCAGAAATTGTCTTAATTTCTTGCTTCCTTGTAAATAGAAGGAAAATAAGGGAATACACTAGGCTAAAACGATAGTCAAAATTTTTAAAAGCTGGTTGTCATATGGATGAAATTCACTTCTATGCAGGGCCAGGAGTTTACAACTTTCCGTGTGAGAAAAATTTAAGTAGCATGATCTACATTTTTTGTGAAATAAGTTTTTGTCTATCTCTTACGGTTACCAGTAACACAAAATTCATTTAGAATAAAGAGATCTTTAGGGACTATTCCCAGAAAATTCAAGGTATACATTTTATTTGCCATATAAATATCTTCAATCAAAATCATTAGAACCATTTTTGAGAGGATCAAGATTTTCGAATTTTTTTCTATGTAAAGGGTAGTTTGGGGTGGGGGGATTTTTCTGAAAATCTTTGTGTCGCATCTCTGGAAGATACTAAACTTAAATACCAAGTTTGATATTTTACCAACTTTTCGTTTTTGAGTTATCGTGTTCACAGACACACTGGTACATACACACATGGACCTTTTTCTGAAAAGTACTTTTTTTTGGATACAGGGAGCATAAAACAGTATTTCCAGTGAAATCTCAGTATTGAATTATTGGGTGGAATGCAATACCTTCTCTATACACTCTAGAAACATAGTACGTGTAAAAAAAGTAAAAAAGAAAACATGGAAGAAATTTATAAAGGCTAACAGAGAAGAAGATCGATTAGAAGGTGTACAAAAAAGAATGAAGCCAAAATAGAAATAAAAAGAGCAAACAATGAAATGCAGGGAAATTTTGGAAAGGAAATTGAAGGTAACTATTGATCATATCCTAAAAGTTTTTGGTAGATGGTCAAAAACTTAAAAGAGGGGTATAAAAAATGAATACGGAATATCATGGATGATGATGATAATAATAATAATAAAATAAAAGGGGAAACAAAATAATACTAAAAATCTGGAAAGAATACTATGGAAATATATTTGTAGTTGAAACACACAGTAAAAATAATAATAGATAGGAGGAGGAAAATGAAGAGGAGGAGGCAGAAATATCATCAGCAGAAATAGACTATAACATTCAAAGACTGAGAAATAGGAAATCTGCAGGAGATGATGGTATAACACCAGAATTTATTAAATATGCAGGAGGAAAAGTTAAACAATGGCTGATCGAATTATTAAACAGATATGGAGAAAGAGGAAACTCCAAAAGATTGGGAGATAAACATTGAAATTCCTATACATAAAAAGAGGTCTACAGTTAAATGTGAAAACTATAGGCCTATATGTCTATCACTGGTAATAATGAAACTGTATTCAAGAATACTGGAAAACAGATTGAGGAAGTTGAAGAAAATATGGAGGAAGAACAAAGTGATTTCAGGACACGACAGACACAGGACCATACATTGATATTCAGGATAGTAATAGATAAAATTATGAGTAGAGAGAAGGAATCAGCTTTTGACAGAGTACCTAAAGAATAACTGTGGAAAGCCCTAGAAGATGAGGGAATTCAGAAACATTGCTAAAGAAGATAAAATGTCTTTATAATAAACAGACAGGAGTAGTAAGAATAGGAAATGCCATATCAGAAGAATTTGAAATGAATAGAGGAGTAAAACAAGGGGACAGCTTGAATCCATTACTGTTTATTATATACATATGCTAAATAATTAAACAATGTAAAAGAACCAGATGAGTAAAAATAGGAAATTGGAATATGAGACCAGCATTCATGCAGACTCTAGTGTATGCAGACATATTGTTCTAATGGCCAATAGTGAAGAAGAACTACAGAATTCAGTAATAGAGTGGGCCAATACATGCAAAGATAGAAGCATGGAAGTAAAAGTAAATAAGACCAAAGTAATGCATGTAGCAAAAGGGGCACAGGGAAGAATAAATATTGAATGAAACAGAGAAACCATGGAGCAAATTGAGAACTTTGAGTATTTAGGGACAATCATCAATTCCAAAGGAAAAATAGATACAAAAATGAATCACAGAATAAACAAGGCAAACCAAATCTATTACCAAATCAATCAAACACTAATAGAAAAAAACGAAATTTACAATGATACAAAAGTGCGAATAAATAACACAGTTTACCTCCCAACACTCTTTATAGCTCATATAGCTGGACATATTGTTGAAACATGAAAGTAGAATTACAAGTACAAAAATGAAGTATTTACAGAAATGAATAGGGAAAACTAGAAGGAACAGAATAAGAAACTGTCAAAAAAGGAATACCCTTAATCAAGAACCAGTAATAAAACAAGTAGAGGTAAATGTTTTAAGATGGTTTTGATAATACATAAATAGGATGGTAAATAGGATGGATGAGAGCAGGAAACCAAAACAGTTATGGGTGGCCAGAGGAGAAGGAAGAAGAGGGAGAGGGCGACCAAGAATAGTATGGAATGATTATTAGAGAAAATGGTGAACAAGAAAGGAAAGACTTTGAGGGAAGTTAAACAACTAACTAGGGGATAGGACAAAATATAGGAAATGGATCATGACCAGCTGAGGGAACCCGATGCTTGAAAGGGCATAAGGGAGAGGAAAAGAAGAAGTAAAATTCTGCATAGCTCATCCTGAATAAAGAGGTCTTCTGAGGCTATTCCCAGAAAATTCAAAATATACACTTTATTGGTCATGTAAATATCTTTAATATACAGTATTTTAATCAAAATTGTTAAGAGCCATTTTTGAGAAAAGCAAAATTTTCAAACGTTTTTTCATGTAAAGGGTAGTTTATGGTGCGGGAATTTTCTTGAAAATCTTTCTGTCCCATACTTGGAAGATATTAATCATAAATACCATGTTTGGTATTTAATAATCTTTTCGTCTTTGAGCTTTGCTATCCACAGACCACACAGGACTTTTTCTAAAAATACTTTTTTCCAGACTCAGGGAATCTTAAAACATATATTTCTGGGTGGAATAAAATACCTTCTCCAGCTCTATGTACACTGTATTTACATATGTGCCAGAGAAAGTAAAAAGTCATTTAAAATTGAAATTAATAACAGTGAATATCTCATAAATTGTTAAATCTACAAAAAAAAAGACATATATGACATAAATTGTTTATTTTAATGAAATTTGGACTTTTTGTATAATAGATTTTTGTGTATCCCTTATGGTTTACTAGTTACATCAAAAGTCATCCAGAATGAAGAGGATTTAGAAGCTATTCCCAGAAAATTCAACATATATATTTTATTTTATTTTTCATGTAAATATCTTTAGTAAATGGTAAGTTTAATCAAAATGTTAGGGCCATTTTTGAGAAAATTAAAATTTTCAAAAGTTTTTTGACGTAAAGGGTAGTTTGTGGTGGGGGTACTTACTTGAAAATCTTCATGTTGCATCTTTGAAAAATGCTGAACTTAAAATATCAAATTTGATATTTAACTGGCCTTTTGTTTTTGAAATGTTCTATTCACCCCACACGCATGCACACACACCCTCTAAAACTTGTCTTTCCAGTGAAATTTCAGTATCAAATTTTTGGATGGAATGCAATACCTTCTCTACCTGTGTACTATGAACAAAGTATAGAAAGTAAAAATGACTGGCCATTTCCATGGTCTGGGGATAGAATGTTTCCCTCACGTTAAAGAGGTTCTGAGTATGAATCTTGCTTAAAGTGTGTTGCTTGGATAAGGCTTTTTTTTTTTTTTTTTTTTTTTTTTTTTTCCCATATTTTAACCTTATTTTGGAAGATAATTGTCAAACCACTTTAAGTTCTATATGATCCCAGGCCCATTTATGCTTAATTTCACCCATTTCACTCATTCACCATTTACTATAACTTACTCAAAGGATGTTATAATAAACAGAAAAGATGTCCATAAGGACACTTGTCAGCCACAATATGAACGCGCTTGGAAGAAAGTGCCACATTTTGTTGACAATGTATTATGGCATCAAGACTAGTGATCAGAGCAGCATGAGGGGCAAGGTGATAATGAGAACATACAGTAGCATAATGAAAAATACATTTGCAGGCCTCAGCCTAGCCAGTAAATACAACTCAGAACTGTACATGTTTTCCTTAACTGATTGTACTTCTGAAATCCCCTGTATCTGGTCCATAACTGTTTAGCTCCTTTTCCCACCAAGCTTCCTCTTCCTAAGGGTTGAATAGGGTTTATTGGCTCAACTCGTTATGTATCATTGTATGCAGCAGTTGACAGTTGAAGGTAAAAATCTAGTAGGCAGTTCCGTACACAGGTTACTTTGATGGGTATATGCTATGTTTAGAGTGACAGTCAAGTCAAAAGCAACAAAAACTCAGGAAGAAAACATTCAGATAGCCCAGTTTTTCTAGAAGCACAATCTTGATTTTGCATCAACAGTGAATAGATCTAGGTATATGGGTGCGAAGCATCATTTGCATTATTAAACATTATTTTGATACATGAAATACAATGCAAGATCTGGATCCCAGCCTAATTCAACTAGTCAGAAAGTGGTACAGAAAATAAGGAAACTATTTTTAAAAGAGCTAAATCTGTCAATGTACCAAGCTGCTTTAATCCTCAAAATATCACAAGAGTCTGTCATGAATAACAGGAAAAAAACTGGTATTGGCTCAGTAAAAATACAAAAGGTGGCAATAATATGAAAAGAAGACCACGTAAAGGCTAAAGTAAACTGTAGAAAGCTATATAAAGAAGCCTTCGGGAGGGATTTTTTTTACACCGTTGATGACCAGACTAAAGAGGAATGGAATGCCTCAGAGATGAATGCTAATGAGTGTATTCTTATAGTGCCTAATTCACAAGATTCCTATTGAAGTTATGGTAAGGTTGAAAACAAAATTTCCGAAAAGCTAGATGGTCTGACAGGCATTGTCACAAGATGGGAGACTTTCACCAGCATTTGTGACTGATCATAATATGAGCAAATGATATATACCTCAATGAGTGCCTCAGGAAAATTCTTCTGCTATGGATAAGAAGTCTGAATGTAACTGAGCCTATTTTATTCTGGCCCAACAAGGCATCATGTCATTATGTTAGATCTACAACCAAGTTTCTAGAGAACAACAATATTCAATATGCTACCAAGCTGGACAACCCTACTTCAGTAACCCAATGCAGCTTATTGAGAGATTCTAGGTAATGGTGAAGCAACAAATGATTGCAAAGAAGCTACTCAATCAGAATATTACACAGTACAAGCATCACAAATTTCGAAGCAGATGGCAGAAAAACATGGAAAAAACCTGTTTCAAAACTTCAAGAAAAAATTGTGATATGCAGCACAAGAGGCCCCATATGCTGTTTGTTTGAAGAAGAGATTCTAGTTCATTTAATCAACATGTATTTCTTAAAAGAAATTAGTTGATTCTGAAATTTTTTCCACAATTTCCTTTCTTTTTACCCCAGGACAATAATCCCTATCCAGCCCCTATCATGGCCAACTAGTGGTATGCAATAAAGCAAAAGTACAATAATATATTTATAATGCAATCCTGCTACTGCATAGACAACCATTTAGCTGCTTGAGACGTCAATTACCAACTAACAATAAGCAAGAAATAATCTGAGTGACTGTTTTCTTACCTGCAGTGAAGTTCAGCTCCTCCTAAATCTTCAGCACTCACTTCTTCCCCAGTTGCAGCTTTGACTAGTGGAGGTCCAGCCAGAAAGATGGTTCCCTGCTTCCTCACTATTATACACTCATCAGCCATTGCAGGAACATATGCACCACCTGCTGTACAGCTTCCCATTACAACAGCCACCTGTCATAACATGCAACAACTCTTAAAATGTCAAGTATTTACTTGATTGTAGCTTATCGACAGAAGAAGACAAAAACATATAAATTATTACTTTCACTTTATTTTTACCTTTTCAACTACAATGATATTAAGGTTGAGGAGGCTTTTTCACACAACTCAAAAATATAAAATTGAGGTAACTCATGATTGAGGTATACTGCACTTGTCTGTGAACAGTATAACTGAAAAACAAAATGTCAAATAAATATCAAATTAACTTTGGTTCAGATGCCATTTATGAATACAGGTAAAGCTGACTGTCTTCCTATATCAAATATCCTTCACTATATAATTGTTTATTTTCTCACAAACATCTCTAACAGCATATCTGAGATTTTCCATGACAAATAAAAGATACATTTTGAGTTTGTTGTGAATGTCTTGTGAAGTCCTGTTCATTCTCAATGAATTTAATAGTCTTTCAAAATATAACTGAGCGACATGAGATCTAGAAAAATATAGTTCTAATGATTTTGATTAAAGTATACTGTATGTTTAACATCTTTTAACCACAAATAAAATGTATGTTTTGAATTTTTTGGGAATAGTCTCTGAAGTTTTCTTCATTTTGGATGACTTCTGCATAAGTGGTAAACTGTAAGAGACACAAAAAAACCTAATATTCCTTGATTTAAATTTTTCTCAAATGGGAACCTTTATTCAAATTTCTCTCTCCTGCTGAAGCAAAGAGAACAGCATTTCAAAGCTATCACATAGCTACCAGCTTTTAAAAGATTTTACTATCACTTAAGTTTATTGTATTTCTTTATTCCTCTTATACAAGGAAATAATATGTAATAAAACCATTTCTGCTAATGTTTAGCTTGATAAGCGTGAAGTATATAGAAGAATAAGCTTTTATAAGAATAGTTTGTGCAGCATAAGTAGAGAAAGTTAGGTGAATGTAGCATCTCAGATGTTTTTCATTTAAATCAACTTACTTCACCTGTGATTTTCCAGCATGCATCAAGAAGGTTATGTATTGTTGTTATCCAATGTAATGTCTTGCTAATGAAGAAAATTAGCACGCTTGCTAATATCCTTCTGGGATGGATCCATCAGATAATGCTTCATTGGCTTTATCATGTTCAGTGATTTCTTCTTTGTTGCACAGAGGAAATTTGGATTTAAGTAAATGTTTTGCCAAACAATCATGTACTGTGAGCAGTCTGAATTTTGCTACTGCTACTTTATCAGGAATTTCTGAGATAATTTTTAGTTTCTGTATTAGAATATCACCATTTAATTATATTTGCTTTATGATGCATTTCTTGAGATTCTTTGCCTTTATGTTTATTTTTAATTAGTCTAAAATGTTGTGTTAGGTTTAGGATTATTACGGGTATTTGAATGTTTAATGGGAATTGGTATATTAATAAATGCATTTTGATTATCAATTAGATTAGTAGGTGGATTTCTGGTTAGACTAATAAGTTTATGTCAAGTGAATATGAAAACTTTAATTGCTTATTGTTGAGGTTAGTTTAGTATCTTATAATGGTGTTAAGATAATATACAGGAACTTTGCAATTGCTTTACAGCTTAACCAGGTGCACTGGGTGAAAATTTTATTTACAACACTGGTATTTACTATGGAATATAATAAAGAAGTGGAAATTCCAGCAAATCTAATAAAAGTAGTTCAAAGTATATATCAAAATATAGGAATAAACATTTAAAAAAAATCATAGATGTGCAGTCTAAAAAAAAGTCTAACAAAAGGTTACCATTACCAACTGCTATTTAATATACAGAGTGTAAATGAATAACACTGCACAAATCTTACTGGTAACAGACAGTTTATACACAATTAATTTGAGATAGGAAACCTATTGTCTACGAACACAAATTATACAGTTTTGCCTTAAAATTGCTAGGTTGTATGCACGTCACTGATCACACCCACTTCAACTACAAAGCATGTTTAGAAAACAAGTTGAAGAATTTGGAGTCTGTATGTTTAGTTTAATGACTATGATGTGAGAATGCAAAAATGCATGTGCATTAAAATTACAGGTTCGAACCCACCTGAATAGAGATTTTTTTCTCCTTAAGTTTTTTCTTTCTTTCTTGAATATGATTTACAGGAAAAATTGTGTTATGCTGTAATTTTTCATTTAATCAATCGTTAAGCTTTATGTTTCAGATTCTTTCAACTATTATTTACATTTCATGACCTAAATATCAGGTACACACTGAAAACTTAATACATACTTAAATGAACTAGTTCAAGCTCCACACAACTTACAAAATGTAAATTTGAAATTTAGTTGAGTCGATTTTGTAACACTACATCACTTACTTTTTTATTTCGGAAAACATGTTTCAGAAGCCATGTGCTTCCATTGTCAATTCCTTTGGTCGACTGCCGGCATTGCTTGCTGTGGTGGTTGTCTCTGTCCCTGGTGGTGGTTTGATGAACCTCTAATGAGTAGATCGCCTGGCGGGATTTCAAAATTGAAAACCCGGTTCTTGTTTTTCCAAATATATATGTTTTCCCAAACTTTTAATTCTGTCTTCCTTATGATATTTTTGAGGATTTTTGGGCTTCTATTTATAGTGTGTTTCTCTTTCCAAAAATGCCAAGCTACTGCAGATTTGTCTTCTTGTTTGAGTTTAATATTTCTGTGGTGTTCTTTTGCCCTGGCTTTTATATTTCTTTTTGTTTGGCCGATGTAGATTTTTTCACAGTCATTACAGCTGAACTGATATATTCCCGGTTTGTTTTCTTGTGGGATATCGTATTTTAATTTAGAATTTAAAATGTTTTTTATAGAGTAATTGTTTTTAGGGGCTAGAATGATGTTATGTCGTTTGAAGATCCTCTGGAATTTGTAGAAAGTTGTAGGGTGGTATGTAAACTTCTTGTAGATCTTGTTTTCTTTCTGGTTATGAGTGAGTGTGCCGACTTCTTTAATTCTCTTTCTATTTTTGGCCTTATTAACTTTTTTGTACACCAGTTCTGCCCAAAATCCATTCTCTGTAGCTATGTCCAATATTTTAGTAAGTTTACATTGGTATTCTGTTTTGCCCATTGGTACATTTACCAATCTGTGTGTAAGGCTGTTGAGTAAAGCATGCTGATGGGGAATGGGATTGTAACTCTTTTGTTTTATATAGCTGTTGGTGTGGGTAGGTTTTCTGTAGATGCCAAATGTAAGGTGATTATTAGTTTTGATGATTTTTAGGTCGAGGAATGGTAATTGTCCATCACATTCCTTCTCCATTGTGAACTTTATAGACTTTTCTTGCATATTTAGGAGTTTTAGTGCATCTTCTAGGTGTTTTTCTGGGACTATTGCAAAGATGTCGTCTACATAGCGGTACCATATTTTGAACATCCAGGGGAATGCCTTTTTAATCCTAGTTTCCATAGTGCTCATGAAGAGATCTGCTAATATTGGTGACAGCGGGCTGCCCATAGCTAAACCAGATGTTTGTTTGTAATATTTCCCGTTAAATGTGAAAAAATTTTGATTTATGCACAGATTCGTTAATATGATGTATTCTCGGGCTTCTTCTGTTGTTTTCCCTATTGCAAGTAACCAGTTTTTGATGTGGGATTGTATGCTTTCTGTAAAAATGAAAATAACTGATTTCTACTAGAAAGAGCTAAATGTTACCGAGTTATTACAAAAATAAGTTGTATTGGTATTAACATTACAATACAATAGGTAGATATAGGCAGAACTAAAGTAAGCAAACAAATTAGAAGTAGGTGGGGTTTCTAACATTGTTGCAGATAACATTGACGTACAAATGATTCCTGAACCCTATTGAGCATTCCTGGTGCTTTGCAAATCTCATCAACTGGCTGCAATAATGAGGGCAACCAAAATCCCTTCAGAATAATCAATGATGAATACACCATAGTCTGAAGATGACCCCAGAAAAAAAAAGTCCATAAGGTTGAGATCCGGTGAACAAGCTGGCCTGGGCAAGGTAGGATGCCTATTCCAATCCAGTGATTTGTGAAGATTCAATTTAGATGCTCCCAAACATTTATTACATTATGGACAGGAGCTCCATCATGTTGGAAATGCAGTTGAGCCCAAACATCAACAGGCACTTCTTCCAACAGGGCTATAGTTCAGTAATGTTTTATGGGTGTCACCACACAGTCAAGAAGGAAGAAGGTATGGCCCAAGGGCATGATCAAAAACAATGCCACACATATGTTCACCATAAACTGCTGTTGGTGGCTCTTCTGAACAGTGGCATGGGGGTATTCATATGCCTATATGTGACTATTTTTGTAATTAAGAATCACTCCATCCTAGGTAAATATGGTCTCATTCAGTGAATAACACCAATGAAAACAATTCCGGTGGTTGCCTTAAGGCCCATTTACAAAACTGGAGGCATAAATTACAATCCTCCTAGGGTTAAGATTTACACCTTTTGCAGATGGAAGGGGTAGAATTGCTCCTCGTGCAAGACTTGCCATACACTTGTGTGGCTGGTGGCCACTGCATTAACATAGCATGGGTGACAGTTTACGATTCCTCTTCCAGTCAACACAATACATTTTCTTCAAGCTCCAGAGTGTGATGGGTACATCTTATACTGCAATTTGCTTTATTCAGCACCACAGAACCACATTCTTGCAAACACTGATCACAGGCTCGAAAGTAGCCCAATGCAGCTGGACTGTCATCTATTGGGGTAACTTTTGCTGTAAATCCATACAGCTATTGTAGAATGACAACTTGCTTTGCCATACACAAGGTGTATATTAGCAAGTTCAGAAAAAGTGTAATTTTGCTCTACGTTCCTGAGTACTTATTTCAATATATTCCCATTTCAACATAGTGTTGTGTACAGAATGCAAATAGGAAATGAGACATGGGAGATTTGATTATCAAACACTTACGTATGAAACAATTATCATAGGTGTGGTGTTAGTTTCTGCCAGGAGTACTAAAGTCATCTATTGGCAGCATTAGGCATTCGTCATACTACCACAAAGGTATTCAGCACCTCTTTTGGGGAGCTGAACTTTATACTATTAATTATTTATCACCAACCAACATCTTCAGAGCAATGTCAATACACAACCCTCCAGCTTAGCCATCAGATCTGAGAGGAAATAACAGTAAGCAATGCCCTGTGCATTGTAAATGGTGGTGGTAGTTTAAGGTATAAGCATAATATTGCTCACAATATAGAAAAGAAATTAAAAAAAAAGAAAGTTTGCCCATGTCTAGGTTTGAGCTTGGTTCCTCAGGTTTATTCAGGTTCACAGTCAATATGTCTAACCGTGTGACCAAACTATCAGAATTTCCCTACTTTTCCTTAGGCATTCAGTGGTGTGCAGCCCCATACTAGGTCTGCAATTTAAGCGATTTTGGTAATGATATAGTTTAGAAATGCTTCTTCAGAGAGATAAAAGATGGGCTTTATTAATAAGTTCTAGTTTCACTTCAAATGCAGACTATTTACATTATTTTTTTCTGATTATGATTTATTGATCCCAATCTCTAATTACTTTGAATATGCACAATTTGGTAACTTGACCTCATAGACCATTGGTTTCTTATCTCAAAATGATCAACTAGGAACTATCTACTACTGGCACCCTGTATAAATATAAAAGCCAAAGAGTAGCAGCTTCAGATTGAATTGAATTTTATTTAATACTAATCATACCTGTCTTTGGCTGCCCTTTGAACTTGGGACCCTCCCCTGCCTTCATTGGACAGTTCTTTATATTTTGTTACATACAACTACAATTTATATGCAAGATTTCACTGATATTTATAGCAACCTTTAGCTTTCGCACTTAAATTTCTCTTTATTCACTTTTTCATCTATTTCTTTTTTGTTTCTATTTGACCTATGTTCTTCTTTACTCTTAAAAATGCCTAATTCAACCTAGTTGTAAGTCTCCCCTTCCTATTTTTCTTTATCACTTGCCCTTTCCCACTTGTCTTTCCTCCTGCTCACTTTATACTTCTTTTCACTTTTACAACTCCTAATTTACCTTGACTTGGCTCTTTCTCCCACCCTTCCTTCTCTCCAATCTGTGTTTCCTTTTTACCTTTAGCTCTGTCTAATAACATGATGTGGCATGCCTGTTTCCACTACATTCATCAGCTTCTCACATATTCTATCATAACACTTTTCTCCTTATGTGTAAGCATTTGCCTCTCACCTGTTCCTTCCAAAAATGAATCTTATATTCCATCTTCCCCTTCTTTCTTTCCAACCAAAACTTATACAAAGTGCCCATGGCCTTGTCTTCTTAAGGCAACTCCAGATAAAAAAGCAATCAATTGACAAAGAATTTTATTTTAGATCTCATTTGATATGCAGATTCAACTGATAATTGCAAGACCACAAGAAGAAATATATAAATACACTAAGTCAGGTAATATAGACAATTCACACATATCTGCAAATAAATAAAAAAATAATGAATTCATAAGATCTAAAATTGTAATCAATAATAAAGGGCAAAATTGTAGAAAATAGAAACAACTTGAAAGAACATTTAAAATAGATGGAATACTCAGAACATTAAGTAAGGTTTTAGGGTATAATCAAAGAGGATGCATATCTGAGATGAAGAGACCAGCATTTTCCTCCTTCGCCAGAGGACTGAACAGTTCAATGTTAAGACTATATTGTGTAAATGAATATGATGAAGTAGCAAATTATTCATCTGCTAAGATCACTATTTTGCTGGGCACAATCATCTGGAAAATTAGCACAAGTGTGTCATGTAACTGATATAACGTGTTGAAACAAATGAAACATCTGCTTAGCAACCATATTACTTCATACATCTGTGATGTGTGATGCATTATAATTTTACTTTTTCTATATGTATTATGTACACAGTGTATAGAGAAGGTATTGTAATGCACCCAAAAATTCGATACCAAGATTTCACCAGAAACACATGTTTTAAGACACCCTAAATACAAAAAAAAAAAAAAAAACATTTTTAGAAAATTTTTGTGCGTGTGCGCGTGCGCATGCGTGCGTGTGGGTGCATGCATGTGGGTGCGTGCATGGGGGGGGCAGCATAGCTCAAAAACAGAAAGACCGTTAAATACCAAACTTGGTATTTAAGTTCAGTATCTTCCAAGGATGCGACACGAAGGTTTTCAAGAAAATCCCCCCCCCCCAAACTGCTCTTCTCATGGAAAAATTTGATTTTCTAAAAAATGGCTCTAACGATTTTGATTAAAATATTGTATATTAAAGATGTACACCTGGCAAATAATATGTATATCTTGAATTTTCTGGGAATAGCCTCGGAAGACTACTTTATTCTGGATGAATTTTAAGGAATTGTGAATAACTGGTATACCATAAGAGATAGGCAAAAACTTACCACACAAAAATTGTAGAGCACATTAAAACACACAATTTATATGATATACATTTTTTTCGTGGAGTTGATTGTTTTTTAGCTAGTCCTTGTTGTTGGTTTCAGCCTTGAGAAACTTTTACTTTTCTCATACAGGAATTTGTCAACTCCTGTCCATACAAACAAAGGAACTTCAGTCGCATAGCAACCAGCTTTTGACTATCACTTTAACCCATGGTACTCTCTTATTTCGCAACTATTAAAGGAAGCAAGTAATAAGACTATTTCTACTAATTGTTTCTCAATAGTATGAAGTAAATAGAAGAATAAGCTTTTTAACAATAATTTGTTGCATCGATGTAGAGAAAGTCATGTAAATGGAACACATCAGATTTTTTCATGTAGCAAATTTATTATTTATGCATTTCAATGCTAAAATTGTATAAAAATTGCATTGTATGTAACATATGCATAATCTCATTGTAACACTCTTAAGAATTAGCATGTGAGCTTACACTCACACACTGAACATATGCTCATGTCACATTCAGATTATACACTAGTTATATGTGTGGTATAGTTTTTTCTTCTTTCTTCTTGTAAGGAGGGCTTACGAGCCAACACCTGAGGTCTGATACCTGTTGAGGAACACATTGACTCTGGACCAGAGAGAGAAGTCAGGATGGGGGTCAGTTCAATGCCTGGTATGAGAATGAGGAAGATGATCATATGAAATGACAGTGAAATGGATGAAAGTAAAGGTGATTATGGAGCAAGCAGTGGAATTAATGCCAGGGGAAACCAGATAAAGATACTGCTTTGTTCACCATAAATTCAACATACAATCCCCTAGGATCAAAGCTGGGCTGCCTTGGTGATAGGCAAGTGGTCTAACAACTCAGCCATTTAAGCTGATAACTAGTTATTGGATAGTTAGTCACACTGAAAAATTCAATGCCATAGCCGAGATTTGAACCACAGATCTCCCAGTCTCTAGTCAGTTGCTCTGCCACTGAGCTACCATAGCAACATGCCGGCATAGCATGTTTCCCGGTAAACCACAAGGTGATCTCAAATTATTTTGAGATGACAACCCCAATGGTGACTTACAATGTTAAAAGTACTTTAGTCCCAGGATTCAAAGTATAACCAACTATTATGGTCGATTGTTATTAACAATTAAAATTTAGTTGAGTCGATTTTGTAACACTACATCACTTACTTTTTTATTTTGGAAAACATGTTTCAGAAGCCATGTGCTTCCATTGTCAATTCCTTTTGTCGACTGCCGGCATTGCTTGCTGTGGTGGTTGTCTCTATCCCTGGTGGTGGTTTGATGAACTACTCATCCAGAAGTTCATCAAACCACCACCAGGGACAGAGACAACCACCACAGCAAGCAATGCCGGCAGTCGACAAAAGGAATTGACAATGGAAGCACATGGCTTCTGAAACATGTTTTCCGAAATAAAAAAGTAAGTGATGTAGTGTTACAAAATCGACTCAACTAAATTTTAATTGTTAAATCACATCACTGTCTCAAAGTCCACCATATATCAGGACGATTGTTATTAGTTTAATTATTTTTCCGTACAAGCTGTGTGTAGGATAGGTAGCAGACTGAAAAATTCAATGCCATAGCTGGAATTTAAACCACGGACCTCCCAGTCTCTAGCCGGGGCTCAAATCCCAACTATGGCATTGAATTTTTCAGTCTGACTCTACCTATCCAACTCCTATCCTACATACCGTTTGTGTGAAAAAACACTAAAATTCATAACTATTATTTCTGCATGTTTGATGAAACACATTTTACCAAACAGTTTTAATTTAACATTAATGTTTTGTAATTATAATACTGATGCACCTACCTGTGCTATACCTTGTGAAGACATGTTTGCTTGATTATAGAATATTCGTCCAAAGTGATTCCTGTCTGGAAAACCTTCTGCTTGATAAGGGAGGTTCGCACCACCAGAATCCACCAGATAAATGCATGGCAGTCTGTTCTCCCAAGCTATTTCTTGGGCTCTCAAATGCTTTTTAACTGTTATAGGATAATATGTACCTCCTTTCACAGTTGCATCATTTGCAACTATCATACATTCAGTTCTGCAATTAAAAAGAAAAATAATGATAAAACATTTAAGTATTCAACAAGTGATATGTTTATCTGTCTGACATTCAGTAAAACATAAGTTGGTAACAGTTCCATACTTCCTAATAATAAAAGGCTAAAAAATAGTAGCTTTAGGAATGAAAAGGTTTAGTAGTTTTAGGAAGAGATATGAACACTTAAAAACCAGCAAGCCAGCTGCCCTTCTTTTTTAAGAGACTTTCTTTTACGCCAAAATCATTGTGAAAAGTAAACAACTAAAAACATTGCAGTAGGTAAACAAAGTACTCCATTACACTGACTTAAACCTATTCACAATTAAGAAACATATGACCACAAAGCAACACTTAATTACTAAGGAAAGCAAAAGAAGTGCCAACAAGTACTTGGAAAATAAGAAGAAAATGCAAAGGTTGTTTTAACGCAAATATAAGTAAGTAGTGTGATTCTAAAATAAATTATTGTACCTCATTTAAGGTCATTAATTTATCACAGGACAATCTTAAAACTACAGGTTTTTTCGATATTTTGTAGCTCACTATGGCCCAATGGCCTCCAGTCCTCTCATACTCATTTATTTATAGTTAATTTTCTTTTGTTTAGTGATACTCTTGAATATTAATGATATTAATTTCATGTCCTGCTGTAAGGTTTTTAAAAATACAATATGGGTTTAACAAAACTGCTTGATCTCACAGTATTTGTTGCAACAATGTTGCTAGCTCTTAAGATCAACTGCACGAATTATGATAGTCATAAAGTGCCTTCTACTAGCCAGACCATGAACTAAAAGCTTGAAACAATAATGTATACTTTAACACATGTAATAAAGTCTCAGTAGTAAAGAATTCCACTGTTCCACAAAGCAGTTAAAATGAAATAACTAAAACGATTATCCTTCCCATGAAACATTGGTATCAAATCTCATGTCTAAAATAGAGTAAAGCAATAAAGAATTTTTTAATTATTTTAATCATTTAGCAAATATATATATATATATATATATATATATATATATATATATATATATATATATATGTCCATTTTTACTTTTTGTAACACCTATGTACAATGTAAATAGTGAATAGAGAATGTTTTGTATTCCACCGAGATATGATTCAATACCGAGGTTTCATCTGAAATGCATGTTTTGAGACCCCTAAATCCAAAAAAAAAAGTATTTTTAGAAAAATGTGAAAGTGTATGTGTGTGTGTGTGGGGGGGGGGACATTGCTCAAAAATGAAAAGTTGGTTAAATACCAAACTTGGCATTCAAGCTTAGTATCTTCCAAGGATGTGACACGAAGGTTTTCAACAAAATCCCCCACCCCAAACTACCCTTTACATGGTACATTTTTTGAACATTTTGGTTTTCTCAAAAATGGCTCTAACAATTTTTATTAATTTTAATTTGTTTAAGATAGTTTCATGACAAACAAAATGTGTATCTTGAATTTTCAGGGAACAACCTCTGAAGACCTCTTCATTCTGGATGACTTTTGTATAACTTTTGCATAACTGGTAAACCGTAAGAGTTGGTCAAAAACTTACAAAGCAAAACATGTAGATCTCATTAAAACACACAGCTTTCAGTTTTAAGCTACTTAAACTTATCTCAAAAAGGATGACATGTTTCTTTTTGTCTCTTTTGTTTACTCCTAGAATTTCAATTGATTCACTTAGAAATCAGCTTTTAAAGAGATTGACATCACTTTAGACTAGTGTATCCCCCTTATTTGCCTTCTACTTACAAAGAAGCAAGCAATAAGACCAATTCTGGTAATGTTATTCTTGATTAGCATGATGTGTATAAAAGAATAGTCTTTAGTCTGAAAAATTTGTTTGTGGAACAGCACAGTAAGTCATATGAGTGGAACACATCAGATTTTTCTACAAGCATCTGATATCCTTCATTTGTTGGTAAAGTCAAAAGTAACCATTCCAAAAAGCATCAGTATGCTTTTTTTATAATATTAATTTCAAAAAAGCTTATTTACTTTACACTCTATGCTCCTGATAATAGACACTTCAATTTTTTTTTTTTTTTCTGAAGAAAAATTTAATTTTTTGTATAACTTGCAGGGAACATCAACATATCAATACATTCAGGGAGGAGAAATCATAACGCTTGAATACTCCATAATGTGTGATTTGATTCTTTCTTCATTGAAATCTTTAAGTGCTAATTCATGAATAGGTTTAGAAATTAATTTACCCTCCTTTATTCCACCGCTCTTTTCCAACTAAAACATAATATTTTTCAACAGAAGTGGCTTTAAGTACTTCATTAAACATTGTGGAATTTTAAGAGAACAGGAATCGCAAATGTCCTCAAAAATCAGCCTGTTGAAATAATCAATTCACTGATTCAAATAACGTTGCAAATGATGCTTGCTTCATACCCAGTATTAATATATCTCGACAAGAAAATAATTAAAAAGCCTGAGCATCTAAAAGAGTGAATAGATTCCCTCTTAATGAGATTTATTTCATTACATGGATAGGACTTTTAAGACAGGAATCTAAATGCTTTCAACAGAACAGGAGACAAAGTTCTCGATAGAGTTAAGACTCAGATGGCCCTACAAACAATGTGCCTGTCCTTGATTATACCAGCAGTAAAGGGCATTAAAAATGATATACTGAAGCTTGAACCTACAATTTTCATTCTTTGCATAATTGAAAATTGCTATTTTAAAATCCACCGTTTCATCAAAAAAGTGCATAAATTAATTGAATAAATATGATATTAAAGTTTATTGATTGTATTCTTTTTCTCTTTGATGTGAGAAAGTTGCTATCTCAGTTTGCTCCAGCATTGTTTGTTATTCACTGAAAGAAAAGAATGAAATGGATGTACAGTAATATTGAATTTAAATCATCTACAATTACAATATTAGTATCAACTGGAACTTAATTCTTACAATGTATTAAGCAAAAAGATTATTAAATATTATCCTTTACAGTAAATATCCAGGTAACTGTAAGAGCGAGTCAGACGTTTGTAACTGTAAGAATGAGTCAGAGGTTTAAAACCTTCACTTGCTTTAACTAAATGCATGAATATTTGTGAAATGGAAAATATACATTGGGGTACAAATGGTGAGCATCTATAATATTTACTAAGTCAAAGTAATTCAGACTGTGCATGCTCCAAGTCTGTTGCTTTAGTTCAGCAAGAAGTGTAGGTTCATCTATGTAGATCATCAATATCTATACGGAAGATAAGTTGTATTCAAATTGATATGTATGTAAAGTGAAATACTTTTTGGAAAAAAGAATAACATTTGAAGATGCAGAACAGCAGAGAAAATTGTACTGTATTTAAAAAAAAAAAAAAAAAAACTAACAATTTTGAAGCAGAAAAGTCAAATGGTTTGTCAGCTACTCTTTATTCTTTTTTTTTTTTTTTTTTACTTTCCCTACATGTACTGTGTACATAGTGTATAGAGAAGATATAGGGCCATGCCGTGGCCGAGTGGTTAGACCACTTGCCTCTCACCTAGACAGCCGGGGTTCAATCCCAAATGACCGCATGCCATATTTGTGGTGGATAAAGCGGCGCTGGGGCAGGTTTTCTCTGGGTACTCCGGTTTCCCCCGCCATCGTATTCCACCGGTGCTCCATCATCATTCATGTATCACCAGTGTCACCGCCTGCAGTGCCATAAGTAGTTAAAGCGGGCGTTAAGCACTACCAAAAAAAAAAAAAAAAAAAAAAAAGAGAAGATATTGATTTCCACCCAAAAATTTGATACCAAGATTTCACCAAAAACACATGTTTTGAGATCCCTTGAGTACAAAAAAAACATTTTTAGAAAAAGATGGGTGTGTGTGTACTGCATAGCTCAAAAATGAAAAGACTGTTAAATACCAAACTTGGTATTTAAGTTTGGTATCTTCCAAGCATGTGACCCACTACCCTATACATGGAAACATGCTTGCAAATTTGGTTTTCTCAAAAATATCTCTAAAGATTTTGATTAAAATACTGTTTATTAAAGCTTTATACTCACAAATAAAATGAATATCTTGAATTATCTGGGAATAGCTTCTCTAGACCTGTTCATTCTGGATGAATTTTGCATAACTGGTAAAGCGTAAGAGATAAACAAAAACTTATTACGCAAAAAATGCAGATCTTGTTAGAACACACAATTTATGTCATATACATTTTTATTGCAGAGTTGACCGTTTCCGAGATATTCCTTATTGTTGGTTTCAATTTTAAACTACGTATCTTCTCAAACAGGGTCACTTTATGTTTAATTTTAATTATTTTTGTTATAGTTGGGGTAGCATTTTTTACTTTATTAGAACGTAAAGTATTAGGTTATATTCATCTTCAACATTTTTGAGTATGTTTGGCTACTCTGCTCCATTCATGAGAACAATGAAAAGCGAGCGTGTCAAACTTTTTGAACTGAAGTCTCCCCTAAATTTTCAGTTTATGCAATTCTAATAGAACATTACTGCAATGGTTGCAACTAAGTATAGTTCCTTTAACGGAGACAAAACATATATTAGAAACAGCTGCATGTAAATGTAAACCTTATCCAAGTGATATACTAGGCCACATTAATAATTTGGAAAAATGTAATATTCTGAATAGTCACATGTCCTAATGAGAGACATCGCCAGATATTAGAATCAGAAACAATACATTACCAAAGAAATAAGACATAAGGCCCTTACTAGTCTTCTGTACACAAGGCATTTCCACAATTATGGCAGTTACATAAACACTCTTTGCAAACATGGATAACATCTGCAATGCAACTAGGAAGAGGCCAGCTCGCTAATTAGCTGGACACATAGTCACAATATTATGATGCATATGCACTTAAATTTCTCAATGCCAAAACCTACTAATAACCCTCATCTAAGAAAGTTTTTTTTTATTATCAATTTTTCTTAGCAGTTTATTTTTCTTGAAGACTATATATCTTTTCCAAAGAGTTTAACTTGGTGGCTTGGGAGTTGGAATCTTATTTCATTGCATATCTTAAAAGTTTCTGCATTATGTAAAAATTATGATTAAATAGCTATAGGATCAAAAAGAAAGACAAAGGTTTCAAATTTAACCTGATATAGATGTCTAAAAAATAAACTTTAGTGAAGCACACATCTCATTATCATGTGAAGCACAGCATTATGTGCAGTATAGCAAATATTCAAGCCAAATGCTTATTCTGTTCTCCATTGTATGTATGAGTCATTCCTACAGCTGCCAGTTCATTACTGCTCTTTAACAACTTAAGTAAATATCCTCTTACCCTTCTACTCTGCCAATCCCTGTGATGATCCCTCCTGCAGGCACATGATCTTCTCCATACAGTTCATGCCCAGCTAGCTGTGATAATTCAAGGAATGGTGATTCTGAATCCAGAAGATAGTTTATTCGATCACGTGCAAGCAGTTTTCCCTTGCTTGTGTGTCGCAGTCTTGCTTTTTCTCCTCCTCCTTTTACAATATTTTCTACCACTGATTTGAGCTCTTCCACCAGTTTCTTCATACAAGCATAATTTTCCTATAAAGTAATCATAGTTATTCATTTGTTTGTACTATATATAAAACAACATATTTGAATTTTTCAAAAGCCAGGTTCCATCTCAAAGCATGTTTTATATATATTTATTTATAAAAGAAAGGGGTAAAACTTCTATAGAACATTCAGATTTGAAAGTATTAACATCCAGATTTGAAATCTACTATACCGCTAAGGTATTAACTTCTTTTAGGGACCATTGGGGTTTTACTTCATAGATCCAAGGACTACACTTGGCGGCTTAAGGCCCCCTAT
Organism: Hymenopus coronatus; assembly: GCA_030762935.1. NCBI lineage: Eukaryota > Metazoa > Arthropoda > Insecta > Mantodea > Hymenopodidae > Hymenopus > Hymenopus coronatus. The sequence continues at coordinate 96,626,637 of CM060892.1, forward strand.
CTTATACTATGCTTTCAGCTTAGGGTCCTAAAAGCTGAACTTTGCCACTTAGATTATTTTATCAACAATTCTACACATATGTTTCAATCTAAGAATGTATTTCAGGTTGTCTGCTCACATTTCAACCATGTATTATTAACAGTTAACTTGTGCTCTTTATTGCTGTGGTTTAGTTTAGCATTAGCTGTGTTAGCTGTGGTGTTACAAGAGTAACAGTGTTCTACTATAATTATTAACTTTTGGGATGCCACCAAGAAGATAATGTGTTTTACATTTCAAACTTCAGTCTCTAAATCCTTTTACCAAAAGGGGAAAGACAGACAGTGACATATATATTTATCTTCAGTTATGTCATTTCTTGTTTATAAATATTTGAGGATTAGTTAAGTTTATTCAATATTTAGTTTTTTTTTAAACTTCATAACAACGTAAATCTAATGCAAATTGGATCCTGACAAATAGTTAACATGCATGTTCCTAATTATCTAATATTTCCGCAATTGATTTTACAACTTTGCATTATGATTAGATCATTAACATAGTGCCCTACTTTTTGCTTATCAGAATCTGGTCAGCCTAATCAAAAGGTTCAGTGCTGAATTCATTTTCTGAAATATTAATAGATTGAATATTTAAGAAGAAAGTAAAATTTAACTCATTCAAATTATTATTTCTCGCATACTAGTGCACAATAGTTTAGTTTTGAGATGCCACCGAGAAGCAAACACATTTTAAATTCCAAACTTCAGTCTCTGTATCCTTTCATTAAAAGGGTAAAGATAGACGGTGACACATAGTAGTTATCTTAAGTTATGTCATTTGTTGTTTATAAATATTTGAGGATAAGTTAAGTTCCTTCAATATTTAATTTTTATTTATTGTGAAGCCACATTAACAGCATAAATCTAACACAAATTGGATTGACAAATAGTTAATATATATAGGTATTTCTAATAAACTAAAATTTCCCCATTTGATTTTACAATTTTGTGTTACCATTACATTGTTACCATAGTGTCCTACTTTTTGCTTTTTCAGAATCTGGTCAGCCTATTCAATAGGTCAGTGCTGAATTTATAATCTGAATATTGAAGTGGAAAGTAAATTTTGTTAAATGCATGCAATTTAAACTTTCTCCCATACTAGTGTGCAAATGATTGTGGTTTATTGTGCAGATCTCTCTGGTATGCTTTGCAGCTTAAGAGCCTTCAACATTGAGCTATGCTTAACTAAACGCCATTTTACACAAGTATCGGAGATTATCCCAATTTATGACGATCCTACTACCCGTTTTCTAAAGCCTAAGTACTAAACATCAGCTGTAAATGACCTAAAACGTTTCAGAAGAAAACTCTATTAAGCACAAAGCTATTGGCTTAATCCATATCTTCACACAGTTTTTGCTAAAAATTACGAAAGATTAAGAGAAGAAAGAAAAAAAAAATGCAGGGAAAAATAGAAAATCTGAATGTTGAATATCTACTATTGTTGTTGTAAATTAAAATATTTTCTATAAATGACTTCAGTTTAGTGGAAAAACAAGCATTCAATACCTAAAGTTAATCTCTCGCCAATATTTCACGAGAGTAGTCTTTAGACACATGGAAGTATCCACCAGTATCAAGTCTAGAATAGTGTGTCACTATTAACTTTTGCACAAATAATCTCACCTGATATTCAACCGAGTTTTTATTGGCTGATGAACCTACGACAGACACGTCTTTGGAATGAAAAAGTCTACTGGTTCTAAAAACACACGCTGCCGATCTTTTCAGCATGTTTTCTATTTGTCTCCTTTCGGAATGTATGGAAATTGATTCTTACACAATTCTTGCCTAAACCACAAAGAACGCCCGCTTCCTTAGGTATATTAGAGACTGTTAAACTATTAAACTCTTTAACTTTCAAGGTCGTTTCTTTCAACCAGCCGGTGCTTTTGTTGTCAACCTAGTGTGATTGATCAGCTGGCGTCACGGTCACCAGGTCAACAATATGGTACAACGGTACATTTCCCAGGATGGAGTATAAAATTCCCCCAAATAATAATACCACCACTACCACTCCCCTTCTTCTTCACCTATTGTATTTTCACTTCATTAATATATTAATGAATAATGAGGCTGACAAATTACCTAAATTTCCAATTCCAACCAGTCTATATCGAAAAGGTTGCCAGACAGTCGACGTCGATCAATGGTATCCATCGGGATAAAGATTGAATCTTTTTTTTTTTTTATAGTGTTTAACGTCCATTTTTACTACTTGTGGCACCGCAGGCGATGACACTGGTGATTCATGAAATGAAGATGGAGCACCGGTGGAATACGACGGGGGAAACCGGAGAACCCGGAGAAAACCCGCCCCTGCGCTGCTTTGTCCACTACAAATTTCACATGTAGTGGTGCTTGGGATCTTTTAGGTGAGAGGCGAGTGGTCTAACCACTCGGCCACGGCGCGGCCAAGATTGAATCTAACTACCCCTTAGTATTGCCTCAGCTGTGTTGATCTCATTCCGATTTTTAAGTTTGTTTTGATAACACCCATCAATGAGAATGCGCCCTCAACTGCTGCATTTGAAAATTGCCAGCTTAAGACAGTTAAAGCCAGAATGGCAATGAAACCAAATTTAGAATTACCAGAAGCATTTTTCTGCTCGGACACCTTAGCCCAGTATGCTTTTAAGGAGTTTAGTTTGTGCAAGATTCGCCATTTAGATCAGTAATGTCGACGTGTCTGTATGCTACGGGCAAGTCCATAATATCATTTTTCATTTGGGAAATAGCAGATAGAGGAACGAAAAGCTATTCTTTCTAATAATGATACATTTTTAGGCACTATGGTTGCATGTGCTTGCATAGTTTAATAATAAGAAAATGTCAACGCTGTTTAATAGATGATCAATCTGAAACAATTGCGGATGGAATGCTAAATGCACATTTAAAGTTCTTATAATCATAACGCACGACGTGTTCTTCAAACTTAAAATTGCTCAAATCATTTCTCATTAGCTTTTCTAACCTTGAAGGCGGAATTAGTAGTGCTAGACACTTCCGAAATAGATCTTCCAAAAGTTTAAGAGGGCCGGTAATTTCTGATTGAACAGCTCATTCAATGCAACTAAATCGCCAAAGTTGTCTTTAAGAATTTCAGATAAACGTTAATGCGTTTATCCGCAAACATCCCGGAAAGGTCGGCCACATAGCACCTATCCTTATTTTGTGCCATATTGAAGTGAAGTTTTACGGCCTCCCAATGTTCCAAAATTTAAAAACAGGCATCTGGTCCCTGAAAGCTTGTCTAATTTTTTTTTTTATCAAAGTCTGCCAAGAGTCTGTAAATTTTAGAATATTTTGCCTATCTTTGGCACTTGCTGAAAACCAATTATGATATTACCTAACAACGATATCCAAATTTCGGGGCAAAGTTTTTTTAAATGCGCGTTCTGCTGCCAAATAGAGAAATTGACACACACTTAATTACTTCTGACAGCCTGTTGCCTATCTCAAGCAGTGAAGAAAAGGAATGGTGAACTCTCAACCCCATCAAAACCTGTTCCTATCAACTTATCAGTTTCGAATCATCCTATTAGCTCTCCTATAAAAGTCTCTTTCAAAGTAGACACATCTCCTGCTTCATTTTTAATTAACTTGTAGAATTTAAAATAAACATTCTTTTGTTTGCTGAAATATCTAATCATTATACACAACAGCTTAATAAATAGCATAGATAATTATAAACGAATAGATGGTTAACTTAATACTAAAAAATTGGACTCGCATTCCAATTCCGGCAATCGAAGCGACTCCAAGTGTTCTCACACGGCAAGGCACAGAAACTTAATCAACTACGGCAGCTCCATCACCAAAGTAGTGTCCTGCCCCGCTTACTCACCAAACCATCCACTCCAGGATTTCGGCCAGTTTTCTCGAGTCTACAGCCAGATCAGAAATCGTTCGTGCGGTTCTAATTTTTCCTCAAGAAATTTATGTACCGCTCTAAAGCTTATGATCTGGCTGCAGCCTAGAGAAAAACTTTATATGCCGTTATTATTTCATTGCTTACTTGAGAATTCTTGGTTTGTTTGTCGGTTGCATTTTGCTTGATTTAATCGTCCTGGAGTATTTTATGGACAATGCTCAGAAATCTTGGTGCTAACTACTTGAATCTACTTCTGCTAATGACTTCATCAACTGAATTTCTAGTTTAACAGAACTATACAATATTACTCTAAAGCTATGTATGACAAAACAAAGGAAAAATTACACAAATTTAGGAATTGGCTGTCTCCAAGGTCGAGTGGTCAGCGAGCTGGCTCCTCACCCAGAAGTCCCAGGTTCGATTCCCGGCTGAGGCGGGAAATTTTTCTTTAACCGGAATCATTCCCTATCCCCAGATTCTGAAAGTATGTGTGTGTTTTTCTTTTAAGAAAATAAAATGTTTAAAAAAATCCAACGTGAATGAACTTACAATCAACGAGTTGTTTCATAAGTTAAAACGCCCAATATCACCATAGACGTTAAATGGGGCTACATAAAGAAAAAAACTTTAGAAATTACAGATATCATGCAAAATATAACAAGAAAGGAATATAAATTACCTGCTCACAGCACAAATAAATCAAACGAACAGTTTAAAAGCAAAATAAAATCAATATAGCCACTTGTGGTTTACATCTGCAGATATTTTTACATTAATAAAATACATTTAAATAGTGACTATTATGAATCATAGACTATCATTTTATCATTTGGATTGGGACATTTAAAGTGTCTGTAAATTTAATTCGGAAAAGCTTTGTTTACGTAGGGTGCTTATCAATTCCTAGCTTCAATATAAAATTATTACATTAACTGCTGAAATGATTATGGTGTAAAATTTTAATCAATCATTAGCAATTTTTGCTGAATACAAAGTAAAATCACGGTAAATTTATAAACCATAAATTGGTATTTATTTTACTAGAATTTTTGCAATAATATAGCTACAATTAAAAATATATTTATTAACACTCTTACCACATTAATAGGCATGTTACGTGCAAATACATGAATTGTGAACTGAAATATTAATATTCAGGGCATATTGTATTACTTCTTCTGTAGCATCTGTGGCAATTATTTTCAGTATTGGAGTGTGAAGTTCTAGAAAAAAGATAACTTATCTTTGAAATGTCTAAGCATCCCACAGAAGGGTATGCATTTGTAAGGCAAATAATTGGGTAACTGAACGGGCTGAACTAAACCAATAACAAGCTAAGGAGCCACACAAAACATATTTTAGGCTGAGGTGATTAGTGTGTTAAAATAGCAAAGAGATACTCACAATCAAAGTTAAAAAGAGTATGAAGTACCACACCCCATACGTAATAACTAAATAACTACAGAAAAACTACCAGAATATGGAGTAGTGTGAGAAGGAAATGAATGTAGGTAGAAAATAAACATTTATGAAAGTGCTACATACTATGAAGTACTGGTTATTCTGAACTATTAGTTTTTCTGCAGAAAAAATTAAACATTAGTCAATAACTTTTCTTGATTTTATTACACATTAAGTGCTAATGTCAATATTTCCTGAAAATATTTGGTGCTGAAACCAAAATTGCAAATGTATTCAATGTAATATTTAGGTATATATTTCCTTACTCTATAACTTTTACATAATTGCCTTCATCAAATAATGAACTACATTGCACGTACCCTTCCACTGATGTTTCTCTCATACACACATGGTAGTAACCAGGGAAGGGTTTTAGGATTGAAAGCATCCTTTCAAATAAAAAAATCGTAGATAATATATAACTAAAATAATGGCGATTTCCTTATTGTAATTCTAATTATTGCAATAGAATTTGTGAATATAAAACAAGATTTTAAAACATATTTCATGTTTATTTGCTACCTCCTTGATTAGTTCAAATTTAGCATTCGACTTTATACAGTTTAGAAAAATTAATCCCAACACAAAACTCCCATCAGTTTCGCTATTCCATATACATGTAGATTGTTCCATTAATTGTTATTGTAATGACAGAGTGAATTAGTTCATATACAGAAACTGAGGGATTACATTTTGGTTTTTACGCATAAGATTTATTCTTTAAGCCATATCATTTAAAATTCCAAAAACCTTATGCTGTTTTAGGCAGTGTGTGATATGTAACTTTTTAAATATAAATTATTGTATGTCCTTATTGGTTTATTAAGTAAAGTGGAGTTCTTTCTGTAAAAAAAATCTAAATTTTTAGATAAAACATTTTTTAATAAAATACCTATCTGTATAATTGAAATGGCATGCTTTCAAATTGTTTATAAGTAATTTATCTGATATTATGATAGCTACACATACAATTAATTTTAAAATCATTGTTGGCACTCTGATTGCAAGATCCCCAGAAGTATCTGTATCTAATAGTGGTTTAAATGTATCTGTAATATTATAGCAAATTTGAAACCTATGTATAAGAACATTGTCTTAGTCTCCAAACCACAGAACATAGCTTCTGAAATTTCTTACTTATTGCAGAAATGTACCTTTGATAAGCCTTGAGGTTCGATATTTTGTCCTGAGATATATTATGCTTATTTTTATAATAATATTTGAAAATGTGCATATATAAGTACTTCTGCATTTTCATGTAAGGCATAAAGACTAAATTAATTTCAATTTTCATTACTGTTTTAAAGGTAGTATAGTACTACTTAAGCATTTCACTTGTACCATGCTCTACTAAAGTCCTCCTGATAACAAAGAGTTTTGTTTTTAACAACCTCTAGCCACTCCTAAAACCATACTAATCTTGACACAAAGTAACTTCTGTCTTCTAACATAGCAGTTCACCATGTGGTATTTTCTGGAACCTCATAGCCAGTTCTATATCTGAAACAAGTATAATACATTGATTAGTACATATATAATAATAATAATAATAATAATAATAATAATAATAATAATAATAATAATAATAATAATAATAATAATAATAATAATAATAATAATAATAACAACAACAATAATAATAATAATAATAATAATAACCACAACAACAATAGCTGTTGTTGGCATTGTCCGGTGTAACCACTGCCAAGCAGACTGCTAGAAAGACTGACAGAAATACTTTAGGAAATTTGTGAGAAATTCAATTTTAGAATGTGAAAACAAGAATAAACTTTTAAAAATATTAATAATTAGAATGTAGTCATCCGTGGCTTCCGGGGTAATTCTTACCTCCACAAAGAAGAGGCAAGCTTGTGAAATGGAAATAGAGTAATGTGCATAGGAGAAAGGATTTAGGTAATGCCACCCTATTAGCATCATTATCATCATGATGAATTAGGAATTCAGAAGCGTGTGTTAAACATAAGCATTATTATATTAAAAGGTTTATATTTGTATTATAAAGATGTATAACTTTTTTCTCAACCATCTGCAATTGAGAAAAATATTGCATTTACCACGTGCTGTTTGGTAGGCACTTAAATTCGGTTAGAATGAAAAATATTATATTAACAAATTCTCTATTCCCAGGCTCTTGATTTCTGCCCTAATTCTTTACCCATTATTTTAAGAGTACGTCCTTATTTTAATCAGTTTGCATTATAAAGAAAGGCAGTGATATAGGTTATGTTTGTTCATCTGATATACCACTTTCAGCATCTTTTACCATTAATTAATGCGTGCAACTTTTTAAATGTGTAATGATACATAGATATTGAACTGTATTCAAAAGATAATTCAGCTTATAAACACTTAAATTGTCCGACTTTATTTACATTGTTATAACAGCAACAAATGTACTCAATTTTGATGTAGCTTATAATGGTGAACAAAGCAGGTAGTGTCAGCATCAACCTATACTGAATGAACACATTGGCTTATACTTTTAATATAAATACGGTTTCACGTAAGCTTTAACAAGTTTAGAAATTGACAGTAATAGTGATTTGTGTGGATACATGCACTTGTACATTTACTTTAGAGTATGTACTTGCACTGTCACTTTTGGTTTCAAATATGTATTTATGTGCAATTAATGTAAGATTATATTGGTAGCCACTTACCTTAGGGCTAATCTTGATAATATTCCCATATTTCTTTGGTGCTTACAAGACCTTTCTCGCCATTTTGTGGTAGTTGCATTCTCGTCATTTATTGACATTTTTGCGATCGTTCTTGTAGTTTGTGAGCTTTGGGGAATTTAAAACTACTACAAATATATAAAGAAAATTGAAATCTAATAAAAAAGAATTAGAAATTAACAGAAATGAAAAGAATAAAACGAAGCAGTTTAACAATGAAATTGTATATCACATATAATTTCAAATATGGCGCAGCATCCATAGAATAACAGAAAACAATGACGAGGAATGATGAGAATGCGCGCGGGTAGTTATGGGACGTTCTCTTAGGCACACTAGCGCCTCCAACTGTTCTCACATGGCAGCCAGCGGAAACATATACGAGTCCAATTCGGTCAATGGAGTTGGACGGGGATGATAAATAGTGTCAACAGCCGTGGACACGTCTATTATTGTTATTATTATTATTATTATTATTATTATTATTATTATTATTATTATTATTATTATTATTATTATTATTATTATTATTGTTGTTGTTGTTGTTGTTGTTGTTATTGGTGTTTTTGTTTCTGTTGTTAAAAATGAGTTTATCTAATCAGTTGCTCCAACATGCATGATGATGTAATTTTATATATAAAATGAAAGTTCTGTGAAACTTTAAATCCCGTAGAACTTGGGATTTTTCATCCAAGACTTTCATTAATATACGTATATTTCCTATTACATTTGTCGAACAATGCTGTGCTATTTTCTGTTTATCATTGTGGGTGTTTTCATGTAATTCTACTGCCTGGACCTATCAGCCTCTCCGCATTTTTATGTGCTTATAGTATGTATGTGCACATTTTGCACATTCTTTGGTATCCTCTGCCGGTAAAGATGTCAACCAACCCACAGTACAAAATGTCGGACTGTCACTAAATTTTAAAACTAATTACCTCATCTATACAACCCAATTGTTTGATGAAAAAAAGTTTCCCTTAGATAAAAGATGTGCTCCAAAATACGATAAGGGGTTGCCTTTTCTATTCAAGCTATTTTGGGGTTCACTTTGGGATTTATGATTTACTGCATCCAACAGCTATCAGATATTAAGAGAATTTCGTGAAATGTTATACCCGCTATGCTGTAAATTCGCTATGAAATGTTATTACAAGAAAGAAGCGTGACTTATAACAAACGGTAGTCAGCTATGTTATTATACACTGAAATTGTACCGATAGATATCTATTACATACTGGATCTTTATCTTGATTTAAAAGATATGTCTTTTTTTAATCCTCAGGTTTGCAATAAATAGAATCATTCAGTTTACATACCTAAAAGGTATATCTCCACGATTTCCTATATTTCCTTTTTTTTTTTTTTGCACAGCACCAAACAGTATACGCTGATTCTGCCAGCGAATACGCCTCACTGCGCGCGCGCGCACGCACACACACACACCACTGCACTGTATTATATTCCGCTAAGCAGCAATAACCACATTGTTGCTGAATTGATATAAAAATAGATTAAGTCACACAACACATACCTGCACATCACCTTGATGGAAGCGACTGTTATTTGTTGATAGCATAGACGGCGATTCATATTGCCTGCGTGGTGATCTTTCTTGATAAACATACAACTATTTTGTCACGTGTTTATTTATTTATTTTCGAGAAACAAATATTGTCTCCCAAAACACTCATTACTTTACTGAATCCCCTCCCCCTTCAATTTCCGCCAATAGTACTCTTCACCCAACACTTCCCCCTCATAAAATACATTTTTCTCATTTCGGAGGAAAATCCCCCAGCTAAAACCCTGGTTGGCGGGGAGATGGTAAGAGTATCAAGAGTACAGTAACAAACAGTAACAGAAGGATGCGCTGTATACCAGTGATGAACTATAAATCACTTTAGTAATCAAACTCCTCCTGAGACAGTGATTAGAAAACATCTATATGGAATCTTAATCCTGCCATTTAACGAGCGTGGTTGAAAATACTATATTCTTCGCGTCGTGAAGCATCACCTCGAGAGGTCCTTTTTTCTATCTCGAATTTTCCTGCACCTCCACATCGTTCCATTAATCATTTCGTTCATCCTTCACCGTTTTCGGTCTGTTTCAGAGCTAGAAGTGTCGGCGATGGCGTTTTGATGCAGCGTGGCAGGAAAAAGGATACATTCTGTACAACTTCCTCTGTTCCTCGGCCTTCGACTAGTTGCCGGGTTATGGACTGCCCTCTTAGGGGCGGGTATCTCAACACGGAACTTTATGGGTCCTGTAATTGCTGTGCCGTCATTCCTGGTTATGTGCCCAGTAAAATATTTATTTAGTATAAATAAATACTTTTGATTAAAACACAAAGGAATTGTACAAATTATATACAACACATATGTTAACATTGTAATAAACCAAACGAATTAAAATAATCACAGGATCTAATCCATTTTGAGGAATTATATAGGTTATCAAATTCTCCTTACCTCCTAAGAACCCCTTCGAGGGGCTTATGTAGAGTATCCTCTCTGGATCGGTGCCTAGATCACACCAAAAAACGGCCTATCCATAATTTGTTATTTTAAATCTATCAGAATTAGTAGCTATTAGAGGAGCAGTAAAGACAAATTTGAAGTTATTCAATTTGTAAAACTTAAATTTTAGATTTTTTTTCACCAAAAACAAAAAATGACCATAAAATTGGGGGACATTCGTGTATGTGTATACCTAAAGCTCAACATTTAAAAGTAATATTATTTTATTTTAAATCATCCATTAATCGGAAGAATATAAACATATTTTTCAGAAACATACCATTTTAGTACATTTTAATGTTCTGGTCTATTTTATTTTGTAAACCTAACATAAGTTACGCATCAAGTTCTTCACCACTGTAAATTTTTTACGTTTATGTTGGTACACAAAAAAAAATCTTCATCCCCTGGACTCTTCATCCAATTTGGTATGTTTTCACTACTGTATACTTTTCGTTTAGCGATTTATAATGCAGTAAATATTATTAATACAATATAGAGTATTATTTGTTTTCTCGTTATAATATCCCTTTATTATTTTCTTACTTCGAGGTCTAAACATTGAAAATTATTCTGAAAGGTTTTCTGGGGATGATTTCAAAAACAACTTATTCATCCCCCTTAAAAGAATTCCTTGATCCCGCAGATATAGAGAGAATGGATAGGAAATACCCCATCCTCATATATTGTGGTTGATGATGAGTGTTTTAGTCAATCTGCCATATGTTTATCTTTACTTCTGAAATGAGTTGCGGGTTAAATGTGCACCAAAAAATAAGATTTTATGGTATTAAATATCAATTAAGTAGCACATTTGAACTGAACGATTTAAACCAATTTGATGGTGAATACGTGCGTGATGTTTGGTTTAGTTTCTCGAAAAGCAGAAGCAAAAACAAGAAAAGGGAAATGTGTTCCAATACATAGGTTAGGGTACTTATTTAAGTGATTTTGTGGTGTTAAATGTTCAATTAAGCAGTAAATTTAAAGTGTGAGTTTTAAACCGGTATAATGATCAATACGTGTGTGTTGTTTGGTTGCAGTTTCTCGAATATCAGAAGAATAAACAAGGAAATGTATTTCAATACATAGGGTTGAATATTTATTTAAGTGATTTTCCGGTGGTTTACTTAATAAAATATATTATATATTATCAATAGAATGATTCTGTATTGTTTGTTAGATTTTAGATTTCCAACTTGGAAAGATTGTTGAAAAGCAGTCAAAATTGGGAGCCTAGTCCTCTAATAAGAAACCTTTTGCTAATTGGCCCATTTAGCAGCTATCACGAGAAATAATTAGAATCAAATTAGTGTTTATTATACCAGAACCTTGTGAATAGCGGGTGCATTCCTCGTTCTCAGAATGCAAAACATGCAGTCCTCAGTGAAAGTCATTATAAACTTTGGGATAATCGCTGATACTTGTCACTTTTCTAGTGTACATTTATTTATAAGTTCGTGTAGTGGAATTAATGGCTTTAGACACGAGAGACAAACAATGCGGTTTAGTCAAAATCTGATGCTTTACCCTCCTTCAGTTTTAGACAAAATTAAGTTATGGCCTTGCCGCGATGTTTACTGCAATAATACCAATTTATCAATACTAATTTCTGACAGACCGAAAAATGAGATTGTGTTAAATATTCCTCAACTAGAGTTCTCTACCCTTCCATTGCCCTTTATTTTTTAATTAAAAAACAAATAATTTGACAATTGTTGCGTATGTTGTGCATGATAATGTGTAGAATTGCAAGATGGCTGATGACCAAAAAATGTGATTTAGCAAAACGCATTTCCGTCCTGTGCTTGATCCTCAATTGTTAGATACTGATTTACATGCATGTTTGACAAGCCTTTCAAGCAATCAAACTGTTTTTCAGGCAACAAATTACCAATTAAATCTACCACTCTTAAATAAAATTGTTAAGAGCTTAAATCCTGTTTTCTCTTGAGCTATACTACGATCGGAATATTGGAGTCTCCCTTTTGTCCTTTTTAAAGGACTCAATGTAGAAAGTATCGGATTCACTCTCTGGCCTTATGTACATTGGTTCAGACACTCTTGGGTATTTGGTTGGTACACTCATTTTGGGTTAGTACTACTTAAATCGTTTGTGTTTTAATTTACAGTGAGTAACGGCTAATATAATTTAAATAGGTATTTTATTAATTTAATTAATACATTATTATTAATTGCTCATTTTATCTCAAGTTATTGAAAAGTCATCGAGCAGCTTATATCCGCAAGTCGTCATACCTACAAAATATTAAGATTTGTACATTTCCGGTGAATACCAAAGTCGGCTGCTACTGAAACACTCTTGCTCTTCTTGTGTGAGTGTACCAAGAAAGGTCAAATTAAAATGTTTGGAAGGTTATCCGTAATTTCTAGAAATTTTGTGACCTCGGCGGTACGCAGGGGTCATGACGGTGGTGTCGCGGGTTCGGTAAGTAAATATAGTAAACCAGGAGGTTTCAATTTCAAAGCGAGCGTTGGGAAAATGGAGATTGCCTATACTCTTGGTATAAGATTAGATGCTTTTACCTCACTAGGAGCTCTATATTCGCTTACAGCTTTTATAAAACTAACGAATTATATAACTTGAGGTATATTCTCCTAGGATTTAGTTTTATAGGAGGAAGGTTTTAGAGTATGCCTCTATGGATGCTTTGTAGTCGCAAACAAATGAATTTAAAAAATACACATATCAATTACGGATCATCCAAATGTTCAGTCCTAGCTATTAAAAGTACCATGAGTGTTTGAGACGAAGTAAATACCCAATTTTCGAGGATAATTTTGAATATTATAACCTTAACCTAAACTATTCTATTTTAGGATTCATCTAAACATTAATGGTGCAGTAAAGCTAGCCTGAAACGCATTGCATTTATCACTGTTTTATATAATTATGTACAAAACGGGCCGCCCAAAAAACCAAGTGAAACTGCGATCGATGGAGCTTTATTTGTGATGACGATTTCAAAGGTTTTATTTGGCAGTCAAGCTTGTTTTTTTATTACAGACAAATTCGATTATTAGTATACGATGGTGGGATTACTTCTATACGTGGGCACTTTTGTTATTTCGTCATTAGAGCTGCATTGTAGTTACAGGTCTGTTATAAACATTTAGGGGCCTAAGCTGCACAGCGTAGCCCAACGTGGAGAGCCCTAAGCCACAAAACGTAGCCGAGGGATCTGTGAAGCTAAAACCCCAATGATCCCAAGAAGTCAAAATTTCGGCAATCGGGCAACTTTCACATCTGAACAACTTAATGTTTTCAACACTTTCAAGTATGGATTGCCAGTGTGTGCGTGCCGTGCGCATGTCCCTGTGTGGTGGAATCATCATAAAGCTTTACCCAAATTCATATACATTATGGAACAGTTGGCATTTTGCATGTATGACTGATATTTACAAATAATTATATATAAATGAGTATTATATAAATAATAAATGGTTTTATAATGTATCCATATTTCTCCGCCAACTATTACCACAATAGAAAATTATAAACATAAATTTATATACGCATACTAGCTGTAACCAATTCAAACCTAACCTCGCACTAAATTTGAAAACCACAGCACACAGTGGTTTCGCCTACAAAAACATCATAAAAAAATAAATAAATAAAGTACAGAAACATACTCCTCCCACTACTATAGTCACACTAACCGGTGAATTATTCCTACAGGTTCTCAAGACACGATAATCCTGCCAAGAGTGACTAATGACCTTGCATAACAATAGTTAAGAGTCTTCCGCTAGCAATGAAACTAAACTTTTTCATTACAAGTCCAGATTTTATGCAAGCATTTCAGCATATACACGTAATAAAACCTTTATTATTCATATAATACCTGATTATTAATATTATCCATCATATATGCAAAATATCAACTGTTCCAGCCTGCACAGAATTTGTCTATAATAAAAAAATTCAAGCTTTGTCCTCCAAATAAAACCTTTGAAATCGTCATCACAAATAAAAGATCAATCAATGGAACTTTGATTTATCAAGTGGCCCAAGTTCTGCATAATAACCCTGTTTTATTTTTTCTTTTCCAAAGAGCTGATCTCTGCCAGGCACATTTGAGAGTGAAAGTCATTAATCATTTTCGGAAACAATATTTGGAAGCCACAATTATGATTATAGATCCTTGGAATAGCTATAGATAAATAAAACCATCACGTAATGCTATTCTATCACTATAATGTGAAGAATAAATTCTAATAACACTTTTTGCAACACTGTCGGAGAGATCCATAGTGGACCCTGACAGCACCCTTGCCTCAGCTCTGCCTCTGTACCAATAGATTCATGCTATGTAAGCAATGATTTCATCCTTGTTACAAGATGTAACAATCATTCCTCAGTGCAGTTTATTTGGCATAAGTTCTGTTGTGCTTGTGCTGCGATATTGTGCTTTGCTACAAACTTTTTTACCTGTTGTAATTTAATGCTTGCTGTGTAATAGTCCTTTAGTTTGTTTGAACATGGCTTATTCTGCTGCAGCTGTGGGCAGGACAAAGTGGTAACCTTGTGACAGAGATGAGGCAAATGTCAGGGATGACTATGGATTTCTCCGACTTAAGTTCACCTATGTGTTTAAAATAACAATAGGTACCGAATCATGGCTTCATCCAGATATTACAAACGCTGAAGTATTAGGGAATAACCTCACAACAATAAGAAGAGATAGGAATGGCAGAGGAGGTGGGATATTTATTTGTGTCAATATATACAATGCTGTCGAATTATGGAGGGATGAGGAATATGAAATCTTACAAGTAGAAATTTCGGGAAACTTAGTAAAAATCTGATGTGTTACACTCACATGACTTTCTCTAGCCGTTCTACAAACTTCTTACATAAGATTATTCTTCTTTCTGCACCTTGTTAATCGAGGTATTCAGCACAATATTCTTACTACTTAGTTCCTTATAATTAGGAAGAAAATAAGGGAATGCACTAGGCTAAATCGATAGTCACATGTTTTAAAAGTTGTCATTATGTGATTGTCATTACAAATCGCTTCTTTTCTTGGCCAGGAGTAGAACAAAAGAAAAATGGACACTCCCATCTGAGAAAAGTATAAGTACTTCACAATTGAAACTAATAACAATGAATACCTCGAAAACGGTAAGCTCCACGAAAAAAATGTATATGACATAAATTGTGTATTTTAACAAGGCTTATATTTTTTGTATAGTAAGTTTTTGTCTATCTCTTACGGTTTATTAGTTATGCCAAATTAAGCAGAATTCATCCAGAATAAACAGGTCTTTAGAAGCTATTCCCAGAAAATTTAAGATATGCATTTTATTTGTCAGGTAAATATCTTTAATATACGATATTTTAATCAAAATCGTTAGCGCCATTTTTAAGAAAATCCAAATTTTCGAAAAAATGTACCATGTAAAGGGTAGTTTGGGGTGGGGGGGATTTTTCTCAAAATCATGTCGCATCCTTGGAAGATACTGAACTTAAATACCAAGTTTGGTATTTTAGCTACTATTCGTTTTTGAGTTATCGTGCGCACACTCACTCACGCACGCACACACACACTTTTTGGAAATGCTATTTTTGGATTCAGGAGGCCCTAAAACATGTATTTCCGGCGAAATCTCGACTTCAAATTTTTGGGTGGAATGCAATACTTCTCTATCCCTATGTACATTGTACATATGGGGCCAGAGAAAGTAATAAATGGCAGGTAATAGGAATATATAGGCCACCAGGTGATCATTTAGGATCAATAAAATCACTTGCAAACGAATTTATAAGAGTGACATGGCTAGTGAGAAGGTAATTGTAGTGGGAGACTTAAATCTTGCGTGAGTTAACTGGGCGGGTGACGTGAGAGGTGGGGAATCGCAGGCTATTGTTAATGACCTGGTTTGGGAAGGGGGCCTTGTTCAAACTAAAAACCCCAACCAGAGAAGGGGCGGTTTTGGACATATTTCTTGTAAAGCCAGAAGAAGCTGTACTAGAATGCAAGGTTTTTCCAGGTATATGTGACCATAACTGCGTATTACTTAAAGTAGAAGGATTACGTGCCAAGTTTCACACGGATGAAATGAGACACTTTTACCAATATTACAAAGGAGACATTCCGAGGTTGCAGGACACTCCCGTCTGAGAAAAGTATAAGTACTTCACAACTGAAACTAATAACAATGAATACCTCGAAAACGGTAAGCTCCACGAAAAAAATGTATGTGACGTAAATTGTGTATTTTAACAAGGCCTATATTTTTTGTATAGGAAGTTTTTGTCTATCTCTTACGGTCTATTAGTTGTGCCAAATTAAGCAAAATTCATCCAGAATAAACAGGTCTTTAGAAGCTATTCCCAGAAAATTTAAGATATACATTTTATTTGTCAGGTAAATATCTTTAATATACGATATTTTAATCAAAATCGTTAGCGCCATTTTTAAGAAAGTCCGAATTTTCAAAAAATGTACCATGTAAAGGGTAGTTTGGGGTGGGGGGTTTTTTCTCAAAATCATGTCGCATCCCTGGAAGATACTGAACTTAAATACCAAGTTTGGTATTTTAGCTACTATTCGTTTTTGAGTTATCGTGCGCACACTCACTCACACACGCACACACACACACACACACTTTTTGGAAATGCTGGTTTTGGATTCAGGCGGCTCTATAACATGTATTTCCGGCGAAATCTCGACTTCAAATTTTTGGGTGGAATGCAATACTTCTCTATCCCTATGTACATTGTACATATGAGGCCAGAGAAGGTAATAAATGGCAGGTAATAGGAATATATAGGCCACCAGGTGATCATTTAGGATCACTAAAATCACTTGCAAACGAATTTATAAGAGTGACATGGCTAGTGAGAAGGTAATTGTAGTGGGAGACCTAAATCTTGCGCGAGTTAACTGGGCGGGTGACGTGAGAGGTGGGGAATCGCAGGCTATTGTTAATGACCTGGTTTGGGAAGGGGGCCTTGTTCAAACTAAAAATCCCAACCAGAGAAGGGGCGGTTTTGGACATATTTCTTGTAAAGCCAGAAGAAGCTGTACTAGAATGCAAGGTTTTTCCAGGTATAAGTGACCATAACTGCATATTACTTAAAGTAGAAGGATTACTTGCCAAGTTTCACACGGATGAAATGAGACACTTTTACCAATATTACAAAGGAGACATTCCGAGACTGCAAAAATTCTTAAACGAAAAATATTCGCTGTCGTCCCAATCTGGAAACTCGGTAGAAGAAATATCATAACATTTTAAAAAAATTGTTATGGAAGCAACATATAAATTTATACCCCGTAAAATGGTAACTAAAAACCTGGCCCGGAATACTACAATAAAATAGTAAAATGGCTAAAGAAACAAAAGTCAGGAGAGCATATAGTTCACGAAAAATCAGTAGTTATCATGCAAATAAATTCCGAGTTTTGTCAAACAAACTTCTATTAGAAAAGATTACCGCGGAAGAACATTTCTTAAAAAGTAATCTCTCGTCTGACAGGAATAATTGGCAGCAATTTTTTTAAATTTGTGAGAAGGCGCAGGAGAAATGCAGAAATCATTCCAAAAATCAAGAATGGAAATGTACTAATGGGCGATTCATTTTAAAAGCTGAGGTGTTTGATCAACATTTTGCTTCAATTTTTCGAGTAAAGAGCGATGCCAGTATTAAAACAACAGAAGGACCCCTATGACAGTGAAACCAAGCGACATTAGAAGACGGTTAGCTAAATTAGAAAAACATAAATCAGTCGGGCCTGATTGTATTTCGGGCGACTTTGTTAAGATTGGGGGGGGGGGGCAATCGTGCCATGCATACTGAGGCTATTCGAAGTAACAGTAAACAACGGAAGTATACCACAAGATTGGAAGCAGGCTATAGTTGTGCCTATTTATAAAGCAGGGGATCGAACAAATGCGGCAAACTATAGACCAGTTAGTTTGACATCAGTAGTAAGCAAACAAGTTGAGCATCTTATAGCACAATATTTATGACGCCAAATTTATCTAAGTTGTTCACTGCAGGGCACCTTGAGTATACCATCCATGATACAATTTTGTAGTAGTAGCAACAAGTTGTCACAAGTTCCAAATCTAAATATTACAGTAGCTGGCCATATTAGATGCACCTTGATTTTTCAGTATAATAAAGATTAAGAGTCAAAAGTGTAAGTAATATTGTTTTTATATTTACTAGCCTATGTACATTGAAACATTACATTTTCTTAAATACTGATGAGTTTGGAGTATAATATGCATGCTTATTGTGATATATTTCTGAACTGTTATCAGATGCTTACAATTTTGTGAAACTTAAGGTATTGTGCTTGCAAATAGACGAGAGCACTTAAAGTTGCGCAGTTCAAGAAGTGGTGGAAGAGGTAGAATCTTCAAGCGATAACCATACAGAAGGTAAATGCACAAGATATTGGTTGCTGGCTGACTGCAGCAGTCAGATCATGCCACTGCTCATCATGTTTACACTGCTTTGGTCTATTTGCACGGACTATACTTAGTTGAGCCACCTTTGCCAGCTATCAGTGCTTTAATGCAGCACAGGGTGGAGATCCAATTCTTTATTAACACTTATTTTGATTTTTTGGACATCCTGAATTCTATACTTTAATAACAATCCATTAATGAATAACATTTATTGTAATCCATTATTCAACTTATATATAACTAAAAATGATATACTTGTAATTATTCAAATTTTTATATTTAATCCTTGGCATGCTATTTATGCCAATTCTTTGCCTATTCTTTCTTGACTAGCTTCCAGACATTTTCAATTGGGTTCATATCTGGTGAATTCCGCAGCCAAGGCAACAAAAATATATTTTGCTCTCTCAGAAAAATTATCACTGATTTTGCAGTGTGACATTGTACCCCATCTTGCATAAAGATGTATGATTCTCCATTTGGGAACCAGTCTCTTATTTGAGGCAGCAGCCTACTTCTCAATACTTCCTTGTATTGATCCTGCAGCATTGTCCCTTGAACAACATAAAAGATGTCCAGTGTCTTTACTAGTGATGACTGACCATATGACTTTGGTGGGATGTTTTATAGTCTGCACAACAGAATCTGGATGATACATTTCACCAGGATGCCGTCGCACAAATTAAAGCTTTGTTTGCAAGAATTTCAAAAATACTTTCATCACTAAAACAAATGAAGCCAACGTAAATTGTTTCGAATGTGAACTTTAGTTCTGGAGATTCCATTTCAGATGTAAAGTTTAAATTGTTGAGAATTTTTACAATGAAGATTTTCATATTTACTGACTTCCAGAAGTTAAAGTTTTTATCCTGGGGCTCCTTTGTCCTTTGTCGTTTAGCAACCATAGCAGGAGTTAATTTTGGTTTCTTGGCAGGTCTGCAGCCTTTTAATTTCATTTCTGAAAGTTTACAGTGCATTTTAATTATGACCTTGAAAAATTCAAGCTGTGGCCATGAAATTTCTCTAAATATTCATCCTTCAACAACCCTTTTTCCCAACAATGGATGACTTGGCAGAACCTTGATTATAAAAGCCTCATTTTGGCTGTTGAATGTGAGGCACACACACTACCCTCACACTATCCACATGGGTGTGATTGTGTTCTGTGCAGAATAAGCTGTGTGTTGTGGAGTAAAAGAACCCCCTTGAACAGCTTCAGCCTGCAACACTTGTCATGACAGCCTTCCATAACCTTGTCTGGAGATTTCGGTAATATGCTCCTATGATGGTGTACCCTTTATGAGAATAATCTATTAGTGCCACATCTTGGCACTCCCAGCATCATCTTGTCTGCTTGGGTCCTCTGATTCTTCAGTGGAGGTGAATCCATGTGTTTCCATTCAATCTCTTGCTTTGCTGCTTTGTCTTGGAGTCATAGCAATACACCCAGCATTCGTCCATGATGATTAGATGGTTAAAAAGTAAACTGGGTTTGGGCTGACAAAGCTAGAACATTTCCACTACTGCTTCTGTTTGATAGGTTTTTGATTGGGTGTGAGCATTCATGGAACCCAGTGGGCAGCAACCTCTATCATATTCAAAATGTGAAGATATTCAAAACCGATCCATGATTGCTTTTCACTTATTGCACTATTGGCTCGATTGTGCTATGCCAGTCTCATAGCACCAGGGCCTCTCACTTGCAATTCTCAGTTCTTTGCAGAGAGATGGTCTGCCACTTTGTTCTTCATTCAGACTTACCCGACATACTGATAGCATCTACACCCCTAATAGTTTCTTATGATTGGGTATTGTTGCCATACAGTTCCACTAACTCAACATGGATTGTTGCAGCGTTGTTTTCCTTCAGATGCAGAAAACAAAAGTACCACACAATACTCCACTTTATCAATAGGGTGGCATTTTATTTTGGCTCCTCTAGTGACATGTTGTAGAACTGTGGTGCAAGGATTTCAAATTTTACTAGAGCTGTAGACATATACATGCAAAAAAAAAATTAATTAAATTTTCATGGTGATAATTAAAACTTTGACCACCCCTCGTAAGGTTAACTTGTTGGAGAAAGTCACTCAGAGCTTTTTTCTAGGCATCTTTTGTTCACTGTAGTACCTCAATAGCTTGTAAGGTAGATTTAAAATAGAATTTAGATAGAAGAACTAGTCCTGAGTGCGTATAAATAAAAACAAAAAAATGCCATCTACAGATATTTGTGTGAGTGATATAGTTAGAAAAAAATGTTGAACATCAAACCTATTTCTCTGTTAGCTTCAATTATATTCATTATTCATTTTTTCGCAAAATTAATTGAAGTAATGTCATACCATGAGAAGTCATGCAAGAGGAATGTGCTGCATAAACATTTTCTGCCCTAGTGATAAAGTTCTTGCATGCTCTCACCGATACACATTGATATTGTTACTTGATAGCTTGCATAATGAAAATGCATAATTAAACCGTCACAGCAGTTTTAGATGTAGCAGCATGGGAGACTCGCATATATGCCTTTTGTAGTAAACAGATGTGTGAGTGAGCCCTTTTAACACCTCAGACCCCTTTTGCTTTCCTCTGATGGTCCAACAGTAATAATAGTTTTATAATTGTCATCATAAAAAAGAACCAATTAAAGGAATTCAAATTTTAAAATAATTATTGTGAACTATTTGCTTCCAATGATAACATTTTGTGTGTGTTGTATGAAATTGAAAATTGGAATAGATCAGAATTGCCACAAGTGGTAAAAAGAGTTTTATGTAATGTATGACGGGCTTAAAATGTTGAATTTATGTAATGTATTATTTACACAGATGAGTAAAACACTGACTAGAATATATTTTTATTTCAGACTTTGCCATTTGACATTTCAAATCGATACAAGTTGACTGGATTGTTCATTGTTTTCTTTGGAAGTGGGCTGGCAATTCCATTCTTAATGGTTAGGCATCAGCTGCTGAAAAAGTGAATAATTTATTTTTAGGTAAGTGAAATCTTAAGAATTTTCAGAAGTTATGGAAATGCTGGTGTATTTCCAGATCACCTGAATTAAAAAGTAAGATTTTTTACTAATATAGGAGCTGTTCATGTTGAAAATATGTTGCTCTTAATTTGATGATAAATGTATGGGATATGTATTTTTCAGAATCTTTACATGCCACATGCATTTTTCCATTATAAGGTTCTCTTTAAGTGGAAATTTTGCAATGTTTTTACTACTTAGCTGACCACACTGGACCCAAAGGGATTCATTGAAAACCAAGGAAGGAGTATGTTCCGGGTATGGGAGTCAGCTGATGAGAGACCCAGAGAAAGAGCAACTGATACTCCCTAGGAATAAGGTCACAAACATTCTGGAGGAAGTACATGGGGGACTTGGGGAGGACATTTGGGACCCAAGCGAACTATTGACAAGCTCTATCAACAGTACTACTGCCTGAAACTGAGCAGACACAGAAGTGTGCCAAAGTCATGTCTGCACTGCAACTGCAGCCCACAGACCAGCAGCTGGTGTCTTATGCTGTAATATAACATGCGAGCACTTTTGAACGCATAGCCATTGAAGTAGTTGGACCATTCTCTATATCAGATAGGGGAAAAAGTAATTGTTGATTGCCATGAATTTATCTACCAAGTCCGAAGGTGTATGGCATTCCTAACCAGGAGGCCAAGACCAGTGCAAACTGCCTCATAGAACTATTTTGTTGCTATGGAGTATCATTGGAGCTGCACAGTGAATAGAGCACCAACTTTGAGTTCTTATCTGATGAGACACTGAATCAAGTTAGAGTGCACAATATATGCACAACACCTCTACGGTACATCATAACTCTAGAAGAACATTTGAGGAAGGTTGTGGGTAATCTTCGGAGAGATTGGGATGTGAGAGTGTCACTTTTCTTGCCGGCCTATTGCTCTGCAATCTACGACACCACTAAGTTACACCAACCAGTTTGGTATTTGGCAGGGAGCTGTGTCTACCATCCAACCTGATGATTGGCAGAACATCCAGCAATTGATTACCTGGAGAATCTTGCAGATCGACTTCTTGACAAGTATGAGTTGGAGCATCAACACATCTAGATAACGGAATGACCGGATGAACACCCGTTATAACTGACAGGCCAACAGCCGAGGTTTCCAGCATGGTGATCCTGGACCAAGGGATGCTGCCTCAAGCTTCAACAGCCATGGTAAGGATTGTCCTTACCTTGTGGTGAAGATGATAAATGTTTTCTATTACATCCAGAGGCTGCATCAGGAGAAGAGGCTAATAATACACCTGGATTGTCTAGCCCATTGTGATGGTGCTTTTTAGGATGACCGGCCCTAAAAAGGGAACTGCCCTGCCCAGAGTTAAGTTTCAACTGGGAGTGATAACAGGGAGCAGTTCAGTTGAATTTTGATGGGAAATTTCTAGAGAGAGGTAGTAGCTGCAGCTGCCAAGCATCGGAATTGGTAAAAATGCATTGAAGAAAGTGTTATTCATGAGCATATTCCGTTTATAATCAGTTTGCAGAAGAAATAAAAGTTTCTTCTAGTGATGGGAAATGTGCTAAAAGGAGCTTAAAATTCTTTGCAAGCAATGTTCTAAAATCAAAGATCTTGCATTTTGATTTTGGAAAACTTCACCACTTTCACCAGATGGGCACAATAGGAACATATGTGCAGTCAGATGCTCTCACATTGTGTAAGAAACTTGTAAAAGTGAGGAATTGCATTTTATTTTCTAAACATTCAATCATTTGTAAGCATATTTATAAACTTTGTTCTTATGCTTAAAAATGTTCTAACATGATGAATGAATATGACCAACAATCATGAAGTTTATATCACCTGTAGCTCTCTGAAATGCTCAGTAAGGAAAGCTTGCAGGGTGCATAAATGTGGTTTGAGTGATACCACTGACTTTCTGCCTGAGTTTTGTTGTAAGGTGCCATTGACAATGAAAATTAAGCATAAACTTAATGTGATATGTCAGTACACGATGTCTGCTATTCATTTTTCATGCTTATGTTGTCATTCTAATTGACAAATGTAAATATAAACAGCCTATCACAAGGGGGTGGCAGCTGGGCTAATATGGTGGTCTGCAAAGTGATCACAAACATAATGTACTTATCAAAATGAACAAGTTAGCTACCTAGTTATAGAACATTAAACTCTCACAAAGACCTTGCCTAGAATCACAATAAGTTTATATTTAATGTAAAACTTAATTTTATGTTTACTTGATTCATTGTGAAAAATTCCATTGCAATACATATGTATGTGGTTTTTAAGTTTATATTATACTTAATTTTCATTGTGATGTTGGGCCTAAATGTTCTCCAAAAGTTTCAAAAAGAATTAAAAGATTCTTTCCTAAATTCCTTGAACTCACTTAAGTATCATATGAATCCTGCCTATCCTATATTTATGGACTACCACTTCATTTGGCCTTTCTTATACTATATACACTATCCCATTCCCGTTGTTCTATTCGTTGCAAGTAATAATTTTCTTCTTTGAGATAATCATCGTAAAGTAAGTAATCCATGAACACATCAAAATATATCTCTGCTACAAAGTGATATTGCATTATAGTTTGCCAGATCAGTCACTCCAACCATTTGACAAAGAGTTCATACTAACCTATATTTGTACTCTGTTTACCTCCATAGTTGCCCTCAATGGTGTAGTCGTTACATTCTAGCCTCTTGTACCCAAGACTATGGTTCAAAACTGGCAATTTATGGATTTTGGTCCCATGTCATAGATTTATGGCACGTAAAAGAACCTCAAGCCTGATAAAGTGGCCTCTGAGCAAAATTAAGCAGTCTTTTATGCCTAACTCCCTTTCCTTTCTGTATTAACATACACAATGGTTATCCCCAGCATTTAATTCTGTAGTAATTTATTTCAGAAGTATCTGAAAGGAGTGAGGTTTACTTTAGTGTGGAAGTTACAGAGTTGACTTTGTAGTAGTTTACCACACAAGTATTGCTTCTTTAGGTTTGTGTATGCTGCCTTAAAATTATCGCTTGTAACATGCAAAACATGGTGGCTGCTATTTTGATATTTGCAATGCTCTGCTCCTTTTTAGTGTTGACAACACCGGACAGTAACAACACATTTTATCTTGTAGTGACTTCTGACCAAGGTGTGACCAACTCTTAAGTGGTATAAATATATTGTGGCCAAATTTGTGCTGCAATCGATATGCTATCATTGAAGGCTTTGCGCTTTGGAGATTCAAGAAAGTATTCCTACATAGTTAACCAAATAATGGAAGATGCATTGATTAGCTGCTTTTTGAGGAGGTTTGCCATGTGCATTTTAGTAAATTCTGAAACATACAAATTTAAAAATTTGTTGCAACTGTCTATTTTTATCTATTTATCGTGCAATATTTCTTGCTTAAAGAAAGGAAACAGCAAACACATTCCCTCTCAACCCGTATCCCCACCTCTTCCTGAGGGAGACAGAATATTATAAACAAAATTCCCAAGTCCAGTTAGGTATTACTTTTGTTTATTGCAAAGATAAGAGTCAGACTGAAATACCATAGTTGATATGCCATGGTAACGCAATGGTAGAAAGAACTGTATGGAACATCTGGAGGTTCATGGTTCAAATCCCATTTATGGCATTGCATTTTTCAAATTCTAACACGCATTATTACCTTACGTATTGCATCGAGGAAAAAAAAATTGTACTTCTGTACATATTATTACCTAGTTCTTCCTATTAGTGATTTCAGTTTTAATTTACATACATTTATTTTACACCACTAATTAAATACATTTTCTGAAATTTAAATTTTTTTTAGTATCAAGTGGGAATTTAGCTTTTACTTTTATGGAAACAATGTTTTGAATTATTCTTTAAATTGATAATTCTTTACTTCCATTAAGGTAGAAAAAATTATATCTAAGTCTTGATAACCAGATTTATGATACTTCAAAAAGTTTGTTTTTACAACTTGGTTACTTTAAAAATGGTTGGAAAATTTATATATTCATTTTATTTTTTGTTTCAGGAACGTGTAGTCAAATGCAACATCTCTGGTGCGTGTTTAAAAAGTATACATAAAAGTGACAATGCTGATTTGGACTTGTCATTGTTTTATGCTTTTGCAACAACCATGCTGATAATATGTAAATAAAAGAAATGCATCAGATTGTGGTCTTCATTGCATATGGAAGAGCAAAGTGAAACCTGTATCATTTAGACCTTTCTGGGTGTTGCTAATCCTTATATTTAAAATGTACATGTATATACTTCTTATTTTCTACAGACCCTAAGCCAGTAAAACTTGTTAGTAAATATTTTAATGTAAACAAAAAAAATAAATAGAGGTATCAGCACAAATATCTAAGCATTGTAGTTTCGTCTGTAGCTCTTTTATTCAGAAGTAGAAAGTTTAGGTTATTAATTAATGAAATGTTTCCCAAATAGTGGTTACTTTCTAGACTATTATGTGACTGTTATGTAATTTAAATGCCGAAGCGTAATATGAATCTCGCTTAGGGTGAGTTACCCGGATAAGGTTTTTTTTTTTTTTTTTTTTTTTTTCCCCGGGGTTTTCCCTTATCCTGAGAAGACGAATGTCGAGTAACTTTAAGCTCCATGGACCCCGAGATCTTTGAGCATCATTTCACCAATTTCATTCACCGTCCGATATGACCAACCAGGTTAAAGGACATTAAACTACCCAAAAAAAAAAAAAATAGCAATATTGGTTGACTTAAACACACTTAAGCTTAACAATATTTTTCAAATATCTAAAATATTTTAACCTTTATTTGAAGTATCATCAGCAACTTGTCAAAACTTGTGACAGTTGAAAAATGTTGCAAATTTTTGTGTAAAGTCAACTCATTGGTCTATTTATTTTAAAAAACCTGATGTGTTCTGTTCATATCACTTTCTTTAGTTGAACAAACTTTTCACAAAAGATTGTGCTTCTTATACATCATGCTAATTGAGATAACCATTAGCAGAATTGATCTTATTAACCAGAAGGTAAGTAAGATAATACACTAGTGATAGTTCCTTTAAAAGCTGGTTGCTATGTGAAACATTGAAATTCTGTTTTCTGAGCTCGCAGGAATAGATAAACTGGAGACTGACGAAAGACAAGATGACCTATCATTCTAAAAAAAGGTTTAGTAGCTTAAAAATTGAGATCAATAACACATAATGTCTTGAAAACAATCAACTCTACAACTAAAATATATATGACAAATTGTGTGCTTTAACGAGCTCCACATTTTTTGTGATGTAGGTTTTTGTTTATTTTTTATGGTTTACCAGTTATGCAATTTAAGCAAAATTCATCCCGACTGAACAGGTCTTAAGAAGCTATTCCCTGAAAATTCAAGTTGTATACATTTTATTTGCCATGTAAATATCTTTAATATTCAGTATTTTAATCAAAATTGTTAAGAGCCATTTTTTATAACACTTTCGAAATTTTTCCCATGTAAACAATAGTTTGGGGTGAGGGATTATCTTGAAAGGCTTCATGTTTCATCCTTGGAAGGTACTAAACTTTAATATCAAGTTTGGAATTTTCTATGGTCTTTTAAGTTTTCGGCTATGCTGTCTACAGATACACATACACAGACCTTTTTCTAAAATGCTTTTTTTTGGACTTGGGGGCCTCAAAACATACAAATCTTGACATCAAAATTTTGGGTGGGATACAGTACCTTCTTTGACTTCTAGGTACATTGTACGTACATAAAGCTAAAGAAAGAAAAAAATATTTTCAGAATTTTCAAACTTTTTATTTTCTGCATAATGTAATAATGAACTAACTTTACATTATCACCAGTAATTCTTTAGGAGCATTAATCAAACAAATAATATAGATTTAGCTCCACTTTCATAGGTTTAGTATAAGCCAGGCTTACACTTTGGTGTAAGCTTCATAAGTTTCTTAGTGCAGTCATGAGATTCAAGTTTACACAGAATAGTAAGGTTGGTAATGCACATCTAGGAATTTCCTTTGATTCATGATAATGCTGTTCCTAAAATCAACTTTTGTAGGTTAATCAGCAGTAGCAATTAAAATAACCAAAAAGTCAGGTAAAAACAGACTGTGATGTTTACTTCTCAAGAAATGAGCATCTTCCAATTATGGAGCATATTAACCACATAGTTAAGTGCAAGCTATTGTACAAATTACTGTGAAGTAAGAAAAAAAGGGCAGATTGCAAAAGAAACATTTAGTATGATGTAATTCATCTTAAAAGTAGTGTTTAGTGCTAAATAGTGTCTAAATGTGTTCAGTTGTAGACACTATTTAACCTCAAACACTGCTATTTTACGAGGGTTGACTGATAAAAGTTCTGGACCTCACACAGATACGACTCCACTAGGCCAGTTAGATGGTAGCATCATAAGGTTTAACTCTAGACTAGCTTGTGTCCATAGTTACAGGTCAATAGCTTGTTTAGTTTTCGAATGACAGCATTTTAGACAAGACAACTTTGGAGTTTTCACGAAAATGGAGGGTTTGGAAAAATGAAAAGTGATTAAATACTTCCATTTAAAAGCTTAATGACTATAGAAATCAAGGAGGAAATGGACGATACACTGAAAGACTGCCCCCTTCATATTCAATGATTAAAAGGTGGGTTGCAGAGTTTAAAATGGGACGTATGAGCACTACTGATGAGCCTCGCTCTAGATGCCCTGTAGAGTGACAACTCCAGAGATCATTGAAAAAATTCATTCTGCAAGACCGCAGATTAAAGCTGTTTGAGATAGCAGAGGCTGTAAATCTATCAAAAGAACGTGCAGGTAGTATTTTAAGTAATGTTTTGGGCTTTCACAAGGTCTGTGAAAGATGGGTGCTGCGTTTGTTGACACCTGATCAAAAGTTGCAAAGAAAAATATTTCTGTTAAGAATGTGAAGCTCTACTGTAAATATCCCAGTGAATTTTTGCGACGGCTTATTACCATGGATGAAACTTGGATACATCACTACACTCCAGAAAGTAAATCACAGTCAAAATAGTGGATTGTGCTGGGTGAACCAACTCCAAAAAAAAGCAGTCAATTTTGTCAGCTAACAAGGTTATGGCGAGTGTTTTCTGGGATGCACAGGGAATTATTTTTATTGATTACTTAGAAAAGGATAAAAGTATCACTAGTGACTACTACACAAGCTTACTGCAACATTTAAGTGATGAGGTGAAAAGAAAAAGACCTCATTTGGCAAAAAAAAAAAATCTTATTTCATCACGACAATGCTTTGGCCTATCTTTCATTCATTGCTATGGGAGAAATGTGTGAATTAAAGTTGGAATTGCTTGAACATCGACTATTCACCAGATCTAGCACCCAGTGACTACCACCTGTTCCCAAACCTAAAAAAAATTCATGGGGGACGAAGATTTCACAGCAATAATGTCATTGAAGTGGTAAGCAGCTATTTTGAGGACCTTAATAAATTGCACTACAGAGATGGTTTAATTAAATTAGAATACCTTATATGACAAATGTATTGGCCTTACTGGAGATTATGTTGAGAAATAAAGTAACAAAAATTTTTTTGGTATGATGTTTTCATTGAGAGGTCCGGGACTTATCAGCCGACTCTAGTATACGAGGGCAGATCAGAATCGGAGAAATCGGAGATCGTGCAATTCTTTTTATCATTATAAGTATGAAGGTAAGTATACCTATAACCAAAAGGAAAATGAAATAAATAATTCAGTTCCATATTTCATTAATGAAGTGCTAAGATAGTACCTCTGTAACAGTAACACGTAAGGTATTTAAGCATAATTTAGTATCCCTCCTCCTGGGTTATATATGAGTTGGTTTATTATAGGTGCAGGGTTTTAATATAAAATATGTGCTCAGGCTTATTGGTATGTAATAACTAATAAGTTTGACAAATTTATATTATTCTTGTCCTATCATTCTGTCATTTGGCTCCCTTGTGATAATTTGAGTGTCCAAACCACTCTGCAGAGTGACTGCATCTGGGAAAATTTTCATTCCAACCATGAAACTTTTTAAAGTAAACCTGCTGAAGCTGAGATCGCATGTAGCAGTTATCAAACAGGATGTTGATCAATTTGTACATTCACATTTTGGCACAACATAAACATTCCTTTTTCAGGTTCAACAAGGCAACCTTTGCAATGATCTCGAATTAGTTTTATGTATAAAGGTCACTGAAAGGTTTTTGAAGTAACATTAAAAATTTAGCTGTGGTCATTTGATATTTTCAGAGTTTTCTCCATTGCATATTATACATTTCATCCTTCGAAACCATTTCTCAAATGACTAATGTTACTTTTCTTTTGAGGAAGTGCTAATGCATTCTTCGTAACTACTGCAGTTTCAGGTGATTCAAACTCAATTTTTCTCCTTTATTTTGAAATAATTTAATGTGAAATAAGAGCAGACACTTTCATGGCAACTAATAAACTGTAGGCATACTTAGGCTTCAAAGTGATGTAGCGACATTGACGTTCCGGGAGAGTGCATCTCTCCAATCAGGATGATAAATGACTTGACAGTAAAATAGCTTTTATATATGTAATAATTTTATTTGTTTTGGGAGTGGGAGAAAATCTACCCCATAAACTGACCCGGGCTATACGGGAATGAAAGGAAAGGTAGAGCGATTCATTACCGTGTATGGAAGCAGGCAGGCTTTGAATATCGTCCATGCAAATGGACGAGAGCACTCAAGTTGCGAGGTACAAGGAATGGGGTTAAGATGCGGAAACTTGAAGCAATAGCAATGCAGTACGTAAAGCATCAGATCATGCCACTGCGTATCATGTTGACAGTTTTCACGAAGTAGCCGACAAACATAATTCGGAAAAGCCCTCGCCTCCACAGAAAGATTACCTGCAGAAAAACCTGGGGAATAGATTGCGTAGAGCTAAGCTCATAGATTAGAAGTAACTTTATTATAATTAGGAACTATGCTTTCGAATTGATTTCCAACAGGTATAATTTGTTTACTTTTTCATAAAACGTTTGAAAATAAATAAAGATACATAAAATATGTAATATAACCGTAGAAATGTTCTCTTCAAGGAATGAGTTACACTTTGAGTGACCTGGATGCCTAGTTTGATCAAAAAATGGTTTGGCCATTAAACAAGATCACCAAAAGTAATGGCGTAACCATAGGGCGTAACGTAGAGTATTGGTCTAAGTCACAGATATAGAGAGAAGAGAAAGGAAATGTCCTAACCTCATGCATTGTGGTTGGCGAAGCACGTTTTTGTCAAGCAGCCACATTTTAAAACTACACTTCTGAGATGAGTACGGGTTTTGCGAGCTAAATGTGCACCCAAAAATAAGATTTTATGGTGTTAAATGTCAATTATGCAATCCATTTGGATTATGGGTTTTTAGAGCGTAAGTTTTAAATCAATATAATGGTGAATACGTGTGTGATGTTTGGTTGTAGTTTCTCGAATTGCAGAAGCATAAACAAGGAAAGGGAAATGCGTTCCAATACATAGGTTAGTGTACTTATTTAAGTGATTTTTCGATGGTATACTTAGTGAAATATGTTATACATTATCAGCAGAATGATTCCGTATTATTTGCTAGATTTTAGATTAACAAATTGGAACTACCATTGAGAAGCAGCCAAAATTGGCAATCTACTCCGGTTTATAGGAGACCTCATGCTAATTTGCCCATTTATCAGCTATCGCTATATTGTTTGTTAAATTTTAGATTTCCAACTCGGAAAGACCGTTGAGAAGCAGCCAAAATTGGCAACCTACTCCGCTTTATAAGAAACCTTTTGCTAATCCGTCCATTTAGCAGCTATGGCGAGAAATAATTAGTATCAAATTATGTGCTTATAACACCAGAACCGTGAAAATAGGGGGCGTGTTCCTCGGACTCGGAATGCAATACATGTAATCCACAGTGAAATTCATTATAATCTTTGGGGTATCTCTGATACGTGTCACCCTTTTTTATGTGTACTTATTTATAAGTTCATGTAGTGGAATTAATGGCTATATGCATGTGAAACAGACAGTAAGGTTTGGTCAATAGCTGATATTTTGCCTTCCTTCATTTTAATCCAAGAAATTAGAACAAAACTAAGTTATGACCTTGACGCAATGCTTACTGCAATAATACGAATTTATCAATAACTTCTAACAGGCAAAAAAAGTGCTTGTATTAAATAGCCTATCACCTAGAGATCTCCCCCCTTTGTTTTTTTTTTTTTTTTTTTTTTTTTTTCTTTTTCTAGCCCGCATTATAATGTACATACTGCATAGAGAAGGTATTGTAATCCACAAAAAATTCGACGTCGAGATTTCAGCGGAAACATGTTTTGGGATACCTGAGTCCGAAAAAAGCCTTTTTAGAAAAAGATCTGTGTATGTGTCTGTCTGTGTGACTGGATAGCATAAATCAAATTGTAAAGACCGTTAAATACCGTATTTAGGTTTGGGATCTCCAAGTTTTGGGGGGAGGGGTGACAGGGTAATAGGTTTATAGGGTATTTGGGAAGGATAAGGGGGGAGGAGTAGAGAAAGGGTCTTGTACTGTGGTGGAGTGAAGCCCGGTTCCACTGTAACAATCCGGGTGTTTGTGAATGTTGGCTATGTTGATCGGAAAATCCGACTATGAAGTGTAGGTCTTCCGCCTTGACAGAGCCCAGACGTAGACTACTGATTGGAGTGCTGCCTCCCTTTATAGAGGCGTCTGGTGTTGGCTGAAGGCTGTATATCTCTAATGGTACACAACTTCTGGAGTATCTCCTTCTGACTATTGGCAATGAGTTCAGCGATGTTGTTCACTACCAGCTCCTGGTTATCAAGAACGGCGGAGTAACATTTGGAGATTTCGGCGTGATTGTCAGCGAGCTTGCTGGTTAGCAGGTCCTCCAGGGCAGTAAACCATGTGGGCAGGTTCAGGACCTCAGCATGGAGATCCTGGATTTCTTCCACGATCCTGGTGTTGGCGTCATATGTTTGCTGGAGGAGGGTGTAGATTACGTTGAGCACCAGCAGAAGCTCAGACGTGTTCTGCGGTGGCTGCTCGGGTAGTTGCAGCTTGGTGTCTGTCTGCATTGCCTGTGAAAGCAACTTCAGCGCATGTGTCGGCATCGATGACAGGGCGGGTTTAAATGACAATTGATGCCTGCTCTTCGGGTTCATAAGGCACTGGGGTTGCCCGGTGCCTCCGCAGGGAGCACAGAACTGGCATCGGCCTTGGAACCTTAAGGAGGCATGTTTGGTATAGTTTTAGTACATAATTAGTTGTTCCTTTGTTGTTGAAAACTACAAGTAGTGAAAGTAATAATATTTAGACTTAATGTATGTGTGTGTATTTTTAAATAATAAAAAGTCCCTAAAAATCTGAACCCGATTTAATCACATTCATAAGTGGTGTGCCAGATTTAGAAAAATGTTTGAAAAATAAATCAACCCTGCATTAGGCATAAATAAAACTGAATAATTGTGATTTGAGAATACACAGGTTTAATATGTACTATTAATAGGTTGTTTATTCAACAATTACCACAAATTTCCTATGCACAAATAAATCACAGCTGTTGGCACACCCATTATTCTTGATTTAACTGTCTTTAAGAAGTGAGAAAGCACGTTGAATTTAAAAGGGGTTTTATTTTCGTTCATAAATTTTATATTTGTTCCTCAGGTATCAGTTTCTAACAGTTACCTGTAAAATTACTTTTCCAAGGACTTCTGTATCTTGAGTTTCCGGTTAATACAACTTTAAACCACGTCTTATCTTACACATCAGGTATTGAATGCGGACATATGTTTAGGTTAAATAGATACACAAACTGTTAAGTACGCAGGAGTGATGTCACAAACATTAAATTAATTATGTTATACTGACACATGTGAAATGTATGCTAATAATTACAAATATGCGGAATCCATAGTATTTAGTAGCTACGAAAACTTAAAATGTTTTCTTCAGTTCTTGAGTGTTATTACAACCACACCAACACAGCGTATTCCCAAAATATGACCTCTAAGTACACTAATGAATAATACAATCTTGTACGGTTTTTACTTTATCTACACTTACTATGTACATAGTCTGTAGAGAACCTATTGTAATGCACCCAAAAATTCGACACCGATATTTCACCTGAAATACATGTTTTGGGACCCCCTGAATAAAAAAGAAGAAAAATGTTTAGAAAAGAAATCCGCGCATGTGCGCGCGCGCGCGCGTGTGTGTGTGTGTGTGTGAGCGCGCGCACGTCTGTGGACAGCCTAACTCAAACACGAAAAGACCGTTAAATATCAAACTTGTATTATTTGCATTTAAGTTTGGTATCGTCCAAGGATGCTGTTGCAGAATGAATAAAAGTGGAAAATGTTCCATGTTTTACTTACTCTTTGTATTTGTATAATGTTTATCTTCCTTTGTTTCATTCTTGTCATGTTTTGTATTGGTACTACTGATTTTAGAAAAGGAAAAATAAAGTGACACAGGCCTTGCTAGATCAAAAAGGTGTTGACTTGTCCACAAATGTAGACATAAAATTAATCCTCTACTGGTCACTCCACAAAATATTGGTGCCGAAACCCGGGAACAAGGACTTGCTGTGAGTAGTATTATTTCTATTTATTAATAATTGTGTGGCCCACACTTGTTCCTACACTCAGGGAAGGAAAAATAATGCTGAAGACGAAACGAGCATTCTTGCAAAACAAACGCCGCTCAACGCATACAATTTTCGATAAAGCATTTTACAGGGGAGGAATTTGTGAAACGTGCTAATTATTATTTAAGCTTTCACATTGCGTTAGCTCTTCAAATTAAATATGACCGATTGCGATCCAGCAGTGGCGTTGCGCAACCTAAAACGAAAGCGCACCCGCGAACGAAATAATATCACAAGATTCGCAAACTTAATCAACTCTTACACAGAAAATACGACATTAGAGGATTATGAGCATTTTAAAAATCGCTTGTCAGACACATTGGAACAATTACTTAAGTTCGATGACGAAATTCACGATCTCCTCACTGATGAAGTATATGACACAGACGTAACCACTTGCGAGGAGTATATTGACACTGCCAAGCGAGCTTTCAGAAGGCCTCACGAGGGATTCTGAACTACAATTCCACTCTAACAGATTCCAAAGACTTAGGATCCAACACTACATCCACAGTAGCTCCCGTACCAGCGATTTCTCACAGTCAAACTACCACCTATCAAATTGGAACCGTTTTCAGGGGACATCGAAAACTGGATGCGCTTCTGGGAGCAGTTCGAGGCTTCTGTAGATAGTGACACGTCTCTTTCGACGATTAACAGACATATTTTCCTTCGAGGGTATCTCGAAGGGGAACCTAAAGCACTGGTAGACGGCATTGCATTCACAGCCTCTACTTACGAAGAGACGAAGAAAATACTAAGAGATCGGTATGGGGACAAGAGTAGAATAATTCAGACTCATCTTGACTACCTGGAAGAAATAAAACCTAGCCGCTTCACGTCTCCGGAGAAACTCAACACAACATTTATCGAGTGTAATCGGAGGATTCACGCACTTCGGGCGTTAGGTGAGGACATCAATGGATACGGACGGGTACTTGCGCCAAAAATACTTCGCGCCTTCCCCGAAGACATCTGTCGACGCTAGATTATTCAAGAGAGAGAGAGAGTATATCCGAGGGTGATATTCTTAAACTTATGCAGTTCCTGAGTGACGAGGTAAACGGAGCACTAATAAGTCAGAAGATCCGCGGTGATACGTCACAAATGAGTAGTACCATACCAACAGCAGCAACACTTCACGTCCGTTCCAAAAACACGAGAAAATCTAAAGGAATTCTAGACCCTTATTGCGTCTTTTGTGAAAAACGTGCCCATTGGGCGCAAGATTGTCAAGAGATTACAGACGTTCACGAAAGGACTCAGAAACTAAAAACCAGTAACCGGTGCTTCTTATGCCTGAATCGCGGCCACATTGTACAACAATGTAGCAAAAGGAGTAAAGCTGCGTGTTCAAAATGCTAGAAAAGTCACCATCGAGCCATTTGCACAGAACAGAGCACTCCTTCACTTACTGCTTCCACGACTTCGACATCACTCAAGATTGATACTGATCGTTCTAGTTTCACTTACCTGCAAACAGCACAGATCTTAGTGACAGGTCCAACTGGAATAAGAAAACGAACACGCTGTATACTAGACTGTGGCAGTCAGTCAAGTTTCATAAGCAAAACCTTGGGAGATCACTTACAACTAAATGTCATTGACCACACAGACCTGGCAGTTACGGCCTTTGAATCAGCGAAAACTGCACACTTTAAGCGCAGGCTACTCAAATTCCTCGTCAGCGGAGTCTCCACAAAATTGAAACTAAACTTGTCTGCATTTGAAAGTGATAAATACATATTCACCACATCCGTCAGTATCACAAGATATCCTAGCATTGTCACGTGTTCCTAAAATACAACTTGCAGATCCTAAAGGAGACGAACACAACCCACCTATTGAAATTCTGATAGGAGGAGACCAGTACTGGAAGGTGATGAAACATCATCAGCCTATACGCTTATCAAGCACATTGGTTCTTCTTCCATCTCATTTTGGCTGTATTCTTAGCGGAAGTAGATCCGGAGTTTCAGTTAACCATGTAACTGTTAACTGCATTCACTCAAGTGCACAATTGCCTCCAGAATATGACGCGAGACACTTAGAAACGTTGGGAATTCAAGATGAGCAAGAGAGGACACTTACAACCAAAGATGCTACCATCTTACAAGAGTTTCACGATAATTTTCAAATGGAGGACGGGAGGAGAGTGGTTTCATTGCCTAGAAAGGGGGATGATGTTTTACCCTCGAACAAAAGCATTGCTGAGAAACGTTTTGTCAGTCTGCAGAAAAAACTTGCAAACAACACTTCATTCCAGGAGATGTATTACTCACAGATGTTAGACTACATTTATAATGGCCACATAGA
Organism: Hymenopus coronatus; assembly: GCA_030762935.1. Taxonomy (NCBI): domain Eukaryota; kingdom Metazoa; phylum Arthropoda; class Insecta; order Mantodea; family Hymenopodidae; genus Hymenopus; species Hymenopus coronatus. The sequence continues at coordinate 96,663,665 of CM060892.1, forward strand.
AACTAGAGTAGATGGCAATTCTTACAATACATACTACTTGCCCCATCATGCTGTTAAAAAGGAAAAACGAGGTGAAATCAAATGGAGAATAGTGTTCGACGCATCATCACACGCAAGTAACTCTCCATCTCTCAACGATGCCCTTGAACCTGGACCCAATTTGTTACCAGAAATTCTGTCAACATTACTTCGTTTTCGTTTGCACTGAAAGGCCTTAATTGGAGATGTAACGCAAGCCTTCTTGCAACTGAGCTTGGACAAAAAAGATCGAGACCTCACAAGGTTCTTATGGCTTCGGGTCACAGAAGAAAATGGATCTTGGAGAACGACCGAAGATGTTATCACTTACAGATTCACGCGCTTGCCATTCGGTCTCACATGCAGCCCTTTCTACTGTCAGCTACTCTACGAGAACTCGCTTCTAAGTCTCTGGCAGCAAAAATTCTGGAAAGCAGTACCTTCATGGACGATACTGTTGTCAGCGTTCAAGATGACAATCAAGCAGTGACTTTGTACTACGAGTTGACTGGCTTACTGAAGCAAATTAAAATGTCAATGGCTAAATGGGCTACTAATTCTGAAGTACTGAATAGCATATGGAGAGCTAGGGACGCGAAATAAAGAAACAAACTGGAGTCCTAGGGGTAAACTGGAACACAGAGTCAGATACCCTAGTCTTTCACCACCAAGATATCTCTACTGGCTTGCTAACAGAACCAGCCACTAAGCGACAAATGCTGAGAACAATCTCAAGTTTTTATGACCCGCTTGGAATACTTTCGCCAGTTTCAGTAGAAAGTAAAATTCTGTTTCAAGTCACATGGTTGATGGGAATAGATTGGGATGAGATTCTACCTCATGACATCGCATGTAAATGGCACACCTGGATTTCAAGTCTTCCGAACCTCTCAAACATTATGATTCCACGATGGATTGGTATATCCAGCTGGACGCCTGAAACTTCACAAGTCCACGTGTTCTGCCACGCATCAGAGAGGGGCTACGGTGCAGTACTGTATGTCAGGACGGAATATGAGACTAACGCTTTAGTCCAGTTAGCTTGCAGTAAGACTAGGTTGTCTCCCATTAAGAAAGTGACATTTTCACGTCTTGAATTACTGGCATCCTTGATAGGTGTCCGACTTTTAAAATACTTCTGCCATTCTACAGGTATGACGTCACTAAGGCGACACTATGGAGTGATTCTATGGTCACTCTAGGATGGATTCGCAGCGACGCAAATCGGTGGAAAACCTTCATCTGCAACCGTGTTATGGAAATTCAGTCCACTATTTCACCGTCACAGTGTAGACACTGTCCTGGACAAGAAAACCCAGCAGATCTTTTATCTCGGGGAATTACTGCCACAGCATTACTTCAGTCTACGTTGTGGTGGAGTGGTCCACTATGGCTCAAGAACCATCTCGATTCGTGGCCTCGAAATGAGGTCTCCAAAATCACACTTCCTGAAATACGGAAAACAAGTCAACAAGTATTGACAATAAACACTCTCGAGTCTCCTGTTAACGCTGGAAGGTACAGTTCTTACAGTAAACTATTACGCATAACAGCATGGACTCTACGATTCATACAGAACACACGTACACAGAACAGAACTGCTGGAGAACTCACTGCTTCGGAATTTTCCACTGCACGAATTCATTGGATTAAAACTGTGCAAAGAGAATCTTTTCCGGATGAACTTCATGCACTCCAGCACAATCAGCCACTGCCCAAGAAATCTAAAATTGCACGTTTCAACCCTTTCATAAAGAACGGAGTTATTCATCTTGGTGGACGCTTGCAATTTGCCAAGAGCCTGTCTCCAACACAACGTCATCCCATACTGCTCGATGGGCAGCACCACTTTGTTCACTTATTGATCCAAAACACATATACCAGACTTCATCATATGGGTGTTCGGATTGTTCTATCCGAGCTTAGAGACGAATTTTGGATTCTCCGTGCCCGCCAAACTATAAAAAGGACACTAGGAAAGTGTCTTCCTTGCAAACTGGCAAAAGCCCCATTTGCACAAGCAGTTGAAGCTCCTCTTCCTAGTGACAGAGTGACACCACTAAAACCTTTCAAAGTAACGGGAATTGATTTTGCTGGACCTGTATACATTAAGGTGGGAAGGGAAGTTAAGAAAGCTTATATTACGCTGTTCACCCGCGCAACAACTCGTGCAGTCCACTTAGAGCTCTGCACTTCTATGACCACAGATAGTTTCATCTCTGCACTCCAGCGATTTGCCGGGAGACGCGGATTACCTCATAGTATTTATTCTGACAACGCCCAGACTTTCCATGTTTCAAACAGAGAATTAACTGAGTTATGGAACACTCTCGCCGCTTCAAAAACCAAGCAATATCTTGCAGAAAACAACATCAATTGTAAGTTCATTGCTCCCAGGGCTGCTTGGTGGGGAGGCTGGTGGGAGAGGATGATAGGAACTATGAAACGCTATCTGAGAAAGGTTTTGGGTCGAGCCCAAGTGACAGAAGAAGGAATAGATACAGTTCTCATCATGACTGAAGCAGCCCTTAACTCAAGACCAATATCACAATCAGATAGTGCAGAATCACAGCCACTGACACCATCACATTTTCTTTGTGGTCAAAGGTTAACCACAATACCTAGTGGAGCTGAGCATGAGGTGAAAGACAATTTAACAAAATAATTCAGACTTCACCAGAAACTAGCAGATAACCTGTGGAAGCGCTGGTCGAAGGAGTATTTGACAGAACTTAGAAGTTTTCACGAAGTTCGTCAACCTGATAAGAACTCACCTCAGCTCAAAATTGGAGACATCGCCTTGATCCACGAAGAGGTGCGCCCACGCCAAACATGGAAGAAAGCTCGCATAGAGGACCTCCGTCATGGAAGGGATGGAAATGTAAGGACAATTGTACTACGCACTGCAGATGGCAACGCAATCACACGTCCTGTCCAGCTGGTCGTTCCTCTGGAGAACGCCCAGGGTGGGGAGGATGTTGCAGAATGAATAAAAGTGGAAAATGTTCCATGTTTTACTTACTCTTTGTATTTGTATAACGTTTATCTTCCTTTGTTTCATTCTTGTCATGTTTTGTATTGGTACTACTGATTTTAGAAAAGGAAAAATAAAGTGACACAGGCCTTGCTAGATCAAAAAGGTGTTGACTTGTCTGTATAAATGTAGACATAAAATTAATCCTCTACTGGTCACTCCACAGATGCGATACAAAGAGTTTCAAGAAAATTTCCCCACCCCAAACTAGCTTTTACAGCAAATATTTTTCGAAAATGCTGATTTTCTCAAAAATGACTAACGTTTTGATTAAAATACCTTATGTATGAGATACTTTTAAGACAAAAGAAATGTATATCTTGAACTTTCGGACTCTTTGAAGACTTCCTCATTCTGGATGATTTTTATATAACTGGCAAACCGTAACAGATATGCAAAAACTTACTACACAAAAAATGTAGATTATTTTTTTGGTATTGTTTAATGGCCGCTTTTACTACTTGTGGCACCACAGGCGATGACACTGGTGATACATGAAATGAAGATGGAGCACCGGTGAAATGTAATGGCAGAGGAAACCGTTGAACACAGAGTAAATCCGCCCCTGCGCCGCTACATCTCATTAAAACACAATTTATAGCATACTTTTTTTTTTTTTTTTTTTTTTTTTTTTTTTTTTTTTTTTTTTAGATTTAACGGATTTCGAGACATTTCAGATTATTGGTATCAATTTTAAGCTACTTCATCTTTTCTCAAATGGGATGACATATTTTTTCTCTATTTCTGGCAAGCAAGAAGATTGGAATTTCATTGGTTTCACACAGCGACTGGCTTTTAAAGGACGAGACTGTCGCTTTAGCACGTGCATTTTCTTATCTTCTACTTACAAGGCAATTAGTAATAGACTAATTCTGCTTATGTTTACCTTGATTAACATGATGTGGATAATAGATTAATCTTCTGAATAAAAGTTTTGTTTACCGTACGCTAAAGGACATCATGTGAATGGAACACACTAGATTTTTCCCTTCCACTTACAAGGAACCAAGTAATAAGGACAATTTCTACTAATGTTTATCTCGATTATCATGGATTATATAAAAGAATACGTTTTTTAATAACAATTTGTTACAGAAGTGGCCGTGTGTGTCTGACTGTGTCTATGTGCGCAGCATAGCGCAAAAACGAAAATTCTGTTAAATACCAAACTTGATATTTAAGTTCAGTATATTCCATGCGATACGAAGATTTTCAAGAAAACCCCCCACCCCAATTTCTCCTTTACATGGTATATGTTTCAAAAATTTTTATTTTTTCAAAAATGGCTAACGATTTTGATTAAAATACCTTACGTTTAAAATATTTTTATGACAAACGAAATGTTTATCTTGAATTTTGTGGGAATAGCCTCTGAATACCTCTTCATTCTGGATGACTTTTGTATAACTGGAAAACCGTAAGAGATATACAAAAACTTATTACACAAAAAAATCTAGATCTCATTAAAACACACAATTTATGTCATGTGTCATGTGCAAAGAATTTTTTTTTTTTTAAGAGAGTTATCCGTTTTCGAGATATTCCGGATGATTGGTTTTAATTTTGTAGGGCTTTATGTCAGATTTTTTCTCTTCTACTTGCAAGGGACCAAGTAATAAGGACAATTTATGTTAATGTTTATCTCGATTAACATGATGTATATAGAATAAGCTTTTTATCAGCTTTGCTACAGTAATGTATAGAAAGTGGTGTGAATGGAGCACATCAGCTTTTTTTTTTTTTTTTTTTTTTTCATTATTGATCGAGACGTCCAATATGGCGTCTTATATGCAGGCGAGATCTTGATTTCATTCGTAAGATGTCCGTTCAGCTCTAAGTCTAGTATATACTCTATGGTGGAGTATGCTTGTGTTTGATATTTTGTCGTTATTGACAGTCAACTGCCACAAGTGTTCAGGAGGCACTAACAGTGGTGGTTTATATTTCTTGTTAGTGTACGGTGCAGAATTTTGATTTATAGTGGGAAATTGATATGCAAAATGGTTCACGGAAAGGTGTGATGTTTTGAAAGCAAATATTGGTTAGGAGCTCAAAAGCGACATAGTTTGTTGTGTTGAGGATAACGTACCTGTTGTGAAAGGAATAAAACTACTGTTATCAAAATGGATCAAATGCTGCCTAGTCCCGGTTTTAGCATCCCTAGTATAGGGACACCACTTCATCAACCAGAAGAGGACCAGCAAATTCTGCCGCATGCTCAACAACTACAACAGCAACAGCAGCAGCAACAACAGCAGCAGCAAATGCCTCCAGTTTCATCGGCATCTCCAAATCTTCAACAAATGTCTGTGTTATCCACTCAAAAACCGATGCACACATATGCACCTGGATTTTCAACTCCGCAAAGTTTAATGCAACCTCAAACGCCGGTATGTAACTACTTCGAAGTCCTAACATATTATTTAATACCTTTGTAGCTAAGTCAGAACTTAATAGTAAGGAATGATGAGCTTTACGTATAACAAGGTAGTTTTTCAGTATTTATTCGTTCAGTACATCAGTCAAATTTTCAATTCAGGGACCTGTACATTAATGTGTGTACATTAATGTGTTTCTCCCATTCTTGTCATTGCTTACGTCCTGGACGATTTGGGTTTTAGTTGTATAGGTCCCTCAATTACACCTCATTCTACAGGCTGAAGATGCAATGTTCTCACAACTATATGTCTAAAGCTCAAGAATGGGGGAATACCGAATGCAATTATAATGGTTTTGAAACGTGAAGAGCAGTTTGTAATTGAGTGGACTACAAAGCTACTGGTCTTGACTCTTTGGTACATAGAAATGAGTGGTGTTGACAATTAGATACAACATAAAAGTGAAATTTGAATGTACAGATTACTGCTGAAAATTAAAGTCAAAACAATTACTTGTTTGCCACTGCAATAGATACATGGGGGTCTTCAGACTTATTTGGCCTTTGTTGTTAGTCGTTTGTCCATGCATGACGTCAATACACAACAAATTTATCTGCATTGCCTCTTGCAGAGGACTAGCAAATGATAAGTAGAAGGAGTGGATGTCAGCAGCTTCAAGCTCACCTTGATGAAAATGGACATTGTATCTTCCTAATATTTACATTTCAAACATTCTCTTGTGTCTTGTAAACTCACAATTTCATCATTTATGCTGATAGGTAACTCAAATAACTTGGCAGTTATGGTAACATACAGGGCTTTGACAGTAAAACTTCCCAATTACAATAATTGCTTGTTCATATACTTTACAGCAGTAAATGAAAACTGATAACTGATCTACTCAGAATAAATTAAGAAAACACAAATTAAACTGTGATCAGTGGTCACTTCTATCTTACGTGCAAAGAATACACTAAATGTCCTGGTGTTCTGCATGCCCAGTACATCAACTTGTTTAAGAAGTTGGCAATGTATGCAGTCCAAGGTTCAATTCTGCACCTCCACTTTAGCCACAAGAGGCTCGCTGAACTAATAATGACGTTATGCATTTAAAGATACTGGCACTAAAGTTGAATAAATCTGAAGACCCACTATAAAACTATCTGCTAAGATACAAATTAGGCTGTGATATTCAAATAGCAAATGAACTACATTGGGTAATGTTGCTGCAGAGCTCAAAGTGTCTTGGCACTTACTGTAAAACATCAGGCAGACTACCTTAAGTGCAGAAATAAAACTTACTAAACATTGCTAATGTACATGATTATGCCTTTTAAAACTGTGAAAGTTATTGCATCTCTTTGGTTACATAATCTGGCATGACTTATTCTATTTCAGATATTTATTATGAGGATTTGGGAATGTCATGGGCAATCTACACATCATTGGGGACCAAGAAATTTTGAATAATGATGCAGTGCTGCATGAAAATTGGGATTTAGAAATGCTTGCAGAACTAGTAACATTTCTCTTCTGTTTTGTGCTTTATGTTGACTATTATTCATTTTATATTTGTCTAGTGCTTCTCAGTGACTATTTCTATTTGTTTTCTGCCTTTGTACTACTTTTCTCTCCTGTTTCATGCTTTATGTATATTATTATTCATTTATGTTATATTTATTTGCTGCGTTGCAGTGATTATTTACATTTGTATACTGCTTCACGATGATTATGCACTTGTACTATATTTCCTTTGAGTTTCTTGCACCTTCTTTGCATTTATTAACTATTTCATGCTTTTCTATTGCTGCAGCATATTTACATTTCCCAACAACCAATTACTTGTTTTCTATAACTGCGGCAGTTTTCTGCTCAACAATTTGTGTCTGACATTCTGCATTAACAGCACCTGCCATGATATGTCAACCTATGTAGCAACAATACTGGACATTGATTTATATATTACCTGTACTGAGGTTTCTTGAAGGGAAAGCCAAAGAATAAAGTAGATTTGAACATTTGGAAGGCTTTAACTTAATCCTGGTATCCTTTTTACTATCTTTGCAAATACTATGTACACAGAAGGTATTATATATTTCACTAAAAAATTTGATACCAGGATTTTACCAGAAATGCATTTTTTAAAACCTCTTGAATCCGAAAAAAAAAAAGCAGCATTTTTAAAAAAAGATTGGTTGGTGTGTGTGTGTGTGTGTAGCTCAAAATCAAAAAGTCTGTTAAATACCAAACTTGGTATTTAAGTTTTGTATCTCTCAAATATGTGACCAAAAGGTTTTCAAGAAAATCTCCACCACAAACTACCCTTTACATGGGAAAATGTTTGAACATTTTTTTTTCTCGAAAATGGCTCTAACGATTTTTATCAAAATATTATATATGAAAGATATTTAATGTCAAATAAAATGTATATCATTAATTTTCTGGAAATAGCCCCTGGAGGTCTCTTTATTCTGAATGAATTTTGCTTAACTGGTAAACCGTAAGAGATAGACAAAAACTTACAACAACAAAAATGTAAATCTCATTATAACATAATTTGTGTCATGTACATTTTTATTTTATTTTTGTGGAGCAGACAATTTTTTAAATATCCCATGTTATTGGTTTCAGTTTTAAAATACTTATACTTTACTCATACAAGCATTTGTCAACTCCTGGCCATACAAAGAAACAAATTTCAATCACATACCATCCAGCTTTTAAAAGATTTGACTGTCGCTTTAGCATAATATATTCCCATATTTGGCTTCTATTTACAAGGAAGCAAGTAATAAAAATATTTCTGCTAATTTTATCTCAAGTAGATAGAAGAGTAAGCTTTTTAGCAATAATTTGTTACAGAGATGTAGAGAAAGTCATGTGAATGGAACTCATCAGATTTTTTACTTTTCCTGTGAGCAAGTAATATACACTCCCACTACATGAATGTACAGTAATACTCTATACATTGAATGATATTAGGATTCTTGAAAATAACTTTTCTCGGGGTATCAGCCAGGTGAATTCTGGAATAATTTCCAAGCTTTCAAGAGCTAACGTCGCTCTCATCTTCAGGGAATGATGTGGAGACTCCGGGTTCGCCTTATATATAGTAGTTCGGTGGGGGGGGGGCGCTCTGTGATTGTCCCGGGTCCGGCATGGGAGGCGTTGACTAGGAACCAATGGTCTCCGTTGCCGGGACGGACTACTCTGATTGGCCCGCTGCCATATACGGGTCATTTGTCTGGTAAACTGAGTAGAATTATGGGCAAATACAACATCAAGACTATACACAAGCCACCCAATAAAATTCTAAATATGTTAAGACAGGTCAAAGATTCCCTCGGCCGCAAGACTCCTGGGGTAAACCGCATTCCATGTGAATGTGGTAGAGCCTACATCGGACAGACGGGGAGAACGATTGAACAAAGATGCAAAGAGCATGAGAGCTACATCCGCCTGATGTACCCAGAAAAATCTGGTCTTGCGGAGCACTGCATCACAGACCGAGACTGGGCGACACAACCACCATGTTTAAGTCTTCAAGCTATTGGGACCGCTCCATCAAAGAAGCCATAGCTATTAAATACAAAGAAAATAACATCAACAGAGACAGCGGCTTGCAGGTGAATGGCATTTGGAGTTCGGTGCTCAACAAACACTCACAAAGATTTGTGAAACTGCCAAAAGCTAGCCCTAGTTTTAATACAGGCTCACATCTGGCAGTGGGCCAATCAGAGCAGCCCGTCCCGGCAACGGAGACCATTGGTTCCTAGTCAACGCCTCCCATGCCAGACCCGGGCCAATCACAGAGCGGCATCTGGCCGGTCCCCCCACCGGACTACTATATATAAGGCGAACCCGGAGTCTCTACATCATTCCCTGAAGATGAGAGCAACGTTAGCTCTTGAAAGCTTGGAAATTATTCCAGAATTCACCTGGCTGATAGCCCGAGAAAAGTTATTTTCATACCGCCGCCAGGAAAGCTTCAAGTCATGGTTCACTAGGATTCTTGTAACTAGTTCATATAAATTGAAAATTTATCATGATGACCTGAGTTCATTTTGGAATGAGAGAAATGTATTGTACCCCTACTCATGAAGCATATTCTACACAGACTCATAGTTAAATAAAACTCCAATGCGCCATCTCATTCCAGCATACTCGATGCATAGTATACTTCTTACTTAATTAGCCTGGTCATAGATAATGTTTGAAGTGACAAGCTAGGCTATTTGCAAAAAGAAGTTTGTCAAAATCTGATTGGTCCACAAAAAATTTTGATATTAGTTTTAATTCAAGGATGGTTTTATAATGATGAGCTCCAAAATGTGTGTTCCAATCTTGTGAACTCAATCATGTAACGTAACTTATAAAAAAAGAAAGTATAATTATTAAGAAGTGTAAATTGGAAGTGTTTTAGGGTTAAATTCATGAAAAGTGTTGTGTTATTGTTCTGTTCCAATTAATTCCCATAGGACTGTATTACCAGAATACCAAATGGGATTTTGTCTAGGAGGGTGATCTACTGACAAAATATTAATTTTAAAAATTCTTTAAAAACAAGAGAGGGAAATTGTACTTGGCTTTTGCAGATTTATAAAAAGCTTTAGATAGAATTATGGTATAGGCTTTCAGTGATAGAAGTTTTAAAAGCTCTAAATAAGGATAAAACATTTTGTTTAAAATATGAGGAACGTTAATAACTAGAGAATTAAGACAAAAGGGGCCAAGATAAAGATGTAAGCTAAATCCAGTTCTGTTTAGTTTATGCGAATACCATCCAGAAAGTAAAGAACAAAATGACATACTCAAATAATATTAACATAAGATATCAACACAAAACTTCATTTACCAAGGTACTGTACCTTACCTTAGCAATTCTCAATGTAATCCCATTGCTTTCAAGGCATTTATTTTAACTTGGTAGCAGATCTTTAATGCTTATGTTATACTCTTCCACCACCAAAGACGAGCCAAGATGTCACTGCCACTTTGAAGCCTTTTTGGGAATCTTTTCCATCCAAAAAGTCATGTAAGGTATCCAAAGTGAAACAACGGTTTCCCTGAATTCTTTTGTCAACAATTGCTTACAACCTCTCGATAAGTGTGGCTTCCATTCTGGGCACACTGGTTCTTCCTTTATTATACAATGTCCCATTTTTATTGATGACATGTTCATTAAATTATCACCATATCTATAAATTTCAATTAGCTGAACATGTATTCAAACCATCTTTTTGTTTGTGAGCTATGCTAGAGAGAGGGGGGAGAGAGAGAGAGAGAGAGAGAGAGAGAGAGAGAGAGAGAGAGAGAGAGAGAGAGAGAGAGAGAGAGAGAGAGAGAGAGAGAGTCTTTCTAAAAAGACTTTTTTTTAAATTCAGGGGTTCTCAAAACATGTAATTATATTGAAATTTCAGTAGCAAATTTTGGGTTGAATAGAATACCTTCTCATCTGCCGTGTGCAGTGCTGGGGAAAGTAAAAAAAAGTTAAAAGAAGAAAATTTATACAAATAATAGCATAATAAATATTGTATGTGATTGGATGTCTATTGAATAAGCAGCAAGCCAACTTCAGTAGGCAACCCTTTATAGTGTAAATTTCTTGCTACTAAATAAATAAAATATATATCCAAAGCCTAGACATGTAAAAGCTTTTTCATTGCAAGTGATTCCATTTAGAAGAGCTTAATTATTTGACTACTGCAGTAATTCTTGGTCATGTTATTTTAGTATGTTGTCTGTAATTATGTCTTCCTATTTTCAGACAGTGTGAAACAACTAACAAAGAACAAATAATTTCTATCTTGTTATTATAACTGATATAAAAATTCCTGTGTAATTTTACAGAGTAATATCACATATATCATAACAATCAAACTCTTTGGGTGAATCAGAAATGCTTAATATAGGTGTATTTGCTCATCTAGTTCTGATTTGTATTTTGTTTTGGTAAGTTATTGTGTTATTCATTATAAATTTCATAATAAATTGTTTTTATTTATAATTTTGTATGAAGATACTGACTGCATTAGGGTATTCCATAAAAAAGTACACTTTCAGATTTGGCATAGCTTTTCTCTGAGTTTACAAAGTACAGTACAAGGAGGAAGAGTTCAAATATTTTGTTCTGCTTGCATTGTTACCAAAACATGCTACTGTAAGTAATTGTAGAATTTCAACTACGCATTGATTTTAACTCATCTCAAGGCCTTGTATGTTTAATAGGTATGAGGGGCACTATTTTTATTTTGAGCATAATAATAAACAGTATTTTATCTTTGAGAATTGCTGTATTGTTTCTCGAAATATTCTTTATGATCAATATAGTTTTGTGTGTGTTGGAACCATTTGTCATGACATTTGTCATGGTTTTTGAACACATCAGTAGTTTCTTCTGCCGATGAAAATTGTTGTCCATTCATTTTATTCTTGATATTCAGAAACAAAAAGAAGTCATTGGATGCCAAATCAGGACTGTACAGCGGATGAGTCATCAATTTGATTTTTTGAATGTTCAAATAGTCTGTTGTTAGACAAGATGTGTGAGTGCTCACATTGCCTTGAAGAAATATCCAATAGCACTTGTAGTTTTCCTTACTTCACCGAAAACTTCCGGCAAAAAAATGGCTGTGTACCATTCAAAATTGACCGTTTTAGTTCCTCTAAAGACACTTATGACATATCACCAATTTTTCTGCTTCGAGTGTGAACAACTTTTGTTGAATTTGGTTCATCTTGAAACAACCATACAGTCAACTGCTGTTCACATTCTGCCTCATATGCATATATCTATGATTCACCAACTTTTACAATCTTTTATATATGTCTTTTGAAGCCCCACCATTGTATTTCTTAAGCATCTGTGTGCACCAATCGACACGGGCATCCTTTGAAGTTTGTGTCAAATTATGTAGGATCCAACGAGAGCAAACCTTTTTCACAGCTAAATGATCATACAATATTTTATATATATGCTAGTGAAAGTAATACCTAGAGTTGCCTCTCTTTCACAGTATATAGCATGATGATCTTGCAATCCATTTTTGCACAGTATCAATGTTTTCTGTTATAACAACTGATTTTGGATGACCTTCACAAATTTTGGCAGTGAGCAAAGAGTGGCCATAATTAAAATACCACCATTTCACAGTGGCAAAGAAAGGAGCTTCATTGCCAAATGTGGTAGTAAGCTAATCAATACACACCTGTCTTGACAATCCACGTCAACAATCATAATAAGCCATCACACAAACATTTTCATGAGTTAATTCCATATTTTTGCTGAGACACAATTTTAAAGTCACTGAACAACACAAACAAAACTATGACAAAGCATCTGAAGCAGGTTAAGGTCAACAATGTCAAGACTTTCCAGTGAAAACATCAGATGGTACCCACAGCAATCAATATTGTCAAGGCTGAAAATAAGATAGTGGCCCTCATAATAAAAAGGGTAGGATTACATTATACAAAAGGGATCCTTTAACTCCAAGTAGCTCATGTAAAAAAAGAATATGGCAGTGCTGTTATTGAAGAAACAGTTCTTGTATTCAAGCTTGCCGATCCCGGTGACCGCGCTTGCTAAAGTGTCTCGCTTTGGCACTTTGTGGTGCAAGGATCGTGGGTTCGAGTCCTGCCTTAGGCATGGGTATTTCTGTGTTTGTAAATGTGTATATGTAAAAGGAAAACGTCAAGAATAATGTCAACTAAGGAAATGTAGGAAACTGGAAAAAACAGAGAAAAAAGGTATACAGCACCGTAGTCCTGAAAAGCCTCCGGAACTGTATTTTTTATTAAAAAAGAAAAAAAAAAACTTACAAGCAAACACTGTCATCACTCTTTTCTCCTTCCTGTTGTACCCACTCCTTGAATATTTGATCTAAAGTTTATAATGAAGGTGTAATATAAAATTCTTACTGCTGGTCCCAACTGTGCTAGTGTCTGAGGAAAGGTATAAAGAAATGTGCTGCAATAGTCAAAAACCTACTCTGAAAGTAACCCCCATAGAAATTTCTGTGGTCTGAATAAATCAAAAGCAGCCACAGTAGTTTTCCTTATAGTTTATGTTTGACAGTTGTACAATTGTTAAGACCATATACTGTAATGTATAAGTATATCCTCTGATTATGAGGCAAATGTGATTTATGTTTCAGCAAAATCTTATGTCCCCAATGGTTGCTTCTTCAAATCAAATACTGCCACCACCTAGTCTAGGTCCAGCTACTCCTGGACCAATGACTCCTATGACACCTTCCTCTGCTGATCCAGGAATAGTACCACAACTGCAGTAAGTATACTGTAAAATGTGGGTCCTTATTTGTGTGTGTGAGAGAGGGGGAGGAGAGAGAGAGAATTGTTATTAATTTAAACTCAACAGATCCCAAATAAGCCTGATAACAGGGTTATTAATAGAAGGTTGAAGATTAAGGAAACATCTCATACAATGGGAATCTTCAAAGAAGAACCAATATGTAGGTTGGCAATGTAGAGGATGAAACGCTCTTACATAACGTTTAAATATGAAGCTCTGGTTAGGAAACGGTATGAATTACTGGGCTTAATAATCTCAGAATACAATCTTCCTAAAGAAAACTTAGTTAATAACCTCTGTCTCTCATAAGGGCCATTTAACTAAAACTGTAAGGAAAGATGATAATACAATAAAACTATAGGTTTCAGTGGTAAGGGAAAATAACCAGCTCCTCCTTTATGAAAAAGACAAGTCAAGAGTTGTTGAAGAATGATACTAGTAAAAGTAGTAAATATAAAGTATGTTAATCCATCAGAATTGCTGATGACTAATTGTATATTAGAGTTAATTTTCTATTATGAAAATCAATACAGTGCATAAATATTGTTTATTAATGCATAAATGTAAGTTTAAAAATCTCCCTGAGCTACCATTAAAATTTTAATACAGAGTATAAATATACCTTTATCAGCTGTAAATTATATAGGTATATTTTGCAAATTGTTACTTACAGTACACCTCTGAGAGGAATTCTAACAATCTGTTGTATGTTTAAACAAAATTTTGCATAAGAATAAGTTTTCTAGTTAATGGCTGCTGAGTTTGTTACAGTGAATCACATAAGCATTTCTCAACAGTGTTTAGACCTATTTAAATACATTTTCAGTGGGTTTTTCTAGAGTATCATAACAATAGATGGAACATGGAGGGCCAAAGATGGAGCAGTTCAAACATTGGAGGCTATCAGGTGAAATTGCATCAAAGAAAGCAAAACCGTTCCATCTGTGAGTAAAGTCATTGCTATGATTTTCTGGGATTCTCATGGTGTGGCTGCATAAAATACCTCCAGAAGGGCAGAACTGTCTCTGGGGAGTATTTTATTTCACTACTGGATCAACTTAAGGATGTATTTTTGAGGATGAAAGTCCAGACTTTGGGTGGGGGGGATCTGTTATGATATGTCTTCATACACAACTGGAAGTGTTGCTGTAAAAATGCAAAACCTTTATTTCTAAGTGATTCTACATAGGTCATATTCATTATATTGGTCTCCTAGTGTTTGTTTCCAAAGTCAAAAACTTGTGAATACTATATCAGGTGCTCCTTTACAAAGATGAATATAACCTAACCTCTTACGTTCTAATAAGAGCCACTTCTACTATTACAAAAATAATTAAAACTAAGCCCATTAATATCAGTATTGATAATTCTCTTACCATTTCCTAAGAAGTGGGTGAGTAGATTCAGATCAATAATTAAAACTAAGCCCATTAATATCAATATTGATAATTCTCTTACCATTTCCTAAGAAGTGGGTGAGTATGAAGAGGTCAAAGCTGAGACAGGTGCTTATTTTTTTTGTAATTGGACATGTTTTTTGTTATTGGGAGTGTTAAAAAGTTTCATTGGACTAAATGCACTGATTTGCAAAATGACACTGTTGAAAAATAAAAAGTTTAATCTTATGTTTTCTTGGTCATGCCTCTTACTGATAGTTCTTCGTTTAACTTTAAATGCTCTTTTACATAGTGTTTATGAATATAAATAATAGTATAATTGTGCTATTGGAATTTTCTAGATATAAAACAATTAAAATTACATGAAATGAATGCAGTCGGTAAGCAAAGATGGGAATATTTTTGAAAGAAATAGAAATGGGAAATGTTTAGGTTGGAAACATGGGCATGATAAAGGGTTTTCCGGAGAGTTTTGCACAGGATTGAGGATATTGAAAAACAAGATTTATTTAGTAGCTTCAGAGATCAACATTCAATGGAACTGTTCAGAAATCTAAAAATAATTTGGGCAATGGAGAGATATGTGGAATTAAACTTGTTTAAGAACAGGTGTGTTAAAACTAAGGGGATTATAACATTAATGTATGCCCAGTAAGGATTGTGTTAAGTGTAAGAAAACAGAGGTATGGAGCAGTAAACTGAGATTTGATAAATAGATAAGAAGCAAAAGCAAAAAAGAATGTTTAAGAATTATAGAAGAGAGTATAACTTGTGAAAAATATTTAGGAAAACTGCATGAAAAATTGTATAGAACTGTGAGGCAGTGCAAGGAGGAGGATATGAATAGAGGAGAGAATTGGGATTATCTAGTAATAGTTAACAGGATTCTTATACGTCAATAATCAGGGTGTTAGTGTGTATAAGGTCCAAAGAAACTAGCAACTCTCAAGGCTGGAAATAGCTGAATGTGTTTAATGGAAAAGAAAGGAAGAAAGCTGTATTATTGTATGAAATGTAACAAATGTTTATGTTGTGATTAATGATAACAAATAAATTATTTCATAAGTTTAATAATAATATACAGTATATGTTATTTGCATTACAGGAATATTGTATCCACAGTAAATTTAGGGTGCAAATTGGATTTGAAAAAAATTGCATTACATGCTCGAAATGCTGAATACAATCCAAAACGTTTTGCTGCTGTGATAATGAGAATACGAGAGCCTCGAACAACAGCTCTCATATTCAGTTCTGGGAAGATGGTTTGTACTGGAGCTAAAAGTGAGGAAGATTCACGACTAGCTGCACGAAAGTATGCCAGAATTATTCAGAAACTTGGCTTTCCAGTGAGTAAAATTTCCATTGTTTTGTGTTAATATTTGTTAATTGCCTTCACCTAGGTTACATTTTGACTTTCTCTATTTAGTATATAGTACCAGAGAAGGTATTGCTCTCCATCCAAAATTTGATACCAAGATTTCACTTGAAATACACGTTTGAAGGTTACCTGTATATAAAAAAGGCATTTTTAGAAAAAAAGGTGTGTGGTCTGTGTGTGTGTATACCAAGCTTGGTATTTAAGTTTTGTATCATCCAAGGATGTGACAAGAAGATTTTGAGGAAACTTTCCTCACCCCAAGCTACTCTTTATATGGAAAACATTTTCAAATCAATTTTTATTAAGTTACTGTATATTAAAAATATTTACATGACAAATAAAATATATGTCTTGAATTTTCTGGGAATAGCCTCCGAAGACTTCTTCATTCTGGATGACTTTTACATAACTGATAAACTGTAGAGAGAGACAAAGACTTACAACACAAACAAATTTAGATCTCATTAAAACATACAATTTATGTCATATACATTTTTCTTCGTCTTTGTGGAGTTGACTTTCTGAGATATTCCTTGTTATGGTTTCAATTTTAAAATACTTTAACTTTTCTCGTACAGGAATTTGTCAATTCTTGGCCATGCAAAGAACTGGATTTCAGGTACACCAACCAGCTTTTAAAAGCTTTGGTTACTGCTTTATCCTAGTGTATTCTTATATTCCCCTTCTACTTACAAGGAAGCAAGTATTAAGGCCATTTCTGCAAATATTTATCTTGATTAGCATTAAGTAGATAGAAGAATAAGCTTTTTAACAATAATTTGTTACAGATACGTAAAGAAAGTTCATGTGAATAGAACACATCAGATTATTAGTATCAATGACCCAGGTGCAGAATTTTCTGGATAGCATTTTGGAATTTGTTTAGAATTCATTACAAAAGTAGGAGCATAATACAAACCTCAGACATACTGTAGTTTTTATTGTACTATTTCAGAAATCTTAGTTCTTATTGACTGAATTGTAAAATATATCATTATATTACTTAAATACACATGTAATGTTATACTGAATCACAACATTTTAATTTAATGATTGATCTCTTCTTTCGTACATTAAAAAGCAATATAATGCAGTGCATGAGTCAAAATTTTATTTTAATGTTTTTTTTTTTATTATTTCAAAACAAAAATCTTTGTAGTTCTGTCATTATGGAACATGGCCCATTTTCAGCATTGAGATTTGGAGCATATGCCAAATGATTTTCTACTTCTTGAATATTGTTCACTCACCTGGTCCAAAAACCATTTTTGTTTTCTTTCTCTTTAAACTTTTAACTTAGCTATCTTAGGGAGAGTTATTTTTTTCTGTCTTCTTAATAGCATATCATAAAGGGAAAAAATCTGATTTGATATACTCATAAGAATTTCTCTTTCAAGGACAGATTCACATGTGTTCCAGGGGTGTAAAGACAATTTATGGTATGGAATCAATAATGAAAAGGAAATATTGTTGATAAGGCCATATCTGTTATTATTAGTACAGAGAGATTCTTCTTTCTTTACAAAATCAGCAATGACACTTCATAAAATTTGGACCTTCCACTCAAATCTTTAATACCTTTTACATGCTTAAAATGGCCTGATTAGAATGTCTGTCTTGACTGGTTGCAATTCTGAGAAATGTCTTTATTATTTAAAATGTAGAAAATATAAGTAAAACGACAAAGTAGTTGCTGTAATTTCCAATACAAGTTCACAAAACTTTAACGCTTCTGCATAAGCTGTCTCAAGATTATTCTCATCTTGGCAATCAGCCAGTACATGCTACCATGTCATTCACCCATGCACCTTATCACTGCCAGCACTTGCGCAGTGATCCTGAACTGGGAAACATAATCACACCCAACATACAGATTGAAAAATTCAATGCCAAAGTTGGGACTTGAACCATGGATCTTCTGGTCTCCATACAATCGCTGTAAAACAGGGACAACCAACTGTGAATGACCTGCCATTGCAAAATATTCTGAAGAAAAAATAATGCTATCTAATTAGCTACTCCCAATTGTCTAGAAGTTGTGTAATGTTTAACAGTTTTTTAAAGATAGCTGCATGTTCATTTGGCACCACTTTTTGATAAGAAAGTCAGAAACACTATAATGTATACATTTCAGTTTAACTCAGAAGAATAGATGGGGCAGTTCTGTCCTCCTGGGGTATTACAGGTCACCATTTATCCAAAACACATTTGCAGTACATGTAGAGGAGGGTGAATGAAAGTATCCATCTTGCCCTACCCTTCCTCTGTAGATTTGAAGAGTGTCCCCGATGTCATGCAATTTTTTCTGAGAGAGACCAAACACTTTGGCCTATGTGCCCTTAACTATGATGTGTGACATTTTCTCTAGATTACACTTCTCTCTGCAGTGTCCAGACAACTTTAGCTTCACCAGTGCTGCAGACCACTCCGTATCCTAGTTCACAGATTGTTTCCATTACTTGTATTGGGAAGTCTCTGATTATTATTCCATTGACAACTTCTGTAGAGAAGGGGAACCGCATAGAAAGAGCCTGAATTTCAGCTGGGATGAGGCCAAACACGTTACAATCAGAGCATGCAATGAGTCTTTTAACTGTGATATAGTAATAGCTGGGAAGAGGCATATTCATTTCTATTGCTTCTGAGTTGACTTTTTTAGCTAAGGTTCTGGAGAAGCAAAATCTTTCCTCAAAGTCCACATTTACTCATTATAATTCTGTTTGATAGAAGTGGATGAGGAAGCAACTACTTGGTATAACCAAGCACCTCTAGGGCAGTCAGCATCACACAAGGGGTAGAGGTAAACAATGGTGGACTCATAACAGTAACCACCAGGCCAGCTGCTCATTGTCAGAAACTTTTAAGCATGGGACAAGGACTCTCCATGGATAATCCTTCCCGTAAGATGGCAGATTACCTCTCACTAAGATGTAAGGCATGGACTCAAGCCTCATTTACAATTGAATACCCATGTGGAAAAACACTGAAAGAGCCAAAAATTAAATTTGACAGGAAGAGGAAAAAACATCTGTTGAAATTATTTTTCAATGAACAAACTGAAATTTACTGTAAAGAATATATTTTTAGTTAATACATTTCAGGTTTTAGCTATTATTGGAAAACAATTTTTTTAATTTGCCGAGTCGATTAATTACACTAAACATCACCTATAGTGTAACTAATCAACTTGCCCAATTAAATGATTATAACAACTCTGTTTTCTAACTTCCATGATAAGAAAAATGACAAGTAACTTTGTTAATGATTTGCTTTTCGATAGCAGAGAGATCAACAAAATCATTCTGATTCATTACCATCACTTCAAAATATTTAGATCTTCTCACATTAGCAATCATTGATAACACATCCTTTGGTTGATAGAGCTTACTTATCTTTTTTGCTTTCTCTATTAAAGCGGTTACGTCACAATGTATAAAGCTGTGTCCTGTTACGAGGAACTTCTGATTTACCTCAGTGAAATAATTTTGGCAAACTAAATAATGCAGTAAAGTTATCATTTTCCAGTTGTTGTTCTGGCGTACACATCTCTCTGACTGTATAATCAGTCTGCATTCTTCACGAGGTTGTAATTTAGAGTACTTAGATATTACATATCTTAAAATGCAGGAACTGATTTCAGTAGAACCTCTCTTTGCTATAGATTCATGCCACAGACACATTGTAACATCTTCTGTGCCCATGTTGTGAATTCTGAAATTGTAATTGGAATGTTGTCTCTAATAATATACATCAGAATGCTTTAATACACAAAACAACATAGTTTGGATTCATGTTTTGCAGTCTTGAATCATTTCACAAAGTTTTCCTTTTCTGTGATGAAGCTCTGATTCCAAAAGAATTCTGTTCATTTCAGTTTCATTTTCTGCAGCAGCAAACAGTAAAATATTGGTCACATGTTTTACATAACACTTACATTTTTCAGACAGGACATCCTGTTTTGACTAACAGAGGGTATTGTAGGGTACCAGATATGGTTATTTTGAATAAATTGAATTAAATTGTATTTCATTTGGCAAGATAGCAAGAGGTAATATTGCACCAGTTTCAGTAATCAATATAAGTGGCAAGGTGTTGAAAAGCTGATATAGATGTGTCCTCTTAAAGCAATTTTGACATAAGTATGGTTTCATTATAAAACCTATGTTCATCTGAACTGCTGGCATTATACCATGTACTCTAGTCCATTGCCCACCAAACGGGCCTAGTTTTATTTAAAAAGTATTCACTGCAAGATCTACAATGTACTGAATGGAGTTTGGGTAACCCTTGGGTTCTCTGATCCATAACCATACGTTATCTGTTTAATAGTAAAAACCTCATGTCTTCTCACACCCTTGTGTTATTTATTTATAGCTTCCGATTTGTTCCCAAATGTTACCCTCCTGTGCCTTCAATCATGAGGCCACCTGCTTCCCTCTTGTAGGCGTGACCAGCTTTTATATTTGAATTACTACCCCCTAGTATGCACAATTAGGGGTGACTCCTATCCCACACTGGGTATGCTACAATTTTAAGTAGAGAAGAGAAGGAATAAGTCACAAACTGTGTTATACCTGATGTAATGCTCCTCTTATGCTTGGTATGAAATTATTGACCAAACAACCCAATACAAATCAAGTATAGCCTTTAGTCTTATACAACCAAAGATAGCATATACATGCAATATCTTTTACTACTAGAATGAAACAGTACTTTGTTAGTGGAAATTACCACAATTTTGATTTTGGAAAAGTTACACAAATATAAAATAAAATTTGCTATACAGTGATAAGCATTAGCAGAAATTGTTTTGTTACTTGCTTCCTTGCAAGTAGAAGGAAAATAAGGAGATATAATGGGCTAAAGAAATAGTCAAATCTTTTAAAAGCTTGTCACTAGTGAAACAATTGAAAATTGATTCTCTTTGCATGGGCAGGAGTCAAAGAGAGATATCTAATGAAAATTGACTTACCATTTGAGACAATTTTGTTTTAAAATTGAAACTAATAACAAGGAATATCTTGGAAATGGTTAACTCAACAAAAAATGTATGTGGCATAAATTGTATGTTTTAACGAGATCTACATTTTTTGTGTAGTAAGATTTTGTCCATCTCTTATGGTTTACAAGTTATGCAAAAATGGTCCAGAATGAAGAGGTCTTCAGAGTCTATTCCCAGGAAATTTAATATATACATTTTATTTTTCATGTAAATATTTTTAATATACTGTATTTTAATCAAATTCCTTAGTAACAATATTGAGAAAATTGAAATTTTAGAACATTTTTTCACGCAAAGGAGGATTTTACTGATAATCTTTATCACATCCTTTGAAAATACTGATCATAAATACCAAGTTTGGTATTTTACTGACTTTTGTTTTTGAGTTATGCTGTTCACAGACATGCACCTGTTTTTGAATTTTTTTTTTTTTTTCCCTTTCCTTTTTTCCCAGGGGACCCTGAAACACGTATTTCCAATGAAAACTTGGTATCAAACTTTTGAGTGGAATACAATACCTTCTCTCTTTTTCTGATAATACTTTTTTTTTTTCTTCTTTTTTCTATTTTTTTATTCAGGAACCCTAAAACATATATTTCTGGAGAAAACTTGGTATTGAATTTTTGGATGTAATACAATATGTACTTGTGTATATAGTATTTGGTGGAAAAATTAAAATTATCAGCATCTCAGCTTTCTCTACCATAGGCCCAGATTTGAAAACAAAAAAGCAAAATGTTTGCAAATTAGAATGATGGGCTAATATATTTTTTTCTTGCATATATCATTGTTTGATCATTATTAAACAAAATAACTTTCATAATTGAGCAGTTTGTATAATAACTTCAGTGTGTTTTTCTTGGAAACACCAACCACCCTGGCGATGGGGGGAAAGTAATTGTGGCCAGTTTTGTCTTTGCAACATGAAAGCTTGATTGTAAATTATGTTTAATGTAGTATTGTGTGCAGATGATCATAATCTCAGTGCAGAAGAAGTTCATTATCAGCACGTTGTATACTGCAGGGCAGTTGATCATTCAGGAAGAACAAACCTATGATCAACCGTTACGATTTAAAACTTTAATATTTTTTCTGCTGGTTAAGGAAAGAAAGCCCAAATACAAGTGGTTTTTTTTTTTTTTTTTTTTTTTTTTTTTTTTTTTTTTTTTTTTTTTTTTTTCAGTATAACAATTTGCAGCTCAATATGAGGTGTCAGTGTGACAATGGCCTCATGTCATTCTAGCCAACAGTTTTGTCATAAAATGCACCTTTCCAATAGTGGCCTAGAAATCATCATATGAATCCAAAGTAATAATTTGAAATTTTGGTTGACAAAAACTTAGACCTAAGAATTGGGGATCCAACCTCCCCCCCCACTAGGCATGCCCATTCCATAGATAACAAACAATAAATGCTCACAACTAGAGCTCAGTTTTGGGTTCTGAAGTGCACATAGGTATGAACACACAACAGTCAGCCGTATAAAGAGAAGGTAGGGGAGAGGGATTTGTAATGTAAGCATGCACACATTGAGGTATAATCTGTTCCAAAAGTAGCTCATGACATCATTGACATATGCATCATTCTAATTCATAACATAACACAATAAAGCAATTATTTCATAATAAGATTAGTAAATAAAAATACCTTGCACTTTTACAAATAAAAGTATAAAATGTTCAGGTTAATAATGTGCAGAGCTTTGAAAAGACAATGAATATAAATCAACCAAACTTAATCAGAATTCATTACAGCGACTTACAAGATACATTTTTACTGTATCAAAAGAAATGTCTCTCCTCCTGCCACTCAAAATATGTTTGAAAGTTTGTTAAGTGTCCAGCACCTACCCTTTCATATTTTTGACATTATCTACTAGCAGGAACTGAACGAGGCAGGCAGCGAGCAATGCCAGATAGTGCAACTTGTTTTGAAATGGGCTGCAGAGACCACGCCTGCTCCATTATGTCATATATTATGTGTGCACCAAACCTCAATCCGACAATTTCATGACCCTGGTGCCTTTACTTGTAATATAAATGCTAGAAAATCAACAAAGCTCTATTTGAAAGAGCCGTAATGCTTTATATAAATTACACTTTGTCTTTGAGGAACAAAGCATATTGAAGAAAATTTCATACAATTTCTTTGTAATGTGAACACTTGAAACAGAAACAAGCAAAATACTATTATTTGATCACCAATTGTATACTTTCTGTTGTCTTCAAAAGCTTCAGTTGGAAAGAATATTATGTAAAATTACTTGTCATAAAAATTAATAGTCATAGCTTTTCACTTATGAATTTTAGTTGGAAAACTTTTACATGAAGGCATAAGACATAAAGCATTTGGTATAAAAGCTTCTATTAGCTCTTTTAAGAAAAGCTTTATTATATAAATGTTATTTTAACATATTTTCTTTTTTCAGGCAAAGTTTCTTGATTTCAAAATTCAAAATATGGTTGGAAGTTGTGATGTAAAATTTCCAATTCGGTTAGAAGGTCTTGTATTAACTCATGGACAATTCAGTAGGTAAGTTGTTTTAGCTATAATATGTGTGAAATAATCTTTTTTGATGACAAACAGAATTCAAAGTTTGTTTAGGTCATTAAAGGCACAATTACAATAAAGTTTTGATTTGACAAGAATGTTAGTTACAGGATTGTGCTCTTACATGCATGCACCCAGGCAAATCACTAAAAATCAAGATCAGCATTTTGTGTAGAAAGTTTTGTCCATCTCATACGGTTTACCAGTTATGCAAAAATGATCCAGAATGAAGAGGATTTTAGAGGCTATTCCCAGAAAATTCAAGATTACATTTTATTTACATGAAAATATCTTAACATGTGTTTTAATCAAAATTATTAGAGCCATTTTTAAGAACATCATTTTCAAAAAATGTTCTACATAAAGGGTAGTTGGGAATGGAGAATTTTCTTGAACATCTTTATGTCACATCCTTGAAAGATGTGGAACTTAAAATATCAATTTGGTGTTTAACCAACTTTTCATTTTTGACACACATACATAATTTTCTAAAAATGTTTTGGGATTCAAGGAACTCAAAACATATATTTTGGTGAAATATCGAATTCAAATTTTTTAGTGCAGTGCATTATTTTCTATTACTAAACATATATAGTAAAAGAAAGAAATTAAGGACAATTACTAACCCTAGGAATTGGGTGGGGTGTTTTTTACCTTTGCTTTCTTTAATTTCTACTAGGATTAATTTGAAGGCAACTCTTAGAGTTATCTTTAAAGTTGAAATGTGCCCATAACAACATTCTATTCTGAATGCCCCATGTGTTACTCTTTGCTGTACTGAAGGGCATTAAATATTTTTATTTTTGTTTCAGTTATGAACCAGAATTATTCCCAGGTTTGATTTACAGAATGGTTAAGCCAAGAATAGTATTGCTCATTTTTGTCTCTGGAAAGGTTGTCCTCACAGGTATGTGGTTTCCAAAAGCTCTCTTGATTGGTGTTCTTTTATTTTGTGTTTTTATGTTTTATTCATCACAGTAGTACCATCTGTTATGTTTTATAACGGACCAAAGAGTTATAAACAGGGGGAGAATATAAATTTTGGGAAACCGCTTACATGGTAAAAATAACATGGTAGAAGGAGGTAAGCTTTTCCTCAAATGCACATTCTTAATGTAAGGTATTTCATTTTTATTTCTGGAACTATTTTAAAATATTAATGTAAATTAAATGCTAATATCATATTGTCTTTTTAATTCTTGTTAATTCACTGGCTTGGAGAAGGATAGTTAAAATATTCCATAATATTATGTACATTCCTTTAATATCCAGGTTACCTTTCATAGTATAGATTTGGGATTGTCTTTATGATGCAGTAAATATTGTTTCTCTATAAAGAACATTTTAATTTTAATAGCTAGTATAGTTATACAATTTGTTTAAAAAATCTTGTGTGTCTAATTGAATGACTTTCTCTGCCTATTCTGTAACAAATTATTCTTACAAAAGCTTATTTTTCTATTTCATGCTAATCAAGATACACATTAGGAAAAATTATGTTATTACTTAGTCCCTTATATGTAGAAGGGAAATAATCAAATACACTAGGCTAAACCGATAGTAAAATCTCTTAAAAGGTGTTTGCTATGTGATTGAAATTTGGTTCTCTTTGCATTCTAATGTGCAGAGAAGCAGAAAGCATTTGACATTGCGTTTTGGAGTGTAAGCAAACAAAATTTTGGAGGAATGAGTTCCTTCTTCAACACTGGGAAAAATATATCAAACACAATAAGAAAGAGGTAGAAGAATTTTAGATTCATAGTCAGACGGGAGGGGACCTAGGAAAGTTTATTGATAAGGTAGACAAAATGACTAAGAAAGGTAGCCAATATAAATGAAAATGATGATGTTGATAACATTGTATGGAATTAATATCAGACTGCCTCTGTGGTGGAGTGGTCAGCATTCTGGCTTCTTATCCAGAGGTCCTGGGTTCAATTCCCGACTGGGGGAGGACATTTTTCTTTATCCAAAATCATTCCTTACCTCTTACGAGTCTAAAAGTATGAATGTGGGAGTGAATGAGTGTGTGTGTAATAGTATAAAACCAAAAAACCAATGTTACAGTTCAGCGAGATAAACATCAGCAGTTGTTTCTCAAGTCAAAGCTCCCGATAAGACCATAGAAGTCAAAGGGAGCTATACAAATGAAACAATTAAAAAAAAAAGTATCCAAACCTTTAGTTTCAAGGATTTAACATATTTACAGTCCCATTACATACACAGTCTGATGTTAGTTATAATTAAGTATAAAATAAATTCACTCCTTAAATTGAAGTATATAAATAGGGAAACAAAGGGCATTCGTAGTAATAAGTAACATCTATTTTGCAATTAAAAGATGCATTTCAGTATGACACTAAATATTTTTAGAAAATCAAACATGGTTTAATTTTAAAAAATTTAAATTATCTTATAGTTTTCCAAAATATTCCCCTTTATCATCTATACATTTTTCCATTAACCAGTCCTTAAACCAAGATGCCACTCTTCCTGAGGCACTTAAAAGTCAGATTTTTGTAGTGTTCCATTGCTTCATCTAAGGAAAAAAGGCAGTACCATGCATTTCATCTTTAATTTTTGAAAACAAAAAGAAATCACAAGTTGCTAGGGTCAGGGCTATATTGTGGGGGTTCATGTTGATGACATTTAAGGCATTCACATACTCAGTTGTTTGTTTTGTGATAAGCAACAGTGCATTGTAATTATGTAAAATTATTTTTCTTTGGGCATTTTTCACAAACTTTTTCAAAAATGTGCATACTATTTGACAAAGAAGATGTGTCTGTCTTGTAATGCTATAGTAGCAATATGTCACATTTATAAATAAAACCACCTTCTTACTAGCACTGTGAATTTGTCAGACTTTTTTATAGGCTTTGGTTCTGGTAGAAACACCCATTGAGACAGTTGACTTTTTTTTTTTTTTGTAACAATAAATCTGAGATTCAACACCACTAATGATGTTCCAAATCAAATTTAAAGTGCTGCCTTGGAAGTTTTCTACAGTTTGTCTGCACCAATCATTGCATTGTTGTTTTTTATCAGGCATCAGTTTCTGTGGAACAACAAAGTTTTTTCGTATCCAACTGCTGATGTAAAATGTTTTTGGGTTTGACTCATATCAGTGCCCAATGTGTCCCCCAAATAAATCTGTAAGATGTCAGTCGAACTTCTTCAATATGCTCGAAGTGGTAATATTTTCATTAGTAAGAGCAGTTGTGGCATCCTTCACGAAATTCATCATTAAAAAAATACTGCTCTATCTTGAATTTACTGCACCAATTATAAATTTTTGGCTTCTTTGTCAAATGCAGCTCTTCACATTGTTTAGGCATTGTTGACAATGTAAAATTATAAATCGTCATAAAAATAATAGCCTGATAATGTTCTTTAGTCAAATTCATTTTTGGGTGAACATAAATTCTTTAAATGATGGTGATGAACAAATTATTAAAGCAAATCGAACAGACTGTATGCTAATCCATTTGCAAAACATTATACAGGAATGGGAAAAATTGGCTCAATTGCTATTTAGCTTTACTTTTGCTACAGATATGCTTCGTTCAATGGCAAGGATGGCTTCGTCAGCATGTCTGTTTCATGAAGAGTAGCAGAGACAATTTTTTTTAAGTTACAAGAACAGGAAAGTTTGCTATTTAATATGCAGATTTTAGTTTGTAAATATACAGCATTAGAATATCAATCATCACTATGATCAGAAGCTTAAAGCAAACTTTGGCAATCTTACAGGTATTTAGTTACAATTTCAAAAGGTTCTTTCTGAATATATAAAATATATGTAAATATACAGGGGGTATATAAATGAATATCGGGGTTTTAACTCTTTATAATATTTATTACATTCAACTTACAGTTATGAATGATATGTCAAATTAAAAAGCAACTCAAACAGTTTTACCAAGAAGCTTATAAATGTTCAATATGACTACCCTTTGTCACACGGCACGCATCAAGTCTATAGCCGAGTTCTTCCCAAATGTTGATAAGTGTGTATTCAGTAATTGTAGCAACAGCTGCTTCAATCCAGTTTCTTAATTCAGGGAGGTCAGCTGGCAGTGGAGGCACGTACACACGATCCTTGATGAAGGATCATGGCGTTAGCTCAGAAGAACGTGGAGGCCATGCATAGAACTGAAGACAACACGATCCATAAAATCATCATGAAACATGTCGTTTGCGAATTTGGCATGTAATCCGTAGTCTGTCAGCTTTAGAGCCTGTAATAACTGTAAACAGTAAGGACATAGCTGTAAGCGTTTTCTTACAACTTTCCAAACAGTCGACATGGGAACTTGTAATTCACGACTAGCCTTCCGGACTGATTTCTTTGGGCTACGAGTGAATGACTCTCACTGGCTCAGCAGTCTCTTCACTTACTCCTGGTCGTCCCGTCCTCTTTCCTTTACAAAGGCAGGAGGATCACAACCGAACTTACTACGGAACGCACGTTGCACAGTAACTACAGATTCGGTCTTTGCAAACTGCAAAACACAAAACGCTTTCTGTTTACTAGTCGCCATCTTTGCTACTACTGCTGTCTAGCGGATTGTGGCAGAAACATTGCACGCACATGCACACTTGTGCCAACAAACAAAACTGTTTGAGTTGCTTTTTCATTTGACACATCATTTATAACTGTAAGTTGAATGTAATAAATATTATAGAGAGTTAAAACCCTGATATTCATTTATATACACCCTGTATAAAAGAGAATATGATTTCACTTTTTAGGGGTTTACTTATTAATTTATTAGGTATCCAAACTGAACTTATCTAAAAAGTTGAATGATATTAGATCCATTTGATGCAATTAAATACATAATTATATATAATATTTATTAATACTATGTTTGAAGTACATTTTAAATTATTTTTCATAAGGTTGGAGAGAGAACGTAAATTTAACAAACTGAAATTGAAGTCATAGTCACCTCTGAGTGAAAACTCCAAAGAAGATATGAGCAAGTTATAGAATATTGATTTATTATGCTGATCAAATAGTTTTAAAATATTGAAGACTAAATAGCAATGGAACTTTACTATATTGTTAAAAGAATTGCGATTTAGTATGTTAATCATAAGGCAGCATAAGAATATTACTACATAAGATAAAGGAAGGTTATAAACTTGAAGATTTTGTAATTTGCCAACTACAGTAGGTGGCTGTGATAATTTTATTATGTTTAATATGAATAAAATAGTTAATACCAGTGTAGAAATTATTGCTACCACACAAGTGGATGAAGCCAACACTGCACTTATTGTATCAAAACAACCTTCCTCACTTGGCAAGAGAAAGTAGGGTGAGTAAGGCACATTTAACTGTACCTCTCTTCTCATCCCTATGCCTGCATTAGAAAGTAGCTGTCAAATAGCTACAAATTCCACTTGTTTTTAGAAACGTAGCATTCTAAACATTTTTAGTCACCCTTGTAGAATAGTTAGGAAATTCATTCATAGATGAACATTTAGAGAACACAATATCTAACAGACAGTGCAGCCTGGGTTTGATCCCAAATGCCTGCATGTGGTATTCATGGTGGATGAAGCGGCGTCTGGGCAGGTTTTCTCCAGGTCCTCCAGTTTCCCCCCGCCACTCATTCCATTAATTGATCCATCATCACCTTTCCAATCATCAATTTTGCTTGCATTTCATGTTATCCACTTCATCATGTTCATGCCTGGCTATGGGCCAACCCCTCGTAACAGGTTCTCCATTCTGTGGTTTCTGTGGAGCCTTAGGCTCCCTGACAAGCTTCTGACCCCTAGGCATTAGCTTGTAAGTCCTAGCGGGGGGGGGGGAAGGTGTCAGTCTTACAATTCCAGGGAGGCTAAGCCGATTATGAAACGAAACAAAATATCTAACAAAGTAATTTTTAAGGGAACTTGCACTTTTTATCACTTTGAACCTTTTCAAATTGGTCCAAATTAAAATGTTTTCAAAAAAGCAACGATCTATTAATATAAGCAAAAGCCATACCTGGGATTTGAACCATGGATCTTCAGCTTACTGTGCCACTGCTCTAACCAATTGAGTTTAACCATATGTTGGGTTTCATAGCTGATCATTATTAATTGAATTAATAACCTTAACTCTGAAGCTCTGACTTCAAATACTTAAGAAATTGTAAGTCAACATTGGAGTATGTTATCTCAAAATGAATTTCAGAATGCCTTGTGGTTTACCAGGAAGATGTGAGTCAGTTGGGGAATTAAATGTTGTGCCATCATGTTGCTGTGGTATCTTAGTTGCTAGAGCAACAGTACAGTAAGCTGGAGAAACGTGATTCAAATTTTGGCCATGGCCAGATCTTCCTTTCCACCTTTAGCCTATTCATAACTTGTATAAAAGAATAGTTAATCATTATTGATTGGCCATGACAAAATGAGATTTAATAATATTGGTTATAATGTTTGTTTTTATTTATTTATACTAAGTTATATACAAGTGAATATGACTGGTGTTCAGCCCTGGTCATACTCATGTTTTACAATAATTCCTTAATTCTAGTTTGTGCTCTCATTTATAATTTGTTCTTTAACTCTGTTTACTGTCCATTCCATTTATTTTTCACTTTATTAACACATTGAAGCCCATGCGTTTCTTTAGTTGAAGGGCCAAGAAACCCAGGGTTTTTATGCCTACTTTGAGTTATTATTTACAGTATATCAATCAAATCTGCCAAAAAGTATTGGGACAATCTAAAAGTATGGTATTCAAGGATTTCTCAACAAGTTAGAAAATAGTCATAACCTCCGTGTTAATATTTTATTTTAAATTCGCAACAAGTATCAAATATGAGTTTGAAAAAATCTGCGTAAAACAGCTTACACTCCATTTATTGAAAATTCGAAAAACTCTACCTTGGAATCAAAATTTTCCAGAGCTTCATTTGTATACTGAATTTCAGCTTCAGTTCACAGAAGAGGAAAATGCAGCATTTTAATATTTAAGAAAATGTAACAAATAGGTCACCACCTTCAAGGAAAATGGCGGGACTACCCGCGAGCAACCTATATTACTAACTATCCTAAATTTCCTAATAGTTGACTAAAGCAAGGACCGATGGTAGCACAAATCAGACAACCAAACGATAACTGATGTATGTTCTTTGCCGCTTAGTCCAAGACCGAGTTAAGGTCGAGGAATTGCACTAAAAGCATCAGAAACGCCTGCTCAAGTTATACTCAGGTGTGGGCCTCATGAACATTTCGCATGGCCCAAGCTATATAATGTGTTAAAGCATTGTCCTGTCTTACAATCTTTATGGAACATTTAAGTTATAGCCATGTTTCTCTCTAACTTAAACCATTTTATCAGTGATTGATGTTTGGAGGAATTTTAGTGACAGTGATGGTCAAGTTATGTTGGTAATTTGTTGAGTCAGTATTTTAGCACTACGTACTTACATTTTCATTATGAGGGACTAGTTTCGGAGGCCTATGCTACCATTTTCAACCTCATGGGGCCATCAATGTATTCTTTTCTCAAAATTTCAGTTCCATTGTATTTATGAAGTATGTGTTCCAGATCTTCATTTCCATCACATGTAGGACATTGGTTTTCTAGGATACCCATCCATATACCTTTTAGCCTCCGTATTCCTGTTCTCATTCATGCACTCTTTGTTTGTCATGTCTATGTAATTTTCTCTTCCTCTATGAGCCTTTCATCAGCATACAGAAAAATAAAGATCTCTTTTTGGTTACCGTACTAAATGTTTTTTGTATTTCTATATCCTCAAATCTCTTTCTTGCTTTTTTTCAGAAATTATTCATATTGTTTTCTTCTCATGTCTCCCCTAACCCATTACTTTTCAAGTTCTTTATAAGGCAATTTATCCATCCATTGCACTTTAAACTTTTCTCTTAACTGTTTTAACAAATTTCTTCTAAGTTTAAGATTCTATACCAAAAATTCAGTGTCATTTTTGTTATCTTTTCCTTTTTTGCCACTTTTCCCAACTCTGTTTGTGTTACCTGCGTAACAGTTGCATTTCTCTACAGATTATTCTCTGTGCCTCATCTATGATTTCCTATTCATCCTTCTAATCCCCATATTTCTATACCACATGTAATTTTTGCCTCAACCACCATATTATATATAAGGTTGTCTCATAAGTTTGTTTGTTTTGCTTGCAAATTCCATACATAGCGCCTGAAAAGCCACTGTACACTCAAGTTATCAATGTTGCCTATCCACCCCTATGACTTAGAGGTCGACATCCAGGCTTGGTATTGTCATATGTCAGTATGTGTTTGTGACTGATGGATGGAACTATGTGTTTGCAAACTATCACGGTGTCTACTGGTACCAAAAGAACCAAAAGTGACAAATTTAATGATGGAGAATGTAGGATAACGAATTCATGTTCAAACTTGGCGCTTGTAATTGCACTGTACTCTAAAAGGAGCAAACTAGTGGCCGTAAACAATCGGTTTAGAACGACTCTCGAAAACGCACGTTGCCTTCCTCTCTTGCTGCCTACTGTTATGTACATAATTTGCTTGCAGGATTGGCTACATTGCCAAGTGAAGGAAACAACATTGGAAGCAGTTGATACTGATTTAAAATGAAAATTTATTGTTATGAGTTTTGATAGCAACAGAAAGTAATTTGTGGGAAGTCGAACAAAAACAACAAAATTATAGTGTTGTATAGAGTGCATTCACACATTAGAGTTTGTCCTCATGAAACAAGGTTATATTGTACGACTTTGAATGTAGAAGTTAGTTATTTGTGAAGATTAGCTCTGTGTTTGCAATCGGTTTGCGTAACAATAATGTAGTTCATGAAAAACAAAAACCTAATAGGTCAAACCAGCTGCCATGCCTGGAAAAAGCTGGTTTCAAGACATGTGGTTAGCGAGTGAAGAATTTAAGTTCTGCCTAAGACCAGCTGATGGTCATAGACATGATGCATATTGTTTGTTGTGCAAAAAAAAGTTTGACATTGGAAAAGGTGGCATTTACAATGTACAACTACATGCAAAAGGTATGAAGCACTTGGCATTAGTGGGATCTCTTAACTGTGGCACATAACAGAAGGTGGTGTTACGAGATACCTTAAAAATTGAATCATCTGCTTCATCATCTAAGGGCAGCCCAGAGACCCATCAGACAGAACTACAGCCAGTATCTAGCACTAGTGGCATTTCTAGCTTTTTGCAACATGATGAAATTTCAAAGGCTGAAATTTTGTGGTCAGCACACAACATAATGACTAATATGTCATTGCATACAGCAGCATCTTCTGTGGATTTGTTTCCACTACTGTTCCCGGATAGACTTGTTGCAAAAAAAAAATGCAGCTTCACAAAGATAAAATTGCATATGGTGTAACATATGGTCTTGGTACTCATTTTCAGACTGTGTTGTTGGGGAAAGTCCTGTGTTTGCTCTTTCCATTGATTAAAGTATTAATGATATTGCCCACAAGGAACAAATGAATGTAATGGTAAATTATTGGGATGTTAATTCTGGGTTAGTAAGCACTAGATATTTGAAGTCCTTGTTCCTAGAGAAATCAGCAGCATCGAATATGATCGATTGTCTAAAAGGGTTATCTGAAAAAGGACTTTTGCTTGAAAAGCTTGTTTAGGTGTCCATATGTAAATCTGAAACTATTGTCCAATGTAACGATTCATATGAAAAATAGTTTGACATCAGAAAAGCAAATAGTGGATATTGGGACGTATTCCCTTCATACAATAAATAAAGCATATAAAACTGCTTAAAAATACTGGGTGGGGCATTGAGGAGTTTAAATAAAGTCTTTGTTAAAATTGGGTAAATCGCATGTGTTTGCTGCAATCAGGAACTCTGATATGTATGGTACCTAAAAAGGTACCTAATTTTTATCTCACATTCTCAGTAGACACCCTGACTATGGAAAGTAAAAAGGAACATTTCTGACACGTTATGCTGTATTACTCTTGTAAAGGTAAAACCACGACACAAAGTTGGCAGAAAATTTGTGCTGTCTATGGGAAAGATGCAGTAACAAATCGAGCATGTCAAAAATGGTTGATTTCGAGCTGGGAACTTCTCCCTAAAAGACAAACTGTGATCTGGATGATTACTAATGTGGAAAGAATTAATGAAATGATAGTCAACAATCCATGAATGGAACTCGGGTGTTGGCATTGGAACTCAATTTAGCTTGTGCTACTGTAGCCAGGAACTTGAAAAAACTGGGTCATGTAAATATTTGTGGTGTATGAGTTCCTCACGAATTTGATTTAGTGCATTTCTATCTGTGAGTACTTATTGAGATGCAGTCAGAATGATCCTTTTCCGGAACAGTTAGTAACTGGTATCTGGAGATGAGAGGGGATTCTATACAATGCCCAAAAGAGCAAATCATGGTGCAAGAAAGGGCAGCTATCACTATCAATTCCTAAACCAGGGCTACATCCAAGAAAGGTTATGTTATGCATTTGGCGGGATTGCAAAGGAATCCTGTATTACAGGCTTCTTCCGAATAATGAGACTATCAATTCTGAGAAATACTGTTTTGAGTGGATTATCTCATGGTAGCATTGAAAAGAAAATACCAAAATTGAACCAGATACCAGACCGTGTACCTCTATGGCGACCTGTCAAAGTTTGATTAATTTTTAATGTGATGTGTTACCCCAACTGCCATATTCTCCAGATATTGTCCCATCTGACTGTCATCTATTCAGTTTCCTGAAAAATTTCCTGAATGGCAAATGTCTCACTTGCTTGAAGGACTGCAGTCAGAACATCAAAGAATCAATCAGAAAACCCCCACATTTTGCAGAAATGGAATTTATAAGCTTTAAGAGAAATGGCAATATATGGTCGTCTTTAATGGTGTATACTGCAGGAAATAAATAGTTTTGTTTACAAAACCTAACTGCCTTATATATTTACATCTTGAATCCTTGTGTTTAAAGTTTGTGAACAGAAAGTTTGGCATCTACTGTGTCATAGCTGTGCTGCAGGTGTTCTTAGTGATTGATATGTAATGAAAAGGGAACAAACTTATGAGACAACCTTATACTTTTTCTAATCATTTAATATTTATATTGGGTACTATGTAATAGCAGCTCCTGATAAAACTCCTTTTCCTAGGCAATAGTGTTAGTAATTATGTTTATTGTTTCAGGTGCTAAAGTAAGACAAGAGATTTATGAAGCCTTTGACAACATATATCCAATATTAAAAGGTTTCAAGAAACAGTGAGGTTATTTTTGCCACTATGTGGTAGTTGTTATAGTGACTTTGCACAATTGTTACTTAAGCCTTATTAACTTTTAAGCATTAAAAGCGTGAAAGGTGAGAGTATTTTGAAACACTTTCCAGTGTTGTGGGACCATATGAGTAAAGAA
This sequence comes from Hymenopus coronatus, assembly GCA_030762935.1. Classification (NCBI taxonomy): domain Eukaryota; kingdom Metazoa; phylum Arthropoda; class Insecta; order Mantodea; family Hymenopodidae; genus Hymenopus; species Hymenopus coronatus. The sequence continues at coordinate 96,699,120 of CM060892.1, forward strand.
AAGTGTGTGTGCCTAGTTCCATGCATGTAATTTATGAAGTTGGAAGAATGATATTAGTAAATGTATACTGGTAGATGTTATATGGTGAAAACCAAATAACAAAGCTTATACAATATTTTTGGACATCAGCTATAAGTTGTAAGTAAAATATGTGTTCATGTGTTCTCAAGAATTACCACAAATAATTATCTGTGAACCTAAGCCATTTAGCTTTATTTGATAATGCATATTACTATTGTTGAAAGAACATTATTAGGTTATGCTTTGTTCTCATCATTTAAATTGAAATTGACTTATGTAATTCATAGTTTAATTGCCATATTATTTTCTTGATGCACTTGTATGTATATTTCAGACAAAATAGCATTGTTTTTAGTGTGTGCAGGAGGATACTTTTGTTCAAATGTACAACATTGTATGCACATATAGAGTGATTTTTATCCTCTAATAATGTTTGCTTGTGTAGAGAATGACACTACCTTTTCAGTTGTGTTATGATTTGTTTCTTATTACTATATGCCTTTTCACCTGTATTTCTATATTTCATTATTTTCTATAAGGACTATACTGATAAGGTCTGGTCACCAGTAATACTTTTGGAGCTGCCATTGTGGGGCTATAAAGAGGCATTTCTGCATACAAATATAGTGTCATAAAAGGATGTTTCAAGCTTTAAATTGTGAAATTGGAATAAATAAGCAACAACAGTAAGGCAGAAATTATAAAATATTATGATCTGCAAAATATATCACTGTATAAAGGAGTGTAAAAGCTGTAAATGTACAAAATACATAGAAAGAAACCCTAGCAAATATTTGTACTGTACATTGTACGGTGACCACATGTCCTATATTAAGGTTACCAACATTTTCATTTTGTTTTCTATAGTATTATTTTTTGTGAGGATTTTAATAAGCATATATACAGTTAAACCTGATTTATGCATACATCAAGGGGAAGAAGGGAGATTACATTTACTTACAAATGAAATTTTGATAATGCATAATTTTTCTTTCTTTCCAAAAAGAAATACAGTGGGCCAACATGTGTAAAATTTTATGAACAACAAAGATATGTATGTACGAAGAAAACATTATTTTGAACTTGGTCCTGCTTTAAAGAAATCAGTTAATTTGGCTTGTTTCACTTTTCTTGCATTAAGTGCATACACCTCATTTTATAAACTTAACTTTTTCACTGTAACTTTTTGCACTAATTGTTATGCCTACACAAATTCATTGAACTTAACACTTCACTCAGTTTAAGTATTTCAAGATTTGAGTTGTCATCCCCATTATTGTGAGTGTTGCTTGAAGCTGATCCACTTTCTTGATCACCAAAATGTTTTTGGCACACATCAGCAATAATCACCTCATCCTGTAGTTCCCCATACACAGCTAGATTGTATTCAAAGTGCATGAAGATAATCAAAATTTGCACCCTCTGGTAAACTTAGCTTATTTATAGTCTATACTTCATCACTACTGGTACCATCTCCATCATCAGAGATTGCCTATCCCTGTAAGATTGCAGATTTAAAGAAACAGTGTTTGGTTGTGAAGGATAATACTTGCTTCCAGGCAGCCAAAATAAACTCCATGGCTTGTGGTAGGTTAATGGCAAGATTTTCATTTCCACTCATTTAGTATTATTAAATTTTAAACCAGCATTTTTCTATAATAAACTTTGAAACTTGCATTGACTGTAGACCACTGGTGTAGTTAGAGAAAAGTTTCTTTGAACATTTTCCAAAAGAAAGATCTTCTGTTTCTTTTTCATTCTAATGTCTAGTTTCTTAAACACTGTTCCATTAAAATCATGGTCATCCAAAACTTCTTATTGGATTCACATTCCATAGGTTTCATTTTCACCTTTAAAGCACCTGAATCTTGGATTTTCCTATCACAAGTGGAAAAAAATTCTCTAATCCACCTGCATTGGTGGCAAGAAGAACCTTACTTTTCTTCCATCCATGGCCTGGGTCACCCTTTTCAACTAATGTGTTGCTAGGAAGGAGATTGTAAACTAAACCAGTCTCATCACAGTTGTAGATGTTTGAGACTGATAATCATTTATGATTTCTGATAGAACCTCTTCCTTACAGTGTTGCATGTGATATCATCCACTTGCTGCAAATTGTTTCTCCTGTGATTCCATGACAATCTTTAAATCCTTGCAACCATCCTTAGTTGTAGGCTGCCATTTGTCTTGCTTGCAATTTTGTACTCTTCTTTTCCGTCTGATATTATTTATTTTTGCAATTTGATGCCATGCTATAAGCCATTTTACTTTAAATATTTGTATGTATCATTAGACACATCACATTTGACACTTTCAGCTCACAATGGCTGTCACCGCAAAGAATTATGGTAGCGTGATCAGACCTTGTTTCTGTTGGATCTATATGAGCAGCTGCAAGATCCAACTTCCCTTGCAGCTGTTGATGAATAAGTTGTGAAGCGTAACAATTCTAAATAAAAGTAATGAATGACTATTGTATAAAGTAGCTGATATAAGAGATACTGTAGAAATAGGACATGCTATTAAATACATAGTTTTTTTTAAAAAAATAAAACCATTTGGTCAATTTTTATTTGTTTTACATACCCAGTCCTTGAGGTGAAATAAAAAATGAACCGGCATTGTAACTTGTTTCTTAAGTTAGTCCAACTGCACTGCTTTATGGCATGTATGCACTCAAACCCATGGTCCCTCATACATGAAATACCACCATGCCATGCTAAAATATTGTGTACTATATTTCACACTAATATGCACTACATATTTTTTTGACGACCTTCACACCATTCCATAGCTAATTGTTTTCCTAGTTCCTACAGATTTATAAATTGCACAGCTTGACCCAGGCCTTGACTGCACGCCAAAGAGCAGTTAAGTTACTCATAGGGTATGCATGCACTATGCAGTAGACCTCAGTATTGAAGGAAAACTATCTTAAGGACTGAATGAAGTGAGACCAACCACAAACACTTGTGCTATGACCTACACCCACTGAGGTATTGGTTATCAGTATATCACTCTTCCAGCATGGCTCAAAGTGTGTTGTTGAGTGTGCATTGGTACCGCAACTCAGAAGAGTAGAGTTGAAACAGCCTGTCCTAGCCCAGACATCACCAAGTTGATTTTGTGCTAAAGCAAACAGGCTTGCTTTGTACGCTACATTGAGTAAACATGCGACAGGTTAGAGATGGGCTTCTAACAGCAGTGGCATATCTCCCATTCCTTGCACAGTGAGTTGTGTCAGTTTATATAGTTGGGAACAGAAAGCAATCTAACAATGGCATTGACTCCTTCCTGCCTAACATAGAAATTGGCCTGCATTGAGGGAGTTTCAGTATTTTGTAATGGTTCAAGTATTATATATGTTGTAGTTTGCTTGAATTGATATTATTTATTTGCCAAGATGTCTGTATATATTCACTGCTATAAATGTGAAACATTTTTTTCAAATTGTGGTAGATACCAAAAATTACCAAGAAGCCTGTTCATATTCACTGCTATAAATGTGAAAGTTTCAAATTAATTCTCACACTGTTAGCGTTATAATGCATTTACAATGGTATTGAGCAACTTATTGTTTAACTATGCTTATAGATACTATAATAATGATTGTCATTTTTTTGCAAATGTTTATGTTATGACTACCAAACTATGAAAATATGAGTATATTTACTTAAAAAATGTCAAAAAGAGGCTATAATAGAGCAATTATTCTAACATTCATGAATCTACAATAGGTATATTAACCTATGAATGTTAGATTATATATTTCAAATACAAAATGTTAAATATTGCCACTGCAGGAATGACTTTATGTGTAGTTGAAGGTTATGCAGTGCACAGTAAGTGATTCAGTCTGCTTTACTCGAAGAGCAACTATATAATGACACCCCATCTAGCCGCAGCTATTATCTCAAGTTATTATGAAAATAATTTTTATTTAGTTGTATCAACTGTAGCTGTTGCAGAAGGGATTTCTGCTTTGATGCAAGTAAAAATACTTGCAGTATTGGTGTTCGTTTCGTTAAACACCTGGTTATCACTGTTAATTAGTTTCATTTTCTTATTATGGACTAGCCACTTATTCATTCAGCACTGTAAGCCAGTGGTAAAAGCAAATAATGAAACACATTAGTCATTTTCTGCACACTTTTGTTATGCTCTTGATTTATTGGTCCGTGTAATGACCTACTCATATAATAAAACTTACTGCTGTTCAGGCTACTTCAATACTGTAATATATATATTTCAAATTGAACGAGAGAACTACAATATAGTCAGAGAATAGAACTAGTACATAGATGAAGAAATCAGCACCAAATCTTATGTTGGTTATTATACCTATGTCACATGGGGAGTGGGAGGAGGTTAGAGGATAACAGTTTTTTTTTTCTTCCTACCATTTTTATTGATTCACATATTCTATTATATAGTGTAATATAACATGTTTGGTTTGCTCATCCATGCTGTTGATACACTGGTTGGCTGGCTGGAGCAATGGCACAGCAATGACAGGATCCCTACAGTTTCCATATAGAAGTACCCCAACAAATGAATCAGGAACCTCGACCTCAACCACCCAATCATCCTGGACAACCGGCCAAAGTCGAATGAGAGAGTCACTATGAGCATCATTTATCCCTGCCACACTGTACTGAGCACTATTGCTAATATTTCCAACCCTGAAAGAAACCCAAGAGGGATGAAAGATGAGTGAAATGTTACTGGAAATGACGTGTAGGGATAGGAAATTCAGGGGATGAAAGAAACCTGCCCAGCAGGCGAGCCAAGGGATTGGACCTCCAACCTCCCAAATGTGGGCCACAGATGAAACTTTGTAAGTCATCCCACACAGTATAGTCAGTGAACTGCTTGACATTATTGTAGTTTGCTATATGGGAATCTACAATTTCATTAATAATTCACATTGCTATTTTCAGAAATTAAAATAATGTAATCAAAAGTTGGAAAAATGGCTCACAGGGGATTTAAAAAAGAAGCACAATGCTATCCTACCTCACCTTGAGCCCTGTCTTTACCAGTGAAAGAAACAAAGCCATAAATCTTAGCAAAATGAAGTAAAATGTGTAAACTGCATTAACTTGAGTGTAACAACAGATATGGCCAGTGATTATATCATGGTAACCTGCAGCAATTCAAATTTGAGTATCATGATTAGGATGATGTTATACACAGTGGAGCCCTGTCAGAAGCTGTAAGGTGGCAGCCTCATCAATTGACTTACTGTACACGACCTTCATAATGTGGCCAGGAACATTTTAATTACTGCTATAATCAAGAGAATAGATGGACTGATTATCATATACAGACCTTAGCGGTGCATAGGAATAGGAAGATCCAAAAGATGGAACAATTATTAATGGTGACATTGAACATGAGAGAACTTATAAAGAGGTGGAGTCACAGTATGAATTAAGAGGAATGAAGATTTAGGTCTTGTAACAGAGACTAAGGGAAAAAATTTGATGTGTTCCATTCACATGACTTTCTCTACCTCTCAGCAACAAATTATTGTTAAAAAATGTATGCTTCTGTTTACTTCATGGTAATCTAGAAAAAATTACTTGCTTCCTTTTAAGTAGAAGAGAAATAAGGGAATACCATAGGTTTAAGTGATAGTCAAAGCTGGTTTCTCTGTGACTGAAGTTCCTTTGTTTGTATGGGTAGGAGTTGACAAATTCCTGTATGAGAAAAGTTAAGTTTTTCAAAGCTGAAACCAAAAACAAGGAATATCTCTAAAATGATCAACTCCACGAAAAAAATGTATATAACATAAATGTATGCTGCACTGACAATGTTTTGTGTGGTAAGTTTTTGTCCATCTCTTACGGTTTAGCAGTTATACAAAATTCATCCAGAATAAAGTCTTCAGAGGCTATTCCCAGAAAATTCAAGATATACATTTTATTTGGCAAGTAAATATCTTAAATATAAGAGATTTTAATCAAAATCATTAGAGCCATTTTTGACAAAATAAAAATTTCCGAAGAAATTTCCATGTAAAGGGTGGTTGAAAATCTTTGTGTCGTATCCTTGAAAGATACCAAACTTAAATACCAAGTTTGGTATTTAACAGTCTTTTTGTTTTTGAGCTATGCTGTCTACAAACACACACACACAGACCTTTTTGTAAAAATGCTTTTTTTTTTTTTATTCAGGGGGATCCAACACATGTATTTCCGGTGAAATCTCAGTATCAAATTTTTGGATGGAATACAATACCTTCTCTATACACTATGTACTTAGTATGTGTAGAGAAAGTAAAAAACTGAAAGGAGCAACAGAATATAAGGATTATGTTCTTTTGTATAATGGTATCTCCTAAAATAAAAATCTGATATGTTCCATTCATATGACTTTCTGTGTAGCTCTGTAACAAATTATTGTTAGAAGTCTTATTCTTCTATCTGCTTCATGGTAATCGAGATAAACATTAGCATTCCTTGTAAATAAAAGCAAAATAAGGGGGTACACTAGGCTAAGGTGATAGTCCAATCTTCTAAAAGATGGTTGCTATGTGATTGAAATTTGTTTCTGTGTGAGTTGACAAATTCCTGTATGAGAAAAGATTAAGAATTTTAAACTAATACCAACGCGGAATATGTTGGAAATGGTCAATTCCACAAAAAAAAAAAAAATGTGTACATAATTGTGTGTTTTAGAGAGTTGTGCTTTTTTTGTGCAGTAAGTTTATGTCTATCTTTTATAAGCCATCCAGAATAAAGTAGTCTTCCCAGAAAATTCAAGAAACACATTTTATTTGTCTGTAAATATCTTTAATATACAGTATTTTAATCAAAATAAATAGAGCTATTTTTGAGAAAATGAAAAATTTTCCATGTAATTTAGTGTGGGGGAATTTTCCTCAAACTCTTTGTTTCAAATCCTTGGAAGATACTAAACTTATATCAAACTGATCTTTTATAGAATTTTCATTTTTGAGTTATTGTGTTCACACCACTCGGACCTTTATCTAAAACTTGCTTCATTTTTTTTTGTTCAGGGGGTTTCAAAACATGTATTCCTGGTGAAATTTTGGATCAATATTTTTGGTGGAATACAATATCTTATGCAACAGTCCGTGTAGAGAAAGTTAAAAAGCATTATCAAGAATGGCCATATTAATAAAGAAACATTGAAGAACAGAAAGCACAGTTTTAACTTTATAAGCAATTGAATGTTAAATATTCGGGGCTTTATGACTAAATTACATTCAGATGTGTGGTTGATTTAAAATAGCTAAAGCCCAATTTGTAAGCATAATCAAATGGTGAAATAAGCAAGCACGAAAAATGAGTCAAATAAGCAAATAAAAATTAAATCATAAATATGTTGTTTCATAGAATTCTTACCTTACATAAGTTGTTACAATACACGAGGAAGGTCATCTTGAGATTTTCTTGTGTGAAGCTTCTATCTTGTCAGTGAAGAATGTCTTATACAGTGAAAAGGATCTCTCAACGTCAAATAGCATTACAGGAACATGTGAAAAGCATCACAGTTCTTCTTGAGTGAAATCCTCTTCGACATACGTTTCTGTACCAGAAAGCTTTTTAGAAATTTTACAGTGTTTCATAACCAGGGGTTTTCGTTAATACCCTACTGAGTTTCTCAAAGGCAGTTTTAGTAATACTGTGAGTTTCTGAAGACGTTACTGAAATTTCATCTATCGAAGAAAGTGAATGTTCCAAGGTATTATTTTGAGCTTCCAACTATGCTATAATAGTAGGTATTTTGGAGAAACGATTATGGATATACTCTTATCTTATCTTGGATGCCAATATTAGCAAAACATTCGTGTGCTGCTACAATGTTGGCTGCATCTTCTGCATCGAAGGAGCACAACACTTTTTACTTCACTAAAATGTCCTGCATAGTATGATACAGCCTTTAACCGCGAACCGAATCAGGTTAAAACCGGCTGAGGTGGTCAAGATAAATTTGAAAGGACTTCATGAAAATTTTTAACTCTAATCGGCGACTTTAGAAACACTTTCTTCACGCTGGAGACAAGACGTCTTTATATTGGCTCCTAATTGTTCCAGCTATACAACATAAAGCATGAGCAAGACATGTCACGTGAACAAACTTAGGATAAAGGGCTATTAATCCAGTACCTGCTTTAACAATATATGGAGCAGCATCACTAAGAAATAACAGTACATTGTCATACAGATAACTAATGAGTCATTGAAAAATTTTGCAATAGTGGAATGATTTACTCGGTCAAGTAAAGAGGATAAGATCTACTTCCTGCTTTCATAACACCAACTACAGCACTAAATACACATTGTCCTACTGCATCTGTGGTTTCATCAATAAAAATCAATATTTTTTCGTGCTTTAGTTGATTCCGAATATGACAAATTATGACTTGAAAACACTGTTACAAATCGTTTTTTCGCAATGTAGATTCGTCCGGCACCCTTCCGTTTGAGTATTTTTCTAAAAATTCCCGAAGCTGCTCATTATTTAATTTCCACAATGGAATGTTCAAACTTACTAATACTAATAACAAGTCTCTGAAAAATGTATCACTTGAACTCGATTGTTCAGTTACAGTGCTGCAATATTAGTTGCTGCTGTAACTTAGATTTCTTCTTAACCCTCTCCCCTGCTGTACAATGTCATATTTTTGCTTTATAGAAACACTTTTTTCGCACACCAAACAAAATAAGACTTACCGTTTTCGCTAAATATCACTTCCAAACTCGTTTACTTATTTGTGCAATAAAGCGATTGAGATGTTTTTGTAGGTGGCATTTCTTAATTTACATGACCGATCATATATAATTATAACATATTATTAATAACATATTTCTTATGTCTAACTCTTACAGTTTACTAGTTACGCAAAAGTCATCCAGAATGAAAAGGTCTTCAGAGAGCATTCCTAGAAAATAGAAGATATACATTTTATTTATTATGAAAATAACTAATATAAAGTATTTTAATCAAAATCATTAGTCATTTTTGAGAAAATCAAAACATTCGAAAATTTTTCCATGTGAAGGGTAATTTGAGGTGGGGGGATTTTTCTGAAAATCTTAGTGTTGTATCCTTGGAAGATATTAAACTTAAATACCAGTTTTGTATTTTATATCATTTTCATTTTTAACTATGCTGTTCTCACACATACTCAGACCTTTTTCTAAAAATGTTTTTTATTTAGGGGATCTCAAAACATGTTTTATAAAATTTTGGTACATAATATGTGAAGAGAAAGTAAAAAAGGAAAACAAATGACTAACACTTAAGGGGAAATTGTCTATTAAATACTGCCTATACAAGATGTGCTAAGATCCTTACATGAAGATTGAGCATATTGAAGAGTGCTTATTGTCAGAAGAACAGAGGATTTCCTAAAGAAAGAATCATGTTCAGATTGTACATTTGTCATGGAATGACTAATTCAGAAGAGAATATTATTTACCTAGAGGTAAGCTATTTTAGACTATGAGAAAGGTTTCAACAGAATGTTACAAACAAAACTGTGGAAAATAATGTTCAACATAGGTATCCAAGAACACTTGGTAAAACTAACACAAAGTTTATATTTTAACGTGGAGGATGTTATTTACAATGGAGGCCTAGTTAACAAATAAAAATCAATAACCAATCAAGGAATTAAACAGGCATGTCTTGTTTTTCCTACACTATTTGGTCTGTCTCTTTGATATCTATCAAAGAATGGCAAGCTAAAATAAGTAACTTTAAGATAAATGGAAATATTAATACTATTTTATATGTAGATAACCAAACGATATTAAAGGACTCGGAAGAAAATTTACAAATACAAATTTACTCAACAAATTATATGAAACAATTACAGAGTATAACTTTAAAAATATCAGAAACAAAAACTAAAGTGATGGCCTTTTGGGGGAAGACCAACTTGAAATTAGCTAATACTTGTTTAACAGTAGAACAGTTAAATAATTTTAATTATGTATGGTATTTGTCTTATAGGAAAAACATAAATATAAAAATCCAATGTGATAGATTCACATGACTTTCTCTGCTTTATCATATAAAAGCTTATTGTTCTGTCTAACTTTTGCTAATTGAAATAATATTAGTGGAAATGGTCTGATTTCTTACACTAGGCTAAAGCTAAGATCTTCATCACTATGTGAGAACATTAAAATTCAGTTCTCTTTGCATGGCTGGGAGAATAAAAGTGAATGGCAAGAAAATTATAACTATGGAAAATTTAAACCAATAACGAAAAAAAAAAACAGGCATTAAACACTACAAAAAAAAAACCCACAACAAAACAACAAGAAGAAATGCTTCGGAAATGGTTAACTCCATAAAAATGTATTGAATTGTCAGCTTTAATGAGACCTACATTTTCTATGTAGGTAAGAGATTTTGTCTGTCTCAGGTTACCAATTTTGCAAAAATCATTCAGCTCAAATAGAACTTCAGAAGCTATTCCCAAAAATTCAAGATATGACATAAATAAATGTCATTTTAATCAAAACATGAACTATTTTTGATAAACAGTTTTAAAAAAAAATGTTTCATGTAAAGGATAGTTTGGGGTGCAGGGATTTCCTTGAAAAACTTTGTTGCATCCTTGGAAAATGCTAAACTTTAAAATCAAGTTTGGTATTTATAAAAACTTTGTTTTTTAGTAATGCTGTTCAAAGACACACACTCTCTCTCTCTCTCTCTCTCTCTCTCTCTCTCTCTCTCTCTCTCTCTCTCTCTCTCTCGTACACATGTGCAAACACACCTTTTTCTAAAACGACCTATTCTGCAAACAAACTAGTCTTACAAAAGAATAACAATTTTTGAAAAAATGTCCATGTAAAGAATAATTTGGGATGGGGAGATATCTTGAGAAACATGTCATATCTTGAAAGAAGTGAAGTTAAATACCAAGCTTGACATTTAACTCACTTTTTATTTTTGAGTTATGGTGTACATGCACACATGGTTTTTATTCTAAGGATATAATTTTAGGGATAGTCTCTTTAAGAAATTTAAGTAAGTATATTTAATTTTGGGCAAAAATTCTTTTTTTTTTGGGATGAAGGGACAATCCAATTCACCCTGCATCAACCAATCAATTCACCCCTCATTAACCAATCCCATCATTTTCTATATTGTAAAATTTTGTCTCTCTCATTCGTTTACCATAATTTTTCATTTAGAATGAAGAGAACTTATCAGGATATCCTGGAAAATTCAAGATTTACATTTTATTGGTCCTGCAAATTTCTTAAAACATTTTAATCAAAATCATTACAGCCTGAGAGATAAACAAATTATGAATATTCTTCCTTGTGAAGAGTGATTGGGAGTGGGGAATATTCTTAGAGATTTTCTTGCAGGACACTTCTCTTATATACCAAGTTTGGTAATTAACTCATGTTTCTTCTTTCCATATTTATAGTTTTGGTAATCATTGTACTTTCTCTTCAAAGTCTCCTCTTCTTTGAAATTTTCTGCTCAAATGATTTACTTTGTGTTACTATGCTGAAGTAAGACTTCTAATTGTGAAAATTCAAGTTTTGGACAAGTAAATCTGATTCAAAGATATGTTTTAAACCACCTTTTACAGATACCTGCTGCAAGAATTTTTAGACCTTAAAATATGGATTTATTTTCCCCTTTTGCATTTTTTACACACAAGTGTAATTGATCACTTTCCATGCTGATATATTTCTTTGAAGCTCCTCTGAAGGAAATGCACTTTGATTGTGATGTGGTACTCTAAATTATTGAGCCAGGGATACCAAATGCAGAAAATTCCAGATATTGGCAATCTACAATGGCCTTAGTCAACTTAGCCAATGATAATATATCTTCCGTGATTGCAGATTTATAGCCTTGGCAGCCACTTGGGTTCATGATAATGGTCATCAAAGTTCTATCCAGTCATAGGATATCATTGTCAAAATATTAGATTTGAAGTAAATATTAGAAAAAACAAAGGTTAGGATTCCATTTTCATGTCCAACTTCTCCATTACAGGATCCATTTTCATCTTAATTTGAGCTAGAAAAGCTTTCACATCTCCATTTTTGCATTCAATCCCACTCCTAACACCAGGTAACAAAATCTCTATTTCAAATACTGATGTTACAAATTGTCTTTATTCCAACATTAAAGAACAAGTTTAACCAATTCAATTAAATTTTATTGCGTTCAATAGACTATTACAAATAGTGTCTGACATTGTCAATTTATATTTAAATCATATAATAAATAGAAGTTGTATACCAGGGGCGGCTCGTCCTTACGTGCTGAAGAGCTGCAGCACGCTACTTTTTTTTCTTCTAAATTACATAACAGACATGCTGAAGGACCATGTAACAAACATAACACATTATGGTAGTAATAAGAAAGGCAGCACTGCCAATGACGAACTCTCGAAGCAAGGTAAACACGCAAGTTTAGCTAATGGAATGCATCCACGTGCTCAAAGCGATCAAGCACGGTAGGTGAATATTGCGCTTGCGTAGAACCTTCCCCTCTTACCCCCCCTGACGGTCGCTGTCCCATCGTTTTCGCACTGCTACGTGCTGCGTTTGGCTAAAGCACGGAATCAATGAAATCGCTACGAGTGTTAGTTCTTTTCCTTATAATCGTTTTGGCAGCAGACGAAACAGCCCTGCCACACTCACCTAAGTGCCACACTAAACATCAGAATTTAGTGAAATTAATTAAAGCGTATTACAACGTTTTATTTTAGTTATAATAACTAATTATATCTTTGTGATACAAACTGAGCCATAAAAGGACTATTATCTCCATACCTTATTCACATTGGAACGTACAGAACATTGTTTGTTATATTGTTTGTTAACATTGGTAACCATAAGTTCATATTGGCGCAATGTGTTACTTCCGCAAATGTGAAATCTAACAGGCCCACGTGTATCACATTGAAACAAAGTGTTCTGTTGTGTAAATGTTATTCAGTGTCAGTTTTCAGTTTATTTCCAACTGTGATCGCACTTTATTATATTTCAGTATCATTCAGTGTAGGTTTGTGTTACTTTCATAGGTAAGAAAACTTTAGTCATACATAATGAATATAGTTGATGAGCTGTTAAAAACTCCCTTTTCAAGGCGATCGTTAGATGAAAAGATCAGGATAAAAAATTTAGGGCGACCTACTCCTGATCTAAAAATTGAACAGAAAGCAAAAGGAAGTAAAAATTCTATTTACACAAGAAAGTTTAACACAAATATATATGACAACAGTGACTGGATCTGTGGTTGTGAAATCAGAAACGCGCTCTTTTGCTTTCCTTGCCTCTTGTTTGGAAGTACAGATTCGTGGTCTACGACTGGTGTTAAAGATCTAGGTCATGTTAATGAATATATAAAAAAACATTCAAATAGCAAGAAGCATATGAAAAACTCGCTTGACTTCTCAATGCTTGGAGGTGTAAATATTGCAACGCAGCTAAGCAGGGCATATCAAGATGCTACACAAAAACATAATGAACAGGTTGAGAAAAATAGATACAGATTATCCAGGATAATAGACTGCATCAAATTTTGTGGGGCCTTTGAGCTTGCTTTGCGTGGACATGATGAGACGGAAACGTCAGATAATCCCGGCGTGTTTTTAGGCCTTATAAATCTATTGGGCAGTATAGACAGTGCGATGAAAGAGCATACCGAAAGCAATAAGGTGTTCAAAGGATTATCTAAGACCATCCAGAATGAGCTACTTGATTGCATGTTGGAAGTGTGCCACGAAGAAATTGAAAGAGAAATGAAGGAGGCAGCCTATGTTGCTATCATGGCAGACGAAACCACTGATATCACTGAAAAAATTCAGTTGGCATTAATTTTTAGATATGAAAGGAACGGCTTTATTTATGAACGGTTTTGGGGATTTTTTAATCCATCTGATCAGACCGCTAATTCTATTGCCGGTTGTATTTTGAAAGAAGTGGACACCCTTTTTAAGGATGATCGCCATAAAATCATCGCCCAGACTTATGACGGTGCGTCTGTAATGAGCGGCAACACAGGAGGCGTGCAGATCAAGGTGAAAGAACACTATCCTCTCGCACAGTATGTACATTGTTACGCCCATCAATTAAATCTGGTTATGGAGAAAGCAGCTTCTCAAAATCAGTCCGCCAGAATATTCTTCTGCAGTCTCTCAGCTTTTCCAGCATTTTTTTCAAGATCTCCACAGCGTTTAGCAGCATTGGAAGCAACTGTTGCTCGAAGAGTTCCTCGAGGATCTGCAACAAGATGGAATTTCAAGTCTAGGACTGTTAACACCGTATATGAACACAGAGAATCTCTGATCGATTGTTTTGACGAATTAGAACAATCTTTATCAGATAGGACAGTGCAAGAAGCTCGTGGCCTGCGGCATAATTTGGAGGATGGAGAATTTAATTTCTGGCTTGCTTTTTTTCAGAAAATAATGCCACATGTAGACATTTTGTATAATCAGCTACAAGCAAGACAGATGGATGCAGTGAAGGCAAAAAATGCAGTCCAATCTTTTGCCAAAGCAATTGATGCCGTGCGAAGTAGAACGGATGATATAGCACACCAGATTCAGACATCTAATGTCCACGTTACAAAAAGACGTTGTAGGGAAACTAACTTAGGAGTAGATGCCAAGGAAGTATGTGACCGAATAATATCGGAGGTACACAGCCGCTTTGAGTCCACAGAACATCTTGATGCTGCAAAACTATTGGATGCAAAAAACTTTGAATTATTTTCTCAAGTTTTTCCTGAAACAGAACTCGGCATTGTCTGTGATCGATACAAAGATCTCGACAAAAACAAGCTCCGAACCGAACTTAGCATTTTATATGAGCATCCGGAATTCAGGAAAGTAGAAGGTGCTCTTCCACTCTTGCAGTTGACACTAAAAAATAATCTGCAAAAAACTTTTAGTGAAGTGACAAAGGTTTTAAGAATTGTTGTGACTATTCCCATGTCAACTGCAGAACCAGAACGATGTTTCTCCTCTTTGAAGAGGATAAAAACCTTTCTGAGGAACACCATGTGTCAGGATCGCCTTACCTCTCTGGCCATGCTATCCATAGAGAAGAAATTCGTTACAAATATCAGGGATTTCAACGTCAGAGTGATGGACAAATTCTGCATGAAAAAACATCGGCGTATGGACTTCATTTTTCGAAACTAGGTGAGTTGCATGCATTTTTTTTCCCCCGTGCAGCACGCTACTTGTTTTAGGCACGAGCCGCCACTGTTGTATACATACAAATTACAAACAAATACTGAGTAATAAAAATATTTATACTTAATCTTTACAATAAGAATGTATCTTTACAAATATTTGTCTATATTGTAAAATTCACAATTAATTAAATAGCCTTTTAGCTGCTTAGTGAATAAAGTACCTGTATATGCTTAATTGCAGCTGGTAATTTATTATAAAATGTTTTTCCAATTACTAATGGGATTTTATCAAAAAACTTCTTTCTTTTTCCATGCCTATACATATTATCTTTAGCTCTCATGTCATATCCATATACCTACATTGCTATTAGTTTTTATTTGTGATTTACTTCTTACTAAAATAATAATCCTAAAAATATATAATGAAACCATGGTTAAAATTCCTTCAGTTTTAAAAGCTTCCCTACAGGAATCCCTGAATTGTAATGAACACATAATTCTTATACACCTCTTTTATAATATTAATAAAAGTTTTAAATTGTCTTTACATGTTATACCCCATAATTAAATACCGTAATTCAATCCCTTGCTGCTAAAATGTTTATTCAACTGCTTCAGTTGTCGCTTTAATCCAAGTGTCCTCTCCAAAGTTGCTGTCTAAAATGCTGCAGGCCTGGTTGCCCCTCCTCCCCACCTTTTTTTATACCTCCTGGTACATAACAAGACGTTTCCAGAAGCAACTCTAATTGTACATGAACATTACATGCAAGTGTGAATTTGCAGGGCTTTGTCATCTGGCTGCTTTTTATGCACACCTGTGACAATGAGGTCAAGCTATGGAAAGTACAACAATCCAGGGTGGTAAAACATAGACACATGGATTTGGCAGTCACAATATAGAATCTTAGACTAAGCTAAAAGGCACCATCCTTGCATTAAAAATGGAAATAAGTATATACACATATAAATGAAAGGAAACAATCACGGAAATGACTTAAACTTTGGGAGTAAAAGATCAAAGACGCAAAACTATCAGCAAAAAATGTATTAATCTAATCAACTAAGGTCTACTCAAGTAGTGGAACATGTAGAAAGTTTAAGAAATAATAACAATAAAAAAACACACTTGTCTAATATAGAATTGGACACTGAGAGCCACATAGTTAAAGAGCATCCATAAATATGACTCAATTTTATTTTTACTTTAAGGATTTTATACAAAAAAAAATTCCATCAACTTCCACCAAGACTGAACCTGCTATCTAGGTAAGATGCTAGCATAATAATACTAATATTAATAATAATAATACAAATAATAATAATTATAATAATAATAACAACAATAATAATAATAAATAAAACAATTTGCATTTATTGGAAAACACTGCGTACACAGTTTCTGTCATTGTCAGTTACATACAATATTTACAGTTTATAATATTTACAAGTATATTGCTATGCTACAGTTAATTCATCTAAACTGCACAGTGTTCCCAAATGAATATAGGGGTTTTAATGTTTTGTAGTACCTACAGTTTGTAGCGTGTAGTTATGCATGCTATATCAAATGAAAGAGCAACTCAAGCAGTTTTGATAACACATGCATTGGTTGGTTTCATTTGTTTAGACTGTCTGCTGTTACAAAGCACTAATGTCAAAATGGTGACTATGGAGCAAAAGATATTGTGTGTTTTAGAGTTTCATACGACTAAATCTTCTATTACAGTGCAATGAGTTCAATTGCGATCCTCCAAATGACAAACAACATCCATAGATGGTATGCTCAGTTTAAAACCAATGTGTGCAAGGGAAGAGCATGGGACAACCAGGATTGACTGCAGAACGTGTTGAACGGGTAGGAGAATCTTTCATGCGTAGCCACGAGAAATCTGTTCAAAAGGCTAATCGTGAATTAGTAATGCACCAATGTCTGTATGGAAATTTTTTTGGAAACACTTATAACTACGTCCTTATCATTTGCAGAGTTACTACAAGCTCTAAAGCCTACAAACTATGCTTTACGTACCAACTTTACAACTGCATTGCTGCATGACAATGACAAATTTTTTAGATCTTATCGTCTTCAGTGATGAATCAACATTCCACCTAAGTGGCTATGTGAATGCTCATAATGTTTGGATCTGGGAGTCACAAAACCCCAAAGAGTTTGTACAGTTGCACCATGACTCCCCTAAATTGAATGTTTTTTGTGCAATATCCCAACGTAAAATTTCTGGGACATTCTTTTTTGATGAGGCAACTGTAACTGGTGCTTCAGCAATGGCTCTTTCCACAATTGGAAGAAGATGAACCAGAGAACTTTATTTGGCAGCAAGATGGCTTGCTGGATTGACCAAAAGGGACCAAATGAAAGAGCTTGTTTCGCATGGCCTCCACGTTCCCCAGACTTTATGCCATACAATTTCTACCTTTGGGGATTCATAAAGGATCAAATGTACGTCCTTCTGCTACAGCTGACCTTAAGACAGAGGATTGTAAGAGCTGTTGTAACAATTACTCAAGACACACTAATCAAGGTTTGGGAAGAACTTGCGTGAATGGTGCACACATGGTGCACACATTGAAAATTTGTAAAAAATACTATTTTGAGTTGCTCTTTTATTGATATATCATTCATGACTATATGTTAAAAACTGTAAATACTACAAAATATTAAAACCCTTATATTCATTTGGGAACACCTGTATATAGAGCCTTACTTATTAAATACAATTTAAGCTTACATTTAAATGTAAGAGTTCCACTAAGTTGCTTTATAGATTCTAGTAATTTATTTAATAGAAACAAACCCATTACATAGGATCCCTATAGCAAATATCAATTCTAAAACCTTGCCTATAAAAGTCTTCATTATATTTTGTATTATAGTGATGAACGTTGTTGTTGGTAATCACTAAACAATGGAGGGTATTCCAGTAAATGTTTGAAAGAATAAGTTAACCTGGGCATACCAGGCTGCCATTCATTTTTACTTTCTTAAACCCATACAATGTCCATGGTAGGTAGAGAAGGTATTGCATTCCTCCTAAAATTTGATACCAAGAATTCATGTTTTGAGGACCTTGAATCCAAAACCAGCATTTTTAGATAAAGGTCTTTTGCATATATTTCTGTCTATGAACAAAATAACTCAAAAATAAAAAGTTGGTTAAGTTTCAAATATAATATTTAATTTAACTTCAATTTAAGGATGTGATGAAGATTTTCAGGAAAATCCTCCCACCCCAAACTCCTTTTACATGGATCTTTTTTTAAAGTGTTTTAATTTCTTAAAAATGGCTCTAACAATTTTGGGAATGGCATGTATTAAAGTTATTTACATAACAATGACAAATAAAATGTATATTTTGAATTTTCTGTGAATAGCCTTTGAAGTCTTTTTTATTCTGGATGACTTTTACATAACTAATAGATAAAAATCTTGTTACACAAATAAATATAGATCTTGTTAAAACACACAATTATGTCAAAGAATTACCTTTTTTGTTTTTTGTGGAATTAACAGTTTCTGAGATATTCTTTGCTATTAGTTTCAATTTGAAAATATTTATACTTTCTTCAAATGGAATGTCATCATTTGCTTTTCTTGTTTCCCCACTTACTGAACATGGTATAGAAAGTAAACATTCAAAAGTAATTGTTGCTGTTACCTGAATGCTGCAATTTGATAATTTTAGTCTTAGTTTATACTTGCCCAATAGCCTTACATTTCTTAGGAGACATTATACAAAATTATACAAAAGACACTTTAAAAACAGGACACTACAAAATAAAAATACTAAGAAAGCACTAATCAAAAGCAGTGCTCATAAATACTATAGTTTGTAATGGTTTCTCGTGAATGTAGCCATCATCCATGTAGTTACTTTCGGTTGCTTCATTGCTCATTATAGAGAAGATAGTTTAGAAGTGTTACTATAACCAAGACAACAAAAGAAAAGGCAAAACTATACAGAATAAATAATATCTATATGAAATTGAAGAAGAATAAAGAGTGATAGTGTGTTGTTTGATGCTGCTGTCATTTTTAAGGATTTGATATCACTGAACATGTAAATAAACTTACTATACAATATTTTATTGCCACAGTTAAGAGTACAGTTTGTTGATTATTGATTCCTTCATTTGTTTTCTCTAAAGAAGAAACATGGGAAACAAAAACTTTAAAAGACAATACATCATGTACTGAGTACAATTTAAAGTAATACAATTTTAAAATAAATAATTTGACTGTCTCTAGTAAGTACCCATATCATCCCCCCCTGCCTTCTCTGTGTCACAGCTACTTGTTGAACTGTACTGGAAATCGTACCCTTGACCTGCTTTCATAATTATTAATTTTCTGCCTTAAAGCAGTAAACTTGTTTCTTCTAATTCTTTAAACCTAAGAAAAAGATCTTGAACAGAAAGATTAGGTGTTATGCATGCTGTAGATTGAACAGATACGAGGGGCATACTGAAAGTCATGAGCAACACTGTTTTACAATCTTAATATTTATTTTTAAGCCAAACCAAATACATCATCATAATCTACAGACTTTCTTTCACTTTCCAACATAGTCTCCATTGTTTTGCACACATTTTTCCCATCGTTCTACAAGTTTGAAAATGCCCTTGTGATAGAACTCCGTTCCAGCTGCCCGCAGACCCTGACGCACTGCTTTCCGAATATCCTCCAGCGTCTCGTAGCGTTGGCCACGCATCTGCTCCTTCACAGAACCGAAAAGATGGTAGTCGGAGGGTGCCAAATCGGGACTGTAGGGAGGATGTGGAAGAGTTTCCCACCCTAATGCCCTGATCTTCTCCATAGTGGCACGGGCAGTATGCGGACGCGCATTATCCTGTTGAAGGACGATCCTCTTTCCAGGGCGTTTATCACGCAAAGCCCGACGGAGCTTCAGAAGTGGGCAGAATTTATGGTTTGTCCAGGTTCAAGAAAGTCAACCAGAATGCAACCTTGTGCATCCCAAAAGACACTTCCCATAACTTTTCCTACAGACTGCACTGTCTTCGCTTTCTTCTTCGATTGTGAGTTCAAGTGGTGCCATTCCATACTCTGACGTTTCGTTTCTGGCTCATAGTGATGGAACCAGCTCTCATCTCCAGTCACAATACACATCAAAAATTCATCACCTTCATTATGAAATCTCTGAAGAAGGTTTTGTGCAATGGTTCTTCTCTGAAGTTTGTGGTCTTCAGTCAATAAACGGGGGACCCAACGGGCACAGACCTTTCGATAACCCAAGCTATGGATCATTTCTTGCACTGCACTATGTCCTATTCCAAGTTGCGCAGCAATTTCATTCACAGTGAAACGCCTATCTCCTGTAATGAGCTCATCAACTCTTTCCTTGTTTCGTTCTGTAGAGGCAGTTCGAGGACGCCCGCTACGAGGCGCATTTTGCAGACTCGTGTTTCCATCTTTGAAATGTTTCACCCATCTTCTAACACCGCTGGCACCCATGCAGACACCTCCATACGCACGTTGAAGTCTGAGATGAATTTCAGGAGCAGATTTTCCTTCTTTCACAAGGAATTCAATGACAGCACGCTGTCGAAACGAAACATCAATGTCAGCCATTTTTCAAACACGGTCTGTGGTCACGTGATAGAAGCTAATGACGTCACAACATGTCAACATGTGGCTTAAAGTTTGTAGATTACGATCCTGCAATTCGTTTCGTTACATTGTTGAAATTTAAATTTCAGTGACTTTCAGTATGCCCCTCGTATCATCTGCACTTTTTCTACACCTCATATTTCAAACTGCAGTTGGCCATTTGTGCCATTTTCACCTCATTGTCATCAGAAATACTCAAGATACTACTGATTAGTTTACCCAGTCAAAGAGTCTTTAAACTTTATTGGATTTATTTGTACCACCTAACCTAACATCATGCATAATTTTAGATCTCAAAATTCAAGTTTGTTAAAAAGCTTTTTAATCTGGTATTCCTTGCCCTTTTTACATAATGTTAACAGTCTTTCCTTTGCCAATTAATACTTATTACCTTCTTTGATCATTACAAGATCTCAGATGTTTTCAACAAATTTTAATTTCCAATTGAGTAAGAAGAGAATTGAATTTTGTCATCTTATTATTATTTTGGCAATAAGGCCTAGGTCTGACAAAACTAAATGTATGGTTTCTTAACCCAAAATGGAAGTAACTTAACGTTTACCTTATCAACTTCAAAGTTGAGCAGCATATGAGGTGCTTTGGTAGTTTCTGCAGTATCTACATAATGTAAAGAAAAGTTGGAGCCACCAATTTGTGATGTTTTAATGTTTAATAATACTTACCACATAAATAAACTTATTTTGCAATATTTTATTGCACAGTTTTGTATGCTTTGTACACAGTTGATTTTTATCAGCTCCTTCACTTGTCTTCTCCAAAGAAGAAACATAGAAAACAAAGAGGTGTAAAACAAAATACAATATGATATACTAAGTAAAATTTCAACTAATGCAATTTTAAAACAAATAATTTAATTGTCTCTAGTACCCACACTCATGCTCTTATCAAAGTCTTGCATAACACTTCACATTTTGTTAATTTGCCAACCAAATGATTAAAGAATCTTTTTTATGCATCCATCATAAGGCTGAGAGGATATAATGACACGCTATTAATTTGCTATTTCTGTGATATATTGGGAGGCCGTGAATATCTTAGTAACCATTAATATTATATTCGATGATAAGAATTCAGTCAATTTTTGTATTTCCTTATGCTGGTAATGAACATAATACAATGATTATTTGAGAAACATACAGATTGTCTTTGAGCTTTTAGTAGGATCACATAAAATTAAATACATAATCAATCATGTGAAATGAGGCAAAATTTTAAATTCTGAGACAGCAAATTTTCAACACACACACTCTCTGGTAACAAAGATTAATTCATTTGTAATTTGCTTCAATACATAGAATCACCTATTAAGCTGATATAATACACTCCGGTGATCCTGTGTCATAGGTTTATGGCACGTAAAAGAACCTCAAGCCTGATAGAGAGGCCTCTGAACAAAATTAAGTGGTCTTTCAACTCCAGTATAGAATGGAATGCTGAGAACCACAGCAGTTAAAGAGCGTCAATGAATAAAATGCCATTTCATTTTCTCTCCCTCCCCCTCCCTCTCTCTCTCTCATATGCATGCATACATGCACATTGACTTTTATATATAAGGATAATTTAACAGCTGTATACTTAAAGGAGATTCATTAAATATAATTTTAAGCTGATATGCATATTTTTTTGTTTTGGGATTACAAATCATTTCAGCATGTGTTGATAAATTTACCTTACTGCTCTATATGAAACACTAATTTGTTTGTATAACAGCTGGAAGAGAAAATTTCATTTAAGTTCTATTTATAAATGCTCTTTAACTGCTGTGGTTCTCAGTCCCATTCTATATTGAGCATTTAAGACCATTTAATTTTGTTCAGAGGCCTCTTTATCAGGCTTAAGGCTCTTTTATGTGCCATAAACCTATGACACAGGATCACCGGATCGTAATGTATCAGCTTAATAGGTGATTCTATGTATTGAGGGAAATAACGAGTAACATAATATTTTATGCAATTTTTACAGCTTAATTCAAATATTAAAAGCTGAAGTTATGTGTTATTGATAAATAATGCAGAAGCTCAGCTTATCTAAATTTTTCATTATCATTTTTTTTCTTTTTAAGTGCCCAGTTTTACCATTTTAGCATGTTTGTTTGATATAAATAACAATTTTTATTAGGAAGAGGTTGCAACTAAGAACTGAATGTGTTTGTTGCTATGACCTAATATACAGTACAGACAGCTGTAGTGTTAGCCACTGTGAAGAGCATTGTTGATACTGATTGTTGTTTTCTTTTATTGCTTGCTCAAATCAAAAATAAGATACATTAGTTCTCACTTTCTTCAGTTAAATGCTTATGTAAAACCATTTATTTTAATTTAGGATATTCTATGCTTACTTAATTGAAAGCATAAGAACACATTAGAACTTTTCATTTTTTGCACATTAAAATTACAGAATTTATGTGCATGGGCAAATATCTAAATTGAAACAGAAAGTAAGTGCCATTTCGTTCTACCACCCCCTCAACTCTAGTGTCACAGTTCTACACATGTGCACTCAATTCTCTGGTTCATTGTCTGTCCACTGATGCCATTACAGTGTTGTGTTTATAGTTGCAATGATCATTCAAATTTTAAGACAATTTCTGACCCCACTGACTGTGAAGTATGTTCCATAATGTTTTTTTTTTTAACACAAGGAATGTTAAGCCAGCTGAAATTCATTGTCAACTTGTGGAGATGTAATGGTGAGAAAATGAATTGGGCAATTCAAGATGGACGATCTAATGTTCATGATGAAGAGAGAGTGGGTGGCCCTCTGTTGTCACTGATGGTTTATGGTTTGGTTGAACAAATAAATGTTTTGTGATGTGTTTCCACAGAACACAGTGTTCAGCAGTTGCTGTCTTAACTGGCAGCAGCTTTCTTTGACAACATACAAAAGTTTATTCCCCGCTATGACAAATGTCTGAACAATGGTGGCAACTATATCAAAAAATCTTATGTGTTACATTCACATGATTTCTCTACATCTCTGTAACAAATTATTGTTAAAAAGCTTCTTCTATCTACTTCATGCTAATTGAGATAAACAGGAGAAGTTCTTTCTTGTAAGTAGAAGGAAATTAAGGGAAAACACTAGGCTAAAATGATAGTCAAATCTTTTGAAAGCTGGTTACCATGTGGATGAAATCCATTTCTTTGCATTGCCAGGAGCTGACAAATTCCCGTATGTGAAAAATGTTATTTTAAAACTGACACCAATAACAAGGAATACCTAAAAAATGATCAACACCACGCAAAAAATGTATATGACATAAATTGTGTGTTTCCAGAAAAATTCATCCAGAATAAAGAGGTCTTCAGAGACTATTCCCAGAAAATTAAAGATATGCATTTTACTTGTTGTGTAAATATCTTTAATATACAGTATTTTAATCAAATCGTTAGAACTATTGTTCAGAAAATCAACATTTTCGAAAAATTTTCCACGGAAGGGTATTTTGGGGTGGGGGATTTCCTTCAACTTTTTTTTTTATGGTTGGCTTTATGTCCTTTAACCTAGTTGATCATATCGGATGATGAATGAAATTAGTGAAATGATGCTCAAATGATCTCGGGGTCCATAGAGCATACTCAACATTTGTCTTCTTAGGATAAGGGAAAACCCCATAAAAAACCTTATCTAGGTAACTCACCCTAAGCAAGATTTGAACTCACGACCTTTTGAATGTGAGGCAGACACGCTACCACCACACTACCCAGGCAGGCTTCAAAACCTTTGTACCTCATCCTTGCAAAATATTAAACTTATATACCAAGTTCAGTATTTTACCGACTTTTCATCTTCAAGTTATCGTGCGCGTACACACATACAGACTTTTTTCTTAAAATGCTTTTTCTGGATACAGGAATTCTAAAATGTCTATTTCCAGTGAAATCTCTGTATCAAATTTTGGGTGGAATGCAATACCTTCTCTATATACACTATGTATATACTATGTGTAGAGAAAGTAAAAATAGATTAAGGAATGCTTTCATTTAAAAATAAATATTGTTGTGAAAACAAACTTTTTGTTTTTGCCTTTTCTTTCCAAAATGGCACTTACTTTCCAGTCATGCCTTGTATAATTGAACACAGGAGGCTTGCATTTGGGAGGTCATTGTTTTGATTCCCAGCAATTGCCCACTCTGATCATGAGATTTCTTGTGGTTTTCCCCTAGTTACCAAGGCAAGTGCTGGGGTGGTATATACTACCAGGATTCTCCATTCTTTCTTTCAGTACCCTTTTATATTTTAGGCGAGCTCTGAGGTTCTGCAGTGTTGGTGGTGCTAGACAGATGGTGACAGTTACTTGCACTATGTAAAGATTTCTCCCTGTGGAAGCTAGAGTAAGTTGTCTTGCTTGCTAGGGTTGCTGCATTGCTCTCTTGACCATATCTAATGGGTTAAAAGAAAAGGACACATCCTATTCAAATCACACAGATAAATTTTTGGAGGCCCTTACTAAAGATCTGTGCATTTTCCATATTTATGAACAGTATTAGGATACATTATTTAGGTTGAAGAAAGCAATATCAGATTAATTCAGAAGAAAACATGCTCTATCTTATTTTTTTTTTATTTATATCTTTTTTTTTAAAATTTTTCTTGTTTAGTTAGATTGATATTCAAAATTAATTGCCCCATTTTGAGTTTCACTCCTTTCACCACTATAATATTGCTATTATTCTAGCCTATTTGTTAAAGTGTCATTCAACAATAACAACATGACTCACCTTCATGTGTTTTTCTCCTTTTATTATAAATATTTGAACCTATTTGTTTAGGAATTCATTATGTTATTCCCTGGCAAGAAGTGTAAAATTGGAGACTATTTATATGTTTGAAATTATGTTGATCAATTATTGACTTCATCTACATTTGTTCCATTAAACATTAATCAAAGAAAATAACCTTTTAGGTACATTAGCATTATGATTGGGGATCTGAAAAAAATGCTGCTTTTTCAATATCTGGGAACAGGAAGATAGAGACATGGGGCACTTGTCACACAAAGGGAAGAATAATAACATTAGTAGCAAACATGTTACTAGTCAAGCAGTAAGTTATTACCAAAGGGCATTGTGAAGCATACTACAATCATAATATGATGCATATAATCTGCTTTGACTTGCACTTTGTCAATATTCAATATCACCATTACTAGAATGGGAAATCATGAGATTTAAATTCAAATGTTATTCCTATCTATAAAAAATCTGATGTGTTGCATTCACATGACTTTCTCTACATCTCTGCAAAAAATGATTGCTAAATAGCTTATGCTTTCATTTACCTCTTGCTAATCCAGGAAAAAAGCTATCAGAAATAGTCTTATTACTTGCTGCCTTGTAAGTAGAAGAGAAATAAGGGAGTACCATAGTTTAAAGTAATAGTCAAAAGTGGTTGCTATGTGACCAAAGTTCCTTTGTTTGTATGGACAGGAATTGACAAATTCCTGTATGAGAAAAGTATAGGTTTTTCATAGCTGAAACCAAAAGCAAGGAATATCTAAAAAACAATCAACTCCACGAAAAAAAAAAATATATATAATAAATTGTGTTTTTAAAGTTCTCTACATTTGTTGTGTGGTAAGTTTTTGTCCATCTTTTATGGTTTAGCAGATATACAAAATTCACCCAGAATAAAGTACTCTTCAGAGGCTTATCCCAGAAAATTCAAAATATACATTTTATTTGTCAGGTAAATATCTTTAATATGTGATAGTTGAATCAAAATTGTTACAGCCATTTTTTAGTAAATCAAAATTTTCAAAAAAAGTTCCATGTAAAGGGTAGTTTGGGGTGGGGGGATTTTCTCAAAATCTTCGTATCGCATCCCTGGAAGATACTAAACTTATATACCAAGTTTGGCATTTTACCGACTTTTCGTTTTTGAGTTAACGTGTTCACAGACACACACACATGGATCTTTTTCTGAAAATACTTTTTTACTTTCTCTATACTCACTATGTACATAGTGTATAGAGAATGTATTGCACTTCACCAAAAAATTTGATACCGAGATTTCACCGGAAATATATGTTTTAGGGTCCCCTATATCCAAAAAAAGTATTTTCAGAAAAAGGTCCATGTGTGTGTGTGTGTATACGTGTGTCTGTGAACACGATAACTCAAAAACGAAAAGTCGGTAAATACCAGACTTGGTATTTAAGTTTAGTATCTTCCAGGGATGTGACACGAAGATTTTGAGAAAAATCCCCCCACCCCAAACTACCCTTTACATGGAACTTTTTTCGAAAATTTTGATTTTCTAAAAAATGGTTCTAACGATTTTGATTAAAATATTGTATATTAAAGTTATTTACCTGACAAATAAAATGTATATTCTGAATTTTCTGGGAATAGCTTCTGAAGACTACTTTATTCTGGATAAATTTTTCATAACTACTAAACCGTAAGAGATGGACAAAAACTTAACCCATAAAAAATATAGAGCAGGTTCAAACACAATTTATGTTATATACATTTTTTTCGTGGAGTTGATCGTTTTTGAGATATTCCTTTTTCTTGGTTTCAGCTTTGAAAAACATACTTTTCTCATACAGGAATTTGTCAACTCCTGTCAGTACAAACAAAGGAATATCAGTCACATAGCAACCAGCTTTTGGCTTTCACTTTAACAGGAATTCTATGGTGCTCCCTTATTTCGCTTCTACTTACAATAAAGCAAGAAATAAGATTATTTCTGCAAATTTTTCTTGATTAGCATGAAATAAATAAAAGATAAGCTTATTAACAATAATAATTTACAGAAATATAGAGAAAGTCATGTGAATGGAACACATCAGATTTTTTGAGATGTATTGTTCTTTAAATTATGGTTTGGTAAGCTAATATATGCTCTGTTTTTCTTGAGGTTGGGTCTATTCTCTCAGCTTCTGATTATCTATGTAGTACAGTGCAAATAGCCTGTTTGATCTCGCAGCATTACTTATGCAGTGCTGCCAGGAATATTCCTGTGTAACACCCAAATGACAGGTTTTACTTTCTCTACACATACTATGTACATAGTGTATAGAGAAGGTATTGTATCGCACCCAAAAATCGATACCGAGATTTCACCGGAAATAGAACGTTTTAGGGCCCCCTGTATACAAAAAAAGTATTTTCAGAAAAAGGTCTGTGTGTGTGTGTCCGTGAACACAATAACTCAAAAACGAAAAGTTGGTAAAGTACCAAACTTGGTATTTAAGTTTAGTATCTTCCAGGGATGCGACACTAAGACTTTGAGGAAAATTCCCCCACCCTAAACTACCCTTTACATGGAGAAAATTTAAAAAATTTTGATTTTCACAAAATTGACTCTAACGATTTTGATTAAAATACTGCATATTAAATATATTTATATGGCATATAAAATGTACATCTTCAATTTTCTGGGAATAGCCTCTATAGACATCTTTATTTGAATGATTTTTGCTGAATTTTGCGTAACTGATAAACCTTAAGAGATAGACAAAAACTTACTGTACAAAAAGTGTATATCATGTTAAAAAACACAAATTATGTCATATATGCTTTTTTCGTTGAGCTGACCATTTTTAAGAATTTCCTTGTTTGCTTATTTTGGATTTAAAATACTTAAAAACTTTTTTCACACGGAAAGTTATAAGCTTCTGACCCTGCATAGAAACAGATTTCATCCACATAGCAACCGGGTTTTAAAGGATTTGACTTCTTTTCGTTTTAGTCTAGTGTATTCCCTTATTTACCTTCTCCTTACAAGAAAGCAAGTAATTAAGACAATTTATGTCGAGTATCATAAAGTAGATAGCAGAATATGCTTTTTAACAATAATTTGTTAGCGAACGTAGAGAAAGTCATGTGAATGGAACACACCAGATTTTTTGGATACAGGGGACCCTAAAACATATATTTCCGGTGAAATTTCGGTATAAAATTTTTTGGTGGAGTGCAATACCTTCTCTATACACTATGTACATAGTACGTGTAGAGAAAGTAAAAAAGGGAGCCTTGGTAGTGTGGAATAGCATGTCTGCCTCACACTCAAGAGGTTGCAAGTTCAAATCTTGCTTAGGGTGAGTTATCCTAAGGTTTTTTCAGGGTTTTCCCTTATCCTAAGAAGAGAGAATGTGAGTAATTTATCTGATATTTGAGCATCATTGATTTCATTCATCTGATATGACCAACCAAGTTAGAGGATGTTAAGCTACAAAAGAGAGGACATTTATTGAAATTTACGAAAACCCACCTGGATGCTTTTTGTACTAGAAAAAAGGACACATTAAGTAAAAAGGGGATGTATGGTCACCCTAATCTGGATGGGGGGAGTAGCCACAATCAATCCATGTCCATAATATTGCTGTAGTGAGTGAAATGTCCTTCACTGTTCCTATATCCTATTGTATTTTTGCATGTTTTTCTTGGTTAATGTTGTGTTCTGTTAAACAAAACTGGGAGCTACTGCAAATTTGTCTATCCACTTAAGTTTTGAATTTGTTAGTGTTCCTTTAACCTCGACTGTAGGTTTCTTTTGGGTTTTTCTACATAAAGTCTTCACAATCAATCTGGTAAATCCCTGATTTTTTAGTGTACAGTATAGTGTCCTTTAGCTGATGAGAATTAAGTTTCTGAGGTTGTATTTATTGTTTATATGAAACCAATTTCATTTCATATTCTAGGAACAATATGGCAAATTCATTAGCATTTAGGAGAACCCCTTTCAGATACAAGTGGACATGTAGATGATGATGGAGATGAGCATCTTTAAAACGTGTTTTGAGTGAAAACTTAGTGAGTGAAACTAAAGTATCACCAACCCACTCACATTTTCAATTATGTTAAAACTTTCATGGTATAATAATTTCTATTAACTTAGCATATAGTATTTGGTTGTGCTGTTTCATTCAATTTTGAGGGAATGTAACACAATGTTTATTAAGCACTGGTTTACTAAATGACTTAAGTTTATTTAAACATTTGAACATTATTCTAATAATTACTGTTAAGCTATTTCATCTAAATCATTTATTCTTTGCCCTTTAGAGATGTACTGTAGTTATTTTTTTTTCTTTTTTTGCTGGCTCTAGAAGATGCAAACGTGCATTATTGAATTCAAGTCAGGTACATAGTCAGTCCTTTTGCATTATTGATATTTTGGATGCTTTTTGTAATTGTTATAAAGTGTTAGATATTGTCAAAGTTCTTTACAATATTATCATGCATTTGTATCTCAATATTTAAATAAAAATATACTTTCTTTTTTAGTATATTCCTCATTCCTTAATATTAGTTTTCAAATTCATTAATTTTTCTAGAATTCATGCTATATTGATACAAAATAAACAAAATTTCATCCAGTGAATCTATATTTAAAAGCTTATCATTTATATCTAAGTAAAACAAATATTGCTTTATTTCTTTTTCAATATATGTAGCTTTAATATTATTCTTTACTTTGCATGAATTATACAATTTTAGCATGGATGTTTCTTTATATTCACCATACTACAGAAAATTTTGCTATGATATCATGAGGGCAAAAAAGAGGAAATGTTACATGTAATAGAATTTTCCATGCCCAGCTTTTAATTTAATAAAATACTTATTTAAATTTATTGATTTAATAATCCTGAATGATCTGGTTTGAATAATCAGTTAACTAATCAATTTAATTCTAATATGAATTATGGTGGATTCTGCTAACAATAATTATTTACCTGAATTTATTTCTGTTCTCAAATCTACGAGCTAACAGGTTTTTGATAGGTGGTTATTAACTTAGTAAAAATAAATATAATAATATAAGTGAATATGATGTCTTTACCAGTCATATTCAATTTACAATGCCTTTTCTATACTAATTGTTATAATTTCTTAATTCGTGTTGTTGTGAGTTGTATCCTACTTATCTCTATTCCTGATTCCTGGAAAGATATAAAATGATGTTGAAATGGTTGAAAGGAAATGTGGTCATAGAGCAGGTGGTGGAATAAATGGCACTGGAAACCAGAACCTGGAGAAAACCTGCCCACATGTCCCCCCGAATCCCTCATGCTAATTCCCTGGGATTGAATCTGGGTCACCTTGATGAGAGACAAGCTGTCTAAGAAATCGATCATGGCACCACCTCACAATTAGAAATTTAGAAATGTAATATGAATCTATACTTTGGCTATAGAAAAATAATAAAAATATAAGGTTTACAAACTATTCTTACAAAGGCTTATTCTTCTATATACTTCTTGTAAATATGAATATTCATTCTTTTAAGATGAATATTTATTACACATTTACACAATCTGTTCTAGGTATAAAGATACAGTAAACTAAAGTGATAGATTTTGAAAAAGCAGATGGCTGTGGGAATGCTTTGAAATTCAATGCTTTTATGATCATGAAGAAAACTAATAGTGGTTTACCAATTGAAAATAGTAGAACAAAAACTATCTCAGAAATGGTTAAGAACCTCGGTAAAAAAAAAAAATCCCAGAGTGCGTCCTTTAGATTTACATCTTTATATAGCAACATTTTGTCTATTATAAAAAAACATTCAGAATCAAGAAGACTTCACAGATTATTCTCAGAAAATAAGTTATATACATTTTATAAATAAAATATCTTAAACACACAGTATGTTAATCAAAATTGTTAAGCCAAATTATAGCAACTTAGCAATTACTTCTAACAAGAAGTTTGTTAAATTATAACATTAATATGTCATATTAAAATTAGTAATATAATTAATATATCTTTATTCCTCAAAAAGCCTTTAAATTTATTAATATTATTTTCATTTTGTTTATTTAATTAAACCTTTAAAAGAACATTTTAATCTTAATGAGTGGTATGAAAGATTAAAAATAAAAAACTAAAATATAAGATTTTCGAAGTAAATGGTAATTTAGATTGGAAGGGGGGGGGGCCTTTTCTTGATAGTCTTTGTGCCACATCTTTGGACAGGGACTAGGCTAGTGGGCTAGCTGGGCTAGTTGCAAAGCTTGGTAAATTTATGAAGAAAGAATTTGTATTAAATTTATAAATAACAAAGAATTTATTCCTAATCTGTTGACTGCATTCTAAGCATAGCCTATTCCTATGGCATAATGTGGGCTCCTTGCAATAAAACTTGATTCTCTTTGCAATGTATTGTAGCCTGTCTTCTCAAGCTGGAGTAGCGTGACTTGCTAACTTGGTGTAATGGGCATCTTAGCAGGGAGAGATGAGAAGGGGGAAATTGCTACAACAAACCTCTTAGGCCTTCTCTCCTGCCATGCATAGCATAGCATAAGTCTTGAGGATAGCCAAAGAAAACCGATGTGTGTGTGTGTGTGTATAGTGATTTTTATTACAGAAGTTAGGGATTTTTAATTTGCTTAACAGATACAAAATCAGAAATTATGCATGGAGGTTTTGTTTATTTTGAGTAATTATTGCTGTTATACTTTTGAGCCTTTTATTATTATTATTATTATTATTATTATATGGTGGCGATATGGCAGAGTGGTTAAGACTGCTCGTCTCCCATCTAGGCGATCCAGGTTCGAACTCAAGCGCCCGCATGTGAGATTAGTGGTGGATGAAATAGCGTCTGGGCAGGTTTTCTTCAGGTCCTCCAGTTTCCTCCACTACTCATTCCACCAATTGCTCTATCATCATCTTTCCTAACATCCATTTCACTTTCACTTCATATCTTCCTGTTCCTCACACTCATGCCTGGCTACGGGCTGACTACTCATACCATATTCTTTATTCTGTGGTTGCTTGCCGTTGACTCTCTAATGCTTCTGACCCAGAAGCACCTGCTTTTAAGTCCTTGAGGAGTGTCAGCAGACTACAAAGAACAAAAAATACAATTATCATCATCATCATCTGTATGTATTAAATTTTATTGAAATTAATTACATTGTTGAGGACTTTCATTAATCCTGAACAAAAATGCATACATAATTTGCCAAGCGAAAAAAAAAAGAAAAGAAAAAAAGCTAGCCCAGAAGTTAGTTGCACCATATCTTCTGTCTTTAAAAATTACCGAATTTTGGTATTTAAGCAACCTTGCACTTACACACAACCTTTTTCTGAAAACTTATTTTTGTATTCAGTGTGTCTCAAAATATGTGTTACTGGTTAAATCTAGATATTAAATTTTTAAATTGTATACTTATTTACCTGTGTGGTAGAGAAAATAAAAATTGAAGGCAAATTTGCAACCTTGGCTGGAACTCAATGCAAAAATAATTGAGATTTCATGATTCATTAACTATTTTCTACATCTACAGATATGCAAATCATATATCTATAACTTTGAAGCAGAGTCTAAAACCATAGATGCAAACGCTGTGCTTCCTGCAAATATAACCACAGTTAGCATTAACAGTAATACAGAAACTGACTAAAGTTCAGTTTGTATTCATGATTTATAATGTTCTCTCAAATCTTCAGATCACTGAATGGCTTTTCAGAATTATGCTTACTAATATCCATTCAACCACATGAATATATATCTGTTGTGAAATCCTGTGGTAAATAATGTAACAACCAAAAAAATCTAATGTACTCCATTCACACCATTTTCTTTACTCTCTATAACGACTAATTGCTAAAAAGCTTATTCTCCTATCTGTTTCATGCTAATCAAGACAAAATTAACAGAAATGGTCTTATTACTTGCTGTCTTGTAGATAAAAGGGAAATAAGGGCGTACCATAGGCTAAAGCAATAGTCAAATCTTTTAAAAGCTGGTTGCTATGTGTTGAAACTCCTTTGTTTGTATGGCCAGGAGACAACAAATTCCCATTAGTATAAGTAAGAAAAAATTGGTTTTTAAAGCTGAAACCAATAACAAGGAATATCTCAGAAATAGTCAGTTCTACACAAAAAAGTATACAACATAAATTATGTGTTTATCGAGATCTACATTTTTTATGTTGTAAATGTTTGTATATCTCTCTCATGGTGTACCACTTATGCAAAACTCAGTAAAATTCATCCAGAATAAAGATGGCTTCAGAGGATATTTCAAGAAAATTTTATGATTTTTTGTCATGTAAATATCTTTAAGATGCAATACATTTTAAAATTTGTTAGAGTCATTTTAGAGAAAATCAAAATTTTCAAAAAGTTTTCAATGTAAAGGGTAATTTGGGGAGGGGGACTTTCTTGAAAATGTTTTTGTTACATCATTGGGAGATCTAAACTTAAATACCAAGTTTGGCTTTAGTAGACTTTTTTGCTTTTAAGCTATGCTGTCCACAGACAGTCGCACACACTGACCTTTTTCTGAAAATGCTTTTTTTGGGGGTCTCAAAATATATATTTCTGGTGAAATCTCAGTATCAATAACATCTTTATACACTATGTACATAGTATGTGTAGAGAAAGTAAAATTTATACTTACTTTTCAGCTGCTAAAACTTTTGATAATAGCATTATTCAATACTGAGTTACTGAAAATAATAACCATTCATGTTAATTAAGAAATTAAATCTATTGTTACAGCCTATGACAAGTATTTAGTTAAAAAATTCCTCTGAATTTGCATTAAAAGCTTATGTCACAAGGCGCCATTTCATTCACCGATCATCTTCTGAGATAGAGGTCAACTATGTGCTTTTCGCTTCACCCACACACCTGAAACTTTGCTCACCTTGTCTAATGCTCAGGTTGAAGCAAGTATCAGGCGATGAGGGAAACTTCTTTCTTCTGAGAATGAAAGTAAAGCCTCAGACATGTCTTAAAAACATTTTTTGTGACTAGGAACATACAGAAAAGTATTTACTTCTTGTTATTTCCTTTGAATGCCTGAGAAATTGAAGCAAAGAAATTATTAAAATTTAAAGATTAACTTTACAGATAGGATGCAACATTTTCCACAGTTTGTAACAAGTAGTATGAGCCATATGCACAAAGTAATGTCTTAACTTCGTGTAAGTAACTGGCATAACCTTGATTCAGCTTTTGCTTAGAGACTAGCTTTAGCTTAAATGCTCCTTGTATCAACTTGAGTTAACTCCAATGTAAAAACAATGATTTTTTTGTATGTAGATTAATCTTAATAACTTTCAAGTTAACTGATAGTTAATTATAACATTTGCTCTAAATAGTTAAAACTCTTTTTTTGTTTCCTTAAATGACAGAGTTCATGAATATTAGACAGGAAAAAGAGTATCAGTTAAATTACAATTTTGAGTGAGCATAGGTGTATAAAATGATGGATGTATTGGTTTGATAAAGAGAATGCAGTTTGTTTTAGTTCACTTCCTATTAGAGAACATGGGAAAACAAGATGGTGCACTTTCACCTAAAGAAAGAATGGACATAATCACTATTTACTAAGTAGTTATTCACTATAAGCAAAGGAGCTCAAGTTCAACGTATGTGCTCCAATTTTTATAGGCACTTTAAAGTATATCAGTAAAAAATATGAAAAGTTCTATCTTTTGTTTATGCTTTTCTATTATACTTATAGCTTGTACTTTTATACTAAATAATTATTCTTTGAATATAAACAATTTTAAAGCCATAAATGTCATTTAATTGTTCCTGTACCATTTTGGTAACACAACATTGAAGTTTTAAACTCTAGTTTCTCAGGTTTTTTTTGCCATTGTTCAATTTTAAAACTGCTCTTTGACCACACAAGCTTTAGCTTGAACTTAATGAACTTAAGAGCTTGAAATTTTCAGATTAGCTTCTGGAATTATAGTTCTAAAAATTCTTGAGCAGAGTTAAAGAATAAGCTATAGTTTAGCTGAAATAATTCTTTTCTATAACTCAAATTCAAAAGCTGAAAAATTCAATGACATTTAAACAAAGCAAATTTAAGAACAATTTTAATGAAAGGGTATTTTGGAACAGTGATAGAAATTAATAGAATATTTTTGAGTTGGGTTTGTAACACTTAAGTATCAATTTTAATGAAAGGGTGTTTTTGAACAGTGATACAAATTAATAGAATATTTTTGAGTTGGGTTTGTAACACTTAAGTATCTATTTTAATGAAAGGGTGTTTTGAAACAGTGATACAAATTAATAGAATATTTTTGAGTTGGGTTTGTAACACTTAAGTATCTATTTTAATGAAAGGGTGTTTTGGAACAGTGATATGAATTAATGGAATATTTAACTTCTTAAATGAATTAATATTAAGGAAGGACTGCACAACAATTTCTTCATACCTCCTATATGATAAACTCAAATTAACAATACAGGAGTGATATAAACTGTAGAGTCCAAGGAGCATTTCATATTGTCGTATCAAAAAGTGTATAAATATGAGTGAAACATTAATATCTTAACATCACTTTGACATATCTTTTAAAATGTTGTGTACACTACATGTTTTATATTCTGAGTATATGGTAAAAAGTCAAGGCAATTGGAAGAAGGAGGTCATTTTTTTTTATTTTCACAGATGCATTGCCTTTAATTCAAATAGCAATGTCAAATGAAATGTCAGCTACAGCTTTTATCATAAAAACTTTAAAACCATTTTGCAAGTTCAGAAAGGATATCTATGCTCTAAATTATCTATTCTTTTCTTTTCATTGAATTTCCCTCTATGACAATTAAAGAAAATGTATGTATATAGATGGCATCCTGGCTATAGTATCCAAATTATTTATAACAGATGCTTTCAAACTACTGAACATCCATCAGAAATAAATCCAGTTCATCATATTATCCTAGATACAAGGATAATCAGAAAACAGAATCACCTAACCTTTAGAATTAACCATAAGCCAACCTAAGCAGACAACTACATAAAAACAATGTTACAACTCCATATACTACTAACAGCCTAGCCCAAAGGTTAGTTTTCATCTCATTAAAGGAAGAAAAATATAGGATTGAATATCTACAGCATAATATCTATACTAGTAAACAATGGCTTCAATCCCCAAAATTAAAAATCACAGACATAATAAAACTAAGTCAAACAAAATACAAATCCGTTTTCAAAAAAATTATATATCATTCAGGACTATATCATAAATACCAAAAAATCTTTAATACACAGGCATACAACTTTGCTTCTGCAGTTGTTTTTTGATGACTTTAGTGGTAAGTTGTGGAAATAATGGTGGAAATAAACAATTGAAGACCTCATATAATAAGCAGGGGTATTTATCAACATAACCTTACTGAAAATTAATTGAGTTGCATGAATTCTTGATTGAAAATGTCAGTGTATGAGCCAAATTTTTGACATTTGTGGAAGGCTTTAATTTTCTGCTTCAATATGAAGAAATTGCAGCTCAGGCTCTCGAATGTTCTTAAATACTTATAGTGAGATTATTAGCAAAAGAACGTGTCATGAACAGTGAATTTGACATCTCTTCGACCACATCAACATGCTGGTTGAAGGGAGAAGGTTTTCAGAGATGCAGAATTGAAGGCATTACTTCATAAACTCGAGTCAAATGCAATAAGAATTGGCAGGATCATTAGGAGTGACAACAAGCCATTTCAAAACACTCTAAGCCATGGGTATGATTCAGAAAAAACAAAGAAATTGGGTGATGTATGAGTTGAAGTTGAGAGATGTTGAACTGTGTTTGTTTGCTTGTGAACAAGTGCTTGAGAGGCAAAGACTGAAGAAGTTTTTACATCGCATTGTGACTACTGATGAAAAATGGGTTCATTATGATAACTCCAAGCACAGAAAATCATGGGGATTTTCTGGCCATGCTTCCTTATTGACAGCCAAACTCAATTTCACACCTCCAAGGTCCATGCTCTGTATTTAGTGGGTCAATAGTGTTCTATGAGCTGCTAAAACTGACTGAAAGAGTCACAGGTGATCTGTATAGAAAGCAGTTAATGAGTTTAAGCTGAGCATTGAAAGACAAACGACCACAA
Source organism: Hymenopus coronatus (assembly GCA_030762935.1). NCBI lineage: Eukaryota > Metazoa > Arthropoda > Insecta > Mantodea > Hymenopodidae > Hymenopus > Hymenopus coronatus. The sequence goes on from CM060892.1 coordinate 96,736,797, forward strand.
TAGAATGAGAGACATGATAAAATGCTTTTGCACCATGACAATGCTCAACCCCATGTAGCGAAGTTCATCAAAACATACTTGGAAACACTGAAATGGGAAGTCCTACCCCATCTGCCATATTCTCCTAACATTGCTCCCTCTGACTATCACTTGTTTCGAACAATAGCATACAGCCTGGCTCACCAGCACTTTCGTACTTATGAAGAAGTAAAAAATTGCATTGATATGTGGATTGCCTCAAAAGATGGTCAGTTTTTTTGACAGGGGATTTGTATGCTGCCTGAAAGATGGGAGAAAGTAATGGCTAGTGATGGACAATATCTTGAATCACAACTATATAACTATTCTTTTTACAATAAAGCCTTGAATGTCAGAGAAAACAGTGGAAGCTCCCCAAAATAACTTTAGCCTGCAAAGAATGCTATGTACCAATCTAAAAGATCCCATCCCAGAACATCAAAACTCCAGAATTTAGAAAATAGAATGTGGAGACTGCAACAAACTCTATTCAGGATAAATGAAGAGGAGTATAGAAACTAGACTGACATTTAAGAATAATTAAATAGACATAAATAGACAAATCTACCATTGGCCACCTCTCTAGTCAGCAAACCAAATAAATAAATAAAAACATAACACTATAAAACTCACAAGATATGTAGCAGAATTAGATTTTTGAGAAAAACTCCATTCTATAAAAAACAAAACAAAAAATATAATGAATTTCAATTTGCTGCCACAACACTCTCTGAAAGTAGATAATAAGAGCCCCAACCACATCAAAGTCAACCCCTTCAAAAAGCGCCAAGAAAAATACAGCATCACTTGGAGAATGCTGACAGTGAGGCAAATAAGCCTATAAACATATCTGGTAAAATTACTTATTAGTAATATTTTTATGTTACTAATTCCAACTCAGAATATTCTGGAAAATGCTGGATTTTTTTAAGTGCCCCTTCTAGGAGTTTTGACAAGATTTTTTAAACTTTGATTTCCTCCAACTTATTACACAAAATTCTGATAACATAATAATAATTTCAGCTTTAACACCCAGAGTTTGTGATTTATATGAAGAAAACACATTTTCTCAAGAAGATAATATACCGACCATTAATTTCCTTTAACAACTGAAACCTAGGGACTTTATAACACCTATGTATGAACACAGACAAAACACAAGTATTACATGACTTTCACCAAACCTATCATGTGATTTTTTTAAGATTCTGGGAAAAATGTCCAGTGAAAGCTTGCTAGATTAAATATTTTTTTATGCAGCTGGTGAATATGATTAAACTTAAGCTTTAAGCGTAATCTTAAAATTACCTTTAGCATAAAGCCTACAAAACCTTTAAGTTAAAACTTTAACTTTATGCATTTGGCCTAGGGTAACTTAGTCTAAATCGGGTCAACAGATTAATCGGGTCAGTTTTAAAACTTTGCTGTTTATACCAAGGTCAAGTGACATATGCAACATGCTACCATCTACCGAAGAAGACTGCAACTTCTTGCTCACAGTGAACGTTAAAGTTTATGGAAATTGTGTTTTTTATAGCTGTGGTATAAAAAAGAAACAAGTCTTGTTATAGGTAAAGGCTCTATTCTTTAAATATTTAAATTAAAACTTTGATTGATTTCATTATTTTGCAACATAAACAACAGGGAATTTTGCTCAGCTAAAGTTTATAATGCAGCATAGTCCTTGTATTTGAGGTTAAGACACTCCAACGCTCATTAATCGCATTCAAGTACTACCAGCTTATGATTATAAATTTTCCTACATTTTGGGTTAATCGGGTCAGTAAATTAAGGGTAAAGGGGTCAATGCTGCTATGAGTGATTTAAGTTTTTACCATTATTGTTTTATAACAGATGCCTAGTAATACTTATAAAATGGCAGAGGATCTTTCTCTTACTCGTTGTAATGGTCTCAACAGGAAATATGTAGCTGACTACTTCAAACTCTTGGAGGAGAATTTACTTAATAAGCCTCAACTGATACACAATACCGGCAAATCTGGTTTGTAGATGAACAATAAACCTACAAGAAAACATTTTGATCAGAAGGGTGCTAAGGCAGTGTACTCTCAAACTTGTGTTGAGAGAGGGAAGCCTGTCATGATATTGGCTTGCACAAATGCAACTGGGAACTTTATTACTCCATTGGCTATTTTTAAGGGAAAGAAATATCTTCAAGAATTTTCGGATGGCTTCTCAAATAGATCTCTTGTGACCATGTCAGATTCTGGATGGATCAATGAAGAAATTTTTTTGCAGTGGCTGCATCACTTCCTGGCCCATCAAGTGCCTGGAACATGTTTGCTGCTAATAGATGGTCATGGATCTAACAAGAGTTTGTCTGCACTGCAGTTTTGTGAAGAACACGACATTCATATGGTATGTCTACCAAGACACACTACTCATAGGCTCCAACCATTAGATAGATCATTCTTCAAGGCTCCCAAAGCATATTATGACAATGAATGCAATCAATTTGTGCATAACACACAGGGGGAGCGAAAGATTACAAAAATAACATTTGGAAGAATTTTCAAAGAAGCTTGGTGCCAATCGGCAACACCAGCGATTGCTGAGGCAGGATTTTTCTCAACATTCTATTTCCCCTAAACGAAAATGTGGTGTATGATCATGAATATTTACCAGGAGAATGTTTGGTCACACCAGAACATCATACTTCAGTACATGAGAGAACTTTACAGCTTGAGGATACTATTCCTAATTTCAGTCCAGAACACGCATCAACATCTACGATGACCTTCCGTGATCTGCTACCGTCTCCAATAAAAAGACCGTAATGTAAAGAGTCAGCAAGGAAACAGAAAACGGCTCTTTTAACTTCTCCCCAGACTATAGAAGTAAGAAAAAGACTGGAACTGAGACACAAGTCTAGAAAGGAAACCATTGTCCTGCCTTAGTCAAACAAGTATGGAACAAAAGGTGCAAGAAAATGACTTGCCGTCATCTTCTGAAGATGACGATCAGTATGAGGACATGCAAGAGCAAAATAACAGCGCATGGGCATTCTGTTTTGTAAAATACGATTATTGTCACTCAGAAAAATTAGGGAACTGGTTACAGTGTCAGGGAAGTGGAAAAGAATGGTATCATAAGACTGTTGGTGCCAAAGGAAAGAAGAATTTCATTTGTGGCAAATGCAGGTTATGTGACTAATTTTTTTTCCATATTCAAGGGTGTATTTTTCAAGAAGCAAACTACTTTAGACTGATCCTATTTACCTTGATGACTGATCCGATTTAGACCTAATCCTTAGGGTAAATCAGGTCTGTATGGAAGTGCTATTAACCTCAGTGTTTCTTGTATCCTTATTGTTAATAAAAATATGTCTATCATACTCAAAATTAGCTCCTCATAAAATACTCCAGGACGATTAAATCAAAAGGTTGCTTGATTTAATCATCCTGGAGTAGCATCAGCTTTTACTCCAAGACTAGGAATTGTTCATGAATGAATTACATCTTCAGATGAGATTAGAATTCGTGTTAATACGTGTGGGTTTTGTTGCTTAAGGACTTACGTAATCAAAAATATATTGTTATATTTATTCACATGAACGTTTTAAGTGCTATTATTATTTTTATAATTTTTGACCCGTTTTAGACTAAGTTACCCTATCTATTCAGCTCAAGAAACAGGTAATGGTGGAGAAAAAATAAAACAAACTTTTACAAGAATTGAACTTTTTAAAATTGGTACTTTAACAATCTAATGCCTAGTTTTTTGACCAATAAAACAAACATCTATGCAACACATACCAAAAAGCAGCACCAAAATGAAACCTTCCAGGATCAGTTGTAAAATACAACATCGCTGACACACCTGAAACTTTGCTCACCTCACATTTAAATAGCTAAGGCTGAGCAAGGATTCAGGCCCGTCAGAAATGTGGCCATTGTTGCCAATTCCTTGTCGTCTGATGAATTATGAATGTGCCCTGAAATGAACAGTATTTGCTTACAATCAAAGTTTATTTTATAATATTTATTATAATTAGGAAGAATATAGTTCTGAAAATAAATGTTGCATTTAATAAGTGTTTAGATTTAGTTATAAAATAAGTAGATTTCACACATTAATTAATTTCATATGGCTTAAGCACTAATAACAAATTCATAAACTTGAAAAGGGAATGTAGAATTAATGAGTTGGAAAGTTGAAATAGAGCATCACTTTTTAAATACCTGGAACATGTTTTCGTTTTGTACTCAACTTCAGCAATTTCATGACTAAATTTAATTTCCCATAGAGTCGGTGTTTGCAGGGTGAAGTTACCTATGAAGGCGGTATCGGTTGACAGCACGATAAGCTTGCAGAGGCAGCTGGTTAAGGAAGATCAAAATTCATCAGTTGGTCTTTGTTTTACATGATGTGTATCTTCCAATGTGTGTAGATTTCTGTTGTGGTGGCTTTTAAGAGCACAAGAGCCATCCAGAAATTGACAGACAATTTGGCATAACTAGACAATAACGAAAGATATCAACATAAAACTTTATTCACTTAGTCACAGTACCCTACTCTATTTTTCAACCTAATCATCATTGCTATTGAAGTATTTACTGTCACGTGGTATCGATTTTTCAACGCAGAAGTTGTACTCTTTCACCGCTAAAGATCGAAGCCAAGATGTCACTGCCACTTTGAGGTCTTCATGGCTGGGAAATCTTTTCCATCCCAAATATCTTTTACAGTGTCCAAAGTGAAACACTGGTTTTTCTTTTATCAACACTTGCTTTCAACTGCTCCATAATAATTGATGAACTTCCACTCCATCATTTTTGTACACACTGGTTCATGCTTGATTACTCATAAATTATGAACAATTTGTCACTGAGGACTCGTTCATTACATTATCACCATACTTGCATTATTTGCCTATAAAATTCATTTGGCCGAACATAAAAAATGAATAAGTGCTTTGGCGATAGAAAAGTATAACATCGGCACTGAGAAACCATTACTACATTACTATAAATACCTTGATATCATTAACAATTATGTTGAAAAATAGAGTAAGGTACTGTAACTTTGTAAATAAAGTTTTGTAATGATAACTTTCGTTATTATTTAGTTATGCCAAATTGTCTGTCACTTTCTGGATGTCCCTCGTATTATTTTTGATGAAATGTCATGTTAAGGCCAAAAATATTGCACCACAGCAGATTTTTTGACCTGCTTGCATTTAATAGGTCTCAAGTGTTCTTTTTGTTTGGTATATAGATTTGGTTGCAGCCTGAGCATTTAATTTGGTACCCCCCTGATTTATAGATATTAGGGACTAGATTTTTGTATGCTAAATCTATTTTGGGAGGCTAATGTTATGCGGTATTTGTTGAAAATCCTGCTGAATTTGAGATGGAGTCTGAGGTAATAACTACATTTTCTACACTGTTGAAGTTCTTTCTGGCTGTTCAGTATTGTGATTTTGGATAGTGTTTGTGCTTTTTGAATTTTGCAATCTTATTGTCTATGGTATCTTTTCTTTTAACCACTGGTAGCTGCCATGGAAATTATGCATTCATTGAACCATAAACAGTTGCCACCACCATAGAGAACTTCCGCACAAACATCACCTATACAAGGTGACTGCACCGTGGACCAAAGCAGCCTGGGTTCAATCCTAGGTGACTGCATGTGGGATTTGTGGTGGACGAAGCAGCACAGGTAGTGTTTTCTCTGGGTTCTCTGGTTTCCTCCACCATTGCATTCCACTGGTGCTCCATCTTCACTCCATGCGCATCATCACCTGCAGTGCCTATGTAGTAAAAATGGGCCTTAAACACTATATATATATATATATAAAAAAACCTGCAGAGAGAATTAAATTTAGTCGTGAAACTCCTGAAGATGGGTAAACAGGCACCCAAAAGCATGTTCCAGTTATTTACAAAATAAGTGATGTGTTTCAACTTTCTGACTTGCTAATATCAACTAATATTAGCAGCACATCACTGTCTCCAAGCTTCTATCTAATCAACATAGTAAGAGAATCTTCCACATATCATTCTACCCATACTCAAATTTCAACTAAATGTGGTCTGATTATTCTGGCATGTTGGAAACAATAATTTTGAAAAACATTGCTATAAGCTTAAAAATACATCTTAAGAAAATCTGACGTGTACCATTTAAATGACTTTCTCACCTATTCTACAAACAAGCTTCTTACAAAGGTTTACTCTTCTTTCCACACCATGCTAATCAAGATAAACATAAGCAAAATGTTCTTATTAGTAGAAATAATAAGAACATTCTTAGAAGGGTACAAAGGGAGTACACTATGCTAAAGTGATAGTCAAATGTTTAAAAAACTTTCGGTATGCATTGTTATTGAAATTCCCTTCTTTGCCCAGAGGTAAAACAAAAGAAACAAGGGCAACTTCCTGTCTGAGAAAATATAAGTACCTATTTTAAAAGTGAAACCAATAACAAGGAATATCTCGGAAATGGTTACCTCCACAACAAAAATGTAAAGGGCATAAATTGTATGTTTTGACAAGGTCTACATTTTTTTGTGTAGGTTTTTGTATATATCTTACGGTTTAACATTTATGCAAAATGAATCTAGAATAAAGAGGACTTCAGAGGCTATTCCCAGAAAATTCAAGAATATATTTTATTTGTCATGTAAATATCTTTAATATGTTAGAGCCATTTTTGAGAGAGTCAAAAGTTTCAAAAATTTTTTCATCTAAAGGGTATTTTGGGGTGGGAGGATTTTATTGAAAATCTTTGTATTGCATCCTTGGGATATACTGAACTTAAATACCTAACTTGATATTTAACATACTTTTCATTTTTGAGTTATGCTATACACACTCTCACTGACCATTTTCTAAAAATACCTTTTTTTTGGATTCAGGGGTCTCAAAACATGCATTTCTGGTGAAATCTTGGTATATCAAGTTTTTGGGTGGAATAAAATGCCTTCTCTATCTACAATGCATGTTGTACATATTGGCTAAAGAAAGTAAAAATATCTGATGTGTTACATTTTCATGATATACTTATTCTTCAACAGACTATTCTTACAATCCACTTTCTGTTACATTTTCATTACACATTTTCTCATTTTTCTGAAGGATAGGTAGTAAAGTGATATCTTTTAAAGTGCCCCACTATGTGATGACTTTAACATTTCATATTCTTAGTATGATCACAAGAAAAAACCAATATAGACTTACCCCTTAAAAAATATGTATGGATTTGAAAGTTAAAATCAATAATAAAGAATACATCTCAGAAATAATTAATTCATAAACATCATTTACTTATTTAAATGTGTGTTTTAATGAAATCTACATTTTTGGGAAGTAAGATTTTGTTTATCTCATACGGTTATACAAAAATCATTCAGAATGAAGAGTACCTTGCAAGTTACTCCCAGAAAAGTCAAGATATATATATTGCTAATGCAAGTATTTTAATCAAATTGTTAAATAATTTTTGAAAAAATAACTAAATGTTTCGTGTATAGGATAGTTTGGGGTGGGGAGATTTTCTTGAAAATCTTTGAGATGTATGCTAGAGAGAAGTTGAACTTAACAAAGTTTGATATTTAACCAATGTTTTGAGTTAGAGCTACACCATTCACTGACACACAGAATGTTTTCTAAAAATGCTTTATTTGGATTCAGGGAGCCTCAGAACATGCATTTACAGTGAAATCTTGGTATGAAATTTTTGGGTCAAATGTCCTCTACTGTCTGACAATAAGAAGGCAACCACGAGAAATGAACTGCATAAACATTTTCTTCCTTGGAAAGTAAAATTCTTTCCCACTTGCACTGATGTACATAAACATCTTTATCAGATGCCTCATGTGCTAGTAGCATGGAAATGCATAATTATAGCTCTTGCAGCAGTTAGAAGTGGCAGCATGGGTGACTGGCATACACACATTTTATGGTAAACATATTGACTACAGGAACAGAAAGCCTTACCTCTGCCTTCTTCTCTTTGTTAGACAGTAATAACTATAGATAAGCAGTACAGGAAGTAGACTCTATTTTAAAAAGTAAGTACTGCTCCTCAGCAGTACCCAGATAAACACTTTTTATTTTCTTTAGCCCATTTGTACAATTTACATATAGAGTGGATAGAGAAGGTATTATATTACACCAAAAATTCAATACCAAGATTTCACCCGAAATACATGTTTTGAGATCCCCTGAATCAAAAACAAAATTTCAGAAACAAAGTGAAACAAAAAATTAGCTGAAATTGTCTTATTACTTAGAAGGGGGAAAGGAAACAGACTAGACTAAATCTTTTAGAAGCTATGTGATGACATCAAAATTTGGTTCTCTCTGCATGGCCAAGAAAAAAAAAATAAAAACAATTAATGACATAAATTGTGTGTTTTAATGAGATGTAGATTTTTTTGTGTAATACAATTTTGTCTATCTCTTATGGCTTATCAGTTATGCAAAAGTCACTAGAATGAAGAAGGCTTCGAAGGTTAGTTCCAGACAATTCAATATATATATTTTGTAATGTAATATCTTTAACATATGGCATTTTAATCAAAATTGTTAAAATGCATGTGAGAAAATCAACAATTTTGAAAAATATTCCATATAAAGAGTAGTTTGAGGTGGGAGAATTTTCCTAAAAAATTTTCGTTTTGCTTTCTTGGAAGATACTTAAATTTATGTTTGGTACTTAAGGTATTCATAACCCTTTCAAATGACAGTTTTGGTCAAAATTTGGTGTTTAAATTTGGTTATTTTCTGGTCTCTTGTTCTTTCTGCTGTATAAATATATATCTTGTTTTAATTTGCATTTTTCTAATTGGAAGCAATGAAGCCTTCAACCAGAACCCAAAAGTTTGTCCCTCACTTTCTTATTCATTGATTTTTATGCATTTTTTTAGCTTCAACAAATAATTGACTCATCAAACACACTCCATGTTTTGAAGAAAGAAAAAAAAAAAAAAACTTTGGAAAATAGTAAAACAAAAAAATGTGTACAATAAATAGAAATATATATTAAAAAAACAAAACAAAAACACCATTGCTGAAAGAAAAACATTTTTTTAAGCTTCGAAATGTACACTGCATAACTTTTGAGGTTCAGAGCATTCTACACATATTTTAGAATGTAGCAAATCAAATAAAACAAGTTTACAAAAATTCATTAATAATTTAGAATTTTTGAAAAAAAAAGAAATATAATTAAAACATTTTTTTCACTTACTATTGGTTTCCTTATGAATCAATAAAAGTTTGATAAAGATTGCTCAGTAGTTGAAGATTTTGCACCTAAGGGTCATGAATACTAACAGAATTTTCATTTCTGAGTTATGCCATGCACACCCACAGCCACTCCTACCCCCTCACATGCACATACACATACAGACCTTTTTCTAAAAATACATTTTTTGGATTCAGGTGTCCTCAATTTGCCGACATTTCTAAAAATCCACCCAGACACCTTTTTTGTACTAGAAAAGAGGATGTATGGTCACCCTTTAGTTAGGTGAAATAATTGTACTGTATGAATGAGCCAATAAAGCCATAAAATGCTTAATCCCAACATGAAAATAAAAGCACTAAGGTGATAAAAACAAATAGCACACTTCCTTGTATAATGAATTCACATTTTCACTGCTCCAATATTTATTATCTCAAATTTATTTAATTCCTGTTATTTAATTATTTTTTTCTTTTGCCTTTTTCATCAAAGAGTTAATATAAACAATTAATGTATTTCTATTATTTGGTTGAAAGTAAGACTTTCTTAAGAAACCATATAAAAATAATTTTATTGTAAGACTTTTGTTTTAAATTCTTTTACCTCAGGAGCAACAAAACTGCTTCTCAGAACTGCAGTCCCCACAATTTCCATTTATGTAGTACATGCTGCCTCAAGGAAGGGACTCAAGGAAGGAACACATTTTCCACCACTCCTGCTATGATCTTCTTATAGAGCAAAAAAGACAGTTTGAGACCACAGCTGTGCTCCAACAACAGGTAGAAAATTGCACCTATGAAGCAACACGAAAATTCCAGACACTGCAACAAATTGAATTGTCTATTTCAGGATCTATCATGTAACAAATGGCAATTAAGTTTATTCATATGTATACATAGTACTGAAAGTTTTTATACTGTTCATTCTTGAATATTGTGTGTATTAAGTTACCTATTTAAAAAGTATACTATTAGATTCAGGTATTGTTAAATAAAATATGAGCATAATAAGGTAAAAAGAAGTACTATTATATTATTATTGGTTTCAATTTTAAACTATGTAACTTTTCTCAAATGGGAGCATACAATGCAAACTGAACTTGTTGTTTCACATAGCAACCAGCTTTTAAAAGATTTGAGTGTCACTTTAGCCTAATGTATCCTCTTATTTCTCCTCTACTTACAAGGAAGCAAGCAATAACACAAACTCTGCTAATGTTTATCTTGATTAGCATGACACAAATAAAAAAAATAATCTTTTGTAAGAATATTTTGTATCTGGAACAGCTAGAGAATGTTAGGTGATTTTTAACGGATAAATGTTAAAGACAGAGATACCCTGTAGAACTCTTTAAACACACAATTTATTTAAAAAAAAATCTGATGTGTTACACTCATATGACTTTCTCTAGCTACTCTACAAACAAACTTCTTACAAAAGATAATTCTTCTTTCATCACCACGGTAATCGAGATAAACACTAGCAGAATTTTATTGCTTAGTTGCTTACAAGTAGACTGGAACTAAGGGAATGCGCTAGACTAAAGTGATAGTCAAATGTTTTAAAGGCTGACGTTATGCAATTGTCATTGCAAATTGCTCCTTTGGTTGCCCAGGAGTAGAACAAAAGAAAAACGGACACTTCCATCTGAGAAAACTATAAGTACTTCACAACTGAAACTAATAACAAGGAATACCTCGAAAACGGTAAGCTCCTCAAAAAAAAAATGTAAATGACATAACTTGTGTATTTTAATAAGATCTACATTTTTTGTAAAGTAAGTTTTTGTCTATCTCTTACTGTTTACTAGTTATGTCAAATTAAGCAAAATTCATCCAGAATAAACAGGTCTTTAGAAGCTATTCCCAGAAAATTCAAGATATACATTTTATTTGTGATATAAATGGCTTTAATATGTGCTATTTTAATCAAAACCGTTACAGCCATTTTTAAGAAAAAAAAAAACATTTTTTGAACATTTTTCCATGTAAAGGGTAGTTAGGGATGGGGGGATTTTCTTGAAAATCTTTGTTTCACATCCTAGAGAGAGAGAGAGAGAGAGAGAGAGAGAGAGAGAGAGAGAGAGAGAGAGAGAGAGAGAGAGACACACACACACACACCTGTTCCTAAAAATGTTTTTTTTTTTTTTGGACCCAGGGGGTCCTATAAAGTAGAGAAAGTAAAAAGTATTTTTGTGGTATTAGTTGTATCCATTATTATTGGCTAGACATTTTAAAATACTTTTGTCATTGTTGAAAACTGTTGTTACTTTTCGGTTACTTATTGCGATCTCATGGAAATAGTGTGCAATTTCAAGGCCAAGAATAGCGACCTGATGTTAAACATAGGACTACTGATTCGCTTTCCTCTACACCCCTTGTACGAGTATCTACAACCCAGTGTATAAAGAAACTACTTCTCTAAGCGTTTTGTTTGGATTAACATGAAGTACGTGGAAACATAAGATTTCGTAAGAAGAGTATGTAGAAGTTAGGTATATGAAATAAACGACAATGTTAAATAAAATTTATTCAGTTTAACACGTCAGATGGTTTTTATTTCACAAATATAAATTCTATAGCTTAACATATAAATATTTTGCTATAAACAAGTTTTTGTCCTCCTATAGTTTATACAAACGTCAACGGGAACAAGGAGACATTTTACAGACAATTAAAATATACCTTTTATTCAGTAATTCAATATATCAAAATATACGGTATTTAAAAAAAAATATGTGTTCAATTCACATGGCTTTCTCGATCTGTTCTGAAAATTATTCTTACAATAGATGATTTTTTTTATCTATATCATGTTAATCGAGATAAACAGCAGAAATTCTCCTATTACTTGCTTCCTTCTGAACATACAGTAGGCTAAAGCGACAGTAAACATCTTTTAAAATCTGGTCGATATGTAAACAATTGAAGTTCGATTCACCTTGCATTGCCAGTAAAATGAGAGAGATTTAATGAAAGGTGATCTCGTTTGAGAAAAGTTACGTAGGTAGTTTAAAATTGAAACCAATAACAAGGAAAAATCTAAGAAATGGTCAACTCTACTACAAAAAATAGTATATGATATAAATTCCGTGTTTTAACGAGATCTACATTTTTGTGCAGCAAGTTTTTGCCTATTTCTTATGGTTAACCAGTTATGCAAAATTTGGCAAAATTCAACCAGAATGGGTAGGTGTTTGGAAGCTATTCCCAAAAAATTCAAATATACATTTTATTTGTGATGTAAATGTAATTAATATACGGTATTTTAAAAAAAATCGTAAAGAACCATTTTTGAGAAAAACAAAATTTTTAAAAACTTTTCCATGTAAAGGGTGGTTTGTGGTAGGGGGATTTCTTGAAAATCTTCATGTCGCAACTTTGGAAGACACTTAACTTAAACATCTATCTTGGTATTTAACGGTCTTTTAGTTTTTGAGCTTTGCTGTCCTCAAACACAAACATACGCACACAGACCTTTTTCTAAAAATGCTTTTCTTTTGACTCAGGGACCTCAAAACAAATTTCCGGCAAAATCTCGACATCGAATTTTTGGATAGAATACAATACCTTCTCTATAAAATATGTACAGAGTATGTGTACAGAAATAACAACTAGTCTTGAATTTTAACAGAGGTTTGATGAATATTCAGAAAAGGAGAAGCTTCACTTAGAAAGAAAAGAACTGGTTTCTTCGCAACCAGTGATAAAAAAAAAAGCTTATTCACAGCTCCGTGAACTTGTGACACAGGAGTGTGGGCGTCTCGGCCCCGTGGATTCAATTCCCGTGAGCTTTTCCTAACCTATTAAATGCAAATGACCGGTAATTTACAAGCTGATTGGCCTCTAGCTTAATTTCGCCTTTAAATTCGTTCTTTTTGTCAACCGTCCATTGTCTCTAAGCCCCTACTGTTCGCCATTTAGCAGCCTTTGCCAAGGGTTCTGGGAAGTTCTCTTAGTGGATGGTAATGACTAGACAGGGACGTAATTGATCCAGGCGTTGTTTCTAAATGGCTAGCCCTAACTTCCCGCTTTATTGAATCATTTTATCAATTCATGCTGGGTAGCATTGGCAGTGTTTATTTAGTCTTCCCTTCCGAAAATGATCGTTACAGTTAACCGCTTGGGTCTTTTGGCAGCACCCTGCCTGTCTTGAATAGCAATGTTCCAAAGACGAACATCCTGCGTTAAGGTTAGGAACGCCCAATTTTCGTCCCTAATTTAGTCCTAGATGGCTGTAGATACTCTTTGCTTTCTCCAGCAGGTAAAAGGGCGTTATATATTCCATTCTAAAATCCGATACCAAGATTTCACCAGAAATACACGCTTTGAAGCACCCCGAATAAAACAAATTAAACTCTATATGGTACATTCATATGGTATTCTCTATCCAGTCTTCAGAAAACTTATCTAAAAAATCTGCTGTGTTCCATTCATATAGCTTTCTCTACCTAATCCATACACAACTATTCTTACAAAATCTTATTATGTTATCTACGTCATGCTAATCGAGATAAACCATTAGTAGAATTGGTCTACTTGCTTCCTTGTAAGTAGAAGGGAAATAAAGAAATACATTATGATACAACGATAATAAAATATTTTAAAAGCTGGTCGTTATGTGAAACAATTGAGGTTCGGTTCGCTTCCCTTGTCCCGTTTTGAGAAAAGTTAGGTAGTTAAAAACTGAAACCAATAACAAGAAATATCTCGAAAACGGTCAACTCTAACAAAAAAAAAAAAAAAAAAAAAATGTATACGACATTAATTATGTATTTTAACGAGGTCTACATGTTTTGTGTAGTAAATTTTTGTCTATCTCTTACGATTTACCAGTTAAACTAAAGTTATATAACAGTCAATCAGAATGAAAAGGTCTTCAGAGGCTATTTCCAGAACATTCAAAATATAAAGTTTATTCGAGACGTAAATCTCTTTAATATAAGTTATTTTAATCAAAATCGTTAGAGCCATTTTTAAGAAAAACATTTTCAAAAATGTTCCTATATAAAGGGTAATTTGTGGTGGACTTTTTTGGAAATCTTCGTGTCGCATCCTTGAAAGATACAGATACCGAGTTTGGTATCTAACGGTCTTTGTGTCTACAGACACAGGCACACACCCACACCATACACGGACCTGTTTTTAAAAATATTTTTTTTCAGGTTCAAAACATATATTTCCGGTTAAAGCTCGACATCAATTTTTTGGGTGGAATACCTATGTATATGTATGTAGACACGGCTAGAGAAAGTAAAAAGCTTATTCTTCTATCTAATTCGGGTTAATCGAGATAAACAACTGCAGAAAAACTTATTATTACATATTTCCATATAAATACAACGGGATTAGGGATATGCAGTAATCCTCAACGATAGTCAAATCTATAAAGAGCTGGTCGCTATGCAAGACCTTTGAAATTTCTTACTCTTTGGCTAGCAAGAAAAAACAAAAACAACAAAAAAAAAAAAACAAACAAAAACGATTTTCCATTTGAGAAAAGTTTAAATATGGACAAATTTAAACAAATAATATGAAATATCTCGGAAATGTTAACTTCACAAAAAATGATGTATTTGATGTACACCGTGTGTTTGACGAGAAGCTACATTTTTTTGTAGTAAATTTTGTCTATCTCTTACGGTTTACAAGATACACAAAAGTCATCCAGAATGAAGAGATCTTCAGAGAATTCTCCCAGAAAATTCAAGATATACTTTTTATTTGTCATAAAACATCTTAAATACATAGAATTTTAATCATTAGATCCGTTTTTGCGAAACATGTTCCATGTACCTAAAGGGTGGTTATGGCAGTGAGGAGTTTCTTGAAAATCTTCGTGTCGCATCCTTTGCTGGAGTAGAAGTTACCAAGTTCGGCATTTAACGGACTTATTGTTTTTGAGTTATGCTGTTCACATACCCACACACACGTATTTTTCTAAAAATGTTTTTCTTGGATTCAGGGAACCTAAAAACTTATACGGACACAGGGAGAAATAAATTTTAATCTATTCTAATCTCGCCTATAAGTTCTGTTCATATCATCTCGGATCTGTTAGATACCTAATCGGTATATGTTGGACAGCAGCCTGCGTGGTCTCATCTCCATACTATACACCGCTTCTCACCACTCCGACGGTATACATCCAGCTATACACTACTTTGCTTCGCGATAAGCAGATGGCGTTGGGGTACCATCCGGTCTAACTGCTTTCACTATCTGTGGGTAGATTGGCAGCGTAAACGCAATTCCCGTCTATTTTAAATTTTAATATTGTTTTAGGCTGTCGATAGAACTTTGGGTAGTGACATTAAATATCTAATCCGGTATTTAGCTTGCCGAGTGAAGGAAACCACGAAAAAAACCCGACCAGATTGGTAGACCCACGAGATTTGAATCCAGGACTTCTCGAATGTGGTCCACAGACGTAACTCATCTGAGCTACCCCATTCGGTAAGATGCAATTGTATAAAATAAAATACGAATCTGCAACGTCATACCGTGACATCTAAATTCTTAAAACAGAGCAAATATTTCGAAATCCGAACCTCCATCATTAATTTGTATATTTATAACATGTCTTACATTTATAATTTTACAGATAAATTTATTTAATAGATAGTACTATAGAAAGTATATATATATATATATATATATATATATATATATATATATATATATATATACACACACACACACACACACACACAATTCTTAAATCAAAGCACATTAGCTTATTATCATCATTTCAAACATTTTATATACACACATTTTTATTATATTATTCATTAATTTAAATTATTTTAATTATAAATTATCTTCCTTATTAATTTTAATTTACAACATTTTAAACAAATTATCAATTATAATTTCTTATTAATCTACACATAATCTATTATTTTAAACGTTTCATTATTCATTAATTATTAATTTAATATTTAATTGATTTCAACCACCTAATTCTTTTTTAAATTATTTTATTTACTTCCATGATCTATTATTCTCTTATTTTTAAAAACATTTTCTTTTCCATTTTTCAAACTTTTTATATTTAAATTAAATAAAATTACCAAAATACAAAATAACCCTTTTTAAAAATTAAATATAAATATTTATACTGGAGTCCAGTATTAATAACTGTAATATATATATATATATATATATATATATATATATATATATTATATATATATAGGTATATAATCAAATATATTTCTAACACTACTTTACCTATTTGGTCGCGGAACTCAGTACATTTCCTTGTACTCTATACTTAAACTCTTGAAAGTAAGATATCTTGCGCCTCCTTTACCTCAAAGTGTATCAGTTAAAACAAGTGGCAGACGCTGAATGCATTATCCATGAACAAGAAAGAAGAATATAATTCCAAGTCCTGAATCTACATTTAGGTTTTATTTGTTGTATGAAGTGGCATCCGCGCCTAAGGTCAGCAAAACCCTCTTATTTGGTCAAATTGCTGCCTTCAGAAGATCGCTGTATCAAGCAGCACAGCCTTGGTCTGCCCTAGGGATGTTCAAGTACCACTCCCTTATGTCCTAAAAATGCTTTGAACGCCTTCTTGTTCTTCACCTTTTACTCCATTTTCAAATATCGCTTGAATTCAGTTTAATATAACTAAAGCTTTCTGTGGTTTGAGTTCTCTCCTTTTCAGCATTATTACAAAACATAAACAATAAATTACAAAACATATATGACGAAAATATCACCGCTAAATAAATAAATAAATATGTCTACAACATTGCGCATAGATAAGAAAAAAGTTCAAATGTTGAAATGTTTATTCAATTCCTGCTCCATTTTAGTTAATTTTATCCATACTTCTTGCATTACATATTTAAAAGATACACACTTGATTTAATAAAAACATAACTCTAAAAGAAAACTAAAACATGTAATACTACTTTGTAATGGAGCATGTTGTTATTCAATAAATTAAAAAAAAAAAAATTATGATGGTGTCTCTTAATCTAAAATCTATACATCATACTTAAGGCATCACCCAAAATATTCCGATTTATGATTAACTAATGGTAAGATAAAAGCCAAAACACGCCATTTTAAAATAGAAGTATTTTCTTGTTGAGAGCGACCTAAAAAGTGCATTTCTGGTGAAATTTGGGTATGACTTTTTGAACTGAACGCAATACTTCCTCTGCCATAATTTAAAAATAATGATAAGTCATTTGGATAAAAGGTTCTAATTGTTATAAATTTCAACGTTGGTTTAATATCAACACACACGGAATAATAAAAATACATATTTGATCCATCTTAATAAACAACATATTTGCTTTTTTTTTCTCGCAAAGATCACTGAAGCGATACTAGCAATTGTTTGCGAAAGAATGCATAGATTAACGCATGACAAAGTGCGGTAACTTTTTGAGCTCGAAATCAGAAAACAAAGGTCTTAAAGAGCCAATGCCCAATTTCCTGTGAAGAAACTCAACATAGCAAAAGTGTGCTGAATAAAAACATACAGGAAAACCAGAGGCTCAGAGAATGTATTCAGTCCTTAATTAAACATCTGTTCTTAGCTTTGGTAACCAACTTGAAATACCAAAACCAAGCTTGTGAGAGTTGTGTTTTAGATTTATATCGTAACGTATTCTGCAGCCGCATTATTTGGAGGAGACATTTAGCAATGTTTGAATCTATGCCACGATCTTCCTGAAGCAACTCAATGAGACGCATC
Source organism: Hymenopus coronatus (assembly GCA_030762935.1). Classification (NCBI taxonomy): domain Eukaryota; kingdom Metazoa; phylum Arthropoda; class Insecta; order Mantodea; family Hymenopodidae; genus Hymenopus; species Hymenopus coronatus. The sequence goes on from CM060892.1 coordinate 96,754,746, forward strand.
CTTTTCAGTGATGAAGCAACATTCCTTCTTGATGTCCTTGTGAACAAGCATGACTGTCGAATTTGGCACGTGGTTTGCTTTCATCTCTGTGCACACAGTTACCGGAGTTATCTTCTCAGACCCTCTAAAACAATTCTTAATATCACAGGTTACTATAGTGCTCCAATTTTTTTAAGAATATGATGCATTGTAACGTTACTCCTCTGTTTCCAAATATTGGATGGGTGGATGTTCACCGGAATTCGGGCGCTGCGTTCGCTTTGCCTGTTGTTCTTAGATTTCTTTTGTTAAACTGAGTTGCAGGGAACCAAATCAAATTACCTACCGATTGCCAACCAGTTAATCTCTTAATCAATTTATTTTTCGTTGCCTTGCCAAAAGATTAATCACCAATTAGTGAGTGTTCATCAACCGATTGCCGAACTGCATTTGGTATGAGTGCATTTTAGGAACCATCAGACGCTTTTCCTTTTTTTTTAATTGACTGCTTAAAGTTTCGTAAGCAAATGTGGGTGCCGAGTGCGATCCAGAACGATCTTGAGATTCGCTATTGTAAACAGGAATATGCTTTCATACTTGTCAACTTCAAATTGAAAGTCATTGAACTTACTCTCGTCCAGCAAAGTGTCATAATTTTGAGATGACATACAATTTAGAATGAGCAAAATGTACAAAACTTCTATTAAATAAATGGGAATTCGGTTTTACAAGATCCCTTGAACACCTGGTATTCTGTTTCTATCACACATTCTGAAATTATTCGTAGAGCACATATTTATTAACACCACTTCAAAGGCCATATACAATTTCTAGTCCACATTTTACGCTTCACACTATAACTATAACCAAAACCTGTTACGGAGAATTGGTTATGAAGAAGCTGTGTGTGAGGTGGGTGCCGTGATTGCTCACCGTTGACCAAAAGCGCATTTGGAACATTTCAACACAATGTCTTTGTGACTGTTGGTGAAACCTGGATCCATCATTATCCACCAGAGTCAAAATGGCAGTCAAAGCAATGGTACAAAGGCTGGTGAAAGTGCACCGAAGAAGGCAAAGACCATTTTATTAACTGTTAAGGTGATGACCCTGTTTTTTGGGGGGAAAATCCTCATACATTACTTGGCATAACTACACCTATTATGCTTCATTATTGGATAGTTTGAAACTTAAAGAACAAGGTTAACACCAAGAAAGTGCTCTTTCACAAGGATACATAATAGCGACAACGATGGCGAAAGTGTATAAATTGGGCTTTGAATTGGTTTCTCGTCTACCCTATTCACCAGGCTTAACTCCATGTGGCTTCTTCCTGTTTCCTAACTAGAAACTTTGGCTTTGTAGAAGTGATAGTCGCAATTAACGAATATTTTGCAATTTGACAGAACATACTTTTCCGACGGGATGAAAAAGCTGGAGGACCACTGTACCAAGGAGACTACGTCTAGAAAACATATAATGTGTTCCATTCACATGACTTTCTCTACATCTTTGTAACAAATTATATATTGCTTATTCGCTTATTCTTCTATATCATGCTAATCGAATAAGCGTTAGTAGAAACGATTTATTATTTAGTTTCTTATAAGTAGATGGGAAATAAGGAAATACACTAGCTAAACCGACAGTCAAATGTTTTAAAACGTGGTTGCTATGGGATTGAAAACAGTTTCTTCGTGTGGTCAGGAGTTGACAAGCTTCCGTATGAGAAAAGTGTAAGTACGAGGAATAACTCAAAAAACAGTAAACTCCACGAAAAAAATTATATGACAATTTGCGTGTTTTAACGAGATTTACATTTCTTATGCAGTAAGTTTTTTTTTCTATTTTTTGCGGTTTACTAGTTATGCAAAATGCATCCAGAATAAACAGGTCTTCAGAGGCTACTCCCAGAAAATTCAAGATATACATTTTATTTGTGATGGAAATGGCTTTAATATGTGGTATTTTAATCATAACCGTTAGAACAAGTTTTTTTGAAAATCAATATTTTCGAAAATTTGTCCATGTAATGGGTAGTTTGGGGCGAGGATTTTCCTGAAACTTTTCGTGTCGCATCCTTGGAAAATACCAAACTTAAATACCAAGTTTGGTATTTAACTGTCTTTTCGTTTTTGAGCTATGCTGTCCATAGACACACAGACCTTTTTCTAATTTTTTTTATTTAGGAGGTTCTAAAATATGTATTTCCGGTGAAATTTTGGTATCGAATTTTTGGGTGGAATACAATACTTCCTCAATACACTATGTGGAGAGAGAATAAAAATCATAACACATTTTTGTCACGTTATTGCTCTTCTGCAAACATTTTGAATAACCCCTCCACCCCAAAAAGTTATAAACTAAGGGATGGGTTTCCTTAAAGCTTTAAAAAGCCTCCAACCGTAAAAGTTAGCAAGGATATGCTTTTTATTTAATGCAAATTTAAACGTTTGATTTCAAACGTCAATCTGTCTAATTTTAAAAGTAACGTAATGGTGAACTATTACGAGATGGGTTTTCACTTGCATCTGATGAGTAGTCCCGCTAGATGGAAGCGCATCGCTTGAGCAGCCAAACAAGATGATGTGCAGCAGCAAGAGCTACGGAACCGACCTTCGTGACATGACAAAGCCAAAACGTGACTTATTCACGATAAAAGAAAATGGGGGAGGGGGTTCCCTCTCCCGTCTTCAGACATTAACCAAGCCAACAGGGCGTGACGAGAACATTCTCGAGTTAGTATCTTCGAAGTTTCAGCGTAGCACACCACGACTACAAACTGAACAAAGGACTGCGTCTCTTCTCCTGGTCATAGCTGATGCATTACCAGATATTACGCAACTAAATGTGTTTTTATCACTATTAATTGCACTAATTGAGACAAAAGATAAGTGTACGTACACATTTAGGAAGATTAATAGAAAGTTAAATAGCAGCAAATTAACTTTTCAAGGCGTACTCATCATTGTTACCGAAGAGCAGCAAATATGTTTACATTCACACAAGTTTCACTGTTCAATAATTTATTATTTTCTCTACCCATGCTATGTACAGTGTAAAGAGAAGGTATTGTATTTCACCTAACAATTCCATACCGAGATTTAGCCGGAAATACATGTTTTGGGTCCCCCTGAATAAAAAAAAATTGGAAAAAGGTCCGTGTGTGTGTCTGTGGACTGCATAGCTAAAAAACGAAAGGACCGTTGAATACCGAATTTGGTATTTAAATTTGGTATCTTCCAAGGATGCGACACGAAGATTTTCAAGAAAATCCCCCCACCCCAACTACCCTTTACATGGAACTATTTTCGAACATTTTGATTTTCTCAAAAATGGCTCTATCGATTTTGATTAAAATATCGTATATTAAAGATATTTACCTGACAAATAAAATGTATATCTTGAATTTTCTGGGAATAGCCTCTGAAGACTACTTTATTCTGGATGAATTTTGCATAACTACTAAACCGTAAGAGATGGACAAAAATTTACCACACAAAAAATGTAGAGGACATTAAACACCCAGTTTATATTACATACATTTTTGAGGTATCCCTTGTTTTTTGTTTCTGCTTTGAACAACATAACTTTTCTCATACATGAATTTGTCAACTCCTGTCCATACAAACAAAGAAACTTCAGTCACATAGCAATCAGCTTTACAATCATGTTAACCTATAATACTCCCTTATTTCGCTTCTACTTACAAGCAAGCAAGTAATAAGGCTATTTCTCCTAATTTTTTCTCGATTAGCATGAAGTAAATAGAAGCACAAGCTATTTAACAATAATTTGTTGTAGAGATGTAGAGAAAGTCATGTGAATGGAACACATCAGATCTTTTTTACGCACTTCTAAAAACTATTTTTACGAAAATATATTTATCTATCTGCTTTATATTGATATAGATAAAACTTTGCAGAAACAAATCATTAACATTTCGCTGCAGGCACACCAGGGATATGAATATAATGGGATGTTTAATAGTGGATCGCTATATGCTGGCCTTGGAATTCTATTTATTAAGAAAAAAGTGTTGATATGCCATTATAAACCAAAAGAAAATAAAAAAACTGGTCTCCGATCTGACGGATACATTTTGAAAAATCCTGAGATTGATATGTCGTAAAAAAAAAAAAAAAAAAATTGCTGTGGCGTAATATCATCAAAAGAGACTGGGACAGAAATCACTCATTTTGTAACAATCATAATAATAACAATTTATTAATTACGCGTTTTATATTTTGCAAATAGAAAATTGTGCAAACATTTCTTGCACTCCTTCACACAGCTTTTGTTGGATGAAACGTCGCTGAACTCTTGTAATGTTTCACATTGGCAACTATAAATAATATACTTTAGTGAGGTGGACACTGACAGTACTGTTTGGCGGGTCAAGGACAAGTTAATAAAAGACAAAAAGGATATGTTCAATGCAGTATTGGTCACTCAGAATGTTTGTGTTGACTGCCCAGTGCATATTTATGAAGTCCGATTGCTCTCAAAATGTTTTCTTGACTATAAATAATATACACATTTTGACCTATTAAAGTTCTAAAGTTCTACTACCTACAGGTAGTATAGAAATTTAATCAAACGTGTTGTCATAATGACTCTTTGGCCGCTTGTTTTGTATGTTTGTCTGTGAAATCAATAAATTCCGCCCTAATAGATTATATTATTTACATATCAGCCACTTCTGAATTTTTTCCGCATCCTAAAATATTCATTATTATTTCTGCTTGTTTCAGGTTCAGGTACATTTCTTATTACTAGGTACTCCAGTATACAAGATATTGGGGAGCCATCATTAAAACTAAGCTTTTATAAAGCAGACAGATCGATAACATTTTGAATCGATAGATTTGAATAGAGTATCAACAATTCGTACACAGGACGAATAAGTACACATATTTGTATCATCGTTTGAGGATGATCTGATGATCCAGCATTTGCAGTTTTCCCCTTATTTTCTAGTCATGTTCATGAAGAAAATTTCAGGATTTTTAATACGGATTTATTGTATCATCTACAACTACATAGATTCTATTTATTCCATTGCGGTTGATATAGCGGTCATATTTTTATTTACAAATTCAGTTATGTTTGTAATTCATTTGTATTTACAAAGTGTATTTCAGTGTATTCACTGGCACTTGATGTCCATTGCGTCTCTTAGGTAGCTGCCAGAATTTGAGCGAGCCAACTGTGTTCATAAGTATTTTGACAAAATGTATCTGAGGACAATTTTGTACTGGTTGCCCAAATTCAGTTCTTTACAAACTATTAGTTTGTAATGGGGATTTCTGACAGGCGTATTAAGTTCGACAAGCAAGAACATTTGTTTATCTATTATGAGAATGCCTGTTAAACGACTTTTGCTGTAAATGTAGAACAATTTGTATTAAACTGTTTATGTAAACCTCTTAATTTTACGCGTCTCTGGGTATCTCCACAATTATGCAGTAAAGAAACAATATTTGATTCTCCTTGCCACCCTGTGTGGCAGCTATATGCTGGCTTGTCCATAGGTATACAAGGTGCAGGCCAATCAACACACCCATAAACGATAAATTAATAATACATAATACAATCAAATCAAGATTTTGCTGTTCCTTATACGGCCAACCATATCCGTTACTGATTATAATCAATGGCCACTGTAATTGCATGAATAAATAATAGAGCAATCAGTAATAATAACTACACATGTAGAGAAAGCCCTAAGGGCCAAGGCGGGCCAGCCAATTGCGGATGTTTGGTCAGTCATCAAACGTGGACTGGACTTGAGCAGTCAATGCCGCTAAAACTTTCCAGATGTGTGCACTTCCCTCGGATAGTTGGATCCCAAGCGGTAACCATTTTCGCTTCTTGTTTATAGATCGGTATCATCGGCCTGCTCGGTAGTTAGTTCTCAGCATGGCATTTCAATCGTTCAGTGATGTGCAACTATGAAAGGACAGATCCTTACGCTTCTACATAGTGGTAGGTTGCTAGTTTAGTTTTGTTTGATCGAAGAAGGCACCTGTGACACTTATAAATCTGTTTTGCAGTCTTATTATTATCATCATCATCAACGATTCAGAATGTTGACGTTCAATATGAACTGAATCAGTGTCTAAACTGTGATGGTTTTTAAGCTTCCCCAATTTCGGAAATTGATTCCCAAATAAGAGATCTTTGGAGAGTAACTGCTGAGTACTCCCAGCACAATAAATGGGCAGTTGTTTCATCTACCTGTTGACACCGTCTGTACTTGTCCCGTTCTATGTAGGTGTCTTCTGAGACATCCGTTGACCATGGAAGTTTTGAAGTGTCTGAACCCTACAGACAATTTCCTATATTTATCGGGTTCTCTGAACATTCAAACCACGAGAGTCAGCTCATCCGGTCCTTATGACAGTCTGAATGCTGGTTCAAGTCAATAAAATGTTACAGAGTTCTCCTCTTAGCAGCTTCATCAGTTCTTTCATTTCCAAGAATCCTCACTTGCCCTGCGATAGCTGACTGAATTGTGGCTAGCCAATGCTGTGAGAACTCTAGGCATTCTAAAACCAATTTGGGTTTCACCAGTTTCTATTCAGAACCTTTAGGCCTGCCCGACTGTCGGAGAGTATAAGAATCCGTGTTTGCCTTGCACTCTCTAAGTACAAGCTAAAATAACAAATATATCTGCAGGAAAGACCGTGGTATATTCGCCTGAGTTAAGTGCAAGTTTGGTACAGTTGTCATAGAAACTGTTTCGAATCTGGTTTTAGAACCACCAATATACCAGAATGGGCTTCAAGTGTTAACCTCCTTCTTATTCACTGTGGGCTGCATGATAAGGATAGCATATGAATGTACGTTTAAGCTGGTTGTGAAAAGTAGTACCTACTTCTAATTCATAAAGAATGTGTTACAAATTATATAGAAAAATACGAATAGGTTCCGGTGAGATGAGTCCTCCAAGTTATTATCTATACCTAAGCACTTTATTCTATTCTAAAGGCCTATGACACAGTTTATAAAGTACCTCAACTTATTAATACCAGGCTGGCGACGACGATGCTTTTTATTCACAAGTTGTAAAAAATCTGATGAGTTCCATTCACATGACTTTCTCTATATCTCTGTAACAAATTATTGTTAATAATCTTATCTTTTATTTATTTCATGCTAATCGATAAAATTAGCAGGAATAGTCTTATTTCTTGCTTTATTGTAAGTAGAAGCGAAATAAGGGAGTACCATAAGTTAAAGTGAAAGCCAAAAGCTGGTTGCTATGTGACTGATGTTCCTTTGTTTGTATGGACGGGAGTTGACAAATTCCTGTACGAGAAAAATTTAAGTTTTTCAAAGCTGAAACCAAGAAAAAGGAATATCTCAAAAACGATCAACTCCACGAAAAAAATGTATATAACATAAATTGTGTGTTTTAACGTGCTCTACATTTTTTGTGTGTTAAGTTTTTATCCATCTCTTATGGTTTAGTAGTTATGCAAAATTCATCCAGAATAAAGTAGTCTTCAGAGGCTATTCCCAGAAAATTCAAGATATACATTTTATTTGTCAGGTAAATATCTTTGATATAGGAAATTTTAATCAAATTCGTTGGAACCATTTTTGAGAAAATCAAAATTTTTGAAAAAAGTTCCGTGTAAAGGGTAGTTGGGGGTGAGGGGATTTTTCTCAAAATCTTGGTGTCGCATCCCTGGAAGATACTAAACTTAAATACCGACTTTTCGTTTTTGAGTTATTGTGTTCACAGACACACGGACACACACACACACATACACACACACACATACGGACCTTTTTGTGAAAATGCTTTTTTTGGATATTGGGGACCCTAAAACATATATTCCCGGTGAAATCTCGGTATCGGATTTTTGGGTGGAGTGCAATACATTCTCTATACACTATGTACATAGTGCGTATAGAGAAAGTAAAAAAATAAACGTGACCACATGGTGATCTGCACTAGTGATCTCAACTCGATCAGTTTAAATATTCTACAATGAAGAACGCTAGCTTGTTGTTATTACAGATTCATCATGGACACTAATTTCAACTCTTCTCCGAGTGGTACCTCACCCCAATATCTGGGGTTCGTCCCCAGCTCTGGGACGCTATACTGTTCGTTCATGTGCCTAAAATCCAAGTTTAACGATTTTAGAGTCTCAGAGAGATGCAAATTTTGTAGTAATAATGAAATGCATAGCGAAACATATCCGAATAGTAATATGCAAATGTGGTTTCTGTGATAGGGAACTTATTTTTCTATTAGGGAAAAAACGACAAGAGAATGAAAGCAGAGAACGAAAGCCAAAAGAGGAGCGTGGTAGATAAAAATTGTGTTCAGGAATAGTGGGCAAAGCCTGCCAAAAGCTTAACGAAATGCACATAGCTTCGTATTGAAAAGACCTATCTTATTAAGAGAATGCGTTTCAAATATCTATGCAGCACTATTTATTTAATGAGCAGCTTTTGTGGGTCTTTTATTATTATCATCTCTTTGAAAATGAATGGAAAAAATGCCGAGATGTGCTTTACGCGCGAAGTTGAATTCGTTCAATTAATTATTCATAGCCTCATACAAGGAATGCGAATATTGACCGAACATTATCAACATTTCTTTTGTAACGATCACCACCTCCGTCTGATGATAAAAACGAATGCATAATCTCCATACATTTGCTTACGGTGAAGGGACTGAGTGCAACAGACTTGGCAGCACTTTCAGCTGTTTCCGATATTCAGATGAAGCTATTATATTTTATTACCTTCATTTTTTCGAGGCGTTGCTTCATAGCAACGTCGTAAGTGACACCTAAGCATTATATTGTTGCTTATGTAAGCCAAAATTTAATTGTTTTACTTTCTCTACACGTGCTATGTACATAGCGTATAGAGAAAATATTGTATTTCACCCAAAAACTCGATACCGAGATTTCGCCGGAAATTTATGTTTTAGGGTCCCCTGTATCCAAAAAAAAAAAAAAAAAAAAAAAAAAAGCATTTTAGAAAAGGCCCGTGTGTGTCCATGAGCACCATAACTCAAAAACGAAAATTCGGTAAAATACCAAACTTGGTATTTAAGTTTACTATCTTCCAGGGATGCGACACGAAGATTTTGAGAAAACTCCCCCCACCCCAAACTACCCTTTACATGGAACTTTTTTTCGAAAATTTTGATTTTCTGAAAAATGGCTCTAACGATTTTGATTAAAATATCGTATTTAAAAATATTTACCTGACAAATAAAATGTATTTCTTGAATTTTCTGAGAATAGCCTCTGAAGATATCAATTTTACGGAATTTTGCATAACTGCTAAACCGTAAGAGATGGACAAAAACTTACCACACAAAAATGCAGAGCACGTTAAAACATACAATTTAAGTTATGTACATTTATTTTGTGGATTTGATCGTTTTTTGGATATTCCTTGTTTTGGGTTTCAGCTTTAAAAAACTTATACTTTTCTCGTACAGGAATTTGTCAACTCCTTTCCATACAAACAAAGGAACTTCAGGCACATAGCAACCAGCTTTCGACTATCACTTTAACTTATGGTACTCCCTTATTTCATTTTTACTTAAAAGGAAGCAAGTAATAATTTTTTCTCGATTAGCATGAAGTAAATAGATGCATAGGCCTTTTAACAATAATTTGTTGCAGAGATGTAGAGAATGTCATGGGAATGACACACATCAGATTTTTATTTTCTGTACTGCAGAAAAAGTACTGCATTTTTTTAGGAGGGGGTCTTAGGTCGTCAAGGCCACTTAGCCATCAGGAAGTCATATTTCTTGATGATCAATTAACATCTTTTAATTGGGCAAGCCGTATCGGACAGTGAATGAATAAAATGGCTGAAGTTATGTTCAGATGAGCCCGGGATTTATAGAGCTTAGAATCTCTCAAACTTTTCTTCTCAGAATAAGCGAAACGAGAGAGAGAGAGAGAGAGAGAGAGAGAGAGACTACTTATTCGGGTAAATCAAACTTAGGACCTATTGGATGTCAGATAGATGCGGTCGCCAACCCCACACCATAGTAGTGGGTTAAAAGTACGGCTTTCGACCCACATTTTTGATATCTAAATTCAATTGGCAGCAAACATTCAAGTTCATTTAAACAATTTGACTATCACTTTGACTTCTCCTCATTTCTCTGCACTTACAGCCAAATGGGAATAGAAATCCATTTTCAAACATATGTAATATGATTAATAGAAAGCAGACAGAGAACTAGCCTTTGTTTGAATAAATTGTAATTCAAGTACGAAAACGGATGGTAATGGATGCAGTTATGACGTATAATTGCCGCAAATCAGATTTTTCTTTTGGTATCAACAATTTATTTCTGGTTTAATGTAGAGATTATGCTGGCGTTCTCAACGAGCTGAAGGTCAACAATAGTGCGGATTATGTCACTTAGAAAATACGTGTTGATGGAAATGTATCAGTAAAGTGAATGTTAGTCATTAGGGAATTGAAAGCATAAGAGATACACTACACCTCTTCTATCCAGCGATAATTTGTTTACAGAACTATTCTGCAAAATACTCAATGCATGGGAAGGATTTTAATGGAAGTACAGTCGGAGCTAAAATTTGAGTAGGAGGTTATATGGCTGCAAAATTCATTAGCTTGGAATAGTGGCTATCGGTCACTGTATGAATAAAGGCATGTTGGGTGCTACTGGTAAACAGGAAAGAGTACGAAGGAATAGGTAAATACCTACTTAATGCGACAGAGGCCTGTTTAAAAAAAAAAAGAATATATATATATATATATATATATATATATATATATATATATATTAACAATTTACAAATAACAAGGGATAGGTTACACTTTTTTTTACGGTAAAAGTTTTGAGGAACTTTACAAACCCAGATGCAATTTGCAAACGTAACCATGATGCATATGTCATATTTCCGTTTAAAAGCGTCGCCAAACACGCGTTACAAAAATAATAAAGAGCTAAGTTATGTCTACATATTTGTAGAATATTCAATAAGTTTGAAGATTCAAATATTAATAACACGTAATTAAAAGTCTCGCAGTTTTATTGGCTGCGCTAATGACTTGTGGTTTGATTAATCGTTTGCAGAATGTGCATTATTGCATAGTACATTGCGCAAATTCGTCTAACCCAAGTGACTACATGTGGGATTTATGGTGGACAAAGCGGCGCAGGAGTGGGTTTTTTCCGGATCTCCGGTTTCCCCCACCATCGCATTCCAACCGTGCTCCATCTTCATTCCATTATCAGTGTCAACGCCTGCGGTGCCATATGTAGTAAAAGCAGGAGCTAAACACTATAAAAGAAACTGATGTGCCATTCACATGACTTTCTCTAAATCTCTGCAACAAATTATTCTTAAAAAGCTTATACTTCTATTTACTTCATGCTAATCAGAAAACATTAGCAGAAATAGTCTTATTACTTGCTTCCTTGTAAGTAGAAGCGAAAGAGGGAGTAGCATAGGATATAGTGATAGCCAAAAGCTGGTTGCTATGTGACTGTAGTTCCTTTGTTTGTATGGACAGCAGCTGACAAATTCCTGTATGAGAAAAGTATGCTTTTCAAAGCAGAAACCAAAAACAAGGAATGTCTCAAAAACAATGAACTCCACGAAAATAATGTACATAACATAAATTGTATGTTTTAACGTGCTCTACATTTTTCGTGTAGAAAGTTTTTGGCCATCTCTTACGGTTTAGCAGTTATTCAAAATTCCGTAAAATTCATCCAGAATAAAGTATTCTTCGGAGGCTATTCCCAGAAAATTCAAGATTTAATTTTTATTTGTCAGGTAAATAGCTTTAATGTACGATATTTAAATCAAAATCGTTAGAGCCATCTTTAAGAAAATCGAAATTTTCAAAAAAAGTTCCTTGTAAAGAGTAGTTTGGGGTGGGGGGATTTTTCTCAAAATCTTCGTGTCTCATCCCTGGAAGATATATAACCTAAATGCCAAGTTTGGTATTTTACCGACTTTTCGTTTTTGAGTTATCGTGTTCACAGACACACGGACCTTTTACTGAAAATGGTTTATTTTTGGATATAGGGGACCCTAAAACATATATTTCCGGTGAAATCTCGGTATCGAATTTTTGAGTGGAGTGCAATACCTTCTCTATACACTATGTACATAGTACGTATAGAGAAAGTAAAAACTCATCTAAACGCGAACGCGGAATAATCTGTACTCACTTTTGCATACTGAAGCCTTAGAAACTCTATGCATGGCTGCAATTGGCAGCCAGTTTCCAGCCAGTGAAAAGCAACACACAGCTGTTGTTTTGAGGTTAGGGCTCGACTTTTGCCTGTCAAATGTTGAATATGATACGTTATATCTTGCAAATAATAATTCCATCGTAAGCGAAGTTATCTGTAACCATCTATAGATTCCATAAGGAATGTAAAGTTTTTATTAATTCTGCACCTATAATGTTTATGTCTTCTACCTTCCCTTGCATGAAGTTCGTTATCTGAATCACTGGAACTGCTACTAAATAACATTTTATGCAGTTTTTATTGTATGCATTTCTAGGCGTTTTTACTTTCTCTACATATAATATGCACATAGTGTACAGAAAAGGTATTGCATTCTACCCAAAAATTCCTTACCGATATTTCACAGAAATGCACGTTTTAAGGGCCCCTGTATACTTTTCTTTTTAAACACGATAACTCAAAAACGAACGGTCGGTAAAATACCAATCTTGGTATTTAAGTTTGGTTCTTCTAAGGATGCGGCACGAAGATTTTAAGAAAAATCTCATCATCCCAAACTGTTCTTTACTTGGGAAAAGATTTCGAAAATTCTGATTTTCTCAAAAATGGCTCTAACGATTTTATTAAAATATTAAAGATATTTACCTACTGATAAAAAGCATATTTTGAATTTTCTGTGAATAGTCTCTGAAGACCTCTTAATTCTGATTGACTTTTGCTGAATTTTGGATACCTGGTAAACCTTAGAAGATAGATAAAAACTTACTGCACAAAAATGTAGATCTTGTTAAAGCACACAGTTTAGATCATATACATTTTTTTCGTGGAAATTGACCATTTCCAAGATATTTCTTGTTATCAGTTTCAGTTTTAAAATAAACTTGTCTCATACGGGAATTTGTCAACTCCTAGTCATATAGAGAATGGATTTTAGTCACATAGCAACTAGCTTTTAAAAGAATTGACTATCCCTTAAGCCTAGTGTATTCCCTATTTCCTTTCTGCTTACAAGGAAGCAAGTAATAAGACAATTTCTGCTAATATTTGTCTCGATTAGCATGATGTAGACGGAAGAATAAGTTTTTCAATAATAATTTGTTAGTGAAATGTAGAGAAATTCATGCAAATAGAACACATCAGATATTTTGCTTATAAATATTAAAACAAAAGGTTACTCTATAAACTTAAACCATTTGTAGATAAACTGCATACTTTACAAACACAAATTGCAAACGTGCGGAATTACTTTTAATTGTGAAACAAAACACTTGTAAACTCTATGAAATTTCACTTCTTTGTGAAGTGCAACTTCACAAACTTCTATTGTGAAGCAAATTTTTACAAATTACAAAGTTTACGATTAACTAATCTTGTGTATATTGTGAAACAGACCCATGCTCAGGTATGACAGGATTTTATTAGGGGAAGGATGCTATACGTGTGCTCCATATCTTGCATTTTTACTTTCTCTACACATACTATGTACAGTGCATACATAAGGTATTGTATTCCACCCAAATAATCGATACCGAGATTTCAGCGCAAATATGTTTTGTGGTCACCTAATTCCAAAAAAATCATTTTAGAAAAAAGTCCGTGTGTGAGACTTTAGACAGCATAGATCAGAAGCTAAAAGGCCGTTAAACAGCAAACTTGGTATATAGGTTTAATATCTTCAAAGGATGTGACACGAAGACTTTCAGGAAAATCCCTCCACACCATACCACCCTTTGATGAAAAAACTTTGAACATTTTTTCTCAAAAATTGCTCTAACGATTTTGATTAAAATACCGTATATTATAGATATTTATAGTACAAATAACACACACACACACACACACATATATATATATATATATATATTGAATTTGCTGGGAATAGTTCCTGAAGCCCTGTTCATTATGGATGAATTTTGGTGACTTTTGCATAACTAGTAAACCGTAAGAGATAGACAAAAACTTACTACACAGAAACATAAATCTATTTAAAATGCAAAATTTATTCATATGCAGTTTTGTTATAGATTTGACCGTTCCCAAAATATTGCTTATTATTGATTCAAGTTTAAACTACTTAATTTTTCTCATACGAAGTTACCTTTCCTTTCATCTCGCTTCTGTTTACTGCTGATCTTACAAAGTGAACCGAACTTGAATTGCCCACATAGCGCAAGCTTTTAAAAGATATGACTATCGTTTTAGCCATATTTCCGTTCTGCTAACAAGGAATCTGGTAAGACAATAACTGATGATGCTTAACTCTATTAGCGTGATGTAGATAAAATAATCTCTTGCAGAACGGGTATAGAAAGTTATGGAACACATCACTTTTTTGTTTGTTATTCAGGCATTTTGTTTGTTTAAATTTGCTAATGTTGCTTTGGTTTGTAAGGAAAACTCCATATTATAACTGCTTGTATAGCATAATTTCAATAATACATATAATATTACTTTCTCTACATGTAGTACGTACATAATGTATAGAGAAGGTATTGTATTGCACCCAAAAATTCGATACCGAGATTTCACCGGAAGTACATGTTTTGAGAACCCCTGGATTAAAAAAAGAAAGAAAAAAAATGATTTTTAGAAAAATGTGCGTGTGTGAGTGTGTGGGCAGCATTGCTCAAAAACGAAAACTCAGTTAGATACTAAACTTAAGTTCAGTATCTTCCAAGGATGCGACACGAAGCTTTTCAAGAAAATTCCCCACCCCAAATTACCCTTTTCATGGGAAAAAATTCGAAAATTTTGATTTTCTCAAAAAATGTCTCTTAACAATTTTGATCAAAATCTCTTATATTTAAGATATTTACAATACAAATAACGTGTCTCTCGAATTCTCTGGGAATAGCCTCAGAGGGCCTCTTTATTATGGCTGATTTTTATTGAATTTTGCATAACTGGTAAACCGTAAGATACTTAAAAAAACTTACTACACAAGAAATGTAGATCTCGATAAAACACACAAATTATGTCCTACACATTTTTTCGAGGAGTTGATCGTTTTCGAGATATTCCTTGTTATTGATTTCAGTTTTAAAATACTTGAAACTTCTCTCATACGGGAACTTGTCAATGCTTGGCCACAAAGAAACGGATCTCAATCGCACAGCAACCACATTTTAAAACATTTAACTATCGGTTTAGCCTAGTGTATTCCCTTATTTCCTTTCCACTTGTAAGGAACTAAGTAATAAGACCGTTTCTGCGAATGTTTTAGCATGACATAGAAGAATAAGCTTATTAACAATAAGTTGTTACAGAGATGTAGAGAAGGTCAATTGAATGGATTCATCAGATTTTTTTTCATTTGCTTCATCAAAAACAGAACTTGAAGATGCTTGCTGAAAGTCTAGCCCCTGAAAATGGTTCAAACCCGGCGGAGGATGATGGAAGGGAAGTAAAGCCGTGTCATAGAAGAACCTCATGCCTGATAAAAGAGACCTCTGAGCAAAAGCAAGTGGTCTTTCAAGCCCAGTATATAATGGGATGCTGAGAACCACAGCGGTTAAAGAGCGTCCATAAATAAAAACTCCATTTTCATTGAAAATCTCATACCCTTCAGTTAGAGGTATGGCTTCGAAACTCAGAAGGTTCTGGATCTAAATTAAATCCCTTGGTGCTAACTAACCTTTCCTATTAAGTTGGCGTGGACAGGAAAAACATTTTCTCTTCTAGATCATAAAAGAAAAAGTCATATATGCGTATTTCGTATTCATGGACTGAAAGCTATTGCTTGTTTTTGCGCGCGAGAAATGACCTGAGGAAAAGGAATTCAAAGAGGTACAGGATAGAAGCATCATCGAGAATGGAAAACACTCTGTATGCAAGAGATATTTAATATTTGATGGTTCACAAAACACCACGACATCCATACTCCTCAGACTAACATCACGAGATTCCGAAGGCAATTTGCTGGTTTAGGACCAGCTAGGCGTGTTTGTATAACGGAGTGTGTTTTTTGAGGCCTACTCACTTTCCGGCAGCGGATTAAGGCTATTAGCCTCTGCTAATCCAAGACTGGGACACATGCGCATGCACAAATGTAACACATTGAACTCCAAGAAAAAGTTTTCTTCACTTACGGTTGCTTCTTAATCCTATTTTCTAACATGTATTGAAGTAGTCAGCAATAAATATTACGATTGGAACGACAGAAATCAGACAATAAAGTTCAGTGTCATGGTTGAGATTTGACCCACGGATCTATCGCTTTACGTCAGTTTAATTACCATTAATCTAAAAAATATGAAGCCCCGGACAAAGTGCTTACGATATTGCATGTCGCCACTGGGGTATGTCATCTCAAAATGTCTTTGTTCCCTTTGTGGTTTACAGAAAAAAAATGAGTCACTTAAGGGAATTTAATGTCGTGCTGGCATGTTGACTTGGTACTTAAGTTGCAGAGCAACCAGATGGCATTTAATTTTTCAGTCTGATTCTACCTTTCCAAACTCGTCCTAAACATGACTTGAGTGAATTAACAATAATTTTATTACAAAATAAGACAAATAGTAAAAGTACGATCGCGAATAGGATTGAGAGTCTGGTTTCATACGGTAAGGTTGCCCTATTAGTAATTCTCTCTCTCTCTCTTTCTCTCTTTTCTTAAAGCTGTCTCATTCACTGTGTTGTCTTGCCCTGGACCATCTTCTCCGCCGTCTCTTCTCACTTCGAAATGTCCGATCCCAACCGAGTTCGCCTCCGGTGAATTCTCGTGTTTTTGAGTGGAAAATAATATTTCCTCATTTTACTTTCTCTGCGTATACTATGCACATAGTAGGTAGAGAAGGTGTTGTATTCACCTAAAAATTCGAAATGTTATATAAACACATATAGAAATATGTTTTGAGGTCCCCCGAATCCAGAAAAGCTTTTTCAGAAAAAATCTCGAGTCTGTGTATCTGTAAACAGCAAAGCTCAAAAACTAAAATACCGTTAAATGCTAAACATATTATTTAAATTCAGCATTTTTCAAGGATGAGACTATATTTTCAAGAAAATCCCCCACCCCAAACTATCCTTTATATGGACTATTGAATTTTCTGGGAATAGCCTATGAAATCCTATTCATTTTGGACTATTTTTGAATAACTGGTAAACCGTAAGGGATAGATCAAAAGTTACTTCACAAAAACGAAGATTATCTCGTTAAAACGCATAATTTATGTCAAATACATTTTTTGAATTAGCCGTTTCCAAGAAATTTCTAGTTATTTGTTTCAATTTTAAACTACTTACACATTTCTCAAATGGAATCGCTAAATATTTTTGTTTTTCCTGGTCAAGCAAAGAGAACAGATTGTCAATGTCTCACTTAGTGACCAGCTCTTGAAAGATTTGACTATCGCTTTAGCTGGTGCATCCCCTTTTTCCCACGTATCTACAAGGAAGTATGTAATAAAATTATTCCTGAAAATGTTTATATTGATACACACGTGAAGTGAATAGAAAAATAAGCTTTTGTAAGAACAGTTTTTTGCAGAAAATGTTGAGAAAGCCATGTGGATGTAACACATCAGATTTTTTAAATTAGAAGATTTTCGTTACTTTCAACTAATTATCAAATGGCAATTTGGTTTTTATTTTATGCTTGCTTTAAAATTGCATAATATGTGAACAATGTTCTAAAACATCTGACGTGTTCCATTCACATGATTTTCTCTACCTCTTCTGCAAACAAACTATTCTTACAAAAGATTATTCTTTTATCTACATCATCGAGATAAACATTACCAAAAGTTGTCTTATTATTTGCTTCCTTGTAAGCAGAAAGTAAATACAGTAGTCTACGCGATAGTAAAATCTTTTAAAAAATATCGCCATATGAAACAATTGAAGTTTGGCTCTCTTTGCGTGGCTAGGAATAAAACAAAAGAGATATGAAACGAAAGTTGACAACCCATTTAAGAAAAGTTGAAGTAGTTTAAATTGAAACCAATAGCAAAGAATACCTTGGAATTGGTTACCTCTAAAAAAAAAAAAAAAAAAAAAAAAAAAAAAAAAAAAAAAAAAAAAAATTGTACATGACAAACAGTGTGTTTTAACGAGCTCTATATTTTTGTGCAACTTTTTTTTTTCCTATATTTTTTACGGTTTATCAGTAGTTTCCAAGAAATTCAGGATATACATTTTATTTTTCATATACATTTAATATACGACACTTTATTCTAAATTTTTCTAAAAATAACCGTGTCGCATCCTTGGGAGATACTAAACTTAACAAGTTTGATATTTAACGGACTTTCCGTTTTTGAGTTACGCTTTCCACACACACACACACACACATACACGCGCACACACACACAAAATCGCTGACCTTTTTTTCTTCTAAAAATGCTTATATTTTTCTGATTCAAGGGTTCTCAAAATACGTACTTCCGTTGAAATCTCGCTATCGAATTTTTGGGTGAAATACAATTCCTCCTCCATATTGTGTACATTGTACATACGCACTAGAGAAAGCAAATCTTTAAAGATTTGCAGAGCTTAAACCGGTGAAATCTTGTATCGTATTTTTGGGGTGGAAATCAATACTTCCTTTTTTTTACTTTCTCTAGCAGGCATGTACATACAATATACATGGTAACTAGAGAAAGTATTATACCTATTCCACCCAAAAATTTGATATTGAGATTTCACCAGAAATATATGTTCTGAGGTCCCTTTAGTCCAAAAAAGAGCATATAAATCTTTTTAGAAAAAGCTGCGCGCTTGTGTGTGTGTGTGTGTGTGTGTGTGTGTGTGCACGTGTGCGTATGTGTGTGACTGTCTGTGGACTGCATAGCTCAAAAATGAGAAGATCGTTAACTATACTGTATATTAGAGATATTTACATTACAAATAACATGTATATTTTGAGAATATAAATAATTTTCTGGGAACAGCCTCTGAAGAGCTCTTTATTCTACAAGAATGTTACTAAATTGTCTATAACTGTTAAACCAAAAGAGATAGACAAAAAACTTACTACACAAAATTGTAGATGTCGTTAAAATATATAAGTTATGCCATTTACATTTTTCTTGTAGAGTTGACTGTTTAGGAGATATTCTTGTTGTTAGTTTCCGTGTTAAACTACCTAGCATTTCTCAAATGGTATGCCAGTCTTCGTTTTATCTCTCGTTATACTACAGGCCATGCAAAGCCAACCAAACTTCAATTGTTTCATAGCGATCAGCTTTTATAAGATTTGACAATTGCTTTAGCCTATGTATTCCTACGGGGCGGAAATACTAGCGTTTTACTGAAGCACGTTTTTTGCCCAGCCCCCATCTTGTGACACTACCATATTCACCATGCGCAACTTCTGTGAAATTAATTGTTTTTCCAAGTTTTTGAAGTAAAGAACAAAGGACATTGGAAGGGGAGGGATCTCTAGTTGAAAGAGTATTTAATACAATCACATTTTTTTGGCCTACCAGAAGTTATTATTCATAAATTGATATTATTGCACAAACATTACGGCAAGGCCATAACTTAATTTTGTTCTAATTTCTTGGTCTAAAACTACTATTAGTGTAACAAAAGGCTGTAACATACATTACATCATTGATTTAAAGCTTTAATAGAATGTATGATATTAATCAAGAATTTCGGTCGAAGAATATTGTAATAATTATCATTGCATTCAGAGTCCGAGGAACACGCCCCCTATTCTCACGGTTCTAATAACTTACGCACATAATTTGATAGTAATTATTTCTCGCGATAGCTGCTAAATGGGGAAATTAGCAAGAGGTTTCTTATAAACCGGAGTAGGTTGCTAATTTTTTCTGCGAATCGCTTTTATCCCAGCTTCTAAACGGTCTTTCTGAGTTTGAAATCTAAAATCTAACAAACAATACTGAATCGTTCTGTTGATAATATATACCATGTTTCACTAAGTATACGACCGAAAAATCACTTAAATAAGTATACTAACCTATGTATTGAAACACATTTCCCTTTCTTTGTTTTTGCTTCTGATATTCGAGAAACTACAACCAAACAACCACTATACTGGTTTAAAACTTACAGTGTAAATTTACTGCTTAATTGAACATCTAACACTATAAAATCTTATTTTTGGGTGCACATTTAACCCACATAAGTCGTACTTATCCCAAAGTGTACTTATAAATATAGCGGCTTGGAAAAAATGTGCGTCACCAACCACAATGCATAAGGATATTTCCGATCTAATCTCTCTATATCTGTGTATATTCCCTTATTTCTCGTCTACTTACAAGGAAGCAAGTAAAAAGCCAGTACTGCTAATGTTTATCTCGATTACCATGATGTTTATAAAAGACCTATTTTTTGTAAGAATAGAATGTATATTAAACAGCTAGCAAACGTTATGTGAATGGAGCACATTCGATTTTTACTACAGACAAGCAATACAGGGAATAAAAGAGCAAGAAGGCTGTATATCATTATGTTATGTTCCTTCATTTCGTTATTTTATATAATTGCGAGGGCATATTAGGAGCGGACGAAAGGCACTGGCAAGGATGAGCATTAACACTTATTGCTATATATACCTACATACGATCCAGTCTATGCTTAACGGATGGAAGGACATTTTAAGGTTACAACATGCAAAAGAATTACGAAGTAAGTCCAGAAACTAAGTTCCGTTTGGTAATAAAATTAAATTGTGTACAGATACAGAATAAGTATTTATTGCACAAAATTCTACAACTCTTAAACTACTTTTCCACATAACTGCCGAAATTTTGCAGGCATTTGTCATAGCGTGGCACAATTTTTTGTATACCTTCTTCATAGAAGTTTGCCGCCTGTGTCTTCAAAAAGTTGGTACCCAACGAGAGCAAAGTTTACGAAATTTCAGTTTTTCGGTAACAATTTCATGAATTAGTGATCGTGAGCTTTGGGGAAATTCCATAGCGAGAGCACTAATTGTAAACTTACGGTTTTCCTGGATCTTGTCATCAATCGCGTGAACCAGTTCTTCTGTAACCACAGATGGACGCCCACTTCGTTCTTCATCGTGCACTTCACTACGTCCTTCATTGAACTGTCAGACCCATCTTCTCACCATTGAATCACTCATCGCATTTTGTCCGTAAACTTCGCAAATTTGCCGATACATTTCAATTGGTTTCACTTTCCTAGCATTCAGAAAACGATTCACAGATCAGATTTCACAAGCGGCGGGAGTTTCAATCAACACCGACATTGTAAACAAGCACAACAAAGCGTATGTGGCTGACAGCGATCTCAAAATGGCGCACGTTTCTTCTCCTTGATACAGAGCGTCTACCGCGCATGTGCGGAACTGCGATCGCAGCGCTGCAGCGGAGATAAATTGAAACGGAACTTACTTTCTGGACGTACCTCGTATAATGTGCTTGTATTACAGTTGGTTACGAACATGTTACGCCAGTAATTACTAATAGTTCCCGCTGGTATCTAAGAAGATAAGGTACCTAAACAAAACATGGTAATTAGTTTCCTGTTGTAATGAAAATAACTACGTTCCGATCATGCATTTAAGTGGAATTACAGCACGTGGTTCGTATTACTACCTCTTTTGGGCTCACATTATTATTAAATTACGGATAAAGGAATACGCATTGGGCAGCATCGTAATGAAGCGTTCAATTATTCTAGCAGATTGAACACAGCTTTCGTTCAAGAAAATATGTTGCTTGGCCGTACACTCCATTCCATAATAAATTGGCAGTTTGAACATGGTTCCTTTGTATGTCAAATCTACCAATCGTAGCATGTTAGTTCTGTAGCGTCCGCTGGGTAATGCTCTGGTCTTGGCCGCTAGGTCAAGTACTCAAAGGGCCCGCTGACCTTTATTTCAAATTCTGTCGCGGTATATTCCGAATAAATTTGATCACTTGTTAGAAGCTGTATACAACTGAAGTACAATGTTTTTATTATTTAAACCACATTGATACATTGGATATATTAGTCCTTTTTACTTTCTCTGCAAAGTATTTATGTATGTACACAGAACATAGGTAGAGAAGGTATTGTATTCCACTCAAAAGTCGATTCCCAGATTTCACCGTAAATACGTTTAGAGCTCCCCTGAATACAAAAAAGTCACTGTGTGTATCTTAACGAAAAGTTAGAATATATGAAAAATTCGCTCAATAACAAATTTTGTATCTAAGTTTAGTATCTTACAAGGATGAGGCAAGAAGATTTTCAGATAAAAAAAACAAAACAAAAAAAACAAGTCAAACTTCCCTTTGTATGGAACATTTTTCGAAATTTTATTTTATCAAAAATGGCTATGGTTTTGATTAAATACAGTTTATTAAATATATTTACATTACAAATAAAATGTATATGTTGAATTTTCTGGGAATAGCCTCTGAAGACCTCTACATTCTTAATTGCTTCTGTAGGTACAACTGGTAAACCGTAACAGATAGACAAAACATTTAGATCTTGTCAAACACTCTCGTGTATGTCCTATACATTTTATTATAGAGGTAACAATTTTCTGGAAATTCCTTGTCATTGCTTTCAATTTTATTATACTTATACTTTTCTCCTTTCTCTTTTGTTTTACTCATTGCCATGGAAAGAGAACCGAATTGCAATTATATCACATAGCGATCGGCTTTATAAAGATTTGACTACTGCTTTAGTGCCGTGTATCCCCGTATTTCCTTTCTACTTATAAGAAAGCAAGTGATAAGGACATTTTTGCTAATGTTTACTTCGATTAACATAATGTAGATAAACGAATAATCTTTTGTAAGTGGATTGTTTGCAGAACAGGTAGAGAAATTCATGTGAATGGAGCACATTAGTTTTTTTCATAGCTGCGTGTTCTTAAAAGTTGACACTAATCCAGTAATTTTATTGTAGAATTCCTGCTTCACCAGTGACAATGATACCAGGTGGACGAGGTCCCCAGCAGTAATTAAAGTTAATAGGTAGGACAAGTTTGCTGCTTCGCCTCCGTAATAAAACAAATCTAGATGGATACAGCAGTAAAACTTACAAAGTTAATGATGAGGAAAGGGTTGTAACAAAGTTTAACAGCGTCCAAAGTTCCATATATTTACGACGGGGGAGTTCTAACCCCTTTCACTACGCCCCTACACAGACGTGACATATGGCGAGAAGGTGAAAATAAACGAGGAACGAATAACGATCATAATTTTCACAAGATGAAGAAGCTGCCGGAGGGGTGATGATGAAGATGATGAGGTGGAGAAGGAAGTGATGATCCCCTGATCTCTTAAAAAGGAAAAGGTGAGTAAGGGACGCTACGGAACCACAGCTTTTCTTCGCTGCGCCGTCCGGGATTCATTCTCACGAGAAAGGGTGATCATCACCTTAAGACCGGTTTTACAATGTAAACTAAGAATACATACTAAACTGTAGTTATATGTATAGTCCCAGTAATGTTCCAGCAAGATTATTTCTTTCTCATCATCTTCTGGTAAAGATTTATTTTAGGTTAATGCTTCCGTGCAAATTTACAAGCCGATGGTGGGCATGCTTTTCAAATGTTTATTATCGATTGTCAATTTTTGACAGGTTCTTTTGTTTTATTACTTTGAGATTAGGATCATACATAATTTAAAATGACGGGTATTAAAAGGACAAACAGGCTAAACAATTTTTTCGTTTCTAGAAAGTAAATTACTGTTAAATATACGCTGGCTACTCCACTTAAACTACCACTAACACTATATATAGATATTAGTTCTTCACTTTTACTCACGGTCATATACTTTAAGAATTTCTCAGGTCCATTTTTGGTCTTTAAATTTCAATAAAACACGTGATTTATCTTGAAATATACAAAAAGTACTACGTTTGCTTTAGCTTCTTACAATTTTTAATGTTTTATTAGCTATCGGACAGATGGAAATGAAATCGTCCATATTATTCATAGTAGGCGTTCATATTTCAAAATTCAGAACTACTAACATTTGAATACAAATTATCTCTAGCCATTAAAATATTGTAGAACTAAAGTGAAGCGCCGTGTTAGGTCTAGGTTAGTGTGCGTAAACAATCCGATTTTCCTGTACTTTGCTTTTAATAACTTCCACTGTATCACCAAAGTATACGAGCGAAACGAACATACATTATGTGAGGTCTAGATTAGTGTATGTCAATACATTTATTTTTAGACAGCTCGAACTAAAAGTAGAATTTTTAACACAAATAAGAAGAGTTAAAAATCGTACTTTAAGTTTATGCCACACACTCCTTTTTGCAAACATCTGCGTCATTTGCATGCCACCTCCATACGCCACGCAATAACCTAGAAGCATACCTAAAACTAAGAGGAAAATGAAATGAAAGGGAAATCGTATCTATATTTGATCATAAACTTTGGTTTCATTACTAGTAACATAGCAATTACTTTTTTATTTGCGATTGTTTATTAAATAGACTGGCTTTTATTTGAATCTACAACAAACAAATGAATATCGCAGCCGCGAAGTAGGTAAAGGAATGTAATAATTAATAATAATTTGTCTATAAATTTTGGCGACAGTCTAAAAATAATTTATGACCTTATTCGGTACGTTTGCAAAACTCGTCCCTGCTAACAATATAAAACACATGTCATTAATAACTATTTCGTGTGTTAAGTAATTTCTACTGGTTTCTTCTATGGTGAATTTTCATTCGTTGGCAGCATCTGCATGTCATTGCTTCTGGCTAGGAAATAGTTGCTTCCAATTTAATATCTTCCCCCACCATACAAATTTTTATAAATTTTGATATTAAAGAAAGTGTCGTTACAGGGAGGCGTGGTGGTCATACCATGTCCAGATGACGTCGTCCTCCGTGGTGTAATGGCTATCATTCTAACTTCTTATACCCAAGATCGCAGGTTCAAACCCGGCGGAGGACGATGGATTTTTTCGGGCGTAAAAATCCTTAGCATGGTTCCTTCAGAAGGAAAGTAAAGCCGTGGGTCCCGTGACGTAGATTTACGGCAGTAAAAGAACCTCAAGCCTGATAGAGAGGCCTCTGAGCAAAATTAAGGGGTCTTTCACGCCCAGTATAGAAGGAACGCCGAGAACCAAAGCAGTAAAAGAGCGTCCATAAATAAAACGCCATTTCATTTTTCATTTCATGTCCAGATGACAATATATTGGCTCCTAGACACTCCACATTGGAGAATATTAGTTTCACTTCTTAAAAAGCGTTACATGTATGATGCAACCATCTTATATCTTTGCCACATTTAGAGAGAAAAGTAAAATATTATAGAGAACAAGAAAACAGACGTTGGTATGTGGTAGCCTAAAAAAAAGGAAACATTAAAATTAGCTCTTTCGGTTCCTAAATATTGTTTTCCACAGGTATGAGAATTATTATATAAGTTCAATCTAATTCACTTCGCTCCGGTCGTGAATTATCGACAAGATGAAAAACACTCGTAGTATTACTTATGATAATTTATTATCGTTTAACTTCACAGTTCTAATAAAAATCTGATGTATTCCATTCACATGAATTTCTCTGGCTGCTCCGAAAATAAACTTTTCTTACAAAAGATTATTATGTTATCTACATCATGATAAACATTAGCAGAGTTGCCTTATTGCTTGCTTCTTTGTAAGTAGGAGGGAAATAAGGGAATGCAGAGAACAAAGCAATATAAAAACCAGCCGCTTTGTGAACCAACTAAATTTCAGTTCTCTTAGCTTGCTAGGAGTATACAAAAGAGAGACGATAAGAAACATAAAGATCCTCAAAACGGAAAAACAATAAATCGGAATATCTTAAAAACGGTTAAACAAACAAACAAAAACATTTGTTGTATAGTAACCTGTTGTCTATCTCTTACTGTTTACCAGTTATATAGAAGTAATTCAGGACGAAGAGGTCTTCACAGGCTATTCCAGAAAGTTCAAGATATACATTTCGCTTATCATGAAAATGTCTTAAACACATGGCATGCCAATCAAAATTTTAGGGGCATTTTTTTTTTGAGAAATCAACATTTTCAAAATAGGTTTCATGGAAAGGGTAGTTGAGGTGGGGCGATTTTCTTGAAAATCTTCGTGTCACATCGTTGGAAGATACTACACTTAAATACCAAGTTCGGTATTTAGCCGACTTTTCGTTTTTGAACTATGCTGCCCCCCCCCCACATACACATACGCGTTCCGAAAAATGCTTTTTTTATTCAGGAAGTCTCAAAACGTATTCGGTATCGAAGTTTTGGGTGGAATACAATACCTACTTTATCCACTATGTACATTGCACATACGTGCTAGAGAAAGTAAACAAGCTATATAATGCATTTTTAAAAATATTCACATAAAATCCAGTTTTAGAGCAAATGAGTTAATAAATAGATGTAATATAGTTTTACTTTCTCTATACGTACCATGTACATAGTGTATAGAGAAGGTACTGCACTCCATCCAAAAATTCGATACCGAGATTTCACCGGAAATATATGTTTTAACGTCCCCTGTATCCAAAAAATAAAAGCATTTTCAGAAACAGGTCTGTGTATCCGTGTGTCTGTGAACACGATAACTCAAAAACGAAAAGTCAGTAAAATACCAAACTTGGTATTTAAGTCTAGTATCTTCCAGGAATACGACACAAAAATTTTGAGAAAAATCCCCTAACCCCAAACTATCCTTTACATGGAACTTTTTTCGATAATTTTGATTTTCTCAAAAATGGCTCTAATGAGTTTAATTAAAATATCGTATATTAAAGGTATTTACTTAACAAATAAAATGTAGATCTTAAATCTTCTGGAAACAACCTCTGAAGACTACTTTATTTTGGAAGAATTTTACGGAATTTTGCTTAACTGCTAAACCGTAAGAGATTGACAAGAATGTAGAGCACGTTAAAACACACAATTTATGTTATATACATTTTTTTCGTAGAGTTGATCGTTTTTTAGATACTCTCCTTTTTTGGTTTCACCTTTTAACCTTTATACTTTTCTCATACAGGAATTTGTCAACTCGTGTCCACACAAAGGAACTTCAGTCACATAGCAACCAGCTTTTGACTATCACTTTAACCTATGATACTCCCTTATTTTGCTTCTACTTACATAGAAGAAGTAATATAACTTTCTGCTACTTTTTTTCTCGATTAGCTTGAATTAAATAGAGGCATAAACTTTTTAACAATAATTTGTTGCAACGATGTAGAGAAAGTCATGTGAATTGAACACATAAGATTTTTTTATATTGCCCCCAATTGGTGTAGAAAAATTATTACTATTCGTATTCTCCAAAACTCTCGACTTTGTAAAATTTAATAATTTATTTATAAAAATTGGAGCATTGTTTCGAAAAAGTATTTCGAAAATGTTTTTTTTTAAACAAATTAGTAAAAACTTGCATGATAAGGAACATTTTGTGTGTGGAAAAGTGTTGGAAGAAGTTTGCGATAAAATAAGATTTAAAGCTGGGAGTGCCTATTAATAAGCATGGGCCTACTCATCTGTAGCTTCAATTGGTAGTTAAAGTTCGACAAATGATACTAAAAATGATATATATTTTTTTAAATGTTAGAATTCGTATCATTTCATTATGAAACAAATACTTTTTTGATTTATCACAATCTTAATAAGCAATAACAGAAACTGACTAAAAACTAACAATGATTATCACTTTATTCGAACATTTTCTCTAATATGCTTGAATTTATTTGATGCTTAATCTCCCTCAAAACGATATCATTCTAACTTAAAGAAAATTCGCCCTCCATGGTGTAATGGCTACCATGCAAACTTCATATACCCAAGGTCACGGGTTCAAACCCGGCGGAAGACGATTGATTGTTTCGGGCGTAATACTCCTTAGCATGGCTTCCTTCGGAAGGGAAGTAATGCCGTTCGTCCCGTGTCGTACATAAAAGAACCTCAAGCCTGAAAAAAGAGACCTCTAAACTAAGCGGTCTTTCCGCCCAGTATAGAATGTGATGCTGAGAACGTCCATAAATGAAACTCCATTTCCATTTATAAAAATTATATCTTAATCCAAAGATAGTTGACTTCTCATCACAAATATTAGAAACAGATTACAAGTATTTAGTAAAGCGAAAAACAAGAATTAGTTACCTTTCATTCTGCTCACCAAATGCAATCGTACATCACACCAAAAGTGAATGCTGATTTCTTTCGTTTCTTGCTTTTCACGTGCCTGAAATGGAAGAGAAGAGGTGTGTTAAAGAATATCTCAGATATAAATACACTACCTCACATATTTCACTGTCATTTTGCTGGGATGGCAGTATACTTGAGGGTGCGGTTGTAATTATGGTGGATTACAAGATGTTATGAGATTAAGGAACAGGTACAAGAACAGGTTTGTAGGTTTTTAACAACGACAATTACTCTTCAGGAAATGAATTATGAAGCAGACATTAAGCTTATTTACTGCGCCTATAAATAATTCTCAATTTTGACGAGATGTCATTACCACTTTGCTAAGTATTCTTTTTACAATTAGTCCCCGGAAAGTATTACATAGAGTCATCCCATCTGTTTTCTTGAGATCTACAGAGGTATTGTTTTAAATATAAATTATATCGTGCTATTATAAACACGAATGTTACTCTAAATATCTAGGTCTGCTAGGACTAGCTAGGGCTTAAGAAATTATTTCATCACATTCAACATAGTATTATTTTCTCTAGTGTGTGTACAATGTACATAACAAGTAGAGAAGGCATTGTATTCCTCAGAGATTTCACTGGAAATACGTCGTTTGAGAAGCCCTGAATAAAAATCTGATGGGTTCCATTCACATGCCTTTCTCTGCTATTCCACAAACAACTGTTTTTACAAAATATATTATTTTATCTACATCGAGATGCACAAGATAAACGTTATCAAAACTGGTCTTACTTGCTTCTTTGTAACCAGAAAGAAACCAAGGGAATACACCAGACTAAAGTGATAGTCAAATCTTCTAAAAGTCGGTCGCTATGTGGAGAACTGAAATTCGGTTCTCTTTGCTTGCTAGAAGTTTGAGAAAAGTTCAAATAGTTTACTCAAACCAATAACTCAGGATTACCTCGTAAACGATTAACTCTACTTAAAAATTCTGATCAGTTCTATACATTTGACTTTCTGTACGTCTCTGTATTAAATTATTGTTAAAACGGTTATTCTTCTACTTCATGCTAACTGTTAAAAAAAAACAGTAACAGAAATATTCTTATAAATTTAAATCATTTGACTATCGCTTTAGTATAATGCATTCCCTTATTTCCTTTCCTCTTACAAGGAAGCATATAATAAGACCAATTCTGCTAATGTTTCTCTCGATTACCATGACATAGATAAAAGAGTAATACTTAGTAATGCAACGGAAAGCTATTGTGTAAGCGTCAAATTTTATGTAATTTGTAGTTAAAAAGGATGTTCTGCGTATATAATATTATGAACGACGAACGAATGTATATGAATGTTTATAATCTTGTTTCCTTAAGGAAAGAAGAAATGAATTAGGAATACATTGTCTCCTGATTTTGTTTGAAAAAGTTTGCTTGGAGACGGAGAAGAAAGAAGAATAAATGTACATAAGTATAATTTCATTGAATATCACGATGGTATATCACGAGAATTAAAAGAATAACTAATCTCTTAAAGGAAAACATTCACTTAAGAAGAATGTGTTAAATTAGTTGACATAATTAGAGAATCCAACGTGTAAATTAAACACGCTATTAAGAAAAACTCCATCGACTTAAAAGTTATATCCATAGAGTGTAATGTACGAAATTATTATGTTATCGGTATTAAATTAATTGCATTTTGTTTCTCAAAGTTGGAGAGTGAAATAAAACGTTATTATTGCATTTTAAAACCTATCTTGTTTTTTCAGTAGCAAAGTTACTCCTTGTACTAATCGCCTTCGAAAAGAGTCCTTGCAAATGAAATTATAACTTAAAAAATTTGATGTGTTCCATTCACATGACTTTCGCTATATCTCTGTAACCAATTATTGTTAATAATCTTATTCTTTTATTTATTTCATGCTAATCGAGAAAAAGTAGTAGAAATAGCCTTATTTCTTGCTTTATTGCAAGTAGAAGCGAAATAAGGGAGTACCATAGGTTAAAGTGAAAGCCAAAAGCTGGTTGCTATGTGATTGAAGTTCGTTTGTTTGTATGGACACGAGTTGGCAAATTCCTGTATGAGAAAAGTATGTTTTTCAAAGTTGAAACCAAAAACAAGGAATATCTTAAAAATGATCAACTCCACGAAAAAATGTATATAACATAAATTGTGTGTTTTAACGTGCTCTACATTTTGTGTGTTAAGTTTTTGTCCATCTCTTACGGTTTAGTAGTTATGCAAAATTCATCCAGAACAAAGTAGTCTTCAGAGGCTATTCCCAAAAAATTAAAGGTATATATTTTATTTGTCAGGTAAATATCTTTAATATACAATATTTTAATCAAAATAGCTAGAGCTATTTTTAGAAAATCAAAATTTTCGAAAAAAGTTCCATGTAAAGGTAGTTGGGAGTGGGGGGATTTTCTTGAAAATCTTCGTGTTGCATCCTTGGAAAATACCAAACCTAAATATCAAGTTTGGTTTTTAACGGACTTTTCGTTTTTGAGCTATGCTGCCCACAGACAGACAGAGAGACAGACACACACACACACGGACATTTTTCTAAAAATGCTTATTTTGGATTCAGAAGGTCTCAAAACATGTATTTCCGGTGAAATCTCGGTATCGAATTTTTGGGTGCATTACAATACCTTCTCTATACACTATGTACATAGCACGTAAAGAGAAAGTAATAGCTAGTTGGCCGCGCATATACGAAATATAAATGTATTAACCAGAATAGAAAACTACTGAAAAGGTATTATATAATTTCAAAAGGAATATTATTGTATGAAAACAGTTTTACCTTTCATCAGGTAAACCAACATTCCGATAATAAAAACCCTATCAGGAAGAAAAGTTTATATATGGAAACAGCTAGAGAAAGTTGTGTGAATGTATTATATCAGATTTTTTAAAAAGGACGTATTAACAATTTCTTGTGATATTTTCCATTATGCTGAGTTATGAGAGGTCAGACTCAGCTACACTTTAAGTGGATTTGACGACAATACCGATTTAGCTGGGCCTCTTGTTTCACACGCAGGCTCAAGATAAGCTAACGTTATCCAAATTAACTGAACCGAAAATGGCGTAGTGGAAACGCTGATGGTGACTACTCAGCAAGTTTAGTCGGTCGGACATCCTTACTAGGGCTTCCTTTCATGGCTTACCAACTTAATTCCCCCAAGCCAGACATTCGAGATGTCGACTGCAGTGCGACCTTAAATTCAGTACCCACTCATCGATCTAACGTCATTCAGGCTCTCTTGGCAGGTACTTCCGAGCCGTTATGTTTCATTTCTGACGATCATGCTTGTGTAACTTTTTGTTTACGAAGACACTTCTTTATGGAATAGGAGATATAGAGGCAGTAAATGCAATCTTTATTCATCAATCCTTAGATTGGTTTGCAGCGATTCTCCATTCTTATCTTCTCTCTGCATTGCTTTTTAAATTTTTCGTACATTCTGCAGTTCATCATGTCTTTCTTAATTTGTTCCATATTTGTAGTTTTGCTCTACCTTTGATATTCTTGCCTTCAATTCGGAGAGATAGGTCGTTGTAGGTTGGTTGGGGCATTTCTTGAAATTCTTCGTCGCATCTTTGACAAGAATTTTCGTTTTTTAATTATCCTTTCACAAACACAAACACACACACACTCACACACACAGCTTTTTATGCTTTTCTGTATTCAGGGAGTGACATGTAGGTATCGAATTTTTAACGACTTTTATAGTGGAACTAGAACTTGCCATTGTGTAATGAAACTCATCTTTTTATTAATTTGTATTCATTATGTTTTAACGGAAAAATAATGTTACTTTCTCTACTTCGCACGTAGTACATATGTAGAGAAGATACCTATTGCATTCCAATCAAAAATTCGATACCGAGGTTTCACTGGAAATAAAAAAAACATTTTTTACTTAAAGATTCGGTTTTACACCAAGTTATTATTGAGATGAAATACAAACATTTCCAAGAAAATTCCCCATATCCCAAACAATCTTTTACAGAGAAAATTTTTACAAAATGTTGATTTTCTCAAAAATGGCCAAACAATTTTGATTAAAATGCCATATCTTAAAGATATTTACATAACAAATAAAATGCATATGTTGTATTTCCTGGGAATAGCTTCCGAAATCCTATTCATTCTGAATGGCCCTTGCATAATTGGATAGGTTTAGAAATTGATTTACTCTTCTACATAAATCCCTTTGCTATCTTCCAACAAAAATATATTTTCCACAGAAGCTTCGTTAAAACACTTTCTGATTTAAGCCATTGCATCCTTACTTTTTATAATCCAGAATAAAGAGGTCTTTAGAAGCTATTCCCAGAAAATTCAAAATATTAATTTTATCTGTGATGTAAATTGTTACATATGACTTCACGGGATAGCAACTGAGTTAAATTGGAATCAGAGAAATCCAAGCTTTCAACCATCTTGATTCGTCTTCCCTAATGAAGCTTGGATGGTTGAAAGCTTGGATGGTTGAAAGCTTGGATTTCTCTATTCCAATTTAACTCGGTTGTTGTCTCGTAAAGTCGTCTGTAATAATCAACACCAAGAAAGCTTCAACTCTTTAATGTTGACGCAGAATTTAAGCTTGAAGCTTTAAGCTAGGCAACTAAAACTAAAACTAAAGTGCCCTAAAACAGTACTAAAAATCATAAAATAATATTGTGTATATGAAGAAATAAAAATGTGATGTCATTGCTCCATGATACGCACGAAAATTTTTTAAAATGGCGAGTTTAAAGAAAGGATATGTAGTATATATATATATATATATATATATATATATATATATATGTAAATAACTCGACTAAGAATTGGTGTTTATGAAATTCTATTAAGAAAATAACACCTAAATAAACATGTAACATGGGAGGAGGAGAAGAAGGAAAACAAAAGAGATTACGATATACCGGATGCTGTAATTTGTTAAGAATGTAACAAAGGAAGAGCGCAAAACTTAACAAATAACTACCTAATTTAGAAAAGTTCATACTTGTACGAACATTATTATGTAAGTTATTTAAATTCATTAATTTTAATTACTAGGAGAGCATATAAAAATGTATATTGTATATGTATTTCACGAAAAGTAGGAACAAGGAAACCTGTCGTCCCCATGGTGACGTGCAGATTACAATACTTGATCTTCAACTTTATGATAGGAGTGAGAATTTTAAAAAGTTCCTGGTACAGCGTCTTAGTATTGAAGACGTAGCCAAAGACACTATGAGCTCATCTCAGAAGGCGAGGTTAATATTATAGTAATTGAATATAAAATCATGCACTATAATAATTCTCATCAATAACTTATGTAAGTACCTACCATAAGACAAATAGTAAACACAATTTCTGTAAAGGAAATCAGTTCAAATTGCGTGTCTTGGTACGTCGCGTTGTTATAACAATTTCATTGAATAAAAGTTTTAACGTTGCTAAACCTACCAAACCATTTTTAACTTCAACTTCACTCTCATCTATAAGATCGTACCAACCAAGCATGGGGATTGAGATTCTTATACTCACCGACGATACAGCTAGTATTTACTTGAAGTAAGCCAGGGCGATCACAAATTAACGGATTCTACAGCAGAGAAGAAAGGT
The DNA here is from genome assembly GCA_030762935.1 of Hymenopus coronatus. Classification (NCBI taxonomy): domain Eukaryota; kingdom Metazoa; phylum Arthropoda; class Insecta; order Mantodea; family Hymenopodidae; genus Hymenopus; species Hymenopus coronatus. Next base: position 96,788,649 of record CM060892.1, read on the forward strand.
TAAAACCATTTCAACAATTGGAATTTCCAATCCCGCAAACTGTAAGCGTGACCAACATAACAGATCCAGCGACAAATTCAAACATATAAAACATGTTTCAACAAGCTACCACACCGAGGGCCCAGGACAAGAAACGGGGAGTTCCTACCGACTGAGCGCCGAAATAAATTTTCTCACCAATGTGATGTAAATTACTTTAATACACGGTATTTTAATCAAAATCGTTAGATTCATGTTTGAGAAAAAAAAAATAATTTTCTTTCCCTCGTAAAAGGTGTTGATGGCGGGGAATTTCTTGAAAATCCTCGTGTCCCATCCTTTGAAAATACTAAACATAAATACCAAGTTTTGTGTTTGACGGTCGTTTCGGTTTTGAGCTATCTATTGCTCACAGACACACTCACGGATATTTTTCTAATTTTTTTAAAGCAGGGGACCTCAAAACATATTTCGGCGAAATCAAGACATCGAATTTTTAGGTGGAGTGCAATACCTAATCCAATTACTATGTACACTATAGGTACATACGGGCTAGACAAAGTACAAATAAGGGCACCTTCGCTTTACTTTACAAAACAGCCCTAATGTATTGACCACTACTGTTACCAAGGTCAAACCGACCCCACCCACTGCGCAGCACGCACTGAAGTAGTACAATGCAGCAATATAGCACAGGCACCGCGGCAAGCAGGTTGGTGATGTATGGTGAACAATCTTGCATCAGAAGTGATAATATTACTGAACTATGAATACAGCTGTAAAACATTTAACATTTAGCATATAAAAATCCAAATCCTCTGGCTAATTGTGAGAACTCAATTGGAATTTATTGTATTCCAATTTGGTACAACTGTTTAAATTTGTTGCATTTTGAATATTCAAACATCAGAAAATGGGATAGAGAGGCAAAGGAGCATACGTGTATACATGTTTTAACCAAAGCCTACAAACTGTGAATGAAATTACTCAGGCTCAAATGGGCCCTGAATCCACTGATGTGAACACAGGCCAATAGCCAAGCAAAACTTCGAAATGAGGCCCGAAGGTTTAGAAGGTAGACGTGCTATCTCCTTTCCATAGAGGTGGGCTAATTAACATACTACTCCATGTTATAATACGGAAGATTTAAGCCACATGACTTCCTCTAACTACTCTTCCACTAACTATTCTAACAAAAGTTTACTCTTCTACATACTTAAAAATAGAGGTAAACATTTGCAGAAATGGTTTCAATACACATTTCGTTAAAGAATAGGCTGAGCGATTGTAAGATTTTTAAGAAGGGTGTCACAATGCGATGGCTTTGAAATGTAAGTCCACGAGGGAAAAAAAAAAAAAAAAAAAAAAAAAAAGAGTAGCAACTTACCATTGTATAATTACTTGAAAACTTAATCCACTAATGAAGAATATCTCGAGAATATCAGGTGGCACAATTGTCTCGTATTTGATGTGTGCAGAAATCTCTTCATGCGATAAAAGAGTTGCAGAACTCAACGGAGCTATTTCAATTTAAAACCCACCAGTGGAGAACTGGAGAGAGTGGCCTTCGTTTTACCCCTCGCAATGAACGCCACCCGCTCGCCATCTTCGGTGATAAGCAAGACGGGTAAAGCGAAGGTAAGGCAGGTTTAAACTTGAAATATCTTTGTGAGTTCTGCAACCCTTTTAACACACGAAAGGATATCTGCACACTTTAAATAGTGGCAGTTGGACCATCTGGTAGTTAACGCTGTATTGAGAGTCTACTTTAATGAAATCTGTTTTTTGTGTAGTAGGTTTTTGTCTATCTTATAACGGTTTGCCTGTTATAAAATTTTTAATCAAAATCGTTATAGAAAATCAAAAAGGAGAAAGGAGAGTATAAAGGGTCATTTGGAGTGTTGAAATTTTCTTGCAAATCATCGAGACTCATTCTTGGAATGCTGAACTTAATATCATATGGTTTTTGAGATTTGCTTTTCGCAGATACATAAGCACAAGGACCTTTTTACTTTCTACACACGTACTATGTACATAGTGTATAGAGAAGGTATTGTAATGCACCCAAAAATTCGATACCGAGATTTCACCGGAAACACGTTTTGGGTCACCCTGAATACAGAAGATGCATTTTTGGAAAAAGGTCCGTGTATGTATCTGTGCTCAGTATAGCTCCAAAACGAAAAGACCATTAAATACCAAACTTGGTATTTAAGTTTGGTATCTGCTAAGGACGTGACACGAAGATTTTCAAGAAAATTCCCCCTCCCCAACTACCCTTTACATGGACAAATTTTCGAAAATTTTGATTTTCTCAAAAATGGCTCTAACGATTTTGATTAAAATATCGTATATTAAATATATTTACCTGACAAAGTAATTGCATATTCTGGGAATAGCCTCTGAAGACTACTTTATTTTGGATGAATTTAACTGCTAAACCGTAAGAGATGGACAAAAGCTTACCACACAAATATATATCACGTTAAAACATACAATTTATGTTATATACTTTTTTCGTGGAGTTAATCGTTTTTGAGATATTCCTTGTTTTTAGTATCAGCTTTGAAATACTTATACTTTTCTCATACAGGAATTTAAATGGAATCTATGAGTATAAAAATATACTGTAAATCATATAATAAGTATTTAGCGATATATATATACTTTATTAGAATTAATAAAGAATATTGGAATACACATCTTATGTATTTATTATTCTGACCCTTTACTATTTCTCCTGTCCATACAAACAAAGGAACTTCAGTCACGTAGCAACCAGCTTTTGACTATCAATTTAACCCATGGTACTCTCTTAATTCGCTTCTACTTACAAGTAAGCAAGTAATAAGACTATTTCTGCTAATTTTTTTGACGATTAGCATGAATAAATATAAGCATAAGCTTTTTAACAATAAGTTGTTGCAGAGATGTAGAGAAAGCCATGTGAATGGAACACAGCAGATTTTTCTACATGTGCTCTTTTCAGGAAACCTAAATCATTTTCGGTGAAATCCGAATATCGAATCTTTGGTTGGAATGATTATAAGCAGATATTACAGAAAGTAAGAAGGTCTTTACAATATACAAGAATCGAGAATATAAGTTATTAAGAGGCCAAGATATAATCCTTATTATGAAGTTTGTATACATATTCTAAAACTATTATATTTATGCAGTTATTTATGCAGGGTAGATATGCACAGTACGACACTCTTAAATATATCCTTTAGATCTTGTTAGTCGCTATTAACAAAACCTGGTGAACCATGAATTGGCCGTGGCGGTCCTGATCCATAATGATCTCTTTGAAAATATACGGTGAGATGGACTTTTTCTTCTGAAGGTGGTAATTTACAATTCATTGCATATCAAATTGCATGCAAGAACGAGTTAAGCTGCTTCAACAGTTGTGCTCTTACGTGTAACAGCGTTCCAGAGGAAGGAAGAGGTTGCGTCTAACGAGAGTAGAGCAACTCCAAATAAGTTTCTTTGGAAAAAGTTGTGCAGGAAAAAGACACTGAAGGAACGCGCGTTTCCTAAAGTTCTGACCACTACTGCTTTGTTGTCTGGCTTGGAGAACTTTCCCGAACAAGTAAATGAACTTGCGAACAGAAGGAAAAAGAGAAGGAGAAACATTTCGGAAGTAGACGAATCGTCGAACTTCACTGCACATGAATAACTTTTGTCTACACTTCTGAGGATAAAAAAAGGTGTGCCAAGTCAGAGAACGATCACCCCCCTCAGTTCATTCACTCCATATCTGTGAGAACTGTTGCATCTCGTGATTTATTTCCTCAAACTTTTTGAGTTCTTTGAACCAGATATTCAGATACCACTATACATATACTTCTATCCTCCTGTAACATCCCAACAACTACCAACATTTTTCAAGACTTTTTGCTTTAATATAAAGTAATTGCTTGATGTTGCTAGCTTGTTTAGCAAAATCAGATCTTATTAGAATACAATGAAAATGTTCCTCTAGTTTATTTCTTAGTCCTGGATGTACAGCAAACTACCGCTCTCAAAGGCTGCATTGCGGATGTGCGTTATCATGTACTCTCATCTATAAAGTCTGTTTCCATACTCCTGCAATTAAACTGGATGACTATAATTACAATAGTACAGTCTGAGCAGGATATCAAAAGACAAAATACAGAATAATCCAAAGCTTCCACATCTTGCATGATTACATATCATCTTGTAAGAATGGAACCAATAGATACAGAATTATGGGAATGAAGTTACAACATGCTTCATACAAGGACTCGTATAATCCAATTTCACTGGAATTGATATGTCCAGTTCTTTTCCCATCTCCTCCATGCAATGAATAGCGCGGCTACCTAATAACCCGTAGGGTCCGAGTTTGAATCTTATTCAATATGGCCTGCCTAATTTTCAACAAGTCACCAACTTTCTTCGTCCCATCTTTCAGACTGAACTTTGGATTAATGAATCAGCACTACAGTGATGAAACAAAACAAAAACAATAACAAAAATGCAAAATTATACAATGATTCATAGCCAGCGTTGAACTCAATAAATGAAAAGTACCTCTGGCATAAGATCAATAGCTCAAAACGGCCTCCACGAGTATTTCTTCTGGGATTATCGGAAGTGAGAAAGCAGACCTACTGGCAAAAGAAGCTGAAAAATCTCAAATGGAAGTTTCATATGCTAAGGCTCAAAGAAAATTAAGAACTACGCGCCTCTTCTATTTGGACCACAACCTTAGAAATTCACATTATATGAAAAATATTTCTTTCTGAGACCCAGCATCATCTCCAGAGCAAAATACTACTGCCAAACTTATGCATAATTCGTATCCGGCCGCGGCAAATTTAAATCATATTTCGAGTGATTTAAAATCAGTACTCCAGATGGTTATTCATGCTTCTGTGGATCCTCTCAAACTGTAGAGCACTTGATTTTGAGCGTCATATGTTTGAATTCACCCTAGAAAGCTAACTGAACGTTTGTGGCAATGGACTGAAATTCTTTAAATCACGTATTCTTAAACAATATCGTTATTCTCATTAATTCATTGCACCTATACTAAGCATTCATCACAACGTTTTAATCTATTTAGTTAATAGTGTTTAATTGTTAGACTACAATCCTAATACGCTCTGCACAATAGTTTCTTTTTCTGTTTCTATAAGATCAATATATCTGGTAGCTCTCAGCTCTTTGGAACCCGAGTTCAGTTATGATCACTTCATTTTGAGTAGACCTGAGATCTCATTTTAACGTTCACAGTTCAGGAGCGTGTCAACGGGTCTTTCTTCTCAATTCCTGGAGTAATGGCAAGGGAAGGGAAATAAGAAACAGAACAGCAATATAACATGTAGTTGGGTTACCATCTAACGATAGTCCCAAAACATAGAAAGTAAAGAAAAAATCTGATGTATTTCATTCACATGTCTTTCTCTAGTTCTCTGCAACAAATTATTGTTAAATAGATTATTCTTCTGTTTACTTCACGATGATCGAAAAAAAAATGACAGAAATGGTTTTATTACTTGCTTCCCTGTAAGTAGAAGGGAAATAAGGGAGTACACTAGGCTAAAGCAAGAGTCAAATCTTTCAAAAGCTGGTTGCTATTTGATTAAAGTTCCTTTGTTTGTATGGCTAGGAGTTGATACATTCCCGGTTAAGAAAAGTATGAATATTTTACAACTGGAACCAATAACGAGGAATATCTAAATATGGTCAACTTCTCGAAAAAAGCATATAACATAAATTGTGTGTTTTAATGAGCTCTACATTTTAGTAAGTTTTTGTCTATCTCTTAAGGTTTACAAGTTATGCAAAATTCCGAAAAATTAATTCAAAATAAAGATGCCTGTAGAGGCTACTCCCATAAAATTCGATTTAGGTCAAAATACCACATATTAAAATATTTTTATCACAAATAAAATGTATATTTTGAATTTTCTGCGAGTAGCTCTTGAAATCCTCTTCATTCTGAATGACTTTGGCACGAACCGTATGAGATAGAAAACATCTAACTGTATAATAAATGTACATCTTGTTAGAACACACAATTTATGTAACATACAGTTGATCATTTTTATGTATTACTTGTTTTTGGTTTAAATTTCCCAATACTTATAAGTTTCTCAAACAGTAAGACTTAGTTTGGGTTTTTTTGTTTTTTTTTTATCCATGTCATGCAAGGAGAACCGATTCCAACATCATCACACAGTGACCAACTCTAACAATTTTGTTTATCATCAGAGTCAACTGTATTTCCCTTGGATCTACAAGGAAATATGTATAACATAATTTCAGCAAACGTTTATCTCGATTAGTATGAAGTAAATAGAAGCTTTTCTAAGAATAATTTTTCGCAGATTAGGTAGAGAAACTCATGTGAATGAAACGTATCAGATTTTTCTACTGGCATGTGAAGAGAATTTAAAAGCCATCACATAGCGATACTACGTATAATTATTGGAAATATGTTATTGATACTGATATTTTCCCGGAAATGTTTTGATACCATCTGAATACAAATCATTTTTAGAAATAGGTCCGCACGTGCGCGTTTGTGAATGTGTGTATGTAAACATCATAACCTATAAACGAAAAGCCTAATGAATACCAAAATTGGTATTTAAGCTGTGTGGCTTCCAAACATACGACATGAAGATTTTCAAGAAAATTCTCCATCCCCATGTACCCTTTACATGGAACATTTTCGATTTTTTTTATTTTCTCACAAATGGCTTTGATTAAAGAAACATTTCATCATTTACGTGACAAATAAAATGTATCAATAGCTAGAATCTTCTGGGAAGAGTTAAATGTTTTAACGGCATGTTTCAAAAGTATTTGGTATAAAATTGAATAACTGGCAACCGTTAAGGAACATACAAAAATTCATCACACAAAAAATGTGGTTCCCTTTATAACAAACAAATATTTCAAGTAATTTTTTCTGAGCATAAGCCATTTCTAAGATATCCGTTATTGGTTTGAATTGTTCGATTGTTTGACATTCAGTTGTTTCTCGCGATTGTATGGAAGAAGGGTACAGAACTTTTAAACCAGCATATAGCGTCCAGTTTTTACACATTTCACTAACGCTATTCATTTTGCATTTTAATGAAAAGTGTAATGTATCTGTTTGTCTCAGTTAAAATGAAGTGGATAGAAAAAAAAGCTGATACATCACACTCACATGACTTTCTCTAGCTGTTCTACAAACAAATCTCTTAATAAAGATAATATTCTTGTTTCTACTCCATGCTAATCGGTAAGCATTAGTAGGTGTTCTTATTACTTGTTTCCTTACAACAGAAGAAAACTAAAGAAATGCACTATGCTAAAGCGATAGTCAAATGATTTAAAAGCTGTCGATATGCGATTGTCATTGAAATTCGCTTTTTTGCTTGGCCAGGAGGAAAAATAAGAAACATGGGTGGCTTCCTGTCTGAGAAAAATATTTTAAAATTGAAACCAATAACAAAGAATACCTCGGAAACAGCTCGACAAAAAAATACAAAAGAATAAGCTGTGTGTGTTTGAGGAGATATACCTTTCTGTGTAATAATTGTATCTATCTTTTACAGTTCACCAGTTATGCAAAACTCATCCAGAATGAAGCGGACTTCAGAGGCCATTCCAAGAAAATACTAGATGACACACACACACACATACACATTTTTCTAAAAATATTTTTTTTATTCATATGGCTTTCAAACTGGCTCTCAAACCTGCATTTCCGGTGAAATCTCCGTATCAAATTTTTGGGTGAAATTCAATAACTTCTCTATCTACTGTATACATTGTACATAGTTTGTAGGAATATCATGTGGATATGTAATTCCGATTTTTTTCTGGCAATTTTCGTGCTACGAGGTATACACACCAAATAGATCGAACACGAACTAGTAGAGAGAAGATCCTAAAACAACTGAAAGTGATATTTATGCTGGGCTATGCATTACTGATGGCAAACTCGACAGGGCATACGTACATACAACACGAGTCAGAATTAATGACCTTGAGTAGGACAGTTCATCAATACGGAATGGAAATTACAGCATGAATCCGTCAACTCCTCATCCAAATACCTGTTGAATGGAAAAGAGCTGAGAGCAAAAAATTACGACAAATCTTATGCCTTCTTTTGCTTTATAATTTTGAGGGAGAACAACATCTTCAATAAATGTTCCAAGCAGTGTCAAAATATGCTTGTTTACAAATTAAATGCAACATGGTAAATTTAACTTCAAGCTTCAACTTTCTGCAGCTCATATTACAATGTACATATTCGATAGAGAAGGCATTGTATTCCGCTAAAAATTCGATACCAAGATTTCACGAAAATATATCTTTTGAGGTCCCCTGAGTCCGAGAAAAGCAATTTTAGAAAAAAAGTCTCTCTCTCTGTCTGTGGACAGCATAACTCAAAAACGAAAATATCGTTAAATACCAAACTTGGTATTTAAGTTTGGTATCTTCCAAGAATGCGACAAGAAGATTTTCAAGAAAATCCCCCCACCCCCAACTACACTTTACATGGAACTTTTTTCGAAAATTTTCTCAAAAATGGCTCTATGAAATATATTTGCCTGACAAATAATATGTATATCTTGAATTTTCTGGGAATAGCCTCTAAAGACTACTTTATTCTGAAGGAATTTTGCATAACTGCTAAACCGTAAGAAATGGACAAAAACTTACCACAAAAAATATAGAGCACATCAAAACAAACAATTTATGTTATATACATTTTTTTCGAGGAGTTGATCGTTTTTGAGATATTCCTTGTTTTTTGTTTCAGCTTTGAAAACTTGTGCTTTTCTCATACAGGAATTTGTGAACTAGTGTCCAAACAAACAAAGGAACTTCAGTCACCTAGTAACCAGCTTTTGACTTCACTTTAACCTATGATACTCCCATATTTCGCTTGTTCTTACAAGGAAGCAAGTAATAAGACTATTTCTGCTAATTTTTTCTCGATTAGCTTGAAGTAAATATAAGAATAAGCTTATTAACAATAATTTGTTACACAGAAGTAGAGAAAGTCATGTGAATGGGACACATCAGATTTTTCTTGTAGAGTTCACCGTTTTCGAGATATTCTTTCTTTGTTAGTGGTTTCAAGTTTAAACTATCCAACTTTTTCTCAAACGGGACCATGCAAAGCGCACCGAACCTCAATTGTTTCACATAGCGACCAGCTTTTAAAGGATTTGACTATCGCTTTAGCCTAATGTTTCCCTTAGTTCCCTCCTACTTACAAAGAAACAAGTAATAAGAACTATTCTTCTAATGTTTATTTCGATTAGCATGATGTAGATAAGAATAATCTTCTAAGAATATTTTGTATATGGAATATCTAGAGAAAGCCATGTGATGGAACACAGCAGAGCTTTCCTCCCTATATTTACACAGGTGATATATGTTAGAATAATTCAGCATATCTGTCAACTTTCCTTGGTAAGCAAAGCGTAACCATTTTCCGATGCCATGACATTTAGAATGCATAAAATGTTCAGTGCAGTAAATGTATAAAAATGCAATTAAAATAAATTGGGGTTTCTGTTATATAAGATTTTGAGGTACTATATAATTAGAAATAATGATTAGATTATTTCTGGAAGTTGAAAGGCTATCAACGATTTTTGCCAGATGCTATAATATAGAACGTGTTGACCAAATTCTTACAACATGAGGGGGTGTAAACTGGTGGGATTAGTTTTCAGAATAGTAAGGTTGCCTACAATTTTCAGTGGTCCTTAGCGTACATATGTGAGGCTCTTCAACAATAGCCCAAAGATATGTGTAAGCATCGAAATTGAAAGAAAAAGATTTTGAGTTGAAGATCAGGCTATTATCATTTTTGTCGTGCACTTAAGATCACGATAAATGCTTCTTCATATCTTTGATGATAAATATAAACAAGTCCTTATAGCCTTATTTTTATACGCACAAAAGTGAATGGCATAATTTTGATAATTTTCGATTTTGAATGAATAATCAATACTTATGTGTGGATGCCCTACCCCAAAACCAAAAATATAATTTTAAACTTGTTTGTGTGTGTGTTTGTTTACCTTTCCACGCCAGAATTATAAAACCAACTGATATGCAACTACTTATATAAGGTATCTTAGATCCCACAGATATTACTGTATATTTAGTAGCATCTAAATCACTTTCTCCAAAAGGGGAGTTCTATATGGGACGCAAAATCAAAATATCCAAACTGTGTATTTCAATCGCATTGAATGCAAAGGAAGAAACAAGATTGTGTTAAACCTTTTATGTAGGTACTTAAGGTTTGATTTTAGTAACCCCCCCCCAACACATCTATTATCGGGTTTGAAAACACATGACATGTGCACAGAGAGAGAGAGAGAGAGAGAGTAAAAGAGGTGCAAAGAAGGCGACAGAAGCAGAAAGATAAAATGGAAACAGAGAGGGGGAAAAGCAAAGTGGCGAGGACAAAACATGGAGAGAAATGGAAAGAAGCGGCGAAGAGGGGAGCGAGACAAAGTGAGAATGCAGTTAACGCTATAACCTGAACTGAGTTTCGGGTTCTGTTAAGCTCTAGAGGCTGGTCTCATCTCAACATTGTAATTTCACCCGTTTCATTCATTCATCTAGCGATAAAGAACGTTAAATAAAAAAAGTGTTCCTTGTTTTAACACCGGAAACATTCTTCCTTTATACATAATTCCACAAGAAATCGTTCCAAGTAGAAGATTAATAATTCATAATGTGTGTGATTAATTTAAACCGATATACCACTTCCTCAGATCGACTTTCTTTTTCCATTAAATGACCGGATAAACACCCGTGAAAAAACATGTTTAATTATTCATAAAAATTAACATGAGACGGTGCAGCAATTTCTAGAATAAAAACAGTCCTTCCATTATTAATGTCTTGAAATCGCAGCCTGAGCAAGTCGATTGTATAATAAAGCTCTTCTAATTTGCTCTGAAATTATTATACAGCTCAACGCGTAAAACTTTTTGAACAATTGAAGGCTCTGTCTTTCGATGGGTAGTCGAATTTGGACTTGAAATAGAAAGCATGTAGGATACGGAACGCTCACTGCGATACCAGTTTGGATCGATTGGGGCTATAACGTTTCCAATTTGAACATCCGCGCGAGAGCGATGCAGCGATCCTAGCAAGACTCACTCTGGCGTCGCGGGCAGCACAAGCAACTACACCATCTATCCGGCACCCCCGACACTGCGGGACCTAAAAGCGCATCTGAAACATGAAAGGCGACCAGGGGAAAACTGTTCAACTCCACGGTCAAAGTGAGCGCTCGCTGTAATCGAACCCGGGGCGGTGGCATGGCAGCCTCACATGCTACTGCAGAGCATCTCATTCATAAAGGCGTTTGCAGCATAAGACGTAATTTTTTTTTTTAGCACAGGCTTGAGCCGCGTCCTCAGAAATAAACTCTGGTTTAAGGGCTCTGAGATATATATGTTATTATTTCCATCCGTGAAGTGCATTCGGCTTTAGAATAAAATATCAGATCAGACTCATTGAAATCTCTTTTGGAATAATTACGATTTTGGATAAATTGACCAGATCAACTATAAAGATTCTCGGGCTAGGGTGCAGACGATCCTAAAGGTATAAGCTCCTATACACCTCCATTCACATTTTTATTTTCTCATTACCTATAGTAAGTAAAGGAAGTGTTTCACTAAACAAACTCAATATAAAGATTTCACTAGAAATACATGTTTTAATAAGCTCTGAATCCAATAAAAACATTTTTAGAAAAAAGGCCCTCGCGCGCGTGGCGCGTGTTTACACGTATATGCGTGTGTGTGAAAGCATAACAAAAAAAAAAAAAAAAAGCCTTTGCTTAAATACCAAACTTGGTATTTCAGTTCAGGATTTTCTAAGGATCAAATTGGAAGATTTCAAAAAAATCCCCTAACTACAAAATATCCTTCACAATGAACACTTTTCGTTGCGTTTATGTTTTAAACAATTAAAATGCCATATGTTTAAGATAATTTCAAACAAATGATATGTATACCTTTAATTTTCTGGAAATATCCTCTGAAGTTATCTTTATTGTGAATAACTTTTCTATAACACGTAAATTTCCGAGATATCCATTTTTAGTGGTTTGTATTTTTAACTTTTCTCAACGGGAAGCCATATAATTTTTTCATGTTAAGAAAATGGTGCCTCAAAGCCATAAAACAGCAAACTGCTTTTAAAAAAATATGACTTATCACTTTAATGTGTTCTTACAATACAAGAAAGGTGTACCTCAAAGAACTTGATTTCATTCTTCCATCTACCCATACTATAGACACAAAAAAGCAGGACCTTCTTGGAAACTTAGTATTCCAGAAGTCAACTTAGACCTACACCAAACAAATGCTCACACATATCGACAGATGTTCCAGGAATTGTGCCAACATTATAGTCACCACAAACACACTGCTCACCGACGGATCGAAATCTGAAGACAGAAGAACCAGATGTGCTATTGTGGCATCTAACCACACAATGTTATATACATTACCGCACTTCTATATTTTCTTGTGAAGAGTACGCAGTGAAAAAAAAAAAAACCCTAAAATACATAATTGAATAAAATAGTAACCAATTAATTCTGCTTTCCGATTCGATAATACGCTAAGGCTCTAAAAAACACATCTCCATCTCTTCCTCTCACTGAAGAATTGAAATTCATTAAAGAAATAAAGAAGTAGTTCTGGATATCATCAAATCAGAGTATTAAAGGGGATGAAGCTGCAAATAAAGCAGCAAAAGGAGCTACAAAACACTCTATATCAAATAAAACGATCTCTACCCCTCACCAAGATGTCACTAGGAACACGCAAACTAAACTAAGTGAGCGCTGGTGTCGTAAATGACTAGCAGAGATCCCACATCGAGAATATTTGAAATAGTGGAAAAATCAAGAGTCCGATATACAATCACTTACTTCAAGAGAAAAGAGCACATTTTAATTTCCCGTCTGAGGATAGAACACTCCAGAATCATACACTCCATCCACTCACCAAGAACGAACCGCCGCAATGTACGAGACAGTCATTAGGTACATTTATATTCCAAATACAGGAAGATACACAACCTTCCCACCGATTCCACGCAGTTTTGTCGGAACCCAGCAAGACAAGGAGCGCCATATGCTTCATGAAATCAAATCTTATCCACTACATCTATAGAAGAAAATCTAAAATGTGAACATCATCAGCCAGGAAGAAAAACACCATTAGATAGGTAGAGACAGACTGAAAAATTCAATGCCAGAGCCAGGGTTTGAACCACAGATCTCCCGGTCTCTAGCCGGTTGCTCTACCACTGAGCTAACGTGGCACTTAATTTTTCAACTGACTCGCATGCTTCTCGGTAAACCAATAAGGTGATCTCAAATTATTTTGAGTTGACATACCCCAATGGCGACTTACAATGTTGTAAGTATTTTAAGTCCCAGGATTCATAGCATAGTCAAGTATCATGGTCAATTCAATGCTATGCAGGCATGTTGACATGGTAGCTCAGTGGTAGAGCAACCGGCTAGAGACCAGGAGATCCGTGGTTCAAATCGCAGTTATGGCATTGAATTTTTCAGTCTGAGTTTACTTATCCAACGGCTTGTGTGAAAAAGCAATTAAATCAATACCATCTTAATTAACCCTACATTTATATAAGAACAGTTTGCTTGTCAATTAATTTGTTATTTATTGTTGTTTTATTATTGCATTATACTCAATGTAACCAAGAGCTGTCATATGAACGTGTATTCGATTCATGTAGGCATCTCTGTAGTCAAGCGACATAAAATAAAGGAAATCTGATGTTTCATTTACATAACTTTCTCTAGCTGTTTCATATACATACACATTTTGCAAAATACTATTATTTTATCTACGGCATACTAATCCAGATAAACATTAACAGAATTGATCTTATTACTTCCTTGTAATTAGAACGGAAATAAGGGAATACATTAAGCTAAAGCTGGTCGCTATGTAAAGCAATTGAGGTTCGGTCCGCTTTACATGGTCCCGTTTGAGAAACGTTAGCGGGTTTAAAATTTAAACCAATAACAAGGAATATCTCAAAAAGGCCAACTCTATAATAAAAACGTATATGGCATAAATTAGTTGTTTTAACGAGATCTACATTTTTGTGTAGTAGGTACGTTTTTGTATATCTCTTGCGGTTTAACTGTTATGCAAAATTCTGCAAAACTCACCCAGAATAAAGGGTTCTTTGGAGGCTTTACCAGAAAATTAATAATATCTACATTTTATTTGTGATGTAAATATCTGTAATGTACGGTATTTTATCTAAAATCGTTAGATCTATTTTTGGAAAAATAAAATTTAAAAAAAGTTTTCCATGCGTGGTGGGGGTATTTAGTTCAAAATCTTCGTGTCGCATCGTTGGAAGATACTAAACATAAATACCAAGTTTGGTATTTAACAGTCTTTTCATTTTTGAGCTACCTACTCACAGACCACACTCATACACGCGGACCTTTTTCTAGAAAATGATTTTTTTGCAACTCATGGACCTCAAAGCATATGTCCGTTGAAATCTTGACTTCAAATTTTGGGTGGAATACAATACCATCCCTAGCTACTATGTACAGTGTATATGCATACGTGTTAGAAAGTAATAAAATGTGTAACTGTGTAATTAAAGTTAATCTCGATGAATAGAAAGTAGATAGAATAAGCGTTTGTAAGAATATGTTATAGAAGATTGAGTAGAGAATACCATGTTAATGCAACACACCTGAGTTTTTTCTGCATATGTTTAAAAGCCTACATTATACCCTATGCACAGAAACCCACTTGTATTTAAATTACAGCTCTAGCTAGCCATCTGCTAAACTTGACCCGTAATTTGTTTCTATGAATGTTACGCTAAATCGGTTTAAATACAGGTGTCTCAAATAAATTCATATGAATCAGCACTCACTTCCTGCAGTTATAGCAAGGTTCGAAGGAAGAGATTCAATTGTTTGCGTCTGCATAATTGCATAATTTTCATTACTGCCTTAATATCTATTTTCTTTGCTTGACTTCCTTTGCTTCCATATTAGTGATGAATACATTTTCGGCATCATTAAATCACTAAACGACTTATAATACGCAATAAAAACTCAGCATTTGGCCACAAAAATACACTTTAAAATATGCTAGGAAGAAAACATTTGTCTAGATCTTGGAAAACAGGCAGCAGTAAACTCAGTATCATTATTACTCAAAATACGTTATATTTATATTATTTTTTAAAAAAAATAGTGTTTTTTGATCCACTTTCCGTTTAAACTGTTATGGAGAAAAATGTGAATTTCCTGCTTTTAGTGCCGTTAACCTAACCTACCATATGTTTGGCTAATTTATTGCACGTTTTTGTGCATGCACTAGCTCTTTTAAATCCTCTAAATTTTTACATACTTATTATTGCAGACATAAAATACAATTATGGAGTTGAATTTACCATTGTCGTGGCTTTAGAAGAGAAAATGGCAGCATTTTATGGTATCATTTTCTGTGAGTAATGAAGGTGCAATCATTTTTGTGTATTTTTAACTTAGAGCAATCACGATCTGAATTTATAATTACTTACCATGCTTTGCTGATAACAGACCCATTATAGCATGCAACATTTGCTCACTTTTTTCCCAGGAAGGAAATGCATGTAAGTGGCTTCTTGTTTATCGGCTCTATGCGCCAGGTGCTAATAAATGAAATTCAGGGAGAGAAACTAATGGTTCATTTACGAACATATGAAGGCGCTCTCACTTACGTCAGCTATGGATGCCAATATACTGGATGGTTTGTTTTCTACAATTTATAATGCTAAGGTTGAATAAGACCTTGCATCTAACTTCTACGACACTCGTGAACACTATCGCAGAAAGAACTACAACTCAGTTTTCTTCTTGCACAATACAAATGTTCTGTGCGTGCCCCTTGTGTAGCACGACGCATGCACTAGGGTTGTCCAGGTTGTTCCATAGATTCTCTTTTTGTTCTTTTATCGGCATTTTGTGAAGGCCCTACATTCGTACTACCAAATGGTGCACATAATGTAAACTTGGCGAGTTTACGGTTCTTTTGATGTATCAACCATTGTTGTACGTGTCATACTTCGGAAAATATAAATTATTTTTTTTTAAACAAATGAATCATTTTTAGTAGCTCTGTAGTTTTAAGAAAACTGGACAAATTTATAAGATCGTGTGTGCAAGGAGCTTAATAATTATTTTTAATGTTCCTTAATCCGTGTTTATAACCAGAATTTCTCTGGTAATTTTCGGATGTGGACAAGTATCCGATTTTAACGTGTGTGATGAGATATTCTGAGTCCATATACCGCTCTATCTCTGTTTCACTCTTTCCCTCTCCCATACCTATCTCTCTCTTCAGTCGAGAATTAGTTTCCTGTTCTGGGTCGAGAATACTTCAGTTAACACCGACCAAAGTATTAAGCGTTCCAGAATGTTAAAGTGACTGTTCAGAATAGCATCAATGTTGGCGTTTAAACAGTTCAGAAGTGTTTCTGATGCAATATTAGATACTCTTGTTTATTGAGTGTGTAGTCCATGGAATTAATGTATATGTTTTCAAATATTTGTGCTATAGGATGAGCATCAATTCGGAAACGAAAAAGGCTCGTGTGTTTAGATATACGTACGAAGAGCTTCTCCCGGAGATTGAAAGGCTACCGAGGTCCAGGCCTGCCAACAGGAAGTTATTTAAACTCGTTGTAGAGGATAAATATAACTGAATGACAGCTGCAGAAAATCAATGCTTCGCAGAAAATCCAACGCAACACCAAACTGCTGCCAGCATCTGGATACAGCAGACAAAATTGGAAGTGCGAAAACTGTGACGAGAAGGCTGTTGTCAGGACTTCAATTGCTCTATCAGGAACTGTTGCTGACAAACCGTTCCATAAATTCAAGTAAAACATGATAAAGGAATGTGTTACACTTGTAAAAACATTCAAATAAAAGAGAGGGAATCTAAGGTGACCATTTTGTCACAGCACAAATAGGAGAAACGGCTATATTTCGTCCTTGCTGTTTCGTGTATTAAAATGTGAATCATATCTCCATGTGAGACTATGTCATTTTAATTTAATGATAATTTATTTCACTATTTGGCATAAATACACTGCAATAGATTTCATCAGCATCTATATTTAAGTATTCTTGTATGTTGTAGAAATTAAGTTGCTTAATTCTGTTTTAACAGTAATTTTAAAAGACACTTTGTCTTGCATTTAAAGGTAATTTATTAAATAATTTCACTCCAAGATAAAGTTGAGAATCAAGAGATTTTTGAAGCGAAATTCAAGCATGCAAATACATACAAAGATGCCACAGTTAAAATTCCAAATTCTTTAAAAATAGGTCCACAATGTTGGCGAGAATCACATCATTTATTATTCTAAGGACCTTCTTCTGAGCAAAAACACTTGGTTTGCTCCCTCAGACTTGATTTGCTACGCCAGAGCAAATTACCATAGTTTAAATGACAAGGAAATAAACTATAATAAACAGCAAATAAAGTAATGGAAACAAGTCTTCTTGAGATAAATAAAATAATTGACAATCTTTTGCATATTACCAATGTGCAATTTCCAGGATAGCTTGTTGTCCAACCATATTCCAAGAAGTTTAACTTCTTGCTCCGCACTTTGTTTATCTTTTTAAACTAAATAAGATGGTTTGTGTTTTTTCTTTATACATAAGAAATCCATTTGCTCCAAACCAACCAGACATTTGATCTAAAGTATTCGATTGTACTTTCTGAAGGAATATTAAGCACGAGGGTGTCATTTGCATAAGAGATCACTTTACCTGGAGTAGCAGCGGGCAAGTCATTAACAGGTACAATGAAAAGAAAAGGACCCAGAATAGATCCTTGAGGCACTCCCGTTGTTACAACTGGAACCGTAGACATTTAATCATTAATTACGACTAATTGATTTCTGTTGCTAAGGCATGCTTGTTATGCAAGTTTATCAGAAAAGCCTTACGCACATTTATGTTCTAAATTTCACGTTTCTCTACACATTTTTAGTTTCTCATATTATTTTACGTGTAGTAAGTAGGGAAAGTATTGTATAAAAAAATGTGGAGCGTTCACTGGAAATATGCTTTGAGGTCTCCTGAATCCAGCAAAAAACCTTTTTGGAAAAAGATTCCTGTACATATATGTCTGTGAATAACAAAACTTAAAAACGAAAAGTCAGTTAAACAGCAAACTTGATGTTTAATTTATGAATCTTTAAAGAATACGTGACAAAAGTGTTCAATTAAATCCCCTAACCCTAAGTAACTTACAAATGGTGCATTTTTAGTATATTTTAATTATTTTTCAAAATGGAGTTAACGAGTTTGTTTAGAATACCATATTTCTAAGATATTTTCATGAGAACTGAAATCAGTATCTTGAATTTTCTCGGAATGGCCTCCGAAATCCTATTCATTCTGGATTACTTTTGCATAGCTGGTAAATCACACCCACACACACACATATAAATATAATCATTTCCGAAATATTCTTGGTTATAGATATGCATTTTCCAATAATTATAATTTTCCTCAAATCGGAAGTCGTTGTTTATTTATTTATATTTTAACTTTCTTAGGCTAATGTATTCCCTTATTCCCCTTGCATTTACAAGGAAATAAGCAATTAGATGAGATACATAGATTTTTCAAGAATAAGAATGATCCAATTGCCATTTTACTTTCTCTACCAGTACCTAAAAAGTAAAAAAGGTATTGTATTCTACAGAAAAGTCCGATATGTAGATGTCACTAGAATAACACGTTTTGAGGTTCCCTAAACCAAATAAAGCATTTTAGAGAAAACCCCAAGCTCCCGTTACACAATACATTTTTGTTACTTTGGTGTTCTCAAAAATGGTTCTAGAATTTTTTATTAAAATTACATCCTATGTTTAAGACATAAATCTCCTTAAAAGGTGTGACAGATGCGTGGCAGTACAAGGGCATCATTTCCAGCTTCTTACATGACGAAAACATGTGATATTGTAGTTATACTTTGCAAGAGCAATCTATGAGTTTGAATTTGTGGGACTATAAACATCCGACTCCGATAACCGCTTGCTTACCGGTGCTAAGAAAATTCTGTAATAATAATAACAACAACAACAACAATAATAATAATAATAATAATAATAATATATTTTTAAATATCATAACACAGAAAGGGGCATGGAAGCGAAATGCATCAATGTTTGTGGATACATAACAAGATATTTAATAAATAGCACAAATATAAATCAATGGCATTCTCAATATTACTTTGTGGCACAGAAACTTAGGTAGCCATAGAAGGAGAGAAAAAGAGAGTCGAAAATTCAGAAATAAGATTTCTAAGATTAGTGTCTAGTGTGCCCTAGAGCGAAGAAATAAGAAGAGAACTAGGAATAAAATCTGATGTGTTCCATTCACATGACTTTCTCTACATCTCTGTAACAAATTATTCCTATAAGAATATTCTTCTTCTTGTTGCTAATCGAGATAAACATTAGCAGAAATGACCTTATTACTTGCTTAGTTATAAGTAGAAGGGAAATTAGAGAACGCTAGGCTTAAGCAATAGTACATCTTTTACAAGCTGGTTGCTAGGTGAATGAAATTCGTTCTCTTTGCATGGGCAAGAGTTGATAAATTGCTGAGAAAAGTTTGAGTATTTTAAAATTGAAACCAATAACAAGGAATATCTGGGATATTAACCAGCTCAAAAAAAAAAAAAAAAATGGTAGATTTATTATATATATCAGAAATTGTCTTTTAACAAGCTCTACATTATTTGTGTAGTAACTTTTTGTCAAATCTCTTACGGTTTACCAGTTATGCAAAAGTAATTCAGAATGAAGAGGTTATTCCCAGAAAATTCGAGATATACATTTTATTTGTCGTATAAGTATCTTTAATATACGATAGTTTAATCAAATTCATTAGCCATTTTTGAAAAAACCAAAATGTTCAACATTTTTTCCGTGTAAAGGGAAGTTTAGGGGGGGGGGGGGAATTTCTTCAAAATCTTTGTGTCACATCTTTGGAAGATGCTGAACTTAAATATAAAATTTAGTACTTGACGGACATTTCGTTTTTGAGTTATCGCGACCACACACACACGCACACACCTTTATCTAATAATTTGTTTTGGATACAGGAGACACTAAAACGATTATTTCCAGTGAAATCTCGGCATTGAACGAAATCTTCTCTACCTATGTATTCTCGATCTGCTGAAAATGTTAACATGTGCTTTATCTCCTTTAATAGAAACCTCGCAGTTAACGCACCGATTATTCTCGGAAGTCGCCGACGTTTTGCAGTGTACCAATGAGTGCGTCACTTCAGCCAATGAATGCGTAGAAACCACAAATGACAGATAGTCGTTAACTACAGTGGAGTAAAACACAGCGTTGTAACGTCTTCACGGTTTCTCTCTCATTCATCTCATTCATATAGTTTTCTTGTGAACTTCACAGGTGCAAATGGTGTTTACTGTGTATTCTTAAATATGTGGAACCGATTGAGCTGATATGAGCACGTCTTAAACATGCCGTACGAAAGCGAAATGTGACTCCTTCTATAAGTGACAGTGTGTGCAAAGTGTTGAGAGAATGTGTACCGAATATAGATTCGAGTGTGTGGGAAAGATGTGTTCACACCATGCAACAAAAATAAACATTTCAATTGCGGGATGTTTCACTCGACAGTGACAGTATAATGTAAGGGGAAGACACAGCATAATGTAAGTACAAAATATGGTTAGATATTATTAACACTGTGAAGTACTCCTCATTACATTTAATAAGAACCTTGTTAATGTTATTATTCACTTGGTATTCTAAAACATAATGGAAAAATAATGCATGTAATACGTATTTACTTGGAGAAAACGTGACAACGTTGCTTGAATACCTGCAACCTTATCGCAGCCTTTGATGCCGCTCATGTTAACCTTTTCAGAAGCACGATAATGCTATGTACTAAGTAAGGAAGTAAAATGAGTACTAGGTTGTGTCCAGAAGATTTGAAAGAATATGTAGACAGAATGGATGAAAATGTTACATAGACCGTCCAAAATTGAAATGAAAGAACAATTCTGATGGGGACCGAACGGGCCTGAGGTGAATGAGTAATAATAATAATATAATACTAATAATAATTATATTATTTTTATTACTTAATTAGAAAATGCCAGGTTTAATTCAAATTTACTTATGAAAATAATGGCTTTTGTTTCATATAATTTTGGACTTTAAAACTATTCATACTGAAAATATCCTTACAAATAGTAGAAGCAGCAGTAAAGGTTTACATTAACACTGGAAAAAGCCCCCAGCAATTGCCTTTGTTCTTTTTATGCGACTCATTTTCCCAAGGAATTCCCGATTACAAAAATATTCAACGTTAACAATAGATTCTAAGAGCCCTTACAGTGCTGTTTGTGGTATTTAAGAGAACAAGGCGGTTTATAAAGCGAAATATAACAAGCGAGTTTTCTGCGAGCTGGCACACTGCCGATCTGCTGCTATAAATTTAAAAAGAACGGCGCTGGTTTATATCATGCGAAGTCCAAGGTAGGGTCAACAGAGAATGTGCACGCTGCATATTTTATCTGGCTTCACAACCCAGTCATTACTTGTGACTGGGCTTCTTTTACACGTAACTAGGAAAAAAAATTCCTTTCGATTAACTTTGTACCACTTCGGCTTTGTTTCCACCTGCTGCACAGCCTTGCGTGTTCTTGCTAGGACTGAGTAACAAAGGGAAAAAGAAATGTGCTACAAAAACTAAAATATAGATAGAAACCACAATAGGCACTTCAAAATTAATTCTAAATCCAATGCTTCCTGTCCTTCTTAAAAGAAGTACAATTTGGACAAATCATCACAGCGCTACGTAGTTGTGAACAGGATAACCCAAATACAGAAAGTTAAATAAACAAGCATTTTACATTTTATTGAAACAACCTGTGAAATTTGCTATATTTTAATTGAATTTTATAGAGGTAGAAAACTACAAAAGATAGACAAAATCTTAGTCAAGAGAAAATGTATAAGTTCTTGAAATTCATAATATTTTTTCTTCGTAGCATTAGATGCTGGTGAAAGAGTCGTTGTTGTACATTTTAGTTTTTACTTTCTCTACACGTACTATGTACATAGTGTACAGAAGGTATTGTGTTCCATCCAAAAATTCTACAGCCAGCCCGGGTAGTGTGGTGGTAGCATGTCTGCCTCATATTCAACAAGTCGTGAGTTCGAATCTCGCTTAGGTTACCCGGATAAGGCTTTTTTCGAGGTTTTCCCTTTTCCTGAGAAGCCGAATGTCGAGTAACTTTAAGCTCCATGGAACCGAGATCATTTAAGTATCATTTCACCAATGGTATTCATCGTCCCATATGATCAAAGGTTAAAGGATGTTAAGCTAAAAAAAATCTATATCCAGTTTTCAGCGGAAATAAACGTTTTGAGACCCATGGATCCAAAAACATTTTAGAAAAATGTCTGTGTGTGGATAGACAAGAACGAAAAAAAGTTAAATACCAAACTTGTGGACTTTTTCCTAAAAATATTTTTTTTTGCATACAGGGGACCCTAAAACGTGTATTTCCAGTGAAATCTCGGTAGGTATCGACTTTTTGGGAGGAATGTAATACCTTCTCTGCTATGCATTATGTGCTAAAAAAACAACGTTAATAAACCCAGCGAGAAAACAACAAATTCTGAGAAATCAGGAACCCAATATTTACGAACAATCAAATCTACTTAAAGAACCAAAAAGACCAAACTATTTAAACCTGTTAAGAATTGGTCACAGACTTCTAACCCCTGGGCAATGGCTTATAAGTTCTGTGAGGGGTGTTAGCCCCACAAATACGGGGAGGGTAAGCCGATTACGAAACGAAACGAAACCAATTGGTCATTCGAAATTTAAACCTGTACACCTCCTAACCTAGGTCATGCCACTCTAAGTAACCACTGCAGAGTAAACCTTACAATAAAACGATATTTAAATGCAAACATTTAGAACCTTATAGAGTATAAAATAAAGTTTCGACAGGCCAAAAGGAAGAACTGGATTACTCTAATATTGTTTTCCACGTTATTAAATTTATTCATGCAAATAAACTATAAAAGTCATCGTACTATTTTACAAGAATTACACATTTTTCTCCACAGAGTCTTGGATGAATGCGTCCGGGAGTAAATATGAGTGTATTTAATAGCAACAGCACTAAAAAAATATTTAAAATATCTGATGTGGTCCATTCACATTACTTTCTCTACATCTCTGCAATAAATTATTGTTAAAAAGCTTATTGTTCTATTTACTTAATGCTAATCTAGAAAAAAATAACAGAAAGTCTTATTAATTACTTCCTGTAAGTAGGCGGGAAATAAGAGAGTACCATAGGCTAAAGCGGTCCTTTAAAATCTTGTTGATTGACGTTCCTTTGTTTGTATGGACAGGAGTTTACATTTTTCCCGTATGAGAAAAATAAAAGCATTTTATAGCTGAAACCAAAAACAAGGAATATCTAAAAAACGATCAACTCCACGAGATAAATGTGTATAACACAAATTTTGTGTTTTAACGAACTCTACGTTTTCTATTAAGTAAGTTTTTACCTATTTCTTACGGTTTTCTAGTAATGCAAAATTCCGCAAAACTCATCCATAATAAAGTGTCTTCAGAGGCTATTCCTAGAAAATTCAAGATATACATTTTATTTGTCGTGTAAATATCTTTAGTATACGACATTTTAATCATAATCGTTAGAGCCATTTTGGGGAATATCAAATGGAATTTTTTCCATGTAAACGGTAGTAGAGGGTAGGGGGATTTTCTTGAAAATCTTCGTGCCGAATCCTTGAAAGATACCGAATTTAAATATCAAGTTTGGTATTTAAATTCAAACAGACACACACTCACACACACACAATTCTAAAAATACTTTTCTTTTTTAATTCAGGGAATCCTAAAATATATATTTCCGGTGAAATGTCAGTATGGAATTTTTGGGTACAATACACCACCTTCTCTATACACTATGTACATAGTACGTGTAGAGAAAGTAAAAAACTATAGCTTAGTGTATAGGAACACCATTAATTGTTTCTCAAATAATTCTCAAAATGACCACAAATATTAAGGTGGTTATTGATACAAATGAAACAAACAAACAAAACGTTTTAAGCATCCAACAGGAGTTTTTAAACGTTTAAAGTTTAACTTCCTTTAATCTGGTAAGTCGTATCGGACTATGAAATAATTAAACGTGTAAAATTATATTCAAACGAGCCAGGAGTCGTTAAAACATGGTTGTCCGACATTCGTCTTCTCAAGATAAGAAAAAATCCTAGAACAATTTTATCCTGGTAATTCGCCCTACCCGAGATATGAATTCAGAACCACTGAGGTCGACCACTATTCAGGATATCGTACATATTAGGTGAACTAAGGCTTTGTTATTAGATGCATCTGTCTCTGCAGCTTTTGGAAGACAAAAGCGAAAGTTCCAATCGCTTTACAATTGTTGAGAATAAGCAATGATACAGCGTTCCTGGCATAACGTGCTAAAAGAGCTGGATCGATCCCCGGCTGGGGTAGGAAAGATTTACCCTGAATCAAGGATGGAGCATGTGAATACCATGCTGCGAGAGCTGGAAGAAACTACACTTTGGCACGAATGCCTAAATTCCGAACCATGTGCGAGACGATACCACCGAGTGTGGGATTTGTGGTGGACAAAGCGGTGCAGGAGCGAGTTTTCTCGGGTCCTCCGGTTTCCTCCGCCATAGTATTCAATCGGTGCTCTATCTTCATACCATGTATCAACAGTGTCATCGCCTGCGGTGCCATATGTAGTAAAAACGGGTGTTAAACACTATAAAAATAAGGAAAATGAAGGATTTAAATTATAATAAACTATGGCTCTTTAGTAACAATATACTGTTATTTTAAAAAAGCGAAATCTGAGTGATCATGAATTAAATTGGAAACTGTAAAATTGACTGCAGAGATAAAAGTGCTATCTTCCAACAAAAATATATTTTCCACAGAAGTCTCATTAAAATATTTTTAATTCAAGCCATTCATCATCAACCTTGGTATTTTTAATCCTTTTAAAAACTAACCCTTATGAAATATTTTATTTCACAAAGAGTAGAATCTGAAATAGCTTAATTATAAGTCCACTGTTCATTGATGATTACCTTCAGTAGTTGAAGGCTGCACACAATTAAGAGATATAAAACCAGAATTACATATTTATTCAGTAAATTATAAAATTAAGGATTAACAGAAAAGTCTGATTCTAAGATCATGCCAAGAAAATTAAAAATATACATTCGTTTAGAAAATATCTTAAACATGTGGCATTTTAATGAAAATCTTTACAGCCATTTTTGGGAAAACCTAAATGTTCGAAAAATGTTCCATTAAAAGATAATTGGGGTGGGACGATTTTGCTGAAAATCTTTGAGTCGTATCCTTGGAAAATACTGAACTTAAAACTAACATTAATAGTTATCCGACTTCGCTTTTTAGCTATGTTCTCCACACACACAAGGACATATTTCTAAACAAATTTGATCCAGGGGGTCTCAAAACATGTATTTGTGGTGAAATCTCGGCTCTGAATTTTGGATGGAACACAATACCTTCTCTATCCACTATGTACAGTGTACACACTGCTAGAGAAGATAAAAATGAAAGCAATATCTGAAAAGAATGGAGCCAACTAGACTATGAAAGCGGAAAAGCAAAAAGCGAAAGGAAGATCTCTAAGAAGGAAAGAACAACTGTTAAGACGGTACAGGCATGGAATGGAGAAACCAGCCTTTGGATAGAACACTCATCATTAAAGATGTGAAAAAGGACAAATTCTAAAATAAACATATCACACTAGTAATATTAGACTTTTCCTCAAAGTTATCGCATATCTAAACAAATTTAATTTTTCTCAAAAATAACTCTAACGATTTTGATTAAAATACCGTATAATAAAAATATTTACCTGGAAAATTGAATATATATCTTGAAATTTCTGGAAATAGTCTCTGAAGTCTTCTTCATTCTGGATAACTTTTATATTACTGGTAAAAAGTAAGAGATAGACAAAACTTACTACGAAAAAAAAAAATGAAGATATCGTCAAAATACACAATTAATGTCCTATACCTTTTTTCTTGTTATTTTTTTTTTTTTTTTTGTGGAGGTAAACATTCCCTATATATCCTTTATTGTTGGTTTCAATATTAAAATATTTATACTTTTCACAAACAGAAGCCACCCGTGTTTCTTTTGTTTTACTCCTGGCCACGAAAAGAGAATGGAATTTCAATAACAATTGCATAGCGACAGCTTTTAAAACATTTGACTACCGCTTTATTGTAGTGTATTCCGTTCGTAAAAATGTAAATGGCGTGCTATCTATGGTCGCTCTTTAACTGTTGTGGTTCTCAGCGTTCCTTTCTAAATTCGGCGTGAAAAATCGCTTAATTTTGCTCAGAGGCCTCTCTATCAGGCGTAAATCTACGACACGGGACCAACGGCTTTACTTCCCTTCCGAAGGAAGCCATACTACGGGTTTTTACCCGAAAAAATCCATCGTCCTCCACCGGGTTTGAACCCGCGACCTTCGGTATATGAAGTTAGTATGGTAACCATTACACCATGGAGGGCGACCATTCCCTTAGTTCCCTTTTACTACTTGTAAGGAACTAAGTAATAAGACCATTTTCTAATGTTTATGTCGATTAGCACGAAACTGATTTCGTTTGCAAATAGGTAGAAAAAGTCATGTGAATGGAACAAATCAGATTCTTACTTTCTCTACTGGTACTAAGTGTATAGTGTGTACAGAAAGTATTGTATTGCACCCAAAAATTCGATACCGAGATTTCACTGGAAATACTTGTTATGGTATCCCCTGAATTAAAAAAAACCAAACAAACAAAAACATTTTTAGAACAAAAAATGTCCATGTGTGTGTGTGTATGTGTCTGTGGGCAGCATAGCTCAAAAACGAAAAGTCCATTAATTACCAAACTTGATATTAAAGTTCAGTATCTTCCAGAGATGCGACACGAAGATTTTCAACCCCTCATCCAACTACAAGGAAAATATTTAAAAAATGTTGGTTTTCTCAAGTATGGCTCTAACGATTTTGATTAAAATCTTTTATATTTAGGATATTTATATGGCAAATAAAAGTATACCTTGAATTTTCTGGGAATAACTTCTGAAGATCTCTTTATTCTGGATGATTTTTTTTTCTTCTAAATTTTGCATAGCTAGTAAACCGTAAGGGATAGACAAAAGCTTACTACGCAAAAAATCTAGATCTTAAAACACACAATTTATTTTATACACATTTTTTTCGTGGAGTTGACTGTTTTCAAGATATTCCTTGTTACTGGCTTCTGTTTTAAAATATAATAGTTAAACTTTTCTCACACGGGAACTAGTCAACTCCTGGCCACGCAAACTAACGGATTTTAATTCCATAGCAACCCCATTTTAAAACATTTGACTGTCAGTGTAACCTAGTGTATGCCCTTATTTCCCTCCTACTTATAAGGGTGTAGAGAAAGTTATGTGAATTAACACATTCGTAGGCAGGCCATATAAAAGCAGCTCGCGGACCAGGTTCGGGCAGCTTTGCTTTAAAGGGATGGAGAGAGATGACCGTGGTGATTTGCCCCCGCCCGAGTACACTCGGGCGACTAGTTACTGCTCCTGGCTCCTGGCTCCTAGGGCAAAAACTCAGATTGGTAGGTTTGGTTGCGTCATCCTGTAAATACACCAGCATAAAGAAAAGGGTAGTGTTTTCAGAGTTGTTTATTTCGCGTGGTGACAAACACGACAACGATATTATTGTGTTACATGTTATCGAAGAACTACAATAAACTATTGTAGTTTGTACAACGCTCATACTATCGCACACCCCTATAATCATGGTATGAGCTGGTGACTTTTTTTTTTGGGGGGGGTAGCTTAACCTGGATGGTCATATCGAACGATGAATGAAATAAGTGAAATGATGCTCAAATGATCTCGAAGTCAATGGAGCTTAAAGTTACCCGACATTCGTCTTCTCAGGATAAGGGAAACCCCGAAAAACCCCGACCCGTTGAATGTAAGGCAGACACGCTACCCCAACACTACCTAGGCGGGCGTTGGCGACTCTGTTAGAAAAAAAATCTAGCAACAAAATAGAAAGTAAAGGGGTACAAAAAATCCTGGAGGCGCCGGGTATCGATCCCGGTACCTCTCACATGCTAAGCGAGCGCTCTACCATCTGAGCTACGCCCCCCGTTGAGCAAATCTGGACCTGCAATTACCATATAACTGTACTATTGCAGGTTTTACTGTACAACTTTCACGGATGACCTAGTTTTTGTACTTAAAGGTGTGGTATATAAGAAACCTTAAAATTGTAACTACAACCAACTGGGGGCGTAGCTCAGATGGTAGAGCGCTCGCTTAGCATGTGAGAGGTACCGGGATCGATACCCGGCGCCTCCAGATTTTTTTTTTTTTAGTAAAAAATGTCTGTTAAGAAACCTTCTACTTGGAACTGTATAACAATAAAGACTCGAGCCTTGAAAGTTTATTGCGAAATTAAAGGATTCGGAGCTATTTTCTTTATATTGTTATAGCTTATTTGCAGAGCAGGGTAGAGAATGTAATACTTAAGTGACGAGTAGAAGTTTTAGTCCTTCCGGGAAGCCAGATTTTACATTTGTACAAATTGTTACCTCTGAGCCACAAAATATTTCAATTAATGATATCAATAACACATTATTTACATTTTAACTAAAAATATTTTTAAGTGCGTGTATTTGGTGTTGAATAAGCATCAATTTCTCTACCACAGACACCTAAAAGGTAGAGGAACATCCTATTGCATTTCACCCAAAGATTTTATATCGGAATTTTACCCGATATATAGGTTATGAGTCCCGGATTAAATGTATAAACATAACTTTCTAGAAAAAGGAACGGCACGCCGTACGCGCGCGTATGTATCTGTGAACATCATAATTCAAAAACAAAATTTTCGATAAATACCGAACTTGTATTTAAGTTCAGCATCTTCCAAAACTACTCCATGAAAAGGTTAAAAAAATCCTCCACCAGCTGTTTTTGAAATTTTTACTTCCTCAAAACTGGCTACAATTCTGTTTAAAAAGTTAATTGTTTAAGGCAACATGAAAAATGAAATGTAAACTTTGAATTTTCTGAGAACAGTCTGTGAAGTTCTTCTAATCGGAAAGGATTTTGTATAATTTTGTATAATTAGCAGCCCATAAGAAATAGACAAAAATCTACTGCACAAAAATCTGACGTGTTTCATTCACATGACTTTCTCTTCATCGCTGTAACAAATTATTGTTAAAAATCTACTTTATGATAATCGAGAAAAATATTAGCTGGAATTGCCTCCTTGCAAGTAGGAGGAAAACAAGGGAACATAGTAGGCTAAAACGATAGTCAATCTTTTAAAAGCGGTTGCCATATATTGAAATCCGTTTCTATGCAGGGAAAGGAGTTTACAACTTTTCGTGAGTGAAAAGTTCAAGTATTTTAAATAGAAAACAATAACAAGGTAAATGTCAGAAATGGTAAATTCCACGAAAAAATGTATATGACATTAATTGTATGTTTTAGCGGGATATATATTTTTTGTACAATAAGTTTCTGTCTATCTCTTATGATTTACCAGTTACGCAAAATTTATTCAGAATGAAGAGGTCTTTGGAGGCTATTCCCAGAAAATTCAGGCTAAACATTTTATTTTCCATATAAATATGTTTAATATACTGTAATTTAATCAAAATCGTTTCAGCAATTTGTGAGAAAATAAAAACTTAAATTTTTTTTTTCCATGCAAAGGGTAGTTTGAGGTGGGGGGATTTTTCTCAAAATCTTCGTGTCGTATCCCTGGAAAATACTAAACTTAAATGCCAAGTTTGGTATTTCACCGACTTTTCGTTTTTGAGTGTACATGTTCACAGACACACGGACTTTTTCTAGCAATGTTTTATTGGTAACAGGGACCATAAAACGTGTATTTCCGGTTAAATCTCTGTATCGAATTTTTGGGTGGAATGCAATACCTTCTCTATCTACGTACTATGTACTAATTGGCGAAAGTAAAAATAGCTTTATTCATGTTCAATTCTAGGGAAGTAATTTTTTCCTGATTTTGAAAATGTATTAATATGTTATTTAGCTGTAAATGAGGGAAATCGTGAAAATTTTCTTAAACTCTAGCATACGGAAATCGACAATAGCATATCTCGATTGCAAGCTGTAGACTTCACTGCTCAAGTCATATCGCTTTGTTGTGTTTTGTTTGCAGACAAACTACCGACATAAATGAGTCCATATCTGTGTAAGCCGCACCTGCAAAATGTTGCATGCTGGACGTTTTGCAAACAATTTAAAGAGTCAGCTGGTAAGAGACCAGGGCTCATTTACGACAAAATAATTCATTTGGCGTCCTTTGTCTCTCAACGAATGGCAGGAGAAATTAAAGTTTGTTAAAAAGAGAAAAGAGGATAGAGGACGCTAGGGTCGAATGGAAATTGAGTTAAAGTACAGTTAGCTGACGCATGACCAAACCTTTATTTCCCTTTTAAACAAGGGAATGTTTGTCGAACAGAAATTGCATCTATCTCGCTAGAGATTGCAGCGATCCCAGCGGACACTCATTCAAGTGCAGTGATAACCACGTTCGCGCGCTACAGAATATGTTCATGCTTTTTTTACTTTCTCTACACGTACTATGTACACAGTGAATAGAAAAGGTATTGTATTGCACCCAAAAATTCCATACCGAGATTTCACCGGAAATACATGCTTAAGGATCCCCTGAATCCATAAAAAAAGAAAAAAAAAAAAACACACACAGAACATTTTTGGAAAAATGTCTGTGTGTGCGTATCTGTGAACACGATAACTCAAAAACGAAAAGTCGGTAAAATACCAAACTTGGTATTTAAGTTCAATATCTTCCAAAGATGCGACACGAAGATTTTCAGGAAAATTCCTCTACACCTACTACCCTTTACACGGCACATTTTTGAAAAGTTTAATTTTCTCAAAAATATCTGTTACAATTTTGTTTAAAATATCGCATATTAAAGATATTTACATGAAAAATAAAATGTATATTTTGAATTTTTTCGGAATAGCTTCTGAAGACATTTTTATTCTGGATACATTTTGCGGAATTGGTCATAACTGGTAAACCTAAGAAATAGACAAAAACTTAATAGAAAATGTAGATCTCGTTAAAACTCACAATTTATGATATATATATATATATATATTTTTTTTTTTTTTTTTTTAAGATATTCCTTGTTATTGGTTTCATCTTTAAAATACTTATACTCTTCTCATACGGGAATTTGCCAGCTCCTGTCGATACAAACAAAGAACTTCAAGACTGCCTGGGTAGTGTGGTGGTAGCGTGTCTGCTTCTCATTCAAAAGGTCGTTGAGTTCGAATCTCGCTTAGGGTGAGTTGTCCGGATAAGGTTATTTCGGGGTTTTCCCTTATCCTGAAAAGACGAATGTCGAGTAACTTTAAGCTCCATGGACCCCGAGATCATTTGAGCATCATTTCACCAATTTCATTCATTGTCCGATATGACCAACCAGGTTAAAGGACGTTAAGCTAAAAAAAAAACCTTCCAGTACATAGCAACCTGCTTTGGACTATGGCTGTAGACTATGCACTCCCTTATTTCTCTTCTACTTAAATGAAGATAAGTATTAAGACCATTTCTGCTATTTTTTCTCGATTAACATGAAGTAAATAGAAGAATTAGTTTTAAACAATAATTTGTAGCGAGATTTGAGAATGGAACACATAAGATTTTTTGTATTATGCAATGGATCTCAGAGACGTAACATCCAGCTGATATTAGGGTAATATATTCACTTTTATTTTAGTACAATTTAATTTTGAAGAATAAACTTAGAATACTTTAATTCTTTGAGGCAAAATATGAAGCTTTAACTCCATAGCAATGCAGTTTACCAGGTAATTAATGCTTTAATTTGAAAATACTTCCCCCATTAGACGGCTGCCATAAGGAGAAAGCGATAAGGCAGTATTTAAGTATGCGTTAAGGTATACAACTTTCACTATTATATAAAATAACTATTAAATAACTGCAGAAAAATTTAAGTAAATACATAAATAATAACAATAATAAAACAAATATTACAATGGTATTTCTAAAATAAATTATAAACAGTATATACGAGTAATAACAACAATTCAGAATATAACAAGCTGTTTTTCAGGATTGCTAATGAGCCTTTACGAGCTGCAATGGAAGATATTGAAATCTGAAGATCATGCTAAGACCGGGGTAAATGGAGCTATTGCCTCCACGTTATTTATAAACAAGATCTGATATGTTCCATTCACATGGCTTTCTCTAGCGTTCCACAGACACACTCTTCTTTTATCCTCGTCATACTTATCAAGATAAACATTAGCAGAAATGTACTTATTGCTTACTTCCTTGTAAGTAGAAGGAAAACAAGGGAGTACATTAGGCTAAAGTGAAGTCAGATCTTTTGAAAGCTCATCGCTATGTGAAACAAATGAAATTCGGTCCTTTTTTGCATTCCTGGGAATAAAACAAGAGATGAAACGAAAGTTGAATTCCGCTTAAGAAAATTTTACGTAGTTTAAAATTGAGACTAACAACAAGGAATATCTCTGAAACGGTTAACTCTAAAAAAATGTTTATTACTTAAATTGTGTTTTAATGAGATGTATGTTTTATGTAGTAAAGTAAAGAAGAAGTACGTGCTAAAGAAGAATAAAACCGATATAAAGAATAATACTATTATATAATTTAAGCTCTCAAATAATGATAAATAAAAGAGTAATCAAAGAACCCAATAATATTTGGTTTAAAAAGCACTTTATTTCATAAGTAATTTTAAACTCTTCAAAAACTCAGATTTTTTTTAGGAAAAAGGATAATTCTGGATCTCATATATTACATTTTAGAGCTTAGAAAAATGAAACTGCTGTAATATTGAGGCTAAGGTATCTTTCAAAACTTATTACGAATCATGTAACACACAGAGGCAGCTTTTTCTAAAACTGCCATTTTACATAAAGAGATTCTAAAAACTACATTTATTAAATATTGGTATTGAAATTTTAGTTGAATGCAATACCTTCTCTACCTACTATGCAATTGTGGGTGGTAGAATAAGTTTAAAAAAACGAATAACTAGGTACTTATCACTTGAAAAAAGTTTGACAATTCAAGCCAATAACAAAGAATATTAACTTCATCCTTTTCTTTCTCGGATTACCTCCTCTTTTGTAGTATTTACTCCCCAACGGCTTATAAGCCAATTATCTTGGGTCAGTAGCCTGTTGAGGATCAAGCAAACCCCGGATCATTGCATATCTAGGACGGGTGATCAGCCCACTAGTATGGCAGTCAGGAGGAAGGAAATGAAATGAAGGGTTGAGAACCATAATGGGCCAAGCACCATTTTTTGAAAATGGAGAAATAGAAGGTCAATGTTTTTTCAATATGATAATTGATTGAGCCAAGTTACACATAATAACTAAATGACACAGCAATCTAGAATATCTTTTCTATCTTATATAAGTACAACATTAATGTGGCTTCTTGCAAAATTAGGTTTTGCAGTTATTTATTGGGAGCTATTTTCCTATGCTGGGATTTGGCTCAGCCTAAAGAACTGTAACTGGGCCATTTCCATACATCTAATAAATGTCCTGTTGATCATCATTATTGATTTGCACACGCACACTCTTGTAAAAATCATGATTCACTGGAGGAATAAATGGTAGCATGGACATAAGATCATCATATGCGGTAGCGTGATTTGCTGTATGGTTTTGGACCACTCTGACTCTAACAGAATTTGTAGTTTCATTTAGACCGATATTTTGATGCTCTACTGCTTGTAAACGGGAAATACTGGACATGGCCCAATTATAAGATATAACTGTAATATAGGATGTATAACCATAAACTATACCAACAGATGGCAACAGCTCAATTTTGACCTCACATGGAGATGGTCCATTATGGTTCTCAGCCCTTCAAATGGAGTAATGAAAGGGATGGCAGGACACCTCGCGGAACAAAACAAACCTAGCATATATCGCGACCAGGAAATGCGAGAAAAAACCTTCGGTCAGATTCGTTCAGATGGAACTTCTCAAATGCGGTCCGCAGATGCTATCATCTGATCCAATGTCGCTCGCTTCAGAAATACATTTTTTGTGCAGTAAGATTTTGTCTCTTACAGTTTACCGGTTAACAGTTTAAATTAAAACACTATTCGAAATTATAAGGATTTTAGAGGCTATTCCCAGAAAATTCAACAAATATATTTTTATTTGTCACAAAAATACCTATTTTAAACATACGGTTTGAACCATTTTGAAGAAAATAAAAAATATCGAAAATTTCCTAGCAGATTCAAGAATATTCAAGAATTTGTGCTAACCTTTAACACAAGTTTGATGGCACTAAAATCAATGTAACAACTTACATTTGTGCCAAGTATCCGCTCTAAAATAGCATTCTTTTGAAAATTGATGTACTAAAACAATACATTAGCATAAAAAGTGTAGAGATTACGTTAATATCTGGTGTTGCCAGGTTGTTGATATGAAATATCCCTACCGAGATACTGAAATCTCCCTACTTTACACAAAAATACCCTACTTTTAATAAAATAAATCTAAAATAATTACAAAATTGTAAAATGTAAAAGAATACTTTATCATCCTTTTTTATATTGAAGTATGTCCTACAGCAGTTTGCGTTTGATGTCCTAAAGGTAACTAATAATTCCATGGCATGACAGCTCACAAGGAACCTTGGCCTACCGCCCGGCCGCTGTCCCCCATATGGGGGTGCAGTATTGGAGGGTGACATGTGGTCAGCGCCTCGAACCCCCCCCCCAGGCCGGTTTATGCCCTCATAACCTGGAGCCGCAACTTCTCCATCAAGTAGCTCTTCAATTGCCCCCCTCCCCCCCAGGGACTTCACGAGACTGAGTGCACCCCGGACCAGGTCTCCTAGCGGGGGAAAAATCCCCATATCGGTATCTGGAATCGAACCCAGATCTCCGGCTTAGTAAGCAGC
Organism: Hymenopus coronatus; assembly: GCA_030762935.1. Lineage (NCBI taxonomy): Eukaryota > Metazoa > Arthropoda > Insecta > Mantodea > Hymenopodidae > Hymenopus > Hymenopus coronatus. Next base: position 96,823,874 of record CM060892.1, read on the forward strand.
TGCGCTACCACCACGCTAAGGAGACAACCCCTACTGTTGAAAATCTTCCTCCGATGCAGTTTTAAGAGCTCTAATAACTCAGGAGGACCTGAATCGGAGTTCGGTTTATACATATATCATTAGATAGCTCAAGTATTTCCCCTGTCACTGGATAGGCACTACACAGGTTGAGTCCCTCATGTCTGCTACTGTTGAAGAATTCAGCCTATTGCTTGGATTTAATACACCAACCATATAGAAAATTCTCTCAACTGACTCATTTTCCTCCAGAATTGGATGAGTTGTAATTTCACTAAGTCATCTTCCTCATGGTAAGAGAAATATGGGGATGGTATTTCATTCATGTATCACTTTATCACCAATGCCAGGTTGCATAAAAATCAACGATTCATCTGAAGAAAAAGCCTCTTAACAGAAAATCAGTATGATAAAATTGAATGCATTTAGGATAAAATTCCTAAATTTGAAAATGTGACGAACTGTGAGATTTAATTTTCTGTAAGGACTTTGCTGCCGCAATCCCTGCTTTAAGGTCCGAATTCTGCGATGACAACTCGCTGGATTACATAACAATGCTCGCTGCCACACGACTGCAATTGCTGGAGCACTTCAGAAATTGGAATGGGGAACACTTCTAACCCCCCCTCATTCTCACATAGCAGCAACAGGTCGGACATTTCGCTCCTTCTGAGAAGACGACATTGCTGATGGAGTCCTGCAACTTCCAGCAATGTGAAAAACAGTGTAGCACAGGACATGCAAAAATATGAGGGGGACCTATAACCCTTAAATATTCTTCAATTGCGTTGACACGACCATCGTAATTTGTACACATATGTATTTAATGGTTAAATTTGATCATAGAATAACAGATCCGAAAAGAGAACAAGTAAATACTTGGAATGTAACATCAATTTATAATTTAAGCTAGATCTAGATAACAATGTAATAAAATATAATTCAGTATTAATAGATACTTGGGGAGTCCAATGAGGAAGGTAGTCAAACACAGAACATATAATACTGTATCGAAACCAATGTTACTTTATAGATGTGCAATTTAATGAGGAAAATCTAAAGTGCAGAACTGAAATTAATAAGAAGGCTACTAGGGGTATTTACATGAGATGAAATGAGAAGTGAAGATATAAGAAAGGAATTAAATATAGGTAGTTGGATAGTACAAGGTATAGTTCGATACCAAACGAACAATAAGACGTTTTTAAAACTGATGAATTCTCTAAACTCTACCCACTATTTTGCAAATACTCGTAGCTTCTTACTATACAACATTTTATAGATCGTTCAACCACACAGTCAAATACCTTATTTCTTTCTCTACACGTCCTATGTAATAGTCTATAGAGAAGATATTGTATTGCACCCAAAATTCGATACCGAGATTCCATCGGAAATACATGTTTTGGATCCTCCTGAATAAAAAAAAATCATTTTTGGAAATAGGGTGTGGGAGTGTGTGTGTGTGGCTGGGTGGGTGGGTGTGTGTGTCTGTGGCAGCATAGCCCAAAAACAAAAAGACCGTTAAATACCAAACTTGGTATTTAGGCTTGTATCTTCCATGGATGCGACACGAAGATTTTCAAGAAAATCCCCCACCCCAAACTACCCTTCTTTACATGGAGAAAAAATCGAAAATTTTGATCTTCTCAAAAATGGCTCTAAAGATTTTGATTAAAATCTCTTATATTTAAGATATTTACATGCCAAATAAAATGTATATCATGAATTTTCTGGGAATAGCCTCTAAAGACCTCTTTATTCTGGATGATTTTAATTGAATTTTGCGTAACTGATAAAGCACCAAAAATGTAGATCATATAATCATGTCATATAATCTTTTTCGTGGAGTTGATCGTTTTCGAGATACTCCTTGTTATTGGTTTCAGCTTTGAAAAACTTATACTTTTCTAATCTACTCCTGTCCATACAAACAAAGGAACTTCAGTCACATAGCAACCAGCTTTTGACTATCACTTTAATCTATGGTACTCCCTATTTCGCTTCTACTTATAAGGAAGCAAGTAGTAAGACTATTTCTGCTATTTTTTTCTCAATTAGCTGACGTAAACAGAAGCACAAGCTTTTGAACAATAATTTGTTGCAGACATGTAGAGAAAGTCATGTGAATGGAACAAATCTGATTTTTTTTTATGTATTTGGAGTTTTTATTTCGGATCTTTTTCTCGAGATATTCCTTGTTAAAGGTTTTCATTTTCAGACACTATATTTTTATCAAATGGTAAATCTTTATTACTTTTCCCCTCCCTCCTGCATAAAAGAGAACTGAATTTGGAAGTAATCGCAATCAAGTAATTTTAATGATTTGACGATCGCTTTAGCCTGGTGTATTCCCATTGTAACTACAAGGCAATATGTAATCAAACCTTTTCTACAAACATTTACCTCGGTAAACATAAAGGACATAAAAGAATAAGCTTTAAGTGATTGGAATTCATAACATTTTTATTTTATATATCTTTCTCTAGTGCTCCACAAACAAACTTTTCTTACAAAGATTATTCTTTTCGTAATGATAATCAAGATAAGCATTGCCAGAAATGATATTATTACTTGCTTCTTTTAAGTGGAAAGGAAATAAGGGAATACACTGATCTTTTAAAGCCGGTCGCTATGTGAAACAATTGAAATTCAATTATCTTTGCTTGCTAGCTAGGAATAAACAAAATAGACGAAAAGAAAAATGTATCCCGTTTGAGCTTAAGTACTTTACAACTGAAACCAATAACTCGGAATAGCTGGAAAAAGGTCAACTCTACAAAAATAAATAAATATGACATAAATTCAATGTTTTAATGAGATTTGCATTTTTTTCCGTAGTAAATTTTTGTCTATCTCTCACAGTTTACCAGTTACACAAAAGTTATACAAAATGCATTCAGAATGAAGAAGCCTTCAGAGGCTATTCCCAGAAAATTCAAGATATACATTTCGTTTGTCATGAAAATATCTTAAGCATATGACATTTTAATAAAAATTGTTAGAGCCATTTTTGAGAAAATCGAAAAAAAATATTCCATATGAAGGATAAGTGGGGGTGGGGTAATTTTCTTGAAAATCTTCGTAATTGGTATTTAATCGAGTTTTCGTTTTTGAGCAATGCTACCACAGATACACACCAACATGTTTCTAACCATACTTTATGGAGTCAGGGGTTTCAAAACGTGTATTTCCGGTGAAATCTCGATATTGAATTTCTGGGTCCAATACAATACCTTCCTTATCCACCACGTACATTTACATCCTGGCTAGAGAAAGTAAATTTTTTGACACCAGCCAACATAGAATGAGTAGAAAAAAGCATGTGAATGTAACTTACACTTTTAAACGATTGACTCCAATAAAATACGCACCTGCCGACAATTCACTCTATATAAACTTACGCACGAAGCAATAATTGCAAGACAGTAGCCAGAATTTCTACAAAATGCTACTGTTCCTTTTACTTGCATGCTATTAAATCACACTGCTGTGCTTACATTTCACTGGTTCCATCCTTTGAAGTGTGCAGATAAAAGAATTCTGGAAGGTACGAAAGCAAAAATACGCAAATAACGCTGCAGCAGTCTGGGAAAAAATTCAGGAATAATAACCAATTTAACAAAAGGCAAGGGACTGCTGTTTCTGATGACGTAATTTAGACGCCGGAACTTAACTCTTCATCCTCCCTTTCTTCTCGCTATTCTTCTTTCTGTCTAGAGCTTTTTACTTTTTTTTTTTTTTTTATTTCCCCCATCCTTCCCTTTGCGTCCTTGTCCTTTGTCAATATCATTGAAGGTTCAATAGAGCAAGTCCTTTTTCTACCCTCTTACGTAATACTCTTCCCATTCTTCTCTTTTCTTTCTTCCTCTTGTACCGCCTCTTCAACATCCTCTCGATTCTTTTTTTTTTTTTTTTCCCTCCACCCCACTATTCTGTTTATTGGTCCTACATTGCGCACGCCTGGCTCAGCAAGTTTAATCTATCCAACCCCCAACCCTTTCCAGCGGTTGCGAATGCGTGTGACAAGACTTCTTTGTTGTTTTCTAAAACAGCCGCTTTGACTTTAAATTCCCTTAATTAATTTCCACGTCTTAATCTGGAGCTTCCCTCGGATTCGCAGCGCTGTCTTCTGGAGGGGTGCCATGCTGTTCTTTTTCTTATTATCTCAGTAAAACTGTTTAAACTCCGCAGCTTGTGTTGTGTTCAGCAAGACTATCGTATTAGTCCTGGACCACATCTTTGTTCCTAGAGAAGAGATTAACCAAGATACTGCATGTCGTGCAGTTCTTCAGCAGATAAATGTTCCTTCGGAGGAAACATTTCACCAGTGTTATTACACGAGTCACGGATTTTTACTTTCTCTACACATACTATGTACATAGTGTATAGAGAAGATATTGTAATGCATCAAAAAATTTGATACGGAGATTTCACCGGAAATAGATGCTTTAGAGTCCTCTGTATCCAAAAAAAGTATTTCCAGAAAACGTGTTTGTGTGTGTGTGTGTGTGTGTGTGTGTGTGTGTGTGTGTCAGTGAATACGATAATTCAAAAACGAAAAGTCGGTAAAATACCAAACTTGATATTTAAGTTCAGTATCTTCCAGGGATGCCACATGAAAATTTTGACAAAAATCACCCCACCCCAAACTACCCTTTACATGGAACTTATTCGAAAATTTTGATTTTCTCAAAATAGCATTAACGATTTTGATTAAAAAAGCGTATATTAAATATATTTATATAACAAATAAAATGTATACTTTGAATTTTCTGGGAATAGCTTCTGAAGACCTCTTCATTCTGAATGAATTTTGCTGGATTTCTTGTAACTGGTAAACCGTAAGAGATAGACAAAAACTTATTAAACAAAAAATGTAGATCACGTTAAAACACAAATTTGTGTTATATCAATTTTTTCGTGCGGTTGACCCTTTTTGAGATATTCGTTGTTATTAGTTTCAGCTTTAAAATACATATACTTTTCTCATACGGGAATTGTCAACTCCCGTCCATACAAACAAAGGTATTTCAATCACATAGCAACCAGCTTTTAAAAGCTTTAATTATCGGTTTAGCTTATGGTACTTCCTTATTTCCCTTCTACTTACAAAGAAGTAAGTAATAAGAGCCTTTCTGCTAATTTTTTCTCGATTAGCATTAAGTACATAGAAGAATAACATAATACAGTTTGAGATATAGAGAAAGTCATGCGAATGGAACACATTAGATTTTTCTACTTCTTACAAAACTGAGTTTTATTTGTTGTCGCTCATTAGCCTCTGTGTCCTATTCTACATTGGGATGAAGAGCGTTTAATTTTGCTCAAAACATCTTTATTTTACGTTCCGAAAATATACGACACAGGACTGAAGGAAGCCGTGATACATTTTTTACTGCCTAAAAAGTCCATTATCCTGCGCTGGGTTTGAACCCTCGACTTTGGGAGCAAGCAGGTTACCAAAATCAAGTTCGAAAGCTCACATTTAAAAATTTGTAATGTAAAGTTAACGTGAAATAGTTTTATTCAATGAGTACAGATATTTTAAACAGGTTTTGGACTCTAAGTAAACATCCTAATTACATTCACATAATTTTCTCTAATATCGTTTATTTTACACAGCTTCTAAAATCGGCATCTAGGAAAGTTTATTACTTTCTCTAACACATATAATGTATAACTGGAAGAGGTACTGGATTCCACCCAAAAAATTTCATACCGAGATTTCACCGGAAATGCATATTTTGAGGTCCCCTGAATTACAAAAAAATTATAAAAAGGTTCGTTTGTCTATTAATAATATAACTCAAAAAATAAAAGTCGGTTAAGTACCAAACTGTGCATTCAAGTTCCGTAGCTTCCAAAGATGCGACAAGAAGATTTCCACATACAAAACTACCTTTACAGGTAAGAGTTTTCGACTTTCTCAAAAATGGCTCTAATGGTTTTGAATAAAATGTTATATATTTAAGATATTTACTTAGTAAAAAAAATCCTAAATCCCTTCCTCCCTGTCATACACACTCTTTCTATTTGATAGAAGTATTGTAACAAAAACTTCAACAAACAACGCATTGTTTCTTCCATTGATTACAAATAAAATCAGTTTTGAAATAATTATTTATCTTTTTTCGATACTTTCGTAACACTTCTGCTTCACAGTCTTCTCTCGACGCTCATTGCGACTGTGGCTACGACTGCACGCTCGAAACTTTCCGTTGAATCTCTGACTGAATGCTACACCCTTCAGGGCTCGCAATCTCCGTTTTATACCTATCGATGACGTGGCAAAAAGCTTCCAGGAGTACTCGCACGTACAAACCACCGAAGGTATCACAAACTCACACAGGTGCAACAGTTGAAGCTTCGATGTAAAGTACTCGCAAACACCACAGGTGTCCACTCACGCAGGTGTAGCAATGCACGATAGCAATCAGTTATGACTTTCAAAGCAAGGTGCTCAAGGCGTAATCAATATTTACCCGAGGCTTCTACTATTGTTTTTCCCTTGAATATGTCAAGGGGTATTATAAATATATTATATCAAAGGTTATTCTCTACTTGAAATCAAACACTGATAAGGTGTACTTCTAAGAAATGATTAAAAATGTTGCAATCACATGACTTTTTCAAACTAATCTTACAAAAGCTTATTCCTTAATCCAGATATGGGCGATGGCTTTTTTTCGGACCTAAATTACTTAGCATGGCTTCCTTCGGATGGAAAGTAAAGAGTTGGTCTCATGTCTTAGATTTACGGCACATAACAGAACCAAGAGCCTCTCATAAAGAGACCTCTTAGCAAATTGAGCGGTCTTTCGTGCTTAATTGATGAGAACAACATCATTTAAAGAACGTCCGTAAAGCACGGTAAAACGCACAGATTCCTAGCATACTATTTTTATAAAACAGCGTTTTAATTTAATTTTATAATGCAAGGATCGTAAAACGGAATATTATCTTATAAAACAATGTTTTTATCAAAGTTACATTTTCCCACCTTCAAAACGTTGCATACGTCTCAGTATTTGTTTAAGTACTACTAAAATTTCCCAGAAGCTATATTTTCACACTTTCAAAATGTTCCCCGCGTCACAGTAGTTTTTAAATACAATTAAAATTTCCCGGGATATGCAGAAGTATCTATTGTAATATTATAGGTGACAGCCTTATCTTAACACAATAGCTATTTTTCCAAAAAAAAAATACAGAATAAAATATCAAATTTTTTAAAAAACTGTCATAATTCAATAATCAACGTTATTGCAATATCAACACGTAAAGAGTTGGTTCGAAGCTACAATTTAAAAATCGCCAAACAATTTTATCAGATTTTGGGGCATGTGGAATATTTTGATAATGCAATATATATACATAATAAAATATATTAAAGTATTTATATTTTGCAAAGTATTTAATTATCTAAATAGAATGAAATTTGATATTCATACTAACAATAACAACGTAATCACAGTCAAGTTTTTACAGAAAGCTATACAAGCATAAAGGGACTGCCTCCGTGGTCGAGAGGTCAGCGAGCTGACTTCTTGAGGTCCCGGGGTCGATTTCCGGCTGGGGCTGGGAATGTTCCTTTAGTCAGAATTATTCCCTATCCCCCCACAGAGTCTGGAAGTATAAATGTGACAGTAAATGTGCCTGTGTTTAAATATATAAAATGATAAACTTAATGGCAATAACCAACTGCGATCAGATGAGGTATTTCACAAATCAAAGCCCCCGATATGACATAAAAGTTAAAGGTATGCCGGTATGTTGCTATGATAGCTCAGTGGTAGAGCAGCCGGCTAGAGACTGGGAGATCCGTGGTTCAAATCCCGGCTATAGCATTGAATTTTTCAGTCTGACTCTACCTGTCCATGCATTGCCGCATTTAATACAGAACCCATCTCATTCATTCTACTAACAAAATGAGAAGTTTGGAGGATAAAACATGTTTAATTTATCGTATTACTTTGGACCCGCAGATAATCTTGCTGCTACATATAAAGTCATATAAATTTAATGCTAACTTTCTTTCAGCTGTAATATATTCAGCGCGGAATTCTCTCTCAATTGCTGGTTACAATGCTGATGAATGCAACAAGTGGCTAATAAAACTATTTTCGCATAGTAATATTTCCCTCCATACTGCAGTTTTCTTTTGCTCTCACAAAGTTTTAACCACATTTCCATTTATACTGGTGTTTTGAAATGACTCGCAGTCATTTTGTTAATGTCCCTCGTTGGTTAGACGGTTACTTACTCCCCGCTATTATAACGTTTTACACGTGGCCGTTTGGAAGCTGCATTTTCATTGTTCTAACAACTGAATGCGGTTTTTCACTAACATAATTAATTAAAAAAGCTTTATTTATGCCTCTCCATGAGTACTAAAACATTTTTAAGCGAAGGCTCGTTAAAAACTTACTAAATTATTTAGGTTGACACTATATACTTTTGCTTTCTCTACACGTAATATGTAGGTACATAGTGCATAGAGAAGATATTGCATTGCACCCAAAAATCGATTCCGAGAGTTCATCGGAAATGCATGTTTTGAGACCCTCTGAATCCATTAAAAGCTTTTTTAGAAAAATGTTCGTGTATGTGTCTGTCTGTGGGCAGTATAGCTCAAAAACGAAAATATCGCTAAATATCAAACTTGGTATTTTAGTTCAAAATCTTCCAAGATCTTCTACCTTTTATATGGAAAAAAACATAATTATATCTTAAATTTTCTGGGAACAGTCTCTAAAGATCTTTTTATTCTGAATGCACTTTGCTGAATTTTGCATAAGAGATACTACACAAAAATGTAGATCTCGTTAAAACACATAATTTATGTCATATATTTTTTTTTTCGTGGGGTTGGCCGTTTCCGACATATTGCTGTTACTGATTTCAGTTTTAAAATACTTGAACTTTTCTCATACGGGAACTTATCAACATCTGGTCTTGCAAAGAAATGTATTTTAATCGCATAGCAACCACATTTTAATACGTTTGACTGTCGGTTTAGCCTAGTGTATTGTTTTGTTTCCCTTCTATTTATAAGGAACTAAGAAATAAGACAATTTTTGCTAACGTTTATCTCGACTGGCACGAAGTAGATAGAAGAATGCGCTTATTAACAATAATTTATTACAGATATGTAGAGAAAGTCATGTGAATGAAACATATCAACATTTTTAAATTAACGTTGTTGAACCTGCTATGTCATATCGCACGATGATTGAAAATCGATGGATTGATTCTTAAGTGAGTTAAAGTTATTGGACATTTGTATTCTCAGGATAACGAAAAACTTCGAAAAAAAAACGTATACGGGTAACTCGCCCTAACCGAGATCCGTGCCCTCGTTCTCTTGAATGTGAGGCAGACAGGCTATTCCCACATTATAGAGGTGGATATCATTATTTTTGTTTAATAGTTGAACTGTGTATTTTATATAAAGGTTTATCCTTCACACCTTCCCTTGTTCCATTTAAACGGATTTTTTCCCTTCTTCTTTTGAACGAGAAATGTACCTTGACATGGTTCAGGCTCCTTCAATAAAAGTATTGCCTCTAGCTTTTGTAACTAAAGAGACATAAACTTCCTTGCCCCCTTCCCAGCCCGAATTCGGAGCCTAAGCATTCGTAAGCATGCAGCGAGTATAATGTTTGTTACCTTATGGAACATGAGAGTAAAATTCTAACTATAACCGGTCAAAAATCTAATTCTTTTTACCAAATAGTTGTTAGGTCCTTTAGGCAGCCTTAGAGAATCAACAATTAGCTGCCTCCCCCTTTTTGGGCTCTACAGCCATTTAAAATCGTTCAATAAAACTGTTTCCTAACATACTATTTGATAAAATAACGTTTTTCTCAAAACTACATTATCACCCTTTAAAATGTTCCACGCGTCTCAGTATTTGTTTAAATACAACTAAAATTTTCTAGAAGTTGTAAAAGTATTTATTGTAATATTACAGGCGACAAAATTAACCTAACACTAATAGCAATGTTTCAAAAAATATATTAATGAAAAACGTTTAATTTTATAGATTAAAATGTCTAATATTCTGAATTTTGAGGTGCTGGAAAACTTTGACTATGCAATTACATTTACATAATAAGTTTTACTAATAATTTTATCTTGAAAAATATGAATCTAAGTTGAATGAAATTTGGTATCCATATTAACATAATAGCAGTACAATCACAGTAAAATTTTCAGAAAATCTATGGAGAAATATAGAAATTTGAGATGTCACCCCAGTATTTTTAAAATGGAGTTACGAATGATACTATGTTTTTATTTAAACAGGAGGAGTTACCATGGCTAACATTTTGTACCAAACAACGTGACATATGATTATTTGAACACCTTGGATGAACACAGTTTTTCAACACTTTTTATAGGTACTTGCAACGATATATGCTAGTACTTTATTAGACAGAGTATGTTCAGCTTTGAGCCAGTAGAGCTAGGAATAAAAAGGTCAGCTATTTTTAGTTACAATGTTGGTTTTGCATTGGGATGCAGAGCGTTATCGACCTAGTAGAGTTCAGGACGATGCAGTGCTGCTGCATTGTAAGATACTGCTGGGTTATACAGAAAATGAACATTACTTCCTGCTTCATGCAAAGCAAAAACTCACTGTTGTTTCAGCCAACTCACCATTTTCAGCTCCTGAGCACACCAGGTTAATAGCATCTTCAGTGCTCCGCTTTCTTCTTCTCCAGATATAAAGTGTGCAGCAAGCGAGTAATTTTCGTCCTTTATCTGCGAATTAAAGAAAAAAAAATCTGATGTGCTACATTCGTATGATTTCTTCTTTCTAAAAGAGTCGAGGAAAGAATGTTAAGCAAATACCTACAAATATTGATAAACATTGGATTTTTGATTAATTATATATTTTTAATCACATTATTGGGTAAAAGATTTAAAGTTAATCTAAAAGAAGTTAGTTAAAATATAGCATTCTGTCAAATTAAAATTATTAATAAAGTAATACTTATTACACACCTCTACAAACTATTCTTACAAAAGGTTATTCTATCTACTTATTTTCCTCCTTTTTGTAGTTTAACGCCATTTTATCATATTGGACGATGAATGAAATCGGTGAAATGATGTTCAAATGGGCCTGGGGTGCATGGAGCTTAAAGTTAGTCTACTTTCGTCTTCATAGGATAAGGGAAAAGCTAGAAGAAAACCTTATCCAAGTAAATCTACACGGGGTTGTAAGGGAGACAATGTTCATTGAGCATTCGTTGAAGACAAAAACATACAATAAAGCATTAGTCGGTTTTTGTTGTTTTTTTTTAAGTGGGTTGCGATACGATATCTTTGAAAAAAATCAATAACAAGTAGTGTATTAGAATGCAAACAAAACAAAAAAAAAACAAAAAAAAAAAAAAAAGCAACAACACGTCTTTTAAAGGAAATTGGACCTCACGCACTAAAACTACGATTAAAATCCTAAGATATCATTTATATACTGTATATTCACACATATATTCCTATTGCAATTTTTGCTATGTATTTTTAAAAGGTAAAATGTTTATACTTGTCTTCTGTGTGTTATTTTACCATTTAAATGTTTGTTATTTTGCTATCTAACTGCTTGTTATTTTGTTGCTTTTCCTTTTATATATTTTCCTGAGCATTAACCTTGTTGTTTATGTTATTGTTAGTTTGTTACAATGTTATATTCTTTGTATACGGGCAATTTCTGCATTCATGAGGGGAGAATAAAGTTTCAAAATCACTTTATGTAAATCGTGTGCTTTAACAAGAACTACATTTTTATGTGCTCAAACTTTGTTTACCAATTATACTAAAAATATTCAGATGAAATGGACTTCACAAGTAATTCCCCGAAATTTCACGATATAAATTCTATTCGTTATGTAAATATATTAAACAAAGATATTTTATTGTTGGAGCCATTTCAGCTTGAACAGTGTCGAACATATCTTCTTTCGATTCTTAGTATCCGAGGTGATTAGCGATAAGCCTATCGCACCTTTTCTGTACCATTTCTCGTGGAACTTGTTTGTTTATAGAATAATGCTAAGGAATATAGTATATGCTAAGGAATATGAATAAATTATAAGATAAGAGAAGAATTAAATATATATTCTGCAAATGACAAAATCAAGGAATATCAAGAAAAATCTGACGTGTTACATTTAGATGACTGCCTCTACCTATTCTGCAACAAACCATTCTTACAACAGCTCATTCTTATATATATATATATTCTATGCTAAATGCGATAAAATTAACAAAACATAGCCTTATTACTTCCTTATAGATACAAAGGAAACAAGGTATACATTAGGCCAAAGTAATAGTCAAATGTTTTAAAAACTGGTCGCTTTGGAATGACAATGAAATTCGGTTCTCTTTACATGACAAAAAAATGAAGACTTCCCATTAGAAAAAAAAAAGTATTGGAAAGGTTTAAACAAATAACAAGGAACACCTCGAAATGGTTAACCTAAAAAAGTTATATCTCACATAAATCTGTGTGAGATTTGAGAAAATAATTTCGAAACATGTTCCATGTAAAGAGTAATTTGGCATAGGTGCATTTTCTTAAAAAGCTTCGTGTTAAATCCTTGGAAGATCTGAACAAATTATCAAGTTTGGTATTTAATACACGTCTCGTTTTTAAGTTATTCTGTATATACATTATATACATAACAGTATACTACAGTACATACATATATATACATAATATACAGGATAATTTATATAGAGCTGACACATTTCTTTCATTAATTGTTTCAAAACGTGTTATGCTAGCGAACCTTTATTACACCTAAATTGTAGATGAATTTTGGGAGATTATTTACTCTATAGCAAATGTTGAAAATGTCCTCCATCCTGCATAAGGCACAACTCAACAGTCGCTCCATGTTACTGACCACTCGTTGGAGGACTCTGTTGTCAATACCTTGAATCTCCTTTGTGATGTGCTTCAGATCGTCCAATATATGGGGACGTTTGACGTAAACGCTGTCTTTTATGTAGCCCCATAGAAAGAGATCCGGCGATGTCAAATCCGGAGATCTCGGTGGCCACAGGTTCCTGGAAATTATACGGTCGTCAGAGAAACTTGCATGGATTCATTTGATGTATGGCATGTAGCGCCATCTTGCTGAAAATATCCTTGACTCACCTCTACATCGTACTGCATTTTCACGTTGACTACAAGAACAAAATGTCGAAACAGCTGCCAACAATGCAATTAGGAATAAAACATAAACATCTGCGCATCTAGTGACAAGAAATCGAAACTCCAGAACATTCTGCTTAAATTGGTACTAAAATTAGATCATTGAATGCATTTCCAACGGAATCATTAAAGAAAGAAATGTGTCAATTCTATATAAATCACTCTGTACATACGGACTTTTTATTTACCTTTTTTTTTGGCATAATGTTAACGCCTACTCATTTCCTACAAAGGTTTCAATCTCACTCTAAAAAAAAAAAAGAAAGAAAAAAAAAAGAAGGGAAAATCATTGATGAGAACGCCACAACATAGCGAACGAGATACAGGAAACTATTTCGGTGTTCCAGCAGGATGTGAATTGCTGGTGAATCTAATTTAGGCGGCGCGAGAGGTTTCTGTCCGCAAACTAATTTGAAGGGACCGTTGTGAACTGCAAGTCTCACAATCAACAATGCACACAAACCAAGCTACTGTGAAAAATCCATGATTTCAACTTAAGCGAATCCATTCGAGATGTGTATTCCACTCATGCGCCACGCATTTATAGTGATCAATAGCGTTTAGCAATGCTTTGGATAATTAGCCAATCAGGTTTATTTATCTTTTAATATGCTTACAAAAATATTATTTTATCATATAAAACGTCAATTCATTGCTGAACGTAATAATATTAGTAAGCAGTGATTAAAAGGATAATATGTCAGATATCGATCGTTGGCGCTAAGGAAAAATCAAGAAATCCTGCTACCTCAACATCCTGCAGATTCCTTCAACTTCAATTTTGAAACTGTGTTTTAATCAAAGAAGATAAATAGTCTAAATAATATCCAAATTATATACTTCTGAAATAAAGAAATGTGTCTATTGCATTCTAATTTTAGCTTACCTGAATTCTGAGGTTTATTATGCTATCACTCCCAAAGCTGCTAGCATTGGTTAGTGTTCCGTAACAATCTATTGTTAGTATGCTGTAGTTGACAACTGACGCAGTGCAAATTTGATTTTAAGTAACATGAGTATGAAAGTAGCAGTTATAATAGTATGTTGCGCTTTATTCACGGAATAGCTTTAATAAATCGCATTGAGGTCATGAGTTTCTTTGGATAAATTCGCAACTTCTCTGATCATATACAATCGCGCAGGTTTTGTTTTGTGAGATTACAATTTCATTGAAAAGTTTAAATTAATGTTGTTACTTTCCAGATAAATCTTCTGGTACACCTATTTTAAAATTACTTCTTATCTTAATAAAGAGAGCGCTGGACAATAATAGAACTATTAATTGTCTATGCAATTTTATAAAATTATAGTAAATCCACCTTCAAAATATATTAATTCATAACAATTCATAGTAAATAAATTGTGCTGTAATCCGTTATTCAAGTTATATATCACTACACTCCGACTTGAAAAGAATCTTAAAATTTTTTCTTACCCAGCGGTGCGCAAGAAATAGTATATCTAACAAGGGGTCATTGATTCACTGATATTGAAGATCGAGCTGAGAGGTTTTTAATGAAAGTAGATCGAAAATAAATGAAACTGTGTCTAGGCTTTCTCTCCCATTGGTCCAAAATTAACAAGAAAGAAAAAAAAATGCAAAACAGAATTATTCATTAATAGTATTTAATTCCTTGCATATACCGGTGTTTAAACATATTAAACGAGAGAAATATTAAATGAGCAATTTCTATATATTCATTCTTGGAGTCACCCATTACGAGTAAAATAAACATTTATCAAATGAAAAATCATTAGGTATTTTAAATTCATACTAATATTAGGAATATATTGGAAACGATTAATAAATAAAATACAAAATGAATTATTTGACGTAGATTGCGTGCTTTAACGAATCTACATTTCTCTTATGGTTTACTTGTTATGTAAAAGTCATCCAGAATGAACAGGACTTTAGAGGCTATTCCCAGAAAATTCAAAACATGCTTTCCACTTGATTTAAACTTATCTTAAACGTGTGACATTTAAATGAAAATCGCTGGATGTACTTTTGAGAAAATCAACATATTTTTATGTAAAGGGTAATTTGGGATGGAAAATATTTGTGACGCATCTTTGGGAAATCCTGAATTTAAATATCTAATTTCGATTTAACCAACTTTTCGTGTTTAGATATGGTGTTCACACACACACACACACACACACACACACACACACTTTAATAACCTGTAAGTTTTCCTTTCAATTATGTAATTACCAAAAATAAGTACGACATTAATGTGAATTTATGATAAAATACTCAACACAATACACAACTAATTAAAATTATTAATGCGAATTTTTAAAGTAATTTCCGCACAAAATCTTGCGTCTGCTATGAGTGTTCCTTTTAATGTGTGGTGCTTGCTATCAGGTAACACACTATTGCAACCTTTTCACACCTACATAAATAAGAGGGTTTTTAACGATGGCAACATGCAGCTGCAGATGATGAAGCCAAATACTAGTTCCAAATTGTTATTTGAACGTATATCCCCCATTTTTATGTGTATTCCGCTATCATGTGAACATTAAACTCTGAATAAAAAATCCTGTATCTATTTTTAGGGGTTTTCGTGTTCTAAGCATTTATAGAATGGAAGTAAATACCTTTGTGTTGGTTAATAATACAAAATGTAGATGAATTCGCTGAAGTGTGCGCGCGCGAGCTCGGGAAGGAAAACTTTTAGCGTTCTCTCTCTTACAACTCAATACTAATAAACAGCTGCTGTCGTCATAGGAATAATAGCATGTAAGATGCAATTTTATGGAAGCAACAACGCAACAGAGATATCTAAAACTGTTAAAAATTAATGGAGTTTGTTCCATGGCTTTAAGGCCGGTTGACAGCTCCCAATTAGCGCAGACTAACGGAGGTGCTTATGCGGCAGTCCACAATTTCGCTCCTTTGAATTACTAGCAAATTTTCAACGATAAGACACACACACACAAACCACCTTTCTTCTGCTATCCCTCCTCCCCTTATTCATAATATCCATCCAGGCGAAATAAGTCAAACATTTCCGCTATCCTACTCTTCTAAAGTCTTCCCGTTTCCATCCGGAGGGAGAGAGAATGTAATCAAACAGTAGACTAGCCTGTATGTGATCACTGTTGTTTCAGGTGTTGGCCATTTAAGGTAACAATATTGGTATTTGTGTGTGTGTGTGTGTGTGTGTGTGTGTATTTCTTTCTTGAGATAAAATGCAGCGAGAAGAAAACACAAGCTCAGTCGGTATGCCAATTCGTATTACCTTCTTTTGTAGCTGTAGTGA
Organism: Hymenopus coronatus; assembly: GCA_030762935.1. NCBI lineage: Eukaryota > Metazoa > Arthropoda > Insecta > Mantodea > Hymenopodidae > Hymenopus > Hymenopus coronatus. The sequence continues at coordinate 96,840,401 of CM060892.1, forward strand.
CTTTAAAAACGAAAATAACCAGCTGCTATTAAAAACCTAATCTCAATGTTCGTTATAAACATCCACATGTGACCTCATCTGTCAACTGACAGCAGGTGACCCGCTTCGAAGGGATTTGCAGATAAAATCAGCAATCCTTTCTGTTCTCGGATGCATGGATTAACTTCTGTACCTCTTCGTGTTGTTGCACCTGAACCAACAAACGTTGGCATGTCATTTGTTTGAAGTGTTGTTTTCCATTTTGGCCAAACGTTTCTGACAATGTTGATGTACAATTTCGTTTCATTTTGTTTTTTAAATAGAGTCTGTCTGTTTGATTAAACATATTTTGGTAAGCTAGCCTCAAAAAGCATAAATAAATGCTTTAAATTGTGAAATCTATTTACTAAATATTATAAAAATGTTTATAACACTGTGGCAAATAATACCTAATATTCCATAGATATATCTGAAGCAGCTGAATTAATTATGGGGGATATTAAATAGACTGTTTCGCCAATGTTAAATTTGCAAAGTTCACACATACTGCTTTGGAACTAGTTAAGGTATTAAAGCCCGCCAGGTACTGTGGGGGTAGCGTGTCTACCTCACATTCAACAGGTAGCGAGTTCGAATCTAGCTTAGGGTGAGTTATCCGGATAAGTGTTTTTTCGGGGCTTTCCCTTGTCCTGAGAAGGCAAATGTCGAGCAAATTTAAGTTTCGTGGACTCCGAGATCATTTGAGCATCATTTCACCAATTACATTCATCGTCTGATATTACCAACCAGGTTAAAGGACGTTAAGCTATAATAATAATAATAATAATAATAATAATAATAATAATTACACCTATCCAACTCCTGTCCTACACACGGCTTGTGTGAAAAAAAAATTATTCCAATACCAATTGACTATAATAGTTAGCTATACTATGAATCCTGGGTCTAAAGTACTTACAACATTATAAGGCGCCATTGGGGTTGTCATCTCAAAATGATTTGAGATCACCTTGTGGTTTACCGGGAAACATGCGATTCAGTTGAGAAATTCAGTGCTATGCCGGCATGTTGCCATCGTAGCGCAGTGGCAGAGCAACCGGCTAGGGATCGGGAGATCCGTGGTTCAAATTTCGACTATGGCATTGAATTTTTCAGTCTGGCTGTACCTATCCAACTCCTGTACTACAAGCCGTGTGCTTGTGTGAAAAAACAATTATTCCAATAATAATAAAGGTATTGAAATTACATTTTCTTATGATCTACTTTGTGCTTTATGTATTTTTATTATGCTTTCATTAGCGTATTTATTTTAACTAATGAGATATAATAATTTAAAACTCTAAGTGTTGCATTCATAAGACTTTCTGCAAACTTTTATTTCAAACGGTTATTTCTGGTTCTTTCAATTCGCGTATGCATTTTAGTGCAATATGCATTGGAAAGGTGATAGGTAATCATTTTAATGACCTGTTAGATGACTTTGAAATTCCTTCTCTTTGCATAACCATGGGGGGGACCTACTATTTGATACATTGTGTGCTTTAACGATATCTATATTTTGGTGCAGTAAGATTTTGTATATCTTTCACAAAGGTTATTTAGAATGAAGAGGACTGATTTCATATGCTATTTCCAGAGATTTCAAGATATGTATTTGGTATTTTAATTAAAATTGTTAGGAACCAATCAATTTTTAGAAAATAAAACATAATGAAAAGTTTTCCATGTTATGCTATTATATTCACATAGTACACACACACTGGTGAAATTTATTTTCGAATTTGTGGGTGTATTATCCATGGTAGATGCTGAAAATAAAGAAATTTTGCTATTTAGGCACTCCCACAAATATTTTCTATAAATGCTTTATTTTAGCTTCAGTAAAAAAACAAACAAAAATAAAAAAGCCAAAAAGACAAAAACTGAATGGATACCAAACGTATTTTAGATTAGCAGCTTCTAAGGATGTACTTGCAGATTTTAAAGAAATTCTCCCAGTCGAACCTACAATTTATACGGGAGAAGTTTTGTTATTTTTTGCTTTCTCAAAAACGATTTAATGATTATGATTAACATGCTATAATTTTAGGATATTTACATAACTTTACGATTTAATGATTATGGTTAAAATTTCATAATTTTAGAATATTTACATACTAATAAAATGTATATCTTGAATTTTTTGCAAATAAACTCTTGAAATCCGCTTCATTTAGATGTCATTTTTGATTTTTGATCTTCGATAAACTGTAAAAGATGGAAAAAATCTTATGGCACAGTTTAAAACAACATTTTTGAAGCACCAACTATTTCACAGATATTTGTTTGTTATCGCTTTAAATTGTTCACTTTGTGATATCATTATTCAGCTGTTTCTCGCAATATAATGGAAAGAGCGTAGCTAACGAGATAAACAGGTTACGACGCGAATCAGCGTTATGTACTAATGGCACTCCTAAGTATGGCTAACATGAATAGCTTCACGATTTAACTGTATATTTTCTGCAAATTTAACAATTCATTCCCTGTGTATTAGGCGACTGTAATTTTATTTTATCGGGTCATGACTAGACCAAAAGAATCAGAATGATTTCAGTTTGTACCGTAGCCTATCTATCTCGTTAGCTACGAGAAAGAGTATAGAATTTCAACCAATCGCTTTCTACAGATATAACTATCATTTCAGCTACCTATATCCATTTTGCAGGTACCTACAGTGGAATATGTAGTTAACTATTCCTTCAAATATTTAAGAGTAATACGAAGTAAATAGAAAAATAAAATGTTGTAAGAATCGTTTGAAAAAAAAAAAAAGAAAATATAGAACTTTGGACAGAAAGTAAGTTGGATGTAAGACATTTTTGTATATAACTATCGTTTTTGGAATGCTAAAAATGTGCACAAAATATGTGCAAATAGAAAATGATGCATGTTATTCTGGAGAAAATCAATCAAAAACTTTCACAATGATTAATCCCATGTGTTCACATTTAACATTTTATCGTAGTTTTGAAGGGAAATATGTTATAATTGCTCCAAAATATTGTATTCCATACCAAGGGGTCGGTTTTGTTTTATCTGAAGAATACGCGTTTGGCAACTCTTAGATTGATGTGTTATTCATTCTTAAAATTCATTTTTCTCGCTTCTATAATATGATGTAGCGCGCCTGTCTCGCATTCAGAAGGTCTTGAGTTCGAATCTCGCTTAGGGTGTTATTTATCTTTTAATACCCCGATTAGTCTACCTTCCCGAGTTTTCCATTATCCTGAGAAGACAAAGAGCAAGTAATTTAAACTCATCTGAGCACCATTTCACCCATTTAATTAATTGTTGATGCGACCTATCAGGTTAACTTAAAAACTATTTTCAAATGTTATGAAGAATTTTTGAAGAATAATAAAACAAATAACTGTGCCTTACAACGATCTGATATCAATGGACTCCACTTATCGGCCCTATATCAAGCGCTATTATCAAACGTGCCCATTTGAGGCATTTGTGTTTACTGTGTGGGGTTTACAAATAACTACCGACAACAACGAACGAGCGTCAATGTGTGTGAAGGATAACAAATGTCGCAAATCAATGGTACTTCCACCGTCAATCGACCGTTATTGGAGTGGTGGAAACGACCAGCTGATGCTGCAATATTACAGTCTGTGCACCTTTAATGAGATTTGTTATGGTAACAACTTCTGCACATGTGCACGTGTTCAACAAACATCTGAAATTACTCTCAGAGCATTGACATCTTGTGGACACACAAGACCATCTTCTACCTTTGACATTCATCATCAGTACATAAATGCATGCTATTTTTAAAAGTTTGTTAACATCATTAATTTTTATAGTGTTTAACGCCCACTTTTAGTAATTATGGCACCGCAGGTGATGACACTGTTGACGCATGGAATGAAGATAGAACACCGGTGGAATACGATGACGAGGGAAACCGGTGAACCCGGAGAAAACCCGTCCCTTCGCCGCTTTGTCCTTCACAAATCTCACATGGTGGACAGCGGAGGTGGACACTTTGGGCAGTGCAACATATGCCGCAAACACTGTCCACTGCATCAATTTCGGCCGAAATTACTGCTTTGCACTGAGTTCGTAGCGCAACAGAGTCAGAGAGAGAGAGAGAGAGAGAGAGAGAGAGAGAGAGAGAGAGAGAAAGAGAGCAAGTATCCAAGCCATCTGTCCGACATCGCCATACGCCATGGAATCTAGAAGCACACCTGAAAGATGAGAAGGAAACGGAATGAAAGGGAAATTATGGAAGGAAAATTGTGGTAGATGAGAAACCACCTCAGGGAAAATTACGAAATACCCAAGGTTAGAATGGGTGGTTGACCAAAATCGAACCCGAGATCTCCTGATGCGAGTCTTGCCGTGGAGTTTTCTTGCTCGGTAGAGTAACCCGATTAATTATTATTTTTTGTTTTGTTTTAATATTTAAATAGTCCATAATTTTGTCTGTAATTAAAACATCCCAATTCTTTCAAAAGAAAAATTTATAACCATGATTTGAAGCCCGAATCTTCAAATTACCGCGATGTTGCTCTAACAACTGAGCTAACACAACATGCCTGAACGATACTACTTTCAATTGCCTTGTATTTTTACTTTCTCTACTACGTGCAGTAGGTAGGGGAACTACTGTATTCCATCAAAAAATTAGATATCGACATTTCACTGCAAATATGTTTTGAAGTCCCCTTAATCCAGCAAAACCCATGCTTAGAAAAACGTCCATGTGTAAGTGTGTATTTGAGTGTGTGTGAACAGCATATCTCAAAAACGAAAATTCGTAAAATACCACCCTCGATAAAGTTCAGCATCTTCCATGGGTGCGACAGAAAGATTTTCAAGAAAATCCGTCTCTCAAATCCTCCAGCGTTAAATATTAGCTTTCTCAAAAATTGGTAAAGATTTTCACTAAAATACTATATAAGTTTAAGATACTTTTATGACAAACTACTGGCATATTTTGAATTTTCTGCTCCTCCTTCTAGACGACTTTTGCATAACAGATAAACCGTAAGAGATAGACAAAATCTTACCACGCAAAAGAAAAACAAAATGAAATTCTCATTTCCGCACACAATTTATGTGAGGTACATTTTTTGTGCAGTCAAGAATCTTAGATATATTCCTTGTTATTGTTTAAAATTTCCAATACGTATATTTTTCTGTTTTTTTCTTTTTTCTTTCTTTACTCCGGGCATACAAACAGAACCGAATTTCAATACTACATAGCGACCGACTCTTTGCTTTAGCCTAATGCATTCCCTTATTTTCCTTATACCTACAGTGAAGTAAATAATAAAACAATTTCTTACAGGCTTTTACGGCCGTTGTTATTATTGGTAAAATGTAACATATCCGGGCTTGTAGGCCGTGGTCGAATATTAAAATTATTAAAACTTGACGTTTCGTCCTCAGCTGTGGAGGCTAGCCGTTCCTGCCCAACTTCATTTCTGAGGATGTCCTCCACAGCTGACGAAACGTCAAGTTTTAAAAATTTTAATAACCTTTATATTCGACTACGGCCTACAAGCCGGACATGTTATAATTTACCAAACAATTTCTGTTAAGGTTTATCTTGATTAGTGAAGTATATAGAAGAGTAAGGTTTGCAAGAATAGTTTTCTGCAAAATATGTAGAGATAGACATATGTATGTAACGTATTAGATTTTTTCCGATAAACCTCTAGCTTTCTCAAATTCATTATCGCCCTACAATCGCTGGGCGCTCCACCTCAGAAGTGGGTCTGTCATTCGCGTGGTGACTATAAGAGGAGCGTTGGACACCAACAACCAACCAACCATAGAAAAGTTTACTTTTATATATTTTTAAACATCACATAAGTCATCCAAGGATAATCCTTTGGATGCAAATATTAAACCTAATATTTGCCTTTTAAACCTAATATTTCAATCTATTCACCCTTAAGTTGATGCGCGACAAAATAAAACCCATACGACCAGTGCACCGTTATGACGTAGCCATCCGCCACTCTCGCCAAAATACTTTAACGACCAAAAACGGCGATTAACATATCTGTTAGGGCTCAAAAGTGATAATATTGGTAGATACGTCAATTTAAATAGGTGCACATATATAATTTTAAAGTAAATGAGCGAAAATAATATCCTCGCTATCAATTAGAGTACTTTTCAGCCTTTTTTGACAAATTCAAAACCCAATTGCACACAAAAAATACATAAAGAAATAGTTCTTCTGAAATTATGCAAATGTGGAACATTATTAACTTACTGTAGCACTTTATCAATTGTTGGAGGATTATTAAAAAAAAAAAAAAGAAAAAAAAAGAAAAAGAAAGAAATTGTGCACTGCTAGGTGAATTGCATTCTTCACAAAATCGTCCTCCTCCCGGGTGTAACCACTTTTTCCTATTTAGCTTTTTCTTTAAGAACACTGTTTATATTTTTAGCCGAAACACCAGTGAACGAAAATTAATTTCACCACTTATTTTACGGGAATGCTGAATATTTTTAAGAAAACTTATAATAAGCATTCATTCTTCACCACTATTAAATGGGGTTTCCAGCCCTATGCTTTTAATAAGCCAACAAAGGCACAAGCGCAAATTTACGGTGACTCTCCTCCAAGACAGCGACTGTTGTAAAAAAAAGATTCTGGATATCATGTGACTCATATGAATCGTATGTTGTTGCTTTGTTTAAAAGCATAACTCAGCGTTTGTTAAACTTTTAAATATTTGTATAGAATATTACATCATTTAAATAATAAATTCATTCTAGAATTTAGATTATTAATATGGGATTATTTTCCCGCGCGCATTGCTACTGTGTTGCAACACAGTGCACTCACTGGCCGCATGGATCCGTTTGGTGCGCATTAATCTAAGAGTGAATAGATTAATAGATAGTTTTACAGAACGTTTTTGCTACGGTTGTTTCAGAGCGTATTTCTTATTCAAAAGTTATTCACAAGTAAATGTAAAGCATGTTCGTTTCGGCCAAAGGTCATCTTGTTTTGATTGTACCAAAACCTATAATCATGACATGGGCTTGTAATTGTACAGATGGAGTAAATCTATTTAGCTATTGCACTCACAAGTAAGAAAACGTATATAGACCAAACTTGTAGGTCACATGACACTGACTGTGACCCTCTATATCAGGTTGTTCCAGCTTGTAATCACACCAAAATGTTAACGAGTTACTCACAACTCACAGGATGTAATATCAAGAGTGGGAATGAAATAGTATTCTGCTATGATCTTAACTTAGTGACGTATTAGCTATTATGCTCCCCCTCCAGCCTGGATCCGAGTCTATAGTTGAGTACGCTGCTAGAGTACTTTGACTCAGTCGAATCCAGTTGGAACAGACTGCTCTATCTAGATAAATGAGGATCATATTCTATTATCGCTGAGCAGTAATTTATGTTCCTTTACGGTCAGGTATAACACAAATTTGTGCACTGAAAACATGCACATTTCAAACGACTAAATTGCATCTGAAGGATAAGTACAAGCTAGGAAGCCAGAAATAAATTAAACGAAAATTGCGAATTTGAAAACTGAACACCGACATGCAGGTCAGAAACATTTTAATAGTGTGGGCAGATAACATGAGAAAGGCAAACAGAGAAAGGATGTATTACAATGTTGCACCACCTCTATGTTAAGTAATTATTTTGGCATGCCTAGAATCGTAGTTGCAGTCATCACTGCTTAGAAGCCAATTTATTATTTGTAATAGGAATTTGAAACATCTTGCTTTATGGGTTTTATTTCACTTTATTCTTCAAATTTGTCCTATCCAGTGGCTTTTAAAATTCTGTTAAATAGTTTGACCACTAGCCTCTCACCACTAGTGGTCTGGGTTCAATCCCAGGTGACCACAAGTGGGAATTTTGCTGGATTATGGGTCCTCCGGGTTCTATCAATTGTTCTATTATCACCTTTTTTGTCATCTATTTCGCATTCATTTCATATCAGCTACGTCCACTCTTGCATACAGGTATTGGGCTGATCTACCATCCCTAGATATTCTTAGATTCATATTCCGCTGTTCCTCAACAGCATCTGACCCCAGGCATTAACTTGTAAGTCTTGGGGGAGGGCATAAGTGTTTCATATGAGGAGGGTAAGCATGTGGGGAAGAAAAAGTTAAATAATCTGAAAATCACACACGGTTTTACATAATTAACGCACAAGCTTAGCTACCGAATTAGTATTTGAATTAGCACTTGAAATGCACCTTGATTCTGTCTCTGTCTGTCTGTCTCTCTCTCTCTCTCTCATACACACACACACACACACACACACTCTCACAAGGGACATACTTTAAATAAGATCGGTTTTCTGTATAAAAAGACGTACTTGCTAGTCTCGTGGTACAGTCGGTAGAGCACCTGACTACTATACTAGGAGTCCCGGGTTCGAATCCTAGCTGGGGGGCCAAAATCTGGAAGTATGAATGAGAGTAAGAATGAGCGTGATATAATATGTAACATTAAAATAAACATAGAAATCCCAAAGACAGCACTACACAAGTTAACACCTAGCCGATAGGCAATATGATCCAAAGGGAAATGCTGCCGATATGACCTTGCAGTTAAAGGAGCGGTATAAATGGATCAGAAAAAATTACCTGCTAAATAGTATAACTTCTTTTCACATACACACATATAAAATCATACACCAGAAGGCACGCAAACCCTTTAATAAACGTGCAGTAACTTGGACAGATTGGAAAATTTCACAAAGTTGAAAGATAACGATCTGCTTTGGCGAACACCACTTTTATTTCTTCTAATGATAGATGAACTTGACCTTCAAGCTGCACTATTCTGCATAAAAAACTGGCATCACTGAATACAACTTTTTATTCTTTCAGTCTGGTTGTATGTGTGCTAGCGTGCATAACACTGGAAAGTTGAATCAGATCTGAAGAAAATAAACGGTGTCTGCAGACTGCAAGTCGCCTTCATGCATGACTGCAAGCCGATGATCTATGGGTCGAGCCCCAACCGCGGTAATGCATTTCTAAATCTGATTTAACTTTATAGACTAATCAGAAACCGAGCCAGATATCTCAGCGTTTCGTTTGGGAAGTCGTGGGTTCGATTCGCGCGTGCGACCTCTCTGACATATGTTTTTTTTCCGAAGGGTTTTACCGGGTCACTATGCGAATGCTGTGGAGGTTTCTTCATTACCTCGAATTTCCCGTCCCTTTATTTCATCTCCATTTTAGTTCTCTTTGAGGGTTATTAAATGTTGACGAGAACTCTGTGGTCAACATGTTTTAGAAATACAGCTCTCGGCGGCGATATGGCGTTGGAGCCGTCCGTGGGAACATGGCTCCTAGCGCACCCCGCGTCGAGATGAATTGCTTGGACTATATTAAGGATCCTTTATGACGACTCTTTCGGCCGCCCGTCGATAATACTCTCATATCATCCTGCTATACTCCTGGGTGCAACGCACAATAAGCCCATGGTGGCTGCAGCGTGTGTGTCCGGAATGACACACACATACATTCACGCGTTCCTTACCAGAAGTTTTGCACATACAATTACTTATATCGGTCTGGGCTGGGTTTGAACCCGCGATATTGCAATGAAAAGGCCTGCGCCTAACCAATTAAGCCAACCAAACTCACATTTTGGCAATACTGATTACCTTCTAGATTTTTTGCCCTGCAGTCATTTGCATTGTTTGCATAGCAAAATAAATCTGATGTAATGACATTTTCTACCCATTGTCATTTATTTTTATAAGCTTTTATAAATTATTCTTACTTTTCCATCTACCTCGTGCTAATCGAAATTAACCTTTGCAGAAACTGTTCCACTACACATATGTAGGTACAAGGGAATAGAGGAAATCGAATCGAAGGAAGATGTTTAAAAGTGAGTGGCTATATGTTCCACTTAAAATTGCATCACTCTTCACGTGACATTGCCAGAAATAATGAATAGCGACTTCACTTTGTTAGTTTTTAAGTATAGAAACATTCTAACCAATAAACTCTGAAATGACTTTTAAAAAGTCATTTGAAATAAACTGTATATTTTATTGTTCCAGTTGTATTCCCCAATAGTCAATCATATTGACGGATTTTATCCTAGGTACTTATTCCCTATCGGTGATGGTGTTAATTTCCTATAAATTGTCATTGGATTTCTGGTTACTTTTTATAACGCACAAGTACAATGTACCTGCACAGTAGGCAGAAAACTTCGACTGAGACTTCACTGGAAAATATATGATTTGACACCTTTTGGATAAAAAAGAGCATCTTTAGGAGGTTAATGTGTGCCTGTCCGTCCGCACGTGCGCGCGCGCGCGTGTTTCTGTAAACAGAAGAACTCAAAAACGAGAAGTTTGTATTTAAGTTTAGTATCTCCTAAGGATGCAACATGAAGATTTTCAAGAAAATCCCCCACCCCAAACTACCCTTTACATGGAAGTATTTTCGAAGGTTTTGATTTTTTCAAAAAGGGCTGTAATGATTTTGATTAAAGTACCGCATATTAAAGATATTTACATGGCAAATAAAATATATATCTTGAATTTCTAGGGATAACCTCTTAAGGTCTTTTGTTCCGAATGACTTTTGCAAAATGTAAAACCGTAACAGATAGGAAAAATGTATCACACAAGAAGTTTAGATCTCGTCTAAGTTATAAAATTTATGTTCTTTACATTTTTGTTGTTTTTTCGCTTTAGCATACAGTGTATTCACTTATTTCCTTTCTACTTATAAGGAACTAAATAATAAGGTAATTTTGCTAATGTGTATCTCGATTAGCAGGGAGTAGAAGGAAGAACAATCTTTTGTTTGTAGAACAGGTAGAGAAAGTCGTGTGAAACACATAAATTCTTTTTATTTAGGTTCTATATATTAGATCACATGAACATTCACACTCCCGTGTGGAGGATAGGGATAGGGAACAATCTTGGCTAGAGAAAAATTCCCACTCTAGCTGGGAATAGAACTGGAACCCTCTCAAAGCAGGCAAGATGCTCTTATCGACTGAGCCATTGGGCCAGTTGTGCAGTTCTTTGATGGTCTTGTCTATCTATTATTATTTAGCTAAAGAAAATTACATAAAATCTTCCCCATTGAGGACTTCCCTGGCTACTCCCAGAAAAATCAAATATAATTTATTTATAATTTAAATATCTTTAAATATATCATCATACATCAGGGACTTACTATCAATGATTTGTTTCGATTCCAAGTTGGAATTGCTTAATCCATTTTCGAACGGAGCGTCCTCGACTTCAACCTCTGGGTTTATAAATAATTTTCCATTCATCAATCATGATATCAACAATAAATCTCTGCAATCTGTAATGTTAGTGTTAATTTAAACATTTCATTCTTTCCTCTGTTTGTCCATAAGAGTATAACCTGCTACAAATCTCGAAACCTTCATTTGAGCAACGTGTATTTGTCTCAAAGAATTCTCAAATATGGTCCAACATGCACATCCAGGTAATGAAACAGACACTACTAAAACGCTATAAAAGTTAAACAATGTTTTTTGCGCACTTTCCTTAACACCTTTCTTCTAATTGTTCCGCATATGTGCTGAAATACAGTAAGTTTTTCAATTTACATTTCTGATTCTACTCCTGTCAATGGAAACTCCTCAATAATAACATCCATTACTTGTTCTAAAGCAACATTATTAATCATAATTTTAGTCCTATATTTAAAGCTTTGATATTTGAATTAAAATAGTAACTTTTGAGGGAAAAAATCAAAAAGTTTTTATCTAAAGAATAGTTTGGAGTGGGTAATTACCTCGAAAAGTCTTCGTTTTACTTACTTGGAAATATTAAATTAAGTGATATTTATAGACGCTCTGTCATGGTACTCAACATCCCATTCCATATTGAGCGTGAAAGATTGCTTACTTTTGTTCAGAGGCCTCTTGAGGTTCTTTTACGGGCACCAACGGCTTTGCTTCCCTTCCGAAGGATTTTGGTGCCCGAAAAGTGCATTGCCTTCCGCCAGGTTTGAACCCGCTATCTTGGGACTAGAAGCTAGCATGTAAACAATGGAGAACAAAACACTTCTTTGGAAGATACTAATCTCAAATCCAAGTTTGGTATTTTTGGGAGTTTTCATAACTGAGCTATGCTGTTCAAATGGAACCTTTCCTAAACATAGTCTTTAGAGAACACAAAACATGGATTTCCGTTGAAATCTCGTTATCTTAATTTTGGGTGAGGCACAATAATTTCTCTACCCACCAGAGGCTAGCGTGGTAAAGAAACTCATACTGATAGCTGGACTGGTGGATTAAAAGAAAGAGAGCAGAAGTCAATGGCCGACGCCATACCCTTGATGATGACGTCATAGAGAATCGAAATCACCTGCCTTGCACCCCAGCGCCCTAACGCCATTTGGGGAAACCCCAGGTTCATTAATCATATCCCAGAGCTTGATAGGGAGAGAGAGAAGGGGAAGGCGAGTACTGGGAAGGAAGCAGTCTGCCCAACTCAATCATTACTCTGCCACCGAAAACAACAAAGGCTATGAGCAAAAATGGGATACGAGGTTTCCTATTTCCTGCACTTCTCGTGGAAGGCAGCGTTATCATGAGAAAATATCTAGTTGAAGATTTCGTACTCTCTTCTTTCAGGAAAACGTAAAATAAAACACTATTCTTTTTCTCGCTTAGGTAGTGTGGTGGTAGCGTGTTTGCCTCACATTCAACAATCGCGAGTTCGTATCTTGCTTAGGTTGAGTTACCCGTATAAAGTTTTTTTTTTCTTTTCCTTTCTCCGGGTTTTCCCTTATCCTGAGAAGACGAATGTCGAGTAACTTAAGCTATATGGACACCGAGATTATTTGAGCATCATTCACCAATTTCATTCAACGTCCCATATGATCAGGTTAAAGGACGTTAAGTTTAGTGAAAATACCCTTCTAAGTGAAAATACATGAAGCGATGAAACTACGAAAAAATGATGTTATATTCACAAGATTTTTCTCTCTGTTATAGTTTATTATTTTCTCTACTTACTACATAGATAGGTCTGCCTGTGGTGCCACAAGTAGTAAAAGTGGGTGTTAAACACAAAAAAAAAAAAAAAAAAAAACATAGAGAAGGTAATTGAATTCCATCAACATTTTAAAATGGAATTAGGGTCTCCTGTATATAAAAAAAATCAGAAAATCCCCCACCTGAAACTACACTTTACATGCAAAAATAAATTTGAATTTCTCAAACATGGCTCTAACGATTTTTGAAATGAGATATTTGCATGGAAAATAAAATGTTTAACTTTTTTCTGGGAATAGCCTCTAAGACCTCGTTATTCTGGTTGAATTTTGCTGAATTTTGCAAAACGGGTAAATCCTAAGAGATAGACAAACACTCATTGCACAAAAAAGTAGAGCTCATTAAAATACATATTTTTTGTCATTTACATTTTTTCGTGGAGCTGACCAGCTTTTAGATATTCCTTGTTATTGGTTTCAGTTTTAAAATACTTAAAACTTTTTCATACGGGAATTTGTCAACTCCTGGCAATGCAAAGAAATGAATTCTATTCATATGGCAACCAGCTTTTAAAAGATTTGACTATTGACTTTTTCACTTCTACTGTAATTTTAATGTGAATACAAATTTCATTCAAATTGGATAAATAATTTGCAAGATATAAAGCATTTCTTAAATTGTATTATGTAAATACGTTGAATAATCAACATGTTCCACACGCCTCAACATTTGAGAACTTTGGTTAACATTTTTTTGAATTGTAGATTTGGACCGCACACAAAAATTTTACGTTTGGTACATTAATAATATTTTCACATTCTGTTTTTGTTTTTGAAAAATTACTATGGGTATTAGGACTCTTTTTTCGTCTATAATATTACAATACATACTTCAGCACATATTCTGGAAGTGGGAAATTTAGTTTTCAGAAAAATGCTGTTTATAAACTAGTATGCTAGGAAATAAATTGTACGATCTTTAAATGGCAGGCTCTGTAGAGACCGAAGTCAGAAGAGACATGCACATTTTTACTCTCTACGGGTGCTCAAAGGTTCCAACAACCACTTACTATATATTGATACAAAAATCGTTTTTTTGACTAATTTTTGGTCAAAATTTCAATATCCCTTGAGTGGTGGATTCAGAATAATTTATAGTTTTATAAACTACTGTACTTAGATGAGATAAAAGTCAAGAGTTATTTATGGGATTGTGTTGAAATGGTGTCTGCTGCAATGTGACTACCTCTGCTGTTATTGTCCACGACAACATTTGTGACTCAATTTGAATGTCAAGATTTTTGAAGATGTTAACATTTTAAGTGCATTTAAAGTATGGGAAAAGCCACTCTGCGGAAGTGGCGGAGATAACCTCAGAATTTGTTGGCTTCAAGCAGGCGACGGAAATGCTACATTTAATGCTCGATGGGCATGATAATCGGCGGAAATAGCATGTCACAACGAGAGACGACCAAGATATAACAAAAGTGCCAACTGGTGCCAAAAGGGTACATGACCTGTTTCTCGTGTTTTCACTAGATGATCCTTGACTGCTGATTTCGCTCTCGTTTCAGTTTCTTATTTGGGAGGGTCACAACAGAAACGAACCAAGTCCATCTATACCCTTTGAAGGCAGGAAGTATAAAATTATCAACTCTTGATATAAGGTTGTGTTGACTATAAGCTCTGCAATTCCTCTTGCTTCGCTTCAGAATTTAAGTTCATGGGCGTTTGAAAAACCAAACCTTTTAAGAGAAACTGGAAGTGAACATTTTAAATTTCCATATATTTTGCACCATTTTTTGAAAAATTTACTATGACTTCACTGCTGTTATATTGATACAAATAGCAAATTACATTCAAATTGGACAAATATTTTGCAAGATATACAATTATTTCATAAATGTTATGTAAATACTTATATTGCATAATCAAAATATTCGACATTCCTCAAAATTTGATAACATTGGTTGATATTTTTGAATTGGAGCTTTGAACCTCAGAAAAAAGTCTTATTGACAATTTCGATAATTTTTTATTACTAAACTATGGTAATTACTTTAAAATCTAGAACATTTGATCTCTTAAATTAATCATTTTTACTTTCTCTAGCCCCATATGTACAATCTACATAGGGATAGAGAAGGTATTGTAGTACATCCAAAAATTCGATATCGAGATTTCACCGGAAATATATGTTTTGTGGTCCCTGAGCCCAAAAAAAAGCATTTTTAAAAAAAGGTCCGTGTCTGTGTGTGTATGTGGACAGCATAGCCCCAAAACAAAAAGACCGTTAAATACCAAACTTGGTATTTATGTTTAGTATCTTCCAAAGATGCGACACGAAGATTTTCAAAAAAATCCCCCACCACAAACTACCCTTTACATGGAAAAAATTTCGAAAATTTTGATTTTCTTAAAAATGGCTCAAACGATTTTGATTAAAATCCCGTATATTAAAGCTATTTATGTTCGAAGTAAAATGTATATCTCGAATTTTTTTGGAATAGCCTCTGAAGACCTCTTTATTCTGGATGAAATTTGCTGAATTTTGCTTAACTGCTAAACCGTAAGAGATAGAAAAAACGTACTACACAAAAAATGTACCTCATGGCAAGAAACACAATTTTTGTCCTTTACGTTTTTGTTGTGGAGGTAACCGTTTTCGAGATATTCCTTGTTATTGGTTTCAATTGTGAATTACTTAGACCTTTCTCACACAGGAAGTGTCTATTTTTCTTTTGTTCTACTCCTGGCCAAGCAAAGAAGTGACTTGCAATGACAAGCGCATAACGATAGCTTTTTAAACATTTGACAATCACTTTAGCATAGTGCATTCTCTTATTCCCTTCTACTTTAGGGAACTAAGTAATAGCATTCTGCTAACATTTATCTATATTAGCATTGTGTACAAAGAAGAATAATCTTTTGTAGAGCAGCTAGAGAAAGTCATGTGAGTGTAACACATCATAGTTTTTTATAAAAACATTTTTTGGTGTTAAGTTAATTTTGTCACCTATAATATTACATTAATACTTCTGCACATTCTGTGAAATTTTAGTTGCATTTAAATAAAACCCGAAACACTTGGAATTTTTTGAATAAGGATTCAGATCAAAGAAACTACAGGTTGCCAGCACATGGAATAGGTTAACTGGACGTTTTGCGATAAATGGAATTGTGAATATTGTTACCGCCATGAGAAATTAATCATGTAAAAAGACATAGCGAGAAGTAAGAGCTAATCGCACCAAGTTTATTACACATGTGCAAAATCAACGCATAATTGCCATGTAATAGGATTTTATACCCAAGTTGTGACAATGGATGGCATAAAAATTCTATCTCACTAGTGCTATGAAGTACAACTTTTAATTCCCGCCTCCAGTTTCAGCTGTCTGAAGTTTGCTTTAAGGTAAGATTGATGACCACGCTTACTGAAAATGGGCGGCAGAATCATACAAAAAGAGAACCACCTTCATGCATTCTCTTGCCACAGAAGAGGTTACAACGGGACAGTTTATGCAATTATCGTTTGCTTATATAATGAGTAGGCAGAAAATAAAATGCAACGGATACCTTCATGTAACGGTTATTGTAGTAATAGAGACAGGCAGTAACTAGTTAACCTTAACGGTTACCAAAGTAATGAACAGATAAGTATTTATCCCGTTAACGTTACCTATCTTGGTGATCTCATTCACTGTTAAGTGCTTTGATATCGCTTCAGCTCTTCACGCAGCAACAATCTCCTCCGCTAGAGATCGTGAGGGGCATTGCGGATGTAATATCTAGCGAGAAAACTGCCTACTATTATCCATTTTCCTACATATATGCAACCAACTCAGATTATCTGCATATTTTATTATGTTTAGACAATAATGTATGTATGATGTTAATATTTCTTTTCTCTAGCAACATTGGCTTACAATATGTTACTGCTATGTTTTATTAAACATTCTACATGAATATTTAAGCTTTTTATTTAAGTTCAAGTATGTTGATGTTGGCAATAATGGTACATTTTATTTGCTATCTATTCATTGCATTAATAGGATTTAGGATTCCATGTACTTCACAAGCTGTACATATGTGCAGGAATGTAGACGCAAGTGCGATTATAATCAAAGTGTTGACAAAAAACATCTTTATAGCTTAAAAACTTCTTTATTGATAACATCAAATAACAAAGTTAACTATCTACATCATTCATACTGAAATGTAGTTATATCTAATCGTCACTGTTAACTGCTAAGGAAAACATGATAACCACGAAAACAAAGAACTTCATCGTTACTGGTAACTGTTAAACGCAATCGTTAACGACAGTTATAACTGTTACCGGAAAATAACTATCACATTCTAGCTTATATGAAAGCAATTCGGGACACTCGAATTACCTTTCGCTTATAATAGTTCTAGATCAGTTTCGCGCGGCGGAGCGGTTGGCAGTAATAAATACTCAAGCTGCCAGCATGAGATGCTCCTGTCCCCATAACCTGTGGTAGCATTCTTCTCATCTGTGAACCGTAGTGAAGACGATAAAGTTGCCCAAGTCCTGACTCTTGTACATAGGGATAGATAAGTATTGTATTTCACCCAAAATTCGATACCGAGATTTTACCGGAAATACATGTTTTAGGACCCCTTGTATCCAAAAAAAGCATTTTCAGAATAAGGTCCCTCTGTGTGTGTCCGTGTGTCTGTGAACACGATAACTCAAAAGCGAAAAATAGCTAAAATACCAAACTTGGTATTTAAGGGGATGAGCCACGAAGATTTTGAGAAAAATCCCCCCACTCCAAATTATCCTTTACATGGAACTTTTTTCGAAATTTTTTATTTTCTTAAAAATGGCTCTAACGATTTTGATTAAAATATCATATATTAAAGATATTTATCTAACAAATAAAATGCATATCTTGAATTTTCTGGTTCTGAAGACCTGTTTATTCTGGATGAATTTTGCTTAGTTTGGCATAACTAGTAAACCGTAAAAGATAGACCAAAAATTACTATACAAAAAATTTAGGTCTTGTTAAAATACACAAGTTATGTCATGCACATTTTTCTCGTGGAGCTTACCGTTTTCGAGGTATTCATTGTTATTAGTTTCAGTTGTGAAGTTAGTTTTCTCAGATGGGAGGGTCCGTTTTTCTTTTGTTCTACTCCTGGCCAAGAAAAGAAGCGATTTGTAATGACAATCGCATAACGACAGCTTTTAAAACATTTGACTATTGGTTTAGCCTAGTGTATTCCCTTATTTTCTTCCTACTTATACGGAACTACATAATAGGAACATTGTGCTAATGAGTACCACGGTTAGCAAGGTGCAGAAAGAAGAAGAATCTTATGTATGAAGTTTTTAGAAGAGCTAATGAAAGTCATATGAGTGTAACACAGATTATTTTTTCCTTTATCTCCTTTATTTGTCTATTTAAGTACAGTTGTCTTCCTTACTTTTAATACACACATATACACATTTACAAACACACAAACACCCATGCCCAAGGCGGAACTCGAACCCACGATCCCCTGCGCCACGAAGCACCTAAGCTAGGTACTTTAGTGAGCGCGGCCATGTAGACCGACAAATTGAAACCTCATTGACAAGTAGATTTTAGTACTAACATAAAAGATGGTTGCCTGAATTCTTTTCACCTTTGTTAATAATCTTTCCACCTGTTATGAATGGTACATAGTAATTTCCAAGAAGTATTTAAAAATGCTAAAAAGCTTTAAAAAATCCTGTAATTTTTAAATGTTTCATTTTATTTAATATTTGCAATTCAAATACAAAGCACTGCATAATCTTTGACGTTAAGTTGAAATTATTTCTAAACCTTATTTCTTCCATACTGTATTTCCAAACACTGTCTTCTGTCATACTAGAAAACAAAAATTCCAGTCCGAAACACTGTGTAATTCTTGATGAACGATGACAAGTAAAATCTTATCTCCTCTCAGGCCTTTTAGACCCATAATGTTTGTGAGGTCTTATAATCTTGTATGCCATCGACAGTCGCTGATTGTAAATTCGATAAAGTCAGTTGCGAAAAGAGACTGATTTAATAAGAGGTAATTATAACCGCAAGAAAAAGAAAAGAAGTAGGTGCCCTGTGGATCTTCTTCTGTTCTGCCCCTCCTCGTTCTTCTGGACAGGTCTACAACACCAGCCAGTAACTTCAACAAGCTTGCACCTGCCTCTGCTGGTTTACTTGACATAGATCAATGGACATTCAAGTTTCATTAACAAAGCATGCCCTGAGTAACTTTAGATGTGAAAGCAGGTGCTTAGCCAACCAAATAAACTAAGCTGGCTCGCCTATACCAAAATCTTTACAACCAAAGACTTTCACATGAATTTTTCTATCCAGTATCGTTTATCTTGTATAACTTCTACTTATCTATTCTTCATCTTTCCTACATTCCCCTTGTTTGCCGTTTTCTGCTGTTTCTTACACAATCACAAACATTTACAAACACACAAACCCCATGCTCAAGGCGGGACTCGAACCCACGATCCCCTGCGCCACGAAGCACTAGAGCCTGGCACTTTAGCGAGCGCGATCATGTTAACCTTTACAGCAACAGTTTCACTACACATTTTATTATAGCTACAGCGGGGATGCAGGAAACAGCATCGATAGTCATGTGTTTAAAAATCGCGGAAATAACTGAATAGTGACAGAGCTTCTAAATTATTGCAAAGTATTAAAAGAAAAACATAAACAATATCTCTGATATAATTAAGCCATAAAAATATATTTTATATAAACTGTCTGTTTTAAAGAGATCTACATTTTTGTGTATACCAGGTTTATGTCTTATCTTTTATAATTTACCAGTTAACGATAAAATACAAAATTCCTTTCTAATGAAGAGAACTTCTCGGGCTATTCTTATTATCATAAAATAAAACAGACTGCCTCCATGGTAGAGTGGTCAGCGAGCTGACTTCTCAACCAGAGGTCCCGGGTTCCGTTCCCAGCTGTGGCGGGGAATTTTTCTTCAACCAGAATCATTCTGAAAGTATGTATGTGTGTGTGAAGAAGAGAATGATTAAAAGAACCTACAGTCAATGACTGTTTTCTAAAGCAAATATCCGACATGATCTTAGATGTTAAAGTGGAGCTATATAAATGAAACAGTAAAAGAAAGAAAAAACAACTTTTAGAAAATGATCAGCGCATAGAGAGCGTCTTCACTGTGAACAGCAATACTCAAAAAGGCACATCAACTATTTTCACGAAAATCCTCAACTCGAAAATTACGTACATATTTACGAAAAATATTCTTTGTTATTGATTTAAATTTTCCAATACTTATACTATTTCAACTGGGATGCATGTCTTCATTATTTTTCTTTCTTTCTTTCTTCCTTTTTAACTCCTAGCCGTGTAAAGAGAGCCTAATTTCAATATGGTCACATGCACCATCTCTTGGAAGGTTAAACTTTGGCTTTAGCCTAATGTGTTTCTTTATTCCCCTTATACCTACTACAAGAAATCTGTAATAAAACAATTTCTACCAATGTTTATCTCAATTGCATTACTTAGATGGAAGATTAAGTTTTTGTAAGAATGGCTGGTTTCAAAAAAGGCAGAGAAAGTTATGTGAGCGTAACATATGACTTTTTAAAAAGTAAAATCATATTAAAGGGATTTCAAAGTAGGTTTAGATACAAAGGAGGTTAATCTTCCCTTGTCCGAAGTAATGTTCACATGTACTTTATTTGTATGTACTAACTCTTATTTAAATTGCATGTAATGTGTCAGAGAAATGTATTCAAGCAAGCTTTTAGGAATAAACATCAAAGCAAACCAACAATGTTTAACGGGAGCTGTAACATCAAGTAACACGCTACCCTTACTCTGCAGGGGTGAGAAATATCATACCTAATATTGATTTAATTATTTTATCACACAAGACGTGTGTAGGATAGGAGTTGGATATGTAGAGTCAGACTGAAAAATGCAATGCCATAGCGGGATCTGCCGGTCTCTAGCCGATTGCTCTACCACTGAGCTACCATGGCAAAATGCCGGCACAACACTAAATATCTCAACTGACTCGCATGTTTCCCGGTAAACCACAAGGTGCTTTAAATTATTTTGAGATAACAGCCCCAATGGCGACCTACAATGTTGCAAGTACTTTAAGTCCTAGGATTCATAGTATAGCCAACTATTATAGTCAATTGGTATTGATTTAATTGTTTTTTTACACAAGCCGTGTGTAGGTCAGGAGTTGAGAAATTTAGTGCTATGCCGGCATGTTGCCATGTTGGCTCAGTGGTAGAGCAACCGACTAGAGACCGGGAGATCCGTGGTTCAAATCCCGGCTATAGCATTGAATATTTCAGTCTGACTCTACCTATCCATCATTCCTAATGTTTAAAACACAAAATGACGTTCTTCAGCATAGTAGGCCTTTAAGGCCTGCTCCATGGCAAGAGAGAATTCCTCCATCTACATAACTCTAGGGCGGCAACCATCTCTATAGCCTTCTTGTGTCCAATTTAAGATATTCAAGATATGTGATCACGCCATTAGTTTTATTTGAACTGCCTTATTCATTCAAGTTAAATACATTTAATTAATTTCTGGTTTCATTATTATTTACTTGATCAAGCAGTGTAAGACTGGCAACCCTTCTTAAAAATTCATTTAATTTGTTTCAATTTCCCTTCAATCAGATATATTTAATACATACTTTTTAGAACTGTACATCAACCAATATAGGTATAGACATTACCTTATAGAATTTGAGTTGTATACCAGTTCTAGTTTTATTCCTTAAAGTTCTGGGTATTGTCCCGCACATTTATTCAATTTATTGATCTACTGATTCATCATTTATAATTATTTTTGATCTGGCTGTTGCTTACCTGTAAAGGCCATTAATTGAGATGGATGAATTACAAGATTATAGGATCTAACATTATAGCAGCTATTTTAAAACGTCCTTCCTTTCGCGTATGGCTGCTTCTATATAAATATTAAAAATCTGATGTGTTCCATTCACATGACTTTCTTTACATCGCTGTAAAAGTTATTGATAAAAATCTAATTCTTCAATCTACTTTATGATAATTGAGATTAACATTAGCAGAAATTGTCTTAATTACGTGCTTCCTTGTAAGCAGAAGGTAAATAAGGGAATACACTAGGCTAAAACGATAGTCAAATCTTTTAAAAGTTGGTTGGCATGTGGTTGAAATCTGTTTCTATGCAGGGCCAGGAGTTTACAATTTTCCTTGGGAGAAATGTTTAAGTATTTTTAAAATAATAACAAAACGTATATGACATTAATTGTGTGTTTTAACGTGATCTACATTTTTAGTGTAGTAAGTTTTTGTCTATCTCTTACAGTTTACCAGAATCATTTATTCAGAACAAAGATGTCTTTAGACTCTATTCCCAGAAAATTCAAGGCATACATTTTGTTTGCCATATAAATATGTTAAATATGCGGCGTTTTAATCAAAAGCGTTAGAGCCATTTTTGAAAAAATCAAAATTTTCTAAATGTTTTGCATATAAAGGATAGTTTGGGGTAGGGGATTTTTCTCCAAATCATCGTGTCGCATCCGTGGAAGATACTAAACTTAAATATCACGTTTGGTATTTACCGACTTTTTGTTTTTGAATTATCGTGTTCACAGACACACGGACCTTTCTCCAAAACGATTTTTTGGATACGGTGGTGGAATGCAATACCTTCTTTATACACTGCGTACATAGTACGTGTAGAGAAAGTAAAAAAAAGTAGGAGAGAGTGGGAAGCATTGCCTCTCCTTTGGTTTATAATTATGCACTTAGAACTTACATAATTTCCTTTATAAACATCCATACTAATATTATTATAAAACCCTTAATAACCCTAATTAAGTGACCATGATATTTTTTTAATATATACCATAACTTGCTTTATAATATCTTGTCAAATGCTTTAGTATAATCCATACATTAACTAAGATTCTGAAATATAAACTCTTTATATAATTTGTTGTATGTAAACACACAATTTGCACACGAGTGACCTTTCCTAAAACCATGCTGCTTCTCGGGTAATATTTCTGAAATTATGTTAAATCAATAACAAAATTCATGAGCAAGCTAATGGAATTAACTTTGAATCAATGTTATACAAAGCTCAAGCATTTTTCTGCTGAGAGAAGATAAAACGATGGGTAAAATATAATCCCAAATTGCATATGATCGTCGCATTTTGATATGGATGCAGCGTTTCAGACAATATAAACACACTTTTAAACATCTCTCATAAAGCAAAAGGGATACGCAATAGGTGTAGGTCACTCTTTGTCTAAAATAAATGTTTTTAGTGATTAGCGGCTGATATAAATTTGACCAGGTGAGTAATAACGTTATGCATCCAAATGAATAATGGATTTCACAAGTTCCCCAAATGAAAATCACGAGGTAAATATAGAATTTATTTCTCAACATTTAGACTGAAAAATAGAAACCTCAGTGAATTATGGCTTCGGTATTAATTTCACAAACATTCTATATTTCACGGTATTACACACATTTATTCTGATTTCACAGAAAGCAAATATTTCAGTGGCTGCCACGGTCTTCCGCGTGATAAATGAAATAAATTAACGCTGACGCTAACGGATCCACTCATTGACCTTTCCAGAGTGGAGCAAAAAGGAGAAAAAGATAGATACTGATAGAGAACCTAGGGCTGTCGGTTCCATTGAACGGAAATTAGGCATTTTTTCCACATACTCTTAGGCTCATTTAATATAAGATTCGCTAGATTGCGCTCAAGTAGTGAATTTCAGTGCAGATATGTAGTTTTAAAAAATTGATGATGCATTCACATGGTATACAAATTATCCAAGCCACAGTATATTTCTTTCATTGATATACACATTTCTAGCGCCCGGGTTCGATCCCACTTGAGGGTGCGGATTATTACTCCTAGTTATAGGACAATTGCCCATTGATAGAGACATATATACATACACACACATATATGTTTTGTTTATTTGGCATAATAATTTTGGTGCTAATTATCTGGTTTTGTTAAATGTTTTTCTCTAGCATGCATGTACAATATCATGCGACCACATGTGAGATTTGTGGTGGACAAAGCGGCGTAGGGGAGGGTTTACTCCGGGTTTTCCCCATCGTTACATTTCACCGGTGCTCCATCACCATTCCATGCATCATCAGTGCCATCACCTGCGGTAACATAGTAGTAAAAGCGGGCGTTAAACACTATCAAAAAATTAGCCTAGTGTGTAACCCTATTTCCCTCTACTTAGAAGAAATAATACAATCATTTCTGCTAATGTTTTTCTCGATTACCAGCATGTGGTAGACGAATAATGTTTTATAACAATAGTCTGTACAGAAATTTATGCGAATGGAACACATCAGATTTTTTAAAATCAGTTACATCCTCTAACCAACTTTTTAATACCGGTACCAATTCTTACATTTGAAAGTGCTAACATTTTGTCAACGCGCTGACATAGTATTTCTTTTCTAGTGACATTAACTGGTTTTCGTAGCCTTAACATGGCACATTTGCTTCGTGGAAAACGAGAATTGTGGAACGGCATACAATGAGATCACCTGCAGGCGTGACAGTGACGATTTCAGGGAAGCAAATTACTGACGTTGCGCCTTTTTTTTCTTCTTTTTTCGCCCTTAGCAAATGGTACAAAGGATACTTGGTTGCAGCTGGTGATTTTCACACTACAGCAATTCAAGCGACCTTTCTACACCTTTCTGTCAATACAGAAGCATGTAAAGTAGATCTGAGATCAAACTTCAGGTGATTTAAAATTTTTGTACTTTCTCTATCAGAAAATATTGTATTCCAACCTAAAAGTCATACAGAGATTCCACTGGAGAGGCCCACTGAATTATTATTATTGTTGTTGTTAAACAACTTTTACTTTCTCTGCTGTTATAATAAATAATAAAGCAATATTTCATTTGAAATGCGTGATTTAGGGTCTCTGAATCCTCCAAAAAGAGTTTTAGAAAAAAAGTGCATTGTATAAACAGCATAACTAAAAAACGAAAAGATATCATGTACATAATTGGTAGAGAAGGTATTGTAAAAAAAATTTCAATTCCAAACATTCAATACCGAGATAATACCAGAAAATCATGTTTTGAGAGACCCTGAATCATATAACGCATTTTTAGAAAAAGGACAAACTTGGTGTATGCGACATGAACATTTCCAAGAAAATCCCCAACCTCAAACTATCCTTTATATGGAACATTTTGATTTGCTAAAAAATGGCTCTAACGATTTTGATTAAAATCAGGTACAAATAAACTGTATATTTGGAATTTACTGCCACTTCTTAAGTCCTCTTTATTCTGGATGGCTTTTGCAAAAGATTACTACCCAAAAAATGTTGTGGAGTTAATCATTTCTAAGATATTCCTTGTTATTGGTTTCAATTTTTAAACACTTATAGGTTCCTTAAACAATATGTTGTAATGTTTTACTTCTGGCCATGCAAAGAGAAGCGAATTTCAATGTCAGTCGCAAAGTGACTATTTTTTTAAACATTTGACTGTCGCTTTAGCCTAGTGTATTCCCTTATTCCCCTTCGGCTTATAAGGATCTAAGCAATAAGACCACAATGTTTATCTCGATGAGCATGAAGTACATAGCAGAGTAATCTTTTGTATGAAGTTTGTTTGCATAACAAATGGAGAGTTATGTGAACGGAAGGTATTCCACATAAAGCAACATTTGATACTATAAAACAAGCAGAAGTTAAGGGTATAAAAATTGATAAATTTCCTATAAAACGAATATCCTGAAAATTTTTTACATTATGAATATCCATTCCATCACTTCAGTTTTGAAGCAGCTGAGTAAAGGAAATGTAAAATAGTTAAAATTTGTCCTGTTAAAATGTAAGGATCTTCAACAGCTCGCGCTCCAATTCAGGTCAATAAAATTACATCAGCTTTTTAAATTATATTTTTAATTTTCTCTTTTACTTTTTAACCTATATTACCACAAAAAAATTAGTTTGCGCATTGTTTTTTCAAATACAATAAGTTGTTCATTTAAGGGAGTTCTTATAGCTTCCAGAGACTGATACTTGTTGGTACTTATGAAAATGGGTAATATGAAAACATCTTCGTTTAACTCATTGCATGACAGAATATTTTGAATTATTTATATTGATGCAGAAATTTTGGAGTCTAATGAATTAACAACCTCTTTGACCTACTGCCAACTGTGAGAGTTAATTGAATAAAAAAGTACTTAAAACTGGGAATAAAATGCATTTATCAAAATCACCAAAATATGTCATATGTACAATAAAATGACATTGAAATAGCTGCTAATTCCATAATGAACCATTCACAATACTCTTGTAAATGCAAACACAATATAAGAGTTTGCAAACTCCTAACTTATTTTTGCATTGTGACATTACGGAATAATTTTGCATTCTTTTCTTATATGTATTGTCTCATTCATCAGCAGACAATGGTAATGTGAGACTTTATAGCGCCTAATACATGTTGCACTTTCATTTGGCCATGCCGCGCCATCTCTCATTTCCCTCAAGATATTACGGTAGCCTCTTTGCTGAACCCTCCTTTGATTTAATGGATGTACCCACCAGCTGCGCCTAGATTTGTTGGCTCTCACAAATCGTAAGGCGCAAAAAGATAATGCATATTGGATTAAATGTGCAGCTGTATCTCTTTCTGCAGTGTCCATGTTTGCACTATTTTCAATATTTTTGCCAAACGGTAATTGTGACGTCGCTGTCGCGAGCATGGGCTGTGTATGTGTAATTGTTATACCCTATTTATTGATACAGTGGCTGTCTCAGAAGTATCCGACCTGACGTATAGATACCGGTTGTTGTTTCAAACAACAGCAATGGTAAAAGGTGCCAATCTTAGAAAGCTTAAATTGGAAGTTTGACGATTTTACATTGTTTAGCATTTGTTTGGCAGCCATCATTAGTGAATGCTCTCAGTGAATTTGTAAACATGGATAAAACTTATCATCGTTTTGTGATACAGCAATACTTTCATTTGAAAGGTCTTAGTCCAAATAATATTAAAGCTGAGCTAGATTCTACTTTGGGCAAGTCTGCTCCTTCATTTAGAGCAGTGAAATATTGCGTGGCAGAGTTTAATTGCCGCCTTACGAGCTGCCAAGGCGAACATCGCAGTGGTCGACCAAATGAGGTTACCAGTCCCGAAATTGTAAAGAAAATCCACAAAATGGTATTGGACGAAAGTGCGCGAGCTAGCATACATTGCAGGTATTGCCGGCATTTCAAAAATTTCTGTACATTGCATACTGTCTGAAAATTTGGACATGAGAAAATTGTGTGTAAGGTGGGTGCCGCGTTTGCTCACAATAGAACAAAAACATCGTCGTGAGGATGTCTCAGTCGAGTGTTTGGCAATGTTTCGCTACAATAAAGCTGATTTTTACGTCGATTCATAACAATGGATGAAACCTGGGTCTTTCACTTCACACCTGAGACGAAGGAACAATCAAAACAGTGGATTGGAAGGGGAGAATCGGCTCCAAAGAAGGCGAAAACAGTTCCATCTGCAAGCAATTTTATAGCGTCAGTTTTCTGGGACGCACGCGGGATTATTTTAAAAAAGGAAAATTAATCAATGGCGAATGTTATGCGAACTTGTTACAGCGTTTGAGCGATGAAATCGAGCAAAAGCAGCCGCATTTGCCGAAAAAGAAACCTTTGTTTCAGCAAGACAATTCACCGGTACACACATCTATTACCGCCATGACCAACATTAATGAGTTAAAGTTTGAATTGCTTCCTCGTGCATCCTGTTCGCCAAATTTAGCCCCCTCTGATTATTTTCTGTTTCTAAACTTGAAGAAATGGCTTGGTTGTAGAGGATTTGCCAATAATAAAGAGGTGGAGTCTGCAGTTGATGCTATTTGGCAGACCTCGATAGTTCTCACCATAAGCAGGGTATCGAAGCTATTGAACATCGTTGGGTAAAGTGTATCGAGCTGAAAGGAGACTATGTAGAGAAATAATGATGTTGTCAACCAAAATTTTGTGCTTTCTTTGTTAGGTCGGGCACTTCTGGGACAGCCCTTGTATACACAAGATATGTGTTTTCTTATATGATATTGTTGGTTAAATTATTCAATTTTAAACTTGCGGTGCGCTTTGAAGATTTCGGCATGTAATGTACGGATCTAGAAACGCGCGCCAAATTCTTTCGTTACGTTTGCAACTGCATTGTGAATGGTCTTTCCTTTTACCTGCTCATACGCTGCGTTGCGTCTGCGCTTGCATCTCATTGTGAATGTAAATTAATTCGTAGATATAATATATAGACAATACACATGTGGTCCCTATGAAATGTATAAACTTCTGAGTCATATTCATATTTCACACAAGAAAAAATACGAAATTACCATCACAACATGGATCCAATGACTTTTACTCCCGAATTCTCCATTCTATCACGGACCAGGCTGTTTCAATTTATCAATCTGTTCTTATCATCTCCCAATAGGCTTTCCCTTGGTACAGCATTTGCTAATATGTATGTGATCTCAGAATCTCATTTTTGCTGTCTCTCGTTTAAAAGTTTTGTTTTTGCCGTCATCTATGCTGCATCCTATGTATTCACGGGGGAATGGCTAATGTATTCCGTAATATAAAGTTTTTCATGCAGGCTTATAGAAATCTCCTGCCACGCTTTACACATGCGGCGAAATCTGGTTAGCGATGAAATGACTCCAAAATTCAGCCTTTTAAAATTATTAATAAAAGTTCTAATCTCCAAAGACAAACAAAAAACAAGCAGTAACGAAATCTCTGTTTCTCTAAGAAAATATTTTATGATAAAATCAGTGCAGTGTTTCCAATTAATAGCTCAGTTCAAATGCTTCAGTACTTTCTTATTATTATCAAACGTTGGAATTTCCAAAACTAACAATCAATAGTTCAAATAAATTTCAATACTGTTAACAAGCATCGGAATTTTCAAATGTAGCCCTTAGGCCGAGTGGTTAGACCACTTAACCTCTCACCTAGACGGCCGGGGTTCGATCTCAAGCGACCGCATGTGAGATTTGTGGTGGACAAAGCGGCGCTGGGGTGGGTTTTCTCCGGGTACTCCGGTTTCCCCCGCCATCGCATTCCACCGGTGCTCCATCATTCATGTATCACCAGCGTTAAACACTACCAAAAAAAAAAAATGTGACCCGAATTCGGGAAGCCCAGGGTTCAAACATTATGGTCCGACCAATTTGGATATCTTTCTTTTTGGTTTATCTAAGTCGCCGAGGTATTGGAGATTGGATATTTATTACCACGACCCCAAGTTCCAGCTTCAATCTAAAAAAAAAAAAAAAAAAAAAAGCAAAACGGAAAATAAATGGTAATTGGAATTGTGCTACTATATATCCATAGTTAGTGTAAGCAGTAGACTTGACGTACTCCTAACTCCATTTGTTGTCGCGGAGCTAAGTGGTAGAGAAGAGATCTCACAAGGCTAGCTGCACTTTGCCATCTGCATACCGATGGTAGAACAGCTAGACTAGATGGCTCTCGAGCACTTTCTGCTCAGCACGAAGCGAAGGTACTATGATTCAGGGATGAGACCTTTTAATGCCACCACACATTGTAAACGAGGTGTCTCCGTTACGATATGACAATTTGTTAAAGCAAAAAGTAGAGGGGAATTAAAAAACTTGCGGTAAATATATAGTTGGCCCCTAACTTCTTCCTTAACCTCCGTTTAATTGTCATTAACGAGCAACTCCATAATTTGGTTTTAAGTACTTTTGGATGCTGATTTCACTTAATGCATTTAATTATGTAGAAGTAACTTTAATTGAATGGAATCATGAGATTTAATTCGCAAACAATACATTTCTAGTATCTAATTGAAAAAAAAAAAAAATAATACACTTCACATAATGATGAGTGCGGAGAAAATTCCGCAATACTCGAAGACAATATTAAGATTCAATTCTAGGAGTCATTTACATCAACATCTAACACGGCAGAGAACTTCCATCGCACATGTCAGATATATACTTGATAGGTATCATATATTATGAAACTTAACATTCTAAAACCTCAAACCATACTTTTTATGAATGATTTAAGTTTTGAAAAAAAAATAGGTGTTACAGTCAGTATTCACTCTACTATCTAATAGTTCTACCTATGTTGAGTATATATATATATACATACTATATTACTTTCTGTAGCACATATGTACAATGTACACAGTAGGTAGAGAAAGTATTGTATTCTACCCAAAAACTCAATATCAAGATTTCATCGGAAATGAATGTTTTGAGGACAACTGAATCCCAAGGAAAAGGTACGTGTGTGTGACCGTGAGTCTGTAAGCAGCATAACTCAAAAGCAAATGTTCGTTAAATGTCAAACTTGGTATTTATGTTTTGTATCTTCGAAGGATGTGACACGAACATTTTCAGGAAAATGCTCTATCCAAAACTACCTATATATATTTGGTTTTCTCAAAAATGGCTCTAACGATTAGAATAGGATACCGTATATTAAATATATTTGTATGACAAATAAAATGTATATCTCGGATGTTTGGGCATAATTTTTGAGGTTCCTTTCATTCTGAATGACTTTTTCATAACCGGTAAACCGTAAGAGATAGACAAGTTATTAAATAAAACATGTAAATCTTAATAAAAACACCAATTTTTTATATACTTTTTGTTTGTTTTTGTAAAGTTCATTTCCGAGATATTCCTTGTTATTGGTTTTAGGATTTCCAATACTTAGATTTGACTCAAATGAAATTCGTTATTCACTTTTTCACTTCTTCAGGCAAAGAGAAAATTTCAATTGCATCACATGGCGACTGTCGCTTTAGCCTGGTGTATTCCTTTCCACTTATACGGAACTGAGTGATATGACCGTTTCTGCTAATGCTTACCTCGTTTAGCAATGAAGTAGAAAGAATAATAATCTGTTATAGGAATATTTTGTTTCAGAATAGATCAAGAGAGTAATGTGAATGGGACATATAAGATGTTTTAAGAATAGTTTATTGCAGCATAGGTAGAGCAAGTTAACACATAACACAAGTAACACATAAGATTTTGTTTGTCTTGCACAAATATCTCAAGCATATGCATTTAAACCAAAATCGTTATAGCCCTTTTTGAGAAAATATAAAATATCCAAAAATTATCCATATAAAGTTTAGTTTTGAAGTGAAGAGTTTTCTTGAAAATTTCCTGTTGCATCCTTGGAAGTTTTTTTTATTTTTTTTTTTTTTTTATTATTTTTATTATGTTATACAGAGACAAGACAGATATGCGCATAGTTTTTCTCATCCAGGGAGCTCAAACGTGCATTTTCAATATATCAAAGCTTTGGATGTAATGCGATAGTGCCTGTACTTATTATAGATGAATAGTAGAGAAGGTAAACATCAGTTTGTCATTCTGCAAAACATATTAGATGTTATGCTGAATCGTTAGGTAGATGCAGTATTATCGTTGTGTACAGAGCGCTAGGCTGGGAAGCAATTAGCATAAGAGTTCTATTTTGTTAGCAGATTCACTGAGTCACGTTTTAGTGCATGTTGCAAACCTACTGCTTATTCGCGACATTCACAGTAAGCTTATCAACCTCCTTAAGGCTTCCTTATTCTGCGTCTAAACCCATTCGCTTAGGAATAATTTGAAACGAATGTGCTTAGAATTTGGAAACTTTACTTGAGATCTTTTCCCCTTTATTGAAATTATAATGAACAATGGTAATGTGAAGTCAAATACAACATTCTTTATGCTTGATCATGTGTAAGTCTAGTAATTATACATCTGGTAGCTGCACTTTTATGGACCTCCTCATTAAAATCCAGGTTTCTACTAATCAGAAGATTCACGTGTAATATTCCATACTTGCGCATCTGCGCATACATATCTCGTAACGCTACCAGGCACCAACTGTTGAAAGCGCATCTATCAATTATTCTCATATGTTCAAAGAATAACTAGCGTGGGTTTAGAAAAAGTAAAAATTTCTGACACGAGTGACAGCGAGATGCAACTTACATCGCCAGAAATGTCTGTAAATGGACAGTGTGACCAATAAACTTATTGCCACAAAAATGAAAAACAATCACGTAAAAGCTACAGAATTCGTGGATGGAAAAATCAAAATGCATAATCTCTTTTTCAGAAAATGTACTTATAGCTTACTTCGAAGAAATTTCGCAAAATATGAAACCTTAGATCCTGTTGAAATGAAATCAACACTCAATATCATGCACCAAATTGAATTAACTAAGAACTCAAAATTGAAAGGCTTACTAAAACATATTAGGGGGAAAAAATCAAACTTTTTTTAAGGATAGTACATATATATACTGTATGTATTATCGAGGATTGTGTCAAGGTATATATCAGAATAAAATCAATGTTTTTTTGCGTCTGCACACATACCACACCCTGCCAGCTGTTTCACTGCGTGAAATAAAGTCCTATTAACTTAGGTATGCATAGAATATTAAAAATACCGTATTTATCCGAATAAAGGCGATGGTTTTTCCCAAAATATTAATGTTCAGCACTGGGGGTGGACTTGCATTTGCGATATTTGTTTTTCGAATCTATACGGGGAAAAAGTAAGTTTCAAACTTTGCGAGTATGGCAATGGCGAAGCCTGGGGGAAATGGTATAGATAACCGCCAAAGTCGCGAGGTATGCGGCAGATTTTGAGTTTCATTTCGCGCCGAAAATTAGCTGTTAAGGAGCATATGAGCATTCTCATTGGAATAAAGATTACTCTCCAAGACTAAAATAAAATTAAAGGACTTCATTTTACATTGGTTACATGTAATGTTGTATTGGAAGTCAAATTTCAACGGTCAAACAGAGAGGTTAGCGGCCCATTTCCCCTCCTGTTATATATACCGCGGCAATGTTAATTTACGCGCAAATTCGAACTAGGTAATACGTTTCACGATATATTATATTAAGTATGTTGTCTTGACAGAAAACAGCATCCATAAATAATGGTTGTTACAGCTACGCTGCCACCACCGTCGCCGTCATGTTTTATCATCGCATATACCGTACATTTCGTTCTCCCTTCTTCGTCACTCCCGCTCGCAATGTGAATTTCTGCGTAAATCCAAATTAGATAAAACATTTACGATGTGTTATATTAAGTGTATTGTCCAAATACAAAATCATATCATCCTTGTCGTTACAGTTCGCTACCGCCACCGCTGCCGTCACGTTCTATCATCGCACATACCGTACATTCGTTCCCCCTTCTCCGCCTCGCCGCTTACAAGGTGAATTTCTGCGCAAAGTCAAATTAGGTGAACACATTTACGCTGTGTTAAATTAAGTATATTGTCGAAATACAAAATCATATCCATCATAGTCGTAACACTAATGCCATCGTTGAACCATCGTACCCATGCCGTACATTTTTTATACTTCCCTCTCCGGCAACTGCTGAAAACGGGAATTTCCGCGCAAATTCAAATTATGTGCAAAAAATAAAAAAACAAAATCTTATTTTTAAGTAGCTATGTCTTTTAAACATGTATTATATAGATGATATGCTAAACTTCGAAATTAAGTACTGAAAAATGGAGGTCGTCTTGCATTTGAGGTCGTCTTATATATTTGGATAAATTCGGTAATTTATACATATTGAAAATTAGACCTATGGTCGAGCATAACTAGTCGTATGGAACTTGACTATAATGAGAATTAAGAGCTCGTATGAAAATTATAAAAGTTGTATCATAATTACCACCATTATACTCTCGTTGCATAATATATTATTTTAATTAATTCATTTGATGACATACACGTTGTAATTGAAGATTCTATTCAATGCAGAAATATTGTGTTAAGCTGTCAATTGTATAAGGTTAGTAAAAAAATGTTGAAAATATTTTTTCAATTAATTATTCATAACGACATTACTTACTTCCCATCGATCCATAGTTTATTTATTACCTCTTCCACCTTCTCAAATGTTAATTGTCTAATTTTATTTTCGATATCCACATTTTTTTTTATGTTGTGCTAGTTGCTCAATCAACCATTTCTTTGAGAGAGGTTTAACTGCTCAATTCCAGAAATGATCTGCCAAATTCAGACCCATTATTTCAGAAACTATTTAAGATAATACTAACATGTTTAGAGGATGTAGATCCATATCTTCTAATTTCGCTAATTTGTTATTATACAAACGTTTGTTTATTAACCAAGATAGATATTTATGTCATCTTTTAACTGAAATTTAAGAGCAAGTCCACAGACATATCAGCGGTGTAATTTTAATTTAATATTTCCAGTAAGTAGGGCTTGAAGTACACACTTTCAAGTTTTAAAGATATATGTAGTTTACATGAGATTTCTTACCGGAAGTGAGTTTAAGTTGCATTTTGTACCACCCTGCACTGCTATTCTTGAGAACTTTATTGATATTTCATTTGACTTCTTCACACATATATTTCAAAATTGATATCATTTTAAATCACTAAGCAGTACTCTTAAAATTAATCTACAGACCTCATTCATATAATTTTGAAACTTATTAGCCTGAGAATGTTGTGAGCCTTCACTTACGTTAAAAAGTGTAGCATATTTAAACCAAAATTCAAGTGTTAAAAGTACTATTTTTGAATTTAAATTTTTACCTTTTAAACAGCTGGCTTAATTCAAATATTTTAAATTCACATAGTTCTACATATTTAGAGAGACAAACTAGTGTATTAAAGTCTGAGATAGCTATATTTTTATGGATGTTACAGTGTTTAAAAAATGCAATATTTTCAAGCAATATTTTATAGCTGTAAACATTTAATTTTAATTTTCACTTTCTCTACCAAGTACTATCTACATATATAATAGATAGAACATGTATTGTATTCCATCCAAAAATTCGATACCGATATTTTATTGGAAATACACATTTTGAGGTCTCCTCTTTAGGAAAAACAAAGTCCCTGTGTGTCTCTCTCTGTGGTCAGCATTACTTAAAAACAAAAAGCGGTTGGAATACCAAACTAATATTTGAGTTAGATATCTTCTAAGGAGGCAACAGAGATTTTCAGGAAAATACCCCATTCCAAACTGCACTTTACATGGAGGGTTTTTCAAAATTTTAGATTTTCTCAAAATAGCTAACGATTTATGTTGAAATGCCGTATATTAAAGATATTTACATGGAAAATAAAATGTGTATCCTGAATTTCTTTGGAATAGCATTTGAAGTCCTCTTCAGAAACCGTAAGAAGAAACGTACACAAGTACATCTAGTTAAAACACCCAATTTATGACATACCTATACATTTCTTTGTAGAGTTGACCATTTCCGAGATATTCCTTGTAATTTATTTCAATCTTGCAATACTTGGGTAAAGTTTCATACAGCTTTTGCTTTACTCCTGGCTATACGAAGAGAACCGAATTTCAATTATATCACACACCCTGACCAGCTGTTAAAGTATTTGACTATCGATTTGGCATAGCGCATTCCGTTTCCCTTCACTTACGTAAGCAAGTAATGAGATCATTTGGCTAATGTTTATCTCTGATGATTAGCATGATATGAACCATCTGCCCGCCTGGGTAGTATGCTGGTAGCGTGTCTGCCTCACATTCGAAAGGTCGTGAGTTCGAATCTCGCTTAGGGTGAGTTACCTGGATAAGGTTTTATCCTGAGAAGACGAATGTTGAGTAACTTTAAGCTCCATGGACTCCGAGATCATTTGAGCATCATTTTACCAATTTCACTCTTCGTGCGATATGACCAACCAGGTTAAAGGAATTAAACTAAAAAAAAAAAAAAAAAAAAAAAAGACAAAAAAAAAACACGTGTTTTGCAAGAACAGATACAGCAAGTCACGTGAATGGAATACATCAGATGTTTGTCTAGTAAGATTTTAAAGTAATCAGGGATTACTCAGTAACCACAATATGTAGAAAGAGCGTTCAAATATTTATTCCTGTTAATAAATTATGCGATGGAGAGAAAGGAGGAAGGAAAATTGCAAAATTTCATTACAAATTTACAATTTTCACTGCGGGTATATAAAGAATACAGTAGGTAAAGCGATACTTGAAATTACTTGCTCCTTGTATGACCACCTGAAAAACCCGAATAGCGGCTTAACACTTGAAACAGAGTGTTGGAAAATTCAAACCAGTCACAAGGAATATCTCGGAAATGGTTAGCATAAGAACGCATGTTGACATAAATTGTGTAGGGCCGCGCCGTGGCCGAGTGGTTAGACCACTAGCCTCTCACCTAGACGGCCGGGGTTCGATCCCAAGCGACCGCATGTGAGATTTGTGGTGGACAAAGAGGCGCTGGGGCGGGTTTCCTCCGGGTACTCCGGTTTCCCCCGCCATCGCATTCCACCGGTGCTCCATCATCATTCATGTATCATCAGTGTCACCGCCTGCGGTGCCATTAGTAGTTAAAGCGGGCATTAAACACTACCCAAAAAAAATTGTGTAGTTTAATGAGATCTACAGTTTGTGATAATGGTTTGTCTCCTAGGAAATACCTTCTAATAAATATAAAATGTATTCAGAATAAATAGAACTTCAAAAACTATACACCTTATTATCTTAAAGATACGGCACTCTTTAGTAATTTTTAAGAAAATGTTTCGAAGTAAACGTACCTTTTTTGATGAGGAATTTTCTTGAAAAGCTTCGCATCACATCTTAGGCAGATTATATTTATTCGAATTTTGTTTGAATTATGCTTCAACAAATACTCACAGGTGATCTTAAAATATTACGTAGGTTTCTATATAACATTTTAGTTGGAATACAATACTTCTTCTGTTTACTATGAGTGGTTTCTAGAGAAATGCGTAAAAGTTACAGAAAGGGCAACGAAATTTAGTATCTGCTAGCTTTAATGCCGACGTGATTAAGACATTATACGAAAGCTGTTGTTAGTGCTCGTGAAGTGGAGCCTCTTATAAGTCGAGCTTGAATATGTCACGACACTCATTTACAGTGACCTCTTGAGGCGATTAACAAAAACGTGTTCCGTGTCGAGTTTTCCTTTTGGTTACGTTTTATTTCAAGTAAGTTTAACATGCCAGCCAGTCCGCCGAGTGACGACAGAAAGTTAACTAAACAAAGTTGGGAACCAGCAACACATGTTTCCGTTAGCCATTCATCAGATTTTCAAAGGAACACAGCACACAATGGAAACACATGCGCGCCATCTCTCTCGTCTTGTTGGATTCTCTCCGTCCCTTGTAATTTAGCACAGTTTCTACTCAGGTCGCTGCACATATCATTCACAATCCTCCCGTTTAGGTAATTACGTCACGGCAAACTTTGCGCCATACCTTGAGATTCACTTCCCTGAACACCGTCGATTAAATGCAAGAAGCATTTCATCAAATTAGAGCAGTGTTGCCAACTTTATGGATGTCGTCCCACTAGTCTTCCCAACGTAGAGTGTTGGGATTTAGTCTCAAAACTAACATGCCTTTTAAAGAAATGCTTTATTTTCTCTACTGATTACATACCTATTTATAAGCAATATTAATAAAACAAATTATTCAGAATGAAAATACCTGGCCTGTCATTAATCAACAATTAATATTCCTGTATT
Source organism: Hymenopus coronatus (assembly GCA_030762935.1). Taxonomy (NCBI): domain Eukaryota; kingdom Metazoa; phylum Arthropoda; class Insecta; order Mantodea; family Hymenopodidae; genus Hymenopus; species Hymenopus coronatus. The sequence goes on from CM060892.1 coordinate 96,878,054, forward strand.
TACGAAGTTTTTGTAAATATATTAAATCCATATATATCTAAACCAAACAGATGTACACCTAAATTGTATAATTCAATGTACAATTCTGAGCACAAAATAATTGTAAAATATAATCTAAACAGTCAAATGTAGTAATACAAAATATTTTAATGATATTTGAGTGCAATAAGTTTATTTTAAAACGAAATTTAAGCATATGTTATTATTATACATTATTTATTGTAATAACTATCATTATTAATGTAAACAAATGTAATAACTAGTGTAATAGCATGTGCTAATGTTATTGTAACGGGGCATACAGATGAATGCTTAATTTAAAAAAAAAAGTCCGTAATTAGTATCGATTACCTACATCCAAAACTTTTATATCGAGATTTCACACGATTTTAAACTCTCCGGATACTTTCTTCATACATCTCGGCTATCTACATAATAGGTAAGACTTTTTTTTAAGGGTTTGACGCCTGCTTTTATTATTATGGCACCGCAGGGGATGACACTGATGATACATGGAATGAAGATGGAGCACTGGTGGAATGCGATGGTGGGGGAATCCGGAGAACCGGAAAAAACCCACCCCTGCGCCACTTTGTCCAATACAAATCACATGCGGACACCTGGGATCGCCAAAGTGGGTACATATTAAGGTAACAGTTACCAAAATATCTGTATCTATACCCTTACACCGGTATATCAGCTGCTATCCCGTTATAGGTCCCCTATGTATACCTTTCGGGGTATGGAGCTTGACTGCATAATACGGTGGTGTGTGGTGAGTGGTAAATATGCACTCTGTAACTATTTCCTTATTCTTGTACGGTAGTTCGGACCGTTGGTCAGGAGAAGAGCTCGGGATCTGTGAAACTTTATGGACTCCGCCATTTTTGCTCCTGTTGCTAGCTGATCCGGGCAACAACCTTTCAGATTTTACATCTCATCCCTTTTAAATCCTCCTTTGTCCCTCGCGGGAAAGAAAGGCGTGGGGGGGGGGTTAGGAAAACACAAAACTGATGTGTTACAATCGCATAATTCTCTATCTATGCTGCAGCAAACTATTCTTACAATTCCCCCCCCCCCCACAAAAACCGTGCGTAGGCCTGGAGTTGGATAGGTAGAGACAGGCTGAAAAATGCAATGCCTTTAGATGGCTAAACTATGAGGTCAGGATTTAACGTATTTACATTGTAAGTCACCATTGGGGTTTGTCATTTCAAGATAATTTGAGGTCACCTTGAGGTTTACCGGGAAACATGCGAGTCAGTTGAGAAATTTAGTGTCGTGCTGGCATATTGCCATGGTAGCTTTGTGGTTAGAGCAACCAGCTAGAGGTCCGTGATTCAAACCCCAGCCTTGGCATTGCATTTTCTGCCTGACTCTACCTATTCTTAGAAAAGTTTATTCTTCAATTCTTATCTTAGAGAGATAAGCCTTAACAGAAATGGTTTTATTAGGAGATATTTCCTTGTACAAGAGAAATGGCGAAGTAATACAATAAGCTAAAGCGATAATTAAATCTTTTAAAAGACAGTCGCTATTTGATGGTATTGAAATTCCTTCTCTTTGTTTGACTAGGATAAAACATATGAATATCTACTTCTATGCAATATTTCCGAAATGGTTTGCTCCACAACAAAAAGGAATTTACACAAATGATGCATTTTGACGAGAACTACGTTTTTTGTGCAGTAAGTTGTTGTCTATCTCTTACGGTTAACCATTTATAGAAAAGGCATTAGAATGAAAAAATACTTCAAAGGCTATTCCCAGGAAATTCAACACATACACGTTATTTTTCATGTAAATATTTTTAATATAGGGATTTTTAAACAAACTCGTAAAGTACCAATTTTAAGAAAGTTAACATTTCTAAAATTGTTTCCATGTAAAGAGTAGATTAGAGTGCTGGATTTCGTGTCGCAAACTTGGAAAATTCAGAATTAAATATCAATTTTGGTATTTACCGACTTTTTGTTTTTAAGCTATGCTATACACAGACGCGCGCTATTTTCTAAACATCTGCCACATGCTTTTCTCTACATCTCTGTAACAAATTATTGTTAAAAAGCTTATTTTTCTATCTGCATCATGCTAATCAAGATAAACATTGGCAGAAATGGTCTTATTGCTTGCTTTCTTGTAAGTAGGAGGGTAATAAGGAAATACACCAGGCTAAAGCGTTAGTCAACTCTTTAAAAAGCTGATTGCTATGGGATTGAAATCCGTTTCTTTGCATGGCCAGGAATTGACAAGTTTCCGCATGAGAAAAGTTAAAAGTATTTTAAAACTTAAATCAATAAGGTGTCAGAAAGGTCAACACCACGAAAAAAATGTATGTCATAACTCTGTTTTAACAAGATCTACGTTTTTTGTTAGTAAGTTTTTGTCTATCTCTTACAGCTTATCTGTTATGCAAACATTTTCCTGAATGAAGAGATCTTCAGAGGCTATGCCCAGAAAGTTCAAGATATATATTTTATTTGTTATGTAAATAGCTTAATAAGGTATTTTAATTGAAATCTTTAAGGCAATTTTGAGAAAATCAAACTTTTCGATTTTTTTTCCATATAAAGGGTAGTTGGGGATAGGGGGGAAGCTTCTTGAAAATCTTACTGTCGTCTCCTTGAAAGTTACTGAACTTAAATATCAAGTTTGATATTTAACGGACTTTTCGTTTCTGAGCTATGCTGCTCACAGACACACACCCATATGCGGGCACTCTCGTAAATTTTCAGGAGGGTCTCAAAACTGTCTTCGTATCGAATTTTTGGATGAAATACAATACGATCTCTATACACTTTACACATAGTTGTGTAGAGAAACTAAAAATTATTATTTTTTTAATCCAGGGGTCCTACACATAGTTGTGTAGAGAAACTAAAAATTATTATTTTTTTAATCCAGGGGTCCATAAAATGTATATTTCTAGTGAAATTTCAGTATCGAATTTTTGGGTGGAATGTAATATCTTCTCTACCTATTTTCTTACAAAAGCTTGTTCTTCTATCCACTACATGCTAATCAATATAAAATCAGTAGAAATGCCTTTATTACGTATTTTTATAGGTTCAAGGAGAATATGGGTAAATACCACGTTAAAGCAACAATCAGATATTTTAAGATGAGTATTCTTGGTCACTGTATAAAAGCCTTGATATGCGGTCCTCTTTGTATGACCAGGATTAAAAATAAAGAAAAGAAAACCTCAAGACAACTTCTCTTTTGAGAAAAAACTTAAGTAGGGAATTAAAAAAAAAAAAAAAACATAGAATATCTTGGATATAGTTAACTCTACAAAATAAAAATTGAATATGTACTGTACACGAAAGAGAGAAAGTAATAAACCAAGAAATAATGTGACGTATATCATCCAACTTCTTTAGAGCTTTCCTTAAGAAAAATAGAAAATAAATTTTATGATAGAAAGAGTTTCTTTAACTAATATCGTCGTTCCTTCAATTACAATTTGGTTTTGGAAACGTGTCAGAATGGTTAGTGGACTATGAATTTAAAGTAGAACACAAGTTCCCACTTAGTTAAGCGTACAAATGCGTCATGCTTTACCACCGAGGATAACACGACTATTATAATTTTCTACAGTAGTTATAAGTCCATGGAAACTTTTCTTCAGTGTGTTAATAGGTGAGCCATTTATCAAAATCCAGTTTCTAGAGCCATTACGTGGGATCAAGATGGTGTTCTCGGAAGCCAGGGAAGATGTTTAACGGCCTTTATTTGAAAGCAAGACCGTCACTGGAACAGCTCCAAAAATAAACGGCTACATTAAAATATTTAGAACAATCTTCATGTGTTTCCAACAGCCAGCCAGCGCTCATAAACTGAGCGTCGGATACTATTGCCATTAACACCTTTTCTGTTGTAATAAAAAACAAGAAGGGTGTAGCTCTGAAAATATAACGTCATTTTTTGTTACCCAAATGTTACGGTCAACCAAAATGGATACACCAGTTGGATGAAACGGGTTAGCGTATATAACTTCCGCCTTTAATTCCCATTAGCGCCTACAGAACGACGACGTGGGAGACGTAAATGCTGGACCCTGATTCACGGTCGATGTTTAATCCCGAATACATACCCTGTACTTATTCACGGGCAAAGCCTGAAGGAAAAAACGTAAAGTGTTAGGTTGTTTAGATCACATTTTAATTTTCTATAGTATGCAGTGTAAGCATGGTTGAGAAAACCCCGTTTTATCCTGACTACTACCAACAAGCTTAATTAGAAATTTCGTCATAAATGTATGTTTTGGGGTCCCTTAACAAAAAGGCATTTTTAAGAAAAGGGCTACGTTTATGTGTGTGTGTATCTCTGAGGACTTAAACACGAAAAGTTGGTTAAATACCAAACTTGTTCAAGGAAAGCGGTGCCGTGGCCGAGTGGTTAGACCGCTCATCTCCCACCTAGGCGGTCCGGGTCCGATCCCAAGCGCCCGCATGTGGTGGACGAAGTGGTGTATGGGCGGTTTTCGCCGGATCCCACGGTTTCCCCCGCCACTCATTCCACCAATTGCTCCACCATCACCTCTCCTATCAGCCATTTCGCTTGCATTTCATATTATACACTTCCTCCTACTTATGTCTGGCTACGGGCTGACCACTCCTTCCAGGTTCTCCACTTTGTTGTTTCGTGCCGTTGGCTCCCCAACAGGCTTCTGACCCCTAGGCATTCGCTTGTAAGTCCTACGGGAGGAGTATCTGTCCTAATTGCAAGAAGGGCAAGAAAATCTTTCAAGGCTGAACACGAAGATTTTCAGGTAGCTCAAACTACGCTCTACAGGGGTTTACAGATCTTCGATAATTTTGATTTTCTCAAAAATGGCTCGAACGATTTTGAATAAATACTACATATTAAACATATCCACATGAAAAGTGTTTGTTTTGAATTTTATGGGAATAGCCTCTGAAGACCTCGTCTTCTGAATGAAATTTCTATAACTGGTAAATCGTAACAGACACTAGAAATGGAAATGGCGTGTTATTTATGGACGCTCTTTGACTGCTGTGGTTCTCAGCGTCCCATTCTATACCGGGCGTGAAAGACCGCTTAATTTGCTCAGAGGCCTCTCTTATCAGGCTTGAGATTCTTTTACGTGCCGTAAATCTACGACACGGGACCAACGGCTTTACTTCCCTTCCGAAGGAAGCCATGCTAAGGATTTTTACACCCGAAAAAATCCAACTTCTCCGCCGGGTTTGAACCCGCGACTTTGGATATATGAAGCTAGCATAGTAACCCTTACACCATGGGGGGGCGATGTAAGAGACACTACTACACCTACTACACAAAGAGTGCAGATCTGGTTAAAACACACAGTTTATGCATTTATACATGTTTTATGAAATTAATTTCCGAGACACTCCTTGTATTGGTTTCAATTTTAAAGTAATTGAACATTTCTCAAATGAAAACTTATAATTCATTTTTCTATTGTTTTACTCCTGGCCATGAAGGAGATTTCAATACATCACAGAGCGACTTTTTAAAAGATTTGACAATCACTTTAGCCTATTTCCCTTCTATATAAAAAAAAGGAATAAAGTTTTGTAAGAACAATTTGCTACCGAACAGTTAGAGAAATATGAATGGGACACATTAGAATTTTTTACCTTCTCTAGCCCGTATGCACAATGTGCATAGTGGATAGAGAAAGCATTGTATTCCACCCAAAAATTCTATGTCGCCATTTCACCGGAAATATATGTTTTGAGGTACCCTCCTAAAACACGCGTGTGTGTGTGTCAGCGTGGCTCAAAAACGAAAAGACCGTTAAATACCAGGTTTGGTATTTATCTTTAGTATCTTCCAAGGATGCAACACGAGGATTAAAACCCTCCCATCAAAAAACTACCCTTTACATGAAAAAATTTCTGAAATGTTCATTTTTCTCAAATATGGTTGTTACGATTTTGATTAAAATACATTATTTACATCACAAATAAAATGTATTTTTGAATTTTCTGGAAATAGCCTCTATAAACCTCTTTATTCGGAATGAATTTTTCTGAATTTTGCATAATTAATAAGCCGCAAGAGAGAGACAAAAACTTGCTACACCAAAAATATAGATCACGTTAAAACACACAATTTATGTCATATACTTTTTTTTCTCACGGAATTGACAATTTCTGAGATATTCCTTGTTATTGTTTTCAGATTTAAAATACTTAAAACTTTTCTCACACGGAAATTTGTTATCTCCTGGCCCTGCATAGAAACGGATTTCAGCCACATGGCTAGCAGATCTGACATTCGTTTTACCTAGTGTATTCCCTTATTTTTCTTCTACCTATAAGGAAGCAGGTAATTAAGATAATTTCTACTAATGTGCTTTTTAATAATAATTTGTAACAGAGATGTAGAGAAGATCATGTGAATGGAACACATAAGATTTTTACTTTCTCCATACGCACTATGTACATAGTGTATAGAGAAAGTATTGCACTCCACCCAAAAATTCGATACCGAGATTTCACCGGAAATATATGTTTTAGGGTCACCAATACCCAAAAAAAGCAGTTTCACAAAAAGGTCTGTGTGTGTCCGTGTGTCTGTGAACACGTTAACTCAAAAACGAAAAGTCGGTAAAACACCAAACTTGGTATTTAAGTTTAGTATCTTCCAGGGATGCGACACCAAAATTTTGAGAAAAATCCCTCCACCCCCAACTACCCTTTACATGGAACTTTTTTCGAAAATTTTGATTTTCTCAAAAATGGCTCTAACGATTTTGATTAAAATTTCGTATATTAAACATATTTACCTGACAAATGAAATGTAAATCTTGAATTTTCTGGGAATAGCCTATGAAGAGTTGTTTATTCTGGATGAATTTTACTGAATTTTGAATAACTGCTAAACCGTAAGAGATGGACAAAAACTTACTACACAAAAAATGTAGAGCACATTAAAACACACAATTTATGTTATATACATTTTTTTCGTGGAGTTCGTCGTTTTTGTGACATTCCTTATTTTTGGTTTCTGCTATGAAAAACGTATACTTTTCTCATACAGGAACTTGTCAACTCCTATCCATATAAACAAAGGAACTTCAATGACATAGCAACCAGCTTTTGACTATCACTTTAACCTACGGTTGTCCCTTATTTCGCTTCTACTTACAAGGAAGCGAGTAATAAAGACTATTTCTGCTAATTTTTTCTGATTAGCATAAAATAAATAGAAGTATAAGCTTTTTAAGAATTATTTGCTGCAAGGATATGGAGAAAGTCATGTGAATGGTACACTATAGATTTTTTAAAACTTGTACCGCTTAAATATATATTTTGTTTGAATATGATATTGCTTTCTACCTTTCTTAGGTAGCAATGAGGTAGCACTACTAGCAACATTTCTTGTGATTCTACGTATTCTACTGAATCTGTTTCCAAGACACTGCGCCGTCATTGAACTATGTGTAAAGTATTACAAGAGCGAATCAAGCCAAGGAACGCTTCGTAGCTAGCAAGCAGACCAACCGAGCCTGATAATGCAGGTTTTAATTTACAACGGCAGACAAGCCGTTGGAAAAGATATGTTCGTTAAATTAACATTATTTGCTTGAGAAGTCAACCTCTTCTGCTTGCCTTTCATTCTCGAAACAATTTTTTTTTTTTTTTTTTTTTTTTTTTTTTTTTTTTTTTTTTTTTTTTTTTTTGTTGGTTTGCTCAGAGTGTGATACAATTTCCTTGCTACACTCTACTATGGAGCTGCTGACAAAATAAAGAAGAGGTAGGTTTTTGTCAATGATACACCATCATTTGCAGCTGAAATTGGTTGAACGGACATTTTTTCTTGGGCGTTCTCTCATGTTGATGTTAAGTCAGAAATAAATGCTATTCATTCCTACTTTTTGTAATGTAAATTTAATTCTCTGTATATTCTTTTTTGTTTGGTTATTTAAACGGATGACCTAATGTGTATTTCTTAAATGTCTTTTTACTTTCCGTACATAGTACATAGATAGAGAAGGTATTGTATTCCATCCAAAAATTCAGTACCGAGATTTAGCCGGATACACATGTTTTAGAGTCTCTGGATTTAAAAAAAAAGTAAGAATTTTTTAGAAATAGGTCCACGTGTGTCCGTGAATACGATAACTCAAAATCAAAAACCGGTAAAACACCAACTTGGTATTAAAGTTTAGTATCTTCCAAGGATGAGTTACTAGGATTTTGAGGTAAATTCTCCTACCCAGAACATCTTTGAACATTTTTACTTTATCAAAAACTGACACTAATGATTTTGATTAAAATGACACATATTAAATATATTTACATAACAAATAAAATGCATATTTTGAATGTTCTAGGAGTAGCTTATTAAGACCTCTATATTCTGGATGACTTTTGCTATCTGATTACCGTAAGAGATAGAGAGAAACTTGATACTGCACAAGAAATGTAGGTCTCGTTAAAAACCTATAATTTATATCATCTACATATTTTCGTGTATTTAACCATATGTTAATAGTTATTGATTTCAGTTTTAAAATACTTAAAACTCTTGTCATACGAAATTTTGTCAACTCCTGGCTATACAAAGAAACACATTTTTATCATTTAGTAACCAGCTTTTAAAATATTTGACTATCGCTTTAGCTTAATGTACTTTCTTATTTCCCTTCTATTTGCAAGGGAGCAAATAATAAAACCATTTCTACTAATTTTTAAAATGTCTTAATATCAAGCAGATAGAGGAATACGCTTTTGAAGAATAATTTGTTATAGAGATGTGCAGAAAGTCGTGTGAATGAAACACATGATTTTTTTGTAGATAGTTCTTAAACTTTTAAATTTCCTTTGTTTCAGGGGGGGGCATTCTTTTTTTAAACTTAAATGGTCTATTCCTTTCTGAAAATTTTGATGCACCTTTCATTATTTTATTCTAAATAAAAGAATATTAAATATTTCTTTAAATTTTATTGACAGCTGTCATTCTCTTATATTGCTTCATATCTTTATTCATTCAATCAAATAACAATTACTCCTCTTATTGCACTGTAGTTTTGTATCGTTATTGCTCTAATTATTAGTAATTATTTATTATTAACATTATTTAATTGTAGCGGTTATGATTATTAATCTTAATTTATCAAACATACTATTATACTCATTTTTACTATTTGTACATTTAAACTTTATTTTTTAACTCTCTTTTAATACAAAAGTTTTCAAATAATAATTAATCATGGTGAACTAAATAGCAAAATATCAAGGTAAACACACGAACACAAATTGATAAGGTTAAACTTACTATTGCAGTGTAGGTATACAACAAGTAATTATTATATGAGCGAATTACCCGAATAAGGTTTTTTCGAAGTTTTTCATTATTCTAAGAAGAAGAATGTCGAGTAACTTTAAGCTCCATGTACCTCGAATCACTTGAGCATCACTTCACCAATTTCATGCATCGTCCGATGTGACCTACCAGGTTAAAGGACGTTAAGCTTAAAAAAAAATCGTTTCCTAGCAATACTATTTTATAAAACAGCGTTTTTCTCAATACTACATTTTTACCACTTTCAAAATGTTCCATGTATCTCATTTAAATTCAATTAAAATTTTGCAGAAGTATCTATTATGATACTAAAAAGGATAAAATCATCCTAACACCATTAATAGTTGTCAAAAAATATATTTTGAGAAAAAAATTATAACTTTTAGAAATTAATCTTTCTAACCTATTTTAAAAATTATAATAATTCAGGAATCAAAGTTACTGAAATATCAGAACTTAACATTTTTATGTGTGATTTAAAGCTCCAATTCAGAAAATGCCAACCAATTTTCTCACATTTTAAGGCGCGCGGAAATTGCATAGTATTTATATACATAATAACATTTATAAATCAATTTATATCTTTTAAAGAAGTTATTCAATTTGAATGAAAATTCATATTCCTATTAATTTAACAACAATGCAATCAGAAAACTTTTCAGCAAAATCTATACAGAAGTATATAAATTTGAAATTTCACTCCCAGTGTCCTTTAAACAAAACACAGCAGACGTGCAAATACGTGAACCCAAGGATCTACAAACAGATGAAACCTTGGCATTGAGTTCAGTAGATGTCGGTGTATAGGGTACTTCATGTCTCAATGTTGTCCCTCTGCTCTGTTTCCGAAATAGCGCGAATCTTACCGATCGAAGACGGGAGCCGAGAACCCAAGGAAATCTGCGCGCATATAAACAGTCACTGAAATAAATATTGCTGAAACTGCTTGAGCAAGTTACCGTAACTATTTTACTTTCATCTGTCTCATCCGCTTTGCAGAATACTTCCTGACGCGGCTCCCTGAAGCAGCATATCCCGTTCCAGAAGGCTGCTCAAACCTTCGTGATTCGCATGCTATATACGAGCGAGCAGTAAATTTCGGAAGTGCACAGGCATGAAAAGAATTCCAAACATTTTTGCTTGAGCATGCAAGATTTAGATTCTGTGTGTGTTACATAACGTACTTCCACCGTCCAAAGCCCTTGAGTTCTTTACCCAGAGAGTAATTCAATTAATCGTACGACAGGAAGCATAGAGAACAGAAAACATCTCTTTCATGCACTCACGCTATTCCAAATGGGACTCCTATCGCTCAAGTTATGCAATACATCCAATTTGTATTATCGGTTCAGAGAATTCAATAAAGTTTGGTTAAAACAAAAGGCGAACGGCAATATCAGTGGAATGTCGATCAATTCATTGGACTCTTTGTTCGTGAAATGCCGTTCATTTTATATTGACAAACTCTAGGTAAGAATTGTTTTCTGTTCCAATCAACAATGTACACGTGTGGAAGTTACATTATGATATTCAAAGCTGCATAAAATTGCCTTACCTACTTTTGCTGGTTTATAATCGCTACACAATTTAAAAGACTGAAAAGCTGTTTCTGTAAATGAAATGCGATAATATAGAACTAATATAACATATCTGATTTGGTGCTGTAGATGGAATTCTGTTCCGAAATAATCTCAACAAATACTTCGAATTGTACTATTTATTCTAATGCAGATGTGTTTTATTCCATTGACTTTCCCTACCTTTCAACACATTATTTGCACAAGAACTTGTTCTCTCTACTTCATGTTAATTACTATAAACTTTAGCAGAAATTGTTTTACTAATGATGATTAATTAATTTCCCTTCTATGTAGAAAGGAAATGAGAGAATAAACTAGGCCAGACTAAGCTAATACTAAGTCAATCTTATAAAAGCGGGTCACTGTGCGATCAATTGGAATTCTCTTCGACAAAAATGAATGACTTCCTATTTGAGAAAAGTATAAGAACTGGAAAATTTAAACCTATAAAATGAAATATCTCGGCTTGTTAGATCCACAAAAAATTGTATCTGACATATATTGTGTGTTTTGACAGGAATTACATTTTTTGTACAGTAAATTTTTGTCTATCACTTACGGTTTACCAGTTATGAAAGAGTCATTCAGAATAAAGAGGACTTCTGTACTATATACAAAGTAGAGAAAAATAATACTATATAATATATGGAACGAGTTTAGGCTTAACTGATTACCAGGGATAGAATCTTGGGGACCGATTGCGGGACACATCCACTTTTCTGAACTTGAATCCCTTTAAGTTTTTTTTAATTACCAACTCTTCAATGCCATTTCTCCCTACTATCTCCCTTTCTTACATATTGTTTGTTTTTTAACACTTTTACATGTCTTGATTTACTTTGTATTTAGTTTAGATCTTCCAAACCTTAAAAAGCATCACATTCTTTTGTTACACACTTTATTTCAAGATTAAACATGACAGGGTAGTGTAGGTATAATAACATGCAGGAACGGTGCCAATCATTTACATCGCAATAGTTCAAGTTGCCAAGATTCCTTAACATTTGCCGTAGTTTAAACCTCGTATTTCTTTATCTGATTGAGGTAAATCCAGGAAATGCTGTTTTAAAAAAAAATGACTGCAATAAGAAGGGAGGTACATTTTGTTTAGTGCAACTGGGTATAAAAAAGAATAGAATGAGTCAGTTTGAAAGTCTAGTTGCATGAACTTTTAGAAATGGAGCCGGAAGCTAAAAAGTTATGTCGCATTAAGCCCCCTTTATTATTTTGGAAGACAGAGAGAAGAAGGTGACACATCGAGAGACCCGTTTGGCATCTCAGGGCCACTGAAATTACCTCTTTCCTGCAGTGTCTTCATTTCTGCCAAGACCGCGGATCGCTCCGTACACAGCCTACTACTTTGCGGCGTTTCCCGTTCCATAACTCCCGCGTTACGTACTCACGGGTGTTAGTAAACATATTATGAAATGAATACTAACGTTGTTATGTGTTCATGAAAATGTTACCTATCTGCGCGAAGACATTCTTGATATCGTCGGATGAAATTAGCATTCACACACAAAAGCGTTTTTTGCGTAATGTTTACAATATCTGTAATATAGTCACTATAGTAGGGTTTCAGTTTTAAAAGTTTAGTAGCCGTTTGGACATATGTTTGTGAAACATCCAATTGCTGTGGAACACGGCTGAGCATTCGAATGCAGCACCAATTTCTTCAAGCTTTTCCTCCGTTAGAACATGCGGTTTTCACTTTTTTTGGCTTAGCGATTCCGTTGTTTTAAATCTATTGACCAAACATCTCCTTGTGTATCTAGCTGGAACTGGATAACCATGTAATGTTGCTGAAATTGTCTAGTAATTCAGTTTTCACGTGTGTGTCGTACATAAAACCACGTTGTTCAAGCCTGAATTTGTTGGCAGGCATTTCGGTAGACTAATAAAAGAATAATATTTCTTAGGAAATCACAAATCACAAACAACACAGGAATTTTCGAAACACTCCAACACGAAGACAAAGCAGCGACTGTGAAAACTTACATCTGATAAACGTACCCTCGACACGCCCACGCCACTTCTGCGCAGTGACAACACCGAGGTTAGTGCCTTCTCTGTCGATACGTACATTTGCGCGTATAAAACGAAGGCATTATATATATATATATATAATATATATAATATTCCTTAGACAATATATTATGTAGCTCTTTAGCTACAACAGGTTCAAAGAAATGCAGCCTCCTTAGTTGTCTTTACTATGTCTTGCTTATCGTTAAAATAAAAGTTTTTTCTTCTGTCCGAGATGTAAAGCAAAAAAGTTCCAAGCTTCCAAAATCCAAACTATATGGTCCTCATTCCGAAATGTGCACAACGTGAAACAGGGGTGCACACGATAGAGTGAATCACAGAGGGGACTTGTGCCCTGAGACCGCAACGGCAGCCGGGAAGACATATCAGGGACGCTGAAAACCGGCTGAGCATGCTCTGTATTGGTTCTCCAGTTTGAGGGTTGAGAAGTGGTCTGGCGTCCGCCCTGGTAGCAATAATTTCAGCCAAAATCTTTAAAACAAACAGCCAGATGTATCCAAAAATATTTAGTGCATTAAGTAATATTTTTAAGCAGAGGAATGTATGTAGACTTTATTTGATTTCCCTGACGATCTAATAGTTTTTCAAAATAATGAAAATGACGAGTAGATATATTTGTTTTCCTTTGTTTAATTTTTAAAATTGCTCTTAAAGAAATACTATAGTTCATTGGGCGCTTTAACTTCAAAAACAACTCGCTGACTACAGGTACTTTAGCTTGGGTTTTAATCATTTATAATTCACTGTTCCAGACTCTGCGAAGGGTAGCAAAGCCGGATATGGTGTCCAGGATAAACTACAACGATGGCCACTCAACAACAGAGATAATCTTCAACCAGATTTGTAAGGATTATAACTTTGAAATATTAATTCAGAGAACCAAAGCTACTGTCTCAAAGTCTATAGTGAGATTCAAAATTGTAATAGAAAATGAAAGGATAGAAGATAGAACAAATACCTCGTTTTAAATACCTAAGATACGACATAAGTTATACATAAAATATTTAGAACTTTGAAAATAAAAACAAATTATTACAAAGATATGGCAGCATGGAAAGTTGGAACCTGACTATTCAAATCGAAGATAAATAGAAGAGCAGAAATGAGATTTTAGAAAGATAACATACTGCACGAGGCTAGAGATTTAGAAACCAAGACATTTTACGCATTAAACGACAATGTAGATGAAAATAGAATGAAATGGAAAGAACGTATTGAAAGAATGGACCACGGTAGAATCCTCAAGAAGACAGCAAAGAATACACCGAGAAGAAGATGCTTGAGAGCTTCAAGAAAAAGATGGCATTTACTTTCGAAGCTGGGACATTGGGACAGGCAGCATTGTGTGTTTCATGAAGAGCACAAGAACAAGAAGAAGGTTCCAAGGCAAGCAAGTGATTACATTTTTTTTTTTTTTTTACTTTTAAAGTTTCATCAAATCAAACGACAGCTTCAGGATGGTTCATCACTTACAAATACTGCACTAAGCTACATCTGCTGGGAAAGGTTTTAAGATAATGAAAAGGAAACTCTTTGCAAGTTGATGCCCATGACAAAGCACCCATAAAATGAACAGGAGCGTTAAATAAAGCCGACTCATGCGTAAGTACGTGCGCAAGGGGAACAAACATCAAGCGTTTACAAACGGCAGGACAGACGACGTCATTGCGATGGTGATCTTGCATTCTACGCATGCCATGACATCAGCAACCAACATAGAGCAGATCATTTCCAGGAAACATTGTGGGATCTTCACTAGCGCTCGGGAGTGATGAAATGCCTCTTTTTCCTGAGACACCGCAGAAAATACCGAATGGGACATAATTTGTTTTGTCTTAAGGTGAATTAAAATGGTTTCATTTTATGTATTTACTTGTTTAATGCACTTTCGGCATTTTATTATCTATTAGTAATCTAATCTTTTAGGAAATGTTCATTCTGGTGTTGTATTTTTACTTTCTCTACTTCGTACTTAGGTATAGAAAGTATTGTATTCCACCCAAAAATTCGATACAGCGTAGTTCTCTAGAAACACACGTTTTAGGGTCCCCTGCATAAAAACATTTTGTAGGAAGAGGTCCACGTATGATGTGTGTGTGTGTGATAGTTAAATACATATTTAAGTTCATAATCTTCCAATCTTACGTGGAAAAAATTTCGAAACGTTTTACCTTCTCAAATTGGCTGAACCGCTTTTGAATAAACTATGTACATTAAATATATTTAAATGATAAATAAAATGCATTGCTTAAATTTTGTGGGAATGGCCTCTAAAGTTCTCTTCATTTTGAATGTATTTTGCATAACTATTAAGCCGTAAGAGATTGACAATAACTTACTACATAGAAAATGCATCTCGTTAAAACGCCCAATTTTTGTCATTTTTTTTGGGAGGGGGTTAACAATTTCCGATATATTCCGTGTTATTGGTTTCAATTTTAAAATACTTTTTTTGTTGTTGTTGTTTCTCTCCTGGCCATGAAAACAAAGAATTTCAAAGTCAATCGCATAGCAGCAACTTTTAAAGATTTGACTCTCTCTTTGGCCTGGTATATTTCTCTCTTACTTACAGGGAACTAAGTGAAAAGACCATTTGAGTATTGCGATTACCTTGAAGGATATAGACGAACCATCTTTTGTAAGAATTGTTAGCAGAACAGTGGATAAAGTAATGTGAATGGAACACATCAGATGTTTTTCTCTTTCAACGCCAGAATAAATGTTTTTAATATTGCAGACAAACCAATCTTACAATTTCTTAACTATGTGGTGACGTAATTTAGCTCATGTTGTGCTACCTCAAGTTACATCATTCTGACTTTGCTTGTTGTATGCTACTCTGACATTCTTGAGGTATTCAAATCTACGATTAATACTTTTGATAGGAAATGCGCTATAGCCACAGGAAGTTGCTGATTAATTTTGACTTGAAAAATTAGCATGAGTTAGAAGTAACTTTTTTTATTCTGATAATATCAATAACGTGGCTAGAGACAAAAAAACGAGAGATACACTCAGTTCTTGAGAAGATACAAAGGCTTGAACAGCATTTTGGACACTGAACAGAAAAATTGATCAAGATAGATCAAACAAAAATTAAAAATATGCTTGAAATAACGGGGACTACCAGACAAGCCGTAAAATCAATAAACTGTTGCAGGGAACCTTTCTCGCCCATTGAAACCCTTTGTGGTATACGCTGTACCCTGAAATTACAAGAGCACTTTTAGAGACACTACATTACTTTGTGCCAGTCCACTTATTTGATGTTTCTGGAGGGGGGTGCTCAACAGAATTAACAACAGCAACTAAAGCAGCCACAATGATTTTAGGTGTCGATTTTAATCGATTAAAAACTCGTAAAAATGAAAATCTTAATAAAAATGCTTCCCAGAATCCATTCCTGTTCGGAGCAATAATCAATACAGAGACCGAGCATTATGACAAACCTAATGTGTTACAGTCACATACTAGCAGCATATGCTTCAAGATACCTTAATAAAATCAAATTTAAAAAACAATGATATCAGAGCCGCCGGTGTGCCGGAAGTTCGTCTCACAGGATTTCTTTAACATGCCAATAAATCTACTGACATGGGGCTGTCGCCTTTAAGCCCACTTAAAAACCATTGGTCTGGGCCGGGTTTGAAGCCGTGAATTTGAGTTTATAAGACCAGCGCCTAACCATCTGGGGTACTCACACATGCCAGAGATCCTGATTATTATATAAGTTTCACGAGTGTGTCATTAAGATTTGTCCATTTGGATATTTGTTGTTGTTGTTGTTGCAATTTTAGCATTATACATTAGCGTCATTAAATTATAAGATAGCCCCTCTCGCTACCTCTCCCCACTACGCGAGAGATCCGAGAGTCGCCGGGAAAGTGGTGCCGGCAAAGGAGCACTGGAGCCCTTACCTTAAATATTGAAAAATTGACCACCTGCTCCCAAACTGGTAGTATAACATGTTAAAGATGTTCTCGCTCATTCACTTAAGCTCAGCAGCAAAAATTCCTGTGTAATCTACAGAAGCTTAGTGATAACATCATGCAAGAAATCACAAGGATTCCTGCTGCTTCACTTAGACGAGTGCGCGAGAATATTTTCGCAAATTGTGTGATCCGTATGAGAAGGTCAACAGTTCCGTAATTTATTTTAAAATGCGCATTTTAGTGCACCTTTACCGGCACCACTTTCCCGGCGACTCTTGGGTCTCTCGCGCAGTGGAGAGAGGCCGCGACAGGAGTTGCCTTATAATTTAACGACCCTATATTACGAACTAAATGATGAAATAATTCGGCATCCGTAGTTGATATAAGCATTAGTGTCTGCGTAGTCCGTAAATGAGAAGTTAGTTTCTCTCTCTACATTTCATTTATTACCTGGCTGATGAGCTGAAAAAAATCAGACAGCTATTTGCATGCACTCCCTTTCTTGCAGAGAAGTGAAGAGGGTTGCAGATAGTTTTGTGGGCTATTGTGGCACAGAGTAATTATAAATTCAGTTCTTAATTATTCTATATTATGTATCTTCGTTGCTCAGAGTGACAGAGAGAGTGAGAGAGAAAGCACAAAATGGGTTCATATTCTCTCTATTTGTCACGGCCACTTGGAATCCTGTTATTACGTCATTGCTAGAGGAAATATGCCATAGAATTCGAGCCTTTATGCAGCGATTGCAGGAGGCGAATGCCAGATACCTGAGGTGTGTCCATAATGTGACGTCAGTGCTTGAGTGTGAAGTCATAGCAAAACCCAACTGGGCTCTATGCCTGCAATGGATAGTGTCTCTCTGCTGTGATGACTACTTTCATACAAAAAGAGTGCCTTCAACACGAAAATTGAAATATTTACATTCTGTTGAATTGTAAAAGAATTTTATAGAGTGATTATTTTACTGTAAATGGTGGCAGGATTGAGTGCAATTTACGCAAAGTAGAGGTAAAGAGTAGTGTTAGACGGGTAATACAAAGATACAATACAAATAAAGAATACCTTATTGCTGTCCAATAGTTAATCTGGATTTTAATAAGATTTGTGTGAAATGATAAAATAATGTTTAACAAAGTATATAGCAGTTACTTTAAATCCCTTTGAAAAAATATACACCCAAAAGAAGTACTTTTAGACAACATTCTTTGTCAGCAACATTTAATTAACTGCTACAAGCAAGTATTATGTGCCAACACCAAAATGTTGCTAATAAGATAATGTAAATTACACTAATGAAGACTTTTGCCCTTAGTTTTGTTCACGACCTAATGAAATTAATGCAATGCTGTACGTACGCAATAAAACCACTTTTCTCTTCACCCGATTATAAAGTCCGTGCTAGTGCTGGCATTTTGTCAGTAAGCGCCCCTAGTGGCAAGAGCAGGACATTTTTGCCGGGAGGGACTACTACGTACCGTGTAGCCCGCATTCGTTCTGAGTAGACGTGGAGAATTTGAGATAAGGTTACTGACACTAATTTGCAATCGAGTGTATTATACACTCGATCGCAAAATAAAATGACACGTTATATTTCAGGTCTTCTAACTTAAAAAAATGCATAAATCTATATATATATATATATATATATATATATATATATATTTGACATAAAAGAAAGATTAGGAGAACTATTTTGTAAGTATTTACGGAAAACTAGTGTCAACCTTATTCTGTTAAAACCAAAGTAAGTTTTCTATTATTCCTTTCTTAGTTGAGAGAGAGAGAGAGTGTGTGTTTAGATCAACAAATAATTGATTTATGTTAATTAAGTTTATAATAGTATAATATAGGGATGTTATTTTGTACGTAAATGTTATTTTCAGATTGATTCTCACAGGAAGTCATAAAAAGTGAATACAAAGCACGTCCATCAGAACGTTGTAAACATATTATTGCATTCTGCTACTTCATTAAAGGCGAAAGAGATATTCAAAGGGCGAAACTGTTCCGGAAATGTTTCTAATAAATCACTGAAACGAGCAATTTATTCTACGGAAATAGAAAAGGAACTTCCTCCAAGAAAGAACTTTTTGAGAAAATAAAAGACAGTGTGCTTACTCCGCATATTAAAAGAAGAATGTGAAATTGAAACTTCCGTAATTTCAAGTTCGATTGTGGAACAGTTGATAAGTGAAACAGATGAACAATGCGAAAAGAAACATTTTGCTAATTGTTACCGTAAAATTGAAAGACAGTCGTTTATAAAGTGCATATATAGACTTTATTCAGTGGTTAGTTTTTCTAATTTGAAATTTAGGACAACACCAATAATTTTAAAAATTATGTGATCTGAGAGGTGCAGCAATTTTACACTTTATACTGCCCATGTGAACAAACCAGAAACTTGATATTGCATTTCAGACAATCAGTATGTCCAGCATGTTGCTTTTTGTTCGGAAACGAGGAAAATGTCGCCTCGAGAGGACATTTTTTTATGTATAATTATACCCAAAGACTGAACAATTATTGTTACTCTTGCTAGAACCATAATCACTAATTTCAGCCATCCCAACAAAACCATTCGTGCTTTATTGCCGCATATGACTCCCGGAAGAAAATGTACATTGCCACTAGAGTGCACTACTTGCAACTCGCACGCAGCCTATTCCGCACCTCCTCTTTTTTACTTTCTCTACACGTACTGTGTATATAGTGTATAGAAAAGGTATTGTATTGCACTCAAAAATTCGATACGGAGATTTCACCGGAAATAAATGTTTTGAGACCGCATGAACCCCAAAAAAGCATTTTTAGACAAATGTTCGTGTGTGTATGTGTCTGTGGGTAGCATAGCTCTAAAACGAAAATGCCATTAAATACGTTTCCAAGAAAATACCCCCACCCCCAAAATATACTTTACGTGGAACTTTTTTCGAAAATTTTGTTTTTCTCAAAGATGACTCTAACGATAGTTGATTAAACTATCCTATGTTAAAGATATTTACCTGACAAATAAAAGGTATATCTTGAATTTTCTGGAAATATTTATTCGGGATGATTTTTATTGAAGTTTGCATAACTGGTAAACCGTAAGAGATAGATAAAAACGTATTACACAAAAAATATAGATCACGAAAAAACACAATTTATATCAAATACATATTTTTTTTTCATAGAGTTTTCAGACATTCCTTGTTATTGATTTCAATTTTAAAATATGTAAACTTTTCTTATACGGGAACTTGTCTACTCCTGGCCACGCAAAGAAACGGATTTCAATCCTATAGCAGCCACATTTTAAAACATTTGATTGTCGATTTAGCTTAGTGAACTCTCTTGTTTCCCTTCTACTTATAAAGGAACTAACTAATTAGACCGTTTCTGCTAGTGCTTTAGCATTAAATGGATAGAAAAATAAGCTTAACAATAATTTGTTACAGATGTAGAGAAAGTCATGTGAATGGAGTAAATCAGATTTATTTTAATTTATATAGACCCCTTTAACATCTAAGATCATATCGGGGGCTTTGCATTAGAAACAAATCGCTGACTGTAGGTTCTTTACGTTGGGTTTTAATCATTTTGTTTTCTTCAAATACACACATTCACTTTTACATACATACTTCCAGACTCTGAAGGAAATAATTCTGTTTAATGAAAAACTACCCGCCCCAGCCGGGAATCGAACCCGGAAGCTCCGAGTGAGAAGTCAGCTCGTTGACCATACGGAGGCAGTCCGCACCTTGTTGATAGCACGTGACGAACTCACTCCCCAATAAAGATGGGTAGTTCAGGAACGAACCGGATCTTTTTAGCAGCTCAGTTGCGAAACTTCGGACCAGGAATGAGCAGATTGGAGAACGGTGATTGAATCGTGAATGTTCGGAACGGGCAGTCACGTGTGACTCAGGAACGAATCGGATGTTTCGATCGCAATGTTCAGTTGATTGGTGGGAAATGAGAAAATTTACTTATCCTATTTTATATTCAGTTGTAGTAAAACGACTTTGCATACCAACAACTGGTGTTCCTTGTGCAAGAATATTTTCTAAGGCGGGGCAAATATGCACAGAAAAAAGGACCAGGTTAACGAGGTTATTAATAATACTTTGTGTTTTCTCTAAACGTACTTTATTTCATAAATTTTCATTCGATTTTGAAGTTTTATTCTATGAATTGACATAGTAATTTTTCTTTAAAAAATTAATTTTTATTTCCATGTGAATTTGTATGAAGAATAAAACATTGTATTGGTTATAAATGTACCATATTATTTTCCCTTTATACCTCCCTTCCGAAGCTCTCACTGTATCCAGTATTTAAAAAAAAAATCTGATGTGTTACATTCATATGACTTTCTCTACATCTTAGCAACAAATAATTGTTAAAAAGCTTATGCTTCTAATTACTTCATGCTAATCGAGAGAAATAGCAGAAATAGTCTTATTACTTACTTCCTTGTAGGTAAAAGGAAAATAAGGGAGTACCACAGATTAAAGTGATAGTCAAAAGCTGGCTGCTATGTGACTGAGGTTTCTTTGTTTGTATAGACAGTCGTTGATAAATTCCCGTATGAGAAAAGTATAATTATTTTAAAGCTGAAACCAATAACAAGGAATATCTCAAAAACGATCAAATATGTGTTTTAACGAGCTCTACATTTTCTGTGAAGTTTGCTTTTGTCTGTCTCTTACGGTTTAGCAGTTATGCCAAATCCTGTAAAATTCATCCATAATAAAGTGGTCTTCAGAGGCTATTCCCAGAAAATTACATATACACAATTTATTTGCCATATAAATGTCTTTACTATACGGTATTTTAAACAAAATCGTTAGAGCTTTTGAGAAAATCAAAATTTTCGAAATTTTGTCCGTGTAAAGTGTAGTTGGGGTGGGGAGATTTTTCCCTGAGATTTTTCCCAAAATGTTCGTGTCGCACTCCTGGAAGATACTTAACTTAAATACTAAGTTTGGTATTTAGCGGTTTTTCCGTTTTTGAGCTATGCTGTCCACAGACGCACACGGACCTTTTTCTAAAAATGCTTTTTTTTGGAGTCAGGGAGACCCAAAACATGTATTTTCGGTATCAACTCTACTACCTAACAGTTCAGGTTTCGCAACCTTTCATTAACTATATGAAGGTTCGGCCACTTGGTACATGTGCAATAAGAAACCAAATATCCATGATATTGAAATGTAGTAATGTTTACAATACCAAGATTGTAGAAATTTACTTTTATTTTCCAATTTTAAAGTTAATGGCTGTAACGTTTAGATTAGCACAATATTGCAGGTATAATGTACTTACAGGTGTGGTGTATAGTGGGCAATGAAAACCGGCGGTATCGCAGCGTGTACTCTTCTGCAGGATGTCCCAGCATCTGCAACACACGGAAGGATTTAAGTACAAATATACGCATACAATGTAACTTTTATCTCTCGGTGGGTAAACACTTACACAGCCACAGTGTACATGCTATTCCGTTACTTTCCCCAGATAACCTTATGTAAACCACACAAAATTTAAACTATGCGATACAACGCTGTCCCACAAAACTCCACCTTTGTTGAGACCCGGAAATAATGTTAACAATTTTGCTGGGTATTATTGCGATAGAACCAGAAGTTTTAGGGTAGTGTCTTGTGTGGAGCAAAGTAATACTAAATTATATTTACTTCAAACATAACATGTTTAAACTACTTACTGAGTTGTTGTTCTGTCTCTATTCATTATTCTATAAACTATTCTTTCAAAAGAGTATTCATTTGTCTACTTTTTTGTTCCATTTATATGCCGCATTTAACATCTAGGTCAAATTGGCGTTGTTGTTTTTCCCCCTCTCCTTTAGAACATAGACTCATGACAACAAAATTCACGTTTCTTTTTGTTTGGTTTCTTTGTTTTGTTTATTGTTTTTTTTTTACCTTCTCTACACCTGCTATGCACTTGCATAGAGAAAGTATTGTATTCCATCACAAAATTCGTTGTAAAGCCCGCCTGGGTAGCGTGGTGGTGGCATGTCTGCCTCACGTCCAAAAGGTCGTGAGTTCGAATCTCGCTTAGGGTGAGTTACCCGGGTAAGGTTGTTTTTCGGGGTTTTCCCTCATCCTGAGAAGACGAATGTCGAGTAACTTTAAGCTCCATGGACCCCGAGATCATTTGAGCATCATATCATCAATTGCGTTCATCGTCCGATATGACCAAACCAGGTTAAAGGACGTTAAAAACCACACAAAAACCACAAAAAAAAATTCGTTGTCGAGAATTCACCGAAAATATGTTAGGTCCTCTGATTCCAAAAAAAGGATTTTTACTTTTTCTACACGGATTATGTACATAGGGTACAGAAAAGGTATTGTATTGCACCCTAAACTACGATGCCGGGTTTTCACCGATATATATATATATATATATATATATATATATATATATATATATATATATATATCTTTTATATGAGACCCCCTGAACTCCCAAAAAATAAGCATTTTTAAAAGAGTGCCCGGATGAGTGTCTTTGGGCAGCATAACTCAAAAACGAGAAGTTCATTAAATACCAAACTTGGTATTTAATATTCAGCATCTTTCCTGGATGCGACACGAACATTTTCAAGAAAATCCCCTAACCTCAACTACTCTTTACAGAAAAAAAAATCCAAAAATTTGATTTTCTTAAAAATGGCACTAACAATTTTGAATAAAATATCGTATATTAAAGATGTTTACATGAAAAATAAAATTCATATCTTGAATTTTCTGGGAATAGGCTCTAAAGACATCTTTATTCTGGAGTAATTTTGCGGAATTTTGCAAAATTGGTAAACCGTAAGAGATAGACAAAAACTTACTAAACAAAAAATGCACCTAGATCCCATCAAAACATACAATTTATGTTCATTTACACTTTTATTGTGGAACTATTTCCGAGATGTTCATTGTTATTGGTTTTTATTTTAAAATACTTATACTTTTATGAAAAACGAAATCGTCCGCGTTTCTTTTGTTTTTTTCCTGGTCATGTAAAGAAGCGAATTTCAATGACAATCGCACAACGACGGCTTTTTAAATATTAGAAATTCGCTTCAGCATAGTGCATCATCTAAGTTATCTTCTACTTACAAGAAAATAAGCAATAAGACCAGTTTGCTAATGCTTATCTTGATTAGCATGAAAAAGAAAGGAAATAATCTTTTGTAAGTTTGTTTATAGAACAGGTAGAGAAAGTGATGTGAATGGAACTGCCACTTTCAGGTTTTATTTCTTTATTTTGTTTTACGGTTTGTATCTTTGGGTTAAAGTCTAGATTTGCACAGATTTATACGAGCACACTCTGGGTAGGATAGGATATTTTAGTGTACTTTTTTGCACTTATAGTCAATTGAAATTCTATTATATTTTCAATAATCAGTGAACTGTTGTTTACAAATCATGAAAAATGAAAATACTAGAGTACAACCTATGCATTTGTTCTAATACTGTCCGGAATTAAATAAGTTTGAAAAAAAATATATATATATTAGTCTCTGAGTTAAAGAAATGGGATACAGTAAAACTGTCGTAAATACTGATTTTGTTGACAGCTATCTTAGCTCAGTGCTATGTTTAACCCTTTGTTGCCTGTTGGTAACTATAAGTTACGCTTGTTTTAAGCGTAACTATACAAATAGGGTTGTACTCTAAGATTAATTTCATGTTATACTAACCTTCAGCTATAAACGACAAGTTATCCAGGCTGTTTTATATTGTAAAAATATTACAATTTTTGTCTTAAAATTACAGTGATATTTTTAAATAAATAAAAGAGAAAACCGATATAACTAGAGACAAATGTAACCTAATTAACTTCCAAATATCACACCGATTATTTAACTTGGGTTCTCCCCTTCATTTATCACGATCACTGGGATTTGAAATTGCAACATTTGGCTTTGAATGGATGGCCAGTCCATTACCTATCACCTAACACTCATGGTCATGAACTTCTTTTTTGGTAGTGCCTTTGGCAGGATTATGAAAACTGGTTTAGAAGAATTTAAACTTTTGATTGGGAAGAAAATATTAATAAGGCTCCACATTTGTTTTCATTTCTATTTTCTTTATTATTTTATATAATACTTTTATAGGTTTATTCCCAAATATTTTTACCAGAACTCCAGTTTTAAACTTGAATTAAAGGAAAAACGGCATATGCAGTGTACTAGTGCAGGCAACTAAGGGTTAAACGATTGATGGTTGTGTTCCATTTTCGTATTCCGCGAATTTTGAGTGCAATTGCTTATGCGAAAGCATGATCAGCATTCAATAAGTGAGGTGAGACTAGTTTCAGGGGTTGTTTTATTATTAAAAGGAAGAATATTGTAGTAATCCTGCTTTCAATCATCTTGTGTGACATCGCCATTGAAATAATCTGATGCGTTCCATTCACATGACTTTCTGCACCTCTCTGTGACAATTTATTCTTAAAAAGCTTATTCTCTATCTACTTTATGCTAATCGAGGTACACATTAGCAGAAATAATCTTATTACTTGCTTTCTTGTAGGTAGAAGGAAATAAGGGAAAACACTAGGCTAAAGTTCTAGTCCAATCTTTTAAAATCTGGCTGCTATTTGATTGAAATTCGTTCTTTGTATGACCAGGAATTGAAAATTCGCGTATTAGAAAAGTTTAAAGTATTTTAAAATTAAAATCAATAATATGGCCAATTTCACGAAAATAACATGTATAACATAAATCGTGTGTTTTAACGAGATCTTCATTTTTGTTGTTGTGGTAAGTGTCTCGCTCTTACTGTTATACTAAAGTAATTGTTATTCCCAGACAATTCAAGATATTTAATTCTCAAATATGCGTACGTATTTAACGAAAATCATTAGAAACATTTGAGAAGATCAACATTTTCGAATTTTTTTCAATGTAAAGGGTAGTTTGTGGTGGGAATATTTTCCTCAAAATCTTTGTGTCGCATTATTGGAAGATATTAAACTTAAATACCAAGTTTGGTATTATACCCACTTTTAGTTTCTGCGCTACAGTGTTCAAAAACACACGGTCTCACACACGCGTACCTTTTTTGTAAAAATTCTTTATTTGTGAACAAGATACCCTAAAACGTGTATTTCCGATGAAACCTTGATATCTAATTTTTGAATGAACTGCAATATGTTCTCTACCTTATGCACTCTGTACTAAGTAGAGAAAAAAGAAGAAGAAGAAGACGAAGAAGAAGAAGAAAGAGTACATTTAATGAAAAACTCTAAACCGAATACATGTTTTTGAAAACATGTGTTGATTGTAACGTTCGTGAGTAGTGATTACGGTGTAATGGAGTATTTTCTGTTGTTCACAAATGTGGAGGAGACATTAAAGATCACATGAAACCGATAAACAAGCTGTACATGCTGCTTCATCATCTAATATGGTGGTTTACTTCAAAACTATAGATTATAGTGTTCTAAAACTTCCTGCTCCTTATATTTTTTCAGTTATATGCATCAATGATTAAGTAGTTATATGCTACGATTATATTCAGGCGAACCTTATTTTATACTTTTATGAAATATCCGTTCACCCACTACTAGAAAAGATTTTAGCCACACAAAAATGAACAATTGATTCAACCATTATAAAGTGATATAGTTATTTCTGGAAAACACAAAAATAGTAACAAATGGAAAATTAACATGCTGCAGGAAATGTCTTGAGTGTTCCGGATTTTTATTACAAAATCTTTCTACTCTTGCCAATCAAGATAAACATTATCAGAAGTGGTCTTATTACCTGCTTAGTTGTAAGCAGAAGGGAAATAAGGGATTATATTAGGTTAAAGCGATAGTCAAATATTTTAAAAGCACGTCAGTATGTGAAACAATTGAAATTTGGTTCTTTACATTGCCAGGAGTAAAACAAAAGAGAGATGAAACGAAAGAGGACCTCCCGTTTAAGAAACGTTACGTAGCTTAAAACTGAAACCAATAATACGGTCAACTCTACAACACAATTCTATACAACATAAATTTGCTTTTTTTAATTGTGTTTATCGTCCACCTTTATTACATAGGCACCGCAGGCAATGACACGGGTGATACAAGGAATGAAGATGGAGCACCGGTAGAATTCGATGACTGGGGAACCGGAGAACCCGCAGAAAACGCCACTGCGCCACTTTGTCCACCACAAATCCCACATGCTATATCCTAGGAGCGAACTGGGGCGCCTTAGTGAGAGGAAAATGGTCTAACCATTCCTATACGGCACGGCCACAAAATTGTCCATTTTAACGATATTTACATTGTGTTGTAAACTTTTGTATATTTTTACCAGTTATGCAAAATTCATCTAGAATGAGCAGCTCTTCAGAAGCTATTCCCAGAAATTTCATGATATACATTTTATTTGTGATGTAAAATGTCTTTAATATGGGTAGATATTTCAATCAAAATCATTAGGGTCATTTTTGAGAAAAACAACATTTACAATTTTTCCCTTTTAAAGCGTAGTTTGGGATCGGGGAATTTTTTTGAAAATCTTCGTGTCACATATTTGGAATATACTAAACTTAAATACCAAGTTTGGTATTTAATGGTATTTAAGTTTATGAGCTATGTTGTCCACACTACACACACACGCGCGCGAAGCTTTTCCAAAATGCCTTTCTCTTTACTTAGGGAACAACAAAAAATATATTTCCTGTGAAATCTCGGCGTCGAAGTTTTGGGTCAAATGCAATGCCTTCGCTAGCTACTATGTACATTGTATGTGCATACGTAAGAGAAAGTAAAAATTCAAGATATATATTCTATTTGTGATGAAAATATCTTAAATATAAGGTGTTTATTCAAAATCGTTAGGGCCATTTTTGAGAAAAGCAAAATGTTCCAAGAATTTAAGAGTAGTTTGGGATTGGGATTTTTCTGAAAATGTTCGTGTCACATTCTTGGATGGTGTTATGTAGTCGGCTTACCCTCCCCGTATGTAGGACTGACACCCTCCTAGGACTTACAAACGGGTGCCTAGGGGTCAGAAGCCTGTTGGGGAGCCAACGCCACGTAACCACAGAATGAAGAACCTGGAGTGAATGGTCGGCCCTAAGCCAGGCATGAGCGTGAGTGAGGGATGATATGAAATGAAAGCGAAATGGATGTAGGAAAGACGATAATGGAGCAATTGGTGGAATGAGTGGCGGGGGAAACCGGAGAACCGGAGAAAACCCGCTTCGTCCGCCACAAATCTCATATATGGACGTTTGGGATCGAACCCAGGCCGCCTAGGAGGGAGGTGAGCAGCGTAACTACTTCCTTGAAAGATACTAAACTTAATACCATCTTTGGTATTTAACAGAATTTTCGTTTTTGAATTCATATACTCACACAAACATCACACTGACCATTTCAGGGGACCTCAAATCACATTTCCGGTGAAATCTTTGTATCGAATTTGTTGGTTGAATATAATAATGTCTCTATTATGTATAGGGTCATTAATTATAAGGTAGGTAACTCCTCTCGTGACCTCTCCACTGCGCGAGAGATCTGAGAGCCGCCGGTAAATTGGTGTCGGCAAAGGAGTTCACTGGATTCCTTACCTTAAATAAATGCTGAAAATATTGACAATCTGTTCCCAAGCAGGTAGTAGTTAGAGAAGTTCTTGCTCATTCACGTAAGGTAAGCAGCAGAAATCCCTGTGTAACCTACAGCGATTCCTGCTGCTAAGCTTAGACGTGTGAGCGAGAATACGTTAGCAAATAATTGTGCTGCCCGTATTAGGTGAGCACAAGGTCAACATTTCTGTAATTTATCTTAACGATACGCATTTTAGTGCGCCTTTGCTGGCACCGCATTGCCGACGACTCTCGGATCTCTGGCGCAGTGGAGAGAGGCCGCAATAGAGGTTACCTTATAATTTAACGACCTGTATATTGTACATACGTGCAAGAGAAAGTAAATGAACATAAAAGAGCAATGCGTTTATAAGTTCAGTATACTCTCGATTATCCGGGGTAATGTGGGGGAGAAGAAGCAGGATTAATCGAAAAACACGAATAATCGAGAAACCTGTAATTTAATGCTTTTAAGGTACGTGTGTAAATAGGAAATTAGGTTTGAAAGCTTTTTTTCAACATGTATTCTTTGTTCAAAAGTTTATTCAACTGCTGCGCATAGGTATTGTTTTTATTTAGGAAACAGCAATAAAGGAGCCGCCGCGTGATTACAAGAGCATTTCTATTGTTTAATTAAACGATCACCGCGTGACAACAGAGTACCGTTTCCATTGTTATCGGCCTGCCTCTTCGTGTAAATTAATAAAAACAAATTCAGTGTTTCTGATGTTAATTAGCGTGTATCAACGCAGCAAGTTAAAAGAAATTCGTAAAAGAGATGGCGGAGAAACGATATATATATATATATATATATATATATATATATATATATATATATATATATATATATATATTTTAATTAAATATTTTAAAACAATTTTTTTTTTGGGAGGGGGAATGCACGAATAATAGGGTATAGGTACTGTATGATGATTGACTGATAAGTCCCGGGCCTCGGTGTTCTAATTTAATTAAAATGTCTCTGTAGTGTGATTTATCAAGGTCCTCAAAATAGCTGTGTACTGCATTAATGACCTCCTCGTTGCTGTGATATCTTCGTCCTCCAAGATATGTTTTGAGGTTTAGGAACAGGTGGTAGTCACTGGGTGCTAGATCTGTCGAACAGGTGTATGTTCAAGCAATTCCAACCTTAATTGGCGCATTTTTACTTTCTCCATACGCACTATGTACATAGTATATAGAGAAAGTAAAATTCGATACCGAAATTTCACCGGAAATATATGTTTTAGGGTCCCCAATATCCAAAAAACGCATTTTCACAAAAAGGTCCGTGTGTGTCCGTGTGTCCGTGTGTCTGTGAACACGATAACTCAAAAACGAAAAGTCGGTAAAACACCAAACTTGGTATTTAAGTTTAGTATCTTCCAGGGATGCGACACGAAGATTTTGAGAAAAATCCCCCCACCCCCAACTACGCTTTACATGGAACTTTTTTCGAAATTTTTTATTTTCTCAAAAATGGCTCTAACGATTTTGATTAAAATTTCGGATATTAAACATATTTACATGACAAATGAAATGTATATCTTGAATTTTCTTGGAATAGCATCTGAAGAGTAGTTTATTCTGGATGAATTTTACTAAATTTTGAATAACTGCTAAACTGTAAGAGATGGACAAAAACTTACTACACAGAAAATGTAGAGCACATTAAAACACACAATTTATGTTATATACATTTTTTTCGTGGAGTTCGTCGTTTTTGTGACATTCCTTATTTTTGGTTTCTGCTATGAAAAACGTATACTTTTCTCATACAGGAACTTGTCAACTCCTATCCATATAAACAAAGGAACTTCATTGACATAGCAACCAGCTTTTGACTATCACTTTAACCTACGGTTGTCCCTTATTTCGCTTCTACTTACAAGGAAGCGAGTAATAAGACTATTTCTGCTAATTTTTTCTGATTAGCATAAGGTAAATAGAAGTATAAGCTTTTTAAGAATTATTTGTTGCAGGGATATGGAGAAAGTCATGTGAATGGTACACATCAGATTTTTCCCACTGCAATGAACTGAACGATGGACTGGAGCATTGTCGTGATGTAACAATATTTTTTTTTCTGCCAAATGAGGTATTTTTCTTTTCACCTAACCACTTAAAACGTTGCAGTAAGCTTGCGTTGCAGTCATCAGTGATACTTTTACCCTTTTCCAAGTAATCAATAAAAATAATTCCCTATGCATCCCAGAAAACACTCGCCATAACCTTGTTAGCTGACAAAATTGACTTTGCATTTTTCAGAGTTGGTTCACCTGGCGCAGTCCACTGCTTTGACTGTGATTTACTTTCTGGAGTATAGTGATGTATCCAAGTTCCATCCATGGTAATAAGCCGTCTCAAAAAATTCACTGGGATTTTTACGGTAGAGCTCCACACTCTTAACAGAAGCATTTTTTCTTTGCAACTTTTGATCAGGTGTCAGCAAGCGCGGCATCCATCTTGCACATACCTTGTGAAAGCTTAAAACATTACATAAAATATTACCTGCACCTTCTTTTGTTATGTTTACAGCCTCTGCTATCTAAAACAACTTTAATCTGAGGTCTTTCAGAACTAAAAGATGATTTTTTTCAATGATCTTGGAGTTGTCACTTCCATAGAGCGTCGAAAGCGAGGTTCATCACAAGTGCTCTCATTTTAAACTCTGCAACCACCTTTTAATCATTGAATATGAAGGGGCAGAGTCTTTCAATGTACTGTCCATTTCCTCCTTGATTTTAATCACTGCTTTTTTTTTACAAATCCTCCATTTTCGTGAAAAGTCTAAAAGCTTCTTGTTTAAAATGCCGTCATTCGAAAACTAAACAAGCTATGGACCTGAAACTATGGATACAAGCTAGTCTAGAGTTAAGCTATATGATGCTACCGTCTAACTGGCCTAGTGGCACCATATCAGTGTGAGGTCCATGACTTATCAGCTGACCCTAATATTTGCGAAAATGGCTATCTCTAGGAATGCTAAAAGCAAGAGAGATATTTTACCATCCGTGATGTAGTCATTTCCTTTTCGAACAAAGTAGGCGGTGATTCGGAAACACCATGTATGTCAGCGTGCTTGTGGGTTAAGCACGAAGGCAAAGACGTAGGCTGCGGCTCTATTAATAACCGCTAAGTAACATTTTGTGGGATGGAAGGGCGGGTTATCGACAACGACGTTGCTTTATTGCTATCCAGCTTCACGGTCAGTTACTCAGATATGTGTAGGCGCTTGCAAACAAGTCAGAGCCTTTTACGTCTCTAGCATTGCCGTAAGAGACGGCAAAATTACTGCCTTACAGCAAGAGATTCCCAAATGCAGAAAAACAGGGCGTTGCTTACATAATACCTACATGATTTGCTTTTCCTTACATGTGCTCCTGGCAGCGAGATTGGGGATTTCCTGGCTGCAGTAATTACGGCCATAATTCTTCGTGTTCCCTACATCTAAATTATATGAAAAAATGTATATTATTAATGCCGATGAGAG
The DNA here is from genome assembly GCA_030762935.1 of Hymenopus coronatus. NCBI lineage: Eukaryota > Metazoa > Arthropoda > Insecta > Mantodea > Hymenopodidae > Hymenopus > Hymenopus coronatus. The sequence goes on from CM060892.1 coordinate 96,910,005, forward strand.
AATTTCCTGTGCTACCAAGTGACAAACGGAAGCGACCTAGGGATACGCAAATACGTGCTCGGAGATAATGAAAATGCCGGTCAAAGAAAACACACTGTCAGAACAATTTGCTGGCACCGGACGTTGTGCAATTATGCAATTACACGGGTGGCTGTAAAATGCTATACAATGGCAGAAATGGAAATAGGGAACAAAAAAATAAAGGTGCTTTTAAATGCAGTAGGCTATAAATCTTTATGTGCATAGGTGTAAACGTGCAGAGAAAAGAAAGAAAAAAAAAGACTCTAATGTGTTCCTTTCACATGACTTTCTCTACCTATTCGGCAAAAAATTATATCTGCTTCATGCTAATCGAAATAATGTAGTAATAGTTTTATTATTCTCTTGTACTCATGGAAGGGAGACAAGAGAATACACTAGGCTAAAGCGACAGTCAAATCTTTTAAAACGTGGTTGCTATACGGTTCTCTTTGCATGGTGAGAAGTAAAACAGAAATGTGAAACGAATGGTACCTTTCCGTTTGAGAAAAGTGTAAGTATTTTAAAACTAAAACCAATAACTAGGAATGTCTTGGAGATGTTTAACTCCCCAAATAATATTTTTAAAAATGTTTGGGACATAAACTGAGTGTTCTAACAAGACCTATATTGTTGTGTAGTAAGATTTTGTTTATTTCGTATGGTTATACAAAATGCATCCGGATTGAAGAGGCTATTCTCAGAAAATTCAACACATACATTTTGTCCTGTAAATACTTTAATATAGTGCATTTTAATCAGTATCTTTAATATACAGTATTTTAACCATAATCGTTCGAGCATTTTTGAGAAAACATTTTCAAAATTCCAAAAATACTTTACTTTTTGGATTCAGGGGACTTCAAAATATATTTTGCTGTGCAATCTCAACTAGGTGCAGAGAAAGTAAAACATCTAGGAGACAACCGAAAAATTCGCATCATTATAAGTTGAACATATTTATAATAACGAAGGACAACTGGTACTTGGCTTCTTTATGCATAAACCAGCTCTGTGGAAACATCCAGAAGCAAAGTTCAGGATCATGCCAACGTGCTGTAAGTTTATGCTTCCTTGCTCTCTCTCTCTCTCTCTGCAACTATCTATATCTATCTCTATTAGATCTATATCTATATCTTACCCCTCACAATAGGCATCATGAGTAGGGTGCAGCACTGGAGGGTGGAACTTGGTAAGCCCCCGGGCCCCTCGACCGCTTTATGCAGCCTCCTTAACTTGCAGCCACAACTTTTGAATCGGTAGTTTCTGAATATTTGGTTCCTTCAGGGTCCTCACGAGGCTGAGTGCACCCCGGGCGAATTAATATGATATTCCCAGAAAATTCAAGATATGCATTTGTTTTGCCATGTAAATATCTTAAACATGTGATGTTTTAATCAAACGTTAATAGCCAGTTTAACTAAATATCTTGTCTAGAAAATATGCATACCACATCCTTAAAATACGCTGAACTTAAATATTTAATTTAGTATTTAGCCATATTTCGTTTTTGAATTGTGCGCACGCAATCTGTGAGGAGGGAAATATTGAGTAAGACACCAAGGCCTATCCTACTAATAAATCAAAATTAAGATTTATATTTTATGTAATAAGTTCTATGTTTTGCTTTAGTTTATAACTATTTTAATATCCTTATTTACTATAACATTAAGAAAACACCAAGTTCATCATTATCAGTTTTAACCCCTCAACACATACACCCTTTTCAAAATTACTGTTTTTTGTGCCTTGTTAGATATTGGTATGGAAATTTTTGGTAGAATCAATATTTCCCCTACATATTATAGAAGCACAGGTTACTCTAAATGAAAGCCAAAATATTTGAAGCGAGAGGTTATTATTTGTGAATATTAAATATTTATTAAAACATTAATCTCCCACCGCAAAATACACACTATCCACAAATAGTTGATGTAGCTAAAACTAAAATAGTATTTTTGTGAATTCCACAGCTTCCCGCTATGACGTCGGCATTGATGGCATCTGCTCAGGAGAAAAAAGAATGTGTATTATTGTGCTGTTGGAAAGCAACCCTCCTGTTCTGGTTCATAAACATTTTCACCATTCATACATGAGCAGTACTTCATGATCAAAGTGATTAAATAATTTATGGGGATATTTGTGAGCTAATGCTGCTTATGGATTTGCACCCAGATTAATAGGTCAGTGGATCTGATCGGCTTTCGAGAAGTGTATTTCACAAAATATATTATTATGTATAGTGAATTATTATGGAGAAAGTGCTTCCTGGATTTACATCAAAATGGAAAGTTAATCATTTATTTGTCATTTTGGGGAATTCATCGGAATTTTCTTACTGGGTACTACCATTGACAACCAAAAATAATAACAAAATCTTATGTGTTCCATTCATATGACTTTCTGTACATCTCTGCTGCAAACCATTATTAAAAAAAAACTTATTATTTTATTTACCTCATGCTAATCAAGAAACATTAGCAGAAATGGTCACTCATATTACTTGCTTCCTTGTAAATAGAAGGGAAACAACGGAGTGCCATTTGATAAAGCGATAGTCAAATCTTTTAAAAGCTGGTTGCCATATTTTTGAAGTTTCTTTGTTTGCATGGGAAGAAGTTGTCAAATTCCCGCATGGGGACAGTATAAGTATTGTAAAACTGAAAAAAATGACAAGGAATATCTAAAAACGACAACTCTACGAAAAAAACGTATACAACATAATTGAGTGTTTTAATGAGCTCTATATTTTTTTCTTGAGTAAGTGTTTGTCTATCTGTTACGGTTTACTAGTTATTGTCTTCGGAGGCTATTCCCAGATAATTCAAGATATGCATTTTGTTTTCGTGTAAATAGCTTTAACATACGATATTTTAATCAACAATTTTGGAGGAATTTTTAAGAAAGACAACATTTTCGAATACTTTTCCATGTAAAGAGGGGAGACTTTCTTGAAAATCTTCTTGTCGCATCCTTGGAAGATACTGAACTTAAATACCAAGTTTGGTATTTAACGGACTTTTCGTTTTGAGTTTGAAATGCGAAATACTCCGGAGGCTGGGCAGTGCCTTCTATCACCTGTGTAACGGATAATATTGGTTTTCCATGTAAACATGAAATTGGGTTAACTGCTGTGGTTCTCTGTGTTCAATTCTATAATGGGTGTGCAAGACGCTTAATTTTCTTCAGAGACCTCTTTTTTCAGGCTCGAGGTTCTTTTACGTGCTGTAAATCTACACAACACAGCACCACCATCTTTGCTTCCCTTTTGAAAAATGACATATTAAGGATTTTTAAGCCAGAAAAAATCATCGCCCTCTCCCGGGTTTGAATCCGCAATCTTGGGAACCAGAGTCTAGGAGGACGACTGTCATAAGCTATGAAATCCTCTTATCCGCTTTGAATTTTGTATAATCTAATAACGCAAAGAGAGTTTGAAAGACCTCATTCAAAAACAAAAACATAGAACAAATATACAGGTTCATATAATCAATATTAATACTGTAATTTCTAAATTATCTCACCATTATTTTTATATATCTACCTTATATTGCATTTATAAATCCAAGTTCCTATAAAATTAACTTTATATATAGCAATTTTAATACATTAAATATATCTCAGTTCTAAGTAACTTTTTACTTTCTCCACACGCACTATGTACATAGTGTATAGAGAAAGTATTGCACTCCACCAAAAATTCGATACCGAGATTTCATCGGAAATATATGTTTTAGGGTCCCCAATATCCAAAAAAAAGCATTTTCACAAAAAGGTGCGTGTGCCTGTGAACACGATAACTCAAAAACGAAAAGTCGGTAAAATACCAAACTTGGTATTTAAGTTTAGTATCTTCCAGGGATGCGACACAAAGATTTTGAGAAAAATCCTCCCACCCCAACTACCCTTTACATGGAACTTTTTTCGAAAAGTTTGATTTTTTCAAAAATGGCTCTAACGATTTTGATTAAAATTTCGTACATTAAACATATTTACCTGACAAAAAAAAATGTATATCTTGAATTTTCTGGGAATAGCCTCTGAAGAGTAGTTTATTCTGGATGAATTTTACTAAATTTTGAATAACTGCTAAACTGTAAGACATGGACAAAAACTTACTACACAAAAAATGTAGAGCACATTAAAACATACAATTTATGTTATATACATTTTTTTCGTGGAGTTCGTCGTTTTTGTGACATTCCTTATATTTGGTTTCTGTTATGAAAAACGTATAGTTACAAGGAAGCGAGTAATAAGACTATTTTTGCTATTTTTTTCTGATTAGCATAAAGTAAATAGAAGTATAAGCTTTTTAAGAATTATTTGTTGCAGGGATATGGAGAAAGTCATGTGAATGGTACACATCAGATTTTTTACATATTGCCAGTTTTTAAGTCCATTTATAGGTCTTTACCAAACATGTTGTGCCAATAAAGTCTGAGGGCTACAATAATATTGGTTCTATTTAATTAAAACTAAGCATTCTAGTCACATATGATAGTTTCGATTGAAATTAAATGGGTACAAAAGTCTAAAATGAACAACAATCTAAAATGAACTATACAAAACTAAGATTTGAAGTGATTGTAATCACTCAACAGGAAACTGATAAATCAATTAATTCAGGAGTTATTATAGAATAATTAGCAATAAAAATGACCAGTCTAATAATTGTCCTATCAGACTGAAATTAATAAAACTACAAAGCCCATAACAAACACTTCAATACACCAAGTTTCATGAATATTGTAACAAAACTCTATTTTCTCTACAACAAACAACCTTTATTTCTTCCACATACTGATTACAATCAGAATATGCTCAGGATCTTTCCTCAATGTTTTCGTAATCATTCTGCCGTATAGTTTACCTTTTGACGTTCGCAGCGCTATGAATTTCTCGTAGAAACTGAATTCTAGGCAGGGCTTCGTTCCCCTTTTATACCTGTGAATTACGTGGCAGGAAACTCCAGATACAGTCTCACTTGCAAATCACCGCAGATGTCACAAACTTACTAAGTGTAACAATGCGCGGCTTTGAATTCAAATACCTTTCCGATAGCACACGCGCCCCCTCGCAAAGGAGTAATCACAGAGACGCCGTCCGCATACTGTCCATTAACGCAGGTGTAACAATGGACGCCAACAATTAGCTATGAGTTACGAAACACGCCGTTTACACATGTTTGCACATTATCGGCTTTATCACAATAGTTTTTCATAAATAGCACAATTTCTTGCAAGATTCGAGTAGGAAGTAAAACAACCGAACCATTTCTTTGTACTTTTCAAAAGTGGGGGTGGGAAACCCTTCCGAGTACCGTTATTCCTCCGAGGTTAAGCCCCGCATTTTGTAACTTTCCAAGCATCTTTAAACTGTGGATTCGGCGACAGTTGATCTTTAACTCCTTCAGCGATATGCATGAGACGAGTCTTGTACATGACTATTAAATAACCCATTTTACCAGCGGATAATTCCATGACATAATACACACCTCGACGTCTGGATTTATGCCATTCGGTCTAAGCCACGATAGAAGTAGCTAATCAAACCAAGGATCACGGATAAAACCCAGTCAAAATGTATTTTCTGCATTCAAGCGAAATTGTGAAAAGATGTTATGGATGTTGAACGGTTTCGACTGAATTGCAGATATGTGCAGTTTACAATCTTTTTAAACCACTCTCATCATTGCGCAGTACTATAGGTTCAGATAATACTGCAACTATCATGTATCTAGGGCATGGTTTTTACTGGTATGGTTACAAGTTTAGGCTCCAAAGTACATATATACATAAGGCTTACCGCAGCTCTTATAAATAGAGAATTTGGGAAGAAGCGTCAATTTGTGTCGGATTTTCAAGCACTTCGTGCCAAGTCAATCACCGTGAAAGATATACTTAAGCATATAAAATGATAAAAGAGATACAACTTCTGTATATCGCCGTATGAATAGGGCAATTAGTGATGAGAAACAGTGAACGCGAACTTAGGCGGACTAATGAGCATGCGTAAAACAAAAGAACGGTGACAGAATTCCTTGTAAATAAACCAGTACATATATACTACACATACCGCACATAAATGACATAGAGATAGCGCATACATGAAGTGAAAAAACGTGTTCCTTAAGGATATCTGAATGTTCTTGAGAACGTGTGAGATGCAAACATAAAATTTGAACCAGACAAAGTGAACACACAGGCGTTTAAGTTAGAACTATGTTTTCTATATCAACATCCACACATCAACTGCACAGTTTCTGCATCTCGCCAAACAGTTTCGAGTTAAGTAGAACGCCATTTTAATACAGCTAGCGAGACGTCGTCGAAGGATCTCCTGAGTTTGTGCCAACCAGATTCACCTTCTAGAAGCGCACTAGGAGGGCAGAGGTGACCTCATTGCCGGGCAAATCAAAAACCATTTCAAGAAAACAGCGCCTGAGAGTAAAGTTGTTGCTATGAAGCAATGTTTACTGATTTCGCATTTATCATACGCTGTATTCTATATGTTTGAAAGTTTTAGTCTTGCTCACATTGGCACTGAAGGAGAGGAAGTAATCAAATTAAGGGCCAAGCGAGTGAGATGGCGCCACAGTGACGTAAGTGACTAATATTCGGGAGGTCCTAAGTTCATTTTCCGGTAACCCTCCATTCTTCCCAGTGGGTTTCCCGTGGTTTTCCCTGTAGACGAAAGTTGGAGTGGTTCTTCATCTATCACGATTTCCTTTGCAAAATTATTCTTTTATTCTGTTTCCTCCTCATCTTTTAGGTGTCATTATAGGTTTGGCTGTGTGGTGGTGCCGGACATATGATCAAATACATGCTCAAAATGAAATGGAAATGGAGTTTTATTTCTGTGGCTCTCAGTGTCCCATTGTATATTGGGCGTGAAAGATCGCTTAGTTTTGCTCAGATGCCTCTTTATCGGGCTTGAGGTTCTTTTGCGTGCCTTAAATCTACGACACGGGACCAACGGCTTTACTTGCCTTCCGAAGGAAACCATGCTAAGGATTTTTACGCCAGAAAAAAATCCATCCTGCGGAGGGTTTGAACCTGCGACCTTGAGTATATGAAGTTAGCATGGTAACCATTACAACATGGAGAGCCACACATGCTCAAAGGAAAGGGTAATCCCGTGAATACTATAGGGTTGTCTGGTAGATGGATCGTTGTCGCGCTCTCTAGGTAGGTTAAACACTAGAGCGGGTCTTCGATCCTCGAAATCTTAGACTTCCGCGCGTCTCTGTGGTCGGGCTGCATGTGGCCTATAGCTTCTTGTGGTTCCTTCCTTTTGTGGATGTAGCCACAATAGATCAGTGTAGGTTAAGAGCTGCCCCTCTTCGCTGTGTAACTCTAATCCTAGTCTAATAAAATTGAAATTGAACAACTCGAAATTGAACAAACGTATCATTTATAAATATGCAGGAACATAGTTTTGGTTTTTAACAAGTAAATACAATAAATATAACAAATGCATGCTATATTCCTCTAATATTCCTCTAATTAATGGGTGAATCGTTTAAGGCATGTACCAGAAATATCTCGAATTCCAGATGAAGTACTTGGGTTACGCCATAAATAATGACACCTCTGTTGCCAACACATCAAACAGAATACATCAATGGCAAAGAAGGCGTTTGCTACAGAAAAGAAGCATTTTCTGCAGGCCGTTGAAGAAAGAGCTGAGGAAGAGATTAGAGAAGCGGTTTTTATGTAGTGGGGAACACTGAACATTGCTACGATGTGGGGGGAAACGACTAGCAGCTTTTCGGCGCACGGCAATGAAAACCTAAGACCTCTATTATGTAAATACAAAATGCAACGCAGAGGAAAAAATCTGATGTGTTACGCTCGCATGACTTTCTCTAGCTTCTCTACCAACAAACTTCTTACAAAAGATTACTCTTCTTTCTACACAATACTAATCGAGATAAACATTAGCAGAAAGTGATTATTACTTAGTTCCTTATAAGTATAAGGAGATCGCCTCCTTGGTCGAGAGGTCAGAAAACTGACTTCCGGGTTCGATTCCCGGCTGGGGCGAGAACCAGTATTATTCCCTATCCCACACAGAGTCTGGAAGTATGTATACGAGAATGAATATGCGTGTGTTTAATGATATAAAATTGATGAACCTAAAGTTCTACACCTACAGTAATATGAGTTGTTTCACAAGTCAAAACCCACGATATGACATTTGAAGTTAAAGGGGGCTATACAAATGAAACAATAAAAGTAGAAAGGAACTAAAGGAATTTGCTATGTTAAAGTGATAGTCAAATGTTTTAAAAGCTGCCGTTATGCCATTGTCATTGTTAAACAGTTCTTGCTTGGCCAGAAGTAGAACAAAAGAAAAACGGACACTTCCTGTCTGAGAAAGTATATCTACTTTACAATTGAAACTAATAACAAGGTATATCTGAAAAATGGTAAAGCCCACGAAAAATGTATATTATATAAAGTGTGTATTTTAACGAGATCTACATTTTTTGTGTGGTACGTTTTTGTCTATCTCTTACGGTTCACTAGTTACGCAAAATTCAGCTAAATACATCCAGAATAAACAGGTCTTCAGAACTTATTCCTAGAAAATTCAAGATATACATTTTATTTGTGATGAAAATTGCTTTAATATGTGGTATTTTAATTAGAGCCATTTTTAAGAGAAACAACTTTTTCGAAAAAAATTCTATGTAAAGAGTAGCTGGGGTGGGGGGATTTTCTTGAAAATCTTCGTGTCTCATTCTTGGAAGATACCAAACTGAAATACCAAGTTCGTTATTTAACGGTCTTTTCGTTTTTGAACTATACTGTCCACAGACACACAGACAGACAGACAGACGGACAGACAGATACACACACACACATACCTGAAAATGTTTTGCAAGAAAAAGTTGCTAGAGAAAGTTATGTAAATGGAACACAATTTCATTATTATATCCTAACCTATGATTATTTACTTACTGAAAGCAGAAGAAGATTTTTAATTCAATCTAGCTGAGAGATATATACAGTGATGGAAAACTGCAAGAAGTTTAGTACGCATCGAACTGCTCTCTGTCATAAGACAACCAGTATTTCACGAATAGAAGCTTATTGGTGCAGTGGCTAAGACTAGCATGTGGCTTAGAATGGGGTGAGTCCAGGTTAAATAATCGGTGGTGTGGCCTACCTGGAGGATGGCGGGACGGATACAAGCACCGTGAGTGAGACGGAATTGTATGGCACGGTACCTCGTTTACGGTATATGGTGCCCTTTAAGCTCTCATATTTATTCTATACGACCTTCGCTCAGCGCCAACAGATGGTGTTAGAGAGCCTTCCGGTCTAGCTGCACTCCCGCTGTAGTCTGATAGCAAAGTGCAGCTAGCCTTCTAAGGTCTCATCTCCTCACACTTTAATACCACTTAGCTCCACGACAGGAAGATGAGTTAAGGGTGCCGTCAATCTATTGCTTGCATTGTCTATGGATATAGGCAGCTTAATCACAATTACTATCCGTAAAAAACTCAGTTGATCCATGGAATTTGAACCCAGGCTCTCCCGACACATGCGTTGCCGCCTGAGACATCCCGTTCGGTTATAACAAGTTGAGTGAATATAAAATTACATTTTAGGAGGCTTTAAGCTACTTCTTTGATTTTAATTAATATATATATATATATATATATATATATGTATATATAATGTTTTTACAATTGTTTCTTTCTCTACACGTACTATATACATAGTATACAGATAAGGTATTAGATACCACCCAAAATTTCGTTACCGAGATCTCAACGTAGGTATGTGTTTTAGGATCCCCTCTATAAAATAAAACATGTTTACTATCTCTACACAAACTGTGCATATAGTAATAGAGAAGGTACAGTATTTCACCCAAAAATTCCATACCGAGATTTCACATTTTAGGGTCCCCTGAAAAACAACTTAGAAAAAGGTACGTGTGTGGGTGTCCGTGTGCCTGTGAACAGGATAGCTCAAAAACGATAAGTCGGTTAAATATCAAACTTTGCATTTAAATGTAATATCCTCCAGGGATGCGACCCGAACATTTTGAGGAAAATTCCCCAACCAAACTACTTTTTATATGGAAAAAAATTCGAAAATGTTGATTTTCGCAAAAATGGCTACAACGATTTTGATTAAAATACCGTATATTAAAAATATATTTACATGACAAATAAAATGTATATCTTGGGTTTTCTGGAATTAGTCTCTAAATACCTTTTTATGCTGGACGAATTTTGCTGAATTTCTCATAAGTGGTAAACCGTAGGAGATTGGCAAAAACTTACTAAAGAAAAAATGTAGATCTGCTTAAAACACACAGTTTATATCATATACACTTTTTCGTGGTGTTGACCATTTTTGAGATATTCCTTATTATTGGTTTTAGTTTTAAAATGATCTGCTCTCTTACGGGACTTTGTCAACTCCAGGCAATATATAGAAACGATTTCAATCACAGGCAACCAGCGTTTAAAAGATTTAACTATCGCTTTAGCCTAATGTCCGCCCTTATTTCCTTTCTATTTACAAAAAAAAGCAATAGACAATTTCTGATAATGTTTATCTCGGTTAGCATGAAGTGGATAGAATAAGCGTTTTTATAATAATTTAACAGCGATGTAGACAAAGTCATGTGAATGCAACACATCAGATTATTAGAAAAAAGTTCGCGTGTGTCTGTGGCCTGTGAACACGATAACTCAAAAACGAAAAGTCTCAAAAGTATATAATCTTAGTATCTTCCAAGGATTCGACACGAAGGTATTGAGAAAAATCCCCCACCCCAAACTATATTTTACCTGGAAAAACTTCGAAAACTTTGATTTCTTCAAAAATGACTCGAAAATTATTAAAAAGCACATATTAAACATACTTACATGCAAATAAAATGTATACCTTGAGTTCTTTGGGAATAGCTTCTGAAGGCCTCTTTACTCTGGATGAATTTTATTTTGAATTTTGCGTAATTAGTAAACCGTAAGAGCAGACAAAAACAAAATATAGATCTCGTTAAAACACATAATTTATGCCATACACGTTTTTTCTTAGTAGAGCTGACCATTTCTGAGATATTCCTTGTTATTTGGTTTCAGCTTTAAATTTCTTATACTTTTCTCATACGGGAATTTGTCAACTTCTGGTGATGCAAACAATGGAATTTCAATCACATATCAGCCAGCTTGTAAAATATTTGACTCGCTTTAGCCTTATTTCATTTCTACTTACAAAGAAGCATGTTTTTACACCATGTCTGCTAATTGTATCTTGATTACAGCAAGTAGATAGAAAAATAACTTTTTTTTTAACATTTGTTACAGAGTTGTAGAGAAAGTCATGTGATTGGGATACCGGAGCTTTTTTTTTTTTTTATATATATTCACCAAACTCTAGAAGTTAAGCATGCTGTAACTGAATGTAAATAGTTGTTCTATAACTAAAACCCTAGTATAACTGAAGGTGAAACAGGGTTTATAATGTTTAGAGATTCAATAATAATAATAATAATAATAATAATAATAATAATAATAATAATAATAATAATAATAATAATAATAATAATGCACCATAAAATGCCATTCACAGGTAAGGCTGCTCAAAGTTAAAGTGGAGAATATAAACTCACATATATTTGCAAAGAAGGCTTGAACGTACAAAAGCTGCCATGCTTAACAGTATTGTCAATTTGTAGATCAAAATTCCCCTAAAAGATAATCTTAAGTTTATCCCACTACTCCAAAGTGCGTAGAACACGACGCATTGAGAGTTGGTCTAGACATTTCCCTATTCTCCTTTCATCATTCTATTTTGCAAAAAGAAAAAAGGTCGGTTTTTATCAATTTTTGCCCTTTAGTTTCTCATTAAATTTGGACACGAAACTTAAAATGGGCAAGAGGGAGAATGGAGGAGGTTGTAGTTGCAACAAACTGCAACTCATTGTGTTAAGGCTAGAGATTTCTCAACTCCAGTAACGACATGCTTTTATGTGCAAAACTTCCAGAACTAGTGAGGCAGCTCTAGCGATGTTGTTTTAGTTTTGCAAACTGCTTCTGAAAGTTTTCATCGTACTCACTCCCTCTCATTATAAAAATATGAGATAAAAAGTCAGGTGAGGCGAGTGGAAAACAATTTGGAGGGTGTTCAAGTTTTTCTTTCAATATAACGTCCTTATAATTAAGTTTCTACTTCGCTATATGAGCAGAATTATAAAATCAAGTAGCAAGAGTAGCAGCTAAAAATGACGTAAAGCAAACTTTTCCTAATAATATGCAACAAAACAACGGAAAGAAACTATACTCTTAGATTGCTTCTATAAAACTTTAATGGAAGTCTACATTTTCAAATACTAACACTCCAGAAGTGGCTTATATTATTGCATTACTTGAGCTTATGAATACTTTCAGCCCAACATTAAGTTTAATAACCAATGTACTAACTTACTAATGTACTATTTTTACTTTCTCTATATGTACTATGTACATAGTGTATAGGGAAGGCATTACATTCCACCCAAAAATTCGATACAGAGATTTCACCGGAAGTACACGTTTTAGGATCCCCTGTATGTGTGTGTGTGTGTGTGTGTGAACACGTTAACTCAAAAGCGAAAGATTGCTAAAATAGCAAACTTAGTATATAAGTTTAGTATCTTCCAAAGATGTGACACGAAGATTTTCCCTTTATATGGAAAAAAAATTGGATAATTTTGATTTTCTAAAAAATGGCCGCAATGATTTTTATTAAAATATCGTATATTAGAGATATTTGCATGACATAATATATATATATATATATATATATATATATATATATATATATATATATATTGAATTGTTTGGTAATTGCCTCTGAAGCCCTCTATTCTCGATGAATTTTGCGGAATATTTCATAACTGGTAAACCGTAAGAGATAGACAGAAACTTACTGCACAAAAAATGTAGATCTCGTTAAAACCCACGATTTGTGTTTTTCCCCCTTGGAGTTGACCAGTTTTGAGATATTTTTTGTTATTGGTTTCAGTTTTAAAATACCTAACTTTTACTCATACGGGAATATGGCAACGTCTGGCAATGCAATGAAAGGATTTCAACCATGTGGCAACCAGATTTTAAAGGATTTGACTATCGCTTTAGCCTAGTGTATTCCCTTATTTCCCTTCTACTTACAAGAAAGCAAGTAGTGAGACCGTTTCTGGTAATGTTTATTTCGATTAGTATAAGTAGATTCAAGAATAAGCTTTTTAAGAATTTGTTTCAGAGACTTAAAGAATATCAAGTGAATGGACACGTCAGACTTTTAGTTGGTTTCCGTCAAATAAATATGCACAACCGAATATGTATATAAGCATTTATAAGGTTTATCACAGTGCGTGAGGCTTCACCCATGAAACATATAACAACAGTTGCATTTATACTGAACTTCCACCATTATTCTCAGGCACGTGTACTGTGCGCATATGTACCAACACGCTGCCCCACCACACGCACACGTGATGAATTATGAACCTCTTTTAGAAATACGTGAGAGTAATGGTAAATAACAAACAAACGAAAGGCTGAAAAGCCAGCAACAAAGGCTATTAATTATATATATTATATTATGAAGTTTTTAAAATCTGCAATGCTCAATGCACAGCTCTAAAATTTAAGCTGCAACTTGGAATGTAATGAATCACACAAGCAAACCTTTCTTTTTACTTTCTCTATTGCGTAAGTACAATGAGCATAATAGAAAAGTATTGTATTCCACCCAAAATTGGATGTTTACCATTCACATGACTTTCTCTATATCCCTGCAACAAATTATTCTTAAAGAGTTTATACTTCTATTTACTTTATGCTAATCAGAAAAAATTAGCAGAAATAGTTTTATTGCTTGCTTCCTTGTAAGTAGAAGTGAAATAAGGGAGTACCATAGGTTAAAGTGAAAGCCAAAAGCTGGTTGCTATGTGACTGATGTTCCTTTGTTTGTATGGACAGGAGTTGACAAATTCCTGTATGAGAATGTATTACATTTTTCAAAGCTGAAACCAAGAAAAAGGAATATCTAAAAAAAAATCAACTCCACGAAAAAAATGTATATAACATAAATTGTGTGTTTTAACGTGCTCTACATTTTTTCTGGGTTAAGTTTTTGTCCATCTCTTACGGTTTAGTAGTTATGAAAAATTCATCCAGAATAAAATAGTCTTCAGAGGCTATTCCCAGAAGATTCAAGATATACATTTCGTTTGTCAGATAAATATCTTTAATATACGAAATTTTAATCAAAATCGTTAGAGCCATTTTTGAGAAAATAAAAATTTTCGAAAAAAGTTCCACGCAAAGGGTAGTTGGGGGTGGGGGAATTTTACTCAAAATCTTCATGTCGCATCCCTGGAAGATAGTAAACTTAAATACCAAGTTTGGTATTTTACCGACTTTTCGTTTTTGAGTTATCGTGTTCACAGACACACGGACACACACACACACACACACACACACACACACACACACACACACGGACCTTTTTGTGAAAATGCTTTTTTTGGTTACAGGGGACCCTAAAACATATATATCCGGTGAAATCTCGGTATCGAATTTTTTGGTGGAGTGCAATACATTCTCTATTCACTATGTACATAGTGAGTATAGAGAAAGTAAAAAGGTATGTGGGTGTATTTGTCTGTGAGTATATCTGTCTCTGTGTGTGCCTGTCTGTGGACAGTGTTACTCAAAAAATGAAAAATCGGTTAAATATCAAACTTAGTGTTTCATTTCAGAATATTCATAGGAAATAACAAGAGACTTTTTGGAAAATCCTCCCTCGCATTAACTACCCTTTACGTGGAATATTTTTCGAACACTGATTTTCTCAAAAATGGCTGTAATTATTTTGATTAAAATGCCTTTCGTTTAAGATATTTTTATTGAAAAGAGTATGCATATCTTGGGTTTTCTGTGAATAGCCTTTGGATGATTTTTGTTCAGCTGGTAAACCCTAATAGAGATAAAAGCTTACTACACAGAAAATGTAAATATCGTTGAAAACACACAATTTATGCCATATACATTTTATAGAGTTAACTGTTTACAAGATATTCCTTGTAATTGTTTAAATGTTAAACTACTTAAACCTTTCTCTAACGGGAAGTTATCTTTCCTTTCATATCCCGTTTGTTTTACTCCTGGCCTTGGAAAGTGAATTTCAACGACAGTTTGTCTATCGATTTAGCCTAGTTAAATCCTTATTGTTTTGCAAGAAAAGTTTATTTGCAGAACCATTAGAGAAACGTTTGCGAATGTAACACATGAGACTTTTTCAAGTTTATAGTCATACAGTTTTAATTTTACTAAATTGCTCATTGTAGTGTATACATTTCTGACCACAAAATATTTTTTTTCCAAGAACGCTTTGAGACTTTTAAAATGATGGGTAGTATACATAGCATTAAAGTCAGGACGAAAACAAATTATGTGGAACTACTGCCAGCTAAATGCTACCGATTTAAGTAGTGATGTAAATAACACACCAACCCTCCCCCATTCCTCGTACAGTCGGGTACGCCTTTGCAGATCGTGACCTGCCGTCAGTAACCCTTGGCCCCTGTTGTTTGCGTTCGTTGTATTGATAGAAATTGATAAATGGGGTTAAGTGAAACGCTTGAAGCCAAATAATTAACAATTCTTATTTATGCTTACTAGCTTGTTCATAAGCGTATCAAATATCAATATCATATTTTACTTTATAAAATTACGTGGTACAGAAAATATTTATTCCAGTAATTTTAAACTTATTAGTCATATTAAACTTAATACAAAAACCTAAAAGTAATTTTGATTTATCACTAATACCTATATATCAGTGGTACAAATTATGCCTGAAAACTAGAATTCAAGGAACATTCTTAATATTACATTAAAGTGTTATACATACCTTTAATTAGGCACATACCTGAGAAAATGGAGTAAATGAAACGAACAAACGCAACAAGAAGTTTTAAGTAGATATGATAAAAAAGGATAAATCCTCGGAATCTTTCTATATTTTTCGTAGTTAAGAACTGATAGAGTTCTAATAATGTTTCGAGTCTTTTGCTGTTGGATCTATTTATTCTTCCTCTATCCATCGATGCTTTTGTTTATAAAAGTTCACTAGTTTTCATTATTACATTTTGCGTGATATACATTTGTTTATACTTAGTACGTTGTATACATTTTCATTACTATTCGAATAAATGCAACTGCAACTCTGGATCCTTTTTGGGTATCACGAGTATTTCCGATCGCATAATTAGTAGGTATATGTATTTGTGTAATAGTTTATTTCGTTTCGTAATCGACCTACCCTTCCCGTAATTGTAGGACTGACAACCCCCTAGACTTACAAGCCAATGCTTAGGGGTCAGAAGCCTGTCGGGGAGCCTACGGCACGAAACCACAGAGTGGAGAACCTGTTACGAGGAGTTGGCCCGTAGTCATTCATGAACACGAGGAAGTGGATGATATGAAGTGTAAGAGTAACTGATGATTGGAAAGGTGATGAGGGAGCAATTAGTGAAATGAGTGGCGGGCAACCAGAGGACACGGAGAAAACCCGTCCAGACGCCGCTTCGTCCACCACGAATCCCACATGTGTATGCTTGGGATCGGACCCGGTCCACCTAGTTGGGAGGCGAGCGGTCTAACCACTCACCCACGATGCCGCCTGTAATAGTATATATTTTACTAATGTTTTAATTTTTACTTTCTCTATAATATACCCAGCAGGCTGGAGTATTGCAATCCACCCATAAATTCTATATTGAAACTATTCCAGAAATATACTTTGAATCTGCTCGATGATAAAAAGGCAGTTTAGAAACATATTTCGATCTCTATGTAGGTTAAATGCCAAATCTGTATTTAATTTCAGTGTTTTCCAGAGATGCAACAGGAAGGTTTCAAGAAAATGCATCCGTCTCAAAGTTTTACAAAGACACATTTTGCGATACTTTTGGCTGTCTCAAAAAAGTCTCTTAAAGATATTGAGTAAAATACCATACACTTAAGTCATTTACATGACAATTTATTGGGAAGGAATTTTTGTATAATTTTTGAACATGTGATATAGAAAAATAGACAATATACAAGGTGGGGTATAAGTCTTGGCGACTATTTTATTTTGTGCCGAACTGATATCGGAGCACAAAATATGCATCGTGGGGAAGAGAGGCAGTCTTAATGTGTGTCAGCAACGTCAGATGGAGCTGGAAGGTGCACGGTGAGCAATGAGAAATCAGCAGTCCAGTGACCACCGAGAAAGATGGATGTAACATATTTGATAGCGTTCGTACAACAGATCAGCCATCCTCCACGAAAGAACTGCCAGAGAATGAATAGGAAATTTGGCGGAAGCTGTTGGGAACAATGCCCTGCCATACCAGACAGTCGCGAGGGGGTAGGTAAAGCAGAGTGTGACAGATGGCTACTGCATCGCTACGGATGGGAAGAATTTGAGCACCCACCATTCTGATCTGTCTCCATGTGACATCGAGACCTAGGCAACATAAAGAAACCATTACGTGGTAGGTGGTTTGCAACATGTGAGAATATTGGAAATGTTATGCATGACCAGATTTCCACATGGGAGGAAAATAATGATGCAGATGGTATTCAGTTCCTCCCACATCATTGGTAGCGTGTTTTGAATGTTGCAGGGTACTAATTTGAGGGCCTTTAGAACGAGTATGTAATCTGTGCTGTGTTGTAATGAGCTTGAAACATGTAACCATTAATGTCATGTTAGTGAATTAGGTTTTATATTTATTGTAATTGAATTTAGATTTCAAGTAAACACTTAAATATAATTGTGACTAATTTGAGGATGATTTTAAAAGCTATTGCTTTATCAAATTCAGAGAATTAGGTTTAATAATAAGACTTTTATCGATAGTATTTGCTAACTTAGTTTTTTCATTTAACTCTCGTTTTATTTAAAACATTGGTTATATGTACAGGGATTGCCTTAATAAATGCTACGTGAGGCACACTTTTGAAGTGTTCACCGTCCATACTGTTCATACCTCTCCTATCATGTTGTGTATTTCATATTGTTCACATGCACTGGTGTTCCTAAAAAGGAAGATTTGCCCTTACTTGTGCCCCAACCCTCGTAGATTTGTTTAAAACACACAAATCAATTTGAATAGCTTTTTGTGTCAGCCATTTCCAAGATATCCGCTAATATTTGTTTGAATGGTTTACCGCTTTATTGTTATTGTTATTTTTAAAGTGCAGTCGCTATTCAGTGATTTCTCGCGATATCACGGAAGGAGTATATCACTTGAAGGCCTGTATATAGCGAATAATGTGATATTCGCCAACTCTTTGTTCCCATAATGAAGTGTGTAATGAAACTGTTTCTAACGATGTTTATCTCAGCTTTAAATAGATGACAGAATATTTTTTTTTGCAAAAATAGTTTGTACTCAGCGTATACAAATAAACAACAATGGGTAAAGAAAACAATAAAAGTTTCTTTTCCGGCTTTTAAAACATCACATGACGTGTATGTTAGACACGAGAGGAAGAGAGGGCGAAGCGGGAAAGAAAGTAAATGATAGAAAAGAAGAGTGTGGGAGAGAGAAACGAAAAGTATAGGGAGAGCAAAAGAATAACGTTATTATTTTGCCATCTTGAAATCTGGCAACCCTGAACGTGACAGAGGAAGAGAAAGGTCTCGTGACCTCAACTACGTAAAGTGAATAAATAAATAAATAACAAATGCATAAGAGGCTCCATGTGTTAGTTATTTCTTTTCTATGTTCTACAACTGCTTCTCTTGTCCTTAGAACATATGGAATTTCACTGGCGCGCTATAAATCCTGTTGCACCAAGGAAGAGGCATTTTACATGGTAGCTTCACGAATGGGAGAGAGTGAAGGTGTGCCAACCTAATAAATAACAACATTGTGTTCTCTGCCAACACCTACGCCATCGCTTGCCGTTCTTCTATCAGAACGCAGTTTAAGAAAAAAATGGCAGGGCGTTCACGATCCATTTGCATGAAGCGACCTTTGGTTATGTCAACAATAACGACGCCGGAAATTGATGGCTTGTCGCTCTCTCTCGCCAAGCGACCTAAATCCATCACATCATGATATCATCCATGGCGACAAAGATAAAGTGCGCAACAAAGGAAATCTGCATTTGTTTTCGTTGCTTTTTTCTGCGCGAGGCCAAAAACTACAATCGCATCCGATTTATCTACGCGTGCGTCACTTCCGCCGACTTATTAATTGTATCAAATTTTCAGTTGTTAAGGATATACTAAAAAATTCGATATTAACTTATCTTTGTTCCAAATAGCGTAAACAGGAAGCTATCTTGTAAAAATCTGACGTGTTCCATTCAAAGAACTTTCTCTATCTGTTCTATAAACTTCTTAAAAAGGTTATTCGTGTATTTACTTCATTCTAATAGAGATAAACATTAGCATAATGGTCTTAGATCCTATGCTAAAGCGACAATCATTTTTTTTAAAAGTTATCGCTATGCGCTTGTCACTAATTAGCTTCTTTGCAAGATGAGGAGTAAAACAAAAGAAACAAGTTCGACTTTCTGAGAAAAGTATAAATACTGAAGCAAAGAACAATATCCGGAAATGCTCTATTTTGCGAAAATATATATGTATATATATAATTTTTTTGATTTTTTACTTTCTCTAGCCCCATATGTACAATGTAAGGTATTGTAATGCACCCAAAAATTCGATATCGAGATTTCACCGGAAATATATGTTTTCGGGTCCCCTGAGTCCGAAAAAAGCATTTTAAAAAAAAGGTCCGTGTGTGTGTCTGCCTGACTGTGTGTGTATCTGTGTAGTCCCAAAACGAAACGACCATTAAATACCAAACTTGGTATTTATGTTTAGTTTCTTCCAAGGATGCGACACGAAGATTTTCAAAAAAATCCCCCCACCACAAACTACCCTTTATATGGAAACATTTAGAAAATTTTGATTTTCTTAAAATGGCTCTAATTTTGATTAAAATCCCGTATATTAAAGCTATTTATGTCCGAAATAAAATGTATATCTCGAATTTTTTGGGAATAACCTCTGACTACCTCTTTATTCTGGATGAATTTTGCCGAATTTTGCTTAACTGTTGAACCGTTAGAGATAGAAAAACACTCACTACACAAAAAATGTATACATCACGACAAAACACACAATTTATGTCCTTTACGTTTTTGTTGTAGAGGTAACCGTTTCCGAGATATTCCTAGTTATTGGTTTCAATTGTGAAATACTTTTGAACTTTTCTCAGACAGGAAGTGTCCGATTTGCTTTTGTTCTACTCCTGGCCAAGCAAAGAAGTGATTTGCAATGACAATCGCATAACGATAGCTTTTAAAACATTTGAGAATTACTTTAGCATAGCGCATTCCCTTATTCCCTTATACTTATAAGGAATTAAGTAATAAGAACATTCTGTTAATATTTATCTGAATTAGCATTGTGTACAAAGAAGAATACTCTTTTGTAGGAGGTTTGTAGAGCAGCTAGAGAAAGTCATGTGAGTGTAACACATCAGATTTGTATAGTTTTTAACAACCTTTTTACTACTTATGCCACCGCAGGCAATGACACTGGTGATACATGAAATGGAGATGGAGCACCGGTGGGATAAGATGGCGGGGGAAACCGGAGAACCCGGAACCTGCACCGCTTTGTTCCACCACAAATATGACATGAGGTCGCTTGGGACCAATCCCGGGTTGTCTAAGCGAGAGGCGAGTGATCTAACCACACGAACATGGCGCGGTCGAATTTTTGGGTGGAGTGCAATACGTTCTCAAAGCAGATGATTGCAACCACGAATCCTTACAATTACTTTAAATTTCCAAATACAAGCGTGTTTAAATTCTAACCCAGTTTCATGATCTCGAAACTTTGCTTGTTTGTTAAAATATTAAAATAACGGATTAAACCGTATATTAGACATTGCAACGTCATTAAGTGACGCCAGCTATTAAGTGTGTTGGATCAAATGTACGTGATGGAGTTCACGCAAATGAGATGTAAAGGGGGCGACGTAGGCGTATCTTAGGCACATTTGCCACTGAACAAGTTGAATACATTAAAACATGGCCTACTTAGTACACTAGAGACAGATAGTTCCAAACTTGAGTCCAATTCATATCAGATATTTGTATAACTATGACCAGACTCTTCATTATTTATGGATCCTTCACTACTTTTTGCTCATTCCAGTTATTTCCGACGATTTTTTTTGGGAGCCTTAGCATAACGTCCTTTCACCTAGTTAGTCATATCGGACGTTGAATGAAATTGGTGAAATGTTGCTCAAATTATTTCGGTAAGGGCGGCCAAAACCCGTGCCACTTTCGCTCGTTACTCGTAAGCCACGCCAATTCCCGAGAGTGTGACTACGAGAATCTCGTGTACGAGAACTAGTGCTCACGAGCGAGGGTACTCAAGTATTCTCGTAACTACAGGCAAAGTAGGTTGACGTATGATCCGTAGTATAAAATGGTTACATAACAACGGGCCCGAATATTTAGGTTTTAACCTATTTTTTCCCTTATAAGTTAAAAAGTTTCAAAGTACTTTTCAAGCCGTTTGGGTACTAATTTGTGAATCTTAGTTAAAATAATAATATATAAATGGGACATTGAGATTTAAAACTCGCTAAGCTTAAGTCGTTTTTATTAACCTCAGTGGAAAATGTGTGATTTTTTTCTTCAATTCATTTTAATTGTCCACAATTTTTGGTTAACAAATTTTTTAATTTTGTTTTAAGTGTGCACGCGAAGATAGCCAGGGAAATAATTTATCACGATTTTTATTTTAGTTTAGGAATTGTGTGTATGAAATATAGGCCATTGACATCTTGTGTTGTGAAGTTGAAGGATAATTTTCTACCTAGAAGAACGTATTAAAAAACAACATAAAATTTGGAAATGTGAGTAGTTGTGTACAGCAACAGTGATGAAATGTGAAGTTTGTTTTATGTTTTATCTAGCACGTATTATCCGCTATCCCTTATTTAGGTGTTGAATTAGCTCAATGAGTATGAGGTAGATTTCTCTAGATTAGTGCAACTCTAAATCGATTTTTTTACGCTTCATTTAGAGGACTGTGCATGGTAGCGTGGAGATGGTATTGTTTTCGATACCGAGGTTTCACCATAAATAATAATTTGAGGATCCCTGAATAAATATAAAATATAAAAAGTTCACTGCATGTATGTCTATGGAGAGAATTACTAAAAAACTTATTTAACGAAAAGTCGGTTAAATACCAAATTTGGTATTTAAGTTTAGTATCTTCCAAACACAACTATCAGCTTTACAGAAAATTCCTCTCACTCAAAACTACCCTTTACATTGAACATTCCTCGAGAACTAAGATTTAAAAAAAAAATTGATTAAAATGCCGAACCTATATTAAAATTTTTACATAGTAAATAAAATGTATGTCCTGTATTTATTGGGTGCAGTTCATAAAAGTCGTCTTCATTTTGAATGATTTTTGCATAACTGCTAAACCGTAAGAGATAGAAAAAAATCTGATGTGTTCCATTCACAGGACTTTCTCTAAATCTCAGCAACAAATAGTCTTATTACTTGCTTCCTTGTAAATAGAAATGAAATGAGGGAGTTCCATAGGTTAAAATGATAGCGAAAAGCTGGCTGCTATGTAACTGAAGTTCCTTTGTTTGTATCGACAGGAGTTAAGATATTTCTGTATTAGAAAAGTATAAGTTTTTCAAAACCAAAACGAAAAACCAGAAACCTTAAAAATGATCAACTCCACGAAAAAAATGTATATGATATAAATTGTGTATTTTATCGTGAGCTACATTTTCTGTGCAGTAAGTTTGTCCCCGTCTCTTACGGTTTAGCAGTTATGCACAATTCTGTAAAATTCATCCAGAATAAAGTAGTCTTCAGGGGCTATTCCCAGAAAATTCAAGATATAAATATTATTTGTCAGGTAAGTGTCTTTAATATACGATATTTTAATCAAAATCGTTAGAGCCATTTTTAAGAAAATCACAATTTTCAAAATTTTCCCATGTAAAGGGTAGTTTGGGGGGGGGGAGTTCTTGAAAATCTTCGTGTTGCATCCTTGGAAGATACCAAATTTAAATACCAAGTTTGGGCTTTAACGGCTTTTTCGCTTTTGAGCTATGATACCCACAGACACACACTCATACACACAGACGCACACACGGACATTTTTCTATTTTTTTTATATTCAGGTAGTCTCAAAACATGTATTTCCGATGAAATCTCGGTATCGAATTTTTGGGTGTAATGCAATACCTTCTCTATACACTATGTACTTAGTTCGTATAAAGAAGTAAAAAACTTATACTAAAACGTAAATATCGTTAAAGAACGCAACTTATGTCATATACATTTTTTTATAGAGCTATTTCAGAGATATTTCCTGTGATTGGTTTCAATTATAAAATACCATTCTCAGACAGGAAGCCCTCGCGCGTTTCAATCTTTTTGTTTTATTCCTGGTTACGGAAAAAGAAGCGAATTTGTATGACATTCGCTTTGCTATAGGTTTTAAAAGATTTGATTGTCGCTATAGCCTAGTATATTCCCTTTTCCCCTTCTACTTATAAGGAACTAAGTAGTAAAAACACTCCTGGTAATATTTATCTGTATTAGCAAGCAGAAAATAGATAAAAGAATGATCTTTTGTAAGAATAGTTTGCAGAAAGATAAAGAAAGTAATGTGAATGGAACGCATACAATTTTTTCTCGTGTTTCCCTGGCGTTCTGATTTTAGCATCTTCTTTCAGGTCTTTTCAAAAATGTTACCTCCTTTCGAGTATTTCACGTCGCTCGAAGTATTCAACTCCTCCGTCACGACTTCCCAGATATATTCCCTTCTTATCCTGTATCTTTATCGTGTTATGCACTTTATGTTCTTTATCTCTACCAATTAACGTTTATCTCTTTTGCTCACGTTTTCTCTCTTCTTCATTCGCATATAAAGCTATCAATGATCGCATCAAGTAAACCTCGCAAACACATTGCATCGCGAGTGATGAATTCTATTTCTGTAGTAGAATCTGAAAAAAGAAACAAAATAAAACGAAACAAAAAATGTAGCTGAGCTCACCGACCTACTTCCGGAATAAATTAGGTACTTCTGAAGTAACTTATCTTGGTGCATGTACTGCCGTTATTAAAAATTATATGTATATAATAAAATAAGCTTTTTTCTAATGACTAGTTTGTAACGGGTGTCTCAAATGTTTCTCCGCAGTGAGGTGAATGTGCTAGCACGTTCTCTCACGACCTTTCGGTTGGCACCGGATTCCGCTAATTATTGCTGAGAATATTAATGAGCTTAACTGAATTTGAGAATAATTATTTACCACTAAAGAAGATGTTATAAATGCTGTCCTTATTCCTATAGGCAGATTTCGACTCTTTTGCTCTTGTTTCAGACTCTGTGTAGAATTTCCCGCGTAATGTTGTATACACAATTTGTGATTTCTTTCTTTATTCATTTTAGTTTATTTTCGGAGTACTTCACATTTATAGGGACGCAATTTCCTTTCCTTTCCTATGTGCTATCTGCACAGAAGCAGTTGCTTTCCTGTACTGATTTCCGCTTTCATTTAGTGGGGCTTCTTAACATTACATATGAAATTTTGCTCAGTTTAGGTCTGCCATTTTTCCGAACATCATGTACACGCCCGATTTCACAGAATTTAGTGATTAAATCTGTCACTATCGCGATGAGGACACACAGAATGTGCAAAAAGTTCAATAGATTTACGTTTTACATTTTCTGAAATTTTATCGCCATCAAAGAATACGTTAACTGAAAACTCTTCAATGCTTAACATTTTGACTTCATTTCACAAGCATAACCAAGCATTATTGACTTCAAGCATCCAGTTCTTACAGTATTATTCGAATAGGATAAAGGAAGACGAACCTGCTCAAAGTAATGCTCCCCCTCCATAGTTCCGTTGCCAACTTAAGCACAGTTACAACCGTTCTAATCCACTGTGCTGTCTTTTGAGACACCTGATATATAAGAATAAAGGAATAGTGGATAGAAAACGTTATGTGAGTGGAACACATATGATATTTATATAGGTTAGCTACTACGAACATGAACATGAGACATCACAAAGCGATAGCTGCTTGTAACAAGCATTAAAGTCACGACATTCCACTATCACACGGGTAAATCCGCGAGAAAAGCGGATAGGTACCGTGGTGATTTGCCCCCGCCCGAGTACACTCGGGCGACTAGTTCCTGCTCCTGGCTCCTGGCTCCTCCCTTTAGGACATTAAATACCATGCAAACTATGAGAGCATGCCATATTCTATAACTCACTTCACTTCGCAACTCCATGGTTGAACACGTTACATTATCCTCGTAGCTACTGTCGACAGTAATGCATTGTGTCAGATAGTGTAAAGACAGTTTAACGTGTTTGTTACGTAAGCTTAGCGATAAACATTTGTAACGCTGTTCATCAGTTGGTTTTAAGGTAGCGAATACTCCAAAAATATCTAATTTGTAAATTGATTCTATCATGAAATTCGATCCGAGATTTCACCAGAAATACACATTTTGAACACCTCTGAATAAAAAAGAATTTTTGACAAATGGTCCAGTATGTGTGCATGTATGTTTGCAACATAATTCTAAATCGAAAAGTAGGTTAAATACCAAACTATGTAGAAACCTTGATATAAAATGTCCCGAAATCATTTATTTTCTCTTTAATGTATACGAAAGTAAAGGATATTTTATTTTTATATGTTGGTAAAGTCTATGACCACACTACATTTTAATTTTCATGCTAATAATGATAATTATTTTTGTTTGGCAACTAGATTTTTTTTATTGTTTCATTTAAATAGCCCCCTTTAACATCTAAGGCCACATCGGGTAAGGTCATATCGGGGGGTTTCCACTTGAAACAACTCGTTGTCTGTAGGTTCTTTTACGTTGGTTTAAATCATTTTTGTTTTACCCAAACACGCACACATTCACACTCACATGCAAACTTCCAGACTCTATGGGGGATAGGGAATAATTCCGGCTAGAGAAAAGTTCCCCGCCCCAGCCGGGAATTGAACCCAGGACCCCCGGGTGAGAAATCAGCTCGCTGACCACGGAGGCAGTCACAACTAGAGTTTGTTGTGTATGCATGTTCGTTTATCGCATTTCATTCCGGCAACGGAACACGTTCAAACATAAAGTTTTGTGTTTTTTTAAACAAATCTCCCTCCGAGACGTTGAGAATGGTGTAAGAAGCTTATGGTGAAGCAGCGATGAAGAAAACTCAGATGTATGAATGCTGTACACATTTCAGTGACGATTTTCGACCGCTGAAGAAATTACTGTGCATGTGACTAATCTGGATTAACCTGAAGCAGTTAGACGTATGTACAAGGCACAGAGAAAGTAGAGAAGCTATTGTACTCCACCAAAAATTCGATACCGAAATTTCACCTAAAATACATTTTTTGGGGTCATCTAAATCCATAAAAAATAATTTTAATAAAAGGTCCGTACGTGTCTGTGGGCAGCATAACTCAAAAACAAAAACTCCGTTGTATACAAAACTTGGCATTTAAGTTTAACACCTTCCAAAGATGCGACACGAAGATTTTAAAGAAAATCCCCTCACGGCAAAATACAGTTACATGGAAAATTTTGATTTTCTCAAAAATGGCTAACCATTTTGATTAAAATACCATATCATAAATATATTTACAAGAAAAATAAAATGTATATCTTGGATTTTCTGGGAATATCCTCTGAAATCCTCTTCATTCTGAGTGATTTTTGCATAATGGTAAACCGTTAGAGATAGGAGACAAAACTTACAACACAAATATGTACATCACATCAAAACATAGAATCTATATCCTATCATCTTTGTTGTGGAGCTAACCATTTCCGAGATATACTATTTATTGGTTTCAATTTTAAAATACTTATACCTACTTTCCTCAAGTGGGCAGTCATTATTTGTTTACTCTTTTACTCATTAGCAAGATCTACCACATAGCGGCCAGCTTTTAAACGATTCGATTATGTCTTAGCCAAATGTAGCCCTTTGTTTATTAGCATTTACAAGCAAATAACAATAAAATCATTTATACAAACGTTTATCTAGATTAACGCGAATAATTAGACGAAGACACTTTTAAGAGTAATTTGTTGCAGAACAGTAGGGAAATTCATCAGAATTTTTTTTCTCGTAATAGTCGAAGCTTTATTCACAGACCAATCGTAAGGTATAAATATATACCTTTAATATCATATTTTTCATTTGTATGCATTCAATAATGCGTTTATTATGACACTTGGGGGAAACAGCGTATTTGTATTCTTTTTACTTTCTCTATCGCGTATAATATGTAGGGCAGGTATTGTGTTCCACCCAAAACTTCGATGCCGGAAAGATATTTTAGTCTCATGAACACAAAAGGGCATTTTTGGAAAAGATCCGTGTGTGTCTGAGAACAGCAGGATTAACGAACATTCCGCTAAATACCAAAATGGTATTTAAATTCAACATCTTATAAAAATGAAACGATTTTCAAGAAAATCTCACCCTTTATATGGAGCCTTTTTTTTCCCTCAAAACTGACTATTTTGATTAAAATAGTAAAGGCATTTTATTGGAAAATTAAAATTGAATATTGAATTTCCCAGGAAGCCCTCTTTATTCTGAATGAATTTTGTAGCAGACAAACTTTTACGACACAAAACATTATATATTTCCTTCGGAAGGGAAGATAAGTCGTTGCTTCCGTGTAGTTTTATTTAGACATAAGGGGAACCCAAAACCTTAAAAACAGTCCCTAGGGTAAATTTGCCATATTTCATGTCCCAAGGTGTGATTTCGTCCTATGGGTGGTCAGTTGATCCCTCGTCACAATGTGCGCAACTGGTGAACTAGAAATTCCCTGATCAAGAAACAAAAAGTGGCCCAATATACGCCCCAATGATGGAACTTTAATACCATTTCCGAGATATTCCTATTATTTTTGGAATTTCAAGTACTAAACACTTTTCTCAAATTGGAAGTCGTTATTCCTCTCTCTCTCTCTCTCGCTGTCAAAGAGAATAAAGTTTCAAAGATTTTCATATAGCACCCAGCTCTTAAAGAATTTGACTGCCAACTGAATTCCTATTTCTATTACATCTACGAGGAAATGTGTAATAACTTACTTTTAGAAATGCTTATATTTAGGTTAATATGAAGTAAATAGAGGTATATACTTTTTTAAGAATAATTTGAGGAATGGGCAGAGAAAGTAATGTGAATGCATCACTAGATTTCTCTCCTACAAAATATGTTGAAATTCATAAATTTTGTTTATGTTAATGCTACGAATAAATATTACAAATAATTTAAATAACAACCGCTATGATTAAAACAGTGAAGGAAATTTGGTCTTATAAACCAAGTGACTACCATCAAATGTACATTATATATCCAAACCCGCCACCACACGAACCGATTTCTAAAAATCCTTTTTTGTTGTTCAGAAGCCCTCAAAACGTTTTTCGGTGTACTTTTGTAAATTACTTTTTGTGTAAAATTGAACATATCCTCTATGTATAATGCATGTGGTGTAGATAAAGAAAAAAATAAAACATTTTTTAAAATTTCCATCAGAAATCGATAGATGAGGATTTTGTTTATTGAAAATAGCTGGTTATATGACCAAATAAGAGTTTACAAAGGGGAGGCTAGTATTGCTATTTTTTACAAGAAGTGTTAACATTTTGATGAATTACTTACGAATCTCCCTGAATGATTATTTCTAGCATTTTTGTTCACAAGGGGTCTTGGCTGACAATGGGGCTGTCAAGCGAAGAATTTTACAATGCTTGTATTTCCAAATAAATTCTGGAAGCAACACGGATTTTCACTATGTATACTTGTATTTTGCAAGAACTTTTGGACTGCATAACAAGAAAATTTAACGATTGCTAAAACCTTTTCTCACTTCTAGAATGTAGGCAAGAAGCTCAGCATCCAGGCCAACGCAAGGAAAAACGTTCAACTCTTCGACATTTACCGGCTGACATTTCTCTGCTCTGGTTTTAAAAAAGGTAATATAATGCTCAGATAGCAGGAAGGCTTTGCTCAACGCATACAAAGACCATCAACGCTATGAAGCTGGTTGAGACAAAGGTATATTGACGTTAACCTTTCCAAGCAACACATCTCATCATCGTCTGTAGCTTTAAAGCCTTTGATTTCATACTATGCTAAGGATGTTATAGAACGGTGGCTGTAGCTGCATGCTAATCCAAAATAATTACGCTGTCAAAGGTGTACATGCCCTTTAGAAGGGTCGCAATAGGGGTCGATTGGATGTTTTCAGATCTAATGCAATATGGCCATGTCTTTCAAGATGATCACTTAACCATAATATATGCAACTCAATGTCTTTGCTTGGTACTTCACAAACTATTCCTGGTCATGCTAAGCAGAACATGTCCTCATTTACAAGTCTGACCCATTGGTTTTTCATGGTTTTCCCTGATCGTGAGTAAATGCTGCGAGTTTTTCGTCTACCACAATTTCCTTTTCATAATTATCCTTTCTATTTGTTTCTTTCTCAAATTTGAGGTGAGCTTGTAGGTTTCGTGAAGCATCGCGGTGCTGGACAGATTGCGTGGATGTTGCTCTAGTACTTCTCTAGAGAGCTGCTTGGTTCATCAATCATCATCCTCTCTAAATCTTTGACATGCATCCTTCCGCGTAAATTTCCCTCCTCTTGCCCCTGAATTACTAATATGCTCTGCTGAAGGAGTATATAGCCTTAGGAGTACAAACAATTTATGTAGTGCAAGGTCAGGCTATAAAAGCGATATAAACACGTTGTGAGCGATTAAGCACTACCAAAATAGATGCACGTGCTTTTGTAAGTCTGAGCGGTGGGTTTAAAACGAAAATTGTCAAGAATTTACAAACATGTAAGATGTACTAAATCTTGTCACATAATATCCGCTACAGAAGCCGCTATAGGACCCAATTCCATTTCGCAAAATCCAGATTAAGACGCTTGGGAGAAGTACGTTATTTCCTCTACTTCTTAGGATTTTCAGTTTGTTTAGATTACAACCTGACACTTCCTCCGTTGGTTCTACGTTCCTTCAACCCTAATACATCGCCCTCGAAGCTCCAAGTTTCCACCATCGACTTCTCTCTATCGCTGCATGTTCACAGGAATCTAAGGTGCTCCTTACATATGAAATAGGTAGAAAAAATGTTTTGTAAATGTATTCATTGCAGTTTATATATATATATATAACTATGACACATCAGAATTTTTAGTTATGCTATTCACAGACATACAGACAAACAACGTGACACACATTTTCTAAAAATTCTTTCTTGTATTCTGTAGGCCTTAAAACGTGCATTTTCGGCGACTTCCCGCGACACTTTGAGAGTTGAATATTGTAATTCCTGTTCCTGATTTATACTCTTAAAACAGTATTGTTTTATTAAGTTCAAGTCAATTAAGGGTATATAATAAGAACCTGCTCAAATTTTGATGAACAAAAACGGAATTTCCTGATCTAAATACCTAACGCCTTTCTCGACTTTCAAAGACCACCTGCCAGTTTTTATTGTTATTTCATTTCTTTAATGAGCAGCAAATGCCTTTTTACAGTAGCAACATGTATGTTAAATTAGCATTAAAATTTGTATTTTACATTAACTCACATCCAGGACATTCTTATCTGAAAAATAATTGCTAGGAAACGAAAATAAAATATAGTATTGAAGCTTTAATCATAAAATGGAGCTAGTTTAGACCTTAATGGGTTACTTTGGCCCAACTTTGGAAAATAAATTATTTTTATAAATATACCACATACTCTTTTTATTTTATATTATGACAAATCTGAAAATTTGAATTATTTTTGTGTTCGTAAAATAAAGGAGCTATAAAGATAGAAAAAATATATTAATTTTGTAATAATTATTCTTCTACATCACCAACACCATTATTTTAAAAATCCAATATGTTGCATTTACATGGTTTTCTCTTCCTCTCAGCAACAAATTATTGTTGAAAAGCTTATTCTTCTATCTACTTCGTGATAATCGAAAAAAATACTAGCAGAAATTCTGTTAATTACTTGCAAGTTAAGTATTTTAAAACTGAAACCAATAACAAGGAGTATGGTTAACCCAACGGAAAAATGAATATGACAGAAGTGTGTTAAGGAGATCTACATTTTTTGTGTAGTAAGGTTTTGTTTTTTACGGTTTACCAGTTAGGCAAATTCTGAAAAGTTCGTCCAGAATAAAGAGGTCTTAAGAAGCTTTTTCCAAAAATTTCAAGATATACACTTTATATATCTCGTAAATATCTTATATGTATGCGATATTTTAATGAAAGTCTGAGCAATGTTTGAGAAAATAAACATTTTCGAATTTTTTTTTGCATTTAAAGGGTAGCTGGGAGTGGGGGGATTTTCTTGGAAACCTTCGTGCTGTATACTTGGAAGATACTGAACATAAATACCAAGTTTGGTATTGTACCGACATTTCGTTTTTGATTTATCGTGGTTTCAGACACATGTACCTTTTTCTAAAAATGTTTATACATACAGGGGACCTTAAAACATATATTTCCGGTGAAATCTCGGTATTGAATTTTTGGGTGGAATGCAATAATTTTTCTATACACTGTGTACATAGTAAGAGTAGAGAAATTTGAAATACCAGGTTTCCCGATTTTTGAGCCGCCCTTCTTTACGAGAGTAATAATTTTATATTTAATATTGGATGCATACAAAGTAAAAAGCATAATCTCTCTATAGATATTATGTATAGTATATATTATACATATGGGGACTCAAAAATGGGGCAATCTGGTACTTTAATATGACATAATTCTAAAATAATTAGATTTCCTGAACTTTTGAGCACGTCTATTTTATGTGAGAGCAATAATTTCAATATTCATATTGAATACAGTATAAAAAAATCTGATGTGTTACACTCACATGACTTTCTCTATATCTCTGAAAATTATTATTGTTAATAAGCTTATCTTTTATTTATTTTATGCTAATCGAGAAAAATTAGCAGAAATAATCTTATTTCTTGCTTTATAGTAAGTAGAACCGAAATAAGGGAGTACCATAGGTTAAAGTGAAAGCCAAAAGCTGGTTGCTATGTGACTGATGTTCCTTTGTTTATATTGACAGGAGTTGACAAATTCCTGTATGAGAAAAGTGGAAGTTTTTCAAAGCTGAAACCAATAAAAAAGAATATCTCAAAAACGATCCACGAAAAAAATGTATATAACATAAATTGTGTGTTTTAACGTGCTCTACATTTTTATGGGTTAAGTTTTTGTCCATCTCTTACGGTTTAGTAGTTATGAAAAATTCATCCAGAATAAAGTAGTCTTCAGAGGCTATTCCCAGAAATTTCAGAATATACAATTTATTTGTCAAGTAAATAACTTTAATATACGATATTTTAATCAAAATCTTTAGAGCCATTTTTTAGAAAATCAAAACTTTCGAAAAAAGTTCCATGTAAACGGTAGTTTGGGGTGGGGGGATTTTTCTCAAAATCTTCGTGTCGCATCCCTGGAAGATACTAAACGTAAATACCAAGTTTGGTATTTTACCGACTTTTCGTTTTTCAGTTATTGTGTTCACAGACACAAGGACACACACACACACATACGGACCTTTTTTTGAAAATAATTTTTTTGGATACAGGGGACCCTAAAACATATATTTCCGGTGAAATCTCGGTATCGAATTTTTTGGTGGAGTGCAATACATTCTCTATTCACTATGTACATAGTGAGTATAGAGAAAGTAAAAAATGCATGTATACTGTGAACGTTCAACAAGCCCTTAGAAAGTCCAAGAAATTGCACTCGTAGCCTTGAAAAAAAAAATTGTACCTAGTAACCGTCGTGTCTTAGTAGGTGGCGGCTAAAGTTTCGTCACATGGTTTCGTTTCAATTGGCGATTGAAACAACAATCTTGTGCTTCTTAAGAAAGAGGGGGCGGGACGAGTTTCGTGCGGTGATTAAACAATTCTGTTTAAGAGGTTTAACATCGAAAGAGATAATATCAGAGTTGGATGAAGTTCATGACACATTTGCTCCTGCGTTTGCAACAACACGTGGCCGCACACCCACAAATGATGTACCTACATCGTTCCGGACGTCCAGAAAAAGTGACTTCCTTCGAAATGGTTGACAAAATTCAGGATGTTGTTTTGAGGCCACAGACATATCACAAGTTGCAGTGTTCTCCATTTTGCACCAAAAATTAGGTCTGGCAAAGGTCTGGGCAAAATGAGCCCCTCGTTTGATCTCAATGTGGAATAAACGCAATAGTGTGATCGATTCGGAAGCTGGTTTGGCACTTTTCCTTCGCATTCCTGACGAGTTTCTGCGTCGATGCATAACTGTGGATGAAACATAGATACACTACAGCATTCCAGAGACAAAAGTATAGTCGAAACCGTGGGGTTTTAAAGGCACTGAAGAAGGCAAATGTGGCAAAATGTGCTAAACAGGTGAGGGCCTCGGTTTTTTTGGGATGCACGCGAAATTACCTACATTGATTACTTGCAGAAAGGATGAACGATAAACGGAGAGTATTGTGTATGTTATTGCAACGGTAGAACAGAGAAATCAAGAAAAAACGCCCTCATCTGACAAAGAAAAATATTCTCTTCCATTAAGTCAATGCAAGGGTGCACATCTGGTCAGTTTTGATGGCGAAAATTGTAGAAGTAAAGGTTTGGATTTCCACAACATCCACCGTATTCACCAGACTTGACTCCCAGTGATTTTGTTTTATTTCCAAGCTTAAAAAAGTGGCTCGGCGGAAAACGATTCAGCTAACGAAGAGGTCATTTCCCAAACAAATGCCTATTTTGAGGACCTTCCAAACTCCCACTTTTCGGAAGGCTTAAAACAGTTGGAGAAAATTGTATCAGCTTAAAGGAGATTATGTGGAAAAATAAAAAAAGAATACACCAAAAATAATTTTCTCTTCTATGTTTTTCTAAGGACTTATTGAATCTCCTCGTAAAAAAGTGTTTCTTACCACCCATAAACACTAATAATAATTCAGAAGAAAATACGCCTCTATTGTATTACAACCAAAAATTAGATTGAGAGTTTCAGCCGAAAAATAATGTTTTGAAACTCCATGACCTAAAACAGAGCTTAAAACAATTAGAGAAATGCTGGGAAATGTGGATCAGCTAAAATGAGATATAGAATCTACCAAAAATAATTTGCTTTTTCTAAGAATTAATTGAACGCCCTCTGTAATTTATTAAATCATATATTTTATCAGAAAAGACTGATACTGAATGATAGTTGAATGTACAATTCAAATTTAAAGTTAATGTAGCTAAAACGTGTTCAGAATTTTTGCCACTACTATGTATCCAGAGTTATTCCATTCTGGAGTTACTTACCTAGTGGACTTGCAACTAAAGCAGCCTCTGAAGCTCGTTTTCAAGCCTAAAAAAGAAAGTCTATATATATATATATATATATATATATATATATATATATATATATATATATTATTAATTAATAGGCATTATTAATTATTATTTTCAATGAGAAGAAATAACATCTCAAGAAGAATCAGCTCCTTTACTTGCACTCCTAGCTATTTTAAAAATCATACTCTTACATTCACATGTCTGTGAACACGATAACTCAAAAACTAAAGTCGGTAAAATACCGAACTTGACATTTAAGTTTAGTATATTCCAAGGATGCGACAAAACTACCCCAAACTACCCTTTACACGGAAAAAGATTCGAGAATTTCTATTTTCTCAAAAATGGCTCTAACGATTTTGATTAAAATACCGTACGTTAAAGATATTTACCTGACAATTCAAATATATATATCTTAAATGTTGTGAGAATAGCCTCTGCAGACATTTTCACTCTGGATGACTTTTGCATAACTGGTAAACTGTAAGAAAAAGATAAAAACTTACTATAAAAAATATAAATCTCGTTAAAACACACAATTTAGTCCATATACATTTTTTTCGTAGAGTTGACAATTTTAGAGACATTCCCTTTTATTGGTTTCAGTTTTAAAATACCTTAGCTTTTCTCATACGGGAATTTGCCAACTGCTGGCCATACAAGTCAAACATAAATAATCAATCACATAACAACCAGCTTTTAAAAGGTTTAATTATCACTTTAGTCTAGTGTGTACCTTATTTTCCTTCTACTTACAAGGAAGCAGGTGATGAGGTAATTTTGGCTAATGTTTATCTTGATTAGCATGAAGTAGATAGAAGTTATGTGAATGGAACTCAAGAGTTTTTTAAGTTATGCCCTTCAAAAACACACTGAGGGACAGGGATATTTTTTCGAAACATTTTTATTCCGGTTTTAAAAACGTGCATTTTGGGAGAAATCTTTTTGGTCGGAATACAGTTGCTCTACCTGCGGGTATGTGGCAGGGAAAGCAATTTGAAATACACTTTGATGTATTTTGTTGCTTGGTTTGAAGTTCCGGTTCTTTAATAGAACGCATAGACATTCAAATCGCGCCTGCGTACGTTACATACCTTACGATTACTTGAGGAAACGACAAATAGAGAAGATTTTTCGTGGTTGGCTTACCCTCCCCATGTAGGACTGCCCGCCCCTCGAGGATTTACAAGCACATGCCTAGGGATGAGAAGTCTGTCGGGGCAGGCTGAAGAACCTGGAACGAGCGTCAGGAAGTGGATTATATGAAATGAAAGCAAGACGGATGGTAGGAAAGTGATGCTAATGATGGAGCAATTGGTGAATTGAATGGTGGGGGATTAAGAGAAAACCCGCCCAGAAACGTTTCGTCCACCACAAGTCCCATATGCGGGCGCTTGGGATCGAATCCGGACCTCCCAGGTGGGAGGTAAGTGGTCTAACCATTCTGCCACGGCGTCGCCTAAAGATACAGGGAAATGATGTAGTGGTCAACACATAACGTTTACACGGATCTTAGCATTGAGGAGAAAGTTTGCTCGTTCAAAGTTTTATTTCAAAATGTTTAATATTTGGCTACCGCGAACATCAGTGTATTCCATACGATTTTTACTCTCTCTATACGTACTATGTACATAATGTATAGAGAAGGTATTGCATTGTACCCAAAAATTTAATACCGAGATTTCACCGGAAATATATGTTTTGAGACCCCCTGAATCCAAAAAAAGCATTTTTAGAAACATGTCTGTGTGTGTCTGTCTATCTGTGTGTATGTGGGCAGCATAGCTCAAAAACGAAAAGACTGTTAAAAACCAAACTTGGTATTTAAGATTGATATCTTCCAAGGATGCGACACGAAGATTTTCAAGAAAATCCCCCACCCCAAACTACCCTTTACATGGAACTTTTTTCGACAATTTTGATTTTTTAAAAAATGGCTCTAACGATTTTGATTAAAATCCCGTATATTTCTGACATTTACATACAAATAAAATGTATATCTTGAATTTTTTGGGAATAGCCTCTGAGGACCTCTTTATTCTGGATGAATTTTGCCGAATTTTGCTTAACTGCTAAACGGTAGGAGATAGACAAAAGCTTACTACACAGAAAATGTAGAGCACGTTAAAACACACAATATATGTCATACACATTTTTTTCGTGGAGTTGATCGTTTTTTAGTTATTCTATGTTTTTGATTTCACCTTTCAAAAACTTATATTTTCTCATACAGGAATTTGTCAACTCCTGTCCATGCAAACAAAGGAACTTCAGTTACATAGCAACCAGCTTTTGACTTTCACTTTAACCAATGGTACTCCCTTACTTCGCTTCTACTTAAAAGGAAGCAAGTAATAAGACTATTTCTGACATTTTTTTTTTCTCGATTAGCATGAAGTAAACAGAAGCATAAGCTTTTAACAATAATTTGTTGCAGAGATATAGAGAAAGTCATGTGAATGGAACATATCAGATTTTTTTTCTCTCGTAAAATCTATCATTCATTGGGAAAACCAGAAATCAGGAAACACAATTTTGTAATTTGGACGACTCAATCTATAATACTTTTACTTGTACCTATGTTTAAATTCAACGGGTTTAGAGGTTAAAGTGTGAATATTTATTTTCCTACTTCTTGCCTGTAGTAGAGAAGTATTGCATTCAGCCCAAGAATTAGATTCCAAGATTTCAACCGAAATATAGTATTAAAACTACCTGAATTCCCATAATATAGCTGGTTTCTGGTTGCCACAGCGTCATTTTTTCTCCACGTTACTTAAATAAAGTTCCAAATTATGCATGGGTGTGTGTATGTGTGTGTGTGCTACGCGCATCTATGCATAGCTGTCTCTGAACAGCATAATTTAAAAACAATAAGTCGGTTAAACACTAAACTATACCATATGAGCATCCGCATCAAGCATGTGACACAAAAAGTTGAAGAAATCTATTTACATGAAAAAGTTTTCGATATTTCTATTTTTTCAAAAATGGTTATAACTGTCATTTTCCGTGACCCGGGGTTATCAAGCAAGCCTCTAGTTCTCAATGTTGCGAATGCAAACCCAGCGGGCTTAAAAATCCTTAGCGTGGCTTCCTTCGGAAGGGAAATAGAGCAATTGGTCCCTTGTAGATTTGCGGCGCGCAAAAAACTTCGAGCTTGATAAAGAGGCATCTGAGCAAAATTAGGCTGTATTTTCATGTCTAATAGAGAATGGGAAGCTAAGAATTGCATCAGTTAAAGAACCTCCATACATAAAAATTCAATTTCAGTTTCAATTAATACACCTTCATTTAAAATTATATATATTCAATTTTCTGTAGCATCCTGTGAAATGCTGTATATTCTTAATAAATCTTGTGTGGTAGATCCTCTAAATCATGTGATAGACTAAAAGGTACTGCACAAAGGAAATAGAACACGTTAAAACACGTTTTACGTTTAACTGGAAAAGTTATATAAAAATACAATACTTGGACAAAGCGTGCGATCTTTGTTATGTTCCGGCGGTGTCTCAGGGCTATTATCAGATGACTTGGCGCCCCTGCCTCGCAAACAGAATGCCGGTATTTAGTGAAAACAAGTTACAGGTTTGCACCAGCTTGGAGGAGCAGAGTGTCATTAGACTTTTGTGAGCAGAAGGGTTGAAATCAATCGATGTTCACTGTCGAACGGCAGTGCAATATGTCGAAAGTTGTTTGAGTCGAACTCAAGTGTATGAGTGGGCAGATAAGTTAAAACGAGGATTTCCAAAACCACAGTTAGTGTGAACTGATAGAAGTGCTGGTAAGATCGAGTTGGGACCATAAGGGAGTACTTCTTGAAGATTAAATGCCGAGAGGCCAAAATATAAACAGTAAGACGTACGCAAACATTATATGACAAAATTTGAAAACAACAATTTTGAGGAAGCAGTGGACTGATGTCCAGTGGCGTACTATTACTGCATGACAGATACCATCAAAGACCTGAAGTTCACCTTCAGATTATCACTTTTAACCCATTGAAAGAAGCTCTTAATGGCTCAAGGTTCGCAGATGATGAGGAAGTCTAGGCGACAGTGCATAACTGGTTAAGTGCACGCCCCCAAGAAATGGAGGAGCTTATCCAGCGCTGCCATAAGTGCATAGAACTTTCGGGGTGAGGGATTACGTTGAAAGTTAATAAGTGTTGAGTTCCATTCCCATAATAAAAAAATGTTTAGAATATTTCCGGTTATTTATTGAATGACCCTTGTATATTCTCTCTAACGGAATTTCAAAATCAACACGACATTCGAGTATTTGACTGTCCTTAAACCTACTATATTACACTTTACCTGCAACATAATATGTATTAGAGCTATTTCTAAAATGCTTATTTCGATTAACATGAAGTAGACAGAAGATGAAATACTCATGCGAATGCAACATGTTTTTCTTATAATTTTTCAAACCTATCTTTATAAGTGGTTTAAGATTTAAAAAAATTACTTTGATTACAAAGAATACAAGGTTTATAATTACACGTCCATAAACACGGAGTTTTGGTTAATGAGGATTCCCAAATGCGAGGCAAAGTAAGGAGCCCTAGGGTAACTACCAAGTCTCGTGTTCTTTTCTGTCCTAGGACGTAAAACTCCCGAGGTAGGTGCTAGGAGAGTGCGCCGCAGAGTGAAACACTGGCAGACATGCCCTTAGAGATCGATCTCGAGTGCTCCACATTCCATTGCTTTGTGTTGCTAATATCCTTGCTGGGTTATACCTTCCATTTTTATTCATTCAACGATGATTTTTATGGAACGAGTGAAAAAAAAAAACTTGATAAAAAGGCATATTTACCGTATGAGGGTGTAGCATAAAAGAGAATACAGAGCAGCATATTTTCTCTACTTTTCTTTTATTTTCATATCTGCTCTGCACATGTTTGCTCCATTCTAAATGATGCTAATACTGCCCAACATTTCTTAACTTAGGTAATTCTAACCGAGAGAAGTGGCACCGTGGTAACGTGTGCGACTCGTATTTGGGAAGTCCCGGGTTCGATCCCTATCGACTACGCACTCTGACTTAGGATTTCTCGTGGTTCTTTCCCTTATCACTTAGGCCAAGACTAGGGTGCTTATTCTTTACGATTTCTCTTCCCTCATTCCCTTTCATGTCATGTCAATTCTCATCTTTCAGGTGTGCGAGTGCCTCTGGGGTTATGGCGTGTGGCAGTACCGGCAAGTGGAGCGCGGATGCATGCGTTTTGTGAATGGCTCCTCGGCTTTGGGGTAGCATTGTGTTTGCTGTCCTCGCGGTGGTAGGGGGTTGCCTTGCCGACACCGGAACCCGTGATCCTGGCGTGTGCGTGGTGCTCCTGGCGCCGAGATGAACACCAGCCAAACAGTTTGGAACTTTCGAGCGACTTTGTGCCCTGTCTGCATCCTATTTTTTCCCGAAAACAATCTGATATGTTGCATTCACATGACTTTCTCTACCTGTTCTGCAAACAAACTATTCTTACAAAACACTATTCTTCTATATACATCATGCTAAACGAGAAAATCATTAACACAACTGGTCTTACGATATACTTGGTTCCTTATACACAGAAGAGAAATAGAGAGAATATACCACGATGAAACAATAGTCAAATGTTTTAAAAACCGTTGGATATGGGAACAATTGAATCTGGATTCGCTTTGCATTTCCAGGAAAACAAGAGCGATGAAACGAAAGTTGACCCTGTTTGAGAAGATGCATAGTTTAAAATGTGAAAACCAATAAAAAGGAATATATTGGAAACAACCAACTCTGCATCAAAAATGTAAATTACATAAATTGTGTGCTTTAACGAGATCTACAGTTTTTCTATTGTAAGATTTTGTGTATCTCTTACGGTTTACCAGTTATACAAACTTCAAATAAGTTACTTCAGAATAAAGAGATCTTCAGAAGCTATTCCAAGAAAATTCAAAACATACATTTCGTTTGTCATGACAATATCTTAAACATATGCCATATACCCAGCAATTCTTTATGTTCGCTGTCGACGCTTGGGTGACAGTCTCATTTTGAGCGATTTCTTTAATGCACACCAGAGCGTTCGTGAGCTGTACCGTTACCATCCTATCGTGCAGTTTATTCAGGATGCCCTGCACATGTTGCACACTTCGGGGGTTAATGCGGAGTTTGCGTGGATCCCTGGTCACGCTGGCTTGCCGGGAAATAAACAGGCGGAGTGGGCAGCGAAGGCGGCGACCACAGAACCCAGCGCTACTCTTCCTTGTGATACAGATGAAGGTTTTAGGCTTGTGCGGAGAGCGGTGTTTTCCTGCTGGCATGATGAGTGGTCAGCGCACCGACTGCCATTACACTGGGTGCCCTCCTCTCGTGAATGTCGTCGGGAGGAGGTGATCTTATCACGCTTGCTATTGGTCATTGCTTTTTTACCCACAGCTACTTGCTCCCGCCTGTCTGCTATGTAGACACGTATTGTCCGTCCTATGCTGCTGGATTGTATTAGTTTAGCGCATATTCCGTAAGTGGTAGACAAGTTTCTTACTACACAAAAAATATGAAACACATAATTTATGTAGGTAATATAGATTTTTCTTGTGAACTGACCCGCTTTCGAGATATTCCTTGTTATTGGTTTCAATTTTAAATTACCAAATTTTCTCAAATCGGACCATGCTAAGCGAAGCGAACCTCAGTTGCTTCACATAGCGACCAGCCTTTAAAAGATTTCACTATCACTTTAGCCGAATGTATTTCCTTTCTACATGCAAGGATGCAAACAATAATATCAATTCTGCTAATCTTATCTCGATTAGCATAATGCTTTGTATATGGAACAGCTAGAAAAAGTCATGTGAATGGAACACCTCAGCTTTTTTCTCCACGTGGCGGACTACAATGTATTCCATTTTAGGCAGCCGTGACAGTATGCGATACACGATCGTAAACAGCTTCGTGACGAGGATAGAACTTAATTCGGTAATTTATTTCTTGAGCCATGCTCTCTTGAATGACAGTCAAACAGGCCATGAAGGATGTGGGTAAACCTAATTGTAGAAACGGATCACGTAGTAGCGCGTGGCTCGCGTCAGACACGCAGTTGAGTGAGTCCACTTCTTATGCAGTCATTTGAGATAGGGCACGAGTTGGCGTTCAGACAGAGATGGAGAGAAAACTTCCCATAATCTCTCCAATAACAGTCAAGCTCCACCAACCTTCCATTATTTACGATATCAAAAACCAAACAGTACAAAACACCTTGGGCGGCCAGTGTTAAAGCAAGCTGTATTAACCTAAATAAATACCATTTACCTTGAGGTTCATTGGTGTTCTGCAGAAGCCCATCGCTTCTGATTTATATTCTAAGAGCTAATATTTGAGTCAACCCCAAAGCTCTGTGCTTGTAATCTTAAAATTCCGTAACACTCAATATTTGCTACTTCAGGACCACCAACAAATGCATTCTTGGGTAGGTAGAGTCAGACTGAATTAAAAATTCAATGCCTTAGCCGGGACTTGAACCACGGATCTCCCGGTCTCTCGCCAGTTGCTCTACCACTGAGCTACTATGGCACCATCCCGGTACGGCATTAAATTCCTCAACTGACTCTAATGTTTCTCGGTAAACCACAAGGCTGTCTCAACTTGTTTTGAAATGACATACTGCAATATCAACTTACAATGTCATAAGCATTTAAATACTGTTTTTCAAATGGGAATAGTTCTACACTGCAGCGAATGGGATGCGTTATCGTGCTCTGCGTTGCCAGGTCGCTACCCCCACTCTTTTCATATTTCCCTCTCACTCGCACACTGAGCATGCAAATCTGCCTGACGACATAATGTTTATTCATGAGTATTATGAAAACTATGTGAGCTAAAAATCTGTGTTTTTACGGTTCTGCTACGAACATTATTTCCTATCTTCCTCGTAAATTATTTTTTGAAAAATTTGGATATTTTGTCTTAGCGCAATCAGTATTTGTGAGAGATGGAATCACTTAGAGCGTTACTCCCCAGTTAAGCATGAATACAATATGTCAACACAGCATCTCTCCGATTGGCTGCTCAAGGAGTAACCTCATCCCATTTGAAAGTCACTGTAATATGGTCTATTAGGCATGCATGATTCTTATTTTTCCAACTGCTTGATACTGTGACCTTAACGTAGGTACCTATATGATCTATTCATTCTTTAGTTGATCCGGGCACCGTTATAATGTAGCCTTCCGCCAATCTCGCCAGAAATACCGTTATACTTTCGCGACACGTGGCGAGTACATGTGGCATGTAATGTACAAAGAACACAACCAATATTCCGATAATTTAAACGGTGATTGGCACATTCTGTTAGAGGTTAAAGGAAATAGGCTCATTAAAAAAATAAATTATGGACAATACACGAATTGAATTCTCCACAAAATCGTAGCATTCTTACATCGCCAATTTCATAAGTTTCCTTTTTTTCCCAGGGTTTAACCACTTTTTCCGTTTCAACATTTTCTAAGGAGCATTGCCATAAAAAAAGTGCCGGTGAACTTGGAAGACAATGTCACCACTTCTGTTACGGGAAATGTTGAATATTTCTCCGAAAACTTATAAGCATTTAACACTATTGTATTTTCATCACTAGTCAATGGTTTTCCAGTCTTTGAGCTTTGCGTGACTCGACGAAGACGCAAGAGCAAATTCTCAGCGACGGTCCTCCATGATTCTAAACAGCAACTATTGTAAACAATATTCCGGATATCAGGTGAGTCATGCGTATTACATGTTTTTTTTTTTTTTTTTAAACAGTAACGGAGTCTGATCAGGACTCCGGTACTGTATCCCTATTTACATTTCCCCCCCCCCATAGGTTTTACTGATTACTGGTTTTACTGTTTCTTTTACAAACATATACACATTGCACAAACATATAACACCCATGCCCAAGGCGGGACTCGAACCCACGATCCCCTGCCCATGAAGCACCAAAGCGAGACGCTTTAGCGAGCGTGGCCATGGGGACCGGCTCATGTTGGGACTTGTAGTTCTGTTTAACGGCATAAATTAGCGTTAATTAAACTCTTATGCATTTGTAGGGAATATTATACCATATAAGAATAAACTCATTCTGAAATTTAAATTATTAGTATGGGATTATTTTCCTGTGCGCATTGCTACTGTGTTATACCACGGTGTACTGGCCACGAGGGTCTATTTTGGCGCGGATCCACCTAAGATCCACTATTGGAACCCAATTTGATGACGGCATTAACTAATTAGGATTTGCGGGAAACGAAAGGACATCCTGACATATATTACACAGTGCGGACGTTTCATGGTGAGGCCGCATATGTGTATTCCGCACACTATTACACGAGAAATTAAAGGTATACATAGGTTTAATTTGTCATGAAATTATCTTAAACATATCATATTTTAATTGAAATCGTTAGTCTTTTTGAGCAAATCTATGTCACATTGGGCGCTTTGACTTAAAAATCCCCTACACCGTGGTCTTTTTAATATTGGATTTTAATCTTTTACTTGTCTACGTAGTACAAGATACGTAGGTAAAGAAGGTATTGCACTCCATCGAAAAATTCGATACTGAGATTTCACCAGAAATATACGTTTCAGAGTCCCCTGTGTCCAAAAAAATTGAGAAAAGTTTATATTTAAGGCTAGTATCTTACAAAGATTTTGAGGCAAATCTCCCTACCCCAAACACCTTCTACATGGAAACTTTTTGGAACATTTTAACTTTTTCAAAAATGGCTCTAACGATCTTGATTAAAATACCGTATATTAAATATGCTTACATGACAAATAAAATGTATAGTTAACTCGAATTTTCTGGGAACAGCCTCTGAAGACTTCTTTATTCTGGATGAATTTTGCCGAATTTTGAGTAACTAGTAAACCGTAGGAGGTAGTCAACATTTATTGACAAAACATGTAGATCTCGTTAAAACACACAATTTATGTCATATACATTTTTGCGTATGTGTGTGTGTGTAGGTGTAACTGACCACTTTGGATATATTCCTTATTATTAGTTTGTTTTAAAATACTCAAAAACCTTTCTCATACGGAAACTTGTCCACTCCTAGCAATACAAAGAAACAGAATTCACCAGCTTTTAAAAAGAAACATGGCTTTAGCCTAGTGTATTCCTTTATTTCCCTTCTACTTTGAGTCAATCATGTACTACAGACAATATCTGCTAATGTTTATC
Source organism: Hymenopus coronatus (assembly GCA_030762935.1). Taxonomy (NCBI): domain Eukaryota; kingdom Metazoa; phylum Arthropoda; class Insecta; order Mantodea; family Hymenopodidae; genus Hymenopus; species Hymenopus coronatus. The sequence goes on from CM060892.1 coordinate 96,954,775, forward strand.
TCTATTAGCATGAAGTACAGAGAAGAATAAGCTTTTTAACAATAATTTGTCACAGTGATGTAGAGAAAATCATGCGAATGCAGCATATCAGACTTTTTTAAAAATGAGACACGTCACATTTACTCCCATTTTCACATTTACAGACTGGGGAAGGACTCTAATTAAAGAAAAGTAGTTCCTCTTCAAGCGTAAATTAAACCCCGGATTTCTGGTTTGGGAAACCAGAATACTGATGCCTACCGCAGAGACAATAGCATACAGTATTTTAATGGCATTAAACGCTCGACCCTGTTTGTTTTGCAGACCAGTAACAACTGAGAGGAGTAAAAGTTTGGTAACTTGACGGTAGAAACCTTACAGAGAGAAAAACACAATCTAAGGGAACGAGCCACATTTTGTGCTCAAGCATGTCTATGGTAGAGAAAGTAAACATTGAAAAGTTATATTTACTTCTCATCATATTTAAAATACATACTGTTTTAGTCAGAATGGCAAAAGTAATTTCATGAAAATAAAAAATAAAGAAACAAATTAATGAATAATATTGCAAGCAAAATGTTCGACTGCGGCAGAGGGATTAGATCACTCGCCTCCCACTGAGGCGGCCCGGGTTCAACCCCAGGGTCCACATGTGGGATTTGTGATAGAGAAGTGGCGTCTGCACTCTTTCTCTCCGGTTCTACCGGTTTCCTCCTCCATTCACTCCACCACTTGCTCCATCATCACCTTTCTTATCGTCCACATTTCATATCATGTACTTTCTTACGTTCATACATGGTAATGGGCTGATGCTCCATTCCAGGATTTTTATCTGATTCATAGTCTGCTCCTCAACGAGCATCTGAGCCCAGACATTGGATTGTAAATCCTCGGGGACCACCAGATGGAGAAGTAAAGAGTTAAGATGGGACGATTTTGCTGAACATCATCTACTGTCCTTATACTAACAAAATCAGGTATGAAATCCATTTTTTTCTGCTTTTCAAACTCTATATAGCTCACATGTCTAGGGGATTCAAAACGGACATTTTGCGAGAAATATTTACTAAATTTTTGATGGAATACAATACTTTCTCAAAAAGTATGATAATGAGGAAGGTAAGAAATTCAAATGATAAATAATGATGCAATGTACTATAAACGTATATGCTTAACTGAAGATGGGTCTTCCTCTTGCTTTGTCAGGCTTCGTTGCTAGCGATGTTTCCACTTAATAGCCCTGACTGTGAGAATGCACGTTAAACGTGATCCACCCATTCAGTACACAAAAAAGAGAAAAAGAAAGGGGAGGACGGCTATGGAACAATAACTTCCAAGTCTTGGAGCTGCAACTTCGCGTCCGGCAACTCGTAGAATTTTCAAAGCCGAGGATGATGACGCTATTTTTACAAGCATCTTGATGAAAAAACGCAAACGCAAACAAACTTAAGGCTGAGCACATAAAAGCATTTAGCACCCATTAAAACAATGCCATCGGTTACAAAACGAATCCATAGCCTCCTGAAGTTCTAATAGGTTTTAAAAATATTTATGTATTTGTTGATGCAAGGTTTAACTTCCTTCTCAGCTACAAACAGTGACATTGTTGGTGCCTACGTTTCGCAAACTCAAAATATTATGAATTCACTGAGAAAGCACCCAGTTTATTAGAAATGACACATATACTTGCTCAAACTTAGAATTTATTCATTTTCTTACTTTCCATTCCAAATGTCAGTTTCGGCTATTCAGGTGAAGGTAGCGAAGCTCCACTTCCCTTATTACTTTCTCTACATGTACTATGTACATAGTGTATAGAGAAGGTATTGTATTGAACCCAAAAATTCGATACCGAGATTTTACCGGAAATACATGTTTTGGGACGCCTGAATCCAAAATAAACATTTTTGGAAAAAGGTCCGTGTGTGTGTCTGTGTGTCTGTGGACAGCATAGCTCAAAAACGAAAAGACCGTTAAATAGCAAACTTGGGATTTAAGGTTGGTATCTTCCAAGGATGGACACGAAGATTTTCAAGAAAATCCCCCACCCCCAACTACCCTTTACATGGAACTATTTTCGAAAATTTTGATTTTCTCGAAAATGGCTCTAACGATTTTGATTAAAATATCGTATATTAAAGATATTACATGATAAATAATATGTATATCTTGAATTTTCTAGGAATAGCCTCTGAAGACTACTTTATTTTGAATGAATTTTGCTTAACTGCTAAACCATAAGAAATGGACAAAAGCTTACCACACAAAAATGTAGAACACATTAAAACACAAAATTTATGTTATATTCTTTTTTTTCGAGGAGTTAATCGTTTTTTAAATATTCCTTGTTTTTGGTTTCAGCTTGGAAAAACTTGTACTTTTCTCATATAGGAATTTGTCAACTCGTGTGCATACAAACAAAGGAACTTCAGTCCATAGCAACCAGCTTTTGACTTCACTTTAACCTATGATACTCCCATATTCCGCTTTTACTTACAAGGAAGTAAGTAATAAGACTATTTCTGCTATTTTTTTCTCGATTATCATGAAGTAAATAGAAGAGTAAGCTTTCTAACAATAACTTGTTACACAGAAGTAGAGAAAGTCATGTGAATGGAACACATCAGATTTTTTTAGTTGTATTGTAGCATATGGTGGTCAGTTAGTGTAAATATATTTGTTGTTTAGGGGGTTAAGAAATAAACATTGAAATGGTCGTTAATGACAGTTGATAGAAAAGTTCGTTAGTGGCGGTTTAGGTAGTTGGATTAATTGAAGTGTCATTTGGAACGTTCAATCACTAGCCTGATTTAGCCCTCCCAGGGCCGCGGGTCCGGAAAATATTCACAGTGTGGAAACCAAAGTTGTTCCATGTAAGTTTTCACCTTATCTCTTAACTACCACGTGACTAGCCACCTCTCATTGGCTGGTGTGATGAAATAGGCGAGGGCTCTTCGTTTTAAATCTGCCTCTTGGAAGTGTTTATATCGCTTTTATCACCTGACCTTGATTAGTATAGGGTTTATATATGTGCTTTGCCAATCAGAGAACAGAAGGAGGGACCTGTGAGAGGTAGCTTATAAGAAACGGGGATTAGTTCACCTTACCGTTAAGCGATATCGGGCAAACTGCGGAGCAGACTAACTAAAGCAGTCTTTTGGGAGTCTCCGCACGATGACTGGAGGCCAGGAGCTGCATGGTCAACGGCTATCAGTATAGGGTAATGGGTAATAAATTGTGTTCTTGCTTTAATTTATAATGCTGTACCTTTCATGGTACCAGTTCCCCCTTCTAGCATTAACTATTACAGGCCACCAGTGAAATCTTCGTATCTCTCGTTCGGTAAGCATGCCACCCGCCATTACGCTTATGTTGCATTTGTAGAGAATTCTGTTCCAGTTGCTGTGTAGGGTCTTTCGCCACACATTGTACATTAGAGACGTTACACACACACACACACACACACACACACACACACATACACACATACACACATACACACACATACGCTCGCAGGTATGCTTCTGATTGGAATTTTGAATATTTGAGCATACAAAAAAATGTATATGTATATGCATACCTGCGAGCGAAGAAGGAAGAGGTGCTAGTGGTTGCCTTCTGGCCTGAGAGCCTCCAAAAAGGTGTTGAACAGACAGAAGGAAAGAAGTGATAGCTGTGGTTTTGAAGCTTTATATGTAGCTGTATGTTTAAACTCGGTTACCATGATAACGAAACAGAACTTAAAAGTTTCACGTGTTACCAAAAATACCTGCTTTGAGGCTACGGTGAAGCTATCGGTACACGAATTTTGCTAACCACAGAAACCTGCTTGCTACACTGGACAAGCTCTTGAGAATTCGCTAGTGTGAATTCAAAGTATCAACAATAAATTTATGTCTTAAGCACGTTTAAACCATACGGTGAATCCTTAAAATAATAGCGTGTTGCGAGTTACAAACATATTTCTCGCGGTGGACATAGGACGATGAAAGAGGCGTGATAATTACCGGTGGATCAAATCTGTTCTTAGCGTTTCGGCATATAAAGTGATAAAAAATCAAACAAACAAAATAAAAGGTGCAACGTATCAGAGATTTTAAAAACTTTTGATAAAAATATTTTTAAAGAGGCATTCAAACGTTTGTCGTTAGTTTTAACCCACTGACGAGTGTTTCTGTGGAGAGAAGTTTTCTACATTCGTAACTAAGACACATAACTTACATTCGCAGTTCAATGTTGCAAGAAAAATTAACATCTTTGACCAACATCTTAACTCACAAGGACGCATTGCACGATCCAATGGGGAAGAAGCTGTTCACGACGACATTATCGAGGATAGGATCAACAGAAACGACAACCCAACTTAATACAGGTGGTCCAATTGCCCCGTAATTGGCGTGTACAGATATCTCTTGGTGCGTTAAAAGAGTTGCAGAACTCAACAGTGCTACATCAAGTTAAAACCCGCCAATGGAGAATGGGCGAGACCCGTTCCCAGTCTCTGCTAATAGCAGCAAAAGTCTTTCTCGCCAGTACTCCACTGTGCTCCCAATTAAAGCTTCCAAACTGTAATTTTGCAGAGTAAATTAATGGAACGCATTAGAAGAATGAGGATATATTCCGTGATTGTTAAAGTAAGCAGGTAACCACAACTATTGTATTTCTCAATAGTTTAATGACAGTTGTTCTTTGTATAACAATTACTCAATATTTTTTAACGTAATTAATTTAATTTTAATTGCTTTTCCTCGTATCTACGTATATACCATTATTTCAGGTGAAATGGATTACACAATTTATAAAGTTCAACCGCATGTCCTATGCGCTTAACATATTGATATTAGCATGAACAAAAATCTGATGTGTTCCATTTAATGACTTTCTCTACATCTTTGTAACAAACTATTGAAAATAAGTTTATTCTGTCTCTTCATGCTAATCAAGATAAATATTAGCAGAAACGGTCTTATTACTTAGTTCCTTGTAAGTAGAAGGGAAATAAGTGAATACACTAGCCTAAACTGACAGTCAATTTTTTTAAAATGTGGTTGCTATGGGATTGAAATCAGTTTATTTGCGTGGTTAAAGTTGATACATTTCTGTATGAGAAATACTTTTAAAACTGGAACTAATAACAAGAGTATTTCGAAAACAGTAAACTCCGCGAAAAAAGGTTTGACATAAATTGTGTATTTTAACAAGATCTACATTTTTTCCTAGTAGGCTTTTGTCTATCTCTTAGGTTTACTAGTTATGCAAAATTCAGCAAAATTGATCCAGAATAAACATGTCTTCAGAAGCTATTCCCAGAAAATTCTGATATATATTTTATTTGTGATGGAAATGACTTTGATATGTGGCATTTTAATCAAAATCGTTAGAGAAGTTTTTGAGAAAAACAAAATTTTGGAAAATTTTTCCATGTAAAGGGTAGTTTGGGGTGGGAGAATTTTCTTGAAATCCCGGTGTCGCACCCTTGGAAGATACCAAACTTAAATACCAAGTTTGGTATTTAAGGATCTTTTCGTTTTTCAGCTATTCTGTCCACACCTACACACACATACGTGCGCGCGGACCTTTTTCTAATTTTTTTATTCAGCAAAACATGTATTTCGATGAAATATCGTATCGAATGTTTGGGTACAATATAATACCTTCTCTATCGTACTATATACAGAGTACGTGTGGAGAAAGTAAAAAAAAAGTGCAGCATTAACAAACATGCAATTATGTATTACTTACTTCACCATGTAAATGTATTGCACATAGAAAAGGTATTTTATTCGATCCAAAAATTTGATACCGAGATTTCACGAAAAATATGTTTTTGAGAACACCTGAAACCAAAAAAAAAAAAAAACAACTAGAAAATTGTCCTTGTGTTTCTATGGACAACATATCTCAAACGAAAAGTCGGCTAAATACGAAACGTGGTATTTATTTTTAGTATCTTCCAAGGATACAACACGAAGATTTCCAAGAAAATCTCCACCCCAAACTACCATTTCATGGAACATTTTTAAAAATTTTCAATTATTATTAAACTGTCGTATATTAAAGATCTTTACTTGGTAAATAAAATCCACATCCTGAATTGCTTAGGAATAACCCTTGCAGTACTAATTATTTGGAATCACTTTTGCATAAATGGTGAACTGTAAGAGATTGACTAAACTTGCTACACAAAAATGTAAATCCGTTAAAACACGTAATTTGTCATATACATTTTTTGTAGAACTAAGCATTTCAGTGACATTCCCTATTATTGGTTTCAGTTTTAAATTACTTATGTACAATGCCGAGACTCGAACCTGTGTTACTGGGAGTTAGCGTACAAGACACCTCTTAATACTATTCAGCTATTTCATAAACGTTTCTCTTACGGAAAGTCCTCGTTCATTTCATACTTCTGTTTTACTCCTCGCCATTGAAACAACTAAATTTCAATGAAAATCGCATAGCGACAGCTTTAAATATATCACTTTAGTCTAGTGTCCTCCCTTATTTCCCTTTAGTTATAAGGAACTAAATAATAATGCGATTTCTGGTAATGTTTTTCTTGATTAGTAGATATAGACAAAAGAATAATCGTTTGTAAGAATAGGTAGATTGCAGAACAAATAGAAAAATCATATGAATGGAACACACAAGTTTTTATCTACTTTATACATATCGATATACAAATTAGAAGAAACACTTTTATTACGTATTTTCTTGTAGCTACATGGGAATAAAATAATCTACCATACTAAAGGGAAGACAAATCTTTCAAGAGTTAGTCGCTATGTGTTGCATTGACACTGTTGTCTCTACTTGACCAAGCGAAAGAAAAACAAATAGCAATTTTCCATTTTTGTAGAAAGATTTTTCTCTATCTCTTATAGTTTATCTGTAATACAAAAATCACCCAGAATGAATAAGACTTCAGAGGCCATTCCTAGAAAATTCAAGATGGATATAGATTTCATTTAGCATAGAATATCTTAAACATATGACATTTTAATCAGAATTTTTCATGTAAAAGATAGTTTGGGGTGAGGGATTTTCTTGAAACTCTTCCAAAAAAATTCTTGGAAGTGCTGAACTTAAATATCAAGTTTGATATTTAGCCAACTTTCGTTTCGAGCTAACCTGTACACTGACCACACATGGTCCTTTTTATACAGGAGACTCAAATTTCTAGTGAAATCTCAGTATCGAACTCTTGAGCGAAGTATGATATCTTATTTTTTTTATTGTTTCATTTATATAACCCCCTTTAAAATCTAGAAACTTGTTTGCACTAGAAACTTGTCTGTAGGTTCTTTATGTGGAGTTTAAATCGCCTCGAACACATAGATGCATACTCTGTGGGGTGATAGGGAATAATTCTGGTTACAGAAAAATTCCCTGCCCCGGCCGGGAATCGAACCCGTAACCTCCGGGTGGGAAGTCACCTCGGTGACCACTCGACCACGGAGGCAGTCACAATACCTTTTCTCTCTACTATGTATATCTTAAATATGTTACACTAGAAATTTAAAAAGAGAATGTAAGTTACATGGCTCTAACTGGTCTAAGTAATGCATTCCTTAACCTGTATGTATTTCTGAAAAGAGGATCGAAGTAGGTAATATCGCAAAACGGGGTCAACATGCAACTGTGTTACATCCTTGCTCGACATAATACTCCAGGGAGTATCATAGTTGCGGTCAGATGTCAAGGGACCGAAAGGGCTTAACGAGAATGCCCCAAGGGACGTTATCGAGTGATCCCACAACGGATGTCACCGGTTGCATACCGCGGTCAAGGGATTCGAGACTTGCTTCCTCCCCCAGAAAAAGGCATGAGCCCCGCTTCTGTAACAAAAAGCGGTACTTGTTCAGACACCTCACATTGTTAACTTGTTTGTGTAGTGAAAGCTCTGCGAATAAGCGGATTATTATTCGACAATTTCCCTCAAGCATAAGTCGAGTTGGTTTAGCTTTGTTTTGCATTTAGATATACACTCAAACCCTTCATTACTCGTAAAATCTAATGAGAGCACTTTGGCTGCTGCATATTTTATGCGTTTTGCTTTCTCTACTGCTTACCTACGAGGCAGTAAGTAAAGGAAACACTTAAATAATAAAAAATCTGACACGTTTCATTCACATAGCTTTCTCCAGCTGTTCCAAACACAAACTATTTTTACAAAAGATTATTCTTCTATTTGCATCTTGCTAATCGAGATAAACATTAGCAGAATTCATCTTATTACTTGCTTCATTATAAGTAAAAGAGAAATAAAGGAGTATAGAATGTTAATTTGATCGTCAAATCCTTTAAAAGCTGGTCGCTTTGTGAAACAATTGAGTTTCCGTTCGCTTTGCATGGTTCCCTTTGAGAAAAGTTAGCCATTAGTAAGGAATATCCCAAAACGGTCAATCTACAAGAAAAATGTATAAATTATGTGTTTCAAAGTGATCTACATTTTTTGTGTATTACGTTTTTGTCTATCTCTTAGTTTAACCGTTATCCACAATAAAGAGATCTTCGGAGGCCCATTCCCAAAAAATTCAAAATACACATTGTATTTGTGATGTAAATATCTTTAATATAGGGTATTTTAATCAAAATCGTTACATTAATTTTTGAGAAAAGCTCGATTTTCAAAAATGTTTCCATGTAAAGGGTGGTGGGGGAATTTCTTTGAAAGTGTTTGTGCCGCATGCTTGGAAGATACTAAACTTAAATACCAAGATTTGTATTTAACGGTCTTTTACTATGCTGTCCACGCACATACGCGCGCGCGTTATTTCTAAATGCTTTTTCTGAACTCAGGGAAACTCAAAATATATAGGTATTTCCGGTTATATCTCTGTATCAAATTATTGGGTAGAAAATAATACCTTCTCTACACCTTATGTACATAGTACGTGTAGTGAAAATCAGTTGCGTTGGTTTCATTTGACTTTCTCCATTCACTCTTATAGAAGCTATTGTTTCCAAAGCTAATCAAGATAAACTTTCAATTCTCATTTACAGATTTCACTGTACAATACAAATAAAGCGATTGTCAGATTTTTTTTTAAAGAGAATGTTGCTATTTCAGAGCTATGAAATACCATGCTAATAGCATGATCACTATAAAAAAAAATCTAATGTGTATATTCATATGACTTTCTCTACATATTCTGTTACAAGCTATTCTTACGAAAACTTACTATTTTATCTGTTGCATACTTGCCGAGATAAACATTAGCAGAATATTCTTCTTATTTATTTCCATATAAGTAGAGAGGTTGCTATGAGTTTGAAATTCAGTTTTTTTTTTTGCATGCACAGGAATAAACCAAAAGAAACCAAAAATACAAATTTCAGCATTAGAAAGTTTGTATTTTAAGATTGAGCCAATAATAAAGAATATCTCGGAAATGGTAAATTCCACAAAAAAACATGTATATGACAAATTGCGTGTGTACTTGGGTAGTATGTTTCTGTCTATTTCTTAAGCCTTATACAGACGGAAATTTTTCTTGTACAAGAGATTGCGCCATACAATTATACATATTGCGCCACTGACTATGCAATCCAGCATGGACATGTGTACACACACAGCGCCACCTCAGCGGCAAAATGTTTTAGGAATGGCTGACACAGAAGTTGCAAATTCTATAGCTGCTGCCTCTGTAGTTATTCCTTCTCAATTACTGCTTATTTATAGTTTTCTCGTGTTTCTTCACACGCAATGGTCCAAAGCTGTCCTAGACATGTTAATCAGTTTACAGAAACAAACATGCCGCCATGACAAGTATTCATTGGATAACTATAATATCAGAATGGCGAATAGCCCAGTCGGTAGAGCCCCCGGCAGGGATCTCACTTATGAGATGTTCTCTCTCTTTCTCTTTCTCTTTCTCTTTCTCTTTCTCTCTCTCTCTCTCTCTCTCAGAGTCTGCAAGTATGTTTACTTTCTATACACGTGCGATGCACTTACATAGTGTATAGAGAAGGTATTGCATCCAAAATCTCGATACCGAGATTTCCCCAGGAATACATGTTTTCTGACCCCCTGAATCCAAAATGAGCATTTTTAGAAAAATGTATGTGCATGTGTCTGTGTATGAATGGACAGCATAGCTCAAAAACGAAAAGATCGTTTAACCCCAAACTTGGTGTGACACGAAGATTATTTGTAAAAGTACAAGGCGAGTTACTATCATATTATGAAATAATTGTTTTATTGTGTTACTTTATGAATTAGAACGATGCAAACAATGCTAATATATGTAATGAACTACTTTCGGAACATATTATACCTTAATGTGTGCATGTTTACACTACAAACCTCTCCCCACTACCCTATCTTTATATCGCTGATTGCTCTGTGTGTTCGTTACTATGTGCGCTTCAGAATCCAAAACCAAGCTCTATTAATGAGCATGTGCCTGCCAATTTAAAGCTTCAGTTAACGTGCACTAAGTGGTAAAAATGATATATTTTCTTAAAGTCTAGAATATTTTGTCAAATTTTACCAAAGCTTCGCCTTAAATTTAGATCCGTTTTCTCAATTTTGGATCAACTTTATAAGTTGTTGTGTAGACAAGTTTAAAACATTTTGGTTCATAATATTCAGTGAGCGAACCTTCTTCATACAGTTAACGAAAGGTTGTGAAACATTGAACAAAGGAAGAGGTAGGGGGACAAGTTCGTCACGTGATGTCAACAAGGCGGAGGTGCGTGTAATTGGGTGAAGAGAAAAGTGGTGCTGTCGTCTACATACAGTACTGAATTAATTCTTTTAAACCGATAAGAGCAGCGAGAGTATGGCGCCGTTACTGAAATTCCTATATAAACACATGGCCACCTGTGATTGTAAAACAATTATATTTTCATTTATATGTGTATTCAATTTGGTCATCAAAATATGCTGCCTGGAGAAATGTCTTCGAGACATATTTTTTTTTTTAAGAAAAAACTTTGAAATATTGTTTACTTTATTAAATAAAATACTAGATTTTAATTTTTTTTTATAACTATCCAGTGCCCCTGTATTACTCATCTAACACTACTTTCTATCTCTGTTTTGCATAAGCGACATTGGATCCGGTGATTTCATTCCCAAATTTAGGCCGCGCCGTGGTCGGGTGGTTAGACCCCTCGCCTCTCACCTAAATGATCCGGCTTCGATCCAAAGCGACAGCACGTGGGATTTATGGTGGTCAAAGCGGCGCAGGGGCGGTTTTTCTTCGGGTTCTCCGGCTTCCCTCGCCATCGCATTCCATCGGTGCTCCATCTCCATTCCCATATTCTTCTACAAGAAGACGTAGATCTGTCATATCATTTTTACATTAAACCTGATTACTATAGAAAAAGTTTTATACAGACATTGAAATAAGTATTCATACAGTACTGCAATTGAAATTGACCACTGATATTTCCATATTAAATTAGAATACAGCACTACGATTCTCTGTAGGAAGCCACCCCATTAAATAAACAGTTTCATGATAACAAAGATTTGAGTATTAAACAAACGTACCTCAAGGAAATAAACGATACCCCAAAGCTGGCTGTATTTGACAGTGAAAAAGTATTCACACACCACTAGAAATGTAAACACAGAAACCACCAACAAAGCGTTTGCAGCAAGCAAGGCCTTCAGTGGCAAGCTACACCTCCTGCTTGGTGGTTCTGTTACGTAGTGAATGTCGTGCGACAGAAATATGGGCCGCAAAGGTAAAGAAACAACTGTAGAGGAAAGACAGCTAGTTATCTCTCAATATCAAAAGGGAAAATTGTTTTCAAACATTGCTGATGTTATTAGAAGAAGCTGGGCAACTGTGCAGTCCATAACAACACGATACAGAGAGGGAAATTCTATCATTAATAGCGAAAGAAGAGGACGACCACAGAATCTAACGCAAAGGGAAAAGAATATGTTAATAAGAATGATAAAAAGATCCTAAATTGACAGCCTGTGCATTGTCTGCCTATGTTAACGATCAGTTCGGAATGGAAATAACACCAAGTGCTGTTGGCTATGTTCTAAGTAGTGCAGGCCATGGAGCTAGGGTACCTAGAAAGAAATCATACATCAGCAAGAAGAACAAGAAAGTCAGACTTGAATTTGCTCGAGAGCATCTAAGCAAGAACACGAGCTTCTGGGACAGGGTACTTACTGTTCACAGATGAAAGTAAATTGAATGTATTTGCAAATGATGGCAGAATTTTGGTGTGGAGAATACCAAATACTGAGCTTGAACCCAAACACCTTCAAGCCACAGTGAAACACGGTGGAGGAGGAACTATTGTACGGGGATGTATGGCTACATCTGGTGTTGGGGAACTTTTTTTTGTTGAAGGTAACATGGATAGATTTCAATATTTAAATATCCTAAAGAATAATCTGCAAAAGAGTGTTGATAAATTGAGTTTAGGCACAGATTACTACTTTCAATAAGACAATGATCCTAAACATACGGCGGAAATTGTTCGTTTGTGGTTGTTGTACCATACTCCCCACGTTCTCAAGTTTCCAGCACAGAGTCCAGACATTAATCCAATTGAACATCTTGGGATACCCTTGAAAGAATGGTCCGAAATCATGACATGCGAAGTAAGGCAGCTCTGAAACAAGAATGGCAAAATATTACCTAGAGACTTCAAAAACCGTGGTTTATTCCATGCCAAAGAGGTTAACAGAAGTAATACGTAGAACGGGAATGCCTACAAAGTATTGCTTTTGCTATTGTTTTGTATTTAAACTATCATTTTCTTTGAGTGTATGAATACTTTTTCCTTGTTGTGAGAAGCCAGCTGGTATAAATGTTTTGTTTACTTTTTGAAGAGGAGTAATTTAGGTCATGCGTTTATATGTATAGATTCAGGAGGAAATATCATACTGTTAGTTTACCATATAACCTCTCTGATTGTTAACTTTAGTTATAATAACTTAAGTTTTTCTACATAAACATTGGTGTATGAATACTTTTTTCCATGACTGTATCAGTTTTCTTGTTGGGGGCATTCTGTTTGTATGGAACTAGTCAACACAGCAGAGACACTCTGCACTGCAGGCATTATGCTTCGCTGTGACTATACTCATGCACTGACGTCACACTATGCACACATCACCTCCTTGCAATAGCATCATAGGCTCAGTGTTATTAAGTCGCAATGCCTTTATTTTATCAATACAAATAATAATTACTTTCTCTTCCTTTACATAAAATGCAAAGTTCTATAGCTCAACTTCAAAAGAACTAAATGGGGTATCTCAGTATCTATCTAGCGTCATTTTCTACTCTCGTGCTGTTGATAATAACATGGTGTAAATACTCAGTTGTTATAATTTTCAGCTTTGAACACATTATGTTTTGTAGATTTTTTACTTTCTCTACATGCACTATGTACACAGCCTAGAGAGAGGGCAGTGTATTCCACTCAAAAATCCTATATCGAGATTTCGCCAATTTTAATTAAAGCACCACATATTAAAAATAATTACCCCACAAATAAAATGTGCATCTTGAATTTTCTGGGATTAGTTTCTTCAGACCTGTTCATTCTGAATGGATTTTTCTGAACTTTATATAACGGGTAAACCGCAAGAGATAAGACAAAAACTTACTACACAAAAATAAACTTTTTAAGAATCGTTTTCTGAAGAATGAACAAAGAAAGTCATGTGAGTGTAACACTAAATTTTTGTATTTTATCACTGTCATGGAGTATAGTGCTCGAGGCCAGGCCCGAAGCGATGGATGAAAAAAGAGAAAAGTGAAAGAGAAAGTGCCTGGGAAAAATTTTACTATTTCACGTTTCCAAAATTGTGATTTTATCATATGGTCCGTTTGAACTAGCAGCGGATGATCCCCCGTCACCATATGCGCATATTGGTATAATCACAAATTAGAAATCCCATAAGATCTAGGAAAATACTGCTAGATGTACCAAAATACACTGACTTGGCATGATAGAACTTGCCTGAGTATAGCTACAAAGCGGCTTAATTAAACTCACCCTTAGGTTTCTTTTTGTATAATGCTGCGTTAGATTTTGTACAGCTTCATTTATATTTTGAATTCACAGATTACCAAATCTAGCTTTTTTTTTGTTTGTTTGTTTTGGTTTTTTTTTTTCCGCCGTCAATGGTGACCAATAGCTTTACATTGACTACTAAAAGACGCTCGCGTATGCTTATCGCAGTAACTTCCGATACGTATTTATAACTTGGATTTATGGTCCCGCAGATGCAAATTTATTTTTATCCATGTGCATTTTTCCAGGTGTTGCTGTGCGGATAGTGCCAGCATGTCAGACAGAAATAACCCTTCATTCGGAAACATGACTAGCATACTTTCTTTTGGGGCTACGCCACATTTGTTTCATATGCAAACAAACAAAAAAACGGTATGAAAAAACGTTGCCATTTGTCATTGGAAATGAGAAGTAGAATGTAAACAGGTCGATTAGTGATGTAAAAGAGAGTAACAAACTGCGACTGCCCATGTTCGAGATGATTTATAAGTCCGCCACGCGACAGGAAGTGCGTGTTTCAAGACCTCACGTGCCACATGAACCTGACATGATTGGGAACGGCTGTGCCTGACAAGTGGGGGATGGGTTCTCTTCTTTTTCTTCAACCTCATAGAGCTTCTTTCTTCTCTGGGGAGTACAAAAGGGTTTTCAAGTTGATAGCACAATAATTATTTAGCTCTCTGGAGGTACACATAACCTAGCGTTTTAACCAGAGCCGGCATATACTTCGACATTGCCCTTATAACCAGTGAAAATAATTCCAGGCAGAATGCGGTTAAAGTTTGCGGAAAAGTCGCTGTTACCGAAGTTTGATTTAGCGCGAGGTAAGCTATGTGCGTTCGACTTTGCTCCTTGTTTACTGGATGGACTCTTCTTTACACGAGAATTAAGTCAAGGTAGAAGCTCTGTAGAGCTTTTGGAGAAATGCATAATCAATCTCACAAGCTGCCGCGCATATTTTATTTTTTCTTTGTATTGGAAATAAATTAAATTATTAGGTTGTTCTCAAGTGTGTATAACCTACAAGTTTCACTACTGGCCATCCCAAGATGTGATTTATATAAACCACACATAAAGTAATGAAAGTACGTTTATGAAAAATAACCCCTAGTTATAAACTTATAAATACAGTGTAAATTGTCAAATGGTTATAAGTACAAACATTTCAAAATTATTAATAATAACAACAACAAAGGTTATCCTTATACCCAAAGAGAAATAGCTCTATAGTGGAGTCGCTATCTCGAAATGGGAACGAGCTCCAAATTTATTACCGATTTTTATCATGCTATCAGTTAATAAAATGTCCATGACTTGGCTGAGTTAAACAAATCTATTACCTTATATACCAATACATTTCCAACCTTTGCAATACTATATAACTGAAATAAAATTAAACAGGTTTCTAGCAATTTGTAGCAAGTTGAAAAATAAAATAGAAAATAAAAAATGAAACCATAGAAAATATTGGCAATGCATCGCTGCTATCTCTATAAGACACATCCATGGCAAGAAAATTCTTAATTAGGTAAAGGGGTAGGTCACAACGAATATGAAAAATAAATTAATCTAGAATCACATGCTAGGCTTGCATTTAGGAGCCATTGTGTTCAATTCTTGGGGCCAGCCACTGCCACGATGGGATTTTCGTGGCTTTAGTTGGTTGTCATTGTGAATGATTGGTTTCTTCTTCTAACCATAAACTCCTTAATAACAATAATAGTAATAATAATAATAATAATAATAATAGTTTGTGCTCCATTCACATGACTTTCTCTAACTTTCTGCAACAAAATGTTAGAGCCATTTTTGAGAAAATCAAAAATTTCAAAACATTTTCCATGTAAAGGGTAGTTTAAGATGGGGGATTTTCTTGAAAGTCTTCGTGTCGCATCCTTTGAAAATACTAAACTTCATTACCGTGTTTGGTTTTTAACGGTCTTTTCGTTTTTGAGCTATGCTGTCCACAGACACACACATGCAGACACATACGCACGGACCTTTTTCTTAACATGATTTTTTCGGACTTGGGGGAACTCAAAACATGTTTCCGGTGAAATATCGATATCAAAAATTTGGATGAAATACAAAATACCTTCTTTATCCACTATGTAAATTGTGCATACGGGCTAGAAAAAGTAATATTGAAACTCCATTTATTTAACCCTATTTTACAAAAGTATGCTGCGTTATATTTTTATACATAAAATAAGGAAGCACCGTGAGTGAGTATTAGACCGTTCGCCTCCCATTTAGGTGGCCCGGGTTCGAGCCCAAGCGCCCACATGTGGGATTCGTGGTGGACGAAGCGACGTCTGGGCGGGTTTCTCCGGGTCCTCCGGTTTCCCCCGCCACTTATTCCACCAATTGCTCCATCATCACCTTTGAAATTATCAATTTCACTTACATTTATATCACCCACTTCATGTTCATGCCTGGCTACGGGCCGACCCCTCGTAACAGGTTTTCCATTCTTTGATTTCGTGCCGTTGGTTCTCCGACCGGCTTCTGATTGCTAGAGTTTAACGCCCGCTTTTACTATTTGTGGCACCGCAGGCGAGGACACTGGTGATAAACGAAATGAAGTGGGGATTGCAAAGCTTGTGCACAGATACGATAAATGTCTCAATCTTTTCGGTGATTATATTGAAAAGTAACCATAAGTATACAAGGCTTTTAGTAATTAAATAATTGATTTCTATGAACTTGTCTTTTATTTATAGCCTATCGGAGGTTGAAAAAAACGGCCCTCGTATTATAACATATTGGACAATAGCACAATATACAGTACGATGGTCTACAAAAATGAGAACTATCATTAGAAAACTATCATTAAGAAGAGTTTGTTGCAGACTAGTTAGAGAAAGGCATGTGAATTTAAATTATTTATAATTATTTGAGGAAATACTCGTTGTTTAGTCCCTCATTAGGGGATACTCTGAGATATAGCGGCGGGAAGCTGAAATTAACATTGCAGGACACTCCGACCTCGGATTCTCTAACTAGCAGTTTTATCGAACACTCACATGTCGTGACGCTTTCGTCGTAATAACAAAGTTATATTTATTACAAATATTAAAGCAGAATGTTGCATCCCTTCAACAAACTGTCCCCTAGAGGCACGGCAGGTGTTTTAACAGTTCCTTAACATGCAACATCTGAAATTTCAATCAACTTCGCTCTCTCGCGTGCTTCTGCTCATTCGGAAGCACGAATGACTCAGATTCAATCAGCAAATGGGATGGGAGCTTTGGGGCTTCCATTTTTTATTTTTTTTAATAATGAGGTTTTGAAGCCTCCAAAAGAATACGGATCCCTACAAATCATAGAACATTGCATTCACTCGTTACGAATTAAGTCGACTAATAAGCCAACTAGCTCAAAAACCTGAAGGATATTAGCCATCATTAGACCAAGTCCATTAAACACTTTGTTGAACGATGGAGAATTTTCCTCACCAGTATTCTAATAACCATTATATAATTATACATAATTTTTTTCTACGACATATAGATATACAATAAATATTTAACAATTAGATGTCCTACATATGAAAGATGAACTCCACCGATATGCGTATTGTACGCATGCGTTGATAACAAATGAAATTCGATTCACGATGATAGTTGAATTGCAAGATGGAGACTGGGGTATTTTGGCCTAGCGATAATGATATGGAATTTAGTTCCACGCCTTCTGATAAAAGAGAGGAGGCGAGTAATGTTGTTAGCAATTTACATCCACATATATAAAAAAGATCTACGAAAAGTTATATGATAAAGTCATGGAGAATAACACAAAAAAAAAAAAAAAAATGTAAGTTCATTCTCGGAAAATGTCCTCATAGTTTACTTTGAAGAAATGTCGAAAACAATGAAATCCAAAACCTTGTGGACAAATTATCAGTATTGAAAGCTACTCTAAATTTAAAACATGGAATTGATATATCCAAATATAAGAAGTTGTACTCATTGTTAAAACAGAAATCGGTAGGGTACAATGGGAAAAAAGCAAAAATATTTTTCACAGATGAAATTAAAACCTTAAATGATGAAGCACCTGACATGACTTATCTACTAATAAAGGTATGTAAATATAACTATTCTCATAAAAATAAATATTTTGGTTGGAAGTAGAGCTAGCGCGCATGCCTTGGGTTATTGATTTCCTCGCCTATGTGATGCCAATGTCATGACTTACTTTGCTATGTTTACGTAATGCTATGAATTTAGATTCGAGGAGTAGTTATATATTCTTATAATTCTTATATATAATTAAATATTCTTGGAGGTTATTGTACGCGTAAAGTTTCTATGGTTTTATGCAGATTAGCAGGTAGTGAACAGCCATAAGTAGGGCAGCGCGAAAGCATGAGAATCTATATCGAAATGGAAATCTGTATGGAAATTATTTTCATTTCGATATAGATTTTTAACAGTAAATGCATACATTTGGGTATATGAGTATAAAAAAATCTTATGTGTTCCATTTACATTACTTTCTTTCTCTACATTTCTGCAACAAATTATTGTTAAAAAGCGTATGCTTCTATTTACTTCATGCCACTGAGGAAAAAAAAAAAAATAAAAAAATAGCAGAAATAGTCTTATTACTTGCTTCCTGGTAAGTAGAAGAGAAATAAGGGAGCATCATGGGTCAAAGTGATAGTCAAAAGCTGGTTACTATGCGACTGAAGTTTCTTTGTATGGACAGGAGTTAACAAATTCCTGTATGAGAAAAGTATAAGTTTTTCAAAACTGAAACCAAAAACAAGGACTATCCCAAAAGCGTTCAACTCCAGGAAAAGTATATAACATAAATTGTGTGTTTCAACGTGTTATACATATTTTGTGTGGTAAGTTTTTGTCCATCTCTTACGGTTTAGCAGTTATACAAAATTCCGTAAAATTCATCCAGAATAAAATAGTCTTGAGGCTAAGATATACATTTTATTTGTCAGGTAAATGTGTTTAATATACGATATTTAAATCAAAATCGTTAGAGCCATTTTTGAGAAAATCAAAATTTTCGAAAATGGTTCGGTGCAAAGAGTAGTTGGGTGTGAGGGATTTTCTTGAAAATCTTCGAGTTGCAACCTTGGAAGATACCAAAATTAAATGCCAAGTTTGGTATTTAATGGTCTTTTCGTTTTTGAACTATGCTTTCCACAGGCAGACACACACGGACCTTTTTCTAAAAATGCTTTTTTGGATTCCGGGGGATCCAAAACAGTATTTCCGGTGAAATCTCGGTATCGAATTTTTGGGTGCAATACAATACCTTCTCTATACACTATGTACATAGTACGTATAGAGAAAGTAAAAAGGTTTTTCACGTATCTTTTCCCTACTAACAGGCGACACCAAGAACTTTGCAAATGAAGAGTCCAGACGTGATTTCATGAGCGCGATAGTAACCGCGTGCAGACGACACGTACATACACCTCCCTAGCAGCAAGGTCGCAACACAGACACGAACCCACAAATTTACAGGTTAGAAAAATGCCCTTTCCCTGGCGCTTAATTTATGTACAAACATACACGCCACATAAAAACCTTATCTGCACCAAAGTTGCTTCAAAACAAAGTATGAGAGAGCATTTAACAACCGTTTGATATCATTTCTAATTACATACTTACTTCTAAGACAGGAAAGATTAACATTGTATTCCAGTCAAAAAATCAATGTGGAGATTTCACATTTGAGATTAAAATTAGGAGACAACCTTTCTAGCCTTGCACAAACCATTAAAAAGAAAGGAAAATAAATAAATAATGTAAAATAAAATAAAAACACAACATGATTTACCCATTTGAGAAAAGTATAAGTATGGACAACTTAACCAAAACAAGTTAACTGGAAATAGTTAACTCAAAAATGTAATATTTACACTTTTGTAATTAATCTTTGTTTATCTCTTATGGTTTACCAGTTATACAAAAGTCATCCAGAATGAAGAGTATTTCAGAAGCTATTCTCGGAAAATTCAAGCTATACATTTTATTTGTCAAGGAAATATCCTAAGCATATGGTAATTAAAAAAAAAATATTATAGCTATTTCTGAGAAGATAAACATTTTCATCAAATATTGCACGTTGGTTTTGAAAATCTTTGATAACAAATTTTATAATTAATGGACGTTTCGTTTTTGAGTAATGCTGTTCACAGATATACACATATACATATGCGAGCGCAACATTTTCTAGAATCTTTTTTTTTAATTCAGGGGCCTCAAACACATGTTTCTAGTCGGTAAAATGTCTGAAAATCTTTGATAACAAATTTTATAATTAATGGACGTTTCGTTTTTGAGTAATGCTGTCCACAGATATACACATATACATATGCGAGCGCAACATTTTCTAGAATAATACTTTTTTTTTAATTCAGGGGCCTCAAACACATGTTTCTAGTCGGTAAAATGTCAACATCGAATTTCTAGGTAGAATGCGATTCTTCCTTTTGGCCTAGTAGCTCAGATATACATTTTTTTTGGTTTATATAAATGATTATATAACCTGTTATTTTCAGTCGGTAGACGTGTTCCAGTTTCAATTCCCAGCTGCAGGTGATAATATTTTTCTAGCCAAGATTACTCCCTACCCTACGGATAACCCAGAAGCATGAATGAGAATATAAAGTTACAGATGGTTCACCAAAGATTATCACCAAATGTAAAACGAGTGAACATGATTGCATGAGCAATTGTTCCAAAGAAAAGCTGCCGCTATCGCCTAGAATTAAATGCGGCATATAAATGAAAGAAAGAAAAAAAAAGGCGAGAAAAACCTACTTTTACATATACGTTATTTTTACCTTCAGTTATCAAAGGACAACTTTAATATTATATCACCGTTATAGAAAGCCACTGGAATCTGGTGATGGTTGAGTGTTAGATAAACATTAGCAGGAATGGTTTTATTAGGTACTTAGTTCCTTATAAGTAGAAAGAAAATAAGGGAAATTAAATTAAATTGAGTTTTATTTATGGACGCTCTTTTACTGCTGCGGTTTTTAGTGTCCAATTCTGTATTGGGCGTGAATGACCGTTTAATTTTACTCATACACCTCTATCAGATTTTTTTTTTGGATAGCTTTTACTACTATGGCACCGCAGGCGTTGACACTCATGATAAATGGAATGAAGATGGAGTCCTGGTGGAATAAGATGGTGGGAGAGCTCAGAAAACCGGAGCAAACGCGCCCCTGCGCAGCTTTGTCCACCACAAAACCCACAGTCGGCCGCTTGGGATCGAACCCGAAGTGCCTCGGTGAGCTCTATCAGGCATAAGGTTTCATTTACGTGCCGTAAATCTATGGCATGGGGCCAACGGCTTTACTTCCCTTGCAAAGGAAACCATGCTAAAGATTTTTACGCAAAAGAAACAAAAAAACACAGCATCGTTCCGGCGGGTTTGAAGCCGCTACTTTGGGAACCAGAGGCGAGCATGTTACCCCTAGACCACGAGACAACGTAAATAGGGGTGATACACTAGGCGAAAGCGATAGTCAGATCTTTAAAAGCTGGTTACTATGTGATTGCCCAGGCGTAAAACAAAAGAAACAAAAATGAAAAATTCCCGCTGGTAAAAAATTTTAAACATTTTAAAATTGAAACCAAGAACAAGAAATATAACGGCAATGGTGAACTAAAACTAGTTTGTAGTAACTTTATTTTCTCTACATAGCACTTGGTACGTAGGTAGAGAAGGTATTGCATTCCACTAAAATTCGATACTGAGGTTTCATCGGAAACACTTGTTTTGAGGTACCCTATGTCAAACGAAATTTTTAGAAAAAGGTCAATACGCGTGTCTATGTATCAATGTGTCTGAGGACAGCATAACTAAAAAACAAAAAGGCGTTAAAAACCAAACTTGGTATCTTCCAGTATGCGACAGGAAGATTTACAGATAAATCCCGTTCCCAAAACTACCCTTTACATGGAATCTTTTTCGAATTTTTCGATTTTCTCAACGATTTTGAGTAAAATGCTGTATATTGAAGATATTTGTATCACGTTTAAAATGTTTGGCAATAGTCTCCGAAAGCCTTTTCATTGTGGAGGACTTTTGTATAGTGGTAAACCATAAGGAACCGAAAAACCTTACTACATAGAAATATAGATCTCTCAAAAAACATAATTTATGTAATATGCATATTTTTGCTGACTTAACCATTTCCGAAATATTCAATATTAATATACTTAAACGTTTCTTAAACCAGAAGTAGACACTGTTTCTTTTGTTTTACTCCTGGCCAAATAAAGAAGCTAATTTCAATGACAATCGCATATTTACCAGTTTTTAAGACATCTGAGTATCGCTCTAACCTACTGTATTTCCTTAGTTCTCTTTTACTTATTATAAGGAACTAAGTAATAAGACAATTTTATTAGTGCTCATTTCGATTAGCATGAAGTAGAAAAAAAGAAAACATTTTCGTAAGAAGTTTGCTGGCGGAGTAGGAAGTAAAAGTCATGTGAATGGAACACATAAGAAGTTAGCGTTTTCTGGTCAAATGTTTGCGGTATAGTATTTAAATTCATATAATTTAAGAAACAATTCAGATAAATATCATTCGATAATCTAGCTTCTGGTCAGACGTTTTATGATATTACTTTAAATATTTAGCGCCAAAATTAACAATGCTGCGACAATCCTTGAGGTG
This sequence comes from Hymenopus coronatus, assembly GCA_030762935.1. NCBI lineage: Eukaryota > Metazoa > Arthropoda > Insecta > Mantodea > Hymenopodidae > Hymenopus > Hymenopus coronatus. Next base: position 96,977,429 of record CM060892.1, read on the forward strand.
GAGATAAAATATACACTAGCAGATTCAATTCAGTGAACATTATTAGATAATATCACCCAGCATTGGCAAATGGTATCTACATATGGTACATCATATTTTCCGATGTCAATACAGCAGATTTAGGTTTGATTTGGGAACACACAATAGAAGTCAGATTTACTAAGTTGTGTTGGAATAAAATCCCTATGGGCGTATGTGACTTGTTTAGTTATTCTTCCACAAAAGCTCCTGTCAGGTCAAGCAGTTGTGAATGTTGTGCAATGAAGGAGAAAAAGAAGAGAAAAGAAAACTTAGTGTTATGCAAAACTGAACAAGGAAGCAGTTGAAAGAAGCAAAGAAAGAAAGAACAAAAAACACTATCAACTTTTTATATCAAGAGAGACCTTGTTTCACTGCTTTTGGTTTTCCCAACTGCAAACATGCTTTAAGAAAATTCACTTCCCATGAAATGGAATGAATGCTGCTCAGAGTTGTAAGACCTTCAAAATTCCCATTTCGTCTTATGTAAATTTATTCTTTGTTACATCAAAGCAGGTCTTATCACCATGAGCCATCCCTACAAACAAAATAAATTCTTTTCATTAACTTCCGAATTTTACACAAAAAAATCGAACAAGAACTTTGCTGATCCTAGAAGTATAATAAAGTGTATAGCACATTTGTAGAAGATACCAATCTTTTACGCCAAAAGAAATATTTTCGTATTTACATTATATACGCACACGTAGTGACGCTTCTAAAGCGATGATTTGTAACTCAAAAGAACCATAAGCTCTAGTAAATATTTACCCACGAAGAACATCGATTTTGAAATTGAAATTTTACACCCTTTAACTGCTGTGGTTCTCAGCGCCCCACTTTATATTGGACGTGAAAGACCGCTTACTTTTTCTCAGAGACCTCTTTATTTGCCTAGAGTTCTTTTACATGGCCTGATCCATGTAAAGAAATAATTTAAGAAAATAGATGAGCAATGTATTATAAATTTATTACTTTCTTTATCACGTTTAAGAAATGTACAACGTAGATAGAGAGGGTATTGTATTCCACCCAAAAATGGAACAGAGATTTCGCCGGAGATGCGTGTTTGAGGACCCCTGAATGAAGGTCCGCTTGCGTTTGTGTGCGTATTAAATACCAAACTTGGTATTTGTTTTATTTTCCCTCTTGGTGCTTATTAGTGCTGCTTTCGGATATGTTCTTCAACTCTTTGTAAGTGCTTTATCCATTTTTTCCTTTGATTAATTAGGTTATTATTATATCTTCTATGTTTAATTCTTCTCTTATATCTTAATTTTTTATCCTATATTTTCTTTTACAGACTTTTACATTTCTTAGAAATTTCATTTCAGCTCCGAATTGATATCCAGGTTTCACTTCCACATGTCAAAGTCGGTACTTTAAAAAATGTAATTTTAGTTTTCCTTCTTAGTTTACTTTTAAACGTTCTTTGAATGTACATCAAATTGCATGAGATCTATTCAGTTTCATTTCTACTTCATTAGCATAATAAAAATAAGTATTATAGCCAATATTTTAAAATGTGATGTCTTCCAATATGTTGTTATGCAATACAGCTTTAGAGCGGATTGGTTCTTTTTCTCTGAATGCCATAATCTTTGTCTATTTTATAGAAGTTGTAAAATTATAAGGTTTAATTATTGTATTCAGTGTATAAAGCATTAACAATTGAAAGATGTATTGCCGAATATATCACAGTTCAGGTCTATTATGATTGAGTTGTAAAACTGGCAACAGTGACAGAAAACAAAACTGGCAGAAAAGATTTATCAACTAGGCACACAACTGGATAGAGCTTGCATTCCAGTATAAAACAGAATAAGTCTAATTATGCATGTGAGGGTCTAAAAGCTTTGAACGTGCCAAAAGACTTAACGTGCTTACATTTAATTTCTCCGCAGCATGAAAGGGCTCACATTCCAAGCCAACACTAATATCACGCTTGTGCTCGTAGTGAAATTAGCTGCGGCATTTTCAAGAGGCACTTAAGTTATTTCAGCTCTGCGCATAGAGCCTTTATTTTTAATTTTTACGGTCTCAAGCCACGAGTTACGTGGCATTGTGGCTTTGCACCACAAGCGACTGGATTACAGAACGTCCTTCAAAACGATTACCTCACCTCTAATGTTTGGCCTGATGTATCGAATGAGGTGCTATTGGAGGAAAACACGTATTTAGTTAACCAAGTTCCAAACTATATTTATCCAAGCTCCAAACTTAATTTATCTAAGCTCCAAACTCTATATTATCCAAGCTCCAAACTTAATTTATCCAAGCTCCAAATTTTATTTAGCCAAGCTCAAAACTTAATTTATCCAAGTTCCAAACTTAATTTATTCAAGCTCCAAACTTTATTTAGCCAAGCTCCAAACTTAATTTATCTAAGCACCAAACTTAATTTATCCAAGCTCCAAACTTAATTTATCCAAGCTCCAACTTTATATTGTCTAAGCTCCAAACTTAACTTATCCAAGCTCCAAACTTTATTTAGCCAAGCTCCAAACTTAATTTATCCAAATTCCAAACTTTATTTATCCAAGCTCAAGGCACGGTACATACAAAAAATATCAAACAGTGGGTTATCTCCGATATTCGCGACAAATCATTATTACCTAATCTATTTGATCCCGATATTCATTCATACCAAGTTAATTTAGGCAATCTTAGCATTAAACAGATTGTTACTGAATGCAATGTTATGCACCATTGGCTCATTATAGCAAGCGTGCCAATAAAACAATGATGTCTTTCCTAGAACAATGAAGTAATACCAGTATAATAAGTTTTCGTGGTCTTAGGAGGGAGGGCTAAACTATTTTTCATATTCTTTTCTCTAAACAACGATGTAACACATATTATTATTATTATTATTATTATTATTATTATTATTATTATTATTATCATCATCATTATTATTATAAAATGTGAGTGGTGAAAGTGAAACAGTGTAAGAAAGGGAAGGAAAGGTAAGTGGGAAGGGATAAATGAGTAGAGACAGGAAAACAGAGAGAGAAAGAAGGGGTTTAACGCAAGGAGAAGTTTAGGCATTGGAAGACTAAAGAGCACTAGGCAGAAAAGTGTTGAAAGGAAATTCCAAATGAGAGACAAAATTCAGTGAAAGCCATGAACACTAATGAAGGCATGCGTGCAAGCTGGAATTGTATTTAAAATAAGTAGAGGGCTGTCTAGTGACAGAAAGGGTGGGCCCGAAGTTCAAAGAGCAGCCCAATATGCATTTGATTACGACTAAATTCATTTATTCATTCTTCATTGTAGGCCTTTAGCCTGTTCCGTGCCCACTCGTTCCCACCTCTTCTTGGACAGCCAACATTTCTTCTAACTTGGGGTGTATAACTGTGTACTCTCCTAGGTATTCTCTTCATATGTTCCTTCCAGCTATTCTTATTTTCTTCAATCTTCTCATTTAAATCATATATCTGTAATTCTTCACGTATATCCACATTTCTTCTTTGGTTTTTTCTTCTACAACCTTTCACACCCCAAAAACCTCATTTCAACGTTTTGTATATTATTTCTATCCCTGTGTTTTAAGAGTCATGATTCGCTTTCACATAATAAAATGGTAGTCCCATTTTTAAATAACGTTTCAGCTTTGTTTCCTTTCGCATATATCTTTCAAAGTGATTCTTATTGGTCTACAAATTTGTAGGAAATTATTAATTTTATATTATACATCATTATTTCGAACTGTGCTTATATCATATCCCAAGTGCTTAGATAGGAAACCTGTTTCAATGTTTTCCCTTCTATATTTACCTTTGGACGGACATATAAATTCCCATAGTGTGCCATTATTTTAGTTTTCTCTTGTGATATTTTTAAATTTTATTTTTACTCATTGTATGTACATTATTACGCAAAAAATAACTAGATACGAAATTTATAATCACTTATTCCTATGTCCTATTCCCAGGAAGAGAATGCGTGCAACTGTCTTGCTCATCGGTTGAACACGCCAGGTAATAACAAATGAAATACAGGGAGAGAAGCTGGTGTCTCATTTAGCAGCATATGAAGACGCTCTCACTTATGTGAGCCATGGATTCCAATTATCTGACGATTTATTTTGAACAATTTATAATCTGTAAGATTGCATAAAATATTGTATCAAACCAGTGGATACTCTTAATATGGAGCTCGAAAATTGCTGCACGATTATATATTTTATAAATGATTATCTATCTATTACTATTAACAACTGCAAAGTTATTAGGGGAGTAAGAAGGAATAACGCAAATTTACTGCTATTGTATAAGGGCGCTGGATGGCCCACTTTGGAGTTGTGAGAAATGAAATGGCATTTTATTTATGGACGCTCTTTAACTGCTGCGGTTCTCAGCGTCCTATTCTATACTGGGCGTGAAAGACCACTTAATTTTGCTCCATCAGGCTTGAGGTTCTTTTACGTGCTGTAAATCTAAGACACGGGACCAACGGCTTTTACTTCCCTTCCGAAGAAAGCCATACCATCCATCGTTCTGCGCCGGGTTTGAACCCGCGACCTTGGATATATGAAGATATCATGGTAACCATTACACCACGGAGGGTGACCGAATTATGAGAATATTTGTTTAAACCTGTCGGAATAAGCTGTCAAACTAGTGACGTTTTTCTTTTGAATACATTGGGAGGATGAGCCGAAATATCACGCTGTCCATTAGCGCCGGCTGGAAAGCAAATATAGACAATAATTCAAACAGTAGATATAATGAAGGGTTTTCTATTGCATGTTGAAGGGAAAATATCCATGAGACTCCTACCATTTTAAAGAATATGCATTAAAGGTTACTCATTATGCCTTTACGCTCAGGAAATGTTTAGAAAGTCTGTAGGATGAAAAAACGAGCATTCTGGTATATTTCTAATGAAGCTGAACGACGAATTTTTCTTTCCTATAGTTGCCAGTTGTGATGCAATTCTCAAGGCTGGTGCCACACACTTCCTTTAGAATAACACAAAGAGATGGTCAATCGAAAAATAAGTCATGGTTTTCGTGCAAGCTAGGTCACATGCTCTTTTATTTTTCGAAAATGATACATGCTACAAAAGACCCACAAAGACATATAATCTTGTGCTTTTACCACCTAGAAACAGTTTTCTGTTTTCCAAAGCCCATATTTGTTATTTTCAAATTAACCTTTTTTTCTTTTGGAAGTTTAACTGAAAAGTTTCTACATCTTTCAAGTGTGAATCGTTTGACCACCATTCTGGAATGCGCAAAGGTGAGGTAAAAAGCAAGGAATTCACCTTATTGAACCAAGTTCATATAACAAATATATTTCGTAAACCGATTTAAAATCAGTTGAATAGTTGGCTTAAAATCTGAATTTTTGCACATACGAAAAATAACCACAGTTGAGATCCTAGAGAATGTAATTTTGTTAAGTTGATTCTATTCCAGGTACTTTCTACTCTAGTATGGTGCTAAATAGGTGATCATGCGCTTCAATTCATTCTTTAAAATAAAAAGGTGTATATATATATATATAAATAATCCATTCACGTGACTTTCTCTACCTATTCTACAAACAAACCTCTAACAAAAGAATTTTATACTTAGCTCCTTTAAGTAGAAGGGGACTAATCATTGAAATTCGCTTCGTTGCAAGCCCCGGATTAAAACAAAAGAAATACGGACGATTCCTATTTGCGAAAAGTATAATCATTTTAAAGTTGAAAACAATAGCAAGGAATATCTCGGAAATGGTTAGCCCAGCAAAACAAAAAGTAAAGGAGATAAATTGCATGTTTGGACGATATCTACATTTTTTGTATTATAAGTTTTTATGTATCTCTCAGGTTTACCAGTTTGTAAAATTCATCCAGAATGAAGAATTGCTTCAGAAGCTTTTCGCTTTTACATTTTATTTGACGGGTAAATATATTTAATATACGATATTTTAATAAAAATCGTTGTAGCCATTTTATGAGGAAATCAAAAATTTCGAAAATGTTCCCATGTAAAGGGTAATTTGGGGAGGAGGATTTGTTTGAAATCTTCGTGTCGCAGCCTTGGGAGATAGCTTAAATACCATGTTTAGCATTTAATGGGCTTTTCGTTTTTGAGTTATGCTATCCACAAACGGAAACACACAGACACTTTTCTGAAACAGGAAGTTATCCGTGTTCATTTTGTTTTATTCCTGGCTATGCAAAGAAGCGAATTACAATGACAATCGCATAGAAAACACTTGAATATTGCTTTAGCACAGTGCATTTCCTTATTAACCTTCTGTGTATAAGGAACTAAGTATTAAGACCTTAACCAATAAGCATGGGGTAGAAAGAAGAAGAATCTTCTGTGTGAAGTTTGTTTGAACAACAGGTAGAGAACAGCAGATTTTTAAACAATAATTGTAGAAGAATGAGAAGAGAAAGTCATTGAATAGTACACAGGAGATATTCTGTATTGTAACATTTGAAGAGAAGTGAAATTTAAAGCGTTTTTCTCTCGCAGTATGCCATATCTGTTTAAGGTTCTGCCATGTTTGTCCTCGGGGTAGACAAACACGCTGGTTCTAGGTAAAAAGCCCAGACAGCTATCTCCACATAGAGAAAACCCGTAGCCGTGTTCTCCTCATATTTATCACGAAAGTTGCTCTGCATGTGAGATTTTAGAAGCAAGATATGCTCTACGCTTAATGAAAATACAGCGACATCGCCTCGGGTGTGTTTTTGTAAGGTTGTGCTTAACATAAAACATTGCAATATACTAGGCCTGCTCTCTTTGCCCCTCAAAACAACAGTACGAACACTGCAAAACGTTGTTATTATTATATGTACTACACACTGGTTAATCATTACTTCCCCTACTTCGTATATAGTGCCTACTTAAGTAGAGAAGATTTTGCATTTCATCCAAAAATTCGATACCGAAATTACGCAAGGGATACTCGTTTTAGGGTTCTCTGAATCCATAAACAGCACCTTTAGAAAGTATTGTGTGTATGTGTGTCTACATGAGCAGCATAACTCAAAAATAAAAATTCCAAAATTCCTCCAAGTATGTTGATTTTCAAGAAAATCTCCCCACCTCAAACTAACCTTTACACGGAAAAAGTTTTGAACATTTTGATTTTCTCAAAATTTACATGACAAATAAAATGTACATCTAGAATTTCCTATGCATAGCCTCTGAGCTTCTCTTCATTCTGGCTGAGTTTTGGAAACAAGAGATAGACAAAATCTTACTGCACAAAAATGTAGTACTGGTCAAAATATACAATTTATGTCCTAAATATTTTTGTTATGGAGCTAACCACTTCCGAGATATTCCTGGTTATTCGTTTCAATTTTCGATAACTTATACTTTCCTCAAATGGTAAACCGTCATTCACAAATTCTTCATTCTGTTCAAGCAATGACAGGCAACAAAGTGATAGGAGATTTGAAGAATGTTTACATTTAGAAGGGATGGAAATGCCTACTATGCGCGTACCTTTTCTAGGGCATTAGTTTTACGGGTAAGCCAGGGCCAAGGGGTAAGAAGAGAGAGGTTGACCTAACACTTTCCGCAGTGTTGTCAACCAAAGAAAGCTACTTTCTTTGAGTCCCTTAGCCATAATGGTGCACGGGTTATCTAATTTTCCGCAAACTAACTGAATTATTAAACGAAATACAGCATATATGCCTGTGAGTAAACTCTGGCATCTATAGACAGAATGAGACCTTATCATTAAAGCCACTAGATGTCAGGGTAAATAACGTGCTCTATGTCTCAATGTTAGTGGTCTGTTCTCCTTTTGATGCTGCATGAAACCAACCGAATGAAGACTAGGCAGCCGAGCGCCCGAAAACGAACGCGCACAGTTTTCTTTCAAAGGAAAGCTGGAATAATGGGTAGAGCAGTCTGAAGCTTCAAACCCCCGATTTCGGCTAGTCTGATTGAAGAATCAACGGAGGCATTACAAAGCGTGTTAATAAGAGTTCTCCAGCGCAGTTGCGACAAATCTTTTTGTAGGGTTGGGAAGTGGAATGCAACATTTTGGTAGTGGTTAGATTTTACTAACCACTGTGTGTGCTATACAAAAGTTGGAGGCTGTCAAGGTTCGAATTATGGAGGGTATTTCCCCGTTTCATGACACTGTATTTCCAGTAGTATATGGAAGTCTTCCCTGTTAGGCCAATTCTTCACCCAAACGCTCCAATCCCAAATTAAGAAACAAAGTAGCATATAGTAAAAATACACACAGCGTACTACTGCTGATTCATTAAATAATCCGTTTCACTCAAAATATATTATTCCAAAGGTCGATTTCTTCTTTTAGTGTATTAACATGATCAACACTTCACACATTGGTATTATCGAAATGTATTACATTGAGTAAGTCGCGCATCTAATAATTAAAAACAACAGTATGAGAGCCAAATTATTGTTCCCTTAAACATATTAAAACATAATACGGTAATGCAGCTGTGAAATTTGTAAAATCCACAGTATCTAAGATATCTTATTTAAATTTATACACAATAATAGTGATATTCCTGCCGTGTGTAAAATACCGATTGTATGGTTATTTAAAAATTATTTTAAGGTTCTAAATTTATTACTCTAATAAAAATGACCATTGAAATGCAAGTTTTACAGTGAAACAGTTTACAAATAGTTCAACATATATTTTATCTTAACCCTAATTATTGAATAAAATTTGTTACTTTTTGTATCCTCCAAAACTCCTTTTTAAAATTTAATAATTAATGTCTCCATTTGGAACAATATTTCGAAAAATCTGATGTGTTCCATTCAAATGACTTTCTCTACATCGCTATAAAAATTGTTGTTAAAAAGCATATTCTTCTATCTCCTTATCATAATTGAGATAAACATTAATAGAAATTGCATTAATTACTTGCTTCCTTGTGAGTAGAAGAAAAATAAGGGAATACACTAGGCTAAAAAGATGGTCAAATCTTTTAAAAGCCGGCTACCATGTGAATGAAATTCATTTCTATGCAGTGCCAGGAGTTTATAACTTTCCGTGTGAGAAAAGTATTCTGGTATTTTACATCTGAAACAAATAACAAGGAATATCTCAGAAATGATCGATTCAACGAAAAAAGCGTATATTACATACATTGTATATTATAACGTGATCTACATTTTTTGTGCTGTAAGTTTTTGTCCATCTCTTACGGTTTAGCAGTTATACAAAATTCAGCAAAATTCATCAAATATAACGATATCTTCAGAGGCTATTCCTAGAAAATTCAAGATATACATCTTATTTGTCTATAATTATCTTTAATATACAACATTTTAATCAAAATCGTTAGTCATTTTTGAGAAAATAAAAATTTTCGAAAACTTTTCCGTGTAAAGGGTGGTTGGGGTGGGGGATTTTCTTGAAAATCTTCGTATCGCATTTTTGGAAGATACTGAGCTTAAATACCAAGTTTATTATTTAACGGAATTTTCGTTTCTGAGCTGTACAGCCCACAGACACACACATACACACATACAGACACATACACACTCACAGACAGGCACACACAGACACTTTTCTAAAAATGCTTTTTTTGGATTCAGGAGTTCTCAAAACATATATTTCTGGTGAGATCTCGGTATCGAATTATTGTGTGCAACACAATAGTACATATAGAGAAGTTGGGTGTGTCTGTTAATAAACACGCGACTGCCAGTTGGAAGTTCAAGGGCACCGTGTTAGTAAAGCGATATATTTTCTTAATGTTTAATATTCATATTACTTTATTATAAAAAATAAAATAATCTTTCACACTTTTCGGGGAAATTTCATAGATATGTAGCGTTTAGCTATGAGCAGCAACGAGTTTAAAGCTTTCTTGAGCGTTTTTGTTAAAATTTACATTCTATTGATTCAAAAACTGTTTGAGACTTACCAACATTATTCAAATGTGAAGATATAGTTTGGATTTAGTGTCATACTTCACATCAAAGACTCTTCATCTCTCTTTAATTCCTATGAACTAATCATTGATGACTAAGATACTTTCGAGATTGTAGTATTGGCCATACTTTAGTTTCTGCGTAAAATACTCTCGGAAAAAGGTGAGCGTATTAACCAATACTTTTAACCTCACATAAGATATTCATTAACGCACCGTGCTCAGGCTGAGAAGTCTGCTCCACAGTTAGAAAGCTAATGTCAATAGTCCAGTCGGAAATGAGCGGGTAATGCAGTGTTTATTACGCTCGAGCACAACGGTGTTCGCCACATGACTGCGCCTTATCGCGCTTCAGGCCTAGAAAGGACAGCTTTTCGCTTGAGCAACCGACAAGTTCTGACAGCGAATACGTGACATTGCAGTTACCATTCGATATGTTTATCAGCCTGCTTCACATATATTTGTGGTAACCTGTGCATTTGTAAGCGTCAGTAACCTCGGTTCATCTCATCATGGTGCTGCGAAATTGAATTTGCGTAAGGGGTCCCGGGCTCGATTCACGACTGCGGGGTAGGGATTTTACTCTTGCCCGGGTTATTTCTCTGTAGCCCCAGAGTGCAGAAGCAAGAATTTGAGTATGAATGCGTGCGAAATCTAATGATTAAAATTTAAGATGAGTAGAAAACGAATTGCATCAATACGCGAGTTAAAACCATTGCCAATAGGCAATATGTTCTACATAAGAAAATCTTATTTAAGTCAATAATGTCTACTTCATTTAATTTCTCTACTACTTAGAGTAAGTTAGGGAAGTATTGTGTTCCACCCAAAAATTTGTTACTAGATTTCACCGGAAATATGTTTGTTTTGAGATTACCTTAATAAATAAAAACCTTATGTAGGTAGAATCAGACTGAAAAATTCAATGCCATAGCTGGGATTTGAACCACGGATCTCCCGGTCTCTAGCCGGTTGTTCTACCACTGAGCTACCATGGCAACATCTGGCATAGCATTGAATTTCTCAACTGACTCGCATGTTCCCCGGTAAACCACAAGGTGATCTCAAATTATTTTGAGATGACAACCCCGATGGCGACTTACAATGTAGTACGTACTTTAAGTCCCAAGATTCATAGTATAGCCAACTATTATGGTCAATTAGTATTGATTTCTTTTTTCACACAAGTCGTATTAGAACAGGAGTTGAATAGGTAGAGTGAGACTGAAAAATTCAATGCCATAGCTGGGATTTGAACCACGGATCTCCCAGTCTCTAGCCGCTTGCTCTACCACTGAGTTACCAGCAGCATAGCAAGCAGCTCTTAACATTTTAATTCCCTTATTCCCATTGTACCTACAAGGAGATAACAAGTAAAGCCATTTCTGCTAATATTTATCCCGACTGACATTCAGTAGAGAGAATGGGGTTTAGTAAGAATATTTTACTGTAGAATAGGTAAAGGAAAACATAAAAAATGGACCTCAATCAGATAGCCAGACCATTGGTGTCTTAATAAGGGAACAACGTCTGAGATCCAAGATTATTAACCAATGGTAGTTGGAATAATTCGACTTTAGGACTAATATATATTTAAAGTACATATTTCACAACTCTAATGTATTCATCATAGTAAAACCAAAATAATTTAAAATAAATGATGCAACTTACCAAAAAAAAAAGAATCGAAAAGGTGCTACCATAAGAAAAACATGAGTGTTGATAAAAAATGCTTATTTTCTAAACCTTAACATACATGAATATCCTTCTCTTCTTCATATTGCTGAGCATCAATGTAATGAATTTATTTAAGTTTAATTTGATAACCTAGTTAGTTGAATTTCATGAATCAAAATGTGACTAACCTTAAATCTCTGCATTGGATCATGCGCGAATTGGCGATTCATTTTTCATTGAGGAAGGAAAATGTCTCCATTGAATTCATACTTCCTGCAACAAAAAAGAAAGAAAAAAAATTTAATATTTCACATTCTACAGACGAGCATTTTATAAACGAGACATACATTTGCAAACAGGTCCTTGTTTAAAAGTGTTTATTTTCCGGAAGTCTTTGCATTTTAAATTGTACTAAAAGCTTAAAACAAAGCTAACTGGAACAGAATAGTTCAGTCACCATAAGAAGAATATTGTTCATTTAATATCTAAATTCACTTATGAACATAACTTTTGACACAACCATTATTTTATAGAGTTTTTGTTTTTTCGGTTTTTATTTAGAATGTCCCACATATTTAACGAAATGTGTTTAATTTATTTTCATGCCTGTATCATAGCTTACATTACATTCCAAGTAACCAGATTATAGTTTCAATAGTTTACCCTCTATTGATTTTCCTCGATGGACTTTTATTTTTCTTGCCAATATTTTCAAGCTATATTCTTTTCAAATGACTTCAGTTATATGTTGGGTGAAAATGTGCATGTTATAAATTATGCTTAAACGTAATAACCAATAGAAAGTTCCTTGGCATGAAATTACTCATATTTTGGTAACTTTCCGTTTCACCCAGAAACTCCTTCAAAACTCTAATCTCCTTCATTATTTACATTTTGAAATGAAGGAGATCGTGAAAATTAATTTTCTTCCACTTAGTGACTTACATTTAAGAATTCAGAATATGTAGGTGAGCGATTGAGTTTTTTTTTTTTTTCGGGAGGAAATATTTCTACTGATAGGGGTGTGAACATGACAAAAGCAGGAGCAAAAACAAGACAATGTGTCGTCCTCCATGGTCTAGGGGTACATGCTAGCCTCTGGTTCCCAAGATCGCGGATTCAAACCCGGCCGAGGGTGATGGATTTTTTTTCGGGCGTATAACTCCTTAGCAGGCTTGCTTCGGAAGGAATGTAAAACCGTTGGTCCCGTATCGATGGTTTCCGACACGTAAAAGAACCTCAAACCTGTAAAAGCCTCTGAGCAACATTAAGCTTCTTTCACGCCAATATAGAACGGAAAGCTGAGAACCACAGGAGTAGAGTGCCCGTAAATAAAACCTAATTTAAATTAATTTCAAGACTACGAATAAAGAAAAACCTATAAATTATGAAATGCTATGAAGCAAATGGGTTAATCAGTCAGGGGAGGGTAATAAATGTAAATACATGTTTGCTAATGAATGGGAGAGAAGCAAACTGTTGTTGATGTTTTAAGCAAAATCTTCGGAAATTGTGTCTGAAAGCAATGAACTTTCAATCCTGAGTCATCCTGAAACGTAAAAGATCGACACAAAATGCTAGAAAATGGGGCAGAATTTCTTACACCGAGACGTAACTATTACAACTATTACACACTTTTGCATATAATAAAATAAATATACACAAACAAGACAAAATAAAATATCAGTTCAGAAATTAAATTCAACATTACTACATTAAATAAACAAAAACACAAAAACAATAATGATGTCCAATGATAACACCCCTGGCACCCAGCTTTACTAAAACTATCAAAAAGCAAAGTTAATAATTGTATTAAAATTGACAAAAATAAACTGATTACAAATATTTAGAAGTCTCTCCATTCAGTATCCGGTATTTAATAAATACTAGTGACCAGGAAAACACGTATAAAGTATTTTATTCATTATATACATGCATATTTCTACCATTAAAATAAAACTAATTTAAATAAACATTTACTAACATGTTGAATGTTATACCTGCTTACTAAAATCATATACAAAAATTGTTATCTCAAAACTAAAAATATTTTAACAAAGATTTTAAAATTTAAATATTCCTCATGTACATACTAAACTACAATTAAAGTTTTACAATAAAAAAAAATCTATGTGTTACACTCACATGACTTTCTCTAGCTGCTCTACAAACAAGCTTCTTACAAAAAATCTTCTTTATACAGCATGCTAATCGAGATAAACATAGTAGAATGTTCTTATTAGTTAGTTCCTAAAGGAGTGCGCTATGCTAAAGTGATAGTCGAATGTTTTAAAAGCTGTCGTATGGCGATTGTCACTGTAAATCACTTCTTTGCTTGGTAAAGTGTGGAATAAAGGAAAAACGGACTGCCACTGTGGTCGAGTGGTCAGTGAGCTGACTTCTCACCCGGAGGTCCCGGGTTCGATTCCTGGCTGGGGCGGGTAATTTTTATTTAGCCAGGAATATTCTCTATCCCCACAGAGTCTGGAAGTAATTATGTCAGAGTGTATGTGTTTGAGGAAAACAGAATGATTTAAACTAAACGTCAAAGAACCTACAGACAACGAGTTGTTTCAAGTGTAAAGCCCTCGATATGACCTTAGATGTTAAAGCGATCTATATCAATGAAACAATAAAAAAAGGGTAAAAAAGAAGGAAAAACGGACACTTCCTGTCTGAGAAAAGTTTAACTACTTTACAACTGAAACTGATAACAAGGAATATTTCAAAAACGGTAAACGCCACGAAAAAAATGTGTATGGCATAAACTGTAGATATATTTTAACGAGAGCTGCATTTTTTTTGCAGTAAGTTTTTGACTATCTCTTACTGTTTATAAGTTATGCAAAATTTAAAATATACATTTTATTTGTGATGGCAATGGTTTTATTATATGGTTTTTTAATCAAAATCGTTAGGCACTTTTAAGAAAAACAAAATTTTCGAAACTTTTTCCATGTAAAGGGTAGTTAGGGGTGGGGGATTTTCTTGAGAATATTCTTATTGCATTCTTGGAAGGTAAAAATCATAAATACTAAATTTGGTATTTAACTGTTTTTTCGTTTTTGAGCTATGCTGTCCACAGACACAAACACCTGAACCTTTTTATGAAAATGCTTTTTTTTTTTTGGATTCAGGGGGTCGTAACACATGTATTTCCGGTGAAATCTTGGTATCGAATTTTGGGTGGAATGTAATATCTTCTCTATCCACTATGCACATTGTACTTACGGGGCTAGAGAAAGTAAACATATAATCCAAAAAATGTCAATATACATGGGATCCTTGAAGAATACACCATCCTAGAATTCGCTTTACCATCCAGGGAAAACCAGCAAAACCCCAGCAGTCACAAGGAATCGATCCCGGGATCCCCCAAATGCGGGCTTCGCTCGGAGTTTGTCCTCTTTAAAACACACTGCAGGACTGTTTTACTTATTTTTTTGACAGATAAAATGAAACCCATAAATAATTAATTAAAGCCGCAAAGTTTCAAGTAATTATTACTTTACACTGTATAAAATTTGAAAACATTATCCCATGAATTTTACCCAGATTGCAGCAGCGCTAAGAAGCGACACGATATAGAAACGCGTCTTTGAATAGTCATTTCACTCACGAGTCTACTTCACGGGTTTCAAACACGAATGTTCTTGAAAAGAAGAGGATTGCACAGTCATCCGAAGTTTTTTATAAAGGCATGAAGAAGGTCTGGATGGTACCTATTCAGACTGGCGCTGGCTTTGCTTGTCATAACATGGCTGCTCCTTTTGGTGTGCACAAGGATTTAAACCATGATGACGCTCTACACTCGGATTTATCCCAGACGCTTTTATAGCGTTTTAGCTTTATTCTTCTCATTCAGAAATTCCTGTATTTAAAATACGTCATATGGTGCTTAAGTTGGTTACATAAAGATGCCGATATGCATGAGGCCTTCCGAGAAGATTCATATCAATCTCTTAATCCATATTGCATAGCAGTATACCACAAAGATGAAATACAGAAGCAATGATATCTATAAGAATGAGGTTGCGTTGTCGTATGTGACTATAGCTAATGATGCTTTTTTAGTATATTTTTTTTTTAAAAAAAAATACAGCTTGGGAGTCTGGACGGGAGTCTGGTCGGGACTCCGGCACTATATTCATTTTCCCTAAATTTCCTGTGCCTACTGTTTTAAGACAAAGACACATACATATTCACAAACACACAAACACCCATGCCCAAAGTGGGCTTCGAACCTATCATCCCCTGCGCCACGAAGCATCAAAGCGAGGCACTTTAGCGAGCGCGGCCATGGGGAGCGGCGAGATGATGATGATAATGATGATAATGATAGGTATAAAATAATATGGATAGTAACTATAAAATAATAATAATAATAATAATAATAATAATTATAATGTAAATCAGATCATCACAATTAATATGGTTTAATTTCACCATGGTTCTAGCCTAAGCAACAAACATTATTATTATTATTATTATTATTATTATTATTATTATTATTATTATTGTTCCCAAGAGAAATGCCTTAATTGGACAGCCAACATTACATTCTGGAAGTGTCTCACCGATATTGAAATAAAATTAATTAGGATGGCAACGCCAGGTGTAATCAATACTTACTACATCATAGCTGCCCATAGCAGCAATTATTGTACATGTTTTGTAACACAGGTATAACATAATGAGTATTCTATTTCAATTGCTGAACGTACCTATTATTATTATTATTATTGTTATTATTATTATTATTCTACATTTTTATGGGTCTTGGTATAGAAACCCGTTAAACATAAATGTATACGACAATACTCATTGCGTTACACATTTGATAAATGATGCAATTGAGCAGTTAAATGTTGAAAAACTTGAATCTTCCATATTAAAATAACAATTAACATATTGTCGATTACACTTGTGTGCAACAGATTTCTACACCAAGGCCCACAAACGGAATAGAATACTCATTATCTTATACCTGTATTTCCTGCCTTAATCATTATTACTCACTATCTATAAAGCTCATCAACATGTATAATTACCGCTATGGGCAGCTAAAATTGATGCAGCAAGTATTGATTACACCTGACGTTTTATTGTAAATTATTTTATTTCAATGTGCACCTTTTTAATAGTGGTACATAGGTAACTAAGGTATTGCATTCCACCCAAAAAAAATGTGATGTGTTCCATTCATATGACTTTCTCTATATCTCTGCAACAAATTATTGTTAAAAAGCTTATGCTCCTATTTGCTTAATGCTAATTGAGCAAACATTTCGAGAAATCATCTTTTTACTTGCTTCCTTTAAGTAGAAGGGAAATAAGGGAGTACCGTAGGTTAAAGTGATAGTCAATAGCTTGTTGCTATGTGCGTGAAGTTCCTTTGTTTCTATGGAGAGGAGTTGACAAATTGAGTTTTGTTAAAACTGAAACCAATAACAAGGAATATCTCAAAAATGATCAACTCCACGAAAAAAATGTATGCAATATAAATTGTGCGTGTTAGTGTGCTCTACATTTTTTGTGTGGCAAGTTTTTGTCCATCTCTTACAGTTTACCAATTATGAAAAATTCCGTAAAATTCATCCAGAATAAAGTATTCTTCAGAGGCTATTCCTAGAAAATTCAAAATATACATTATATTTGTTAGGTAAATATCTTTAATATACGATATTTTAATCAAAATCGTTAGAGCCATTTTTGAGATATTCAAAATCTTCGAAAAAGTCCACGTAAAGGATAGTTGTGGGTGGGGAGGATTTTCTTGAAAATCTTCATGTCGCATCCTTGGAAGATACCAAACCTAAATACCAAGTTTGGTTTTTATGGGACTTTTCGCTTTTGAGCTATGCTGCCCACAGACACACACACAGACACACACACATGGACATTTTCTAAAATTGTTTATTCAGGGGTCTCAAAACATGTATTTCCGGTGAAATATCGGTATAAAATTGTTGGGTACATTATAAAATTTTCTCTATACACTATGTACATAGTACATATAGAGAAACACACGTATCAGGGTCCCTCTGTTTAAAAAAGAATAGGTCTCCGTGTGTGAATGCTGGTGTGTGTGCGTGTGTGTTTGTGAACAGCATAACTCAAAACGAACAATCGGTTAATACCAGACTTGAAAATTAAGTTCAGCATCTTTCAAATTTGAGGCATGAAAATTTTCAAGAAAACCCCATATCCCAAACTATCCTTTATATGGAAAACTTTTCGAAAATTGTTTTCATTATAAAACGAGTCAAAAGATTTATTTTAAGTTACTACATATAGGTAAAGATATTTACATGAAAAATAAAACGTATATCTTGAATTTTCTGGAAAGGCCCTCAGAAGACCTCTTCATGGATGATTTTTTGCATAATTAGCCGTGTGCGCGAGATGTTCTCTTGCTTTATTATAACCTATACCATTTATCTGATTTGCTTATTCAAATTAGCTATAAATGAAACCAAATAAAATATCTCGACTACAAAAGCATACTTTTTGTTGCTATATCTGTTAAAGTATGAAAATGTAATGAATGTCGATGAAGGGCCCGGATTTTGATGTATTTGAGAGATGTTTCGCCACTTAACCACGATAGAGATATTCACTTCCGGCAACACATCCGCACACAAGAAGGAACTGAAAAGTGATAAAATGGTGAAAATTTGTTGGATTTGATAACCATGTTGTTGAAAGCAGGGGATATTCGACACCAAAGCAACTAGGCGAATAGTTCGGAGAAGAAAGTATACATGCAGTCACAAAGAGCCTCTACATTGAATGCTATGGAGTAACTTAGGTGTCCACCAATGATGTATAACTGTGCGGCAAGACACTTATAAAAATACTGAGCGGAGTTTTTGGCAATTATTGTAAAGCAAATTGGGGCCCAGTTTAGAGATATTGGTTAGTTTGTGGTCAACTTATTCATCTCATCCCGTCCCCCGCAAAGTGGTATCTAATTTGTCGTTTACAAAAGTCTCCCTTCTCTACTATTGTTTATTGAATCACTAAAGGTGATACATTCGTGGAATTCGGAAAATCCACAGTATGTAAGCTATCTTATTGCACTTTATACCGGTTATTACACACAATAGTGATAATTTTGTCATTTATCAACATTCTAGCTTGCATGATTATTTAAATAATACATTTTTTATCGTCTAACCTCGTTGTTATAATAAAAATCTGATGTGTACCATTCACATGACTTTCTCCATATCCTTGCAACAAATAATTCTTAAAAAGCTTATACTTCTATTTACTTTATGCTAAACAGAAAAAAAAAAAATAGCAGAAATAGTCTAATACTTGCTTCCTTGTAAGTAGAAGCGAAATAAGGGACAACCGTAGGTTAAAGTGATAGTCAAAAGCTGGTGCTATGTCAATGAAGTTCCTTTGTTTATATAGATAGGAGTTGACAAGTTCCTGTATGAGAAAAGTATAAGTTTATCATAGCAGAAACCAAAAATAAGGAATGTCACAAAAACGACAAACTCCACGAAAAAAATGTATATAACATAAATTGTGTGTTTTAATGTGCTCTACATTTTTTGTGTAGTTTTTGTCCATCTCTTACGGTTTAGCAGTTATTCAAACTTTAGTAAAATTCATCCAGAATAAACTAATCTTCAGGGGCTATTCCCAGAAAATTCAAGATATACATTTTATTTGTCAGGTAAATATGTTTAATATACGGAAGTTTTAATCAAAATCGTTACAGCCATTTTTGAGAAAATCAAAATTTTCGAAAAAGGTTCCATGTAAAGGGTAGTTGGGGGTGGGGGGATTTTTCTCAAAATCTTCGTGTCGCATCTCTAGAAGATACTAAACTTAAATACCAAGTTTGGTATTTTACCGACTTATCGTTTTTGAGTTATCGTGTTCACAGGCACACGGACACACACACACACACACACACACACACACACACACACACACACACACACACACACACGGGCCTTTTTGTGAAAGTGCTTTTTTTGGATATTGGGGACCCTAAAACATATATTTCCGGTGAAATCTCGGTATCGAATTTTTTGGTGGAGTGCAATACTTTCTCCATACACTATGTACATAGTGCGTATGGAGAAAGTAAAAATGAGCCACGCGTTACATTTTAAAAACGTTCTTATAGGAAAGTCCAATTTTACAGTAAACGAGTTTACAAACACATCTTTGGGTCGCCTGAGTGGTGTGGTGGTAGCGTGTTAAACAGGTTGTGAGTTCGAATCTCGCTTATGGTGAGTTTTCTGGGTAAGGTTTTTTTCGGGGTTTTCCCTTATTCTGAGAAGACGAATGTTGGGTAACTTTAAGCTCCATGGATCCCGAGATCATTTGAGCATCATTTCACCAATTTCATTTATCGTCCGATATGACCTGACCAACCAGGTTAGAGGACGTTAAGCTAACAAAAAAAAAAAAAAAAAAAAAAAAACTGTCACATTATTTGTTTGTATGTTAGCTCTAATTAGTGTAAAGACATTATTATTTTATTTTTAAAAATGTAATAATTTATTCAACAAAATTGGGGCACCTAATATGCTAGTCTGAACATACGGAGATTACATCTTAAGTGAGATGAATTATCTTGCTCTTAAAGTATTCAATTGTTTTTCCAGGAATTTGTATGAGTTATTCTATAAATCATGAAAATTATTTCAAGTGGTTGTTTGCATTGATAGCTTATGTGGTTGAGCCTATAAAAAGTATTTCATTCAGCAGAAAAATAATAAAAACGTAGTCTTAAAGCATGTGAATTCAAGTACCTTTTTCTTCGGTACTACTTGTAATACATAATCACACGTTGCTTACTTATTCTTAGTATAATCAGCTATCTTCTGAACCTTAATTATTTAACTATGATATAATTTCAGTAGAAATTTAAAAAAAACTGTAAATTCAAAAAAGTAAAAATGTTGAAAATTTGCAATGTTGTTGCTTTCTTAATGTGGTCAATAAATACTATGCCATCACGATTGTGGTTCAGAAAAATCAAATATGTGTTGTGTATATGTGCAGAAAATTTCACCTATCCAGCTCCCACAGTTTGTGAGAAAAAGGTACATAAGTATCCAAAGATGCTGTTTTCAGAAAACTGAATGTAAAAATGCAAATGTTCTAAAAGGGGGCATTAGAGAAATGCACACTAGCATTTCGATTATATTTAAATTGATTAAACTCCTCTTAATCCTCCAGGAGAATATATTTTGTGAAACTAGAATAATTAAAAGAGGTTTTATTAGTGCGTAAAACAAAAAATCTGATGTGTTCCATTCACATGACTTTCTCTATCTCTCTGTAACAAATTTTTACTTTCTCCATACGCACTATGTACATAGTGTATAGAGAAAGTATTGTACTCCACCAAAAATTCGATACCGAGATTTCACCGGAAATATATGTTTTAGGGTCCCCAATATCCAAAAAAAGCATTTTCACAAAAAGGCCCGTGTGTGTGTGTGTGTGTCCGTGTGCCTGTGAACACGATAACTCAAAAACGAAAAGTCAGTAAAATACCAAACTTGGTATTTAAGTTTAGTATCTTCCAGGGATGCGACACGAAGATTTTGAGAAAAATCCCCCCACCCCCAACTACCATTTACATGGAACTTTTTTCGAAAATTTTGATTTTCTCAAAAATGGCTCTAACGATTTTGATTAAAATTTCGGATATTAAACATATTTACCTAACAAATGAAATGTATATCTTGAATTTTCTGGGAATAGCCTCTGAAGATTAGTTTATTCTGGATGAATTTTACTAAAGTTTGAATAACTGCTAAACCGTAAGAGATGGACAAAAACTTACTACACAAAAAATGTAGAGCACATTAAAACACACTATTTATGTTATATACATGTTTTTCGTGGAGTTCGTCGTTTTTGTGACATTCCTTATTTTTGGTTTCTGCTATGAAAAACGTATACTTTTCTCATACTGGAACTTGTCAACTCCTATCCATATAAACAGAGGAACTTCATTGACATAGCAACCAGCTTTTGACTATCACTTTAACCTACGGTTGTCCCTTATTTCGCTTCTACTTACAAGGATGCGAGTAGTAAGACTATTTCTGCTAATTTTTTCTGATTAGCATAAAGTATATAGAAGTATTCGCTTTTTAAGAATTATTTGTTGTCATGTGAATGGGACACATCAGATTTTTGTTAATAAGCTTATCTTTTATTTATTTCATGTTAATCGAGGAAAATTAGCAGAAATAGTCTTATTCCTTGCTTTATTGTAAATACAAACGAAATAAGGGAGTACCATAGGTTAAAGTGAAAGCCAAGAGGTGGTTGCTATGTGACTGATGTTCTTTCGTTTGTGTGGACAGGAGTTGACAAATTCCTGTATGAGAAAAGTATGTTTTTCAAAGCTGAAACCAAGTAAAAGGAATATCTCAAAAACGATCAACTCCACGAAAAAAATGTATATAACATAAATTGTGTGTTTTAACGTGCTCTACATTTTTTGTGTGTTAAGTTTTTGTCCATCTCTTACGGTTTAGTAGTTATGAAAAATTCATTCAGAATAAAGTAGTCTCCAGAGGCTATTCCCAGAAAATTCAAAACATACATTTTATTTTTCAGGTAAATCATTTTTTTAAATATATGATATTTTAAACAAAATCGTTAGAGCCATTTTTTAGAAAATCAACATTTTCGAAAAAAGTTCCATGTAAAGGGTAGTTTGGGGTGGGGGATTTTTTTCAAGATCTTGGTGTCGCATCCCTGGAAGATACTAAACTAATATTACTTGGTATTTTACCGACTTTTTGTTTTTGAGTTATCGTGTTCACAGACACACGGACACACACACACACACACACACACACACACACACGGCGCTTTTTGTGAAAATGCTTTTATTAGATACAGGGGACCCTAAAACATACATTTCCGGTGAAATCTCGGCATAGAATATTTTGGTGGAGTGCAATACTTTCTCTATTCACTATGTACATAATGCGTATAGAGAAAGTAAAAATGTTATTTTTTGCTATTTCAGAGTAGCTTGTCCCCTTAAAAGAGCCTCACAACTCGCAGTAAAACAAATGAAGTGTTTCTTTGTAACTCACCTCTAGAAGTTCTCACATTCGTTTGCTTGAAGGCGGTACTTCATAAAGGTAGGTACATGAACCTCCTACATGTGAAGCTGAGTGTAACAAGGCCCATTCGTTTTCTTTCAGGTTTTGTATGCGACACTGATGATGACTACGGAAGTTGGACAGCCTAATCACCTCCCCCCCCCCCCATGCACAAAAACCCAAGCGTAAATTTACGCTTATGTTACTTTAATGCCAAACGGAAATGCAAATAATGCTCATTAAAGACAGTCATAAACATAAGCTGGTCTTTATGACGGAGGAAGGTAGCGACATTAATGTAGATATGTACATATGTGCGTGTCTGTGTCTGTATCTCCTGCAAGAGCACAAAATAACAGATAAAGAAAATATAGCCGAAGTGGATAAGCAAGCAAACGGTAGAGAGACAGGTGTCCAGTCCTTATAAACTAAAGCGCGTCTCAACTTTTTAGTTTCTCTAGCCCGAAATACAATGTGCATAGCGGATAGAGAAGGTATTATATTTCGCCCGAAATAAATATTTTGAGGTCTCCCGAGTCCGAAAAAAGCAATTTTAGAAAAAGGTCCGTATGTGTGTTTGGACAGAACAGCTAAAAACGGCCGTTAAATACCAAATTTGGTATTTGGATTTGGTATCTTCCAAGGATGCGACACGAAGATTTTAAAAAAAAAAATACCCCCACCACAAACTACCGTTTACATGGAAAATTTTTCGAAAATGTTTATTTTTTCTAAAATGGCTCTAACGATTTTGATATTAAAGCTATTTACATACCAAATAAAATGTAAATCTTGAATTTTCTGGGAATAGCCTCTGAGGACCTTTTTATTTAGGACGAATTTTGCCGAATTTTGAACAACTTCTAAACCGTAAGAGATACATCAAAACTTACTGCACAAAACTGTAGATCTCGACAAAACACAGTTTATGCCAATTACGTTTTTATCGTGGAGGTTACTCGTTTCCGAGATATTCCTTGTTATTGGTTTCAATTATGAAATACTTATACTTTTCTCAGACAGAAAGTATCCGTTTTTCTTTTGTTCTTTTCCTGGCCAAGCAAAGAAGCGATTTACACTGACAATCACATAACGATAGCTTTTAAAATATTTGATTATCACTTTAGCATTCCTTTACTTCCCTTCTACTATAATGAACTAAGTAATAAGAACAGTTTGATAACGTTTATCTCTATTAGCATTGTGTAGAAAGAATAATATTTGTTTATAGAGCAGCTAGAGAAAGTCTGTGAGTGTAACACATCAGATTTTTTTTTATAACACATGTTTGATCTTCAGGCGTAACGTAATTGGTCATCAGGTGAGAGAGAATCACTTATATAGAACACAAATACAGAAGCATACAACACTAAACATCCATGCCCATAACAGGGTTCGAACCTGTGGCTCTTTCACGGCAGAGCGTCAACGCCGAACACGCCAACGACCACGGCTAGGGCTGGCCATCTCAAACTTAAAGACAGTACATGCTCAAGGGAGCACACTGTTGTCACGTATGCGGAGTTTCTTATTTTAACTACTTCTAGCTAATCAAGATAAACATTAGAAGCAAACATTGGGTTCCGAAGCGCACAGTTTTGAACACAAGCAGTTAGCGGTGTAAAGAGAGGGTAGTTGGGGGGGGGGGGTTTGTGGCATAAACATGCACACGTTAAGGTATAATCAGTTCCAAAAGTAGCTAATTGCATGCATTCACATTACATGCATCGTTTTAATTCATAAAGTAACACAATAAAACCGTATTTCATATAATTAGCAAATAAAAATGCCTTGAACTTTTACAAATCAAAGTATAAAAGTCGATGCAAAAAATTCAGAATAATAATGTGCAGAAGTTTGAAAATCAATGAACACGATTAACCAAATTCACTCAGAATTTTTTGCATTGAATTTTAAAATACCTCTCTACTACGACGAAAGAAAAGGCTCTCACCCTGTCACTCAGAACCCGTTTGAATCATCCATAAGTTTTTTTCAGTGTCGAACGCCTACCCTTTCGTATTTTATATATTTTTTCAATCTGCTCTCTCCCACTCTCAGTGTTCACTGGTTTATCTACCTGCAGGAACGAACGAGGCCAGGCAATGAGCAATTGGAAACTGGCTAGAGAGACCACTCCTACTCTATCACGTCATAGTTATAGTCTCTGAGCACCGAACCTCAATCCGGCAATTTCGTGATCCCGGACCGAGCGCTACTTACGCTAAGGAGAATAAAGGAATACGCCAGATTAAAGCGTTAGTGAAATCTTTTGAAAGTTGTCGCTCTGTGCAACAATTGAAATTCGGTTCCGTTAGCAAAGACCAGGAGTAAAAATAAAAGAGAGCTGAAACGAAAATAACTTCCCGTTTGAGAAAAGTTAAGTAGTTTAAAATTGAAAACAAATAATAAAGTTTATCTCGGAGACGGTTAACTCTACACAAATTGTGTATTTTAACGAGATCTACAGTTTTTGTATACAACATTTTCGTCTATTTCTATCGGTTTACCAGTTATACAAAAATCGTCCAAAATAAAACGGCCTTCAGAGACTATTTCTAGAACATTTAAGATATATATCAAGTAAATATCTTTAATATACGGTATTTTAATCAAAATCATTAGAGAAATTTTTGAAAAAACGAAATGTTCGAAACCTTTTCCATGTAAATAATAGTTTGGGATATGGGGATGTTTCCTGGAAATCTTCGTGTCGCATCCTTGGAAGGTACTAAACTTAAATACCACATTTGTTTTTTTTTACGGACTTTTCGTTTTAGAGCTATGTTATCTATACAAACGCGACCACTCTGTTGGAAAGCTCTTCTAATGGGACGGTCACCAAAGATCTAGATAATTATAATTAGTCATTTTGCAGAGTGTAGATATGAAGCATCTTAGCAACAGTACAATATTCATTACCTTCGGCCTTCCAAATTTCTTTTCAGTAACAGAGTCAGCATCCTTAAAAGACGATGAACTTCAATACTGTGTTTGGTATTTAAGGGCCTTTTAGTTTCTGAGCTGCGTTGTGTACAGTCAAAGAGAAACTGACAGACAGTCAGCACGACAGATACACATATGGAATTTTTTGCAAAAATATGTTTTTCTTTTCTTTTGATTCAGCGGAGATAGGGATGTAGGGTTGTAGACAAGAAACGAAGCGGGACTCTTCGTCCAATGATGTCCTGAAGTCCTAATGTGGCTAAAACCCCTCGGACAGAAGAGGACCACAGAGGCCGGCACCCAGGAATTGGAGAGACCAAAGATGAATGAATGAATAAGTGTATTTATTGGCATAGCAATATCATACATAGAATTTCAACAGTCGCACGGGTCCACAGACCGTTCGTGCTTTTGTAATACACATTACAAGCAATATTAAAACAACAACAAAGAATTAAAAGAGTAAACACGAAAATAAAAAGACAAAGGAAATACACAGTCAAAAGCAATATTAAACAACAATAAAGAATTAAGAGTGAACCCGAAAATAAAAATACAAAGATATTCAAATATAGCAATTTAAATTTACAGCACAGAGTACACCTTCATAAATGCACCCTCTTATAATAGATAATTACACTTAAAAGACATATATACACATAATATATACACCATATGTAAAACCATAGCACAACAGCGACCTAAGTATGACATAATATATATGTATGTAGAACATTGTAGTCACTATTGTTTAGTTGATCTTATTCCTCCCCACCCCCTTCACTATTGGCAGCCTCCTCAGATCTCAGCTGTCTTGCCTAAGTTTAAATTTACCTAGCCCGTCCATGTTTTCCGCGCCTGCCAGTAGCGTCCAACATGCTTCTAGCCCTACATTTGCAGTGGTAAAAAATCGCGGCAAATATTTTTCCCGCCATTCCTCCGTACCCCTAAATCTTGCCAAGATGTGAGTCCACGACTCTTCCTCCTCGCAAATGGGACAGATTCTCGTACCATTCTCGTCAGAAATGTTCGTGCTCCTCCATGCTCTAATCCACGCGAGCCCCTCTCTAATGAGATTGGTACCTGTTTTTATGTATTGCTCCATACCCCACTCCGATTTCAGCCCAGACTGTACTTCTAATGACACCTTCTCTGTGCACTGCGCAATTAGTTGCTGTCTGTCAATATCACAGAGGCGGTTCTTAATTTTTCTCCAAATACTTCGCCTATTTTCCTGCCCCGCCATCCAAATGTCTCCCATCCCAATGGTTTCCAACCCTTTCTTTAATTTTGATGCCCACGTCGAATTACCTTCAATTCGCAACTGTTCACGGTAGCAGACTGCCCTAATTAGAGATTGGTTTCCATGAACGATTCTCAGCCAATATTTAACTGCTCTGATTTTGCACTCTATCGTTTCACTGTGTGCCCGAATTCCCTCATTATTCCGCAGTTTGCCGTACCCCTCCCTACACCCAGAATTCCTTTAAAAAATTGGGTACTCACTTGATCCAGATTCCCTGTTTGTTCCCAGCCCCATATTTCTCCTCCGTATGTCATCGTGGATCTAACTGTCGCTCCGTACACAGTTTCGGTTTCGCCGTTGATAATGCAACTTTAAACCGTTTTTTTACATTTCATTTTGTTCTCCCATTCATTGTAGCAGCAACAGTTATAGTTCATTTATTATTTCTACACCAAACTGGATCCAATAACCCATTAGGATTAAATAGAAATATTGATAAAATTTCCTTTCATCCTTATTTCACATTTAAAGACATCTTTTCCATTAAGGTTATGGATATATTCGGTATTCTGTAGCGTATCCGGAGAGCTTCCGCCGCTTTCACACTTGCCTTGTGTTTCGTAATGTCAATGTGTTTTGTCCATTTTCCGTTCATTGTAAATGTGAATCCTAAGTACACAAAAGATTTAACATTGTCCAGTATCTGTCCTGCATATGTCCAAGTCTCCTCCCTGCTATAAACACAACCCTTTTTGAAAGTCATTGCCTTAGTCTTATTCACATTAACTGTAAGTAGCCATTCATCGCAATAATTCTTAAGTTTGTCCAGTCCTCGTTGCAATCCGTTTACTGTCGTAGAGCACAATACTAAGAGAGACCAAAGATAGACACTGGCCAGGAACCACGGCGTCGAGAGAGGGCGACGAAGTGATCCTTACCTGCAGCTCCAAAGACGGCGGTAAAGAATATTCTACTAACCGCATGGATCCGCTGTCCACCGAATCTTCTCGTTACTCTACATTTAATTCCAAATGAAATGAGAGAAGGAAGGGAGAGTATCCATGGTAGTCGAAAGGCATCTCAGAATTAATCTTGATTTCATGGGAAACCCATAGAAAATTTCATGGCCAGAGTGCGCGGTATCCGAAGTTCGAAGACGAAACCTACAGAGACCTAAGACAAAAGCACCTGAGCCACCATCCCTCCCCCGCTTCTGTGGGGGATAGGGAATTATTCTGGTAAAAGTAAAGTACCCCCACAGCCAGGAATCAAACCCGGGATCTCTGGGTTAACAAGCTCGAATACTCGAATTTTACCACTCGTGGTCAGATCATGCTTTGTAAACACTGGACTGTTGTATCAGCTTTCTGATTATAACAAGGTGGTTACGCTATTTGAACTATTTGGATGTAATATTTAACATCAACGGCAGTGAAATTTCTACCAGTAAAAAGCTGTGTAGGCATGAAGCATAACATGTCTTCTTCCTTTGTCATATACGAATACACTGATATTCCTCAGGCGTTAACAGTTTGCACTCAAAAAAGGAAAACAAAGGTTTCGCTGAAATTTTTTAGTTGTTTTTTCTCTTCATGTTTGCTGCATGAACTTCAAATTGTTCAAGCCACACATATTTGGATTGTATTTTCCCTTGTTCTCGTTTGGAGATACAACTGAAGCGGGCTTTGTTGACCTAGTTCTTCCGTTATATTTAACTGATGTCAATGTAAGTAAACAAATTGTCTGTTTTTCCTCTTTGTTTGCAGTTACAAACGACTAATTGGCAATGGGGCACTTTTGGTCCAATTTACTGCGTCCTTCATCAGCATAGCCTGCCAATCAAAACTGCGTAACGATAACTAACAAAAAAGTACATCACAAGACTTCTAAATGCCTCAGAATATAAACATATAACACGTTTTGTTGGCGTTATGGTTAGGTGCACATACATATCGGCGCACCAAATCAGGTGACTCAGGCATTTCGTCTGATATTGGCATTTGGGAGGTCGTGGGATCGATTTTTGCAGCCATGAGTTTTTTCAGATTTTTTTCCGGATCACTAGGCAAATGCAGGGAAGGATTCTTCATTCTCATAAACTTCCTTTCCCTTCATTTCATCTCCATTTCATCCAACCGGCCAGGGCTGTAATTGTCAGCAAGGACAATGGTGGTGACTGCGCTTTGGAAATGCAGCTCACGGCGGCGGGATGAGGTTGGAAGTCGTCTGTAGATCCAGAGAGTTTGGCGCGGGCTTCTAGCACTCCCCACATCGAGATGAACTGCTTAAAAACTGTTAGGAACTCGCCATGGTGGCTCCCTCTCCACCATTCGGTTTCGGTTGCCCATTGTAATTACTCTTATTTCATCCTGTCTTCTTGGGGTTTGACGTACAATAAGCCGCAGTAAGGAATCCCTGCCGTAATCACACATACCCCACACAACACATACACACTAATCAAAGCAGAATTCAGGTGATGATAGTTATCGAGTACGCTGACTTTGGTAACAATTGTTCTATGTTTACGATGTGTTCTCTTCTCATAATTATTTAAGGAAACACTCAAACACATCAATGGAAGAGGACAGTTATATATTTTATTGGAGGCAATATTGATAACTTTGAGCACAAATGGACCTATTTGCTGAATTATTTTGCTAAACAACCAATTTCGTAGGTTTAAACTGTCAAACCACAGCCATCAGGTATTTTATTATCGTTCTCCATGGCTTTTTTTTTCACTTATAAAAATCATTAGCATGACTTCTTTCCAAGAGAAGTAAAGCCATTGATCCCATATCGAGATTTACGGCACGCAAAATAACCTCAAGCAGGACAACGATGCCTCTGAGAAAAATTAAGCAGTTTTTCTCGCCCAATATAGAATGGGACGCTAAGAACCGCAGCAGCTAAAGAGCATCCATAAATGAAAATCATTTTTATGTGTTTAATCCATTAGTTTTTCATCTAAATGGTAGTTTGGGGTGAGCAAAGTTTATTGAATGTCTTGGAATATAGAGAAGTTAAATAATGTTTGGTGTTTAATAAACATCTTGTTTTCGAGTTTTATCATTCACAGACCTGCGCGCGCGTAGAAACACATATACAAATGTACCTTTGGTAAAAATGCTATTTTTGGATAGAGGACATCTCAGAACATATTTTCAGTGAAAGCTCGATATCAAATTTTGGAGTTGAATATAATACTTCCCTACTTACTATACGTAGTAAAGAAGGTCAAAATTCATAAATAATTGTTGCTGTTGCCTAAAGCGCAATTGATTCGTTTAGAGTTGCCCATTGGCGTTGTTTTTCTTTGGAGGCATTTAAGATTTCTTTTTGTTTCATTTATATAGCCCCCTTTAACATCTAAGGTCATATCGTGCGTGGTCTTTGCACTTGAAACAACTCGTTGTCAGTAGGTTTAAATCATTTTTGTTTTCTTAAAGCACACACACATTCACTCTCACATACTTCCAGACTGTGGAGGATAGGGAATACTTCTGGCTAAAGAAAAATTCCCCGCCCCAGCCGGGAATCGAACCCGGGACCTCATAAATACTGCAGTTTATATGTTTCTCGTGAATGCAGTTGACATCTGTGTTGTCACGTTGTGCCTGTCTCGCAGTTATTTTATGGAAAATGGCGTAGTAGCTTCAATATAAACTTGTTTATCATGATCAACCAACGTTACTAAAAAACTAGAGACAAAAGAAAGACAAAATAATATTATGATTTACGAATATTTGAGGATACAAATAGTCATGTAAATTTTTAGTACTTATCACATAAAACTAAAACAACTAACGCTGTGAAATGAGGCGGAATTTCAAATTTTAAGCTAGATAGCTGTTTTCAGCTTATGCTGAAAATTATTTGTGCCAAGTTTGATTGAAATCGGTGCATAAAAATATGATGCACACATACATACATTAAATATATTAAATACATTCATTACATATATTAAATAGTAACATGCTAGCCTTTGATTTCCCAGGTCGCGGGTTCAAACCCGGCGGAGGGCGGTGGATTTTTTCGGGCGTGAAAATCCTTAGCACGGCTTCCTTCGGAAGGGAAGTAAAGTCGTTCGTCCCGTGTCGAAAAAGGATCTCAAACCTGATAAGGAGGACTCTGAACAAACTTAACCGTTCTTTCACGCTCAATATAGAATGGGACGCTGAGAATATACGTACATACATACATACATTGACTTTTATATATTAAGATAAATCTGAGAACAAATACAGGGATTTTCCAACATACTTGAAAACAATACCAACACAGACAAGTGGTCTAAGGAAAATTCGAATACAATTATACTTTTCTATCAAAGAAAACCAGTTTAAATGTGCTTCTTTTAATATTTTATTTACCTTGCTTTTACTTTCTCTACTTAGTATATATTACTTAGGTAGAGAAAGTAATTGCATTCCACCAAAAATTCGATACCGAGCTTTCACTGGAAATACACGATTTAGGATCCCCAGAATCCAAAAAAGGCATTTTTAGAAAAAGGCTCTTGTGTTTGTGTGTATCCCTGATAGCGATAACTCAAAAACGACATTTCAGTTAAATACCAAACTTATTATTTAAGTTCAGCGCCTCGCAATAATGTGACATGCAAATTTGCAAGAACATCGTCCCTTTGGAAACAAATTCGAACATTTTGATTTTCTCAAAAATGACTCTATTGAGTTTGATTAAAATAGTATATTAAAATACTTATATGACAAATAAAATATATGTCTTGAATTTTTTGGGTATAACCTCTGAAATCCTCTTCATTCTGAATTATTTTTCCATAACTGGTGAGCTTTAAGAGATAGACAAAAAGTTATTCCACCAAAAAAGTAGATCTCGCTAAAATATACAATTTATTCATACACAATTTGTTATCGAATTAATCATTTCAAAATTATCCTTGTCATTGGTTTCAATTTTAAAATACTTAAACTTTTCTCATACAGCAATTTATCAACTCCTACCCACGCAAAGAGAACGAATTTCAATCACATAGCAACCAGCTTGTAAAAATATATGACTAACTTTAGCCTAGTATATTGCCTTATTTCCCTCCTACTTGTAAGGAATTAAGTAATAAGACCATTTCTGTTAATGTTTGTCTCGATTAGCATGAAGTAGGTAGAAGAATAAGCTTTTTATTTTGGTAGTGTTTAACGCCCGCTTTTACTGCAATGGCACCGCAGGTGATGACTCTAATGATACATGAAGATGGAGCCCCGGTGGAATGCGATAGCGGGAAACCGGAGAACCCGGAGAAAACCCTGCGCCGCTTTGCCCTCCACAAATCTCACATACGGTCGCTTGGGATCAAATCCTAGGAAAGAATATCTAGGTGAAAGAATAAGCTTTCTAGGAATACTTCGCTATAGATATGTAGGGACAGCCATGTGAATTGAACACGTCAGGTTTTTAAATTTAAGATGATTTTTAACACCAATATTTTGTTTCATTACAGATCTGGCTACTTTTATTAACCTCGTTTTGAAATGCCAAAGCAACATAACAACTGATTGTTTCACTAATTAAAATAACAATATAACAGACTGAACGCATTCAGAAGAATACAGTTCTACAAATCTACTCTAAGACAGAAGCAATATTTATTTCTACTACAGCTTATTGTTATACAGTAGCTTTTTGCAAACATCCGTAGACACGATAAGCGGAATTCAGCAAAGAATGGCATACTTCTTGAAATTAGCAACTATGTTGCTTTGTAGGTGAAAGAAGAATTTTATTCATTATATGAAACAAAAGGTTCAGGAATTCATCACACTATAAAATTATATTAACAAATAAGTTTAAAATAAAGTCACTCGTCTATAATAGATCCAAATGGGTCTTTTGTATTCCTGCATGATCTATGCATAAAAGCATTTTCAGATTCGTTCTGTAGCGTTTCTGAAGTGGCATTCAAGAAGATTGTTAAAACATACTTCAACCTAGCGTTTCAGACGTAGTGCGCTTTGTGAGATCCTACTTTATGGTATCCCTATGAGAACTGTCTAGCTTGATCGATCTGAGTTCCGTGGTGGCCATGGTAAAGGCGCTCTTCCATTCCCGAACAAATCCACCAGCTCAGAAAAGGTGCATTAAGACTTAATTCCATATTAATGGCAAAATGAGTTTTGTTGAATGCACATAATGAGGTTTAATAAATTACCACTCGTCAATCATGGCCTAAGGAGTTTCTCTGCTACAAATTATTGTTAAAACACTTATTCGTCTATTTACTCCATGTTAATCGAGAACAAATAACAGAAATGGTCTTATTACTTGTTTCTATTTAGTAGAACAGAAATAAGGGAGTACCATAGGATAAAGCGATAGGCAAAAGTTGGTTGTTATGTACTTGAAGTTCCTTTGTTTGTATGGACAGGAATTGACGAATTCCTGTGTGAGAAAAGTATGAGTATTTTAAACCTGAAACCAATAACAAGGAATATCTAAAAAAAAAATCTTCTATAGTAAAACATGCATATAATATAAATTGTGTGTTTTAACGAGATCTACATTTTCTATTAAGTAGGTTTTTGTCTATTCCTTACGGTTTACTAGTTATGTAAAATTCCGCAAAATTTATCCAGAGTAAAGATGACTTCAGAGGCTATTCCTAGAACATTCAAAATAAATGTTTTATTTGTAATATAAATATTTTTAATATATGATATTTTAATAAAAATCGTTTGAGCCCTTTCTGACAAAATCAAACATCTCGCAAAATGTTCCATCTAAAGGATTGTAGGGGGTGGGGGATTTTCTTGAAAATCTACGTGTCGCAACCTTGGATACTTAACTTAAATACCAAGTTTGGTATTTCACGGAATTTTCATTTTTGAGCTATGCTGCCCACAGACACACAGATACACAGGACATTTTTCTAAAAATGCTTTTTTTTGGGGGGGTGGGGATTCAGGAGTTCTCAAAACATATATTTCCGGTGAAATCTGCTATCAAATTTTTGGGTGCAATACAATACCTTCTCTATACACTATGTACATAGTATATATAAAGTAACAATTGTTTGTATGCATTTTTAAAATAGTTTTCGAAAAAATTGTTGCCTCTGATCATAAGAAGAGAAGTCCCTGGTTCTCCGAGACATCTTTGAAATGACTTGGGTTCGACCCCAAGTGACCGCATGTGAGATTTGTGGTGGACAAAGTGGCACAGTGGCGGGTTTTCTCCGGGTTCTCCGGTTTACCCCGTCATTGCATTCCACCGGTGCTCCATCTTAATTCCATGTATCATCAGTGTCATCGTCTGCGGTACCAACACAGTAAAAGTGGGTGTTACACACTATAACAAAAATCGATGAAGTACACGATACAGGTAAGCGACCTTATTGCTTGACCAGTAGGGGAAAGGCGGCGGACACTGAAGCAAAACTGCGAATTTATAGTAATAATTTATTTAGTTAAAATTGTTACATTTCTATTTTTACACTTCACTTAATTATATATGATAGTAACAAAAATATGCATTACATAGTATTTTGAAAACATCTAAGGTTAATGAGTGTATAAGAAGGGATAGCCCCTAATAGAACATGCTTTTTTTCTTTCTATTTTCCATTTTATTCTTCAAACACACGTCACAATTAAAGGAAATATCATCAGGTTCTATCCAGTACTCTTCATGTGGCCAATGTCCGCAATTACCACACTGAGTCCAGTTTTCTTCAATGTTTCAGAGCAAATTGTGCACAAGGTATATTCCATCCGAGCAGCTGGTAAAATAGAAATTTCAGTTCCTTTATTCTGCCTTGCATTCACCGTTCCCAGATTCACCAGATTGGTGTTAAATAACTGTAACATGCACTATCACTATATCTTAATACATAAAATCACAGTATATGTATGTATATTCTTTATAGGCACCCAACTTCCACAGATACCTTTGACACAAGACAAAATTTGCTGTCTAGCTTAGAATTCAAAGTTCCGTTCTATTTTACAGGATTATAATTACCATCATTTCGTGTGATTCCTATAAAAGCTCACAAGACCATCTATATTTTTCTCGTAATAGCTAAACCATTGCCAATATAAGAAAAGTAATTTGCTACTTGGCCTTAGAAAGGAACAGCAAGCTTATCTACTATCTGACATTGATAATGGAGTAATAAAACATTCAGATTAATTACATACACTAATGCAAAGGCGATATAATCGCATGCCTGAAAAATTAAAAACGTTTCAAATTGCGTTATATTAGGATGTAATAACTGCAACGTCAAACCAGATAAAACAGTTTTTCATTATCACTTTATTTATCTTCAAGTGATTATTTATTGTAAATTGATATAAAATGATACAAAAAGATTTAGTATAATTGCATTGATTACAGAATTTCTATGGTGCACAAGCATTACTAATATAGAGTAATAAATAAATCGATGCTAATATCAATACATTCTGTGATCATACCCCAATGTTCCCACCTGCGGTGCCATAAGCAGTTAAAGCGGGCGTTAAACACTACCAAAGTACCCCAATGTTCGCGCACTCACATATAATGATTTATATTATATTTGTTATAGTTTATTTCTATATGGGAAGTTTGTGAAGTTTTATAATCAGAAAAACAATCCAGATTATGTAAAAATATTAAGCGGGCATGGTAACAGCAAACGCATCAAACCAGACCTCTTCTTCCTCTTCCCTTTTATGTGTTCATTATGTTGCTTACTTTCTTTCTTGCGTTTTGTTGACAGTTTTGTGTATGTTGGTCACTGGGAATAAACAAGGATGTATTGACGTTACTTAAACTTCTTCCAACTGAAGTTTTCTCTGTTAATATCGACAAGTCACTTCAAAAGTGGCAACGCAAGTCAGAGCTACATTCACAATCATTTGTGAATCACATCATTGTGATATTTTTGGTTG
This sequence comes from Hymenopus coronatus, assembly GCA_030762935.1. NCBI lineage: Eukaryota > Metazoa > Arthropoda > Insecta > Mantodea > Hymenopodidae > Hymenopus > Hymenopus coronatus. The sequence continues at coordinate 97,013,224 of CM060892.1, forward strand.
TTCAACTGTGTTTTTTCATTTGTTTTCTCAGTTAGTTTCTTTCTTTGTAGTGTTCTGAGCTTTAATTAACCATTTGTTTGAGTGTGCTGTTTAATCATTTGTAAATGCGTTTAAAGAAGGCATAACTTTTGGGCAAGGCTAAAATGTGGTAAGGATACATCACGGGCAAGGCTGGGTGTTTTAAACATACAAAAAAAAAAAGCAATAAAAATCAACTTTAAGTAAAACATAAATGAATTTAAATCAGAAAAATCAGATAAAATAACATATATTTAATATACTTATAAATAAAATACTAGAACATTCTCTTAAAAAAATGATGTGTTCCATTCACATGACTTTCTCTACATCGCTGTAACAAATTGTTAAAAAAGCATATTCTTCTATCTACTTTATGATAATTGAGATAAATATTAGAAGACATTTTTTTTAATTACTTGATTCCTTGTAAGTAGAAAGAAAATAAGGGAGTACACTAGGCTAAAACAAATGGCAAATGTCTTAATAGCTGGTTACCATGTGGTTGAAATCCGTTTCTCTGCAGGGCCAGGAGTTAACAACTTTCCAAGTGAGAAAAGTTTAAATACTTTAAATCTGAAACAAATAACAAGGAATATCTCAGAAATGGTCAATTCCACGAAAGAAACGTATATGGCATAAAGTGCGTGTTTTAACATGATCTGCTTTTTTGTGTAGTAAGTTTCTGTCTATCTCTTACGGTTTACCAGTTACGCAAAATGAATTCAGAATAAAGAGAGCTTTAGAGGCTATTCCCAGAAAATTCAATATATACATTTTATTTGCCATATAAATATGTTTAATATACGGTTTTTTAATCAAAATCGTTAGAGCCATTTTCGAAAAAATAAAACTTTTAGAAATTTCTTCAATGTAAAGTGTAGTTTGGGATGGGGGGATTTTTCTCAAAATCTTCGTGTCGCATCTCTGGAAGATACTAAACTTAAATACCAAGTTTGTTATTTTACCGACTTTTTGTTATTAAGTTACTGTGTTCACAATCACGTACACACAAAAGCGGACCCTTATCCAAAAATGCCTTTTTTAGATACAAGGGACCCTAAACGTGTATTTCCAGCGAAATTTTGGTATCGAATTGCTGGATGGAATGCAATACCTTCTCTATACACTATACGTGTACATAGTACGTGTAGAGAAAGAAAAATTAATGCAATCCCCTTTATTCCACTTGTTATTCTTGGTCTATATTAGGATTGCTATGGCTATAAACGTACCAGAAATGTATCCAGCTTTGAGAGGTTACTATAAATTCTAGTTCTACTTACTAGCAAAGTTGTGTAGTGTCCTTTAGTGCTACCCTGGCAGTTTAAACTTCCCAACAAAAACAGAAATTCCACTGGCGCGACCATGCAATTCACACGGTTCAACTCAACTGCAATGGCATAGCGCATTTAGTAAAGAGACGGTTAATAGAGACAAGCTACTGCTGCCACCTGGTAGGATTTATGAAATTTATCATTGTAGCAATTTACCCTCTGCCATTTGCTGCCCATCTTCACCCTATGTTTAAGAGAAATTAAAAGACATATGAATCCCATTTAAATTGGCTACATTCATGATCCAGTATCTCTAAAACTATTAAAGACGCGGACTGAATTTTTAGAGGAAGTATATGCATTTCTTCTAAGATCTATTTTTAACCAATATGTCGTTTAAGGAAAGTATGATTTCTCACCCCGTCAATTAAACCGTCTTTTGATTAAAATATATTAGTTTTTTTCCCTTTATTTTAATCTGATATGTTCCATTTACATGTCTTTCTCTAACTGTTCATTTTGTAAAAAAACATTATTATTCTTTATACCCTTCTAATCTGGTTAAGTATTAGCAGAATGCTCTTATTTCTTGGTTCCTTATAAGTAGCGGGAACTAAGGGAACGCACTCTGCTAAAGCGATAGCCAAATATTTTAAAAGCTGTCGCTATTCGATTGTCATTCAAATTCGCTTCTCTGCATGGTCAGGAGTAAAGCAAAACTAAAAAGGGCGACTTGCTGTCTGAGAAAAGTATAAGATTTTCAAATTGAAACCAATATCAAGGAGTATTCGGAAACGGTCACCTCCACAGCAAAAATGTAAAGCATAAATTGTGTGTTTTGACGTGTTCTACATTTTTGAGTAGTAAGTTTTTGTATATGTCTTATGATTTACCAGTTATGCAAAAGTCATTCAAAATGAAGAGTGCTTCAGAGACTGGGAAATTTAAAATATACATTTTAGTTACATGTAAATACTTTAATATGCGGTATTTTAATGAAAATCGTTTGAGCCATTTTTGAAAAAAATTAAAATTTTCGAACTGTTTCCATGTAAAGCGTAGTTTGGGGTGGAGGGACTTACTATCAAATGTTCGTGTTGCATCCTTGAGAAACTAAACACACACTGGCCTTTTTGTAAAAATGTAAAACTGTTTTTTTTTTATTCAGAAACTCACAACATATATTTCAGTGAAATCTTAGTATAGAATTTTTGGAATACAATCCCTTCTCCATTTACTATTTACATAGGTACATTAACATTTAATTTAACTCTTTAACGGTTTGAAGAAACCAGAAATAATAATTCGTATAAAAAGCTGTTGAAGGCAAAAATCGAGGAAAACACTCATGTTGGTATTTGTAAAAAAAAAATAATAATAAATATATAAACCGCATGGCATACATATACATAGATTACCGTAGTCATAAGTCGTACCAATTTGTAGTGCAAAACTTCACCTAAAAGATTGGTCAAAGTTCATCTCTTCACAGTGTGTAAAGTTCTGATTTTTTTCAGTGAAGCGACACGGAATTTACAGAGTATGTCCCTAAAATGATGGTATTACATTATAGAACAGGAAAATTAAATTTATAAAACTGCATAAAAATATAACAATCTAATCAGTTAAATTCATAAAATTTTCTCCACCCAATCTTCGACAAGCTTATTCTTCTATCTACTTCACATTAATCGAGACAAACATCTGAAGGCGTTATGTTTTCCTTGGGGATTTAACGGGATAAGGGAATAAACTAGGTTCATTTTTAAAAGCTAATTGCTATGTGATGGATTTTAAATTCGATTCCCTTTGCCTTACTTGAAGGGAAAAAAATGGGAACTTCCCGTTTAAGAAAATTATAAGCATTTTAAAACTGAAACCAAAAACAAGAAATATCTCGGATGTGGTTAACTCCACAAAAATTAGTTAGTGGCAAACTGAAAGTTTAATGAGATTCATATTCTTTGTGCAACAAAATTTTGACTATCCCTTACGTTAACTACTTCTACACTAGTCATTCAGAATGAAGGGCACTTCTGCGGCTATTACCAGAAAATTCAAGATATATAAATACATATATACATATATACATATCATTTGTCATGAACATATCTTAAACATATGGTATTTTAGTCAGAAAAGTTAACGCAATTTTTGAGAAAATTTAAAATTTAAAAAAAATGTTGCATGCAAATGAAAGTTTAAGGGGGAGTTTCTAATAAATCTTCGTGTCGCATCCTTGGAAAATTGAAATTTGGTATTCATTTTGGGACTGTGCCGTTTTTACACACACACCAGATATTTTTCTAAAATACCTTTTTGGAAAAAGGAACCCCAAAACGTGTATCTTTTTTGGATGGAATAGAATACTTTCTATGCCTAATGTGTAGACACGAGTTAGAGAAAGTATTTTTTTATTCAGGGGGCCTCAAAACATATATTTATAGTGAAAATCATCATTATCATCCTTGCCATTACCGTATATTCATCAACTGAATACCCTAGGTACCGATCCTGTGTATTACGAAGAGTGATATCGACACTTCAAGAAACCCAACTCTCAATATTTCTCTGAATGCCTAATTTTTTTCTTTCCTTTTTCATTTTTAACTTCGGGAACTTTGGGCACACCGAAGTTATGTACTCAACATTCATCTTCTCAGGATAAGCAAAAACACTGGGGAAACCCTTATCTGGGTAACTATCTGCAGCCGAGATTCGAACTCGAGACCTCTTGAAAAGGCACACAGGTTACCCCTACACTACAGAGGTAGGCTGTAGATTTTGCTGTTGGGTTTTACTGATTTTCATCACGAAACACTCATATTCACTTCCACATGCATACTTCTAGTAATTGCTCGTAATTCGAAGTAAAGAACAATTACTCCCCGTTCCAGTCAAGAATCGAACCCAGAATGATGGTCACTGGAGTAGATGCAGCCTCTGAACTCCTAAGGAAACATTCGAAGCGCAAACCGAAAGAGAAAGGTAATGAACAAACCATGTTTAATTTAAATGATACAGAGAAGTCAGCAGGATGGCTCATACAATTGTTTGAGAAGACGGGACACAGGCTATCAAAAAGAGGGAGGGGGGGGGGAGATGGCTGAACAAATATTGCTAATGGCTTAATCAATGAAGCGCATAATGAACTCTGTCGAGATTCCCGTCCGGCAGGATGTAACCAGTAAAGATCGAAGCACATCCATCCATTCTGTAACAATTTATTCTGCGCCTAGGTCAGACTGACATATCTGTCAGTAGGCTTGACGATAGGAGGGTGCGGGGAAAATATGCTAGCACTGTATAAGGAATACTGTCATTTTAAAATACTACTTGGAACTTCTTGAATGGAATGCGTAAGAATTTCCTTCGGCCAGAAAAGCGAAATCATTTTGCAAAGACATGAATGGACTTTGGAATGCGTTAAAGGTTCAATGGAGTACATGTACAAAAAATGCACATAAAATTAATCATAATACGTTTTATGTGAATACCTGCTTATGTCATACCAGTTAACATTTATTCTGGTACTAAATAAACACAAAGAACACCACTTTCTAGGCTATACACAGATTTTACTGGATATGGATCTTATGTTTCAAGTATAAGATATATAGAACAAAAGCAGAATTATATCCATGAGCGTGCATATTATAAATACTTGACGTGAAGAAATGTTCTTTAACTTATGTCGTCCATTACTGAATATCCACGCCCAATTACTTCAGGGTACTGGAAGTCATAGTTGTGCAATGAGATTTTGTCACAACGCTATGAATTTTGTTGCAACCCAATGGAGGGGATATGATCGAAATGAACGCTAGACCCACAGATAAGTGTCTCTAGCCTATCATAGCATTACATAACAATTAGAGTGGTACATTCAGTCTGTAAAGTTTTCCATGTCCGTAGTCTACTTAGAAATCTACCAACAAAAACATAAAAACGCCTCTTTTGCCAAAACCAAGTAAAAAGGCTTCCGTTTCCGTATATTTCACGAACGCGTAAAAGTTGGTAAGTATGAAAAAACTAACGCTTACTAGTTGGTAAAATCCTAATCTGTAACAGTAACTCCCTTATCTTCTTCCCCTATATAAATTACTTATCATGATATATACTATCTGCCTGACGAAAGAATGCAGTTGTTAAGGGAGGTCGCCGGTGTAGGTAGCATGGCACAGTTTAGAGCGGTCAGAGAAGGCGGGAATATAATGCAGTACAGTCTGACCAATAAAACATCAGCACAGCGTACGTAAACAGGGATAAACTAAACGATCCACAATAGGTTAAACTTGCTGTTTTCTTTATCAATAATGAATATTAATTTTCTACTTTGTGAGCGTATGAGTACGCGCGGCAGTGTTTGCAATTTGACTTGATTTGAACCTGTCCACTGTAAGAGACGCAACTGCTTCGTTCCAGAAATATACGGGACATGCTCCGGGAGTGATAACGTAATACCGCTTATCTGTTTGTGTTTACGCAAGCTTCCACTCGTGGCCGTCTGCGTTCATTCTTCACACAGGTAATACTTGCAAGAAAATGGTGTAACGTGACTCTTTAAACATAACTTCCATTTACTCATAAAAAAGGAGCCCATAATTAGCAAAATAATGAAGACCAGGTACTGCAATTTATTTCTGCTGATTAAGGAGATTGTTTGAAGTGTTGTTTCCTCTTTTTTAATTTATTTATTTATTTATTTTATGTCGCTTTAACTTAAAAAGTAGTCATATCGCGACAACATGTTTTAATGGTACCATTTACAAACAATTAACATTGGTAAATACAAGTTCATAAATAATATTACATTTGATTATGTATTTGTTAGTTTTAAGTATTTAAGTGGTATTTTGCTGTGTGATGAATTGTTGAGAGCTTCTTGGATGTCTGGTAGATTGCATTCTGCTCGCTGTTGTTGATACTGAGGCCACTCAGAGTAAGTGGCGTACAGTGATGATAGTGTGACAAATGTTGCATTTAGGTTGGGCTGTTTTATTCAGTAGATGGGAATGGGTTAACTTGGTGTGTCCGATATGCAGCCTGTTGATGTCAGCCTGGTCTTTCTATGGTTTCCTCTTTTCTTCGCCTTTTTTTTCTATTTCTGCTATGAATCCGCAGGTCGCTTGCTGAATTCGGACAGCCAGGACTACAGCAACACAATCCGAACTTGTTTTAACTGCACAGACTCTTTCTGCAACTCTGCTTCTCTACACTCTCGCCAACACAGAACTTTTTGTCAGCGCTGCTAACCCAGTCATTTCGATAGTTGAGGAAAGGAGGGGTTTTGCTCGCAGTGCAACAGTATTTAAAATAGAGTGTATTAGTCTGTTAAAATGTAAGACTTTACACTGCAAGTGTTTCTGATTCCTCTACTCCTCTTCTGCAAAATGTCTGAAAACTCGTTCTTCACCCACACAAACGACGATTTTCTAACTTCTGGGTACGTCAAAAGCATTACCGTCCTCTGTATCTAGCTTTAGGTTGGAATACAGTATTACTACGTACATGCTAGAGAAAGTAAAAAGTTAGTTGTCATCTACAGTTCTTAGGAAGTATTTTATTTACCAATTTGCTATCGCTATTTACATAAAATGTTACATGTACGGAGACTATTAAGTTACATTCAATATAATTGTACATTTTATTTGTCATGTCGTTCACATAAAAAACTACATTTTAGTAAACTATTAGAGCCAGTTTTGAGAATTGAAAAGCACAAATATCTGAAATATTTAGTTGGTAAAATTCTCTAAATATATTCGCTTTCTTCTCGAGGAGACGAAATCAAAGGAAACATTTTTCCAATTCCGATTTTATTGCATTCCACCCAGAAATTCCATGTCAATATTTCACCGGAAATGAACATTTTAAAGCTTCTGGGCACGTTTGCTTGTGAATAAGATACTTCTATAACGAAAAATAGTTACATCACCATTATAACATTTTGATTCAATCTTTCAGAGTGTGGTACGAAGGCCCTCGAGACAATTTCAGAGGCCAAAATACTCTTTACTGGAATACTTTAATAATTCTTGGTTTTCTTATAAATGATTAGCAATTTGGATTAAAAACATATAGCATGACAAATTAAATGCATATGTTTGAATGCTCTTGGCGTATAATGTAGTACACATAATTACATAAGAACTGTGAAATCACATAGCTATAAAATACCGTGAACCAAACACAGAGTTTGCTATGGAAAATGGTGTTTCAAGATATACAAATATTTGTGAATCCTTAAAATAAAAACCTAGCCTGAGAACTCTTCTTATTGTAAATAACTTTTGTATAATTGGAAAACTACAAGACTAACTGCATAAAACTGCAATGAACAATTTACCATTTCCGAGATTTTCTTTGTTATAGATTTCAGAGTTTGTAGAGCTATACTATTTAGCTATGTAGATGTAAGAGGTACATAAATACACATTTCTTTGTTTTATGTAATACTGAACTCTAGGAAGTCTGGTGCAACCATAACCTCGAAATGTTGCATGTAATTTAAGGTTTTTCTACCATATGTAGGGAATTTATCCACACTATGTAGTGAATTAAAAAAGAAGTGAAGCGAGGTACCTAAATTTAAGCGTCATGCATTCCAATCACCGTACACTCCAGTCATTCAAAGGTTTGCCGCGGAATGTTGAGGTGCACGTAAAAATATCGAGAGGTCGGTTGTTTGCTTTACACTTGACGTGAGTTGCTCGGTACACTTGTCTGGAGAGCCATCCAACGGCAATGAAGCTAACCTTGAGAACTTTAGTATCTAACCTCAAAACAAACACATGCCATCTACATAATGTCAGTTTCAAACACATCCCTCCGCTTGATGTCAGAACTTGGTATTTGAAGTTTTTGTTGTTTTGAAATTGCCTAATAGTACAGACAAAAGGAAAGTACAACCTTTAAATTTAAAAAAAGTGTATTTTCCGGGCTGTTGTGCCGTGGTTGTAGATTAAAATGCCAACCACACCTTTCGCTGACTTCTGCCAAGGTTTACAGTAGGAAGTCAGCAAAATGTATGGTTCGCATTTTAACCTACGACCACGGCACAACAGCCCGGAATATGCAGTTTTTAAATATAACGACACCGGTCATACAATAGCATAAGCTACTCTATATACAAACTTTAAATTAATCGATTTTTACTTTCTCTACACGTACCATGTACATAGTGTATAGAGAAGATATTACATTCCACCCAAAAGTTCCATACCGAAATTTCACTGGAAATACAAGTCCTGGTCCCCCCTGAATAAAAAAAAAAAAACATTTTCAGAAAAAGCTCTGTATGTGTGTGTGTCTGTGTGTCTGTGGCTAGCATAGCTCAAAAACGAAAATACCGTTGAATATCAAACTTGATATTTCAGTTTGGTATCTTCCAAGGATGTGACACGAAGATTTTCAGGAATATTCCCCACCCCCAACTACCCTTTACATGAAACTTTTTTCGAAAATTTTGATTTTCTTAAAAATGTCTCTTAACGATTTTGATTAAAATGCCGTATATTAAAGATATTTACCAGACAAATAAAATGTATAACTTGAATTCTATTTTCTGGGAATAGCTTCTGAAGACTACTTTATTCTGGATGAATTTTACGGAATTTGCATAACTTCTAAACCGTAAGAGATGGACAAAAACCTACCACACAGAAAATGTAGAGCGCATTAAAACACACCTTTTATGTTATATACTTTCGGTTTTTCCAAAAATTATATGCTTATCAACGAAATATCAAACGTTGGTGATCTAGTTGGCTTAATACATTTTCTTTATTTAGTGGTCGGCTTACCCATAATTTAGGATTGACACTTTCTAGGACTTAACAGCGGAATCCTAGGGGTTAGAAGCTTGTCGGGGAGCCAACGCACGAGACCACAGAATGGAGAACCTGAAGCGAATGGTCAGCCCGAGGCCAGGCATGAGCATGAAGAATCATATGACACGAAACGAAAACGAAATGGATGATAGACAAGGTGAAGTTGGAGCAATTGGTGGAATGAGTGGCGGGGGGAACCGAAAGACTCGGAGAAAACCCCCAAACCCCGCTTTGCCACCACAAATTCCATATGCGAGTGCTTGGAATCGAACCCGGCCGCCTAGGTAGGAGGCAGCGGTCTAACCACTAAGCTATGACGAGACCTACAAGCCGTAGGAGCATAATCTCTGAAATTTAAAAACTGAAAAATCTCTAAGTATTAAAATCAATAAAACCATACTTGAAAATGTGTTCCTACCGACCTGAAATTCTGTAAACAATGCAGTATATTTTTATTAAAACAAATTGTTCACAAATTGCTTAATAACACATTTTGCAAAAAAACTTATAAAGATTTTTGGCAAAAAGGGTTTAATATCAGAGAAAGCTTTACATACGCTACCATACTTCACACGGGAGTATTAAAATTGTTTTGTAAGTCTCTTAGTTTTCTCTCTAATGACAGAAATATTCACACAAAAATATTCTGTAGAATCGCAATTTGTCAGAAATTTAAACACATACATTTATAATTATTGCTGACTACATATATTTGCCTAATTTTCAAACATTTGTCCCCCTAGATTATAGTTTAGCATCCTTTAACCTGGTTGGTCATATTAGACGAATATAATCATAAGTAATACCACGAGTGTTTTCATCTTGTTGATAGTTCACGACCGGAGCTAAGCGACTATTAATAATATTTTAGATCTTTTTTACACATGTTTTTTTATTTAGGGGTCATCAAACTGTATATTGCCAGTGATATCTCCGAATCGAATGTTTGGAGAAATACTATACCTTCTCTAGCTACACGCGATCATTGAATCTTTAACTAATTTTATTTCTTTCTTCTTTGATTCAGGGATCATCAAAACATGCATTTCCAGTGAAATTTTGTTATCGAAATTTTAATTTCTCTACACGTACCATGTACATAGTGTATAGAGATAGTATTGCAATGCATCCAAAATTCCGATACCGAGATTATACCGGAAATACATGTTTTGGGTCCCCCTGAATCCAGAAAAAGCATTTATGGAAAAAGGTCCATGTGTGTGCCTTTGGACAGCATAGCTCAAAAACGAAAAGATCGTTAAATGCCAAACTTGGTATTTAAGTTTGGTATCTCCCAAGAATACGTCACGATGATTTTCAAGAAAATACGCACACCCCCAACTACCCTTTTATATAGAGCTTTTTTCAAAAAAATTGACTGTCTCAAAAATGGCTCAAACGATTTTGATTACAATACCGTATATTAAACATATTTACATGACAAATGAAATGTATATTTTGAATTTTCTGGGAATAGCCTCTGAAGACTACTTTATTCGGAATGAATTTCACGGAATTTTGCTTAACTGCTAAACGGTAAGAGATGGACAAGAACTTAGCACACAAAAAATGTAGAGCATGTTAAAACACACAATTTATGCCAAATATATTTTTTCGTGGAGTTGATCGTTTTTGAGATATTACATGTTTTTGGTTTCAACTTTGAAAAACATACTTTTCTCATACAGGAATTTGTCAACTTCTGCCCATACAAACAAAGGAACTTGTCACATAGCACTTGTCACTTTAACCTATGGTACTCCCTTATTTCTCTTTTATTCATAAAGAAGCAAGTAATTTTCTGCTAATTTTTCCTCAATTAGAGTGAAATAAATGGAAGCATAAGCTTTTTAACAATAATTTGTTGCAGAGATGTAGAGAAAGTCATGTGAATGGAACACATAAGACTTTTTGATAAATACAACATCTTCTCTACCTACTATGTACATTATACATATTAATCTATAGAGAATGATAAAAGCTAAGGATTCTACAACAATTTCTGCTGATACATATGGTTTATGCAAAACCTGAACAGCTGCGTCTGCGTCCTTCACCTCATAACGCTTTTCTTGTGTCTTTGTCTTCATTTATGTGCAAAGTGAGGATTTTACATTCTTGTTTTGGCAGGAGTGGCAGATTTTATGCTGACAATATTGGACGCATACCGCAAATTCAACATTTATATTCTTCAGCTGTCCTGCTGCAATCTAAGCAAAAATATCAATGTGTAGATACTGCAAATCTGCTTATTAACACTCATTCTAAGCATTGGAATGTGATTATGCCGACAGTATTGGAAAACATTGTTCAAGGCTTAAATTTCCTTTTCCAAATACAATTTTAGCCACCTCAAATGCATTGCATTTTGTTCCTGCGTAAAAGATTAACGAAATAAAGTAAACGAAATTATATTTTAAATCTTAATAGTTGTGCATTTCAAGTGCGAATTTTGAAAGCCTCACTATGGCTTAACATGAAACATAATATTATAACATGGTTTTGATTTGCGTTTTAGACTATGCAAAATAAAACATATCTGAGATGTTCCATTCACCTGACTTTCTCTATATCTCTGCAACAAATTCTTAAACAGCTTAAGCTTCTTTTTACTTCATGGTAATGGAGAAAAAATTAACAGAAATAATCTTATTACTTGCTTCCATGCAAGTAGATGGGAAATAAGGGAGTACCATAGGCTTAGTCAAAAGCTGGTTGCTATGTGATTGAAGTTTCTTTGTTTGTATGGACAGCTGAAACCAATATCTCAAAAACGATCCACTCCACGAAAAAAAATATATATAACATAAATCGTGTGTTTTAACGTGCTCAACATTTTCTGCTAAGTGAGTTTTTGTCTATCTCTTACGGTTTGCAAGTTATACAAAATTCAGTAAAATTCACCCAGAATAAAGTAGTCTTCAGAGGCGATTCTGAGATTTGTGATGGACAAAGCGGCGCTAGGGCGGGTTTTCTCCGGGTGCTCCGTTTTCCCCTACCATCGCATTCCACCGGTGCTCCATCATCATTATTCATGTATCATCAGTGTCACCGCCTGCGGTGCCATAAGTAGTTAAAGCGGGCGTTAAACACTACAAAAAAAAGGCTATTCCCAGAAAATTCCAGATATATATATGTATATATATTGTTTTATTTGTTAGGTACATATCTTTAATATACGATATTTTAATCAAAATTTAGGGCCAGTTTTGAGAAAATCAGAATTTTAGAATTTTTTTTCCATATAAAGACTAGTTTGGGGTGGGGGGATTTTTCTCAAAATCTTCGTGTCGCATCCTTGGAAGATAGTACACTTAAATACCAAGTTTGGCATTTTACCGAGTTTTCGTTTTTGAGTTATCGTGTTCACAGACACACGGACACACACACGACCTTTTTCTGAAAATACTTTTTTTGGATACATGGGACCCTAAAAAGTCTATTTCCGGTGAAATCTCGGTATTGAACTTTTGGGTGGAGTGCAATACCTTGCATTCCACCCAAAACTTCGATACTGAGATTTCAACGGAAATAGACGTTTTAGGGTCCCCTGAATCCAAAATAAGTATTTCTAGAAAAAGGTCCGTGTGTGTGTCTGTGATAACCCAAAAACTAAAAGTCGGTAAAATACCAAACTTGGTATATACGTTTAGTAACTTACAAGGATGCGACACGAAGATTTTGAGGAAATCCCCTCAGCCCCCCAAACTACTCTTTACATTGAAAAAATTTCAAATGATGATTTTTGCTTTAACACTTTTTAGTAAAATACCTCCTTATATTAAAGATATTTACACGACAAATAAAACGTATATCTTAAATTTTCTGGGAATAGCTTCTAAAAACAACTTTGTTCTAGATGGATTTTACTGGATTTTGCATAGCTAAAATCAGTTGTTTTAACTTTTTCCGGTGTATATGTATCCTATGAGAAAGAAATCTCAGACACCATATTTTTGTTTCTAATGCATTTTCACTATGAGCATCCCAGCTCAATCTGCAACGCCACTGTGTCAATGGCTCCTTGTTTACTAGCTGAAATAAAACATTGTGCAGTTAGTGTGCAACTCGAAAGAAGGGGGTGATAAATGAGCTTTCCATTTAATTATTATTCCAATTAGAGTTGAAATACGCCACAATGCAATCCCGTGCGGTAGCCGTATTGATACTGACGCCTATATTGGTCAATTTCATTAATCACTTTAGAGGTGTAGTGGTTAAGACAGTCCCTGTCGTATGTTGGACTGAGGTTCTATACCAAATATTGCTGTTAAATTTGTTTCTGATTATCCTTAATGATTAATGTATTCTCATTTTGTTGATGACTATAATTGAGTATTGGAATCCTCAAAGGTGTTAAGTGACAAAACAATTTTTAGCTATGAGTAATGTATGTTTTAACTATAGCGAACTGGAATACTTATCCGACTATTTACCTTATTATCTGTGAACTTTTAACAAATTTAACCATTGTTTTGGTCTTGTGATCCTCTTTTTTACCTTCTACGTATAAGGTACTAAGTACACAATTCCTAGTAAACTTTATGTTATCGTATGATGAAGATAATAGAGTAATCTTTTGTAAGAAAAGTTGGTTTGCAGAACAAATAGAGAAAGTGAAAGATTAAGAATACTTACATTTATTGTGCAATTCGTTTTAGTCTATTATTTTAACACTTACCACATATACAAAATTATGCAAAATTCCTTCGGAAAGAAGTGACCTGAAAATTCAAAATACACATTTTGTTTTTCTTGCAAAGGTCTTCAAATATATCTATAGTGCTTGTTAAGCAAAATCGTTATAACCTTTTTTGAGAATATCAAAAATTTCGAAAAATTATCCATATCAGAGGTAGCTTGTGTAGGAGATTTTGTCCAACATCTTCGTGTAGCACATTTGGAAGATAATTATCTTAAATATAACTATGTATTTTACAGACTTTCGTTTTTAAGTTATACTGTACACAGACGCAAGCTCACATACCTTTTTCTAATAATCTGATACGCTACATTCACATGACTGCTTATTCTGCGAGAAACGAGTCTTACAAAATATTTTAACCAGTTCATCCTAAATCGAGTTACGCATTAGCATACATATTTTACTGGATATTGCCTTGTAGGTTCAAGGGAAATAAAGCAGTCCACGAATTACGGCTCCTCATTTGAAAAACGTTGAAGTAATGGGAGATTTAAACCATAAACAATGAATATCTCGGAAAATGTTAAGCCCACAGTATAATGTATCTGGCATAAGGTGTATATTTTAATGATATCTACATTTTAGTACACTTGTCTATCCCTCCTACCAGCTATGCAAGAGTTATTCGGAATGACTGTATACCCAGAAAATTCAAAATGTGCATTTACTTGTGATGTATCTTTAATATATCATATTTTAATCAAAATGGCTAAAATCCTTTTTTGATAAAATGGAAAATTCCCAGAAACCTTATATAAAAAGTGTAGTTTGGGGAGGTGGGATTTTTCTCTAAACCTTCTATCATATCCTTGAAAGATAGTGAACTTAAATACCAAATGTGGTACTTTAGTGGTATTTCTATTTAGTGCTGATCATTCTAAGAGTGCTTAGATAACACTAAATGCTAGTCATGTGAATCTGACATCGGATTCTATTCTGTACCAAAAGCGGTGACATGAAGAAAAATCAGCTGGGATGCATTTACATTACTTTCTCTACATATGTAACAAATTATTGTTAAAAACCTTATTATTCGATCTATTTCATGTTAATCGATTATTGCCGCGCCGTGGCCGAGTGGTTAGACCACTACCCTCTCACCTAGACGGCCGGGGTTCGATCCCAAGTGACCGCATGTGAGATTTGTGGTGGACAAAGCGGCGCTGGGGTGGGTTTTCTCCGGATACTCCGGTTTCCCCCGCCATCGCATTCCACCGGTGCTCCATCATCATTCATGTGTCATCAGTGTCACCGTATGCGGTACCTTAAGTAGTAGTTAAAGCGGGCGTTAAACACTACAAAAAAACTAATCGTTTAGCAGCCGTAGTATTTTTACTTGCTTCCTTGTAAGTAGAAGGGAAAGAAGGGAAAGAAGGGAAAGATCATCAACTATTTTAAAAGCTAGTTGCCAAGTGATTGAAATCCGCGTCTCTGCACGAGCAGCATTGACAAGTTCCCGTATGAGAAATTATGTATTTTAAAGCTGAAACCATTAACAAGGAATAAATAAATAAATAAAAAAAAAAAAAAAAAAAAAAAAAAAAAAAAAAAAAAAGGTCAACCCTACGGAAAAAAAATGTGTATGTGATGAATTGTGTATTTTAATGGCGTTTACATATTTTCTGTTGTAAGTTTCTGTCCATCTCTTACGTTTACTAGTTATGCAAAGTTCAGCAAAATTCATCTGAATAAAGAGGTCTTCAGAGGCTATTTCCAGAAAATTTATGATGTACATTTTATTTGCCATGTACATATCTTTAACATACGGCATTTTAATCAAAATCGTTAGAACCGTTTTGAGAAAATCAAAATTTTCGAAATTTTTTCAATGTAAAAGGTAGTTTGGGGTGGAGGTATTTTTCTCAAAACCTTCGTATCCTTGGAAGATACTAAACTAAACTACCAAGTTTGGTATTTTACCGCTTTTTTGTTTTGAGTTATCGTGTTCACAGACACGAACACATACATGCGGACCTTTTTTTTTTTTTTCTCTCCAAAATCTTAGGTGTTCCATTCGCATGGCTTTCTCTATTGTTGTAACAAATTATTGTTCAAAAGCATATTCTTCTATCTACTTAACGATAACCGAGATAAACAGTATCAGAAATTGTCTTAATTACTTGCTTACTTGTAAGTAGAAGGAAAACTGGCCTAAAATGATAATCAAATCTTTTAAAAGCTGGTGCCATGTGGTTGAAATCCGTTTGTATGCAAGACCAGGAGTTTACAACTTTCCGTGTGAGAAAAGTTTAAATATTTTAAATCTGAAACAAATAACAAGGTATATCTCAGAAAGAATTCCAGAAAAAGAACGCATATGACATAAAATGTAGTGTTTTACCGTGATCTACATTTTTGTGAAGTAAGTTTTTGTCTATCTTTTACGGTTTAACAGTTACGCAAAATTCAGCAAAGTTCATCCAGAATAAAGAGGTCTTTAGAGGCTATTACTAGAAAATTCAAGACATAAATTTTATTTGCCATATCAATATCTTCAATATATGGTGCTTTAATAAAAATCGTTAGAGTCATTTTTGTGAAAATTAAAATTTTCGACATTTTTTCCATGTAAAGGGTAGTTTGGAATGGGGAGATTTTTCTCAAAATCTTCGTGTCGCATCCCTGGAATATACTAAACGTAAATATCAAGTTTGTTATTTTACCGAATTTTCGTTTTTGAGTTATCGTGTTCACAGACACAAGGACACACACGGACCTTTTTCTA
This sequence comes from Hymenopus coronatus, assembly GCA_030762935.1. Taxonomy (NCBI): domain Eukaryota; kingdom Metazoa; phylum Arthropoda; class Insecta; order Mantodea; family Hymenopodidae; genus Hymenopus; species Hymenopus coronatus. The sequence continues at coordinate 97,029,781 of CM060892.1, forward strand.
AAACTCTGATGTGTTCCATTCACATGCCTTTCTCCACGTCATTATAACAATATTTTTTAAAAAAATGTGCCAATCTATTTCATGCTAATCGAGATAAACATATGCAGAAATGATTTTTTGTAAGAAGGGAAATAAGGGAAAACACTAGGCTAAAATTATAGTCAAATATTTTAAAAGCTGGTTGCCAAGTGGACTAATTCCGTTTCTTTGCATTGCCAGGACTTGATAATTTCCTGTATGTGAAAAGTTTAAGTATTTTAAAGCTGAAACCATAATAAGGAATATCTAAACGTGGTCAATTCCACGAAAAAGTGTAAATGATTTTGTCTATCGCTTACGGTTTATTAGTTAAGCAAAATCCAGCAACATTGATCCAGAATAAAGAGGTCTTTAAAAGCCATGCCCAGAAAATGCAAGATATATATTTTATTAGTCGTGTAAATATATTTAATATACGATATTTTAATCAAAGACGTTAGTCATTTTTGGGGAAATTAAAATATTCGATTTTTTTTCCACATAAAGGGTAGTTTGGGCTGCGGGTATGGAACAAATACCAAATTTGGTATTTTACAGTCTTTTCGTTTCGACTTATCGTGTTCACAGACACACGGAACACACACACGCGGATACAGGGGACTCAAAAACGTTTATTTCCGGTGAAATCTCGGTATCCAGTTTTTGAGTGGAATGTAATACCTTCTCTATACACTATGCATTTCATAGTACGTGTAGAGAAAGAAAAAACAATCATATCACTCTGTTTCAGGGAATGAACAAGAGTTAGATATATAGTAATACGGACGTTTAAACTCGTCTCAAAGTATTTGATGCAATTTGAATAAAGTTGGGTTGCTGATTCTTTAGTCCTTAAACTACGCGATGCAGAGCCCATTCTCTCGCTAGTTTGTCACTTCGGAGGCACTTGACCGTAAAAACAAACTCCCGGACCGTTCATAACGATGGAAAACATTTGCTCTGCGCTTCCCACGAGTGGCATCGGACTGGTTCAGCGTGAACTAACATCCCTGTACAAACACAGCTCAAATGTTTTTCAACAGTCGACAAATGCATTTTCTGAATTGTAACAGCTCGTTACCGTTTCTAACGAAAAGTAAACACATTTTTAGTGATGCTTACCAATGGCGTTATTGTTTTGGTGCAATTGCGTTTTTTTTAACAGAACAGAAACATATATATATATATATAGGGAAAAAATTATGACAAACGAGTGAAATTTTAATTCGAAATGGAAAACTTTGACTGCTACACCTTAGTTTCTTTGGACAAACAGTGATTTTTGTTTATGTTACGCTATTATTTTAATTCTAAAATTGCGATGTAAAAATCTTGTATTCTATCACATCTATCCTGCTTATGCAAATTGGGTGTTTTTATTATGGCGCCATTCATTTTGGCTTACTTTGCATTGAAAATAAATATTGCAACATGAAAACATTTGTTTAGTCTTGTTTATGTCGGTGAATTCCGCGTACATTTTGCAAAAATTTGCAGTTACTGGAAGAATCTGTTGATCCTATTGGTTTTACTGGAATTGTATATTTTACTAAATAAATATTATATAAATGTGAGAATTTTCTCTAAAGTTTATCATACAATAAGCAATATTTTAATTTTATAGTTAGCTGGTATTCAAGATTCACTTATGTATCATATTATTTAATTCTTTAATCTGTTGTAGCTGTTTGCTTTTAGAATTCAAGCACATTTCGCTCTATTTTCAGTTTCTCATATTCTAATTTCATGCTATTAGGAATTAAAAAAAATTGTGAACATTAGATGCTACTTTTTCGAAGAATGGACGATTGATATCGGGAAGAAGTATGAAATACATAATCAACTTATTTTTGGTGGTAAGTAATTGTTCTTTCTCACAAGCCATGTGTTGACAAGGTTGGGATAGGTAGAATAAAACTGAAAAATGTTATGTGTTCCATTCACATGACTTTCTCTACATCTCTGTAACAAATTATTGTTGAAAAGATTATTCTTCTATGTATATCACGCTAATCGAGAAAAATATTAGCATAAATTGTCCTTATTGTTTGATCCCTTGTAAGTAGAGTGGAAAAATCTAATGTGTTCCATTCACAAAATATCCTCTAGCTGTTCGGCAAGCAAACCTTCTATTCAAAAAATTAATCTATTATCCACATCATGCTACTCTAAATAAACATAAGCAGAACTAGTCTTATTAATGTCCCTTTGTAAGTAGAAGGGAAATAAAAAAAAATACACAGGCTATCGGGATAGTATGGTCCTTTAAAAGAGGTAGCAATGTAAAACAATTGAAGCATATTATCTTTGATTGCCAGGAGTAAATAAAGGAGAAACGAGAAGAAAGATGTCTTCCTGTTTGAGAAAAGTTTAAGTGGCTAAAATTGAAACCAATAATCCGGAATATCTCGAAAAGGGTTGCCTCTACATAAAATAGAAGTATATAACATAAATTGTGTTATTAATAAGATCTACATTTTTGTGGTAAGTTTCTGTATATCTCTTTGCCAGTTATACAAAAGACATCCAAAATAAGGAAGTTTCAGAGGCTATTCTCAGAAAATCCAAGATATACATTTCGTTAGTTATAGAATATCTTTAACATAAGGAATTTTAATCAAAATCGTTAGAGCCAATTTTGAGAAAATCAAAATTTTTGAAAAATGTTCCATGTAAAGGGTAATTTGGGGTGCGGGATTTTCTTTAAAACCTTTGTGTCGCATCCTTGGCAGATACCAAACTTAAATACCAAGTTTGGTATTCAATGGTCTCTTCGTTTTTAAGCTATGCTGCCCACAGACACAAATACACACACACGGATATTTTTATAAATGATCTTTTTTTGGATTCAGGGGGTCTCAAACATGTATTTCCAGTGCAATCTCGGTATCAAATGTTTGAGTTCAGTGCAATACGTTCTCTATACACTATGTGCATAGTATATGTAGAGAAAGTAAACATGTAATACCAAAGCTGGAATTTGAGCCTTGGATCTTCCGCTTTCTTTAATGAGTTACCATGGTAACGTACCGGTAAACATGAAGGAGATCGCAAATTCATTTTGAAATGACATGCTTCAACAGCAACTCACCTTACCTAAGTTCTTAAAGTCCCAAATTCATAGTTATTCCAACTATAAGTCCAATCAATGGTAATTAGACTGCCTCCGTGGGCGACGTCTTACCTAGAGTTCCCGGATTCGATTACCAGTTGGGGCGGGAAATTTTTCGTTAAGCAATCGTTCCCTATCTCCCACAGAGTCTGAATATATGTTTGTAAGAGTGAATGTGCGTGTGTATAAAGAAAAGAAAATTATTTAAAAAACCAACATTCAAGAACCTAAAGTCAACGAGTTGTTTCTAAAGCAAAATCCCCGATACGACCACAGATATTAAAAGAAGCTATGTAAATGAAAAGGTTATAAAAAGTTATTATTATTATTATTATTATTATTATTATTATTATTCGTTCTTACAAGCCATTCAGCCTGTTACTACCTATCCAACGTTTCTTTCTTTTTTACTTTCTCCATACGCACCATGTACATAGTGTATAGAGAAAGTATTGCACTCCACCCAAAAATTCGATACCGAGATTTCACCGGAAATATGTTTTAGGGTCCCCAATATCCAAAAAAAGGTCCGTGTGTGTGTGTGTGTGTGTGTGTGGTGTGTGTGTGTGTCCGTGTGTCTGTGAACACGATAACTCAAAAACGAAAAGTCGGTAAAATACCAAACTTGGTATTTAAGTTTAGTATTTTCCTGGGATGCGACACGAAGATTTTGAGAAAAATCCCCCACCCCCAACTACCCCCAACTACCCTTTACATGGAACTTTTTTCGAAAATTTTGATTTTCTCAAAAATGGCTCTAACGATTTTGATTAAAATTTCAGATATTAAACATATTTACCTGACAAATAAAATGTATATCCTGAATTTTCTGGGAATAGCCTCTGAAGAGTAGTTTATTCTGGATGAATTTTACTAAAGTTTGAATAACTGCTAAACCGTAAGAGATGGACAAAAACTTACTGCACAAAAAATGTAGAGCACATTAAAACACACACTTTATGTTATATACATTTTTTCGTGGAGTTCGTCGTTTTTGTGACATTCCTTATTTTTGGTTTCTGCTATGAAAAACGTATACTTTTCTCATACAGGAACTTGTCAACTCCTATCCATATAGACAAAGGAATTTCATTGACATAGCAACCAGCTTTTGACTATCACTTTAACCTACGGTTGTCCCTTATTTCGCTTCTACTTACAAGGAAGCGAGTAATTAGACTATTTCTGTTATTTTGTTCTGATTAGCATAAAATAAATAAAAGTATAAGCTTTTTAAGAATAACTTGTTGCAGGGATATGGAGAAAGTCATGTGAATGGTACACATCAGATTTTTTTTAATTATGCTGCAGTGTGCGCACACATGCTCACGTGCACACATACACACACGCAAATGTATTTCAAAATCATGGTTTTCTTTTGTTAAGGAAACCTCAAAACGTTGATACATTTCCTATGAAATATTGATATCGAAGTTTTGGACGGAATCCGATAGTTCATTTATTTACTACAGGTTGGTGATGGTGGCGGTGTTACATCCACATTAATTTCTCAACCCCTTCTTTTTGTTTCTATCATGGGCGTCCAGAAAGTAATAACTTATTTGGCACAACTAAATAATAAAGAAAGATATCAACACAAAACTTTGTAACTAAAGCTACAGTATCTTACTGTATTTCTCAACGTAATCACCATTGCTGTCGAGACATTTATCCTGGTATCAGTTTTAAAGTTATATTGTTATGTTGTTATAATGTTTTATTCTACTACGGCCAAAGAGCTTAAGTCTTTGTCGATTGGGAAATCTTTTGTACCCAAAAAGTAATTTAAGATGTTCCAAGTGGAGTAACATTGGTATTGAAAAACTGGTTCCACGTGGCAATAAATGCCTTGAAAGCCATGATGATTACGTTGAGAAATATAGTACGGCATTGTACCTTTATAAATATAAATTTATATAGATATTTTTTCGTTATAACTTAGTTATGCCAACTCATTCTTTAGTTTCTGGGCAACCTTCGTACATTAAATTAATCGAGACAAACTTGCATAGAAATATATTTATTGCACACCTCCTTCTGACCACAATAGAAGAATACAATAAACCTTAGTGATAATCAAATGTTTCATGAGGTCACTATGACCAGGTCAAGCAAAACGAAAAACGACTTCCCGTTTGAAAAAATTATAGGTATATTAAAACTGAAACCAATAACAACATTATCTCGGAAATAGTTAACTCCATAAAAAAAGTAATAAATTGTGTTAATTATAGTTTCTGTGTGGTAAAAAAGTTTCTATCTCCTACGATTTATCAGTCATACGAGGACCTCAAGGGCTATTTCCCCATCAAATTCAAGATATACATTTTATTTGTCATAAAATATCTTATTTTGATGTAAAATGTTAAGAGCCATCTTTGAGAAAACCAACATTTTCGAAAAATGATCCAAGTAAAGGGTAGTTTGGGGTGATGGAATCTTATCGATAATCTTGTATCACATCCTTGGAAGATATTGTATTTAAATACCAACTTTGGTACTTAACCAACTTTTCGTTTCTGAGTTATGTCGTTCCCAGATAAACTCATACATAATTAGTTTTGTAAACTGATACATATACTCATCAGTATAATAAATCCATACATTTAAATTTTTAGGAGGAAGATCGCAAAGGGTAAAAGTAGGCAAGGAGCTATCTGAAAGGGGTATGGTAAGCTCGGGCGTACCCCAAGGCTCAGTACTGGGGCCGTTACTTTTTCTTATTTTTGTAAATGACATAACTGTTAATATAAAATGCCAGATAAGGTTGTTTGCAGACGATTGTATTATTTACAATAAAATTAGAAATGTTGAAGATGAGACTGCTCTTCAGGGTGATTTAAACGAAATTAGTGGTTGGGCTGCTGCAAATAAAATGAAAATTAACGCTGGCAAAAGTAAGTCAATTGCATTTAATAGATCTAGGGAAAAAATTCTGCAAAACTATCACATGGGTGGGGAAAAAATTCCACAGATGGACAGCTGCAAATACTTGGGAGTTTACTTGGCGAGTAACGCTGGATGGGACGAGCAGGTAAATTCGGTATCTAAGAAAGCGTGGAAAACACTGCACTTCTTAATGAGGATTTTAAAAAAGGGGAGTGCAAAGTCCAGGGAAATCGCGTACAAGTCCTTAGTGCGGCCGGTCATGGAATTTGGAGTAACTCAAATTGATTCGTTAGAAAATATCCAGAAAAGGGCTATAGAATTCATAAAAAGGGGTAAATATTTTGGGCCTCCAAACGCTGAGGAGATAAAATGGGAGCCGTTGAAAGTTAGGCGTGAGAAACAGAAATTGTGCGCTTTATTTAAAGCTTACGCTGGCTTAAACGCATGGGAGGACGTTGCTGAAAAACTGGAAAACCCAACTTACTATGCACGAAACGATCATCCGTTCACAATAAGGGTAGAAGATACAGAACTGACGTGGGAAAGTTCTCCTTTGTAAATAGAACTATAAAAGACTGGAATGAATTGCCTGGAGCAGCCTTTCGGGGTTGTCCCCTGTCTCTGAAGAAATTTAGGAAAAATCTTGATTTTAATGTTGGATAATTTTTGTAAATATTCCTTAAATGAAATGCTTGTGATTTCATATTGTTGTAAATACAAATGTTAAATTGGTTGGTGATTCTAATTATGAAATTAATTAATCTGAATTGAGAGAAAAATTAATGTTTTCATATTTGTGTAAATAACTATTATATCTAGCTTACAAAGCCATAAACCGGCAGCTGTGATTTATTGTTTATATATCTTGTATACATATATAACTCTGCCACCGGGTGATACCCACTTGCAGAGAAATAAATACATACATAAACGCATACATAATTAGATATGTTTCATTCAGAGATCTCAAAGCATGTATTTCCAGGAAAATATCAGAGTCAAATAGTATGTACGTGTCAGAGAATGTAAAAAGACAATGTTATAATTTGCAATAATATTTTCGACGTAAGTTTCAGAGCATTTTTAACCGAAAAAAGCTGATGTGTTCCATTCACATGACTTTCTCTAGCTGATCCCAAACAAACTTTTCTTCAAAACACTATTCTTTCATCTAAATCATTTAAATCAAGATAACAATTAGCAGATTCGGTTTTATTATTTGCTTCTTTGTAAGCAGAAGGGAAATAAGGGAATACACTATGCTAAACTGATCTTTTAAAAGCCGGTTGATAAGTGAAACAATTGAAATTCCATTCTCTTTGCTTACCAGGAATAAACAAAAGACAGCTGAAAATAAAGATGGTCCCCGTTAGAGAAAATTTTAAGCAACTTAAAATTAAAAGAAATAATTGCGAATATCTGAAAACAGTTAACACTACAAAAAATGTAGGCCTATGACATAAATTGTGTGTTTTAACAAGATTTAAATTTTTTGTGTAATAACCTTTTGCCTATCCCTTAAGATTTACCAGTTATACAAAGTTCTCCAGAATGAAGAGGTTTTCTAAGGCTATTCCCAGAAAATTTAAGCTGAAAATTTCGTTTTCATGAGAGTATCTTAAACATGCGGCATTTTAATCAAAATCGTTAAATCCACTTTTTGAGAAAATCAATATGATGTAGTTGAGGGTAGGACACCTTTCTGGAAAATATTCGTGTCACATCCTTGAAAGATGCTCAATTTAAATACCAACTTTGATACTTAATCAACTTTAGTTTTTGAGTTATGCTGTTCCCAGATTAACTCACACGTATACACATACCTATCTAATTAGTTTTGTTTAATTCAGTGGACCTCAAAGCAAATATTTTCAGTAAAATCTCCGAATACATTTTTTGTATAGAAAGCAATAGTCTCTCTATTAACTTTGCACGTGGCAGAGAACGTAAAAAGTGCAATGTTTTAATTATTTGTAGAACATAAGTCTCAGTGCATTTTTAGGCCTAAAAATACATTTTTGAGACAAACTTCTTCAGATGAGATATAATATTTGTTTTCCAGAGGAAAAAAGGATGAGACTTTTCTGCTCATCTACCCCTCCCTCTTCAGGAAGGATATCCAGAGAGAAAAGAAGGGGAAGGAGAAAGATGTATCTTCGAGGAGTAGTAACGGCTTAGCAGAATGAAATTTGTTCAGCTTTTTTAAAGCAAAGGAATAAAAATGATGTTGGAAAAACTTTAATCGTGAAGAGAATCAGCAGCTCTACCCCATTCATTCTTTTAGATGCACGCAATCTCGACGACAGCTATTTTATCTCCTTGACACATGCAATACTTTACGGTCCAACAATTCCCTGACAAGGAATATAAGAAGCTTTTCATCAATAGCGCTGTGATGAAATTCACCCGCCGGCTGCCACCGCTACTATTATTTACTCTTTTCATTCTGGCACGCCTTTCAAACAGGTGAGGTAAGCGGTTATTTCGCGTTCATGCGATATACTTTAATAAAGTATATTTATATGATGATAATTTTTCTTTCAGTGAACATATTTTGCACCGAGCAAATTGAATGACTCAAGCGGCGTCATATTTGGGAGGTCGCAGGTTTGCTTCACGTTGCCGGTCTACCTAATCCATAGTTTTTTTCGGGGTTTCCTAGTAGGGGGTTTCGGGGTCTCCAGGTAGATTTCTTTCATCGTAGATTTCCTGTTCGTATATGCCGTTACTATTGTCACTTATTTCTTCATCCCGTTGGTTTCTGTCAAGGATGGAAGTGTCAGCAATGGTACTCGGTATGGCGTGATAGGGGAAAAAAGGATGCTCTAAGGGGCTATTTCCGTCGCCTGAACTTCGGCCGATTGCACTATGAGGATCGCTACTGGCGAGACACTGGTCTGCCTGTCCGATTGTCGGGGTGCTTCAATCTGGTAAATATAGGACCCTTTCGTTGCTGTGCTGGTGCATCCTCTCGTCTCATCCACCCCACCCCCACCTGGGGCGCTCCCTCATGGAGGCGTAAGTACAATAATCTCAGATCTGCTTCTGAATACCCTCAACCGTATCCAATTATTCAATCCGAGACATTTTTCACCAGAAAGAAAACTAAAGCATCTTGTAAGCTGCAACATTCACTTATTTTACATTCATTAAATATATTCTGATATTTTTCCTTATGTGGGACAGTTTGCCCCAGCGAGAAAACAAAAGCACGTAATATAAATTCAATAATCGGTTATTACAAGTTAATTATTTAGATTTTTTTATGTTGCTTAACGTGCTTTAACCTGCTTGGATATATTGGACGATGACTGAAATTGATGAAATAAAGCTCAAATGATCTCGGGTTCCTTGGATCTTGAAGTTACTCGGCATTCGTCTTCTCCGGATAAGGTAAATCAGAAACAGTTATTTCGCGTTCACATTTCATTATTTTTCCTTCAGTGTGACGTTTAACAACAGAAAGAATTCAAAAGCTTATCAAGCGAGCTCCATTAATTAGTTATTTCATTTCAAGCGATTTATTTTGATATTTTTCCTTCATTGCAACATTTTGCAGCAGAAAGAAAACGAAAGCAAATCAAATAAACTCCCAAGAATCAGCTAGTTCATTTTATGCACTATATTTCATAGTTTTTCTTCTATAAGGCATTTTATAGCAGAAAGAAAACTAAAGCCCCTATACATATCGTGTTATCTTAAGTTCATGCTATATATTTCGATATTTTCCATTTATTAAAAAGTTTATTCTTCTCTCTACTTCGTGCTAAAATCGAGATAAAATTAGTAGAAATGATCTTATTACTTGCTTTCTTGTAAGTAGAAAGGAAATAAGGGAATACAATGGGCTAAAGCGATTGTCAAATCTTTTTTTTTTAAACTGGTTGCTATGTGATTGAAATTTCTTTATTTTTATGGCTAGAAGTTGATAAATTCCCATATGAGAAAAGCATAAGTATTTTAAAGCTGAAACGAATAGGAAGGAATATATCAGAAACGACCAGCTACACCCCCCCACACACACACAATAAAAAAAAACCGTATGACGTAAGTTATGACGTAAATGTAAGATTTACATTTTTTTTTTTTTTGTGTAATAAGGTCTTTTACTATATCTTAGGAAATTGTCCAGAATAAAGAGGATTTCAGAGGCTTTTCCTAGAAAATTCAACACTAAAATTTTATTTCACATGTAAATATCTTGATTATACGATATTCGTTAGACGCATTTGTGAGAAAATCAAAAATTTCGAAGATGTAAAGGATAATTTGGGAGGGATTTTTATGAAAATCTTTGTTATAGAGCTATACTGTCCACAAACAGACATACAGAAAGACATACACACACATTGGGCTCCAGTAAAATCTGGTATCGAAATGTTTGGGTGCAATGCAATACTTTCTCTTTACACTATGCACATAATAGTATGTGCAGAAAACGTAATAACGACATCCCATTTGAGGAAGGTATAATTATTTTAAAACTGAAATCAATTAACTGCACACACAAAATAAAGATGGCATGAATTGTGAGTTTTAACGTGATCTACATGTTTTTTGTTTAGTAAGTATTTGTCTGCCTCTTGCGGTTTTCTAGTTATATATCAAAAGTCATACAGATGAAGGCTTCATAAGCTATTCCTAAAGTTCAAGAAGAACATTTCATTCGTGATGTAAATAAATACCTTTAACATATTGTATTTTAATCAAAATCCTTAGAACCATTTTTGAGAAAATCAACATTTTTGAACATCTTTCCATGTAAAATAGTTTGGGGTGGAGGATTTTCTTGACTATTCAGCTCCACTATTAGAACGCCAATGGAATGGCCTAGATTAGGCAATTTCAACCAATCGCGGTCATCTACTGGAGCGATATTGTCGAAAAATCTTATTGCAGATGGAGTTCATTTCTTGTCGCACCTGACGTTTGTATGTTTAATCTCCCGTTATGGCTATTGGTAATAAGGCGACAATCCAGGCAGCCAACCTTCACTTTTAATAACTGTTAGTTCCACACTTGTACTTTTCAATCAATTCAGTTGCGATGTTTATTAAATAAAATAATTTATTCCTATTTCTATTGTTGCTATTGATATTCGTACATTGGTTGTAGACACGATCGTCCGTAACATAATTCAGGAGGCAGTGAAGAAAGAAAGGGGAAACAAATTGGGTAAGTAAACATGGTCGAATACGTCATCTATTAAGCCTTACAACCATTAACTGACAAAATCTCCCTTCCTATATATTATAAATTATAAATAGTCTATTTCGCTGAATTGTCTTATCAAATACAACTTGTGTTTTCATATCTTGGTACAATTCTCTCGAAGATATTTGGAAGAATTTAAATATCAAATTTGGTATTTAACCGATATTCGTTTGGAGTTATGCTGCGCACGCGCGCACGCAAACACAACCCTTTATAAAATGCCTTTTTATTTAGGGCTCTTCAAAACACATATTTCCATTTAAATCAAGGTATTGAATTTTTTATGGAATACAGTACCTTTTCTATTTACTATATGTACATTACACATACATGCCTGAGAAGTAAAACAATACTTCACAAAGCGCATCCAAACATTATAAACAGCATCAGAAGTCGAAACTGTATTGCGAAACAATGCATGTTTGTCAACACGAAGAACATACTTGTAAAAATAAACTTCGGTGGTAGTGAAAAAAAGTGGAATAACTCGGGAAATAATCAATATGGATGTAGGCACACCTGGCGCTAATAATTGCTTATTACAAACTCAAAAGTGGAACAAATGAGTTTAGCATTTATACACCTTCATGTAGGCAGATTAAACCACGCAATAATGAATCCATTAACACACGTGAAAAAAACTACGTGTTGTGTTTACATAGGCTTCTCTACCCACTATCTTGTATTTATATACATTACACACTCTTTCGAAAGAGTATTATTTTCTCTACCGAGTACTTTGTACGTATATATGTAGTAGGAGGAGAAGGTATTTTATGCTACCCAAAAATCCGATACCGAGATTTCACCGGCAATGTGTTTTGAGGATACCTAAAGAATAAAAGAATATTAGAACAAGGTCCGTGTATGTTTGCATGTATATGTGTCTGTGTCTGGTAGCAGCATAACTTAAAAACGAAAAGTCGACTAAATACCAAAGTTGGTATTTAAGTTTAGTATCTTCCAAAGGTGCAACAGGAACATTTTCAGAAATATCACCCAACCCAAAACTACTCTTTATATGGGAGATTTTTCGAAATTTTTTGTTTTCTCAAAAATGGGTCTAACGATTTTGATTAAAGTATCACATATTAAAGATATTTAAGAGATAAAGATATTTAATTCTTTATTCCCTATGCTGTAAAGACTTTCTTACAAACTTCGTTAACTTGTAATGCTATGTGCTTACTGTCTGGCGATGTGAATTGAATGTATACTGTTGTAGTCAATAGGTGATAGACGTTACAGGATTCCGGCTTGTTTTATAAACTTTTTCCAATCCTTCAATCTTTTCTCCCACTTGGTAAATTTTGTAAACCCAATAACCACAAAGTATCTCACTGCCTGATTTTTCTACTGCATAGTAATAGAATTTTCCGCAAATCTCTGATTTAAAAATCATAACGCTTATCCAATTAAAAATATAAGGTTCAAACTGAGCATGCATCAGCATTCTAGTTTATTCTAGCGAAGAAAAACAATTGTTGCGTTCTCACCTCTAGTTTATTAGTTACTTCGTGATAAGCATAGAAACAGAAGATATCAAACTTTTACTGAAGAACACGTTTTCTTTAGAAGTTTGGATCTAATAGACTCTACAATGGTGTAATCTGATAGATATATGAGAGGCAGAGATATCCCGTTTAACACCACCCTGTGTTTTAAGGTTGAGACAAATTTTCAAGAGAACAATGCATATAACACACAAGTATATCTCATTTTGCCCGCTTACTAATAGGTTGCATAAATTCAGGTTCTAACGTGTTTTGAACGGCTTTGAGCTATGTCTCTATTGTGTTTACATACATCACACCACCTATAGTCGAGCAGGGCAGAGGAGTGTCAACCAATTAGGTAAACAACCGAACATCTGAGATAGGGAATAATGATCATCCTAAAAACATCGTGGTATTTGCCTCGTGAACATAACTTCATCATCCTCAAACTCTGATACAAATAGTTGCACTTATTCACCTTCATATATATCTATATAGACGTATTTCATTATGTTTATAAAAATCCAAAAAGATTCTGGTAATAATCATACGATATTTCATTTTGCAGCCGGAAATTCGGCTACACTTGGTGGCAGCTGCACCACAAAATGCTTTACCAATTTGCTCAAGAATGAACAGCTTCCTGCCTGACTTGGGTTTCATTTCCGTCTCCAAGAGGGTTACAGTAAGAATTTTACAACGAAATGCTGCAGGCGACTTCCAAGTAAAGAAAGTGGATCGATTATTCAGGAAGTAAGAAGACAAATTACTCTACCAAATGTCTGAGCTCCGGATTAATTAAAATATGTATCCCCCCCCTCTCTATTTTGCCTTACTCCCTTTTTTATTCTTTCTTGCTTTATTGCTGCTGCTGCTTCTCCTCACGCATATTTTACGACTGTACGTTAATATCTAAGGAGTTCTAGTATATTTGCATGGGATCAAACTGTATGCAGAGAATTAAATGATGTTTAAACCGAGCGGGATAACTCAGATGATAACGTCTATGGTCCGTATTCGGGAGGCCCCAGATTCGATTCCCATCAAACTTATAACACATAGAGAAATTACAGAGATATTGGCTTGCATACAAATAAAATTTAAAAAAATGCATTTTTAATTTTCTGTAATACCTGTAATCTCTTTGTTCTCAATGATTTATACAGTTAGAAAACCGTTAAAAATAGACCAAAATACTACATGAAAATTAAGAAATTATTAAAGCATGTAATAACAGATTTGCTGTCAAATAACTATATTCGTTTACGCAGTATTTCGTGAATATTCAACTTGATGTTCCATGTTTTATATTTATGTTATATTCTTTTGAAAGTTTGTCATTTTTATTGTCTAGGTTGAGAAGGTATTGTATTCAATCCAAAATTTTGATGCCGAAATCTCACCTGAAGTATATGATTTGAAGTCTCCTGATTCCAAAAAAAAATTAGAAAAAGGTGCGTATATGTGTATGTATGTGTCTAAGCGTGAACAGCATAGCTCAAAACGAAAAGACCGTTAAATACCAAATTTTGTATTTAAGTTTAGTATCTTCAAACATGCGACACGAAGATTTTCATGAAAATTCCCCCCATCCCAAACTACCCTTTACATGGATTATTTTTTGAAAACTTTGATTTTATAAAAAATGACTAACGATTTTGATTAAAATACCGTAAGTATATTAAAGATTTTTATATGACAAATAAAACACATAGCTATATATTTTCTAAGAATGCCTCTGAAGACATCTTCATTCTGGGCCAGTTTTGTATAACTGGTAAACCGTAAGAGATAGACGAAAACTTGATGTACAAAAATGTAGATCAATTTTTTGTGTGGAGTTAACCGTTTTTGAGATATTCTTCGTTATTTGTTTCAATTTTAAAAACTTAGATTTTTTTTTCAAACGGAAAGTCATCTTTCATTTCAGCTCTCTTTTATTTTACAGCTAGCCTTTGCAATGCGAACTGACTTTTTAATTATTTAACATAACGATTGCTTTTAAAAGATTTGACTATGGCTTTAACCTAGTGTATTCCCTTATTCTCCTTATTTATAAGGAACTAGCTAGTACGGTCATTTCTGCTAATGTTTATCTTGATATTCATGAAGTAGATAGAAGGATAAGGTTTTATAAAAATAGTAGTTACAAAATAGGTACAGAAAGTCATAAGATTTTGTTTGTTTCTATTTAGCCGTGTAAAGAATTTGCAAATTTGAGTCTTTATGTACTTTGTGGATGTTAAAATGTGTATTGATGAAAGCTGTAAATGAGTTTTTCATTGGAGTATAATATTCCCTGTACCTAACAAAGATAATATAGACACACTGTAAGTATAAGAGAAGTAGGACATAATTTGGAAATATTCGAGCAAAGAATGGTTTCTGTACAAGCGCTGTGTTGCCATTTCTTTCACAGGACATGTGTACAAGAAGAACAGATTTTGGCGAAGCCACTGACAACCAATTTCAGCATCTGTGCAGAATCTGTTGCATCTTGGCGTCATGAAATCGATAATCTCACAGTCCGAAGTGATATAACACAGAAATAGAAGGGAGCACGTGCACTTAGCAGACAGACAGATTTACCAAGGTGAGGCTTATGACTCAGCGTGTTCCCCTTGAACTTTGTCTGTCATTTGTACCAGAAACCGGACCAGTCTTCCTACACGGAACTCAACAGAATAAGGTTCATTACGTAACGTTTGCTAAACGACGTAACTCCTGTCTCCTAGGAGGAAGAAACCAGTGTTGCCAATTCTTAGTGGACAAAAACTGCCACGAGCGAGCCTCAGAAAGATCTGAAATATCACATTTAGGATTAGTAAGTTGAAGTTACTCCATATTCCGTGGTTCAAACAAGGTCCCCTAGCCGCTAGAGTACAGTACACATCACAGTAGGCCCTTTATGCTTCTAACGTAACCCTGTGAGGAAGGGATGAAGAGCAAACCAGTAATACAACCAGATCCTGAACATCAATGCATTTTTTTTTTATTATAGAAATACAGTTGGGACTCCGGTGCTGTATTCCCTGTTCCTTTTCCTATTTTTTCTTTTTCCCAACATTTCTTTTTGTTTATCTATTTGATTACCGTTTGCTTTTTGCTTCTAATACACACACATATGCACATTTACAAATACACAGACACCTATGCCCGAGACGGGCTTCCAACCCACGATCCCCTGCGCCACGAAGCACCAAAGCCAGGCATTTTAGCGAGCGCGGCCATGGGCACCGGCTATGCATTTAACAAGGAAGGGGTCCCTAATAGTTCAGACTGCAATCCTGACTATGGCATGAACCCGCCTGTACGAGTTCCCAGTAATGTTGCCAGATACGCAAACATTAAATGTTAAGTTTAATAAGAAAGGTTTGAAGATTGCAGGGGGGAAAATCCATCTTTTATAACTGTGTTGTAAAATTGTTTGAATGGTGTTATAATATATACTGATAGTAAATACATACATTTCATGAAATTACCGCACATAACTTGTGTAATAGGAACTCTGAATCGCTCAATTCGTTCATCAGAAGCCACTATTTAACGCATTGATTACGGTGATTTCTCACTGTAAACAACTTTTGTCCAATTTCATTATAAAAACGATTTCAAAATATAATTTTGTCACATTTTGATTCTTGTGACATTTAAAATTAGTATCTTCCAAGAATGTCACATAAAAGTCTGCAGGAAAATTCTCACACCCCAATCTGTTCTTCACGTGGAAAATGTTTATTTTCTCAAAGCTGGTTCTAAATATTTTCGTTAATATGTCGTATATTAAAGATAATTTCATGAAAAATAAAATGTATGTCTTGAATTTTCTGGGAATGGCCTCTGAAGACCCCTTCATTCGGGATGATGCTTACATAAGCGGTAAACCGTAAAGGACAGACATAAAACTTAGTATACAACTTCGTTAACACACACGACTTACGTCGTATATATTTTTTGTGGGTGTAACAATTTCAGAGACATTCCTTGTTATTGGTTTGTTTTAAAATACTTAACAGTTTCTGAAATAGGAATTTATCATTCCCATTTATTTTGTTTTGCTCCTGACTATGCTATGAATACCAAATTTCAATCGCATAGCGACTAGCTTCTAAAATGTTTAACTATCGCTTTAGCCTAGTATATTCCCTTATTTTCCCTCTGCTTATAGCAAACTAAGAAATAAGACCATTTCTGCTAATGTTTATTTTGATTACAATGAAGTGGATAGAAAAATAAGCTTTTGTAAGAGTAGATTGTTACAAAATAGGTAGAGAAAGTGATATGAATACAACATATCAGATTTTATATTTTTGTATAGTTCACTGATTTCCCGATATCGTTGTGTTAGCTCAGATACGTATCTGCATCACAAGCAAGAGTGATACAAAAAACTAATTTTATCATAGTATAGTTCCTAAAATAGACATTAACTTTCATTTGAATAAAACATTGTGTTAATTTAAAAGTTGTTTGACTTAAAAATTAAATTAAAAGATCATTTATAAAGCGAAATTAAAATTAAAAATATTAAGATTTGAGAGCAAAATCTATATTTCCGACAGAGCATCAAAATTCCGAATACCTTCCAACAAAACCAAAGATTTAACAACGTTGACTCCCAGAAAAGTGTCCCAGCCGGGCAGCTATGCGTCAAGAAGAAATATTTAAACTGCGAATATTTCTTCAGCGAAACAATAACCATCGCCTGGTCCCACAACACTGAAAAATAATCAGGCGAAAGGAAATGAAGGGGACAGGAAATTTGTGGTTGAAGAGGAACCACACCAGCCTTTGCCCACCGACCTGAAAAGAGAGAAAAAAAAAAACCAAGATCAGAATGTCCGGAATCGAACCCGGTATCTCTCGAAAGCGAGCCTCATACTTTGAATAAGGGGCAACTTAATAGTAATATCGGTACCCAGCAGGTTTCACATTTATCTATGGATTTCCCATTCGTATAAACTAGTTTTGTTGGATTTTCAAAAGAATGCCGAATGAAGTACTAACGTGTAAACTCGCAAACGCCAGTCCGAAGTTTTTTTTTTTTTCTTTTCTTTTTTGCGCCTTTCCTCGGTCTTTGGCGAATCCTGGGTTAAATAAGAGTAATTTGATCAGGGAATCTTCTTATCATCCCTTTCATCACTGTATTTTATTTCTCCCTTCTTCACCGCCATACCAGATATTGAGCTGATCAACCATCCTGAATATGCTATGATCTAGAGTTTGTTTGCCCTCTCCCACGCGAAAGACTACTGATCCAAGTCATTGACTTTATAAAGTCCATGGGATAGTCTAACAACGAGCAAGGTAATTCGGAGAAGAAGAAGAAGAGGAAGAGGAAAATGGTGGAGAGGAAGTCCAAGGAATATCTTTACTTCAGGAATGGGTTTTGCCTTTTCATCACAAAACCTTATTATTTTTTATTTGTTGTTTAACAACAGTGTCAACTGTCAGCTTCTTATCAGTGGCGCCAGTCTGCAAAAACTTGTGCCGCAAAAGTTCTTTTACATGTCAGAAGATCTACTGACATGGGGCTGATATAAGTACACATAAAAACCATCGGTTTGAACCTGCGTCCTTAAGATCAGAAAGTCAGCACGTAACAAACCGAGTCCTGAATATCAACTACCAAAAAATGCTGATGAAGTTTGGCTATGCTAGAAAATGGCTTAAAGAGAGAAGAATCGTGGCTCTGGCTATACTTGTCCTGTCCCATTTAAACGTAATTCACACAAATTATAGCTTTAGCTTCCAAATAGTAAAGAAAACTAGAAGGGATAAAATTAGAAAAAAGAAATTAGGAATCAACTAAATATTCAAGCAATCGGTGAATGGGTATATAGAAGAAGAACTGAATGGAATAACCATGTAGCACGAATGGCATTTGAACGGAATAATAAGGATCGCCAGAGATAATTTACCAATAGATGGGAGAAGATCCCCTGGAAGACCGAGGAGGAGATAGAGAGACTCTGAAATTATGGATTAAATAGGCCGTAGGCCTATAAGAAGTAAGTAGAACAAGCTTCTAAATGCCCGTATGTGCAGCTCAATCGAAATTCTTTACATCTCCTTCTCCCGATTCTCGTTGTGGGAAAGCTGAGGAAATTATAAACAGAGAAATTGTGACTCAGTTTTTATTTGATGGATCCGATTTTTTTCAAACTTTATATAGTGAAATTCTCTTTGATAATTTAATTTTAAAAAGCCTAACGTGTTCCATTCGCATGACTTTGTTTAGCTGTTCAACAAACAAATTTCCTCACAAAAGATTATTATTTTATTTACATCATGTTAATCGAGATAAACATATAGTTGAAAACTATAATAATATGAATATCTTGGAAATGGTTAACACTATAAAAACATTTTTGAAAAAAAGTATGTATTTTAATGAGATCTAGATTTTTTGTATAGGAAGTTTATATCTGGCCTTAACATTTACGAGTCATACAAAAGTCACCCAGAATGAAGAGGTCTTCAGAGGCTATTCTCAGAAAATTCAAGATATACATTTTGTTTGTCATGAAAATATCTTAAACATATTAATAAAAATGGTAGGAGGCATCATTAAGAATATAAAAAAATTGCGAAAGATGTTCCGTGTAAAGGGTAGTTGGAGGTGAGGGGATTTTCTTGAAAATCTTCGTATCGCATCCTTGGAAGACACTGAACTTAGATACCAAATTGGATATTTAAAATACTTTTTTTTTAGCTATGCTGCCTCTCCCCTCCACACACAATGTATTTATTATGCACATTTTACATACGTGCTAAAGAAAGTATTTACACAAACAAAACAGAAATATTTTAAAAAATGGCTAAAATTGGTTCCTGCATTATGAAGTGCCTTAAGTGGTTCTTCGTAAAGGCTAGATTTAGCCTTTAATGTGCTAAGTTGGCATCACTGGGAGAAACACGGAATTAGCTGCAACAAGGTTACATTCGGTGTTGCAATCTTTGTACCACTAAAGCTATTCACATCATACGCTGTGCACGTGCTCTGCGAAAGCATTTCAGGATCCAGAACAAGTGAACGCTTGGTGTCGGCCACATCGTGTGAAGATGTTTAACATGCCAGGCACACCTTAGTTTAACGACGGGCGTTACGGAACTGCAAAAGAATACTCAGTACTTCACTTCCTACTGTTACCAAGGTTACTCATGTCGCCAACTCTCAAACAATCCATCACATTTTTGTTTTTACTATGTATATAGTTTATAGAGAAGATACGACACGAAGATTTTCAAGAAAATCCCCCACCCCCAACTACCCTTTACATAGAAGTTTTTTCAAAAATTTTGTTTTTATCAAAAATGACTAACAATTTTGATTAAAATATTGTATATTAAAGATATTTACCTGACAAATAAAATGTATATCTTGAATTTTCTGGGAAAAGCCTCTAAAGACTACTTTATTCTGGATGCATTTTACAGAATTTTGCATAACTGCTAAACGTACCACACAAAAGATGAGGAGCTCATTAGAACACACCATTTATGTTATATACATTTTTTTCGTGGAGTTGATCGTTTTTGAGATATTCATTGTTTTTGGTTTCAGCTTTGAAAACCTTATACTTTTCTCATACAAGAATCTGTCAATTCGTGTCCATACAAAGGAACTTCAGTCACATAGCAACCAGCTTTAGACTATCAGTTTAACCTATGGCACTCCCTTATTTCGCTTCTACTTACAAGGAAGCAAGTAAAAAGTCTATTTCTGCTATTTTGTTCTCGATTAGCATGAAGTAAATAAAAGCGTTTTAACAATAGTTTGTTGCAGAGATGAAGAGAAAGTCATGTGAATGGAACACATCAGATTTTGTTGTTGTAGTTTAACGTCCTTTAACCTGGTTGGTCATATCGGACGATAAATGAAATTGGTGAAATGATGCTCAAATGATCTTGGTGTCCATGGAGCTTAAAGTTACTCGACAAAAAGAAACCTTATCCGGGTTACTCACCCTAAGCGATCATATTTTGACTTTGGCAGTATTGCTTGTGCTATAAGCTTACAGATACGGAATATTGCAATGAAGGCATACCTATTATCATTCATTCTTTCTCTATCTCTACATAATAGGTAGAGAAGGTATTGCATTCCAACCAAAAATGCGATACCGAAATTTCAACGGAAATACATGTTTTTAGGTCCTTTGAGTCAAAAAAAGAAAAAAAATTAGAAAAAGGTCCGCGCGTTGATAGCGAAAACTCTAAATACCAGACTTGGTACTCAAGTTCAATATTTTCCAAAGATACGACATCCAAGATTTTCAGGAAAACCCACACTAACTACTCTTTTCATGGAGAGTTTAAAAAAAAGTTTGATTTCTTCAAAAATGATTGATGATTTTGATTAAAATGATGTACAGATTAAAGTGATGTATATTAAAGATATTTATACGACAAATATAATATATTTATACCACAATATATATACATACATTTCGTGTTATTGGTTTCAATTTTAAAATATTTAACTCAAACGGGAATTTTTCATTTATATTGCTTTTGTTTTACTTCAAAGAGAAATGAATTTCAAGCTTTGACTATCCTTTAGCCTAGTATATTTACTTATTTCCTTAAGGAACTAAGTTATAAGGCCATTTCCGCCATGTTTATCTTGATTAATGTAACATGGATAGAAGAATAAGAGTTTGTAAGAGTAGTTTGTTACAGAAGAGGCCGAAGTAGTCATGTGAGTGTGCACGTCACGTTTTTGGAGGGTGATAATGTTAATACTTGCTCTAGTACAACATACATTTTAGAGAAAGTAGAAGTGCTTCAGGCTGTTTTGCCCGGGATTTCCGTTTACCTTCATAGTTGCTTTAATATACGTGTGAGTTCGCTGATTTCATTTAAGTTTCCCGAGGTCTTAGCCCCAGTGCATTTCACGTAACTGAACGACGGGATGTACGAGCACAGTGGAATATTTTGTAAATTGAAGGCCTTGGGCGTTCCACACCGTTACGCCCTTTGTTCACATGCGGCGGGAAGCACACAATTTGAGACAGGGTGTTACTAAACGTTTAAGTAGCGGAGAAAATAATTACCTGCGCCATTATGTACAGTATTGGTGTTGGTACAGCCTGGATGTCGTAAAGGAAATCCGTCGAATAAAAGTCAGTAAACTCTTTTACTTACATCATTTTAGTCAATACTGATAACAAATTGAATAAACCATAAGTAGTTACTTACCGTTCATGCTTTACTGATAAGTTATTACTTTTACTTGTTCAGTAAATACTAGTTTTTCCAGCAAATACTTAACATTTGTTTGAATAACATTCATTGATTACTTTTTGAGTTAAGTATTTGCTGAAATATTTTTAAGTTTGCTGTAAAGTTGACTTGCAAAAATCGCTGCAAATAACTTTAGCAGCATTTTTACCCATACACCAGGTAAAGAGCTACAACAAGAGAAGGGATATTAGTCCCAGTGATTCAAAGAAGCCGAAAGTGAAAGGTAAACTTTTAACAAACTGTTTTCTAGATGGTATGGATGAAACAAGGGGCAGAGCATTAAGTTAACATCATAAAATTAGCCTTTTTTTACGCGATTTAGTTGACCCAGTTGCAGGAGATTTTGGTATTCACCATTCCATGGTGTGCAAGACCATAGACTTTGTGGCAAATAGAATTGATTCAAATGCAGGTGACAGGTTAAAGTCTTCAACCTCAAATTTGGAATTCAAGAAGCGAAAGAAAAATGGTCTCGCTTTAGGTTTCCTTCAGTTGTGGTGCACTTGACTGTATACATGTACAGATTGTTACAACATACTGCCATAAGCTCCTCCATGGCAAGGCCTCTTATCCAGCTATTCATTTGTTTATTCAGTTGATACTGAAAATTTTCCAAGGTATTACTTATCAGTAAAAGTAAACTGTTATTCAATTAAAAATCAGTAATTACTTTTACTGATCAATCTTAACTTTCCTTGTCAAATAATAACTTATAAGGATTTACTGCTTTTATTCAACTGACCCAATGACACTGGGAAATGATAAAGTACTTCTAATGAAGAGATTTTCTCTTTCTGATATGAAGAACAAATGTAAGTCTGATAAAGAAGGGATCTGAATATCATAACGGCTTGTTTTCTTCTCTACTTATTAAATAGGCAGAGAAAGCATTGCACTGCATCCAAAAATTGGTACCTAATACATATGAAGTTTGGTATTTAACGGACTTTTTGTTTTTGAGCTATGCTACCCCAGACACACATACACCCACGGATATTTTTCTAAAAATACTTTTTTGTATTCCGGGGGTACCAAAACATGTATTTCCGGTGCGCTCTAAATCTATATTTTCAATGAATGCAATGATTTCCATACCTAGAATGTGAAATGAAATGAAATGGCGTTTTTTATTTATGGACGCTCTTTAACTACGGTGGTTCTCAGCATCCCATTGTATAGTGGGCGTGAAAGACAGCTTAATTTTGCTCAGAGGTATAGACTTGAATTCTTTTACGTGCGTAAATCTACGACACGGGACCCACAGCTTTAGTTCCCTTCCGGAGGAAGCCATGCTAAGGATTTTTACGCCCGAAAAAATCCATCGTCCTCCGCCGGGTTTGAGCCCGCGACCTTGGGTATATGAAGTAGTACGGTAACCATTACCCACGGAGGGCGACTACCTAGAATGTACATTGTACGTTAGAAAAAAAAGTAAAAATAATGCGATCTTATAAGCACTTACAACCATGTTTTACTTTGTCTACACGTATAGCAGGTATTGTATTCCAGCAAAAAATTCGATGCCAAGTGTTCACCGGAAATAGGTTTTTAGAGTCTCCTGTATCCAAAGAAAGCATTTACAGAAAACGTCCGTATGTGTGCGCGCGGCTCTGAGTACGATAACTCAAAAACGAAAAGTCGGTTAAATACCAAACTTGCTATTTAAGATGAGTATCTTCCAAGGATGCAATACGAAGAGTTTTTGAAAGAAAATCTCCCCCCCCCCCGCCCGAAACTACTCTTTGCATGGCAAAAAGTTTTTGAGCATTTTTATTTTCTCAAAAATGACCGTAACGATTATGATTAAAATACCGCATATTAAATACATTACATGACAAATAAAATGTACATCTTGAATTTTCTGTGAACAGCCATTGATGACCTCTTCATTTTAGCAGACTTTTACATAACCAGTGAACCGCAAGGGATAGACAAGAACTCAGTGCACAAAAAAATTAGATCTCTTAAAACACAGCATTTATATTACATACCTTTTCCGCCAAGTTGATCATTTTCGAGGTATACGTTGTCATTGATTTCGGTTTTTAAGTACTTTGATTTTCTCATATGGGAGTTTCTTAACTCCTGGCCATGCTAGGAAATTAATTTCAGTCACTTAGGAACCGGATTTTAAAATATTTGACTATTGCTTTAGCCTAGTGTTCCCTTATTTATTCCCTTTATTCTACTTACAAGAAAGCAAATAATAATACCATTTCTGCTACTGTTTATCTCGATTAGCATGAAGAAGACAGAAGGATAAGCGTTTTAATTGTAGTTTGTGACAGGTTGTAGATAAAGTGAAGTGAATGGACACATCAGATGGAACATGTGTTTTGAGGATTTTTCTGATCATCTTCGTGTGCCATCCTTGGAAAATACTACACTTAAACAGAAAATTTGGTATCTAAACTGACTTTTCGTTTATGAGTTATGCTGTTCACACACACACACGCACACGCATACTCACGACATACACACACACACTGACATACTTACAGAGACCTTTTGATAAAAATGCTTTCTGGATTCAGGAGTCCTCTAAATCTGTATTTTCAATGAAATCTCGGTATAGAATTATTGTGTGGAATGCAATACCTTCTCTATCTAGAATGTACCTGGTGGGATCCTAATGGGATCCAAGCAATTCATCTCGACGCGCGAGCGCTAGGAGCCTGCGACCTTGATCTCGACTAAACACCCTATAATGTTTTTCAATTGGGAAGAGTTCTACTCTGCAGCGAATGAGATGCGTTATCATACTCTGCGTTGCCAGGTCGCTACCCCCACTCTTTTCATATTTCCCTCTCACTCACACACTGAGCATGCAAATCTGCCTGGCGACATAATGTTTATTCATGTGTATTATGGAAACTACTTGAGCTAAAACTCTGTGCTTTTTACAGTTCTGAAGAACATTACTCCCTATCTTGCTCGTGAACTTATTGTTGCAAAATTTCAATATTTTGTCTTAGCGCAAGAGTATTTATGAGAGACGGACTCACTGTGCCCCTTACTCCCCAGTTAAGCGGGAATACAATATGTCAACACAGCAGCACTCCGATTGGCTGCCGCCTGGTGGTACTCAAGGACAAACCTCATCCCAATTGAAAGTCACTGTAAGTCCTACATAAGTAAGCTACAGCAGTGTAACGCCATTTATGCGCGTCAACCCCCTAAGGAGATGATTATCGAAGACCTCGATGGAGACGACCATTACCAGCTTCTGTCTACTAACTCTCCATATTGGTGCAGGACATGGAGACGTCTCACTCAGGCGTAACCAATCTCCCCGTGGGCTTTGGGAACTACTGCCCCGCCGAGTACAAACCAATCCAAACATCTCCCGTAGGGGAGGGGCTCAGATGTTTGGCTCGAGTCAAAAGTACCACGGTGCAGCTGAAGAGGCCTGAACCTCCGCACTACGGGAACCAAGTGCTACAGACGATTCCAACTCAGCCCTGTCGCCGACAGAGCGGTATTTTCAAAGCGCGTTCACCACCATGAAGGTTGCTACCGCAGTCGTCGCCAACACAACTCTGAAAGATAACGGTCAGGATGAAATGAAAGAACAGGAAGCTCGAGGAAATGAAGAAACCTCCCCAGCATTCGCTTAGTATAAAATCCCATGGTTAGCAGTATCTAATACAAGAGATCGGCCGCAGAAATTGAACCCACGATCTCCCGAATTCCAGTCCCAGACAAAACGCCTGGACTTGGTTCGGTGTGAAGTATTGAAATATTAACACTGCGGTAATATGCCACTGTTAACTTTTCTTATATTGGCTTTAAGAAAGCACGTTAAGTTTTAGCACTTTCCTTCACATTACATTACGTAACGATGAACTGAGAAACTATTCCAAATTACTTATTTAAACTTGTTGATCTCAAATTAATTACACCCAAAGTAGCAATATCATTAGCTAAGATATTTGACGCGAATTATCACAAAGGCTCTCTTAGATTCAACCTCTGCCAGTAAGAACTTCCCACTGACATTTCACTAGCTTCAAACTTTTGCACTTTTATATAGTCTACCAGCAGAATGCATTACTTCCCCTGCTTTTGATGAATAGAGGAAAATGTTAAAAACACATTTCTTCTTTTTTCTAGCTCACATTAATCAAGATAACCATTACTAGAAATTATTTTATTACTTAGTTGCTTATAAGTGAAGGGAAATAAGGGAATACACTAGGCTAAAGAAATAACCAAATCTTTTAAGAGCTGCCGTTATGCGATTGCCATTGAAATACACGGTTCTCTTTTTTCGTGAAGAGTAAATTGAGTAAAACAAACAACAACAACAACAACAGAAAACTAAGGCCTTATTTACCTAAGTAAAATAAAAATTATCAAAATTAGATTTCTAAAGTGTTACAAAACATTGGTTCTCATGACAATACTTTTAGTATTTTTTCATACTATACAGCTTCTATTTATCTTGCGGTTCTTTTTTCGTGGTTATACACGAAATGGATTAGATCTTCCGTTTGAGAAAAGTTTAAGTACTTTAACATTTAAACCGATAAAAGGGAATATCTCGGAAATGATTTTAGCTCTACAAAACAAAACAAAAAATTATATTACATAATTTGTGCGTTTTAACGAGATATACACGTTTCTCCCTCCACTTCTATCTCTTACGGTTTAGCAAGTAAAAAATGATATCTTCACAGGCTATTCCCAGAAAATTCAATATCCACATTTTATTTATCATGCAAATATCTTGAATATACGGCGTTTTAATCAAAATCGTTATAAGCATTTTTAAGAAAAACAAATTTTCGGAAATATTTCATGTAAAGAGTAGTTTGGGGTGGGGAATTTTCCCGAAAATCTTTGTGTTGCACTTTTGAAAGATACTAAAATAACAAGTTTGATATTTGAAGGACTCTTCGTTTTTGAGCTATTACTATACACACAGACCTTTTTCTAAAAATGCTATTTTGGTATTCAGTGGTCCTCAAAACATATATTTCCGGTGAAATGTCGGTATTGAATTGTTGGTTGAAATACAATACCTTCTCTAGTTACTATGTACGTACATAGTACTCGATAGAGAACGTAATAGCTTAAATTGTATTCTCAAATTAGTCGTCATTAAACTAAAAACTCTAGCGGATTTTCATGTTCTTTTCGTGCAGTAACATTTTGGGATGGGAAATTTTAGTATTGGCAGATTCCCTCTCTGTTTCCTTTTTCTCTCGGCTTCATCTGTAAAAATATATGAATGAAGCAAGAGCAAATAAATTGCAGAGGGAAGAAACTGAGAGCAGAGATTTCCTCTTTTCCAAAGGAAAACGCTAACTGTTGGAGGAGATTTTATGTTGCTAGCACACCGGAAGATGGAGAAGATGCAGTTTATTTTAAAAGCAGAAATGGACGCGAGGAACGATTCTCGACGAGAAAGAAACAGATATCCCGCTCTTTGACTTCCTGGTTGAAGGCTTTACGACTCTGGCAGGAAAAATAAGCATGATTGAAATAAAGAGCTCGAGAACATGTGCTCTATCTGACGAGGAAAGGTCATGTCAACAAGCTCTGCCATGAAAATGTCGCTTTTGCAACAGGGAAAGGATTTGGCTGCGTTACAACGCGTCTCAGGCACAAAACTAAGGAAACAAGACTACTCTTCCGATTTTTACGCTCGTTTGCCGACTGAGAAAGGTCCCTACCAGTAATTTTGTGCATCGTTACCATCGTTATTTACTTCCAACCCCAACAGTAAAAACCTAAGGTAAAACAAAAGAAAGGAGATAAAAGTTTTCGAACTTCCGGACAAGTTGAAATATACCTATAGGGCGTTTCTAGGCTACCGGTCAGTTTAAAGGCAGACATTTGCAAGTAAAATAAGCAGTAGTTCTTTTATTTTTCATTGCGGTTAGGCTTTCGTGCGCTAAACCCCACTGTAGCTTTCAGTTCATTGCATTTAAGAGTGCCATTTCCAAAATAAATAAATAAAAAACCCCGGGCATTTCTACATTGTCATAGAATTGAGACAACTGATATTTTTTTAAAATTATATCAATAAACAATTTATACATTCTGTTGAAAACCCTTTTTACTTTCTCTATATGTGCTATGTACATAGTGTATAGAGAAGGTATTGTAATGCACCCAAAATTCGATACCGAGATTTCACCGGATATATATATATATATATATTGAGACCTCCTGAATCCAAAAAAAGCATTTTTAGAAAAATTTCTTTGTGTGTCTGTCTGTCCGTCCGTCTGTCTGTCTGTTTATATGTGTGTGTGTATCTGTGGGCAGCAAAGCGCAAAAACCTAAAGTCCGTTAAAAACCAAACTTGGTATTTAGTTTGGTATCTTCCAATAGTGCGACAGGAAGGTTTTCAAGAAAATCCCCCCCACTCCCAACTACGCTTTACATGGAACTTTTTTTCGAAAATTTTGATTTTCTTAAAAATGGCCCTAATGATTTTGATTAAAATATCGTATATTAAAGATATTTACCTGACAAATAAAGTGTATATTGAGCCCGCCTGGTCGGAATGGGGATGGGTGAGTCTGGGGAATAAATTGTGTCTACTTTCACGTACCTTCCCTTTGCTGGTCTCTGGAGCATGAGATCTCGAACGTCGAACTTCTCAGGGCGCGGTGCACATCCCGTTCACGTAAGCTGTAAGTTTATTTTGGGATTTGGGTTTTCCACATACAGACACTGTGAACACTTACAGTTTCCAGTAATCGCTGTTTATTTTTTTTTATCCCTATTGAGACCGGCAGTCCGTTGCCAGGGCAGAGCCACACATTTAAGATCTATGTTTCTGGGCAAACTCCGCGAATATAAAAATACTAGTTTCCATTTAGAAATGTTGTTACCGTAGCGTGGTGAACATGTTTTAAAACTGCACTCACTTTTGTAAGCGACAACTGCCCTGTCCTACCTCAGCACTGTTCTGCCGAGTACTGCCCGGGACATTCATACAATATCCAGGTATGCAGGTAAAACCCTGCTATTAGCAGTCGATCACACCTGCACCTGGCGAGGCGTGAAAATTTGTTGGTCTGACCATTTCCTGTCCTTTGCAGAACTCCTTATTTACCGCATTTCCATCTTTTTTGTTCCACAGCATACTTGCCGAAATATAAAGTTTTTGGTTTTCCCCTCTAACCATATAATCATGTGTTTCACTTAAATAATAGTATTTAATATCATTAATTTAATTATATTAATTATTATCTTCGATTATTAGTTCTAGTTATTATCATGTATTTCTGATTGATAAAAACGGGTTCAATATCTTGAACTTTCTGGGAATAGCCTCTGAAGACTATTTTATTCTGGATGAATTTTGCATAACTACTACACTGTAAGAGATGGACAAAAACTTAACACACACAAAATGTAGAGCACGTTAAAACACACAATTTATGTTACATACATGTTTTTCGTGGAGTTGATGATTTTTGAGATATTCCTTGTTTTTGGTTTCAGCTTTGAAAAACTTATACTTTTCTCATAAAGGAAACTCGTGGCCATACAAACAAACCAACTTCAATCACATAGCAACAAGCTTTTGGCTTTGACTTTTTCGACGCAGTGGCCTATAAACTATTTATACAAAAGCTTACTCTTGTAAATAGGGTTTTCAAACATTCAAACTTTAAACCGCTATAAATATTATAATATTTCAGATAGAATGAAAACAAAAGCAGCTGTATACTGGGTAAGCAAGGGAGCTTACTTTTCTTTTACTTTTATTCAGTTCACCGTTACCATGGATATAGTTTTGTTGAATAAAATAAAAGTAATTTTATCGTACTACTAAAAGAATTTACAAGCTACAAATCGTGCTCTATCACTAAATTATAGAATACAGTTGATATGAAACCAAGAGGAGTTTTTCTCAAGGTCTCAGAAATTTTAGAACTCTTAACAATTTAAGAGCAGCCCATGTTCTATTCGTAATTATGGGGATTTAATCACGAATTTTGAGGAAACTGATTTTGTTGCTGACAAGAAATCTGTACGACCAAATGTGATCATTTGACCATTGATATCACTGTTGCTGAGGTGCTTCATGCAAATAAGTAAGTAAGTAGAAATAATAATTGAATTAGTGATGTGTTGCACACGTATTGAGGCAACTTCAAATGAGTAATGCCACAGTTTGGATAATTAAGAAAACTCTTAGCCTGTATCCACACACCTAAGCTGAAAACCAACATTTCCATTCAAAGAAAGAATCGGACAGATATGCTTTTGCTAGCAGAGATTCACATTAATAACGATTGGCTGGACAACGTTTTTTGAACAGACAAAGCACACTTTTCTCTTAATGGTGTAGTTAAAACATATAATTGCAAAATTTATTCACAAAATAACCCTCAAATTTTAATTCAAGAAATTCCTAATGATTTAAAATGTACTTTACGGTGTACATTCAATTCACAATTCATCATAGCCCTTATTTTTTCGAAGAATACAATAATGAAATAAACAGATTGTTAAACAGATTGTAAACAGCGAACGCTACTATTGCATGCGTTTTTCTTCAATTTTAAAATTTTTCCTGGTTTACTTTTATGAAAGCTGTAATTAAGCTATTGGGTTCATTCTAGTTCATATAAAGAACACATTGCTGGGAGCCTGTGTACTAAATTTCATAGTCGTATATCTCTGCAAAGAAAGAAACACAGCTCTAGTAAATCAACATAACCTCAATTCGAGTATTAAAGAGAATGAAACCGCAGATGAAGCAGCAAAAGAATCTACAACACAACCAGTATCACCAAGATATCACCAGAATCAGAGAAACTACATGAACATTAGCGTCGTAAATGGCTATCACAGAATCTCACACCGAAACTATGTGAAAAAAATGATAGAAAAATCAAACTTCTTAAATCCAATTATAATTTCTCAAGAGGGAAGAATAAATTTTAATTTTCCGTCTGAGGATAGGACACTCCATATTCACAGACTCATGTTGACTCACAAGAATGAACCGACCCAAGTTACACATTATAATACGAGATAGTTCATCAGGCACTTTGCAACAGAAAGCCCACTATATTCCATAGACAGAGACCCATACAATCTATCTCAGAATTCTATGCAGTTTTGTCGAAAACCAGCATGACAAGAAGCCTCATATATTTAATAAAATTGACATATCTAAGGAAGATCACGTGTAAGAAATACATTTCTAAGCTTACATACATCATCACAGATGTAACGATGATCAGACAGGAAGAAAAAATAACATCGAAATAACTCTACATTAATTATATAAGAACATTTTACATGTAAGTTACATTTGTAATTTATTATTGAATAGCCATGTCTTCATTTCATGTAATCAAGAGCTATTATATTACATGAATGATGTATACCAATCCGTTACGTCGCAATAAGATCTCTGCTGCCAAGTGACTTGAAAATAAAGATTGAAAAGAGAAATTGGACTTTAAAATGATATAGCTTATTTCAGTCATCTATCTTCTCCTAAATGTCGAAATAAAAAATCTGTTGTATCCCTTTTACATGACTTTCTCTACCTATTCTGCAAACAAACTTCCTACAAAAGATTATTCTTCTATCTACTCCATACTAATTGAAATAAATATTAGCAGAATTGCCTTATAACGTACTACCTTATAAGTAGAAGGGATCTAAGGGAATAAACTAGGCTAAAGCAATAGTCAAATGCTTTAAATGCTATCGATTCGGTACTTTCTGAAGATTAGGAGTAAAACAAAGGAAATATGGATGACTCTGAGAAACGTGTAAATGTTTTAGTATTCAAACCAATAACAAGAAATATGTTGGAAACGGTTAGATCCACAACGAAATGTAATTATGTGTTTTGATGAGTTCTTCATTTTTTCTGTAGTAGGTTTCGTCTATCTCTTACGGTTTACTAGTAATAAAAACTCATCCAGAATGCACAAGACTTCAGTACCTATTCCCAACAAATATTAAAGATATACATTTTATTTGCTGTGCATTTATCTTTAATATGCACCATTTTAATCAAATTTGTTAGAGAAATGTTTGAGAAAATCTAAAATAAAAAAACATCTTCCTTGTAAAGGGTAGTTAGGGGTGGGGGATTTTTATAAAAATCTGTGTGTCGCATCTTTGGAACATACTAAATTTAAAAACCAACCGACTTTTCGCTTATTAGTTATGCTGTTCACATACTCACACGGAATTTTTCAAAAAAAATATTTGTTGGACTCAGAGAAAACATATAAACATTGAAATCTCGACATCAAATGTTTGGGTGGGATATAACTTTTCTGCCCACCATGTATAGTACGTATAGAGAACGTAAAAGTTAACTGCATTTAACAATAAACATTCTGGACCTGTTTATAAAGCAGCTTGTAACGAGTTACATATTATGCTTAAAGCATTCTAAACTGTAAATCTAAACAGTATCCTATCATTAATTTTTAAGGAAAATTTTTGACCAAAGTTGTTCTTTCCTCATGAATCTCAGTTTCGATTACTTTTATACTCTTTTACGATGGAAAGAAGGAGATGAAGGCACAGGCACGGAGGTACCGGTTAGTTCTACTTCTCATTTTGTCTCTAAGAGAACCGTTTGCAGTCATCAATAACTACATAACTACTTTTACGTTGCGTGTCTCAATTCGAGGAGCATTAAGAAATATGAACCATATCATAAGGACGACAGAACGTGTAATTTACCAATCGATTTATTAAACACGAACTTGCCTAAAAACAGATAGAAAGAGACACCATGTAGTTCTAATGAGAGGGTTACAGCCTTACAAAAAAGAACAAAAAAAAAAAAACAAAAAAAAAAACTGTCAAGCCGAAGCTAAGCAGGTGGTTAACGACCTATATCTCTTAAACTGCGACCACGAAGTCACATTATGCAAATAATACTCACCGCCATATCATGGCTCACCACACCGAGCCAGTTGGCTCAGGCATTTCGTCTGGTACTGGTATTCGGAAGGTCACGGGATTGGTTCCCCGCTGCCGACCTCTCTGACCCATGGGGTTTTTTTTCGGGGGCTTTCCGGGTCACTAGGCGAATGCTGGGGAGGATTCTTCATTCCCACGAATTTCCCGGCCCTTCATTTCATCTCCAATTCATCCGTCTGCTCTTTCTTTCATTGTTGTATTGGTGCCCTCTTGTGGAGGAATTGTGCTTTGGAAGCTCAGCTCTCGGCGGCTGGATAGCCGCCTCGGTTTATTCAAGGGCGATTTTTGAGACCTGAGACGCGGGTTCTTAGCGCTCACCACGTTGAGATAAAGAACTGCTTTGGATCCGTTAGGGACTCTCCACGATGGCTACCTGTCGCACTCTGGTTCCGGCTGCCCTCTGTAATTGTTCTCATCTCATCCCCTCCTCCCGGGTCTGACGTGCAAGAACGTTTGCGTGTCTCAATACGAGGAGCATTAGGAAACATGAGACGTATCATTAGGACGACAGAACGTGTAATTTAGCAATCGATTTATTAAACACGGACTCGCCTTAAAACCGATAGAAAAAGAGACCATGCAGTTCTAATGAGAGGGTTTCAGCTGCACAAAAAACTGTCAAGTTCTGACGCTGAGCAGATGGTTAACGACCTACATCTTTTAAATTTGGCTGCTATAGATTGAACAAGACAACCAATTGAGACCACGAATCCACATTATGCAAATTAATAATACGAGTTATGGCACCCACAAATTAATGGCCTATCAACTCAAAGGATAAGCACACCATAACTACTTTGACATCACGTCAACGTCTTTTTTCACCGTAAAAAGTAAGCAGTAAACGTTAAAACTTTATAAAGTGCACAAGGCATGATGTTAACATAAAATTAAACACTGAATTAAATGCAAACTTCAAAGTTGTTAAAATTTATGTCAGACGAATTCTGTGTTGCCCCTTGTATATTTAAATATTCAACCCTTCACTTGAAAAAGTAAAATCCGGGCTTTGGGTCGTAGTCTACTGGGCTCGTTTTTCTTCCCAGTCGTTTCGTCTGTGACTACGGCAGATATCTTCAGTGGTAATGTCAGGTCGAAGCATTCTTGTGGAAATTCTAACCGCGACAGTGGTGGTTTTTGTAAAAATCTGATGTGTTCCATTTACATAACTTTCTCTACATCTCTGCAACAAATTAATGCTAAAAAGCTTATTCTTCTATCTATTTCATGATAATAGAGATAAATATTAGCATAAATTGTTATCACTTGCTTTTTTGCAAGTAGAAGGGAATAATAGAATACATTAGGCTCGAGTGATTGTCAAATCTTTTAAAAGCTGGTTGCCATTTCTTTGCATTGCCAAGAGTTGACATATTCCCGTATGTGAAATAACCAATAGGAATATTTAAAATGGTCAATTCTACGAGAAAAAATGTATATGAAATAAATGGCGTGTTTCAATGAGATCTACACATTTTGCGTGGAAACTTTTTGTCTAACTATTACAGTTTACTGGTTATGCAAAATCCAGCAAGATTCATCTAGAATAAAGAGATTTTCAGAGGCTATTCCCATAAAACTAAAGATATCCATTATATCTGTAGTGTAAATATCTTTAATGCACTTACTTTATTTTGGTAAAAATGTTAGAGCCCTTTTTAAGAAAACCATGAATTTTTTAAAATGCAACATCTTCTCTATACACTATGTACGTAGTACGTGTAGAGAAAGTAAAAATAGTTGGTATAGCCACTAATAAACGATAGAGTGCATCAGATTTTTTTCCCCCTCTCCTGATACTTATTTTCTCGTCAGAAAAGCACCGAAATATGGGAATGAAGAGATTCTAATATACATTTTCTGAAAAGTTAAAATAAGACCAGCGGTTGCAACTTCAATATCCTAATCCGATGCAGTATATGGCCCGAAATGAATGAATAAATTAATGTAATCTGCGAATTTGTTATACAAAAAGGAGGTCTCAGACAGCAATAACTTCAAGCTCGTTTGACGAGCAGCACCGCGTGCCGATAACCTTACACCTTTTAGTGGAAACGTCGCTACGTTCACCTTTTCCAAAGGCGTATCTAACACAAGGCTTTGATGTTTATTTATACCTTCTCTTTGGTTGCCACCTCCACCGAAGTGCACCAAACAGGCGAATTATTCACAGCTTGGAAAACACTCATCGGACAGTATAACGCGATTATGTTCACTTGAGTGGGTTCTCAACTCTGCTTCCTCCCTTTGTCCAACATCCCGGAGTGTACAAAACGATTATAGAACATCTTGCTATCATATCCTTTGATTCAAGTTTCTTCCCAACTACACAAGGAATTATCATTCACAACTATCTGCTTACTATCTTAGTGCCGTCTCTCTGGTTTTAATCTGAAGCACGTCTATTGAGCTTCGTGACTGTGTATAGCGGAATGTGTACAATAATAAAATTCCGACAATTCAGTATTAGTTATTTATGCAACGATCCTATAATGGTAGTTATTACGATACGAGTGAGAGGTAAACCTCACGAGTATTATAAAGACCATTATATGACAGTTGTATCATAATGTTTTTCTACGACATATTAGTATTTAATATTACATATCCTACATACGAAAGATGAACTTCGTCGACCACTATGCGTATTGTACGCATGCGTCGATAACAAATGAATTCGATTCACAGTGATGGTTGATTTGCAAGATGGAGACTGAGGTATTTTGGCCTAATGCTAAAGATATGGAATTTAGTCCCACGATGCTTGATATAGCAGAGGAGCCGAGTAATGTTATCAATTTACTTCCACAGAAATCAAAAAAGATATACGAAAAGCTACATGATAAATTCATGGCATGAGGAATAACAACAAATGTAACTTCATTCTCGGAAAATTTCCTCATAGTTTACTTTGAAGAAATGATAACAAATGAATTCGATTCACAGTGATGGTTGATTTGCAAGATGGAGACTGAGGTATTTTGGCCTAGTGATAAAGATATGGAATTTAGTTCCACGACTCTTGATATAGCAGAGGAGGCGAGTAATGTTATCAATTTACTTCCACAGAAATCAAAAAAGATCTACGAAAAGTTATATGATAAATTCATGGCATGAGAAATAACAAAAAATGTAACTTCATTCTCGGAACATTTCCTCATAGTTCACTTTGAAGAAATGTCAAAAACAAAGACATTGCCAACCTTGCGGACAAATTATTCGTATTAAAATCTACCCTAAATGTGAAAAACATGGACTTGATATATCCCAATATAAGAAGTTGTACGCCTTGTTAAAAGAGAAATCCGTAGAGTACAGTGGGAAAAAAGCTAAAATATTTTCCACAGAAGAAATTAAAACTTTCATTGATGAACCATCTGAAAATACATATCTACTGATAAAATTATGTAAATATATAACTAACTATTCCTGCAAAACTAAATATTTTGGTTGGAAATGGAGCTAGCGTGCATACCTTCCTCGTCTCTGTGATGACAATGCTCTATGAGTTTAGATCGGAAAAGAATTATATATTCTTATAATTCTTATAAATAATTAAATCTTCTTGACGGTTATTGAATGCATAAGATGCTTCTGTAATTTTATGCAGATTGGCAGGCATTAATAGGGCAGCGCGCAAGCGTGAAAATCAGTATCGAAATGACAATTTGTATGGAAATGGTTTTCATTTCGATACAGATTTTAACAGTAAATGAACACATTTCAGTGTATGAGTATAAGAAAATAATTTTAGTTAAAATTTTTATGTGTTACAATCACAAGACTCTGAAACAAACTCTTATAAAAACTTAATTTTCTATCTACGTCACGCATATCGATATAAACATTTGCAGAAATACATACTTTTGTTACATATTTCCTTATAAATACGGATAATAAGGCCTAGGCTAAAGCGATAGTCAAATCTTTCAATATTGGTCGCTATAAGATACATTGGATTCCGTTCTGTTTCACCAAGAGAAAGAAAAATGAATAACGATTATCCATTTGAGAATGTATAAGTACTTTAAAATTGAAACTAATACGAATATCTCGGAAACGGTTAACTTTACAAAAAGAAAGAATTTGACATTTGCGTGTTTTAACGAGATCTACAGTTTTGTGTTGTAGTAAGCTTTGTGTATCTCTTTCGTTTACCATTAAGTAAGTCCCTCTAAAACTCGAATGGTGCCATTCATCATTCAGATGCTTTTCTCTATCTGTGCTGCAAGCAAACTATTCTTGTTAAAGATTATTTTATCTGCATCATGCTCATTAGAAAGATTACTTGCTTCCTTGCAAGGATAAAGGAAGTAAGGGAATACACTAGGTTAAAGCGAGTCAAATCCTTTCAAACTGGTCGCTTTATGATACATTGACATTCGGCTCTCTTTGCATGACCATGAATAAAACAAATAAGATATTAAACGATATATGACTTCTCGTTAAAAAAAAACGTACAAGTGGGTATTTTAAAATTCAAACCGATAACCAGGATTGTCTCTGAAATCGCCAGCTAAAAAAACAAAACAGAACACCAAAACAAAACACCACAAATTGTGTGGTTTTACGAGATACACATCTTTATGTATTGGAATTCTATATATTTATTGTGGTTTAGCAGCTACGCAAAAGTAATCCACAGTGAAGGATACTTTGGAGGCAGAGTTATTTTCAGAAAATTCAACATGCATTTCATCTGTCATGTAAATAATTAAGCATGCGGCTTTATAAACAAAATCGATGTACCATGTAAGAAGTAGTTTTTCTTGAAGAACTTCTGTCATATACGTGGAAGATGCTGAACTGAAATATCAAACTTGGTATTTAATGGACTGTTCGTTTTTGAGTTGTGCAGTTTACACAGAATAACTTTTCTTACACGTTCTTTTTGGTTCAGGGATCTCAAAGCATACTTTTACTGTGAAATCGATATCAAAATTTAGGTGGAATACAGTGCCTTCTGTATCTACTATAATGGACATGGTATAATCAGTAAAGTTTAAACTAAATATAATAAACATATATAAATTCAAAGTCGTGCCTGCTTCTATGAGGGCATCCAAAAAGTAACGAACGACTTGGCATAACTATGTAATAAGGAAAACTATCAACACAAAACTTTATTTACAAAGTTACAATACCATACTCTGTTTCTCAAAGTAATCTCCGTTCTGTCAAGATACTGTCAACACAATGGACGTGTCTTCAGTGAGGAAATGGAACATATTTTACGAGCAATCAAGGAAGAACCAGCGTGTACTACAAAGATCGAAGTGAAGTTCATCAATCCTGATGGAAGAGTTAAAAGCAAATGTTAATAACAGAATTCAGAAAAACCGGTGTTTGACTTTGGATGCCGTGGGTTATTTTTTGTTTGGAAAAGATTTCCCAACCGATGAACACCTCAAAGTGGCAGTGACATCTTGGTTCAGATCTTTAGCAGTGGAAAAATATACCATCTGCATTGAAAATCCGTGACCACGTGACAATACCATGGCGATTACGTTGAGAAATAGACTACTGTAACTTCATGTGTTGATATCTTTCATTTATTTTTAGTTATACCAAATCATTTGTCATTTTCTGATGAGCCTCGTATTCTACCTAAGACCTACTGGATATTGAAAAAATATACAGCAGAAAATAATTTAGTTCTTGTGAGCGGTGGGAGAAAATGAACAGATAGGAAAGCAGTAAAGAGATAAGAAAAGAATTTAAAGTTTACGAGGGAAATAAAAGCATTAAAGCTCATGGACAGCACTGCAAAGGCCATTTATCCAGAATGGATAACTTTAGAAAACCAAAATTGCAGACGTTTGTAAGCCCCAAGCAGAAACAAAAATTATATTTCGAACGAAGAGATAGAATGACCAGTTTTATCTGGATACTGGAACGGGACAATTATGTCCAAAACTTGTAGTGTGAAAATGACACTGTGCCAATATTTCATATATGGATTTAGTGTGCAGCGTAACGACTCTAATTTTCCTACCTTATTCTGTCACACAAAAATATCTTGTATGATACATTCATATGATTTACTCTGCCCACTGTTCTTTATTACTTTATTTACCTCGTATTATGTACGTACATATAGGTAGAGAAGGTATTCCACCCAAACATTCGATATCGAGATTTCACCGGAAATATGCTTTCAGGTGCCCTAAGTAATAAACCATTTTTATTTTATACACAGGATACTGCACTCCACTAAAAAATTCGATACCGAGATTCCTCCGGTAATACACATGTTGATTTTCCCAAAAATGGCTCAAACGATTTTGATTAAAGTATGGTACGTTAAACATATTTATATGAAAAATAAACTGTACATCTTGAATTTTTATTGAATAGCCTCTAATGACCTCTTCATACTGGATGAATTTGCTGAATTTTGATAAGTGATAAACCGTAAGAGAAAAAAACTTGTCATATATTTTTTACGTGGAGTTGACCATTTCTGAAATATTCCTTGTTATTGGTTTCAGTTTTAAAATGAAGGGTTGAAACAATTACGAGCATCTGTTTTAATAAAGTACAAGTATGTTAAATTAAAACTAATAACAGGGAATAACTCTGAAAGCTTTATATGACATAACTTGTGTGTTTTTACGAGATTTATATCTTTTGATTAATAAGTTTTTGTCTATCACTTACGGTTTACTAATTATGTAAAAGTCATACAGAATGAAGAGACTCAGGATATACATTTTATTTACCATATAAACTTTTTTAATACTGGTAAATTAATCAAAATCGTTACAGCTTTTTTTTTATAAAATTCAAAATTTCAAAACATGTTCCATGTAAGGGATAGTTGGGAGGTGGAATTTTTCTGATCATCTTCACGTCGATTCCTATGTACTAAAATACCAAGTTTGGTAATTAACGGATTTTTTTTTTCGTTTTTGAGTTACGCTATGCTCACACACTCTGGCCTTTTTCTAAAAATGCTATTTTAGCTTTTGGGCTCTCAAAACAAGTGTTTCTGTTAAAATCTCGGTATCTAATTTTGGGTAGAATACCTTTTCTACGTACTATGTGCATTGTACATACGTGACAAAAATGTAAACATATCGAGAAAAAAAAAAAACTGTAAAAGGTGACTTGGGATGGGCGAACTTTATTGAATATCTTTGTTTCACATTTCTGAGAGGCTCATAAAATTAATTATAGCATTACATTTAAAAAAAAAGATTTTATTTTATCTTCTAACCAATATTGATCTCAAGCGTTTATGACATTATTTGGGAGTTATTCAGTTAACATGCACGGACGTTTTTGAAAAAAGAAATTAGGTGCAGGAAACAACGAAACACGAAATGTCATGCTCGAAGTTTTGGTTATGCAATAGACATTTTTTATACTGATTGTAACTAGGTAGTAGAAATAATAAAAACTGAGAGCCAAATTACGATTTAGGTTGAAGAGAATATTTTAGAACATACAATTTATATTTTAGTTTAATTTTTTTCACAAGCCGTGTGTAGGACAGGGGCTGCATAATAGCTCCATGGCACGACAGCTCACGGGGAACCTTGGCCTACCGCCTGGCCGCTGCGTCCCCCAACTCGGTCCACTACAGAAGCCATGTATGTGCAGTATTGGAGCGTGAGACGTGGTCTCGAGTCCCCCCGGCCGGTTAATGCGGTCCTCATGACCTGGAGCCGCTACTTCTCCATCAAGTAGCTCCTCAATTGGCCCCCCAGGAACCTTACGAGGCACCCCGGGCCAGGTCTCCCAGCGGGGGAAAAATCCCCACGCCGGTACTGGGGATCGAACCCAGGTCTCCCGCTGCCACCGCGCTAAGGAGACGAACACAGGAGCTGGATAGTTGGATAATATCCATTGACCATAATAGTTGAATCCTGGGAC
The DNA here is from genome assembly GCA_030762935.1 of Hymenopus coronatus. Taxonomy (NCBI): domain Eukaryota; kingdom Metazoa; phylum Arthropoda; class Insecta; order Mantodea; family Hymenopodidae; genus Hymenopus; species Hymenopus coronatus. The sequence continues at coordinate 97,070,569 of CM060892.1, forward strand.
CTAAAGTACTTACAACATTGTAAGTCGCCATTAGGGTTGTCATCTCAAATTAATTTGAGAACACCTTGTGGTTTACCGGTAAACATGCGAGTCAGTTGAGAAATGCAATATTATGCGGGCACAGGCTAGAGACTAGGAAATCCCTGGTGCAAATCCCGGCTATGGCATTTAATTTTTTAATCTGACTCTACTTATCCAATTTATATTTTGTTTTATGAACTTTCTATCATCATTTATTGGTCGAAGCGGTTCCTAACTATTAATTTTTAACTAGAATAATTAACATAACAGAAATGATAAAGAATAATGATATTCAGCCCAAAAATAATGTTATAAAACCAAAGAAAAGTTTAATCTAAGAACTTCAAAAGAATTGACTTTTGGATTTAACGTTCAGTTATAGTAACATTTTATAATTATCTGTCTTATGTGATAGTGATTCCATTAAACAATTAACACTTCTTGTTTTGTGAAGATTTTTGTGACTAATTCTCTCTCGAAGAACAAACGTTTGAACTGATTGCGTGAGGAGGAAAGATTTTATATGAGCTTATATTGGCATTAATCTTATATTCTTTCATTTTTAATTTCTCTACACTCACTATGTACATAGTGTATAGAGAATGTATTGCACTCTACCAAAAAATTTGATACCGTGATTTCACCGGAAATATATGTTTTAGGGTCCCCTGTATCCAAAAAAAGTATTTTCAGAAATAGGTCCGTGTGTGTGTGTGTCCGCGTGTCCGTATGTCCGTGTGTCAGTGTGTCCGTGTGTCCGTGTGTCAGTCAGTGTGTCAGTCAGTGTGTCCGTGTGTTCGTGTGTCTGTGAACACGATAACTCAAAAACGAAAAATCGGTAAAATACCAAACTTGGTATTTAAGTTAAGTATCTTCCAGGGATGCGACACGAAAATTTTGAGAAAAATCCCCCCATCCCAAACTACCCTTTACATGGAACTTTTTTCGAAACATTTTGATTTTCTAAAAAATGGCTCTAAAGATTTTGATTAAAATATCGTATATTAAAGTTATTTACCGACAAATAAAATGTATATTTTGAATTTTCTGGGAATAGCCTCTGAAGACTACTTTATTCAGGATGAATTTTGCATAACTCCTAAACCGTAAGAGCTGGGCAAAAACTTAACCCACAAAAATGTAGAGCACGTTAAAACACACAATTTATGTTATATACGTTTTTTTTCGTGGTGTTGATCGTTTTTGAGATATTCCTTTTTCTTGGTTTCAGCTTTGAAAAACTTATACTTTTCTCATACAGGAATTTGTCAACTCCTGTCCATACAAACAAAGGAACATCAGTCACATAGCAACCAGCTTTTGGCTTTCACTTTAACCTATGTTACTCCCTTATTTCGCTTCTACTTACAATAAAGCAAGAATAATACAATTTCTGCTAATTTTTCTCGATTAGCATGAAATAAATAAAAGATAAGCTTATTAACAATAATAATTTACAGGGATATAGAGAAAGTCATGTGAATGGAACACATCAGATTTTTAAAATTATTTCAAACCTAGTTCTGAAAGCAATAATTATAGTTGCTGCTGTAAAGTATACTCGTGTGTATACATCTATCTTCAGACCAATGTAATGGTGTACCAAATGGAGTAACTTTGCGAGTCATTATACAAGATTTGAATGGAAAGTTTCCGTTTGCACCGAAACCCTTCTGTTGTTATCAGATACACAAAGCACGTTTCAACATCACTCTTGAAGTGGAGATTTACTTACCATTTGTGTGGCTTCCCAGAAGTTGCGTTGAAGTGACAGCACTGATCGGCTTTAGGGCATTAATTTAAGCTCTAATTGGGTTATTGTTTCCTTAGTGTCCTGAGTAGGCCAAAGTTTAACCTTTTCTCTGTTAAATACTTTAACTAGCAGGGACAGCCTAGTGCTGACTCAAACGTCCTAACCTTGTTCATTCTTTTGGCCGCATATGCAAGTATTTCGTATCCCACGAGGAAGAATGAAGCCACGCGGTAGAAATTTTAGTGATGTAGTTATACATGCACAAGGCTATTTGCCACGATTTTTTACCACTGCGAATGTAGGGCTAGAAGCATGTTGGACGCTACTGGCAGGCCCGGAAAAAATGGATGGGCTAGGTAAATTTATACTTAAGCCAAGACAGCTGAGATCTGAGGAGGCTGCCAATAGAGAAGAGGGGGGATAAGATCAACTAAACAAAAGTGACTACAATGTTCTATATATATTATGTCATACTTAGGTCACTGTTGTACTATGGTTTTATATAAGGTGTATATATTATGTGTACATATTCTTTTAAGTGTAATTATCTATTATAAGAGGGTGCATTTATGAAGATGTACTCTGTGCTGTAAATTTAAATTGTTATATTTGAATATTTTTGTATTTTTATTTTCGGGTTTACTTTTAATTATTAATGTTGTTTAATATTGTTTTTAACTGTGTATTACCTTTGTCTTTTTATTTTCGTGTTTACTCTTTTAATTCTTTGTTGTTGTTGTTGTTTTAATATTGCTTGTAATATCTATTACAAAAGCACGTACGGTCTGTAGACCCGTGCGATTGTTGAAATTCTATGTATGATATTGCTATGTCAATAAATACACTTATTCATTCATTCAACAAAGCAGATGCAGTTGCGTTCCCTATTTCCCTATTGCTGAGGCTATCAGTTGTACCAGACGTTTTTGCATTACATACGATAGTTGGTATGACTCTCTGTGACTTGTACAATTGCTATATAACTGGCGCAACAGATCTGGACATGTGAAAATCTTAATGACAGCTAGGAAGCGAGTTGTATACCTTAGTTACCAGATAAATAGTTCGCTATAATGTTTTTCAAATAAGAAGTGTTCTACTCTGCAGCGAATGAGTTGCGTTATCGTGCTCTGCGTTGCCAGGTCGCTACTCCCACTCTTTTCATATTTCCCTCTCACTCGCACTTTGAGCATGCAAGTTTACTTGGCCACATAAAGTTTATTCATATGTATTATGAAAACAATTGGGATAAAAGTCTTTGGTTTTTGCGGTTCTTCTACGAACATTACTCCCTATTTTCCTCATGAATTATTTGTTACAAAATTTCAATATTTTGTCTTAGTCCAAGTAGTACATATGTGAGACGGAATCACTTCGCGCGTTACTCCCCAGTTAAGCGCTAATGCAGTATTAAACACAGCAGCACTCCGATTGGCTGCCGGCCTGGTGGCGCTCAAAGACAAACCTTATCCCATTTGAAAGTCACTGTAGTCCACCGAGTGCATTACAAGAGGACTGCGTATCAATCAATTCAAATATCTGTCACCGCTTATGCACTACATACACACCTATACCACAGTACAAATGGCCTAACATAAAAACAATGTCAATCGTCTACCTCCAATGCTTGAACATCTGACAGCCCTTCGTCTTCATTTACTGTATGAGAATATTGAATAAAGAGAGCACATAATGTACATAAGTTTATGAAATGGTTTCCTCCATTATAAAACTTGCTGTCTGTCTTTGTTTACAAAACATCACGTGCTATCTGTCACACACATCACCTCAACGTTTGCACACATATTCTGATCCTGACCTGTGGTATTCTTTTCTTCTTTTTGCTTCGTGTCGCCATCGTTGCAAAATAATTTATTAAATACAAAGTTTTGTATTTAGCCGGCTTTTCGTTCTTGAGCTCTGCTTCCCACATGCGCGCGCGCTCATGTACGTACGCACACACATAGACATGTTTCTAAAAATGTTTGTTTGTAATTAGGGGTCTCAAGACATGCATTTCCGGTGAAATCTCAATATCGAATTTTTGGGTGGATTACAATACTTTATCCACTCTGTATATTGTAACTACATAGGGCTAGAGAAAGAAAAATGGGTTTCCTAAAGTGGCAGCAGTCTTGCTCACAATGGAAGAATGCGACTTACATGAAGAGCCCCAAATTAAACAATCTCTATCTTGTATATTGAGGCCTTGCGACTGCCGCGCATGTCGCGCGAACCGAAGGATTTTTTTTGTATTTTCGAGTTGCGCGAATTGAATCTTGCGCGACCGTCGCGTCGCTAGTCTTTTAGATTGCGTGCATAAATAGAGCCTTATGCTGAATAATATCCTTATCTATATGCAAAATAAAAATAAAAAATTGTAGGTGTTCCGTTCACATGACTTTTTCTACATCTCTGCAACAAATTATTATAAAAAACCTTATGCTTCTATTCACTTCATGCTAATCGAGAAAAAAATTAGCAGAAATAGTTTTATTACTTGCTTCCTTGTAAAAAGAAGCGAAATAAGGGAATACCATTGGTTAAAGTGATAGTCAAACGCTGGTTGCTATGTAACTGAAGTTTCTTTGCTTCTATGGACAGGAGTTGACAAATTCCCGTATGAGAAAGCTGAAACCAATAACAAGGAATACCTCAAAAACGATCAACCCCACGAAAAAATGTATATCACATACATTGTGTGTTTTATCGATCTATATTTTGTGTGCAGTAAGTTTTTCTCTATCTCTCACGATTTACCAGTTATGCAAAATTCAATAAAATCATCCAGAATAAAGAGGTCTTCACAGGCTATTCCCAGAAAATTCAAGATATGCATTTTATTTGGCATATAAATATCTTAAATATAAGAGATCTTAATCAAAATCGTTAGCCATTTTTGAGAAAACCAAATTTTCAAAAAATTTTCCATGTAAAGGGTAGTTTGAGGTGGGGGATTTTCTTGAAAATCTTTGTGTCGCATTCTGGGAAGATACCAAACTTAAATACCAAATTTGGTATATAATGGTCTTTTCGTTTTTGAGCTATGCTGTCCACACACACACACACACACACACGGACCTTTTTCCAAAAAAAGCTTTTTTTGGATTCAGGGGAACCCAAAACATGTATTTCGGTGAAATCTCGGTATCGAATTTTTGGGTGGAATATAATACCTTCTCTATGCACTATGTACATAGTACGTGTAGAGAAAGTAAAAAGGGATCTTTTCAAGGAGAGACATATCTGTCAATACAAATCCCAGGTGACAACGTTCTGGTGGATATATGTATGAATGCTTCAATATATTTTAAGACTCTATAATAACTCCTTTGCATGCAAAAATAACTTGAGGGCTTACACAGAGGTCGTCTGTTTCCTCTTTGAACAGCAGGGCTACGATATTCCACATCCGACATCACGGTCCATTACTCACGGCGTACCATCATTCGCTTTGTACCGTCTCTACGTAACCAATTGGCTTTCTCCTTTTCTCCGTCCTTCTTGTCAACTTGAATAGATGTTTCCGCCGGTTTGGTTTTCAATACGAGATCGCATGTACAGAAAGGAAACTACAATGAGCTGCAGATTTAATATGTAAGGAGACGGTTGCTACAAGGGAAATGCAGTTTTAAGTGCTCTCGGATATCCCTGAATAGCCCACAGGACCCTGTAGCGGAAGTACATGCTGGCAACCCGCCCGTCATTTGGAAGCCCTTTCAAAAAGAAGTATTCGGTCAACTGCATGTTCAAGACTTACGATCAGTAATTTCAATTTTTCTGTAGTATTAAAAGACCGACAGCAATAGTTGAAAGAACATTAAATGGATTCCAAATGGGCTTCCGACCAAACAGATCAACTATTGATGACATATTTATAGTTAGCCAAATCTTTGAAAAATACCATTAGGCTTTCTATTACGTTGGTAATAGAAAACCTAACATTTTATTAAGTACTAACCACATTAGTAAAATTAATAGCATTAGCTCTAACTGGCACCACGGCGAGAATTAAAGTGAACAATAAACTTAGTAAATCATTTAATATGCAATCTAGAGTTAAGCAAGGGGACTTTCAATTTGCTACACACTTTAGCCTAGTTATAGATTTCATATTAAAACAAATAGATATGAGAGGGGACATTTCTAATAGACTGAAGCAATGCATTGCATACACAGATGGAATATGATCACTGCAAGAACTAAGCAAGGGTAGAGGAAACATTCGTAAAATTGAACAAACAACCTGAAGCTCGCTGACCACTCGACCACGGAGGCAGTCCCCTGCTAAATCTTGACATTGAATTTTTGGGTAGAATACAATACCCTCGCTATCTATACTATGCACAGTACGTGAAGATCAAGTAAAAATCTGATACTTTCTCTATTGCGCATACACAGTATAAGTAGAGGAGATTTTGCGTTCCATTCAAAAGTTCGATACCAATATTTCACAAGAAATATATGTACAAGTGAGACATTGAATCAAAAAATAACTATATACACTGTTTTGTTATAAAAATACCATATATGAATTTTATTGAACTTTTAACTCGTAATAAAAGAGGCCTCGTTTACATCCGCCCCCCCCCCCCAACACTTACACACGAGCACCTACGGTCAGACGAACACTGAATCATAGTGAAGTACCCAGAAGGTCGGCCCGCAGCCAGATATAAGGAAGAAAATTGTATGAAAGGAAGGCGAAATGGAGGAAAGGAAAAATGATGATGGATAAATTAATTGTTGAAATGAATGACAAGTGATACCGGAGAACCCGGAAAACCCCCGCGTAGACGCCGCTTTGTTCATCGCAAAACCCACATGCTGTCCTTGGGATCGAACCTGGGCGTCTTGGTGAGAGGCAAGAGGTCTACCTAATCGACCACTTAAATCGACCTTTAAATGCCAAACACAGAAATTAAATTCTGCACTTTCCAAAGATGCAACACGAAGTTTTTCAATTGAGGCTCCGAACCAAAAACGAGAATATTTTCATCAACTTTTATTTTCTCAAAATGGCTAATGCTTTTGATTAAAATCCTATAAACTAATGATATTTTCATAACAAGCAAAATGTTTATCTTGAATTTTATAGGAATAGGCTGTAAATTCATCTTTGTTTTAAATGATCTTAGAGAAATTAGTATACAATAAGAGATTAACAATATAGTATTACAAAAATGTAAATACTATTCAATCATACAACTTATGTTACACAATTTTTATAGCGTTAAGAACTTCAAGATCTTTTTGCTATTGATACAAATTTCCAAATATTTTCACTATTCTAAAATGGAAAAGCCTTTTTCTTTTCCCTTTCTCCATTTAAGGAAGTATTACATAGCATCCAAAAATAAATGTCAACATTTCTCCATAATTCGTGTTTAGTATCCCCTTAATTCAAAAGAATTAGATTTCTTACAAACTATATAACATAGCTAAATTAAAGTTTAAAATGGAGCTCTTTAAATGGAGCTGTGCAATTATGATATTAATAATACAGCTTTTTAAAAAAAAAATATGTGCTGATAAAACTTGGTCAAACATGTTTAAAAAATTATTGGATAAAAGCGAATCAGTGCTTAAATGGCATGTATTTATATTATGTTAAAATGTTTGGCAATCTTATATAGTTTCTGAAAAGAGGGTAATACATTTAGGAAGTTTTAAATTGATGAGATGAGGATTTTAATTTCCCCTTAACGCTATGATTTTCAACGTAAACATTTTAATTGAAATATAGAATTCCAAATTTTGCAAAAGCATGTATGAAGGTCTTACATCTGAGGTCGACCAATGGCATGCATTTTAAAGAAAAAAAAATCCCCAAAATGGTAGGCATACAAATTAATTTTACACCCTAAAATTCTTGAAAATGACCAACAATTGCTGAACTTCTGATCCATTCAAATCTCAGAAATACACGAGGACATACAAGTAACGATCAAATATCACTGGTACAATAGAGTCACGTTTAGTGCGAGTGCTTGTACTTGTTGGGTTCGAACAGGCTGATGAGAGTTTAAACGATCCTACAGGACAGTTGGATTTGAAGCCGACATAAGCATATGATGTTATTTCAAGCGCCATAACAAACGTTATTTGCCTTGCTGAGATAAAAGGATTCTGAATGAGGCACATTTTCCAATTTCCTTGCTTGTCTAAGACGCATCCCACTTGTTTCATAAGTTTTTTTTTATATTTTTTAAAACAGTAACGGAGTCTGATCAGGACTCCGGTACTGTATCCCTATTTACATTTCCCCCCGTAGGTTTTACTGATTACTGGTTTACTGGTTTTACTGTTTCTTTTACAAACATATACACATTGCACAAACATATAACATCCATGCCCAAGGCGGGACTCGAACCCACGATCCCCTGCCCACGATTAGTTCGGAAGTCGTGGAGAAGGTTGGCATTGAAGAAGAGGGTAATATTTCATTGAACATCTTTAAGTGCCGAGCTCCAATATCGGCAAGATATTTTGCATGCAAACGTACGAAGTTACAGATTATGTCAATTAATTAGAGGATAGGTATATGCTTTAGATATATTGTGGAATTATACTTGGAATTCATTTCAAAGTGTGGCATGACATGTATAGCTTCATTTATTATATCCGCGTAATACTTCTGTGTTGGAGAAGTTGCCTCGCAAGTAAGGCGTTGTCTGAACGTGAAAAACATCCCACGTCGTAGCAACACACGGCGGTCGGTATCTCTTGCTAATAACTGTTTCGCACTGTTTTGTTTGGTCATATAAAGGATCGTGAAATATGCAAGCGGGATACTTGGATGTCTTTTGGGTTTCTATCGTCTGTTGTTATTGTTTTTCTTTAAATCACACACACACACACACACACATACACACATTCACACTCATGTTCATACTTCCAGGTTCTGGGAAGGATAGGGAACAATCTGGAGTAGAGGAAAACACTGTCTCCAGCCGGGAATCCAACCCAGGACCTGTTTCACAACATGAAAGCACTGTACCAACTGATCAACGGGATCAGTCGATGCCGTGATTGCTAGGCAACTTCTTCACATGTCTACTAAATTTCGTTCTTGCTCTTAGACTTAATCTTACAAAAGCACACTAATAACTTACTGCCACAAAGCTCAAGAAACCTTTACGAACAACTCTAAGTATGCACAGTTCATGGACAAGACAAAATCAAAATGCATAATCTCATTTTCAGAAAATAACCACAACCCTGTCAGCTGTTTTACTGCACAAGGTAAGGTATGCACTTATTGACAAATAAGTAGAACAAGTAAGCGTAGAATATTAAAAACATTTTATAAATTCTTTAAGCTTAGATACATGATCGAGTATAAATAGTATAAACTTGAATATAATGGCAATTAAGATGCTGTATGAAAATACTCACACCTTAATTGCTACTACATTATTATATTATTCTTACATAATATATTATTTTATCATGCAGGTACAAGACTTTAATAGCCCTTATTTACCTCAATTAATAGGCACTGGTAACCAGAACTTCAGGAAGCTCACCTGTAAAAATACGAAACAAAAGTATTACTACTTGTGTCCAAAACCATTATTATGATACCATCTGTGAAGCTTTAAAAATCCATAATTGCATGTCAATATAGTATATAAAATGTAATACATATTTTTAAATTACTTACATATATATTAATTTTCATAAAATTAATTTTACTAATTTAAAAAATCTAATGTATTCCATTCCCATGAGTTTCTCTACATCTTTGTAACAAATTCTTAAAAGCTTATTCTTTATATCTGCAACCTAATGAGATAAACCTTAGCAGAAATGCTCCTATTACCTGCTTCTTTGTAAGCCCTGTGGTTGAAATTCGTTTCTTTGCAAGGCCAGGAGCTTACAAATTCCCGTATGAGAAGAGTTGAAAGCATTTTAAAACTGAAACCTATAACAAGGAATATCTCGGAACTGGTAGCTCCACGAAAAAAATGTACACAACATAAATTGTGTTTTAACGACATCTGCATTTTTCATGCAGTAAGTTTTTGTCTAAATCATACGGTCCACCACTTGACCACTTGCAAATTTCAGCAAAGTTCATAGGGAATAAAGAGACTATTCTCATAAAATTAAAGATATAAGTTTTATTTGTCACGTAAATATTTTTAATATACGGTATTTTAATCAAAATCGTTAGAGCTATTTGAGATAGTTAAAATTTTCGAAAAAGTTTCCATGCAAGGGGAAGTTTGGGGTGGAGGAATTTTCCGCAAAATTTTCGTATTGCATCCTTCGAAAATATAAAACTAAATACCAAGTTTATTATTTTACCGAATTTTTGTTTTTAATTTATCGTGTTCACGGACACAGAAACACACACACACATGCGCGAACTTCTTTCTAAACTTTTTTTTTTATACAGAAGACGGTGAAATTTTGGTATCGAATTTTTGGGCGGAATGCAATATTTTCTCTACTTATGTACCATGTACTATGTAGAGAAAGTAAACATTGTTCCACATGACACAATTGTTTTTTTGAAAATGTTTCGTTTTAGAATTAGATACTTTAATGCTATGAAAATAAACTGAAGAGATGAACTTTTAAATATGCCATTATTTTTGCAAAAAATAAATGTTAAAAACTTGTTATTAACAATGGGATATAAAATTTGCATTGATTTATAACTAAAAAACTTCGTGTGAAACAGTTTGAAAATGAGACATGGAAACCTCAGAAACGAGATTTGAAAAATGACAACATAAAATAACATTTCCTGCCTTTATGCATTTGAGAAGGATTTAGTGCATATAAAGACCCTCCATTCTTTCCGCTCCTCTGAATCTTAATATTTAAAGCCATATTTGGGCTTTCTTGACTCTTTGGTTCAGGTTTATATACATAAAACATCCTTGGTATTGGATTAACTGCTTTATCACATAAGCTGTGTTGTCATGTCAAAAAAATAATTTGAGATCACCTTGTGGTTTACCGGGAAACATGCGAGTCAGTTGAGAAATTCAATGCTATGCCGGCATGTTTCATGTTAGCTCAGTGGTAGAGCAACCGGCTAGAAATCCGAAGATCACCGGTCCCAACGCCGCGCTCGTAGCGCTGGGGATCGTGGGTTCGAGTCCCGCATGGGTGTTATATGTTTGTGTATATGTGTGTGTTGTAAAAGTAAGAAAACAGTAATAAACAGTAATAATACGGCAAAACAAAGTAAAAAGAAAAAAAAGGTAAAATAAAAGTAGGGTATACAGTGCCGGAGTCCTGATCAGACTCCGGCACTCTTTCAAAAAAAAAAAAAAAAAAAAAAAAATCCGTGGTTCAAATCCCGGCTGTAGCATTGGATTTTTCTGTCTGACTCTACCAACCAAAAATATCCTTATTAACGCAATTTAGTAGAAAAGTAGATCTACGGAAGTCATTCAAATCGCTGTATGAGATACCTTAGCAAGCCATGCAGTTGTAAAAATCTCATATGTTCAATTCACATAATTTTCTCTACCTGTTCTGCAAAGAAACTATTCTTAGAAAAGATAAGATTCCTAATATAGCAAGCATTAGCAGAAAAAGCTTTTATTATTCGCTTTCTTGTAAATAGAAGGGAAAAAAGCAATACACTAGTCCAAAGCGATAGCCAATTCTTTTAAAAGCTGATTACTTTGTCAAACAATTGAAATTCAGTTCTCTTTATATCGATAACAAGGAATGTCTGGGAAACGGTCAACTCGAACATAAAAAAAGTTTACCAGTAAAATAAAATTATTCAAGAATGACGAGGTCTTCCGAGACTATTTCCAGAAAATTCAAGATATTTTGCATTTGTCATAAACATACCTTAAACATGATACTTTGATCAAAATCGTTATAGCAATTTTTTGCGAAAATCGAATTTGTCTAAAAATATTCCATGTAAAGAGTAGTTCGCAGATAGGGGAATTTCCTGAAAAACTTTTGTTGCATCATTGTGGTATTTAACCACTTTTCATTTTTGAGCTATGCTGTCCCTAAACGGACATATGCCCACAAACACATACGTGTAGAGAAAATAAAAATTACACAGAACTAAAGTAAAAGGTGTATAATATTTAATAAATAATCCATATTATATAATCAAGTTTGGCAATTTTTTCTCTTTCATAGATGGTATCCTTAATTAAACATAAGTAGTTCAGGTATTTTAATTTTCACCAAAATGGAGATGGAAGTCTTATACTTTTAATTCCAAACCATACAAATATAATTCTCGTATCATTAACGGAACAGGGATATCTTTTATAGCATATCCATTAGATATTGATGTTCTGCAAATAGTTTCATTTTTGAATGTCTACTTGTTTGCTTGGGTGTAAAGCAAAGAAGTCCTTAACAAATGTCTATAAACTACAGGTTCTACCAAAAGTTTAAGGACACCCATTATTGTTTTCGAAACTCTATTCTAGGAAGCTTACATATTATTATGCTTAGAACTGTTGCTTTAAACATATACTGCAGATGCTTTTATACTTGTTAGGCCTTGTTTGGCTTTGAAAGCCGAGCATTCTTTTCACAAGACTCTTGCACGATGTATTCCAAGGTCTGATAATGCCTCTCGAGGTTCTTGTCTATGCCACAAATATTTTACTAATTTCTAATCGAGTTGCAATATCTCTGTATGACTTGCTTCACTTATGCGTACCAATTACTTGTCATTTTATACCCTGCTTCACCTTTTACTTTCTCTTCACGAACTATGTACATAGTGTAATAAGAAGGTATTGTTATTGCATTCAAAAATTCGATACCGAGATTTCACCAGAAATACATGCTTTGAGACCCCTGATTTAAAAAAAAAGTGTGTGTGTGGGCAGCATAGCTCTAAAACGAAAATTCGGTTAAATACTAAACTTGGTATTTGGGGGAGGGGTTTCAGGAGATCTCAAAACATATATTTTCCGTAAAATCTCGGTATCGAATTTTTGGGTGCAATACAATACTTTCAGTATACACTATGTACATAGTATGTATAGAGAAAGTAAAAATAAGAATACTTTTCAGTTATTTAAAAAGTCCAAAAATACCATAACTCATGCAACACAAGCCTTTTATTAAAATGTTCTTCTGTGTAAGCTAATTCTTCTGACGAAAAATAATGTCGATGGACAATACAGTTTAAAGACAATGCATTTCGTTAAATATGCAGCTGTCCTTAAACTTTTGGTAGGCACTATACTTGGCTATAATTTCTGAACCACCATCGCCAGAGGGCTCCTATTTTATGAAACATTCTGGCACGCGTGATTTGTTTGGCATGCTAAATCTCTTTTATGTTAACGCTATTTTCATTGAAACTAATTTTCTCTGTGGTTCGTCATAATAAAAAAATTCACTTCTGTATCTTTACAATGGCGAACTCCATTTCCATTACCTTTATTAGTCAAATAAACAGTGCTTTAATAAACGTTTTAATTGAGATGATGCGTTTAATCAGTGGTAATATCAAAAATGGTTAGGGATACACACTGCGGAATTTAAAAAGAGAAAATTTTAGAGTAAACAATGCTGCCTGACTGTTGGATGAATGAGAAAAATTAGCGAAATATACTGCAAATATTTGATACTAAATTAAAAACAACGCTTAATGAAACGCTGTATTTGAAAACGTTCCGGCTCAAAATACTGGATAATAATTACTAGGACTCTTATAATGATACTCTTTTCTTAAATAAATGGAGTTTTATTTATGGACGCTCTTTAACTACTGTGGTTCTCATTCCAAATTGAGCGTGAAAGACCGCTTAATTTTGCACAGAGGCCTCTCTATCAGACTTGAGGTTCTTTTACGTGTCGTAAATCTACGACGTGGGCCCAACTAAGGAAGCCATGCTAAGGATACTCTTTTCTTGTGAACTTTTCACTCCATCAAGAACACATCGTCAGATCCTTGTCTAGGTAAAATAACGATAAACGAGTATGTTTATGAAAGTACATAGAAAATAATTATGTATATGTGTATGCGTGTGTGTGTATGTATTTAGCAACCATGCCTCGCATCTTAGCTTATGTTAAGGGGACTTGCAGCTTAAATTTTGCTAACATTTTCAAAAAAATTCAAAACTAGTATTTAGGTCATAAAAATACTTTGAATCTTTCGCTTCAATTTTATACCACGGTGTTTGATTTCAGAGCTATCTCAAGCTTCAACAAGTGATCATTTAAAAACCCAAGGACAAACAGCCTAATGCCCGTGTTTACACTGGTTCAGCATAAATGAATATTTTTACTTTCTCTACACGTACTATGTACATAGTGTATAGAGAAGGTATTGCAATGCACCCAAAAATTGGATACCGAGATTTCATCGGAAATACAGGTTTACAAAAATGAATTTTTGTAAAAAGGTGCGTGTGTGTGCGTGTGTGAGCTATGTGTGTGTATGTGTGTGTGGGTGTGTGTGTGTGTGTTTGTGGTCTGTGGACAGCACAGTTCAAATAGGAAAAGACCGTTAAATACCAAACTTGGTATTTAAGTTTGGTATCCTACAAATATGCAACACGAACATTTTCAAGAAAATCCCCCCACCCCAAACTACCCTTTTCATGGAAAAATTTCGAAAATTTTGATTTTCTCAAAAATGGCTCTAACGATTTTGATTAAAATCTCTTATATTTAAGATATTTACATGCCAAATAAAATGTATATCTTGAATTTTCTGGGAATATCCTCTAAAGATCTCTTTATTCTAGATGATTTTCGTTTAATTTTGCATAACTGGTAAACCGTAAGAGATGGACAAAAACTTACAACACAAAAAGTGTCGGTCACGATAAAACACATAATTTATATCACATAATTTTTGTTTTTCGTGGAGTTGATCGCTTTTGAGATATTCGTTGTTATTGGTTTCAGCTTTTAAAAAACATACTTTTCTAATACAGGAATTTGTCAACTCCTGTCCATACAAAGAAAGGAACTTTAGTCATATCACCAGCTTTTGATTATCAATTTAACCTATGGTACTCCTTTATTTTGACTATTTCTGCATAAGGTGTTAAACAATAATGTATTGCCAGGTGTAGAGAACGTCTTTTGAATGGAACACATAAGATTTTATAACCAAACAATCACAATTTTACAAAAGTTAAACATAATGCAATGTATTGTTACCAAAGCACCACATGTGACCTGGAATGCAATAAAGTAAGAAATATCAGACAATCTAGCCTAGGGCCCAGTTTTACATAAGTACATCTGACGATCACCTGCACAAACACATTTATGGTGCTGAGCAGTTAATGTGGGGTGCGGTGACTCCTCATGTCTACACAGGCCCCGCTGCACCGTGGATGCTCTCTTGGTTCAAGAGTCTCATCCTCACGAAGAGGCTGGTCCCCATGGCCCGCTCTCTAAAGTGTCCAGCTTTGGTGCCTTGTAGCGCAGAGGATCGCGGGTTCGAATCCTGCCTTGGACATGGGTGTATGTGTGATTTAAATGTGTACATATGTATATAACAAAAGGTAAACAAATAGGCAACTGAAAAATAAGGAAACTGGAAAATAGTGAAAAAAATGAATGCAGCTCCTGGAGTCCCAACAAGCTGTATTTATAAAAAAAAAAAACCGGTCCCCATGACCTCGCTTTGGTGCATCTTCGGTTCAAAGTCTCACCTTGGGCATGGGTATTTCTGTGTTTATAACCGTTTCTCTGTGTGTATTAGAAGCAAATTGGTAATCAAATAGAAAAAACAGGAAATGTTGGGACAATGTAAAAAAGGGCAAAGAGAGAGAGAGAGGAAACGGAAGAAGAAAAAAAAAAAAAAAAAAAAAAAGGAATACAGAGCCTGGGTCCTGACTAGATTCGGAAATCATTTATTAAGAAAAAAACGGGGGGGGGGGAGCATTTTGGAGGTCTGGAAGTGTTCTCTGTGTAGGCTGAAACTCGCTCTCTAATTAATCATTAATGCTCTATCGGGTTCATATCCGGCTAGTCCATGAGCTGGATGTCTTCCCTCTCATCCACCAGGTGGGCTCTATGCGGACGTGCATTATCGTCCCTAAAGATAAAGTGTGGACCAATTGCAGTCTGAAAAGTCACACGTTTGGTTCCAGTACCTCTGTAGCTCAGAGCATATACAATACCGCCGTCGAAGACGTGCAGATCTGTACGTTCATTTTACGTTACACCTATCCACAAGAGCATGCCGTTGCGGCCGGCACCCCCACCAGCACCCAAATGGGCGTGTTACCACGAAGTTTGTGGGATAAAACTGGGTACCATGTTTTCTCAGACTATTGTGTGATGGGAGTCATTGTTCAAACTGAATCTGGACTCATCTGTAAGCAGCACGTTCCTCCATTCTTTCAGGTCAAATGACGTTACTCGTTCCATTGTAAATGGGACCGCAATCTCTCAAGCCCTGAAAATTTCTCTAGATCTGATGTGTTACACTCACATGACTTTCCAAGCTGCTCTACAAACAAACTTCTTACAAAAGATGATTCTTCTTTCTACGCCATGCTAATTCAGATTAACATTAGCAGAATGTTCTTATTACTTAGTTCCTTATATGTAGAAGGGAACTAAAGGAATGCGCTATGCTAAAGTGATAGTCAAATGTTTTAAAAGCTGTCATACGACTGTCATTGCGAATGGCTTCTTTGCAGGAGTAGAACAAAAAAAAAAAAAAAAAAAAAAAAAAACGGACACTTCCTGTCTCAAAAACGGTAAACTCTACGAAAAAAATGTATTTGACATAAATTAAGTGTGTTAACGAGATCTACATTTTTTTGTGTAGTAAGCTTTAGTCTATCCCTTACGGTTTACTAGTTATGCAAAATTCAGCAAAATTCAACAAAATTCATCCAGAATAAACAGGTCTTCAGAAGCTATTCCCAGAAAATTAAAAATATACATTTTATGTGTGATGGAAATGGCTTTAATATGTGGTATTTTAATCAAAATCATTACATCCATTTTTTAGAAAAAAAAATTTTCGAAAATTTTTCCATGTAAAGGGTAGTTAGGGATGGGGGGGATTTTCTTTAAAGTCTTCGTGTCCCTTCTTGGAAGATACCAAACTTAATTACCAAGTTTGGTATTTAGCCGTATTTTTGTTTTTGAGCTCTGCTGTCCACAGAAACACACACAGACAAACAGACGGACAGACACACACACGGACCTTTTTCCGAAAATGCCTTTTTTTTTGCATTCAGGGGGTCCTAAAACATTTATTTCCGTTGAAATCTCGGTATCGAATTTTTGGGTGCAATACATTACCTTCTCTATCCACTATGCATATTGTACATACAGGGCTAGAGAAAGTAAAAATATCTTCTTCTACGCTTGTCAAGATAAACATTATCAGACATTTTTATTACACATCATTTTCTCGTAAAAGAAGAATAAGGAAACACATTAAGCTAAAGCGATAGTCAAATATTTTAAAAATCGCCACTATATGAGGTTTAATGCCTACTCATTCTTAGAAGCTCACTTTTTCTATTATCCGCCTCCAGTGTATGTGACAGGCGCCAGTGTCACTTGGCCATGTGTTACGCCATATCACATTCAAAATAAGTTGTATGAACAGGACTTCTTTACTAGCAGGTTTATTTCAATCAATAAACTTTTCTTCCTAAATTATGTCGAGAAACATATCAAGAACATAATATCAAGGGTATAGCTTCAAACGAAGAGGTGATTTTAAAGTGCTTTTTTACTTACATTAGTCAGATTCAGAGCCGTTAACGCTGGTAGATAATGCTGCAACTCCCAGGTCGGAATCTGAGGATGGCCCTGAACTATTATCGCTTAAGTTTATCACTAAATTGTCGACGACTGTACAAGTAAGACAGCCCAGTTACCCCAATAAACTATGGACGACAGTATTAGTTGCCACAGCTTTTCTTCTTCCTTGTTTACATGCGTAATGTCAGCCTGCCACATTTCCGCCGTCACCTGAGCCAATGACACTTCTAAAAGTTGACGCACTTCTTTGTTGTTTCCAAAGCGCAATATTATCCCAATCTACAATTATGTCACACTATTTCGTTTCACAAACGAAAACCCAATTCCTAAAAGTACTGTACGGAAGCTCGTATGTTTAAATTGCCAATAAAAGAAAGAAACAAAACTCATGTACTTTAAAACGAGTTGCACACTTAACAAACAAAGTCATCCACTTGGCCTAAAACTAGCTCTTTTACTCTTTTTACAAGGTGTTTTAAAGCACCAGTTTGTTTAAATTCTTTGCTTATGTGAACAGGAATCGCTTCTGACACGCCGGTGTACCCTGCCGTTATGTTCATAAATTCCTTCACTAAAATGTCCGGATTGTGCTCCTTTAGCTTATAAAACACATTTAAATTTGTTTCTCGCCACTCTTTAAAATTTTACCCTTGGGGTGCTTTTTATATCCGTGATTACTCATTTTTAGACTACGGTATTTACATCAGCCGCAAGCTTGCCGCCATATTCCTCACTAACATTTGTTTGCTTTTCTTCCATCAATGTAACCGCTTATTTCTTGTAAAAGGATCTATTTGTAATTCCAAACAGCTGAAAAAAGAGAGCGCATTGTAATGGTACAACTAAACTTATAGATTACCGTAGTTTACAAGCAATAATATTGAGTAACAATGGATCTATTTTTCTGTCTCCTGAAATTGAGTGCTTCGTTTTCAAACCAATAAGAGAATACACAGCGGTCACGTGCATGGAGCTGTTCTTGGAATTATACAAAAGTGTGCTTCTAAGGGCGGCGTGAGTATAGAAATGTTATTATCTTTGCTTGACCAGTGAAAGAAAACGACTTTCTATTCGAGAAAAGCTTAAGAATTTCAAAATTGAAACCAATAAGAAGGAATATCTCAGACATAGTTAACTCCACAAAAAAACATAAACGTTTTTTGTAAATGCCGGAAGGCTTTGACCTTAGGATACACGCTTACTAAGCTTTCTTGTATATATTGCAGAAACCCTTGATATTATTGTCCATTATAAGCGCTCTGTATTCGACAATGCAAGGGTGCAACTGAAGTAGCAGTTGAGGGAGTTAGCAACTAACTGAGCTGCTGGGATTAGCATACTATTAAGAAGCCGGACGTTGTTACATCTCCCTGTTCCTCACAACTTGGCTGCAGAGACACAAGTAAGCTTGTCTTCATCCGCTCGAGGCACTGCGAACATCCGGTCTCTTGGACTTTTCGCCGAGGCCTACGCGCACTCAATCTCTGTCTCAGCGACCAAGTTACAACAGCTCATAATAGGATGGTGTTTTTGATCACCTAAAAGTGTTGAAAAAAAATCTCAGATGACTCTAATTTGAAATCTGCTCATTTTTTAGAGTCGCGGGACCCAAAGCATGTATTTTCAATGATATCTCAGTAGTAATTTTGGGCGGAATGCAATATCTTATTTACCTCTATACCTATGTGAAAGTAAAAAGGGACCAAGTTATCTAAACTGTGATTTGATAATATTAGTGCACAAAATTTATACTTGATATAACTGCCATGCAAACAGAAAAAAAATGCTCACATTACTTTCTCTAGCTGCTCCACAAACAGACATTCCTTACAAAAGATTATTCTTTTATCCACGTCATGCTAATTGAGATAAACACTAGCCGAATCGGTCTTAGGCCGCGCTGTGGTTAGACCACTCGCCTCGTACTTAGACTCGATCCCAAGCGACCGCATGAGATTTGTGGTGGACAAAGTGGCGCTGGGACGGTTTTCTCCGGGTTCTCCGGTTTCCCCCGCCATTGCATTCCACTGATGCTCCATCTTCATTCATGTATCATCAGTGTAGTAAAACGTGCGTTAAACACTACCAAAAAAAAAAAAAAAAAAAAAAGAATTGGTCTTATTACTTGCTTCCCTGTAAGTAGGAGGGAAATAAGGGAATACACTGGACTAAGGTGACAGTTAAATCTTTTAAAAGCTATCGCTACATCACAAATTGAAATTCGGTTCTCTTTTTCATTTCCGGAAGTAAAACAAAAGTAGTGGAATTTAAATTGAACCATAAACCAATAACAAGGAATAATACGGGAACGGTTAATTCTACATAAAAAGTAGATGGCATAAATTGTATGTTTTAATGAGATCTACATTTTTTGTGTACCAACATTTTGTTTATTTCTTACAATTTACTAGTTATACAAAAGTCATCCAGATTGAAGAGGCCTTCAGAGGCTATTCCCAGAAAATTCATTTTATACATTTCAAAATAATTAGTCATTTTTGAGAAAATCAAAATTTAAAAAAAAATGTTCAGTGTAAAGGACAATTGGAGGTGGAGAATTCCTTGAAAATGTTTGTGTCGTATTCTTGGAAGATACTGAACTTAAATACCAGGTTTGGTATTTAACGCTTTTCGTTTTTGAGGTACGCTACCCACAGACACAGCCGCAAACATGGGTGTTTATCTAAAAATATTTTTTTTCAGATTTCAAGGGTCTCAGGAGTTCTTAAAACATATTTCCGATGAAGTTACGGTATTGAACTTTTGGTGGACAAAGCGGCGTCTACAAAGTATATTATATAAACCTAGGTGCTAGAGAGGGCACTAATGACCTTAGAAGTTGAGCACCCTTAAACCCCAATCATTATCATTATCAAATCTACGTGCTAGATAAAGTAGGTTAAAGAGTAATGATGAGATAGTTAAGAAGTTAACTTCAAAAAATATACTTGTTCCATATTCTAGTTACTAAAATCTGAAAAGATCATTAATAGAATTGGTTTTGAAGCAGGTTTTACCAACCTGTAGATGTTATGGGGCTGCTGGTCGGTGCACGTGGGAGAATTCTTCGTTTCTTCGTTGACTTTTGGAAAAAATGTTCGTTAACAACTTCATTTATTTATGAAATACTGCTTAGTGCTGTTAAGGGATTGCTTGCAATGTTTAGAAATCACTGTTATTTACACTCTTGTGTATAATGTATTGTGCACATTTATCATTTAATGATTTTTCATATATATATTTATGTAATGTTGTTATAATGACATTTATTGTTAACCTTACATTTATGTATGTAGTTTAAATTTATATTTATACTGTTTTGGTATGCTTTGACATTTTGGCAACCCACTAATTGTATGGGAAACTGTCATTCTCTTGAATAAACATAACACTTATGTTTTCGGACTATATAACATTTATAGCGAATGAAGAGGACTTCAGCTTATGACACGATAAGGCTAACAGCAACCTGACTGTACCCGCTCAAAAACACGAAAAGGGAAAAGCGACCTGTTTCATCCCTAATTTGGACTGATACCGAGCGGGATGTCTCAGGCGCTTTCGTCT
The DNA here is from genome assembly GCA_030762935.1 of Hymenopus coronatus. Classification (NCBI taxonomy): domain Eukaryota; kingdom Metazoa; phylum Arthropoda; class Insecta; order Mantodea; family Hymenopodidae; genus Hymenopus; species Hymenopus coronatus. Next base: position 97,091,624 of record CM060892.1, read on the forward strand.
GTGATCCGTATTCGGGAGGTCCCTGGTTCAATCCTCGCAGCAGGCTTACTTTGCCCATAAGTTTGTTTTTTCGGGGGTTAACTCAGGTCGCCGGGTGAAAACTGGGCAGGTTTCATCCTTCTCCAAATTTCCTGTCCCTCCTAGCCTTTTCCATTGTCATTTCATTCATCCATCAACCCGTCTTGGTTTGGTGCCGGGCTCCTTCCTATGCGTACTACAGGTAAAAGCTTATATTATTATGCTTCATTGTGCGGCGGGTGCTGAGCAATATAATGCATACTAACATAAAAACATAGAATATTAATAAGCACTACGTACAGATAACTCATCTTCTTATAAAGTTTTGAAAATATCATTATTATGAAAATTACGTTTGTTTAAGTTTCTTCGGGTTTTAATGATGAAATTGAAGAGAATATTATTTTTTCTTCCCGTGTGCTAAGTTCTCTGTTTTATAGTCAGCATATCCCAATATTATCAAGCACGTACGCTTGTCAAGCCTTAGAGCTCCTCTTGCAGCAACCAATTTGGAATCTCTTTCATCGTGAAGACATTTCTTTCATTTGCTAACTTTTTTTTAATTTTTTAATTTTTTTTACTTTCTCCACACGTACTATATACATAGTGCATAGAGAATGTATTATATACCACCCAAAAATTCGATACCAAGATTTCACCGGAAATAGATATTTTGGGTCCGCCTGAATTAAAAAAAAAAAACATTTGAGATATTTACATGTCAAAGAAAACGTATATCTTGAATTTTCTGGGAATAGCTTCTAAAAACCTGTTTATTCTGGATATTTTTATTGAAATTTACAGAACTGATAAACCGCAAAGGATAGACAAAAATATAATACACAAAAATATAGATCACGTTAAAACGCACACTTTATATCATATACATTTTTTTCATGGAGTTTACCGTTTTCGAGATATTACTTGTTATTGATTTCAGTTTTAAAATACTTAAACTGTTCTCATACGGGAACTTGTCAACTCCTGGTCACGCCAAGAAACGGATTTCAATCTCATAGCAACCACATTTTAAAACATGTGATTGTCAGTTTAGCCTAGTGTATTCCCTTATTTCCCTTCTACTTATAAAGAAACTAATAAGATCGTTTCTGCTAATGTTTAAGCATTAAATAGAGGAATAAAATTATTAACAATAATTTGTTACAGAGATGTTGAGAAAGTCATGTGAATGGAACACATCAGATTTTTTAGGGCTGATTTCTTTATACACTGAGGACGAATTTACATGAAATATACATTAGCTACTACGCGGTAGTTGACGTAGGTTGATGGATAATTAATATTAAAAGTTCGGATGTGGTTCTAATCATTTTCGTCTTTAATCATTTTTATCAGTTATGTCTATCGTTTTAAGTAATATTTGATTTAGGTAATAGTCCCATGGCAGCTCAGGTGGTTAGTTGCAATTTCGGCTTATAACCGGAAGGTCCATAATTCAAGTTTCAAGGACCGATTGGTCTAATCGGTGTTTTAATCGCTTTCCTTAGTGTATTAGTTGACTTTCTAAATTTATACTCTTCTCTCCTTTCCTTTATTTCATTTCCATGATTTCGCTCCTTTTATTTTACTGATTCTAGTACATGTAGGTACAAAAGATATTGCATTCTATTCAAAAAACTTTTACGAGATTCCACCAAAAATAGAGATTGTAACAACACCTAAAAAAAGTATTTTTAGAAAAAAAAAACCCTGTCGGTTTGTGAACAGCATAATTCAAAAGCTAAAAAGATGCGACGCGAAGGCTTGAAAGAAAATTTCCACTCCATAACTACCTTTTACATGGAATATTTCGAAACCTTATTTTCTAAAAGTGGCTAATGATTTTGATTGATATAATAAGTGAAACATATTTTTATGACAAATAAAGCCCTTATTTTAAACTTTCTATGAATAAACTGTGAAGTTCACTCGAACGGAATTGGTGTATGTTAAGTTATATGCATAGACGAAAGCGTACGACTCATATCGTAAAACTACATATTTTTTTAAACACAACATTTATTCCAAATACGCTTTTTGTGCCATAAAGTGTTTCCGAGAAGTTCGTTATTAATTGTTTTAATTGTTCAATACTTTGTCATTCTTTTAAAGTCCTGCCGATATGCAGTCATTTCATGCAATTGCATGGATTTCAAAGTCAGCATTTAACACTCAGTACTTGAACATCTGACGATCGCTATTCCCATTATTTACAACGAAGTGTGTAATTTAGCTATTTCTGCAAAAGTTTACTTCGTGAATGTAACATGAAATTTTTATTTTCTCTAGCACATACATATGTGCAATGCACATAGTAGATAGAGAAGGTATTGTATTCCAACGAAAAATTCTATACAGAGATTTAATCGGAACTGCATGTTTTAGGACATTGTAATCCAAAAAAAAAATTTAAAAATAGGACCGTATGTGTGTATGTGTGTGTGTGAGAGAGAGAGAGAGAGAGAGAGAGAGAGACACTTGGACTGCATAACTGAAGAGCTAAAAGTCGGTTGGTATTTAAGTTCAGTATCTTCCAAGGATGCGACACGAAGATTTTCAGAAAAATACATCTACCCCCCCCCCGAATTACCCTATACATGGAATATTTTTCTAAAATTCTGATTTTCTCACAAATGACTAACGATCATGACCGCGTGTTTAAGACATTTTTTTGACCAACGAAATGTATATCTTAAATTCTCTGGAACCCGGCGGAGAGCATAAAGTCCTTAGCATGGCTTCCTTCGGAAGGAAAGTCAAGTCTTTGGTCCCTGTAGTAGATTTACGACACGTAAAAGAACCTCAAGCCTGATAAAGAAACCTCTGAGTAAAATTAAGCGGTCTTTCACGCCCATTATAGAAAGGAAGGTGAGGACCACAATAGTTAAAGAGCGTCTATAAATAACATTCGATTTCATTTTTTGAATTTTCTTGGAATAGCCTCTTCATTCAGGATGACTTTTGCATAACTGGTAATCAGTAAGAGATAGAAAGAAACTTACTACACAAAAATTTAGATATCGTTAAAACACAATTTATTTTATTATTATATTATTTATTTTTTTGTGGAATTATACAATTCCGAGATATTCCTTGCTATTTGTTTCAATTTTGAGCAACTTAAACTTCTCTCAAATGGGAAGTCCATTTTTTTTTGGTCTCTCTCTCTTTAGTTTTTTTTTTTCACATAGCGACCGGCTTTTAAAGGATTTGACTATCGCTTTAGTCTAGTGTTTCTTCTTATTTGCCTTCTACTCAAACAAAGCAAGTAATAAGTCCAATTCTAATAATATTTGTGTCGGAATATCATGATGTAAAGTAGATAAAAGAATAATCTTTTAAAGAAAGTTGTTTTTTACGGAACAGATAGAGAAACTCATTTGATTGATACACATCAGATGTTTACTTTCCGCACCATCGACCTAGTATGATATTAGCAACCAATATTACGGAAATACATGTTTTGGGTCCACTTGAATTAAAAAAGGACATTTGGAGGGGGGGGACTTTGTGAAGATCTGTGAATAGTATAATTAAAAAAAAAGTCGATTAAATACCAAACAGATGTGTGCATACGGCCGCGTCGTAGCTGAGTGGTTAGACCACTCATGTGTTAGACAAAGCGGCGTAGGGGCGGGTTTTCTCCGGGTTCTCCGGTTTTCCCCGCCATCGCATTTTACCGGTGCTTCATCTTCATTTCATATATCACCTGCCACAAGTAGTAAAAGCGGGCGTTAAACACTACAAAAAAAAAATAATAAATAAAAATATTTGTGCAGGGAATGTAAGCAGGGTCGAAAGGCTGATAAATAATTCGTAGAGACTATAAAGAAAATGGAGTTATTTTTGCCTTCCAAGCTAGGGTTTGAACAATGGCAAGAAATTCAAGATTCACTAGTAGTGGAGCTCTTGGCGCAAGATATCCGAGGTTAAGCGTGGCATCTGAAGCGATAGATACCGTGATGTACTGGCTTTTCTAGCAGGATTCACGTCCAGGATATTTGCTAGACTGCAAAAGGCTGTATAATGAGAATCACACATGCGAGCAAGAGTATGAACGCGTTAATATCAGACTGCATATGCATGCTCACGTTTTCAAACAGGTGTTTCATTAAGTATGCCACACAATAAGGATTCTATCACACCGAGGCTATTAAATTGATTCGGCCGCACCTCATGTGAACCTCGCTAGTTAAACCTTTAATATCTCAGAACACGTACTTTCTCTTATCTTGATGTGAACTTGCCTAGCTGAACCTAAAACGACCTCTTGGGTGCGTTTGTGCAAACGTTACACAACACATACTGACGCGTGAGAATCCGAGCATTCAAAGTAAATGTGTCTTTAGTTCGTTTCAGTGGCAGATCCAGGTTACAGTTAAGTTTACAATTTGATTTTTGTTCAATAACATTAAACCAAATAGTATCCAATACTGTTTTGTTCTTTGTAACCAATCATATCAGAGGTGATCCAAGTTACATTTAAGTTTAAAACGTTATTTTTGTTCAATAAAATTAAACCAAATAGTATCCAATATTGTTTTGTAGTTTGTAACCAATCATTTCAGATGCAATTTATGTTACATTTGAGTTTAAAAAGTTATTTTTGTTCAATAAAATTAAATCAAACAGTATCCAATTCTGTTTTCTACTTTGTAACCAATTATTTTAGAGCAAATTCAGGTTGGATATAAGTTTAAAAAGTTATTTTAATTCAATAAAATTAAACCGAATAGTATCTAATACTGTTTTTGCATTTTGTAACCAAGCATTTCAGAGGCAAGCCATGTTACATTTAGGTTTTAAAGGTTATTTTTCTTCAATAAAATTAATCTAAGAGTCTTACTTCTGCCTTGTAACCACTAGTTTCAGAAAAGATTAATTTTAAATTTAGGTTTACCAAATAATTTTGTTGAATGAAATTTATTATACCTAACAGACTTATTTCTACGTTGCCACCAATCGTTTCAGAGGCGGAATCAGATCATATTTTAGAAGATGCATCTGTGAAATTTGGAATATCCACGGGGTGCACGATATCTTGCTGATACCGGTTATTATATACCACAATGGTTATATTTTTTCCATGTATCAAAATTCTAGCTTGGCAATATTTATCTAATTTCATCGTTTTAATAAAAATGACAAATGTGATACACTTTAAAACTATTCAGATTAAAAATTCCAGATTTACATAAACGATAACTATTACTTTTCGTTTTTCAAAATTTACTCCATTTATTTCCCAAAATTGGAGCATTATTCAAAAAATTGAATAACCATTTTATTTAATGGGCTTTTAAGAGGCAACATAGCATTTTCCAAACAAAATAGTGAAAAATGGCATCTCTTGGAACATTTTGAGTGTGGAAAAGTGTTAAAAAAGTTTGTGAGAAAAAAAGGTGTAAAGTTGGGAGTGTCTATTAACAAGCTGCGCCTACCCATTTATAACTTCAGTTAATTGGAAGTTAAAAGTGCGCCAAGTGGGAAAAACGACATATTTCTCTAAATTTAGTAATCATATAAATTTATTATGAAAAAAATATTTAATAATTGTTTGTCAAATTTCATAAATACATCAGCTAAGTTTACGAAATTGTTTTTCTGAATGAAATTAAACCTACCAGTCTTATTTCTACTTTGTCACCAATCATTTTAGAGGGGGATCAAATTTCATTTAAGTTTACAAAGTTGTTTTTTTTAATAAAATTAAGGCTAACAGTCTTATTTCTAACTTGTCGCCAAAATATTCCTTAGGAAGAAACACACATTCCTTAAACATCAATGATTGGCCGGAGGATTGGTAATATGGGGACGCATTCATCATGTAAAAATGAACTTGTGGATCGCGGAGTAATAACTCCCAGCGAAAGTGTTTCCATTTCAAAAGTCCGCCCCATAGATCAGCCGATAAAGCATTTGAGAGAGATCCCGGTTTCGATGTCGCAAACTGAACAAAGAAAAAGCATTCTAGTAATGTTTACTTTGATTACCATGGAATTAAAGAATACAATTTTCTAAGAATACTTTGTTGAAGAAGTGAGTAGCTCACGAGAATGTACTTTTTACTTTCTCTAACACGTACCACTTACAGAGTTTAAGTCGCCATTGGGGTATGACATCCCAAAATAACTTGAGATCTCCTTATGGTATGCGGAAAAAGCGCGTTTCAATTGGGGAATTTAGTGACGTGCCAATATGTTGCCATGGTAACTAATGGATAAGAGCAATTGAACGGAACCAAAAGATTCGTGGCTCAAACCCCGGCTATGACAACAAGTTTTTGAGTCTTCTGTTCTACATAGAGCTGATATGAAAGAAACAATTAATTCACAAAGTAAACGTATTTGACATAAATTGTACGTTTTAATGAGAAACACGTTTTTATTTTTTTGCTTAATAAGAGTTGTCTAACTTTTGCGGTTTACCAATTATCCAAAAGTCAGAAAATCCCCAACCCCAAACTATTCTTTACAACGCGGATTTTTCGGGATGTTCAATTTTCTCAAAAATGACTTTAGCTATTTTGATTAGAATGCCATGCATTAAGGATGTTTTACACCGCAAATAAAATATTTTCAGGGAATAGCCTGTGAAGCCCTCTTCAGTTTGGATGACTTTCGCATAAGAGAATATCTGATAAAAATGTAGATCTCGTTAAAGATATACATACACCCTGACATAAAATATATTTGAATAACTATAAACCCGGGATTTAAGTACTTAAAGTGTTTATAAGTTTCCATTAGTGTCTGACATCTCAAAGTAATTAGAGATTTGTCCATGAGCAACATAATCAAAAACGGAGAAGTCTGTTAACAAACATGGTATTTAAGTTCAGTAACCTCCAAGAATCAACACGAACATTTTGGATGATGTGAGATAAAATCCCCCTACCATAAACTAGCTTTTACTTGGAAGATTTTTCGAAATTATTTACTTTCTCAAAAATGGCATAACAATTTTGATTAAAGTACCATATATTTAAGATATTTACATGATAAATATCTTAAACTTTCAGGGAGTAGTCCTTTTTGCTCTCTTCCTTATGGATGACCTAGCTATAAGGTCATTTTTAAAATAAATTATTTGTTTATTTCACACCAGTCCTGCATAGCACAAATCTCCTTGTGGTTTACCAGTAAAACCGCGAGTCAGAGAATGTAGTGTGGTGCCGGCAGGTTGCCATGGTTGCTCAGTGGTCAGAGCAACTGGATTGAAACCAGAAGATCCGTGGTTCAAATCTGGGCTAGCAGTGCATTTTTCAGTATAGCTCTACCTTTCCAACATCAATTTCAAAGACATTCCTCGTTACGGTATAACTTTTCCAATGATTATATCTGTCTCAAATGGGTAGTTGTCATTCATTTTCCTTTGTTTCTTTACTTCTGGTCGTTCAAAGAGAACTCAATTTCAATATCATTACTTAGCGCCAGATGTTAAAAATTTATCTATCGCTATAGGCGGAATTAGTCACTTGTTTTTCTTATATCTACAAAGAAACTAAAAAGAATATTACTGTTAATGTTTGTCTTAAATAGTATGAGGTAGATAGAAGAATAATCTTTTGTAAGCCATCATTTGTTAGAATAGAAAGAGAAAACATGAATGAAACATCAGATTTTTGAGGTACTTTACAATATTCATGTAACAGTACTGGCCATCAGTTTTTGTGAAACAGCAAAAGTGCATGGTACAGATAAGGTAAACATTATCTTTAATAAATTACAGAGTGGTGCTGGTGTTAGTGGGCGGAACGGTTCGGTGTCTTATTACGGACCATGAAGTCAGCGTCCGCCAACGCCATGCTGACGTGAACCTACAGCGACCACAATGTCATATTATACAAGAAAGGACATGTAGGTATTGCGTCATCCTACGCAGCTGAACCGCGAACCTACAGCTTCAACCTTGTGATGGGATTACTGTCATCGAGTCACGTGAACACGCAAGTGCATGTTCGTGAAACTAGGTAGAAAACTCACAATCGCTTCATGTTACATCTCGTCAATGAACATTTGTACTGCAAACAAGATAGAGGCATCAATTTGTAGATATACTTGAGGAACAGTGGGAGTGAAATTTCAAATGTCTATATTTCAGGAAACATTATTTCGAAAGTTTTAGTTGATTGTGTTGTGATTATGTTAATATGAATATCAAATTTCATTCAAATTGTATACATACTTTGCAAGATATACAAGTACTTTCAAAAGCCACGCCAAACCTAAAATGTTACAAATAGTATTATATATGTGAAACAGGGAAAAAGTCGAATACTGGGCAAACAATGATGTTTTATAAAACATTGGGATAATGTCCTTCGTTCTCTTATTCAACGTACACCTCTTTCGGCGACTTTAAAGCACAGCATTTTGCAGAGGTGTCTTGCATGCACTATTACCACTTTCTTGAGAGATAGCATCCTTAACGTGTCAGGAAAACTCGTTTTAAGGTAGCACCACAACCAAAAGTATATAGGATTGACATCTGGAGATCGCGGTGGCCACGTTTTTGGAACATAACGAGTGGAACAGGTCCTGTTTTTACATTTTTAAGAGTTCTAAATTTTCTCAGACCTTGAGAAATGCTCCTCTTGCTTTCGTAATAGCATTGAATCTCCTGTATTCTATCATTTAGTAATAAAGCCATGTAGAGCAGTATGAATAAAATTGTTTTATTTAACAGAACTGTATCCATGGTAGCTCTAAATTAAAAAAAAAAAAGATAAAAAGCAAAATAAAAGCCAACCTCATTGCTTGCCCAGTATGTAACTTTTGCTTTTATTATTGCACTGTCCACGTGCAGTCTAAGATACCTGCAACCTATTTAAACAGAAGAGTGACGAATCACAGCTAGCTGTGTGAATGATAAACTGAATCCGGAAACTACATTCAAGGGAGACAAAATTAATTTTTGGCATTCACGTATTAATCAGTGGAAAACGGCAGGATAAAATGAAGTTAACGCGAAAATCCCGCCAAAACAATGTGATACATTATACATCATCTAGATTCTAATGATCACTACCAATGAATTGAATAACACAGCGATTACTGATGAATCACCGTTTCATTAATTACAGTTACAACGTTAGAAGCTTTCCAGTTTTTCTCCTGCCGGTCATGTCATCAATGCGGCAATAGAATGGCATTTGAAATACATCACTCTTTGAAGAGGCACACGCTAAATGTGAATGCAAGGTTTGTTTTAATTACGTGCGACATTGTATTTGTACAGTACTCACAGCAAATTATAAACACAAACTGTGATCAGGAGAAGCGTTTCCTGATGCTCTCAATGATTCTCGATAATGATGACAGGTCAGTAAAAATCTCGCACTGGAAGTACCTATATTTTATAATGTGAAGAAATATTTAAATATATATATTTTAAGCTTAATATCCTTTAACCTGTCTGGTCATATCGGACGATGAATGAAATTGGTGAAATGGTGCTCAAGTGATCTTGGGGTCCATGGAGCTTAAAGTTACTCGACATTCGTCTTCTCAGGATAAGGGAAAACCCGATAAAAACCTTATTTGGATTACTCACCCTACACGAGATTCGAACTCACGACCTGTTGAATATGAGGCAGATACGCCAATACCACACTACCCAGGTGGGCTATTTAAAATTAATAAGATCCAGAGTTGAACTATTGCAGATACATTTCAGAGAGTATAAACATTCAACATAATTTCTGTTGTTCACACATCTGGAATACATGTAAATACTTGTCAACAAATAGATACGAGGATCCTTCTGTTTAAATTTGTCTCTCAGGATGGCTAACTCGCATGTTACCTATATCCAAATGTCTCTGACTACAGAGCAAATTGGAGCTACGTAAATGCCTGATGCTCATTTAACAGTTTTCTGCAGACGTAAGAGATACGTGCTCTATGAACTGATTTTTGAACAGCGAAGACAAAACAAAGGCACAGGGGTCCAATACAGACGTTTTTGTGGAAATAGATGTTCGTCGGCCGCTGTAACCGTGGTCGTTGACACTGCCACGAAAAGGTCACGGGTGATGTGTGTTTCTGTACTTGTGTACTATCTTAGTCATTCTTTGTCCCCTGATGGCCAAGTAGGCTATGCCTGGAGTCCAGTATGTGTTTAAAAATTTTCACGATTGCACTTTATATTCTAGTATCGTTTACACATAAGCATGGAAATGAATTTTATATGTTTATTTCTAATAAATATAATTACTTATACACAATATTTGTGTGCAAACTTGTGGTTTGTAGATATAGTATTTAATCTATGTTGGGGCCGCGCTGTGGCCAAGTGGTTAAAACCATTCGCCTCTCACCTAGACGGCACAGGTTCGATCCCAACCAACCGCATATGAGATTTATGGTAGACAAAGCGACGCCATCGCATTCCATCGGTGCTCCATTTTCATTCCATGCACACCAGAGTCATCGCCTGCGGTGCCGTGGTAGTAAAAGGGGGCGTTAAACACTATAAAAATCTATATTGTACTACTTAGGTTGCATCATTTCATATTCAATGGAATATACCACAATGGGTATACATTTTGAGTGAAGTTACGCAGCGTCGCCTCACAAATCCTCGTGAGCAGACAATGAGTGCAGCGACTCCGCCCCTACCTCTGATGGCATCAATTCCCGCAGCGCTTAACATACAATCCTTCAAACATTATGCCGTGGCTCTTTCTAATCATGACAGACGGTTTTTATCCATTTCATTGCTTGGCCTTGCATTGCACAGGTCTTGTTTGTCACGGAACTTCATTCAATCAGGAGAAAGGGGAAGAAAAGGGAGCGCGGAAGAATACATGTCAGCAGAGTTTGGAGGCTGAGGATCATGTTTGCCAGCCTTAAAATAGGGAAGTAAAAATTCGGATTTTACTCGATTTATGGTAAGCAAAAATACTTTATTATTTATGGTTATATTTTTATATATACACGTTTTATGTATAATACTGCCCTGGCATTTAACGTTCCTGAATGAAAATCAGAAATTTTGACCAGAAAGACCTACTGTGTGTAAAATACTCGTTGAAAATAAAACACAGCTTAAAACTGACTCAAGAAAAATGTACTACCGCAATTATTTGTATACTTGTGTAAAGTGATACATTTATGTAAAGTTTGACCATGCCTTAGGAAAGCAAATTCCATAAAAATAGGAATCGTATACTTAAACTGCAATTAACAACATAATGATAAGTGATTATTAACAAATAGTAATGTACAATGACATTCACTATATGTAACACTATAGCTGTTTTATAATCATATTAACGATGTACATTTTCCCAGTATTGTATGTCCTACTGGCGGTTAAACGTATCCCCAATATGTATCCCGATGGCAAATTGTCCTGCGTAAAGAAATGTTGCACACCTCAAAACGGGAATTGAACCCGTAATTTCTGTACCTATAAGCCAGAGTGCCGAGTATTATTTTATAAGGAACTATCTCATGTTTTACTGAACATTCCTAAAAACTACCTAATATGTTATCAATCTAAATAGCTATGTTTGGATTTTACCAGCACGAGTGTTTTGCTATCCAAAAGGCAAAACAACAGTGAGTTATTGTTGCGAAAATCCTGATACAACAAAAAGGATATTAGAAATAAATTATGCGTTTCAAAAACGTCTACAATTTTTGTCTACTATATATTTTTTTCTGTCTCTAAAGGTTTACCAGTTAAATAAAATAAAAATCCTTCCGAATGAAGCGGACTTTACAAGCTACTCCCAAAAATATGAAAACTTGCATTTTTTTCTCATGTATTACAATGCTATTTTCATCAAACTTTTGAGCGTCACTTGAGAAAATCAGAAATTTGTTGGGCTAGTGGGATTATCTTGAAACTCTTCGTGTCGCATCTTTGGAACTTGAACTTCAATACCAAACAACAAATTGGTACTTATGTTTGGAACATAGACACGTTTATATACTTGGCATTTTCGTCAGTATCTTTCAGAAATGCGGCGTGAAGATTTTCAATAAAATCTCCTACCCCAAACTACCCTTTCAATAGAAAATGTTTCGATTTTTTCCACAAAAATTGATCTTATGAATCGGATTAAAATGTCATTTATTTAACATTTTTACATAAAGATAAAATGAATAGCTTGAATTTTCTGGAAAATGTTTCTAAGAATAGGTTATAGAACATAGGCATATAAATAAACGGTAGTAATACTTTGTAAATCTTTTTTCCTGTTTTTTACTTTATCTACAGGTACTATGTACATAGTGTATAGAAAAGTTATTGTGTTCCACTCCAACGTTCCATACCGAAAATGAACCAGTAACACATGTTTTGGAACCCCAAAAATAAATAAACATATAAAAAAAACATTTTTATAAGAAGTCCATGTGTGATTAAAAAACGAAGTCCTTAAATACCAAACAATAATATTTAAGTTTAGTGTCTCCAAAGATTCAACACCAGGACTTCCAAGAAAATCCCCACACCCACCCTTAGATAGAACAACTTTTCGAAAATTGTTACTTTTAAAAATTGGCTGCAACGGTTTTGATTAAAACCCATATTTTAAAAATATTTTCATGGTAAACGAAATTTATATCTTGAATTCTTTGAGAATAGCCTCTGAAGACTTCTTCATTCTGGATGACTTTGGTGTTACTGGTAAACCGTATGAAATAGACAAAAGCTTACTACACATAAATATAGATCTCGTTAAAACATTTTTTTGTAGAATTAGCCGTTTCCAAGATATTCCTTGTTATTGGTTTCAATTTTAAACTACTTAACCTTTTCTTATACTCCTGGTTATGCAAAATAGTACGAATTTCAATCACATAACAATAGCTTTTAAAATATTTGAATATCCTTTATTTCCCTTTTGCTTATAATGAATTAACATTTCTGCTAATCTTTACGATTAGAATGAAATAGATAGAAAAATATAATAATTTGTTACAGAAATGTAGAGAAAGTCACATGAATGGAAGATAAGGGTCTTTTTTTTTTTTTAGTTAGTCCAGTGTAGTAGCGGAGCAACGTATATATATGATACGCGTTTACAATGTTGTAATGAAATGGAGGTGCTTATAGATTTCCCATTCAAAAAAATTCCGTATTCGGTTTGAAGTGAAAGAGTCGGAAATAAGTGACTGATGAAGGTTCATGAACACGGGGTGATGATCCGGTACACATATGAGCATATTACGCTCTAATAGATCTTTCTATAATTAAGGGACCACTCCGAGCAGAATACTTGATTTGGTGCTGTGATCGATGGCAGGAAATGTAATTATGTGATGGCTTCGTGCGCTGTTTTCCACTCATACAGAATGTTTCTATTGTTTTAGCGGCGTCCGGGAGATGAAACACTCAAGTACCCTGCAGGGAAATGTCGGTCGACCAAGTACGTGAATCAAATAATTGATTCATGACTGTAGGGTTATACAGTAATATGTCAGGGATCTACATTATTGTTAAAATCATTTATCCTTTGCTTTTGTATTACATTTTTCCCCCTCCAACTTTAACGATATTCCATATGTGTCAGTTATTCAAACGTTAATTTGAGGAAAAAGCCGTTAAATGTACTATACTCTTGTTTCTTGGAAACGCTGGTCTTTATGCCGATTTCGTTTCCGCTGAGTAGCCCTTTATATGGAATGTAATTACTGGCAACGCACGCACGATGCGTTTCAAATTGGTTATGGTTGACTGAAAATTTGTAGCATCAAAAAAATTAAATTGAAGTCCGCTGAACTCCTAAACTATACATAAAGAACAGGTCTCTTTCATTCTAGAGACAGGCATTGTCTTGTTTTAATAAGGTAATATAATGTTTCCAATTAAAACAAAATTATACATGTTCGAAAAGAATTCAATTGCCACTTCCTCTAGTTATTATAAGTGCATAATATAGCAATAAAATAATGGTAATAATCCCAGATCGTTACAACCTATATGGGCCCGGGACTACCAACCTGACTACCGGCCTCACCACTTAAGGTGGTGAAAAATCACCAGAAAATTACTTTTTGAGTATTCGAGCAGTTATGTAATTTGTAATTTCTCATTTATCATGATATATTAATTATAGGTTTATGCAATCATTTAAGTTTTAAATATATTTTAAAATGAGTTTATATTTGTCATTTTGTGCTCGGTATTCTTCAGGAAAAGGTCTAAACTGCTATACCATCTGCAGTATTGAGGTAAATTTAAGATGATTTGCGTGTTATTTTTCCTAACATGGATTAGGTTTTTAGACTTGTTCCGAGGTTAATCAAACTGTTCTCTGCATGTCAATGTCTGCTCCAAAAGGTCTGTAAAATAGTGCTTTCTATGTTTCTCTTTAAGATGCCATTCTTTGAACGTGATTTTTGCACTTGCTCTGATACCTTTTAATTTCTTCCACATGTTTTAATCTTCTAACTCTGGTCTTTTATTGTATTTGCTTGTCAGTTCCACTTATAATTTGCCTTTAACTACAGGCCATATCGGCGCGTCATTTCCCATTGGATCACATTGCTTACCGGTAATGGTGCTAACTCGAGTACTGTTGCCTATTAAGGTTCCATTTTTCTGTCTAATTTTATTCATTACATCGCATGAATAATCATTCACATTCCCATTCATACTTTAACTTCTGGGGAGGAAAGGGAATAATCTTGGCTAATGAAATGCTCCCACCCCTGAACCGGGAATCGACCCCGGGACCACGCGCACAGCAGCCAAGCGTTCTATCGGCTGAGCTGGACCGACCAATTCTGTTCTTTCCGAGCCTTTTCTATTATATCCAATAGAGACTTTATACATCTCATCTGAGATGCCTCCGATCTTGATTTATCATTATTATTATTATTATTATTATTACAGTAGTACCACGCGTATCTAACATGCGTATTTTAACGTGGGCTTAGCTCTATTCTATATAGTCTTAGTTTAAAATCTTCCCTTATGCTCTTTGATTTTTTTTCTTTTTTTTATTTATTCTTTAACTTTTTTTTTTTTTTTTTTTTTTTTTTTGCATTTATATCGGAATCTTAACTCGAAATTGCTCTTTACTCATTCATTATCCATCACCTTCGTTTTTTTTCTCCGGAACTTTCCATATTATATTCTTTTATTATATCGATATTATATTTCAGCATATTTCCCTCAACAACTGATTATCTGATAATTGTATCAACATTAGAATTGTTTAAAGTAATTTTTTTAAATTTTGTTTCTCACTACCTTTACTGTTTTATTCAAATATAAATCAAATTAAATACTGAAAAACTATAGTTTTGTCTCAATACCATATTAACATATTATTCTTATTTTCCTATATTCATCATTTTCAGCCATATTACCATTTTTAAAAGATCAGCTAATCTTTTAGGGGAAATTTCACTCTATAAATTGGGATCCATGTTGAATACGAGCTTTTCGCTTTTACAAGCTATATGATTTGTTTCTTCAAAAGTATGCGAGTTTATTTTTAAGTTTTGCATTAAATCGGATCTTCTCGAATTAAGATTGTCTAATACAAATTACCTGTTTTCTCAGAAATGATTTAGGTAGCTCAGTGAAATTTTGAAGCATTTATGTAGCTACGGTGGTGTTAATAAGATGGTTTATTAGTTAAAAAAATTACTGATAAATCCCTCTCCCCAAATCAAAATCCATCAAAAGAAAAAACGTCTACCTTGGTTAAAAAAAGTATTATTCAAGTTCTGAAAATGTATACATTTTACATTGGTGGTTAAGTCTTTCTTTCAATCTCCCTTTAATGCATGGCATAGGTGGACGATCATACAAACCGATAGGGGGAAATTGATGTGGTCAGCATCTCGCTTCCCCAGCCGGGAAGTTTATGAAGACTTTGGCTGCTCCTAACATTCCTTACGACGCTGAGTGGGCATAGGTCCTATTTCCGAGAGATTTAAAATTCGCACTTGCTTAGGTGAGATCAAACCCGGGTGCATTCATTACCTGACCAGGAACCAGAACTTCACGCTCCAGCCCAGGGCCGGTAAGATGAGAATCTGAAGCGTGAAATGGTCTTCTACACCTACAATCACACCTTCCTTAGCCCTTCCACCTCGCAGGTAAACAGACAGGTGCCACAATGGCGGTCATTTGGATTCGGATGAAACGTCTTTTGTGACGTAATCAAAGGCATTGTTTTGAACTCAAGAGTTATCTAGGGAAACAAAGGGAAGGTAATTAAACTAGAGAATATGAGGAAGGACGGAGTTACAAACGCTAGACGGCTCGTATTGCGCACTGCGTGCGAAACTGCTCTTTCAGCACATTTCTAACTCTAGTATACCTTTAAGTGACAAAAGCAGGTGTATAGATATCACATCTTATCTTTGTTTTATTACACAATAATTGTGCTACAGTTCTTAATTATTTCCCTTATGCTACACAGGGCATTTAAGATGTTTCTATAGTGTATTCACAAAAATAAACGTCACAGTTAGCTGAATAGTGTATTGAAATTATTGTTAGTGATGTAGTCATAACGATTCTCCTTGATTACTGATTTCTTTTCCGACTGCAAACGAGATGAACTGAAACTAGAACACATTACAGATATTCTTCCGAAAAGCGCAGCAGGCTCTTGTTCTATGTAAATATCTAAACTGGAAGAACAAACAAATGCTTTTTTTTTCCAGTCTCGATTAAACATTCGTTGTCCACTCATGTTGGAAATGTAGGCCAACATTGTATTGATAAAGACCAGTGTTGCCAGATGCTCTATCTAAAGTTTCTCTCAAACATGCATCTAACGTTCCACGTAACTAGATTTACCCCACACATTCAATTGCTTTACTTTCTCTACACGTACTGTGAATAGAGAAGGTATTGTATGCCACCCAAAATTCAATACCGAGATTTTATCGGAAACACAAGTTTTGGGTCCCCCTGAGTCTAAAAAAAAAACATTTTTTGGAAAAAGGTCCATGTGTGAGTGTGTGTCTGTGTATGTGCCTGTGGACAGCATAGCTAAAACGAAAAGACCGTTAAATCCAAACTTGATACTTAAATTTGGTATCTTCCAAGAATATGACACGAAGATTTTAAAAAAATCCCCCCCACTCCAACTATTAGATGGAACCTGTTTCGAAAATTTTAATTTTCTCAAAAATTGCTCTAACGATTTTGATTAAAATCTCTTATATAAAAGATATTTATATGCTAAATAAAATGTATATCTTGAATTTTCTGGGAATAGGCTTTGAAGACTACTATATTCTGGATGAATTTTACGGAATTTTGCATAACTACTAAACTGCAAGAGATGGACAAAGCCTTACCACACAAAAATGTAGAGCACATTAAAACAGACAATTTATGTTATACACATTTTTTTCGTGGAGTTGATCGTTTTTGAGATATTCCTTGTTTTTGGTTTCAGCTTTGAAAAACTTAACTTTTCTAATACAGGAATCTGCCAACTCCTGTCCATAGAAACAAAGGAACTTCATAAACATTGCAACCAGCTTTTGACAATCACCTTAACCTCATTCGCTTCTATTTACAACCAAACAAGTAATAAGACTATTTCTGCTAATTTTTACTCGATTAGAATGAAGTAAATAGAATCACAAACTTTTTAACAATAATTTGTTGCAGAGATGTAGAGAAAGTCATGTGAATGTAACACGTTAGATTTTGTTTTAGAAATAACACAAGCAGAACACGTATAGCAAGGCTCTGTAGTATTGGAGGTAACATATCTTCCTCACGTTCAAGTGATCTGGAGTTCGAATGTCGCTTAGGATGAGTTCCCTGGATAAGGTTTTTGGGGTTTTCCCTTATCCTGAGAAGGCGAATGGCAAGAAACTTTAAGCTTCATGGTACCTTAAATTATTTGCGCATTATTTCACCAATTTCATTATTATCCAATGAATTATTCGACATTAAAATAAATAAATAAAAATACGAATTACAAGCCCACAAAAAGATGCAACTTTTATAAAATATTACTTACCAACGCACGTTTGAATTGCGAAATTTCAGATAGTATTGGTGACAAACAAATTTCAATCAATCCCTTGGGTGATTTGTTGTCCGTGTATTCAATCTTTGTTTGGATATGTAGGTACTCACTGATGATTTTTTTTTATGGTAGTGTTTAACCCCGCGTTTACTACTTATAGTAGGCGATGACACTGGTGATATTTGGAAATGAAGATGGAGCACTGGTGGAATGCGATGACAGAGAAAGTGGAGAACCCGGAGAAAACCTGCCCCTGCGCCGCTTTATCCACCACAAATCTCACATGCGGTCGCTTGAGATCGAACCCGGGCTGTATAGGTTTAACCACTCGGCTTTATTGATGGATGGTGTGGCCATAAATATTTTGACTAACTTGACATGTTTGTGACTTTGAGCAAATTTGTATGTATAATTCACTTTTGCTGCATACTATTTCGACATTATATGCAGCACATCCACATTTGATTTGGTCTTCTAGAACTTGTAAGAAACCCTTTTTACTTTCTCTATACTCACTATGTACATAGTGTATAGAGAATGTATTGCACTCCACCAAAAAATTCGATACCGAGATTTCACCGGAAATATATGTTTTAAGGTCCCCTATATCCAAAAAAAAGTATTTTCAGAAAAAGGTCCGTGTGTGTGCGTCCGTGTGTCCGTGTGTCAGTGTATCCGTGTGTCTGTGAACACGATAACTCAAAAACGAAAAGTCGGTAAAATACCAAACTTGGTATTTAAGTTTAGTATCTTCCAGGGATGCGACACGAAGATTTTCAGAAAAATCCCCCACCCCAAACTACCCTTTACATGGAACTTTTTTCGAAACATTTTGATTTTCTAAAAATTGGCTCTAACGATTTTGATTAAAATGTCGTATATTAAAGTTATTTACCCGACAAATAAAATGTATATTTTGAATTTTCTGGGAATAGCCTCTGAAGACTACTTTGTTCTGGATGAATTGTTCATAACTACTAAACCGCAAGAGATGGACAAAAATTTAACCCACAAAAATGTAAATCACGTTAAAACACACAATTTATGTTACATACATTTTTTTCGTGGAGTTGATCGTTTTTTAGATATTCCTTTTTCTTGGTTTTAGCTTTGAAAAACTAAGACTATTTCTGCTTTTTTTCTCGATTAGCATGAAATAAATAAAAGATAAGCTTATTAACAATAATAATTTACAGAGATATAGAGAAAGTCATGTGAATGGTACACATCAGCTTTTTTTAAAACTGTTACTTAATCACTCGTCTTGAACGGCTTACTTTCTCGAAACTTTTTCGCTCAGTTCTTCTGGCGCTAACTCTCCATGAATACACTATTTGTCACTTCGCAGACACTGTATACAAAGATATTGGTATCCACTAGTATACTGTGTAAGTATTCTTTCATTGGAAGAAACAGAAAACACAATCTTCTGTGCTTCTGCAAGTTACGGAAAAGCCAATGCAAAGCTACTAACATTTAAACTATTCTCTTCGGAGCTCTTAGAAGCATTTAAGAAGGAAAATCTACTTCAGGAAATTAAATATTATATTCATTGAATTCGTATATCTCAGGGTCATATTAGCGCCACTGGTGTATCGGAATTTCTTCCCGTAGGAGTTTTTTCATGGCAATAAATCTATTGACATGGGGTTGTCCCTTTTAAGCACTTAAAGACTATAGGTCTGAGTCGGGTTTGAACCCGTGACTTTAGGTTCAGCAGAATAGCGCCAAGCCAAACCGATTCCGCTGATGGAGATAGACTGGACTTGGGGAAAAGAACATTGCATCGAGTGACATGAACATACTTAGCCTAGTTCGAGAGCAATTTGAATTCGTAATATACTTACTTCGCTAAGCATTTTCTTTCGTAGTTCATCATTTTGATGATTCGTTTATAAGCTTCCCACAATTTTTGCAATTATTCCTCAGTTTTTCCTTCCCCCTTCCCACAAGACTAAATTTAAGCTTAATTTCCCTTAGTTCTGGCAACACTGCACGGGACCAGAATCAACCAGTTTAGTTGGCTCTACCTCTCTGCTGAAAGAGAATGGTGTTGATGAAAGGTTGAGTAAATTCATACTTGTAGTGCTTTCTCTCCCAACCCTAATCTAGGCGACTTCACAGGATGCTAATGCATAGTTAAAAAAAAAACAGAAAAACGTCTACCTCTTTAGCCTATTGTATTCGTCTTATAACTACAATGTCATGTGTATATGTGTATTCAAACCTTATCTAAAAAATCTGGTGTGTTCCATTCACATGACTTTCTCTACATCTCTGTAACAAATTATATTGAATAAGCTTATTATCTCATCTATTTCATGCTAATCAAGTTACAACATAGCAGATATGCTTCTATTCTGAGTTCCTTATAAGCAGAAGGAAAATAAGGGAATAAACTAGGCTTTACCGTCAGGCAAATATTTTAAAATGTGGTTGCTATGGGACTGAAATTCCTTTCTTTGCGTGGCCAGAAATTGATGTTCCCGTATGAGAAAAGTTAAAAGCTAAAAGCCTATAACTAGAAATATCTTGAAATCCGTCAACTCCGCGAAAATAATGCATATGACATAAACTGTGCGTTTTAAGGAGATCTATATTTTATGTGTAATGACTTTTTGTCTATCTCTTACGATTTAGCAGTTATGGAAAATTGAGAAAAATTAATCAAGAATAAATATGTCTTCAGAGGCTATTCCTAGACAAGTCGCAATATACATTTTATCTGTCATGTAATTATACTACATATAAGAGATTTTAATGAAAATCGTTAGAGCCATTTTTGAGAAAATAAAAAAAATTCGAAATTTTTTCCATGCTGTTGGGGTGGGGCGATTTTTTTTTTTGGAAGATACTAAACTTTAATATCAAGTTTGGTATTTAATGGACTTTTCGTTTTTAAGCTATGCTGTCCACAGCCTCATATACAACACACAGATACACACATGGACATTTTTATAAAAATTGTTTTTTTTTTTTTACTCAGGGGGTCCAAAACAGTATTTCCGGTGAAATCTCGGTATCGAATTTTTGGGTGCAATACAATACCTTCTCTATACATACGTATGTACATAGTACGTGTCAAGAAAGTAAAAAGTAGACTAGAAAGATATGCTTTTGCAAGCTCGTTTGTAAGAAGTTAGTAGAGAAAGGCACGTAACGACAACACATCTAATTTATTTTTAGAGTACAGATATTGTTTGAAAATTTAAACTCAGAACATACCTGAGTATAAAACTAATTATAATTAGGATTCAGCATATGTGGGTAAACAACACTTTTCAAAGGAAATAGAACCATTCTATATATACAGAGGGGCTGGTAATTAACCAACATTAATTATCATAAGCATTCAATTGATGGGAACCAATGAAAAATGCGCCCCTACTCGGAATGTGTAATTAACCTCAAACATTTATTATCTGGCTTATACAAATACATAATGACCAAACCTACAGTTAATTACTTGTAAATATTGAACTGTCTAAAAGCTGCATTTCCTGACAGATTACTTTGAGAACGGCGATATTCACTATACACGCACCAAATGTACTATGATGGAGCTCGATTATTACTTTCACTTTACTTGTTTATCTTGCAGTGCTTAAAACGAAGAGATTTGGTTACGTAAAATAAAAACAATGTGACATTTCCCGTGTTTTTAAATATACATAAATACGTCAAAATCCATGTTAATCTGTGATTATTTCCTCTGCTTCAAAGATAAACTATTCCATACGAGATTGTACCGGAAATCTTTTTGTCAGTTCCCTGACAGAAAAACAAAAACCACTTGTGCCTTACATTTACACGGTTTTCTCTACCATATAATAGTATATTGGGTATACAACTATTCTTATTCAAGTTTATTTTTATATCTACTTTTTTGTAATCGAAATAAACCTTTCTGTAATGCCCACAAATTTTGTTATAGCAACAAAGAGAATAGCGGCAGTCAAATGTTTAAGAATTGGACGCTGTATACTGGCCTTAAAATGCGATACTCTTCCATGTAATTCCGAAGAATACTGAATATTGACAGAACTTTTAACAAAAAATATGACACAGTTCAAGCTATTAAAAAGGTGAAAGCCAGATTAAAAATATCTTAAACATTATAATCACGTGACTTTCTCTACCCATTCTTCAACAAACTTTTCTTAAAAGTGCTTATTCTTCTTTCTACATTACGTTAATGAGATAAACATTTGTGGAAATGCTTACATTGCATACCTCCGTGTAGATATAATGTGGATTACACTAGACTACAGCAATAACCAAATCCTTTAAAACCTGGTCATTATGTGATGGCTTTGAAATTCCGTTCTCTTTGCTTCACAGGAGAAAGAAAAACAAATATCGTCTTCTCACTTGAGAAAATTATTAAGTATTTCAAACCAATAACTAGAATAAGTCTCGGAAGTAATTAACATTTTTTTTTTCCATTTAAGAAACGTGTACTTCATCCAAATAAAATTTAATTTTACATTATTTTATTTTGAATTGATAAGTTTAAGTAAAACACAAAACAGAAACATATATCTATATATTACATATGCCAAATTATGTGCTTCAATAAGCTTTATTTTTTTTTTTGTAAAATTTCCTCTTACGTTTAGCAGTTATGCAAAAGTTGATAGGCTATTTCCAGAAAATTCAATAGATACGTATCATGTGTCATTAAAATATATAAACACATAGTATATTAATCAAAATCATTAGTGCCATGTTTGAGAAAATCAAAATGTTTTATGTGAAGGGTTTGTGGTAGGAGGTTTTCTTTCAAATATTCGTGCTTCATCTTTGGATGATGCAGAACTTAAATGTCGAGTTTGATATTTATCAAACTTTTCTTTTTTGAGTTACATTTTGAGACAAACATAAAAACGTTTTTATCTAAAAAGCCTTTCTTATTTTACATAGATAGAGAAAGCAGTGCACTCCACCCAAAAATTCGATACCGAGATTTAACCGGAAATACACATTTTAAAGTCCCTATATCCAAAAAAAAAAACATTTTTAGAAAAATCCGAGTGTAGCCGTGTCTGTGAACACGATAACTCAAAGACGAAAGTCGGTAAAATACCAAACCTAGTATCTAAGTTTAATATCTTCCACGGATGCAACACGAAGATTTGAAAGAAAACGCTCCGACACCGAACTGCACTTATATTTTGAATTTTCCAGGAATAGCTCCTTGAAGAGCTATATATTTTCGTGAAATAGATCATCTTTGAGATGTTGCTCGTTATTGGTTTCATACGGAAATTTGTCAACTCCTAACCATGCAAAGAAACGATTTCAACCATATAATTTTTAAAAGATTTCACTATGGCTTTAGCCAGTGTATTCCCTTATTCCACTTCTACTTATAAGGAACTAAGTAATAGAATTTCTGCAAATGTTTATCTCGATTAGCACTAACAGTAATTTGTTACAGATATGCAGAGAAAATCATGTGAAGGTACACATCACATTTTTATTCAGGGTTCCTCAAAATATATAAAATTTTTGGGTGAAATACAAAATCTTCTCTATCCTTTAATGTTAGAGAAAGTAATAAGTGATGTGGGTAGAGAAGCCATGTGAATGCAGCACATGAAATTTTGTTTTCTATAATCGTATTTAACACCAAAGCTTTCCCCAACAGTAATTGCTGCGAAAGAATCAATTCTCACAAATCTACTTTGCCTATCTGGGTGTAAATGGAAAATAGGCGTGGCAAGGATTGTTTGTTCGAGTTAAATTGGGTGTGCCCACAATAGGCTTAACTAACATCTCTCTGCGTTTTTTATATTCTGAAATACACAAAGAGGCTTTCGGGGTAATGGTTTAGTAGTGCAGCGACTGATATCCCTGAAGATGATAATGCTCGCATTTAGGCTGGGGGGGGGGATCCGATTTGAAACGTGACTGCATGAGAATCGCCTTTTACGTGGTTGCCAGTCGATAAGATATTAAAATACCTTTCATACTTTTGTATCTAATTGAGTTTGAAGTAAATCTCTTGCAATCATAATTTCAGGTCTCTCGGTCTATCATTTACCTTTAGAAGAACCAAACGAGATGGCGTCACGGTAAACATGTGACCCTCATCCGGGAGGTCGTGGATTCGGTCCCCGTCGACCACGCACACTGAATTAGGATTTCTCGTGGTTCTCTCCAGTCATTAGGCGAATCTTAATGTGCTTATTTTCCACGACTTCCTTTCCAAAGTGGGCAAATATCGCAATACAAAACCCGGAAATATACCTGATTGTTTAGACTACTTTGTCACTATGGAAGTTTTTCCTCGTCTGAATTGAATTACATATCAAGTTACAAGTAGAATAAAGTTATTCTGTTCTTGAATTTAGTGTAGCAGTTCTGCTTTCAGGTAGTCACAAGATACCACAGTTTGTCTTTCATGTCATTTCCCCATCATCTTTCAGGTGAGTGTGCCTCTGAACTAGTGGTGTGTGGCTGTGCTGGCATATGGGCGTATATGCATGCGCTTTGAGAATGCTGTTATCGACATAGGGACTGCATTGTGGTCGCAGTCCTAGCGGGGGCGAGAACGGTTGCCTTGCCGACACTCGGAACCTGCGGTATTGAAGGCTGCCTGGGTTCCTGGAGCCAAAATGAAGAACTACCAGCCAAACAGTTAGGGACTTCCTCGTGGCTCTGAGGATTTCCTGTACCCTTCCTGCATCTCCTCCTTTTGGGGGTGTTGTTAGCAAGCAATAGATATTCCTATATCGGGTACGTGAGGTGTAACTCGCCTTTACTTTTACTTGTAGCAGGTAGTAGCACTTTATTCCACCCGACTATTGTACATCTGTCACCGGTATTATGTTTTGAGGTTCCATGAAATAAAAATAAGCACTTTGTCCTAGTTTTGTGTATGTGTGTGTTTCCTGTGATCAGTATAACTCCAAAACGAAATTTGCGATAAATTCGAAACGCAATATTCAGAATCTTCCAAGAAGCGGCGCAAAGACTTTCAGGATACTCCCTCACCCGATGCAAACCTTTAGATGGACGCTTTTTCATAATTTTGAATTTTATAAAAATGGCTACTCCTTTTTTTATTAATATACGTCTTGATTTTTTAGCTTCATTGAATGCCTTCTTTCGGAAGCAATTTGGTGTTAACAATAAACGTTAAGAAATAGACAAAAACGCACCTATTACAAAAAATCTCACGTGTTCCATTCACATGACTTTCTTTACATCTCTGTAACAATTTCTTCTTAAAAAGCTTATTCTACTTCATGCTAATCGAAATAAACATTAGCAGAAATTGTCTTATTCCTTTCTTCCTTGTAAGTAGAACGAATATAAGGGAGTAATAAACTAAACCAAAGCGATAGCGAAATCTTTTTAAAGCTCTTGCTATATGATTGAAATTCGTTCTTTTAACATGACCAGGAGTTGAAAAATTCCTGTATGAGAAAAGTTTAAGTATTTTAAAACAGAAACGAATAACAAGGAATATCTCGGAAATATTTTATTCTACACGAAAAGTAGATTAATAAAAAAGGTGTGTGAATCAAATTGCGTGTTTTATCGAGGTTTACTTTCTTTTGTAGTAGCTTCTTATCTATCTCTTACGTTTTACAAGTTAGGAAAAAGTCATTCAGAATGAAGGGTACTTCAGAGGTTATTCCCCGAAAATTCGAGATACACATTTTATTTACCACACATCTTTAATGTGCGGTATTTCAACCAAAAATCGTTAGATATTACCGAGAAAATCAAAATATCCGAAATTTTTTCTATGTAAAGGGTAATTTGGGTCAGGGGAATTATTTGAAAACCTTTGTGTTGCATTCTAGGAAAATTTTTAACTTAAATATGAAGTTTGGTAGTTAACCGACTTTTCGTATTTGAAATATGATGTTCCAGACACACCGAATTTTTGGGTGGGATGTAATACTTTCTTTACCTATGAACTAAGTAAAGAAAATAAAAAAGAGAGATCTCAAATATCTTTTTATAATAAACAATTTACTTAAAATAACTTTTTACTTTCTCTATGTATAGGTAATAGTAGGGGAAGTACTGCGTTCCATGCAAAAATTAAATACCGAGATGCACATTGGAAAAAGGTCTGCGTGCGTTGAATGGGTGTGTGTATGTAAACAGCATAATGCAGAAACGAATAGTCTGTTAAATATCAAACTTTAAGCATCTTCCAAGGATGTGGCATGAAGATTTTCAAGAAAATATTCTCCACCCTACGATATACATGGAAAGTTTTTGAAGATTTTGATTTTATCAAAAATGGTTATAACGATTTGATTCAGCCTCTTAAAGACATTTCCATCAATTAATTAGTTAATTAATTGATTCGTAATTCACGTTCAGAAAGCTAAGCGAAGTAAACTATATAGAAACGCCCCTGGCCACTTTAAGCTAGTAGGACCTTCGTCCCAGTCAATGCAACAATTGCTACTCCGAGGGACACTTCCACAAGATGTCGCATAGCTAATGCAATGCGCCGAACCTGCCCATCTCCCTCAGTCTGATGTCTTGTCGTTAATTACATATCTGCGGTCGCAGTCGCCTGGGGAATGCCGTCTTGCTGTCTGTCGATCTGTCCATAGAACATCTACGTCGTAGCATGCATTCTCTGCTAGAGGAACGTGTGCTGCCACATTCAGAAACATACGTCATGATTTTGTCGCATTTGTTAATTAACGAACAAATAAATACTTCCTTTCAAATAAAACAAAAGGATTTTAATTTAGAACCTATATATAAATTAAGAGAAGAAAGATGTATAGTAATTTATGGAATGTTAGGATTAATCATTTTTGCAGTTTTTTTAAGAGTTCTTATCGAAAAGAAAGATTGTGGCCTCGATGTTGGATTAAGATTAGTTTTTGGGGATTATTTGGGTAACTAAGTAATTTAAATTACTGTAAAACGTATTTAATTGGGGTGATTAGAAGATAAATAACAACATTCTAATTACTCTGCCAAAGTCAACTGAAAAAATAAATCTTATATGTTCCATTCACATGACTCTCTCTAGCTGTTACACAAACAACTTTGCTTGCAAAGATTATCCTTATATCTACGACATGCTAATCAAGATAAACATTAGCAGAAATTGTCTTATCAGTTGCTTCTTTGTAAGTAGAACAGTAGATGGTACATAAGGGAATAAACTAGTCATAAAATTGATACTCAAATCTGGTCCTAAGTGAAACATTTGAGTATGTTTTGCGTTGCATGGCCTGCAGTAAAACAAGTGAGATGAAACGAAACATCACTTCCCGTTCGAGAAAAATTGAAACAAGGAATATCTCAGAAATGGTCAGCCCTACATAAAAAACGTACATGACATAAATTATGTGTTTTAACATGATATAAATTTTTGTGTGGTAAGTTTTTGTATATCTCTTACGGTGTAACCGTTATGTAAAATTCTGCAAAACCCATCCGGAGTAAAGAGGTCTTCAGAGGCTATTCCCACAAAATTCAAAATATATATTTTATTTGCATATATCTACCTCGTTAGAGCCATTTATGAGATTTTTTTTTTTTAAAAAAAGGGGTCATTCCATATAAAGGTTAGTTTGTGGTGGGGGAATTTTCTTGAAACCTTTCGTGTCGCATCCTTGGAAGATGCTCATGGCCGAAGTCAGTGATCAGTAATAACTAGGAAAACCCTTACTAACTCGAATTAATAAATAAACTCCACTTTATAGGTTCAAAAATTATAAATAGATGTGCTGATATAAACTCAGAACTGTGCTACTCAAAGTGGATGATTTTATAAAGTGTATTCCCATTCCAAAGTTCGCACTTATCTTTTGACGAAGCGCTAATGATAAATAAAGTTTTATATGTAGTTAATGATGATCTAGATTAGATGGACTTTAAAAGGTCGATATTTCACAAACGGTTCTTAGAAATAGGTTTCCTGATCACGAAACATTTTAACATAAGACATATATTGTGGAGGCACAAATATTTTAGAGCTAAGCGTCAAGTTAGCAAGAAAAAAGAAAATACCTGTTCTATTTACATGGACCTGTTGTTAGTGTGGGTCCTACTGCTAATAACGCTTGGATCGAAAAAAAAAAATAACACCTTTTTCCTATCAGAGCGTAAAGAATGGCGTTTCGAACGAGTACTTCAAGGTAAACAGTTGATTCAATTTCAGCGGTAGTAGAATTGGTATTTGAACTACCGTTTCAAACACCTTTGCACGGATGGATATTGAATGCTAGGTTTAATCCAATAGATTGAATACACAATCTGGACAGACTACGGCCTGGTTTTTATCTCCAAAAAGTTCCTGGGTTACTCACCAACTTCAAAGCCGATCGTTTTCTCGTTAAATAAGCAAATACAAGATGTAATTGAAATAAGGTTAATCCTTTAAACCGATAATACGAGACGCCGTTCTAAATTTACTGAATCACACTTTCATATGACCTTAAATGTAATACGAGTAATAAAATCGCACCTTTGCATAGTGGCGATGTAGGACATTCCGCGGTTAGCAAGTCTCCAAGTTGTTATTTGAGTAGGTGGTCAAAGATAGTAGCATGTCCCACTTGGTGTCAAAGATGTTAAGTGCAACGTCACCAACCCAAAATACTGTGCTTGCTTTATAGCTGCTGAACTAACCGTAGAGAACTCTGAGACAGATACTGTACATGAAACGCCTGCAATTTAACCTTAAAGCATGCACATAATGTTATTTACACAACTCCAGATGTTCCACGTCTTCTAGTTTTGAGCAGCACTAATAACTGTTGAGGGCAAATTAAATAGTAAAAATCTGCCAAAAAATGAGATTTTTACTTTATCTATACGAACTATGTACATAGTGTATAGAGTAGACATTGTACTCCACCCAAAAATTCGATACCGAGATTTCACCGGAAATATGTTTTAGAGTCCCCTTTATCTAAAAAAAGCATTTTCGGAAAAAGGTCCGTGTGTGTGTGTGTGTCCGTGTGTCTGTGAACACGATAAGTCAAAAACGAAAAGTTCGTAAAATACTAAACTTGGTATTTAAGTTTAATATCTTCCAGGGATGCGACACGAAGATTTTGAGAATAATTCCCTTTACATGGAACTTTTTTCGAAAATGTTGATTTTATAAAAATGGCTCTAACGATTTTGATTAAAATATCGTATATTAAGTCTATTTACCTGACAAATAAAATGTATATCTTGAATTTTCTAGAAATAGCCTCTAAAGAGTACTTTGTTCTGGATGAATTTTAAGGAATTTTGAATAACTGCTAAACCGTAAGAGATGGACAAAAACGTAATACATAAAAATGTAGAGCACGTTAAAACACACAATTTATGTTAAATACATTTTTTTCGTGGAGTTCATCGTTTTTGAGACGTTCCTTGTTTTTGGTTTCTGCTATGAAAAACTTATACTTTTTTCACACAGGAATTTTTCAACTGCTGCCCATACAAACAAAGGTACTTCAATAACATAGCAACCCGCTTTTGACTATCACTTTAACCTATAGTACTCCGTTATTTCTCTTCTACTTACAAGGAAGCCAGTAATTCGACTATTTCTGCTAATTTTTTATGATTAGCATGAAGTAAATAGAAGTATAAGCTTTTTAAGAATAATTTGTTGCAGAGATGTAGAGAAAGTCATGTGAATGGTACACATTAGATTTTTAGTTTTTGTATTGTCTTATAAATTAAACTTCCGGTTTAATTTATTATATAATTTATCACTGTAGGCACAATACATTCTTTAAATGACACGCTATATGCCATTTTATGATGTCGATTCTCTGCTACTTTATAGAGAAAAAAAACCATAATACCCTATAAACTTTTGAATAGAGAGTCTTTTAGGGAAGTTTTGATCTACTACAATTTGGTACTACTGTTAAGTATGACAGCTTCTGTATGCTCAGGCCATGTAGTTTTCTTTTTTTAAAAATATAAGTAAGTTTGCTTTCTCCATTTTTGCTTCATTAGTTGTTTTTTTTTTTTCTGTGATGGACATTTTCTGATGCAAATGCTTGTTTTTCTAAAAAACTAAATTAAATTAAAACCAATTCATGAATGTATTTTGTTGTTAATAAGATGTTGATTGTTTTAGAAAGGACGATTATTGATAAATTTGAATAAAATGGCACAATTAAAAAGAAACTATATTTTCATTCATAAGCAAAGTCATTGAATAAATTTTAAGAGTTAACTTTATTTATTTAGTATATTATTCAATTTGTAGAAACAGAAAAAAAACTAACGTGCAGAAAAGGGGTTTAGTTTAACAATTATACACTATTCACTAAACAGATTAAAACATTAGGACGAAACCTTATTATTGATGCGATGAATAAGTGTTAGAAAGTAAGAATAATATTAATGGAAGGGTAGAGTCTGACTAAAAATCCAATAACATAGCCGGGATTGAAACCATCGATTTTTTAAATTAGTTTTTTTTTATATAATTTACAAGATTTGTCAGTTCATTACCACCAAAGTTCAGCTGATTATATATGGTATATCTTGATCTTCCTAACACAGGACACTCAAAAATCAGGTACTATATACGTAGTTTGAGGGAAACCTCAGAAGCACGACAAGCATCTGGAACACTGACCTTAGATCGCTCGAAATATGACTTAAATTTTCCATGGCCGGATAGGAATTGCGTGAGTACAAAGTTTGGCACAAGTGTGTAGCTCTCTGGTGCTGATGCTGGCTGGATCTCTGGGAAAAATTTATTTTCTTTAGTGTGTCATTTTGGGTTGTGGGCTTTGACATTAGTTATAGGACGTGAATCAAATCGGTGAATTTATTTTCAAACGATTTCATGAAGCTTAAAGTAACTCAACACTCGTATTTTCAGGATAAGGGAAAATCCGGGGGAAAAAAAAAAAAACTTATCACCCAGAATGAGATTCGAACTCGCGACCTTTTGAATGTGAGCATACAAGCTACCCCACACTACCAAGACGGGCTGGGCTGGTTCTATTGAAGAGTGTGTGATTTTTAATTTTCCTTTTCAGGTGACTTAAAGCAGCCTCAGCATATTGAATATGTCAAGCTTTAAACTCCCATTTTTTTTAGATTTTGCTGTTTGTTGTTGTTGTTGTTGTTTTTTTTTTTCATTTCCGTAGTACCTTTATGACCGCGAACCCAAGAGAGAAAGAGTGGAGGCTGTTTTGAGCTATTGATCTTATGCCAGGTGTTTTACTGTTTGTATGTGTGAACTTAGAAGGCATTTGTCTATAAAAACTTGGTGCCGTTACTCGCTGACATGTTTGACAGTGTGGAATTTTTAAGGATAGATTCGTATTCGCGACTTCCTCAGGATAGCATGGATCTTACGTTACTTAGATCTCATTACTGGTATTCAATGCGACTGACTGGTTTCATTTTCTGTTTTAACCCGTTATTTTCCCGGTCACACTTTTTTAGTTAGTCACGCCTCATCATATACGCATCCATTTTGTTTCATTCTACGAAACTTCCCTATGTAATTTTACTGATTCGACTTAATATTTCACTCCTTGAGTTACTGACATCACTGCTACGTGCCCGGCTCTCCAACGAGGAGTGTAATGGCAGACCTCCCGACAGAAGTGAACTGGCGCACTTTTTGACTGCAAGTGATTTCCAAAATTTTAACCCTTACTGTCGAATCTTTATCGTTAAGAAAATCCACTGCATAGGAGCATTGAACTCATATCTCTTACAATATGTAACAGTGAATTACCTATCTTCCTCCAGGGTATCTGACCAATGCTAATGACCTCCCTGTCGGGCTCATTGGCCGGAAGCGGTGGAAAACCCCCTTAGCGGAACAGTTTTATTTTCTGCTCTTGCTTAACTTTGTTACGGCTATCATTATTTTTATAATAACCCTCATCAAGAAATTATATATTATGTGAAACGTACAATCTCAAACTTAAATCTGATATTTTAAACTGTTTCTGAGATACTGGGTCATGAATTCAGTAGCTATAATATTGGCGGGACATTGCCTTTAATTTCTCTTTGTAGAAAGCTTGAATTCAAAACAGCATTTTTAACACAAGCAATACGAGTTAAAAGTCGTACGTTCTCGCAGTAAGGCGAGAGTATTCTCACCATACCATTGTCATTAACTTTGGTTTAATGTCTAGTAACATCACAACTACCTTTTGTATTTGCAGTTGTTTATTAACAATATATACTGTTATATTTTAATTCGTCGCAGTGATATCGGCACCTGATTGCATTGCGTTGACCTATGAATCCTTGAGTTGGCAACCTTGTACTTGATGTGAGTAATCGGTTAATGTAATGGCGGCAAGTATGAATATGGATGACATTGAGTTCCAACAAATCAACATCGGCCGCACTGATCATCACAGATACGAATTAGGTGAAATGACTCTAATAATAATAATAATTTGTCTATAAATATTGAAGACTGTCTAAAAATAGTGTATGAAACACGTTAAAATTGTGTTATATTGTTCGCAGGTCTTGTTTTGCAAGCTTCCTACTCACAATATGAAACACCATTTTTATTATAAATAGCTATTAAGTGATTAAAACTAGCTCCACTTCAGCTTTATTCATGACGCACTTCTGCTGATATCCTCTGCGAGTTCAAAATAAATCGTGCTTTTTTATATTGGCAATAGTGATCAATACATTAACACATGTAACTTCAACCTCTAGAAGGGATTACCCAAAATATAAAATCGAGTACATTGTCCGGATGCCGCAAATATCCATAAAATCCATTTGTCTAAAAACGGGCTGCAAAACTCTTTGTTTATGTGGCCCCGTAGCTCCCTAAAGAAAATATAAACCAGTTTTGTTAGTATTTTATGTAGCTTGCAGTTGAGATCACAGAGCTGATTACAACATCAAAAGCTAAAGTTGTTGATGGTAATTGCTCTTTCACACAAGCCGGTGTAGGACAAGGTTATAAAGTACTTGCGACATTGTAGGTCGCAAATTGTGGTATGTCATCTTAAAATTAACTTGCGATCCGATGCTACTCATATGACTTTCTCTACCTATTCTGCAACAAATTTACGACATTGTAAGTCTTTATTGTGGCATGTCATTTAAAATGCACTTGAGATCTGATGCTAAACTCATATAACTTTCTCTGACTATTGTGCAACAAATTTACCATATTATAAGTCTCTATTGTGGTATGTCATCTTAAAATACACTTGAAATCCGATGTCCTACACTCATATGACTTTCTCTACCTATTCTGCAACAAACTTACGACATTTTAAGTTTCCTTTGTGGTACGTCATCTTAAAATGCACTTGAGATCCGATGTCCTACACTCATATGACTTTCTCTACCTATTCTGTAACAAACTTACGACATTTTAAGTCTCCTTTGTGGTATGTCATCTTAAAATGCACTCGAGATCCGATGTCCTACAGTCATATGGCTTTCTCTACCTATTCTGCAACAAACTTATGACATTGCTTTGTGGTATGTCATCTTAAAATGCACTCGAGATCCGAAGTCCTACAGTCATATGACTTTCTCTACCTATTCTGCAACAAACTTATGACATTGTAAGTCTTCTTTGTGGTGTTTCATCTTAAAATGCACTCGAGTTTCGATGTTTTACACTCATATGGCTTTCTCTACCTATTCTGCAACAAACTATTGGTACAAAAGCTTATTACTTTTTCTACACAGTGCGTAGGTAGAGAAAGTATTCTACTCCACCCAAAAATTTGATATCGAGATTTCATCGGAAATAGACGTTTTAGGGTCCTCTGTATTAAAAAGAAATTAAAAATGTCCGTGGCGCTTGTATCTGTGTCCATTTATCTGTGAACACGATAACTTAAAAACGATAAGTTAGTAAAACACCAAACTTGGCACTTAAGTTTAGTATCTTCCAAGGATGCAACGCGAATATTTTGAGAACAATCCCTCCACCCCAAACTACCCTTTATATGGAAAAGTTTTCGAAATTTTTTATTTTCTCAACAATGGCTCCAACGACTTTGATTAAAAGATCTATATTAAAGATTGTATAGGATATGATGGACCATGGTGGTGGGGAATTGCGGAACTTAAGATGTTGGTTAACCACATGGTGTGAATGATTTTTAACATCTTTACGATTCCCCCCCCCCCACCACCACAAAAAAAGTTCTGAACATGCTGATGACATTTTGAAATAGCTAAATGTTAATAACTAACATTTATAAAGCAAAATTGATGGTAAAGACTTTATTACTTTGACAAATTTAAATTGCTCTACCTATAACTTTGTGAACCACAAACGTTCAGATTTATCAGCCGCCGCTGCTTGTGAAAGTAGTTTATCAGAAGTGCAACAGCAGAACGAGACTTGTGTTCGTGTCCTCAAGAAGCAAGAAGTCGCTAATGATTATGCTGTTGTTTAATTACAAAGACGTTTTAGTTCAACTATTAAAGCGCCAATGAAATAGCCGAGATTAGACAATTTCAATCAATTGCTTCATCTGACTGGAGTGATATTGTCGAACATATTATCGCAGCTGATGTCCATTTCTTTGAAATCTTGTCGCACCAGACGTTCGGTTGTTTAATTCAGGAGGCACTGAAGAAAGTAAGGAGAATAAAAACACATTCGGTAAATAAACAGGGTCGAATGCGTCATCTACCGTTTGAGAACTAATGTATTACAACCATAAACTGATAAAATCTCCCTTCCTGTATATTATAAATTATTAAACGTCTATTTCGCTGAACTGCCTTATCAAATACAACGCGTGTTTTCATCTCTTAGGACAATTCACTTGTATTACTTATGACAATTTCCTCTCCATATATGAACAAAAGCAGGAGACCTTGCGTAAGATTAAATATCGACTGTATTCAGCGAGTATGGTAGCTTTAAGTAAATCAGGGTATTGTGGAATATTTGGCCAACCGCAAATTGGTCATGCGATTGGGAGGAACAGTCGTTTCGACTGCAGCTTTTTCCTGAAGTTGGAAACTGCAGCCCGAAGAGGTCGTCCGGAAGAGGCAGAGAGAAGCGGAAATGCAATTAGAAAGGGCTGACTGACTGGGGGATGAAGGAGGGAGTGCACGAAGCAGAAACGCGTTGAATGGAAAAGGGGGTGGTGAGGAGGGAATAACCCACCTGTTGCCGGAACTGCATGGGAGGCTTTGAATGTAGCCCGAAATAAAAGCTAGAGTAGATGTGGGCTGAGTCTGGCGCCTCCCTCCCATGCGGCAAATAATTAGAGCTAAGCCTCCACACATTGTTGTTGTTGCGTGTGTGGGAGGGGGGGATTTTGCGGTGCAGTAACTTATTTTACTCAATTTATTGTTTTTGAAGGTTTTTAAAACGGCGTGCCTAAGCGAGCTCGCCACCTGCGGTTGTAAGGCAGCAACAGCTTTTTCCATGCAGCATGACAAATCGCCAGCAAAGGAAGCAGGTGTGGATCGGTGAAAAAAAGCCACCATACTGCGAGTCATGCGGGGGCTGTGTAGCTTTCTTTTGTTGATACGTATAACTCATAGCGCAGTTGATATATCGGTCCTTATTATCAGATGAATTAGTTCTGAGTCCTGTTGAATGCTGCCTGCAGAGAACTATGTTGCTATTCAAGGATTTTAATTGGGTATTCACCACACGGTTCTTATCTCGTATCTGCTAACATCGGATTATTTTGAAAGAAATGTAATAAAGAATAGAGGGAAGGCTTCTGCTTTTAATAAGTTTGCCCAAAACCTCTGAAACCTTGCCAGTCATACCATTGCAATCCGTACGCAAATGGGGCCCTAAGTAACCCCCCCCCCCCAACACTCGAAAAGATAATATCGAGACACAGCTCTCCTATTTAATTTTCCTTAACTCTTTTATACTTACGGTTTAGTATATAACGTTATTCCTTTTAGAACGCAGGTAAAATATCCGGCAAAGGAATGGGCTGTTTTAAATGATGTTTATTCATCATAAGAAAACGTTTTTTTCATCTTATATGTGGTTAATTAAAATAATATACCATTTATTTCCTAAAAATCGCATTTTTCAAGTGACAACTATTTACTCTTCAAACTATACCCGCAATTTGTACATACAGTGTCGCAATATGCCCAGTGGAACATTGACGATGCTTCTGGATGATTTCTTTTTTTTTAATTTTGTATAAGTGTAAGCCGCAAGAGATAGACAAAAATTTACAATACAAAAATGTAGATCTCGTTAAATCACACAATTTATGTAATATATATTTTTGTTGCAGAGTTGACCGTCTCCGAGATATTCCTTGTTATTGGTTTCAATTTTAAGTACGCATCTCCTTAAACAGGGCCACATTTCGCTTCATTACTCTTTTGTTTTTCTGGAAATGCAAAACAAACCGAACTTCAAATATTTACATATCATCCGGCTTTTAGAAGATTTGACTATTGCTTTAGTCTGGTGCATTGCGTTATTTCTCTTCTGTTTATAAGGAAAAATGAAACGAAATGGGAATTTTATTTATGGACGTTTTTTACCTGCTGTGGCTCTGAGCCCGTTCGATATTGGGCGTGAAAGAACGCTTAATTTTGCTCTGAGGTTCTCTTACGTGCCGTAAATCTACGACACGGGTCCAACGGCTTTACTTTCCTTCCATAGGAAGCAATGCTAAGGATTTTTACGCCCGAAAACATCCATCGTCCTCCGCCAGTTTAACCCGCGACTTTACATATATGAAGTTAGCATGCTAACCTCTACATCACGGAGAGCCATTGCTTGTAAGGAACTAAGTAGTGAGACCAATGCCGTTCATGTTTATCTCGTTTATCATGATGTAGGTAGAAAAATAACCCTTTTGTAAGAACAATTTTTTTGCAGAACAGATAGAGAAAGTTATGTGGATGCAACACAATTTTTAAGAGGAGTAGCCATGGTGAGTTCAATGAATAAACACGTAGGTATCCTATTTTATAAATATCAAGGTAATAATATCCTTTATCACCTATAAGTTAAACTCTATTTTTATAAACTTGTCCTGCTGAATTGTATTCTTCCACGTTCCCTTTCTTTACCCTTTCCCTTGATTGGCTAATTAGATCTTTGCATGACGATGTATGACAAATAAGCCTTATGTAGTGCAAAGTCAAATGATAAAAGTTATATGAGCACTCTGTCATGATATATACACATTCTTTTGTCATCCTAAGAGTAGATTTAAACCAAAAGGTCCTCCTACGTATTTGCAGAAAATAATTGATCTGCATTTCAGTTGCATTAACTCTGTTACGTAATACTCGTATATTAGACTCATACAATTAAGAAAATGTAAATTTGAGAATGTTTTTCGAACAGGTAGGTTAATGTAGAACGATAAAGTTAAATAAGGAACTAGTTCTTTTCTCACAACAACTTTTCCAAGAGAGCAGCCAATGAAAGGCCATTTGTGCACGTGATAGCTAAGAGATTGCGACGTCACGCCTGTTCATCGTAACCTCTAATTCTTTTTTTATATATGATTCATATATGCTCCAACTATATTGTTCTTATAGTCGGGTTCTTCGGTCGAGCAAGTTCACAGAACGTGAACGGTAGAGGGACGATTTCAGAAAACACCTTTGTAACTTTTAGTTTGAGTATTTTATTTAAACTGTTACCAAGAATATTCACAGCTTATGTGCACTTTATAATTCTCTGAGATCCTAGCTGAAACTGTATTATACGCTTTCACTTACAAATGAAACTTAGATGTCGCGCGTGCGCGTGTTTGTGTGAGTGTATCGAACATCCCTGTTTTGCCCAAACATTAAAACTTCTCTTTGGCTTGTTTTTCCCGCTCCCAGTAGCGCCTCTTTTCATGAGTCAATAGAAGTTATCTTACTATTTCACTTGGGCAACTAACACTGTGTAATTTTTATAATCTCACCACCCCCTCAAGCTTACGTTGTCTTTTTCAGATCAAGGACATTATTTTATATATTTCATCCCAATTCCCTGGCTATTGTGCACAAAAACCTTGCAAATTATTTCTGTTTTATGATCTATGTACAGTTTCAGCTATCTCGTCTCTATTATAACTGAGCTTAAGCTAACATCCTTTAATAATATAATATCATTTCTGTATTACATATATTTATTTACATTATCTTGCTTATTAATTAAGTACATTTCTTGTATTCATTTGTACTCCTTCAAGATAGGGTACAAAAATTATATGAAAAAAAAAATTGTAAATTCTAAATGGATTGTATTATGAACTGCTCCGGCCCTTAGATAATGCGTATTTATTTGATGTTAATAAGCATCAAGTAACTAAAACAGCACTGACGTCATACTTAGGAAGCATATTTTGCTAGCACGTAGGGTAAAGTTGTAAACATTCTGTAATCCATGCTTGAGAAACAGAGCAGAACTGAAAGAGTTGTTTTGTTAACCTGACAAAAGAAAGGTTTCAACTCAAATAAGAACATTTTATTCAAGCTTTATACAATAAACAATCGTCTATCTTCACAGAAGTAACCTGAAGCCAATTAAAGCAGAACTGAACATCGTGAGAAGCACATAGAATAAAGGATACGCGAGAGTTGCTTTCAAAAACCACGTCCAGTTGGTTAAATGTGAATTACTCTCCTAAGAGAAACAAAGCAATGGTGAATCACCTCTCTGTTATAATAGAGTAGCACGCCGGTCATGAAAAGGAGAGAGGAACAGAGTTGGAATCCGGGCTTGGGTGAATTGCCTGGATAAACATCCTCCTGTGTTTTAAAAAAACAAGGTAACTTAATGTATTCTGGGTTATCTGAGTCCATTTAAGATGAGACTTAAGGGTAAAACTTCCAAATATATAATTTTTGTTTTATAAATTGGAATTTCTTCTTTAATTTATCTAACAAAATTGAAGACAATTATATTTTAAATAAATGTTGATGCATCTGAATTCTGCAATTCACAGAAAAAATGGTAACTCCAACACTCTTTGCAGTACAGAGATACATTTCATACCTTATCTCCGCCTAGAATGATCCTAAAGTAAACAACAACGAAGAGCTGACGTCACGTGATGTAGGCTCTTGTGGTCCAT
The DNA here is from genome assembly GCA_030762935.1 of Hymenopus coronatus. Lineage (NCBI taxonomy): Eukaryota > Metazoa > Arthropoda > Insecta > Mantodea > Hymenopodidae > Hymenopus > Hymenopus coronatus. Next base: position 97,130,618 of record CM060892.1, read on the forward strand.
TGCCTCTTACGTGATCCCGAGAGGGATGAGGGTAGAGAGTCGAAGGGCAAACACATCCAGATGACGACGGGCGAAGGCATGGGTGTGGCCCCCAAAGGGGACAGTTGGAACACTTCCGTCGCCGCCCTAGATCCTGCTCAAGGGCCCGGAGTCTCCCGGCGGACCCCCAAAGGGAGTTCTAAATCCTACGGTGCGCCTCGACAGTGTTCTCGACGACGTCAAGATACCTTTTTACAATGCGCTATCCACCATCCAGCTACAACCCGCCGAACACTGCCACCTGGGTCCTGAAAGAAATGATTAGGAAATGATGGAAACAGAAATGGTGGACTAAACATTCGGGGATGTAATGAACTTATCTAGCATTTGTCTGGCTACCCGGTGAAACCTCCAAAATCCAACCCGCGAATTCCAATGCGGGCCACAGACGTAACCACCCGAGAGACATCCCGCAAGATTGGCATGATAAAACTTGATTTGTATTTCAAATATTTGCGAGCGGGGGGGGGTGCACGTGACGGTTACAGCTTTCATTGTTTGAATGTTACGAAGAGATAGTATAAACACACACACAGAAGTGGGAAGAGCTGGTGATATTGTTTTTCTCGATTGCCAAACTGTCAGGACGGCGGTAGTATAGTCGTTAAAGGAATTGGGACACGTCAGGAGTGCATCATTCTACACAACAGATGTTATTGGACATAATTGTCAACCGTAATGAGTGGTTGATGAGGTGCAACCTCATTCACTACTAGCTCCGGTGTCAATCGTCAAAATTCATCGTCACCTTGGCATTTCCGAAGATATATTTACAGCGTTCGCCAGAATGAGAGCACGTTGATGGGTTTGACAAATCATGTATGAATAATGTTAAAAGGGTAACGAAGAACTTCATTTTCAATGCAGCATTAAAATTTTTATTTGTTCCATTCACATGACTTTCCTCACATCTCTACAACAAATGTTTGTTAAAAAGGTTAACCGAGATACACAGTAGCAGAAGTTGTCTTATTATTTGCTTCCTTGTAAGTCACAGGGAAATAAGGAAACTCGTTAGATAAAAGCGATAGTCAAATCTCAAGCTGGTCGCTATATTATTGAAATTTGTTTTTGCACGGCCAGAAGTTCACAAATCCCGTATGAATAAAGTTTTTAAGTATTTCAAAACTGAAAGCAATAACAAGGAATATCTCTGAAATGGTAAATTCCCCAAAAAGCTGTATGATATAAATTGTGTGCTTTAACGAGGTCTACATTTTTGTGTAGTTAGTTTTTGTCTTCTCTTACGGTTAAAAGTCATCCAGAATAATGTGGTCTTCAGAGGCCAATCTCAGAAAATTCAAGGTATGCATTTCTCATGTAAATATATATATATATATTTTAATGTTTGAGGCTTAAGAAGAATTTTATTGAAGCTATGTCTCCAAATTACAAAATACTAAAATACATATTTTATCTTATAAACAAAAATATTTATATGTGGCATGTACAATTTTAGCAGCACAGCATTGCGCTAAGAAACAAGAGATATCAGCCATGTCTTCTCACCACTCATTTGTTTGTAACAGATAAATAGGTCACAGTATGCGTGTGGACTATGAAAAGATGATCTATGCCACTCACCTTTACTTAAATAGACAACGTTTACTAGAAATATAACACTATACATAATATATAAACAATAACATGAATATCTCAACTCAGAAATTGCTCCTCTTAATTTTGAAAAACCAAGGTAAAAGTGTAACTCTCTTGAAAAGTTAGCTAATTAAAAGCGTCACTCGAATTATTGTGTGGAGTGTGTTGGATCAACTTGTGAGAGATACATTGAGTATACTTTTTGGATGAACCAATAATATTCAACATATATTTGCTCGCTTAATTCCCAAGGAACAGATATAAGAATAAGTTTTAACAGTAATTTGTTACCGAGATGTAGAGAAAGTCATATGAATGGATCACATCAGATTTTTTAAAATCATTTTTAATTCCTCTAATCAAAATAATTATAATTTTAGGTCAATTTTAAAACTAACTTAATTGTGGTAATGGCACAAATAATAATAATAATAATAATAATAATAATAATAATAATAATAATAACGATAAGAAAGTAAAACTCTAATACACTAAAAATACTACTAAACAGAATGTGGAGTCCTTGTCTTAAAATGGCTGCCGAGTAGGTACTTTCGAGTGCTCGTGTCTTATAGACGATATGCCGCAACATTTGCAGCTATGTGAGAACTCGCTGCACATCACTGAGTTTGACTCTCGAAGGAACCAGTCAAGTGAAACCGTAGTTTACGACCCGGAACATCGTATCAAGGAGATCGTTGTGTAGGCCAGTGTGAAACTATACACTACCGCCACAGAAACTAACACTTCCAACTTTGCATGCCAGCAGTCCTTTATATATACTTTATTTCACTGCTTAGGGCATGGCCCGGTGGCAGCGCTCTCAATGAAATAATACAATGTACAATATAATTAAAATAAATAAATAATATAAGCAATATAATACCCTATCGGAATGACAATACACCATAGTATACTACCAAAATAATAATAATAATAATAATAATAATAATAATAATAATAATAATAATAATGCAATATTGAAAGTTTTACAATACTAGTGATACCGCAATACTTATATTCACTATTTCGACTATAAATCACTCCTCTTTAGTCTCTTTTTAAAACTATTTACACTTTGAGGCAAAGTCTCCAGTAACTCTCAGCAGATATTTTGTTCCATTCGTTAATTGTTCTATTTGCGAAGGAAAATTTACCTATGTCATAATTTAATTGTTTTCTCACAGAAACCGTGTGTAGGATAGGAGTTGGGTAGGTAGAGTCAGACTGAAAAATTCAATGCCATAGCCGGGATTTCAACCACGGATCTCCCGGTCTCAAAATATTTGAGATTACCTTGTAGTTTACCGGGAAACTTGCGAGTCAGTTGAGAAATGCAATGTTATGCCGGCACTTTGCCATGGTATCGCAGTGCTAGAGCAACGGGCTAATGTTTATCTCGATTAACATGCTGTAGATAAAAGAATAATCTTTTGTAGGAATAGTTTGTATTTGGAACAACTAGAGAAAGTTATGTGAAAGGAACACATCAGATTTTTTTCTATTTTATCTTGCAACTTACATCTACAGTATCGGAGGTAAATAAGGGCAAATAATTTATATTTGATGGCGAACAATACCCACAACACATAAATACATCTGCTTTTGTCCACTTTCTGGTGGCATTTTCATGAATGAAGCACACATTTCAGGGTTTAATGGGTTTGAACGAACTTACGTTATGTCTCACTTGTGTTTATTTATGTTACAGTCAGCTTCTGCGTTTGGTATAACTCGCACACCGCCGACATGTATTCACATGACTCTTAGTGAGGGAACGAAATAACGAATCAGTCGCAAACTTTCCTTAACGTATTGGATGGGTTTACATATAATGAATTAGGTGAAATTCAGCAATAATTACAAATACATTGTGAAATAGAGTGTATGTATCTCTAAACTCACATATACACACACACACACACCTACACCTTGGTCCTGTGGGCGGAGGCCAGGGAACTTGTGGTATTGTTGGTCGGTTTTTTTTCCCTTAGTTTTTTTGTTGTTGTTCTTTTTTCTTTTTCTTTTTTTTTCTGCTTGGGGATTTCGGAGTTGGGAGAATATGAAAATCCAGGTTGGTTTAGTTTGAATCCCCGTCTTTATTGAAGTTATTAGTATATATAACATTTGTAACATTTGACAGATCATTGTAAATTTCAATTAGTTGTCTGTATAAAAGCTAAAACCTCTACGCCATTTGATGTTCCTCCAGAAACATGTTGTGCTAGGCTAATTTATCTATTTGTCCTAGGTGGCAGTTTCTTTTGTTTTTCGCATGACTGGGTTGATGGTTCGTTTTGTAGTGCTAATGGATTTAGTTCTTGAGAGAGTAGCAACAGAATACAGTACCTCTGAAGATGTGCCACATAGACAGTGCTGAAGCAAGCCAAAATGCTTTAACCTACATACCACAGCAAATCAATCCGGGAAATTTAGAACATAAAATTATATATGCCTATTTTCCGCTGTGAAGGTTTCTTTTACTCTTAAACACAATCTGCAACCTGGATAGCCAAGGTTTTTCCGTTAGTATCTCGTTCCTTTGGACGATAGTCCTTCACACTAACGTGGAATGTCTTCTCGGGTTTTCGGAGTTATCTTCTCCTAAGATGCACGCAACTTTGCCCGGTATCTCGTGGTTACTCACTTCTCTGGCTGTTGTAGTGGAATAGTGCGGTACAAAGTATTTCCTTATTTAACACGAATGTTGACGTTAACCTATTCGAAGAGAATTGTCATAAGTAATACCATGAGTGTTTTCATCTTGTCGAATCGTCCTAAGTGAAGAAAACACGAGCTGTATTTGATAAGACAATTTAGCGAAATATACTATTAACAATTTATAATATATAGAAAGGGAGCTTTTATCAGGTTATGATTACAATACTTAACATTAGTTCTCAAACGGTAGATGACGCATGCGACCATGTTTAATTACCGATTTTTTTTTCTTTCTTTCTTCACTGCCTCCGGAATTATGATTTGGCCGACCGTGCCTACACCCAATGCACCAATATCGATAGCAACAATAGCAATAGGGAACAATTATTTTATTTAATATTCTAATAACTAATACATGAAATGGAAACAAATTCTATTTTATTTGAGGTTATTGCACTCATCTCATATATAAGAAATACAAATAATGATTATTTCACTCTTTTTTTGAAATAAATACATTATGAACTGGATAAAACTTTAAGTGAATATTGTAACTGAATTAATTGAAAGTACAATTTTACTGTGGAACTGGCGGTTATTAAAAGTGAAGGTTGACTGTCTGGATTGTCGCCTTGTTACTAATAACCAAGACAGGAAATTAAATATACGAACGTCAAGTATGCCTAATCTCAGCCATTCCATTGACGCTTTAATAATTGAGCTGAATTGTGAAAATTATATGTTTATAGCCCTAATAATCAAGTATCTTATGTAACAAGAGTTAATGCATATAGAAGGATTCTCCGTTTTAAAACTGCCTCTCGGATAGCGAAAACAAACACATCCGCCCTGATGAAGTGTTTATATCACTTTTATCGCCCGACCTTGAACTGCGTAACATTTGTATATCGCCATTCAAAGATGTGCTTAACCAATCAGTGGAAAGACGAAAGGAATTTTGCACGGAAGGTTACATATAAGCGGGGCAAGTTTTTTTAAGAAATAAGGATTAGGTGATATGTCTTGAAGCCTCATCTGTCCTTTTCTTCCCCTCACCTCTTCCTGAATGTAGCTTACGCTCTCTCAACCAGCCTCCCCGACACGGCAACAGTCCCTCAGTGGCACCGGAAATACACGTTTTGAAACTCTCTCAACAACAAAGAAGCATACTTTAAAAAAAATCCGTAGTTGTATGTGTATGTATGTAAACAGCACAGCAAAAAACGAAAGGTCTGTTAAATACCAAACTTGGAAGATAAACAATTTATAATGGTTACATTCAAATGACCTTCTCCATACATTCAACAAAATATTCTGAAATAGTTTATTATGCGATGTACTTTACAGAAATGTTTATACCGCATATTTCGCTGTAGATACAATGCAATTAGGGAAATATATTTCAAGTATTGTAAGAGTTGGACGCTATGTGCTTTTTTGAAATTCCTCTGCTTGAAAGGAGAAAATTAACCACACTAACTTTCAAAATTAGAGCTGAGAAATTCTAAAGCTTTGTAGTACATCATTGTACATTATGGCGAATAAAAGTGAGAAAATAATACAAGCAGTGTTAATCCTTAGATTAGACTGTTCTATAGTAGTATGTATATGAAAACGAACCTGAACAGGTAAACGTCGAGGAATATGCGAATGCACGATCAATTATTTCAAACTAAAATACCCATTTCATTCTATCGATGAAACCAGGTTGATGATTAATACCCGAGGCACTATCCCCGGCTTTTTATAAACTTTTGTAAAAAATTTGGGTTTATTAAAAATGTCTGAACTTGCTACTATTAAACATTCCATTGCAATTTTTAGAAATTACACGTATAGCCGTTGAAACCTTTTTGTCATTGTATGACATTTTTATAACTACTGTTATTGTACATTGTTGTCTTCAGTTTTTTGCTTTTGTTATTTTGTTATCATTGTTACTGTTGCCACCCTAAACAACAAAGGTCAACAGCGGAATATTTTTTCTACTACGGTAACATAATCATGGTGCCAGGCGACTCTCTATATTTGTGAGGAATACATTTCACTGATTATAAATAGTTCTGCTAAAGGAAATCTGTTTGTAATGTTTACTGAAAAATTACAAATTAGTACATAATAGTTTATTAACTTTACCAACGCCTCCTTTGCTGATGGTTGTTTATCATGGAGCTCCTACGACGTACATGTCCTCCTGGCGTTGCTGGCAGAGACTCTCTAGTCTGTCCTGCACGCTCTGTCCAGTACCGTCAAACCATATTATGCGCATGCACGGTACTGGACAGATCCGTAACCAGACCCGTACCGCCTGCCAATACATTATGTTTTTGGTACTCCTTGTTTAAATGGCAACCTGTAGCGGCGCAGGAACTATAAATAAATAAATAAATGGAAATAGGGAATGCAATGTGTTAAAAAAGGAAGACAAGATTTAGACCAGCAACACCTTGGGGGAGGGTCATAAATTATATCATCTCATAGCAAGTACGCTACCACTGGTTACAAGAGAAACGCCGTTGAACAAAACCTACATGGACAGTAAGAACTTCTGAAACGGTAAGTACCTGTGTCGACATGACATCGTTCTCAGACATAAACTATACCATTAGTGATACCTGCTGGTGTGCCGTTTACACGGACATTAAATAAAATTTTCAGCTTTAATTGAACTACAAATTATGTTGGAAAAAATACTACAAACAGGTGTTCCGCCTAGAGATAATATTGAAATAAAATTTCAATTTAATTATCGTTTTTGTCATTTAGTGAAATAAAGTTTAGTGAAATGTATGATAAATTGATTGGATTTTAAAGATAATGGAAATAATAGTGTAAAAAGAAATGTAATAGCCATATTGTAATTGAAATTTCAGAGCTATTTTAAAGAAACTGGAGTGAAAACAAATTCAATTTCCGTAAATATTAAACTCGTTAGCTACCCGTAGTTGAACCCATAAGCATTTCTACTATAATACCATAAAAGTTATCCTAGCTTATATCGACAAAGTTTATTGTCATTTGCCCGCTTATTAACTTGTCACAGTCATATAATGGAATTAATACATAATTGAGACCAATGATCAATATTGACTGTACCATGTATTATATATAAAGCGTATCTATAACTTGAACGGATTCGCTTCCGTGTTTCACGCTGCTGTACATAATAGCATTTACTCACCAACTGGGACACCGTTAGTCCCTCGTTGGGATTCACCTGTGGGATAAAGCCCTATTTAGCAAACATACATTACAAAAAAGTTATGTGCCCTTAGCTTCCCTAAGCGCAACTGCTGCATACGTGGCATAATATCTGTTTATTATACTAATAAGCCCGGTTTTGGTTGCGATTAAAAACTATGGTATTTTTGCTTTCTCTACACGTACTATGAACTATCTCTACAGTTTACTAGTTGTGCAAAATTCAACAAAATTCACCCAGAAAATAGATCTATATAGGCTATTCCCTGGAAATTCAAAATATATTTTGTTATTTTTCATGTAAATATCTTTAAATGTATGGCATTTAAATAAAAATCCTTAGAACTATTTTTCAGAAAACTAATCTTTTCGAAAAACCTTCCATTTAAAAAATAGGTTGGGGTGGGAGAATTTTCTTGAAGATCTATATGTTGCACTTTTGGGAGATGCTAAACTTCATGCCAAGTTTGGTATTTAACAAAATTTTTGTTTTTGACCTATGTTATCCCCAGAAACACAAAGACACATACACACCTGGACTTTTTTCTAAAACATCTGTTTTGGATTCAGGGAGTCTTAAAATATGTATTTCCGGTGAAATCTCGACGTCGATGTTTGGTCGGAATACAATACTTTCCCTATCCATTATATGCGTTGTACTTATGCGATAGAAAACGTAAAAATACGATACATCTATTTTAAACTTAATAACTGTACAACTTGTAGCTTATTTTCTTAGAACAATGCATTTAGAACAGAAAAAAATATCTATTATTTTAATAACCATGGAAGCTAAACTTTTGATCCATGGCAAAAATATTACGTTAATGTGCGTAATAACTGATATAAATTTCAATAACACGTCTTACATATTGCGGTGTATCACCTTCAGATGTTAGAAATCAAAGATTAAGAAATAATATATTTACCTTTTATGGTCAGAGTCTGATGAGGTCGACTCAAACTCGTATCTGCAAAGAAAAACGAACATACATTATCGCTATTGTCTCTGTATTCAAAGGTTCAAGGTCAAACGATATACGAATAACTATAACATAGAAAAGTAATGCCGATATCACTTTGTATAAATAAAACTGGACTTCATTGTAAAATGTTATAATGAGGACGAAAGGAAAGGAAGTTGGTGGAATATTATTATACCTTAATCATAATATCTCGGTTCAGCTGAGTCACCTGGATAAAGTTGTTTGCGGGGGATTGTACATATACTGAGAAAAAAATCTAGGGTAACTAAGTCCTAAGGACTTAGGGTGCATAATTTCAACCATTTTGTTTTGATGTACAGATTAAAAGACGTTAAAAGTATACTCGTTTGCAATTTCAATGCCCAATGCAAACGAGTATTGGACTTTGTACGGACCGTGTTAATTCGTGGATACGATCTGACATTAGTTTGGATTCAACTGTTGTTTCACTCGTTTACTTACGAGAATCTCAAAGTGAGCCAGCTAGTGATTTCGTTTCATGCCAATTCATTTTTTTCTGTCTTGAAACCAGAACATAAAACATTGAACTTCTTACTTTCTTTACACACACATACTGCAGCCATTGGCTTACTGTATGTCAGGCCCCGGGAGCATAGGATGAGATCAAATAATAGCAACTGGCGGCCGAAACCGGACGGCAGGGGATGAGCCGCCGTAGAACGTGCCTAACATATAACTAAGCAGTTCATCTCGACGCCGGAAGCGCTAGGAGCTGACCGAACTCCCAGGGTCTATAGACGACTCCCAACACCATCCCGTATTCATCTAAGTCCTCGCCGATACTTGCAACCCAGAAAGAGACCAGTTAAATGAAATGGACAAGAAATTAAGGGGCAGAAGGTTTGGAAATTTAAATGGAGTTTTATTTATGGACACTCTTTAACTGCTGTGGTTCTCAGCGTCCCATTCAAAAGACCGCTTAATTTTGCTCAGATGTTTCTCTTTCTGGCTTGAAGTTCTTTTATGTGCCGTAAATCTACGACACGGGACCAACGGCTTTACTTCCCTTCCGAAGGAATCCATGTTAAATATTTTTTACGGCCGAAAAAATCCATCGTCCTCCGGGTTTGAACCGAAGTTAGCATGGTAACCATTACACCACGGAGGGTGACCAGGAAGTTCGGGGAATGAAGAAACCTCCCCAGCATTTGCCTAGTGACCCGAGAAAAAAACGAGAGAAAAAAACCAATAGGTCAGTGATTGGTCGCCGGAATGCATCCCACGACCTCCCGAATAGCCAGTCTCAGGCGAAACTCCTGAGCCATTTAGCTCGGTTCCCCTTCAGGAAGTATGCACACAATAGGTAGAGAAGGCATTGTATTCCACCCAAAAAATTGATGTTGAGATTTCACCGGAAAAATGTTTTGAGGACTCTGCATAAAAAATATTTTTTTGAAAAAAATTCTATGTATATGTGCTTGCTTATGTATGTATGTATGTATGTATGTATGTATGTATGTATGTATGTATGTATGTATGTATGTATGTATGTATTTATGTGTGTATGTGTGTATGTATGTATGTATGTATGTATGTATGTATGTATGTAGACAGCATAGCTCATAAACTAAAATACCGTTAAATACCAAACTTATCCTTTATCCTGAGAAGACAAATGGCAGGCGACATTAAGCATAAGTTCACCTATTTTATTTATTCTTTGTCTGGAGTAACTACCCCAAAAAGAAACATAGCTTTGTAAAGAATATATTAGTGTGGCTCAATGAGTAGCTAATGTTCCACAATATACTTTTATGACACTATCATTAGTTTTTTCTGTTTTTCTATTACACCGTGTGAACTCCTTTCCTAAGTCTCGGAAAGGATGTCTTTGCAATTGAAAACTGTTTACCAAAAGTACATTAAAAAGGACCGAATTGCTGTTGATAGACATCTAGAAATAAACAAAAATTGACATTTGACTGCAAAATAAAGACACGTTTCAGGACATTCTCCGCAGATGCGCGTTGTCTTGCGCAGTTTCTGTGTGTATTGCTTTGGGAAGTTTTGTGCCGGTCCATAAACATTCTCGCACGGATTCCTCGCGTCCTGATTGCCTTTAAACTTCATTTCTACAAGTTTCTTCAAAAAGCCCACGCAGCTGCACATGAGAAACGAGAAGAATATTCACATTCCTGTAGTATCTGCTTTTATTACATCAGAGAAATGTAGAATTCTTGATGATGAGTAGGCCCAGCCGAGCAAATGCAAGTTTCACTATCTTAAGCAGAAAAATTTATTTTTTCGTGGCCTTTTTACGAGTGATATTTTGTGTAGCAGTAGCACAGCGCTTGAAAAGAAAACCGCGATTTTTAATTCGCAAGATTCGGACCTGTGTATTACAAATGGAGATTTTAAAATCCTAAGTTCAGATGTGCTGAAATAAATGGATCTTATTAAAGAATGATGAAAGCGGTTGCCTTTAATGTGGCCTAAAATATCAAACATAATTTCCTGGCATTTAAGATATTAAACTCGGTATTAATGTTTGGATCGTTGGTGAAATATATTATAATTTATCCATAGCAAGTGTTTCCGAATGATACTGAAAGCGAATGTTTCCTAGAGGCTAATCGATGAAACTTTGCCAGGTGCAACTGACTAAAACTCGGCGAAGAGAAATAAATACGCTTTTAAAATTTAATTTTATTGTTGTTAGAAGCACTATATAGCCATGGTGAAATGCAGTACAGTAACCTTTAAAGAGTTCATTCAGTACTGGAGAAGTAATTTCACGGTTATGGCGCAGAGCACCGGGGCTCGCTTCCCGAATAAACTGTAATTCCCTTATTAGCTCTTAAATAAACTAAACATGCCCAGTTTGGCTCAGGAATATTTCTAAACTTTTTATTTCAATTAAAATATTGATGTGTTCCATTCACATAACTTTCTCTAGCTGTTCCACAAACCAATTTTCCTTACATAAGACTATTCTTTTTATCTACGTCATGCCCATCTAGATAAACTTTAGCAGAATTGGTCTTATTTCTTGCTTCCTTCTAACTAGAAGGAAAATAGGACATACATTAAGCTAAAGCAATAGTCAAATCTTTTAAAAGCGTGTCGCTATGTGAAACAATTGAGGTTCGGTTCGCTTTGCATGGCTCCGTTTGAGAAAACTTAAATTAGCTTAAAACTCTAACCAATAACAACGAATATCTCGGAAACGGTAAACTCTACAAGAAAAACGAAGGTATACGACATAAATGTGTTTAAACGAGATTTTCATTTCTTGTGTAGTAAGTTTTTGTCTACCTCTTATAGTTTACCAGTTGCAAAAGTCATACGAAGGTCATCCAGAATGAAAAGTTCTTCAGAAGCTATTTTCAAAAAATTCAAAATATATATTTTATTTGAGATGTATGTATCTTAAAATACGGTATTTTAGTCAAAATCGTTACAGCATATTTGAGAAAATCAACATTTTCGGGGTGTGGGGGGAGGAACGAAAATCTCGTTAAAACACAATTTATGTCTTACATTTTTTAGTGGAATTGAGCAATTTTTTATTTAGATTTTCGTTGTAATTGAATTTAGTTTTAAAATAATTAAAACTTTTCTCATGCTATGGAATTTATCAACTCCTGACCATGCAAAGAAACGGAATTTAATCACTTGTAACCAGTTTTATAAGATTTGATATCCTTTTAGTCTAATATATTCCTTTATTACGCTTCTACTTAAAAGAAAGCATGCTATAAGGCAATTTCTGCTAATGTTTATCTCGATTTCCATAAAGTAGATAGAAGAATAAGCTTTTTAACAATAATGTGTTACAAAGATGTAGAGAAAGTCATGTGAACAGAACACACAGCTTTTTTTTTCTCAGAAGTAAGAACATCTAAGCACTCTTTCATGAAATAGCCATGTTTAAACAAAGTCCTGCCTATATATCTGCCATGTGTCACCGCAAACTTTCACTGTTCCGCGTAACTTCTAGTTCACTAATTGCCTCATCTAAGTTTTAAGATTGAGTTTCGAACTTTGCTCGTCACTTTACATGCTATGGAGCTACTTTTGCTTTATTTGAAATTTCTCTTCACCGAAGAGACGGAGCACAACTTTCCTCGCAGTTTCGAACTAGATGGAGGAAGTTAACATATCAATCTATGCTTAACAAAAAGAATTGAAATTTTCCTTCACAGAATGGTTCTGATAAAACGTTTTATATTGTGAAAAATGTTAAGGTGGAACATCTCCCCTTCCCAGGATAATGCTATGTGATTCCAGGCTACCAGTTTAGGAAAGAGAGCAATTATTTGAAACCTTATTCAGATATAAAACGAATTCTCCGAAAAACCAAGTTTTAACAAGATAACTTTTAAACTGAGTGAAATACATAAAGATACATTATAGCTCCGAGACAATGGAGAAAAATGTAGGTATATGGAACCATCTCTCTTGCATTGAATAAGATAGTGCTATTCTTTTTGTCTACTTTTATAGAACTCAACGTCTGCTGAGACAAAGTAATATGGAAACACGGTTTTAATTATTGATAATACATTCTTTCATAATTGCCGCGTAATGTTAAAGGATGGAAAGAAAAGTCATATATGAAAAAAATCTATGTTTTATATTTACATCACTTTCTGTGGCTAACAAATTTTCCTTATAGAAGATTATTCTTTTATTTACGTCGTGTTAATGTAGATAACCATTAGAGAATAGGTCTTATTGCTTGCTTCCTTGTAAGTAGAAGGGAAATAAGGGAATACATTAGGCCAAAGCGATAACCAAATCTTTTAAACGCATGTCGCTATGTGAAACAATCGAGGTTCGCTTTGCATGGTGCCGTTTGAGAAAAGTTAATTTAAAACTCAAACCGATAACAATGAATAGCTCGAAAAGAACTCTGCAAGAAAAACGTATATGCCATAAAATATGTGCTTTAACGAGATCTATAATTTTTGTGGAGTAAATTTTTGTCTATTTCTTACGCTTTATCCGTTAAGCTAAATTCTGCAAAACTCACCCAGATTAAAGAGCTCTTCGAGGCTATTCCCGAAAACTTCAAAATTTAGTCATATAGTAAATATCTTTAATATATCTACGGTATTTTAGTCAAAATTGTCAGAGCCATTTTTGACAAAATCAAAATTAGAGGAAAATATTGCATGTAAAGTATAGTTGGGGGTAGGGGGATTTTCTTGCAAATCTTCGAGTCGCATTCTTGGAAGATATCGAATTTAATTTCAATTTTGATATTTAACTGACTTTTCGTTTTTGAGCTAAGCTGTCCACATATATACAGACACACTACGGACCTTTTCTAGAAATACTTTTTTCGGACTCACGGGACCTCAAAACAAATTTCCGGTGAAATCTCGGTGAATTTTGGATGAAATGTAATACCTTCTGTGTCAACTATGTACACTGTAACCACAAACGGGCTAGAGAAAGTAAAACTGAAGTTATATTGTACCCACTTCTCTTGCATTGAATAATTTAATTTTAATTTTTTTGGTAACAAATAGCTTGTTACTGACTCTACGCTGAAGAGAAAGTAATACGGAAACATGGTTTTAATTATTCATATTTGTTCTTTCATGCTAACCGTGTATAGTCAGAGATTGGACAGAAACATCAAATAGAAAAGTTGAATGTCATGACAGTGACAGGAATCACGGATCGACATTCCAAGCTGATGCTCTGCTTTGTTGTTTTCTTTAGAACCGTAATCTTGGTGAGTATATGTATTTGGTAAATAGATTAAGATATTTTGATAAAATTTACCTTAATGTGTGTCTCTTTCAGTGTTCTTCTCTAACAGTTTTCTCACAAACCAATCACATACTTTACTACATAATGTTTTGCGGTGTTAACTGCGCCGCGAGCCGCGAAATAAACGACTATTAATTTAGACCCTATTACTTTTATTTTTAAGTTTTCACTGCAAGATCATTGACCTTGCAGAAAGCATTTGAACTCAGTTCCGATACAACGTTCGTTATCGCCAGCTCTCGCTCTCAATGTTACGCCTTTGGCCCCGCGCTCTTGGGGAAAATATACACGTATGTTTTGCCTATTACATGCTTACTTGGAGGACCTAACCATCCTGAAAATATATTCCTCTTAATAAGTAAAATTATAGCTCCTCAAATTAAGCAAATATTGATGTAGCTAAATACTGTTCACTGCACTGTACTCAGCTACCAGTACAGATATCTGCACTTACAACTCTAACAGTCTGAATGCAGTCTATATATATATATAGCATAATAGGATATAAATTTAATAGTGCGTATACTTGTCTATTTTCATAGTTTGTATTTTGTAGCGTAAGGCACTATTATACCTCTTTGAGTGAAATGAGAACGTTATGAAGCTTTTTATCCTATTGCAAATTCATTGTGTTTATCATTGTGGTTATTCATTAACCTTAGAATTGCAATTAATATTTTGCCTTCTGAGATATTACTGTCAAAAAGCATGCCTGAGGAAGCTTGTAATACCGCAATGTGTTTCCTAGCGTCAGTAGTTGCTTTGTTTTCTATAATAATAATAATAATAATAATAATAATAATAATAATAATAATAAAAAAATAGTGGCTACTCAGCTCAGTAAAGCAAACAGTATATCTTCACTTAGAAAAAAACTAATGGTTTAATATGGGAAACCGTGTTTTGGTATTAACTCATTGCTTGTTCTTTAATTCTTGCTTTCCACTTAACGAGGGTGGAAACATCGTAATGAACCTAAAAAGGCGAAACTTTTCAATGCAAACATAACAGTAGCCTGCTTAACAATAACACAGCTGTGGCATTAATTGTAGAGACTTTTTTTGTTAAATCAACTTTCAAATTGTAACATTGCGTTCAACTGTCATTCAGGATCATTTCTATCTGATTTTATACCAGGAAGTGCTACCATAAAGAAATATTGAATCTTTTACCATAAACTTGAGCTAATTTGAGCCTTAACGGGTTACTTTCATCCAACTTTGGAAGATATATAATTCTATAAATATATACATAAGTATATATTTTATTGGGTATCCAATATACAAAATTGGAATTATTGCTCTAATATTACATTGACCAGAAATTTCATTCCATTTTTAAGAAATTTAGATAATTCTAGTAATTTTAGGATTATGAATTTCAATACCATGAACAGCACAATCTTAAAAATAACGCATTTATACCCAGTTATGGGTCCCCCTAGTATATGAGAGTAATAATGTATATTTCATATTGGAAGCACAATAAAATGAACAGTGATTATGGGAATTATGGCTTTTAATTTATACTGTATCCAATATGAAGTAAATGATTTATTACTCTCGTGTAATAAGAAGGGCCCAAATTTGGGGGGAAATACTAAAATGACTCCGTTTAAGTTGAAGAATAAAACTCATTCACCTTTGGAATTTTTGAAGATCATAGAATATCAGGCCATGGGAGAATACTGAACACTTAGTCAGATATAGTTGAGAAGACATTGTCAAGAAAATGCCACTGCATTAAAGAAACTTACTTACAAGGGGTTATTGTCAAATTAGTGTTACTGATCGAGATGGGATTTTTTATTGCGCAACTAGGTCGAAAATACAAAAAATGTTCGCGAATCGGCTTTCTCTCCCATTGGTCCAAGTTTGACACGAAGTTATTTTCCCCAAGAGCTCGAGGCCAAAGGTGTGACGTTGAGAGCGAGAGCTTGCGGTAACGAACGTTGTATCGGAACTGAGTTCAAATGTTAGAACGATTCACTAATAATATCTAATTCCTTTCATAAATCGGCGTTTAAGATGCATTAAACGAAAGGACTTACAAAAATGAGTGATTACTCTTTTCAGTATTTTTACTTTCTCTACACCTATGTATCTACAAGAGTAGGTAAAGAAGGTATTATATTTCACCCACAAATTCCATACCGCAATTCCACCGGAAATTTGTCTTGAGGATCCGGGAATCAAAATAAATTATTAGAAAAAAAAAAGTCAGTGCCTGTGTGTCTATAGACAGTATAGCTCAAAAGTCCGTTAGATACCAATTTTGGTATTTAAATTAAGTATATTCCAAGAATACGACACAAAGATTTTGAAGAAAATCCCCCATGCCAAACTAAATTCGACATGGAATATTCTTTAAAAAGTTTGTTTTCCTCAAGAATGTCTAACGATTTGGATTAAAATACCTATATTAAAATATTTACATGCCAAATAAAATGCAAATCTTGAATTTTCTGGGAATAGGCTCTGAAGACATGTTTATTTTAGATAAATGTTGCATAACTGGTAAACTGTAAAAGACAGACAAAAGCTTACTATTTAGAAAAAATAGATCTCGTTAAAACACACAATTTATCTCATATAGTTTGGTTATTCCCTTTGTTATTGGTTTCAATCTTAAAATATTTATACTTTTCTCAAACAGGAAGTCATCTGTGTTTCTTTTGTTTTACTCCTAGTCATTCAAAGAAACGAATTTTGATGACAATCGCAAGCTTTTAAAACATCTAACTTCGCTTTCCTTATTTCCCTTCTGGTAATAAGGCTATTCTGTTAATGTTTATCTCGATTAGCTTGGAATAGAAAGAAAAAGAACCTTGTAAGAAGTTTAGTTGTAGAATAGGTGGAGAAAGTTATATGAATGGAACACATAATTTTCTTTTCTTTTGTTTCTTGGAGCTGGGCACCACTGGAACATTTTGTCCTCGCGGTCTTATAGCCTTGGTCAAGGTAAATTCATGGATAATGCCTGGCAGTTGATCGCTGGGCGGGAGACAGACCTAAAGTTAGCGTTTCAACTTAAAACTTTATTATATTTTCCGCAATTAGGGATCTTATAGGAGAGAAAGCCGAGACAAGAGTATTATTATTTGATCTACTTTCACTACAAAACGTTCCAGCTCAATCTGTAATATCATTATGGCAATGATCTCTTGTTAGGTCACACCGTAAATATGGTGTTCTGTAACGTGATATATTTTTATGAGAAAAGATACTGATCATATATATTTTGGAAAGGTACAAAAAACAAAATTTTGTGAAAGCAACTGTTGCATAGCAGCCAGTTGTATAACGAGTAGCTAGCTTTACAGACAGTATTTGAGGATTGCAGGATGGCGGACTGACTGAGGTAGAGGTAGTGAAAGGAATTGCTGCCCGACGTGGCGGTACACGATCCTTGTGCACTACTGCTGTTATGAAGTTAAGGGGGTCACTCTGAACGGAATAACATTTTAAAAATATAGATATAATAATTGTATCTTTTTAAAGTATTCGCCATTGCACTATACACAACGTCTCATCCTTTCAAATTATTTTTCAAATGTTTAAGGCCACTCTTTTATGAAGAGAGTGCAATTACAGCCATTATATGCAATTACTGTAGTTTCAGGTGGTTCAAATTGTTGACCTATAATTTTTTATTTTATTTTGGGGAATAAAAAAAAGTCATGGTGCCAGATCTAGACTGTAGGGAGGATGGGACTTCTGAATACATTAAGTTATTTCCCGTGGAGAGGCATTGTCTTGGTGGGAAAAAATGCCACGTTGGCGATTCTAAAAGCTTTTACAGGATCTCATACTTAAGAGTTTAATACAAAGGATTACTTCTTGGTTCCCGACATTCCTGCTGAGAGCACAAAAGAGCACTGCACGATAGAAGAAACGCGTCTCCGTTCAAGCTTTAATTTTCTTCAGCAGCAATATCAAAGTATCATAGGTAGCTATAACGTGTTCAGAAATGCCAAGCATAAACATTTAATGGTGGATTCTGACACGCTTGATTCAGCCACTACGAATGAAACGATAGCGCTACTGCTTGAGTGCCAAGATTCAGCCAAGAAAGTGCCGCCTGCACCATTTACGACCAATAAATGCGCACGTATCACAGATCACAGGTTTGACCCTGAAACAGGCAACGCTTTGCGGCAGTTTTTGTGGCTGTCTGCAGAATCCATAAAGCCATCTGTCCACAGTTCCTAGTCCTCTTTCTTGTCATTAAATAGCAACAAATAGATTCAACCGTTTTCTGATGATGTCATCCAGTGTGAAGCTATATTTCGACACGTGCTCTTGCGCTTTGTGCTATTTTCTGTGATGTTGCAGCGTTTATTTGGCCTTCTTCCTAACTTTTGGACAGTACATGTTATTCACAGTTACTGAGTCATTTGTGTGGGAGGACAGTGATGTACTTGAAGGTCAAGAGGAGAAAAATGGGAGAGGCTATTTCCAAGAAGAACCTGTTTGGTGTGATATCCAGATTTAGAAGTTAAGAACATACATCCTTCAGAATATCTTATTTCGAAGTGAACAAAATCAAACAATTAGAATCTACAACATTTCGAGATATTTGCGTGACTGAAGAAATTATCAGCAAAATATAGAACTGAAAAGAACTACACGAAAAGAAAACAGGTCAAAATATTGTAATATAGTGGAGTTTTCGATCCTAGTGTATGTTTTGAAGCATGCAAAGAAACAAGAATGACATAACGTAAACGCTGCAGAAATGGAATCTCTCAGATTTATTAAACGATGTACAATAATAGATAAAACAAAACAAAACATAAGAAGCTGGAACGGAATTAAGTATTGGTTCTATAAATTATATAATAAAACACGATAAAGACGAAGAAAGCTTTTGTAGAGGAAGGACAAAATTCCATACCTCAAAATCAGCTAACATATTAGAAGACCGATGAGCTGAAAAAGGTGGAACAGGAAATAGCTTCTCATCTATGAACAATGGTGATTATGAACTTTTGTTCATTCGAAGACAATAGTCGATGAATACCTTTCTAAGGTTTGTTTAAAACAGTAATATAGCAAACCTCCACCAACAAAAATGTGGCTAAAAATAGAGTAGTGCCTGAAATATAAAAGTGCTTCACAATTTCACTTAGGGTTGTTAGTTAAATGTTGGTAATTACATCCCTAATACTGGAGAATTCAGTAATTCATTAGTCCTTCATCAAGAATTTATGAACTACACAGCGGGAAATCATCAGGGACAAACTGTAAATATAGAGCTTATAAAATATTCAAACTCGAAAGTTAAATAGGTATAACTGAATACATAACACTTGTATATCCCTCAGGAATGCCTAACCGCAGAAGCGAGACATTTTTTTTTGTTTTTGCTTTTTGGAATAGGCACAATGGTGACAATTACACAGAGGGGACAAATGGACAACATTTTCAAATATTCTATATTTTTTTAACTTTGTGAATTCTTAGTAATTGGAATTTACTAATTTGATATATATTTTATCACTGTAGGCAAAATATTTTAAAATATTTATATTATAATATAATTTTACTTTCTCTGCTTCATACATAGTACATAAATAGAGAAGGTATTGCATTTCACCCCAAAATGATATACCGAGTTTCACTGGAAATACACGTTTTAGGGTCCGTTGAATCCTAAAAGAACATCTTAGAAAAAATCCCATGCGTGCGTACGCGTGTGTGTATGTGTGAACACCGTAACTAAAAAAAATCGATTAAATACCAAACTTGATATTTAAGTTTAGCATCTTCCAAGGATATGACCAGAAGTTTCTATGCAAAGGGTACTTTGGAGCAAGGGAAGTTTGTTTTAAATTATGCATATGCGCGCACATACACACATGGCCATTTTCCAAAAATGATTTTCCTGGATTGAGAGGACACCCACTGTTCCATTGGATATACCAATTTTGTAGAGTAATGTTATTAACACAACAGCATGTTTTTGCTTTTTCTAGCACGTATAAAATAGTACATAGTAGGTAGAAAAGCTATTATATTTCACCCAAAAATTCGATACTAAGATCTTACCAGAATATGGTTTTGAAGACTCCTGAATGCAATAAGATATTTTTATAAAAAGTCTATGTGTATGTGTGTGAGAGAGGAGAGGGAGAGAGAGTGTGTGTGTGAGTGTGTGTTTGTGGGATAGCATAACTCTAAAAGAAAAAGTCGGTTAAATACCAAACTTGGTATTTAAGTTAGTATTCTCCAAGAATGGAACATGAATATTGCCAAGAAAATCTCATTACCCCAAATTACCCTTTAGATGAAAATTTTTTCGAAATTTTCTATTTTCTAAATGTGACCCAAAACACTTTGTGTACATTGCAAATAAAACATATATCCTATATTTTTTGGGAATAGCCCTTCCTCATTCTGAATGACCTTTGCATAACGGTAAAACATAAGAAATGGACAAAAATTTACTACACAAAAGTATAGATATCGTAAAAACACACAATTTGAGTAATATTTTTTATTTTATGTTGTTGAGAGTTATTTCCTGTTATTGGTTTCAATGTTAAAATACTTGAACTTTTCTCAAACGGTAAGTCCTCATTTTCACATCTCTTTTGTTTTCCTCCTGACCATGACAATCGTATAGCGACAGCTTTTAAAATATTTAACGCTCGGTTTTGTATTCTCTTATTTCCTTTACACTTATAAGGAACTAAATAATAAGACCGTTTATTAGCATTATGTAGATAAAAGTGTAATTTT
This sequence comes from Hymenopus coronatus, assembly GCA_030762935.1. NCBI lineage: Eukaryota > Metazoa > Arthropoda > Insecta > Mantodea > Hymenopodidae > Hymenopus > Hymenopus coronatus. Next base: position 97,151,592 of record CM060892.1, read on the forward strand.
GTAAGAATGGTTTCGTTTGCAGAACAAATAGAGATGGTATGTGAATGGAACACATAAGTTGTCTTTTTACTTTATCCAGCACGGATGTACATGCAATGTACATAGTAGTTAGAGAAAGTATTGTATTTCACCTAAAATTTCGATGTTGAAATTTCACTCTTGAGGTTCCATGAGTCCAAAAAAAGTATTTTAAGTTTCGTGTGAGTGTGTGTGTGTCTTGGAAAAACCATTAAAAAGCAAACTTGGTGTTTATGTTTAGTATCTTACAAAGATGCGTCACGAAGATTCTAAATAAAAAAATGTCCCCCACCACGAACTACCCTTTACATGGAAAAATATTTGAAAATTTTGTTTACTGAAAAATAGCTCTAACTATGTTAATTAAAATACCGCATATTTAATATATTTACGTTACAAGTAAAACGTATATTTTGAATTTTCTGGGAATGGCCTCTGAAGACCTCTACATTATGGATGATTTTTTCTGAATTGTGCTTAGCTGCTAAACCGTACGAGAATGACAAAAGCTTACTACACAAAAATTAGATCTTATTAAAACGCGCAATTTATGCCATACACAGTTTTTTCATGGAGTTGAGCATTTTTTTTTATTTTTTTTAGATATTCCTTGTTATTGATTTCATACAGGAATTTGCCAACTCCTGGTAACCAGCTTTTAAAATATTTGACTACTAACATTCATAAACTGCTAGTTGTACAAAACAAGTTTCTCCGCAGAACTACAAATGCACCATGTTTTGTAAGAAATACACATCTTCAACACGAAGTTAACATCCTTCCAATAGTATATGAAACACCTCTTGAAGACATTATGCAACGTTGCTAGTGCTCAAGCATTTAACCTGCATATTAACACTCAACATAAAAGGCTGAAAAGAAAATTACAACGTTTCTTAACAAGCAACACAGAGGACTCCTGCATAATTATTCATAAATTTCATAATCATGTACTTTCATTTTTTAATTTATTATTATTTTATACTTTCATTTAATTGTAACATATACTTGTAAAATTATATTATCATTTCTGTACTAATAACTATTTCTGTTTATGTTAGAGGAGCCAACATGGTCAACCTCAAATGTTAATAATGTGTTTAATGTTTTTGTTATCTATGGCCCGCTGATCTGCCAACAATTAGAAAAAAAAAAAAAGATGACTATTACTTTAACCTAATGCATTCCCTTATTTCTCTTCAACCCACGAGGAAGCAAATAATAAGACCTATTCTGCTAACGGTTATCTAGATTAACATGAAGTAGATAAAATAATAAGCTTTTTAACAATAATTTGTAACGGAGATGTATGGAAAGTCATGTAAATGGAACACATCATATATATTTTTAAAATAGAAAGCAAACTTTTGAAGGTGGCAACGAAGACGACGTACTTTATGTCGGAAAAAATTTCCTATTTTCTCTGCGCATGAAAAGATCGTCGCGAAAGCTGGGCAACGCAAATTGAGGTCAATCACTTATCCGCTAAGCGCGAAAAAGTATGAGTTAATATATTATCTGCGTATGATACATTCACATAACTTTCCCCATGCATTCAACAACTATTCTTAAAAACCTTATTTCTTATCTTCTACATCTTAATCGAGATAAAATTGGTTGCATTTATGTTGTTACATACTTCTTTATAGGTACAATGTGAATATGGTATTACTCTAGGCTTAAAAGAGTTAAATATTTTAAGAACTGGTTCCTATATATGGCGTTCAAATATCGCGTTCGTTGTATGACCAGGGGATATAAAAACGAATAACGAAACTCTATTTGTGATAAATATAATTTTTTGAAAATTCAAATGTTAACAAGAAATATCCCAAAAATGTTAACTTCATTAAAATTAAAGTATACATAAATTGTGTGTTTTAACGAGATCAGCATTCATATGTAGTAGAATGTTACCTATGTCTTCTTTTTACAAGTTTCACAAGTCGATCAGAGAGAATATTAAAAGATATTCCCTGAAAATTCAAGGCATTTCATTTGTCATGAAAATAGCATAAGCATATATTGTTTTAATGAAGACTGAGAGCGATTTTGAGAAAGTCAATTTTTTCAAAACTGCCCGCCTAAACGGTAGTATGGTGTGAGCAATCCCCTTGAAAATCACTTTACGTTTGGTATTTGACCGTCTTTTTACTTTCTCTACGCGTACTATGTACATAGTGTATAGAGAAGGTATTGTAATGCACCAAAAAAATTCGATATCGAGATTTCACCGGAAATACATATTTTGGGGCCCCCTAAATCCAAAAAGGGATTTTTGGAAAAAGGTCCGTGTGTATGTGTGTCTGTCAGTCTGCCTGTCTGTCTGTGTGTCTGTGGACAGCATAGCTCAAAAACGAAAATACCGTTGAATACTAAACTTGGTATTTTCCAGGATGTGACAAGAAGATTTTCAAGAAAATCCCTCCAATTACCCTTTACATGGAACTTTTTTCGAAAATTTTAATTTTCTTAAAAATGGCTCTAACGATTTTGATTAGAATATCGAATATTAAAGACATTTACCTGACAAATAAAATGTATATCTTGACTTTTCTGAGAATATCTTCTGAAACTATTTTATTCTGGATCAATTTTACGGAATTTTGCATAACTGCTAAACCGTAAGAGATGGAAAAAAAGCTTACTGCACAAAAAATGAAGAGCACGTTAAAACACACAATTTATGCCTTATAATTTTTTTCGTGGTGTTGATCGCTTTTTGAAATATTCATTGTTTTGTTTTCAGCTTTGAAAAATATCCTGTCCCTACAAACAAAGGAAGTTCAGTCACATAGCAACCAGCTTTTGACTATAACTTTAACTTATGGTACCCCTTATTTCGCTTTTACTTACAAGGAATCAAGTAATAAGACTATTTCTCCTAATTTTTTCTCGATTAGCATGAAGTAAATAGAAGCATAATCTTTTTAACATAATTTGTTGCAGATATGTAGAGAAAGTCATGTGAATGGAACACATAAGAATTTTTAGTTTTTGAGTTATGCTACAAATGGAACTTTTTCTGAAAATGCTTCGGTCGCTCAAAGCGCATATTTTGGGTGAAATCTTGATATGAAATTTTGGAAAACAATGCTTCCCCTACTTATTGCACGTAATACACACGTATAGAAATATCAGTGGTAGTGTATAGAGTGAGAAAATCACGGACCGCTCTCTGACGTTAACGTAACACAGTCCAGACGACCACTACTTGCCTGTTGGCCAACTGATAAACATTCTTTGTATTTATAGCATCCTGGATGTTCCATTCCATCACAAGGGAGGATATGGTCGAGGGCTTCAGTAATGAAATTCCTAGCTTAAACTTACTTGAAAATACATTTAAAAAGTTTTATAACTAAGGGTGGCGCCTTGACTGAGAGGTTAGATCGCTCGCCTCCAATCTAGGCGGCCCGGGTTCGATCCCAAGAGCCAGTATGTGGCATTTGTGGTGGACGCAGCGGCGTCTGGGAATGTTTTCTCCGGGTTCTCCGGTTTCCCTCGCTAATCATTCCACCAATTGCTCCATCATCACTTTAAATATCATCCATTGCGCTTGCATTTCATATCATCCACTTCCCACGCTTATGCCTAGTTCCTGGTTCTTCATTCTGTGGTTCTGTGTCATTGCATTGGCTAATAGAAGTAACAGTCAAAGATACGTATCAGTTTACCAAATACACTTGCCTCGTACGTGGTGAAGTATCAGATGTACGATAAAGCTTGTAAATAAAAGAATGGAAAAGAAGCAATTAGTCCTCGTTTATGTAATGATACTACAGTACACTTCATCCTATATTGGCATGTGGGTTGCCTATTGAAACGAAGTGGACGGCGATTCGGGACCATTCTGTATTATCCTCATCAACGAGTCTGCCACAAAAGTGCTTCAGCGGGCAATTTTACCTATCGCCGCACGTTTGCATAAAATAGTCAAGGGTTTTAAAGACGATTTAGAAATCTTGTGGTCTTTCCTTAACATCGTAAGAAACAACTGAATAGCTTCAGCACTTTAAAAGTGACAAATATTAAAATTTTCAATACAATAATGACGTATATGTTGGAAATGGCTGATGACCAAACAGTTATTTACAATTATTTGTGGGCTTTAAAGGTATTTAAATTTGCGTAGTACCTTTATGTTTATCAATTAGAGTGTAACGGATACACAAAATTATACACATTTTCTTCCAATGAAGAGAAATATATAGGCTGTTCATGTAAAATTCCGGATCCAAATTTTATTTTCCATTTAAACGTTTTAAACATATGATATTTACATTTTTGAGTCATTTTTGAGATTAAGAATAATGTGGTACCATGTTTTCTAAGTATCAAAATGACTGGATTGGAAAGATTTTCTTGACAATCTTCAGCTCGCATCCTCGAAAGATATTTAACTCAAGTGAAGCCAAAACATGTATTTACGCTTAAATCTAGACATCGAATTTTTAGTGGATTGCTGCTTCATCTTACCTGGTACTCTACTCTACATCTCTACAACAAATTATAATTGAAAAGCTTATTTGTCTACCTACATCATACTAATTGATAAAAACATACTAGAAATGGTCTTATTACTTCCTTCCTGGAAAGTAGAAGGGGAAGAAAAGGGAGTACGCTAGGCTAAATCGATAGACAAATGTTTTAGAAACCGGCTGCTCTGCGGTTGAAATTCATTTCTTTGCATGGCCAGGAGTTGACAAATTCCTGTACAGAATTTTTTTAAGTATTATAAAACAGAAACCTATAACAAGAAATATCTCTGCAATGTCAATTCAAAAATGTATGATAAATTCTGTGTTTTAACAGATTTATATTTTTTGTGTAGTAAGCTTTTTCTATGTCTTACGGTTTACCTACTATGCGAAATTCAGCAAAATGCATCCAGAATGAAAATATCTTTGGAGGCTATTCCAGAAAATTCAAAATATACATTTTTCATGCAAATATCTTTAATATGTCGTGTTTTAATCAAAATCGCTAGAGCCATTTTTGAGAAAATCCATATTTTTTAATTTTTTTCCATGTAAAAGGTAGTACCAAGTTTGGTATTTAAGGGACTTTTCATTTTTGAGTTATGTTATTCACAGACACACACACTGACGTTTTTAAAATGTTTTTGGAATCATGGGGTCTCAAAACATGTATTTCCTGTAAAATATCTCTATCAAATTTTGAGTGAAATACAATACCTTCTCTGTACCTACATACTTCGTGTAAATAAAGTAAACATTATAAAAAGCTATTCTATATTCCACGCAAATAACATCCTACACAAATAAGATTGCAAATTTCTTGAAGCCTCAACGTGAGCATACTTAATTGAACTGAAATCTATTTTTGAGGGCTGATTTCGCTCATTTGGCACATCCGGTCGGTGTCCGGATTAGCAAACTACTAGAGCTGAGATATCCGCATACCCTGAAGGAAGGAAGACAACTCCCACGCTCCCCATCTGTTTACCCCCTTAGGGTATCTCCTTGTTTACAAACTGTTCTCTCCTAGGTGAATCCCAGGAAACTGTTGCTGTTATGATGCCAAACTTCCTGCACCAAGGGAAAATTAAGCAATCGACTAGAAACAACCAATATAATGAATCTAAACAGTTTCCCGAAGAACTGATGTATTGTATTCATATGTCTTTCTCTACTCTCCCTTCTACAAACTATTTTTAAAAGTATTTTATCCTGTCTACTTATTGTTAGACGAGTTAAGTAGACCTACCATCATTACTCATTTCGTGAAAGTCTAAAGAAAGAGTAAACTAAAGCGATTGTAAGATTTTTACAAAGTTATCGCTACGAGAATGTGGTGACTAAAATTTGCTGCTCCTTACATGATCACGAAAAAACTGACTAGTACTTCACACACACACACACACACACACACACACACACACACACACACACACGCACACGCACACGCACACACACACACAGGGTATTACTGAACTACACCGAAATAATTTGCGAGATTGTGCACGTGACTGATATAAGTAATTTTTGAGACCGGCGATGCATGGTCCCCGGATAAACAAAGCAGCTACATAGCGTTAAACGTATGGGTATCAGGTGCTGATAAGTCGGAGTTAAAGCAAAGCAGATTGAAAAAATCTGATGTGTACCATTCACATGACTTTCTCCATATCCCTGCAACAAATAATTCTTAAAAAGCGTATACTTCTATTTACTTTATGCTAATCAGAAAAAATTAGCAGAAATAGTCTTATTACTCGCTTCCTTGTAAGTAGGAGCGAAATAAGGGACAACTGTAGGTTAAAGTGATAGTCAAAAGCGGGTTGCTATGTCAATGAAGTTCCTTTGTTTATATGGATAGGAGTTGACAAGTTCCTGTATGAGAAAAGTATACTTTTTCATAGCAGAAACCAAAAATAAGGAATGTCACAAAAACGACGAACTCCACGAAAAAAAATGTATAAACCATAAATTGTGTGTTTTAAAGTGCTCTATATTTTTTGTGTAGTAAGCTTTTGTCCATCTCTTACGGTTTAGCAGTCATTCAAAATTTAGTAAAATTCATTCAGAATAAACTACTCTTCAGAGGCTATTCCCAGAAAATTCAAGATATACATTTCATTTGTCAGGTAAATATGTTTAATATCCGAAATTTTTATCAAAATCGTTAGAGCCATTTTTGAGAAAATCAAAATTTTCGGAAAATGTTCCATGTAAAGGGTAGTTGGGGGTGGGGGATTTTTTTTCAAAATCTTCGTGTCGCATGCATTCGTGAAAATGCTTTTTTTGGATATTGGGGACCCTAAAACATATATTTCCGGTGAAATCTCAGTGTCGAATTTTTGGTGGAGTGCAATACTTTCTCCTTACACTATGTATATAGTGCGTATGGAGAAAGTAAGAATGGCTTAGAATGTCTTTAAAACTGCTGCCCGAGTATAGAAATATCGATTTTCAGCAGCTCGTTATTAGCGTTCTCAAGATTTAATGCCACAAAAATCTGTAAAATCTTGTACTAATCACTTGACAGTGCAACACTGAGCATTCAGTGCATTCTGGAGGCATTTTTTCAACTGCTCTGGTGGCTTAATGCGTAACGCGTGAAGCTGCTATCCCAAAGGGCCTAAGTTCGATTCCTGTCAGAGTAAATTATTATTATTATTATTATTATTATTATTATTATTATTATTATTATTATTATTATTATTATTATTTTCATTACAGACGAAGTGCCGCGATACGTGGCGTACTACCACTTCAGAATCTTATAGCCGTTACTTCGAAATTTCAATAAACAGGTCATAAGTCTCCTATCTCAAATTAGTTATTTAAATGATCTACATATTCTGTGAAAATATATATATATATATATATATATATATATATATATACACACACATACAGGGTGTTAATGAACTATACCGAAATATTTTCACAGAATATGTAGAACACTTAAATAACTAATTTGAGATAGGAGACTTATGACCTGTTTATTCCGAATAACTGAATATGCGGTTATTGTAATATATCAATGTGAAAACATGTTGTACATAGTAAGGGATGTCACCACCAGATGACGTCTGAGTGCATTGGTAGGTGGTAGTAGACGCATGCAAACGTTAGTATCCTAGAGGCTGTGTTCCAAGATGAATATCACTAAAGTTGAGCATACAGAAAAATTGCATTTCTGTGTATGGAAGCCTTGGGGAATTATTTTGAAGGTCGTTACTCTTTTGTACATATGTAATACGAATAAATCAATCATCACTATTGGTGCATCTTTCAATGTCCTATACCCTTAATCCCTTGTACCCGGATCCCAATTTAGTACCAACACTGAGAAGAACATTCTAGCGACTTTCAACTGTATATCCTGAGTTGTTTGATTCCTGCAGCTTTGTTGACTGATAAAACATATTTGCCATGTCTTCTGAAATGACGCTCGTATATATCTGATATGCTCCATTCGTATGAGTTTCTCTATCTATTCGGCAACAAATTATTCCTAGAAAAGTTTACTTTTCTATGTACCTCATGTTAATCAAGATAAACATTAATGGTCTTAGTACTTATTTCTTAATAGGTACAAAAGAAATGAGGGAGCACTTGAGTAAAGTATTAGTTAAATATTTTAAAGAGCTCGTCACTATGAAATTCCGTTCGCCCTGCAAGAAATGGAATAGAAAAGAAAGGAACAAAGAAAACAGAATAAAGAAACATTGAGAATGATTAATACTCATTTGAAAGAAGTAAGAGAACTATAAAGTGGAAAAATTGTGATCCATAGCCGTGATCGTTGTTTTATTAACTTGCATTTGATCTCATCCAGCTGAAGATCCTTATATCTTAACAGTACAAATTTTAATAGTTTAGATTCCCGTTATTGTATTTTAAATGCTGTAATTATTAAATTAAACATTATGAATGTGTCGGAAATAGCTCTAAAATGCATATGACATAGATTGTGTTTTAACGACTTCTACCTTTTTTTTTTGTAGAATGTCTATTTCTTATGGCTTACCAGTTATGTAAAATCTTCCACAATGACTTCAGAGGCTATTTCCAGAAAATTTAAGATATAGATTTTATTTGTCATATACATATCTTTAATACACAGTATTTTAATCAAAACCTTTGAGCCATTTTAAGAAAATCACAATTTTTTAAGTTATATGTAAAGGATGGTTGGGGGTAGGAGGATTTCCTTGAAAACCTTTGAAAAAAACCTGAACTCAAATATCAAGTTTGATCTTTGGACTTTTCCATTTTAAGTTCTGCGTTCACAACACACACACACACACACACACACACACACACAATTATTTTTCTGTTAATGCTATTTTTGGATTCCGGCGTTCTCAAGACATATTTCCGTTGAAATCTCGGTATCGAATTTATAGACGGAATGTAATACCTTCTATATCTACTATGTACATTGTATGTAGTAGAGGAAGCAAATGTATAATAGAATTTTGTATATTATGAAATTCATTGTGAATGAAGAGCACTTTAAAAGCTATTCTTAAATAATCTAATATATATTTTATCTCCATGTAAAAACCTTAAACATACAGTAATTAAATACAAATCGTTACACCCATTATAAGGTAGTCAAAAATAACGCAAATTGGGGCAGAGGATATTTCTAAAATCAACTTGAATACATACTATAAAGTCCTTTAAACATTATTTTCTTCTCCATAAATGTAAATATTGTTATCGTAGTGATAAATCTGTTGTTCTTTATGGTGTGCGTTTTCTTTATTTTATTCTTTCACGACAGTTTTCAATGGGAAACATGGCGGAATACTTACCAAGAATGTCACGAAGTTGAAGAAAATAAATCAAAAGGAAATGAAATAAATAATTTTTGAACGGAAAATTGCATTACTCTTCAATAAAGTCATCTTCACTTAGATATTCTCATAGCATGCACAGCGAAGTATAAACTGAATCACAAAGTTTATACCAAGTGACAGAAATGGTTGGCTGTTATCTTGCATTTTGCCTTACGTCTTCTCTTCTGGCTAAATTCAGCATTGCATTGAGCTTAAAGGGGAGTAAATTGGATTTTATACCAATGTAGGTCGACTTGATAAAGCACTGCTTAAAATCGTGTTGTGTTATTTTTAGAAGAAGTTGTTGAATTTGCTGTCAAGAATTCACACCAGACGAAAGAAAACGTGTGGTCTGTCTGGTGTGGCGGAAATCTAGGTAATGAAGTAACACTATATGCCACAGGCAACAGATTTACACTTGCTTCATCAGAAATGGTGCAATTGCTTGCGGAAGAACAAAAAGAGGAGAGAAAAAGCTGTATTGCACAATCCGGTATTGATCGCCAACTGGAGATTCTCTGTCGCACGACCAACTCCACTTTCTCTCTCTCTCCTGATTGGTTATTCACAGACCAAACCGGTCCAATAAGGTGAAACAGATGCAACGGCGACGAAAACCCGTAAAATATAACTCAGCCAACTTAAGTACTATTTTATTTTGTACCCGACGTTTAATAACGGATTCAACTACTTGGACTCTTTTACGATCCACATTTACAACGGAACCAAAAGTCAACTTACGTGGGGTCGCTAGTAAAGAGCTCTCTTACAAGATGCTTGACAACTCTCGGAAATACGCATTCCTATTGGTATTCCTAAATTAGGTACCTACTTTACGTATATTGGGCCGATCAAATATAAGTCAACCAAGAATCAGGAGACAAAATAACCAGGAATTGCAATAATTGTGTTGGTTAATCGGGAATGTCAGTGGAGGGGTAAAGTCATACCGACATGTTGGCACAGCAGCTCACTGGTTAGAGCAAGTGCACAAAAAGCGGGAGAACCGTGTTCAAATCCCGGCTGTGGCATTGAATTCTTCAGCTATTTTCTAACAATTAAACACATCTTCCCATACTGTTGTTATGCTCATCACGATTGCTGTTGAGTTTTATAGTGTGGCCTGCCCATCTCCATTTTTCTGCTTCCGCTGCGGTCGCTGCGTCCTTTACTTATGTTCTCCTAATTTTGGTGTTTCTTATCCGGTCTAGTATTGCTAGGTTTCCATCTTTCTCTGAGTGACGTGTGGGAGTGGTGTTTATTGCAGGATATACCTTTAGTTGGGCATTAATATAATTATAGCCATTATCAATATAATAATAAAATATCCCAATAGTTGATATAACTTTGTGAATATTACTTAAATACTAAGAACTTAGATATAAGAGTCGCTATTAAGGTGTTCTCTGAAGTTGAGACGTATCAGTTGGTTGACCGATTAAATACACGTATCAGTTGTGCTTTGGTGCTTCGTAGCGCTGGGGATCGTGGGTTCGAGTCCCGCCTTGGGCATGGGTGTTATATGTTTGTGTATATGTGTGTTGTAAAAGTACCGATCAGACTCCGGTACTGTGTTAAAAAAAAAAAAAAAAAAAAAAAAAAGTTGAAGGATTCAATGTTATACCGGATGTCACAATAGCTCAACGGTAAGAGCAACTGCACGGAGAGTGGGAGAGCCATGTTCAAATCCCGGTTGTGGCATTGCATTTTTCAGCTGATTCTAATAGTTAAGGACATACCCTCGGTAGGGTGTAAGTATAACCAATATCAATATAATATATAGCCTCCTAAGAACATTTATTTTACCACCTACTCCATTTTATTTCAGATAAATCAAAGCAGACACAGGCACGTTAAACATTTCGCTATAAATACAAACGAAATAGCAATAGTCAAATTAAGAACATCATTACATGGGCTGATCAATCTGTTTTTATTTTTTCGTGGTTTCCCTCAGTCCCAAGTTAAATATCAGACTGGATATTAAAAAAACATAAAAGTTCCAACTTCATGCTAAAACAATAAAAAAACTGATAGCATATAATAGCGATCGCACTGCCATCTATCGACAGATAGTGTAAGCAGTAGTCTGGATGGCACCCTAGCACTATGTGCTTGTCGTGGAGCTAAGTGGTAGCTATGGTTTGAGAAGATGAGACCTTAAAAGGCTAGCTGCATTTGCTATCTGACCAGGCTGGATGGCCCTCTACATACTTGGTACAAAACGAAGGTAGAATGGTACAAGGATGTGACACTGTCCACCATATACGTCATCATCTACCTTGTCGCCCTCCGTGGTGTAATGGTTACCATGCTAACTTCATATACGCGGGTTCAAACCCGGCGGAGGACGATGGATTTTTTCGGGCGTAAAAATCCTTGGCATGGCTTCCGTCGGAAGGGAAGTAAAGCTGTGGGTCCCGTGTCGTAGATTTTCGGCACGTAAAAGAACCTCAAGCCTGATAAGAGAGGCCTCTGAGCAAAATTAAGCGATCTTTCATGCCCAATATAGAATGGGACGATGAGAACCAAAGCAGTTAAAGAGCGTCCATAAATAACAGGCCATTTCTTTCTTTGTCATCTACCTGTTGCGTTAGGCCAAGTTGTTAAAGTGACTAAAATAAAATAGAATTTAAAAAAAACATCTGATGTGCTCCATTCACGAGATTTTCTCTACATCTCTGTAACAAATTATAGTTAATAAGCTTATTCTTCTATCTACTTCGTGCTAATCAGCATAAACATTAGAAGAAACGGTCATATTACTTAGTTCTTTATAAGTAGAAGGGAAATAAGGGAATACACTACGCTAAACTGACAGTCAAATGTTTTAAAATGTGGTTGCTTTGCGATTGAAATCTACTTTGCGTGTCTAAGTGTTGACAAGTTCCCGTATGAGAAGCATTTAAGTATTTTAAAACTGAAACCAATAATAACGATATCTCAAAAACGATCAACTCAACAAAGAGGATGTATATTACATAAATTGTGTGTTTTAATGATATCTTCATTTTGAGTGCAGTAAGTTTTTGTTTATCTCTTGCGGTTTATAAGTTGTGCAAAATTCAGAAAAATTCATCCAGAGTAAAAAGGTCTTCAGAGCTATTCCCAGAAAATTAAAGACATACTTTATATGTCATATAAATATCTTAAATATAAGTCATTTTAATCAAAATCGTTAGAGCAAATTTTAAGAAAATCAAAAGTGTGGAAAATGTTTCTATGTAAAGAGTAGTTTGGAGTGGGGGTATTTCTTTGAAAATCTTCGTGCCGCATCCTTGGAAGATTATGAACTTAATTATCAAGTCTGTTGTTTACTGGAATTTTCGTTTTTGAGGTATGTTTTCCAAAGACACACACACCGACCTTTTTCTAAAAATGCTTTTTTTTTCTTTTTGGGGTCCCAAAAACATGTATTTCCGGTGAAAATCAGTATCGAATTTTTGGGTACCTTCTCTACACACTATGCACACAGTACATGTAGAGAAAGTAAAATTTAAGAACTGGATGCCATACTCTAACCTTTAAATTCCATAGTGTTTCCATGCAAATCTCAAGTAACACACGAATATCGAAATGAGTTTAAAATACAATATATTGAACAATTCGAACCTTTAAATAACGGTATGTCGGAAATGGCTTATTGTCACAAAAATTAATTTGCGATAAACTATATATATATATATATATATATATATATATATATATATATGTGTGTGTGTGTGTGTGTGTAATCTACAGTTTATCGCTTAACAGTTATACAAGATTATACCGAATTCCTATCGAGCGAAGCAAAAGTCACTGGCTACCTTAGAAATTTCAAGATATACAATTTATTTGTGAAATATCTTATTTAGTATTTTCATCAAAAACGTTAGCCAATTTTTAAACAAACATTCGAAAATATTTATTGTAAAGATAGTTTACGTTGGATTAATTTTCTTGAAAATCTTCTTGTTGGAATTTTACAAAATGTAGAACTTAAGTTTCGTGTATAACCTACTACTTTTTGCGGTCCTCTGAATCCTAGCAAAGCGCATGCTTGCCTGTGTGTGTATGTATATGTGTAAGCGTGTACGTATGTGCGTTCACGAACAGTGTAACTCAAAAACGAAAGGTGGTTTAAATATCAAACTTGACATATAAGTTCACCAAATTCCCAGGATGCCTCGCAATATTCTAACAATAACCTTTGACCCCAAACCATGAGAAACAAATTTATATCTTGAATTTCCGGGGAATAGCCTCTGAAGTCTTTATAACTGGCAAACAGCAAAATATGGATAAAAATCTTAACCACACAAAACTTATAAATCTCGTTAAAGCAGAAAATTACATTTTTGTGGAGTGTTTTTATCTCTAGCTTATAGTCAATATTTATAGAAAATGTTAAATATGAAAAAATATTTATCTTTCTTAAGGACACTGGAAGTGAAATTTCAAATTTCTATATTTTTTATAGATTTTTCCTGAACATTGATTTTTATGATTGCATTGCTAATATGTAATATGAACAACAAATTTCAGTCAAATTGGGTAAATATTTTGCCAGTATAAACAAGCACATAAATTTTATTAGGTAAATATATTACATAGTTAAAATGTTTCCACTCGCATCAAAAATTGAGAAAAATGGTTTGTATTCTATTGGACCACACACAAAAAAAACTTTAGATGGTCATATTTAACTAACTCTTATTACTGAATTATGATATATTTTAAAGAAAGTTAGACACTTTAATCTCTAAAATTAATCATTTTCATAAAAAATACTTTTTTAAAAAAACTACTATTGGTGCTAGGATAATTTGTGGCCTGTAATACTAAAATATAATTTCTACACACTGGGAAATTTTAGTTGTATTTTAATAAAAACTGAGACACGTAGAACATTTTAAAAGAATAAAAATGTAGTTTTGAGAAAAAACGCTGTTTTATAAAATATGGTGCCTGAAAACAAGTGTATTGTACGATTGGTTGTAAAGCGCGCAACAAGGGGGCCAGCTAAATATTGTTTCTCTTGGACGTCGAAAGGTCCCAACAATCAGTTGCTATAAAAATACTATTTTGAATTTTTTTCTAAAAATTTCACTCCTAGTGTCCCTTAGCAGCTACACAACAAACATTTTGATGACAATTCAGCTGAACTATTAAAGCGCCAATGGAATGACCAGATTAGGCAATATCAACCAATTGCGGTCATCTGACTGGAGCGATATTGTCGAAAATTTATTGCAGCTGATATTCATTTCTTCGAAATTTTGTCGAACCTGACGTTCGTGTGTTTAATATCATGTCTTGGTTATTAGTAATCAGGTGACAATTCAGCGAGTCAACCTTCACTTTTAATAACTGTCAGTACCACATTTTTACTACCACATAATTCAGTTAGAATGTTTATTTAAAGCTTTCACCAGTTCATAATATATTTAGTTCAAAAAAGGAGTGGAAGTAATCACTATTTCTTATGTATGAAATGAGTGCAATAATCTCAAATAGAATAACGTTTGTTTCCATTTCATATATCGCTTATTAAAAGCTGATATAAAGTAACTTATCTATTTCTATTGTTACTATCCATTAGCAAATTGGGTGTAGACATATAATTCAGAAGGCAGTGAAGAAAGAAAATAAAATAAAAAAAAGCATTCGGTAAATAAACATGATCGAATGCGTCATCTATTATTTGATACTTACTAATGTAGGTATTACAATCATAACCTGATAAAATCTCCCTTCCTATATATTATAAATTATTAATAGTCTATTTCGCTGAATTGTCTTATCAAATACAACTCGTGTTTTCATCTCTTAGGACTATTCATTCGTGGTATTACTTAGTTATGACAATAAAACAAAGAAGAAGCATAGGGGCTTACCCATTCTTCCATTTCAGCTAGTAGCACGTCGTTGTGAAATCTAATTCGAAATTATATAGGGGCATTTCGATCACCAGCTTGATTTGCGTGTCAGAGTAATCTCAATACAACACGTAAACGCTTCCTCGGAATTAAGTTTTTAAGAAGAGAACTTGCTTTAACACGAAATGACAGCTATCTGCACGAGTCACGAGGTTCCATAGTGTTATGGGCGGAGTTTCCACTTTTTCCATGCGTGCACGTGAATCTTCTCATGATCGTTTAAATACATTCTACTTTCCACATTCCAACATTTAGCGGCTATTACGTGCTTTGAAACGTCTTTTAGTGTGTGGGCCTAAACATATGGTACGAATCACACATCACACGACCGGAAACACGACAAAGAAACACTGTTATTAACAGCAAATGATGAATTCCATTGTTTCAAATTGACACACACCCGTAACACCATCTGCCTCTAAGCCTTTTCATTTTTACTTTCTCCAGTCCACATGTACAATGTACATATTGGATAGAGAAGGTATTGCATTGCACTTAAAAACTCGATGTCGAGATTTCATTGGAAATATATATTTTGGGCTCCCCTGAGTCCGAAAAAATCCTTTTTAGAAAAAGGCTAGTATCTTCCAAGGATGCGGTACAATGATTTTCAAAAAATTACTCTTTACATGGAAAAAATTTCGAAAATTTTGATTTCTCAAAAATAGCTCTAGTAGCTTTAATCAAAATAGCTCTTTTGATTAAAATCTCCCATATTAAAGCTATTTACATCCCAAATAAAATATATATCTTGAATTTTCTGGGAATAACCTCTGAAGACTTTTTATTCTAGATGACTTTTGCCGAATTTTGTTTAACTGCTAAACCGTAAGAGATAGACAAAGACTTACTATACAAATGTGTAAATCTCGCAAAACACACAAGTTATGTAATTTACGTTATTGTTGTGGAGGTAACCGTTTCCGAGATATTCCTTGTTATTGGTTTCAATTGCAAAGTACTAATGCTTTTCTCAGGCAGGAAGTGTCCGTTTTTCTTTTATTTTACTTCTGGCCAAGCAAAGAAGCGATTTGCAATGACCATCACATAACGACAGCTTTTAAAACATTTGACTAGCACTTTAGCATAGCGCATTCCTTTAGTTTGCTTCTACTTATAAGCTACTAAGTAATAAGAACATTCTACTAATGTTTATCTCGGTTAGCATGGTGTACAAAGGAGAAGAATATTTTGTAAGAAGTTTGTTTGTAGAGCAGCCAGAGAAAGTAATGCGAGTGTAACTCATCAGATTTTTTTACTAGTTACCTATAGTAGAATCGGGGTTAGATTTAGAATTAGCGAGGATGGGGCCTCTAAGCAGCGGGGCACAACACAGCACCGCATACAGGCCTGTTATATTCATGTATCATACATGTCTTATAATTAAATCTCGGTTTTGGGCTCCGAAGCACACACAGTTACGAGCACACAGAGCAGCCAGCGGCATAAAGAGAGGCTAATGGGGAGGGGTCTGTAGCGTAAACACACACACACATATATACACTTTGAGATATAATCAGTTCCAAAAGTAATTCATTGCATGTATTGACATTATATGCATCGTTCTAATTCACTAAGAACACAATAAAATAGTTATTTCATAATATGTTTAGTAAATAAAATCGCCTTTTACTTTTACAAATAAAAATTTAAAGCTTGATACATCAGGATAATAATAGGCTGAGATTTGAGAAGACAATATACATAAATCAACCAAAATCACTCAGAATTTATTGTAGTGAATTACAAGATACATATTTACAGTATCGAAAGAAAAGGCTCTCCTCCTATCACTCAAAATATCTTTGAATCTTCCACAAGTTTGTTCAGTGTTGAACACTTACCCTTTCGTATTTTGAAAGTACCGTTTTTCTGTACCCTCTTTCAGTGCTTGCTGGTTTATCTACTAGCAGGAACTGAGCGAGGACAGGCAGTGAGCAATGCTAACATCATAGTTATACTCTGTGTGCACCGAACTTAAATTTGGCAATTTGACGACTACGGGCCGAGATCTACTTAATAATGATAATGATGATGATGATAATAATAATAATAATAATAATAATAATAATAATAATAATACTCTTGGCTCATATACCGGCTGAGTTTTCTCAGTCTACGGATTGGTTATTACGCAATCTTGTGTTTTACAAACGATAGAAATGCAAGTGTTACGGTAGTGTTCATTGTTAACGTGTTCCAGCAGTGCAATGATTAGCATGCTGGAAACTAACAATGCAGGTCATAAGTTCAAATCACGCCTACGAATAAATAAATTTTTATTCATTTCTGCTCATGTTTCGAGAACGTTCTAGCAAATTATGATTTTTTTTTCTAATGCACAAGAAAGTGAATTTGCCTTTAAATACGAAGTTCCAGCTGTTTGTTCTCACTGTAGAACAAAGTTTACGTATAAAGAGGGTCTGGAAGTGCTGTTAGAATACGGGGCAGCGCAGCAGAATGCAACGGAGGCACGTCGTTTGTACCAGCAAAGGTCTCCGCAGAGAACCGTGGGAACCAGAGAGCTTCACATCATAATATAGGCTTCCAAACGCTATCTAGTTTGGATGTACGTACTGATTTTACATACTCTCAGAACATTTATTAGTTTTCTTTTGTAAAAAAGAATAGCTTTAAATAATGAATATTATTTAATGATTACTTATGTCTGTAACTTATAATTAAAATGTTATATGCATTTATTTATGACGTTGATTAAAGCATATTCAAAAAAGTAACAATTGATATTATATTAAAATTCAGACAATTAAACATATTAAAATCAAAATACTCCTTAAATTTACTAAACATAAAAAGTACCTTCGAGTGGCGGTATTTGAACTTGAAACCACTGAAGGCCAACGCGTACACTGTTGCGCTCCGAAATCGTCACTTTACGCGCAACGGTGTAAAACAGTCATTTCGGTCGAAATTATCTGCTGCATAAACCAATTGGTTTAAGGTGCCCTCAAAAGACAAAAATCCAAAGGATTGAGGTTGGGGGAACGTGCAGGCCATGGAACTGGTACCTCACTACCTATCCATTTGTCATGCTACATACCAGCCAATGCGTCGCGAATATTGAGGCTAAAATGGGTTAGAGTGTCATACATAAACCAAAAGTTTCTTCTTATTTGTAAACTAATAAGTATGGGAGAGAAACTTGTGCGGTGTGCTGAGGGAATGTGTTATACATCTGATAAATGACAAATGTTGACAAACAGCCATGGCAACACAAGGCTAACTCTAAAATGGGTCAAAGCCTTCTATGAGCGAGTCCATAAATAAATGAAGTTATTAGATTGGACCTGGAAAGTCGTTGAAGGCGACTTTCATCAATAAATTGATAACGCGAAAACGAAGCGTTTATAGCATGTTTATATGAAAATATTTTCTTGTTTCTGTGTCAGAAACCCATCCCTAAACGTTGTAAAAGTGTTTCTTAATCATTCTGTATATAACAAGTTCCATCACGCCATCTTGGAGAATATTGGGCCTACATTCTAGTTCGCCACTATGTGCATATGGTGAAAGGTTCAAGTGATTGCCAGTAGATGGTACTACAGGATGAAATCACTAACTTGCGGACGTAATCATGGTTAGTTTAGCCCAGGAACGTTTTCTTTCAAATTTTGGGATCTTTTACGTACAAATAAGGAAGCCATGCTAAGCATTTTGCGTAAATAATATTATAATTAAATATTATTTCATGTATTTTGTACCACCCACTTTATTATATATATATATAGATGGCATTTTATAAATTGGTTAGTTTTAGTAAACTAAAGGAATTAGAGTCGATATTAATGCATAAATTATATTTTATTTGGAGACAAAACCTCCGTCAATTATTAGTTTTAAGCACCATTTTGTAATACTTAAGTCGATTCTGATTAGTGTGCAAACCATTAATGGGACAGCACATTGGCTGAAAAGTGTGCTCGCGTGTAATTATCAACGGAAATAACTTTTGGAGCATGAATACATTTGGTGTGCTTTGTGTCCCTTTCATCTTTTAACTCCAGCACAGAAGTTTTGACAGGGAGAAAATTAGACATTATTTCGATTAAATGATTCATTAGCCATGTACTTCAAATGCGACACACGAATACAGTGCTGATTGATTTTACGAGGAAAGTATATGAATACAGAACCGAAAACCGAAATGCGTGTGCGAGTTTAAATATTGGAAATGACTGTCGGCTGTAAGCACGTCATTCACATTAATCATTCACACACCACATGTACTCTTGACCACAGGCAATGTCCGCGGGGATATAGGTAATTCGTCACACGGTCACGGTCTGCTGGGCCGAATCACGAAACATCAGTCCATTAAAGAAATTAATTTATCTAGCCGAACATGTATAAACTTTCTCCGTGGCAAGCTCTTAAACCCCCATAATGTATAACTGTGTTGTAGTTTAATGGTTGCCAGGAGTTGGGCAAATTTCTGCTCTCCACGCTTAGAGCATTATCGTATAACCTATAAACTTATAATACCAAGTGGCCCAATTGCCCCGTTAAAGGAGTTGCAGAACTCAACGGGACATTTAAAAGTAAAACCAGTATGTGGGGAACTGTCATAGCAACCTTAATTTTGGATAGGTAACAGCAAGAACGAAAAATCGAACGTGTTCCATTCACATGCCTTTCTCTACATCGCTGTAACAGATTATTGTTAAAAAGCATATTCTTCTATCTACTTTATGATAAACGAGATATCACTTGCTTCCTTGTAAACAGTAAGTTTGGTATTTAGCCGACTTTTCTTTTTTGAGTTATGCTGTACACACACGTACACGAACCTTTTTTACTCTCTCTAGCCCGAATGTACAATGTACATAGTGGATAGAGAAGGTATTGTATTCCACCCAAGAACTCGATGTCCAGATTTCACCGGAAATATATGTTTTGGTGTCCCCTCTTTCCGAAAAAAATCGTTTTTAGAAAAAGGTCTGTGTGTGTATCTGTCGACAGCATAGCTCAAAATCGAAAAGACCGTTAAATACCAAACTTGGTATTTAGGTTTAGCATCTTTCAAGGATGAAACATGAAGATTTAAAAAAAAAAATCCCCCACCACAAACTACCCATTACATGGAAACATTTTCGTAAATTTTGATTTTCTCAAAAATGGCTCTGACGATTTTGATTAAAATCCCATTATTAAAGATATTTACATTCCAAAGAAATGTATATTTTGAATGTTCTGGGAATAGCCTCTGAAGATCTCTCTATTCCAGATGAATTTTGCTAAGGTTTGTTTAACTGTTAAACCATAAGAGATAGACAAAACATTACTACACAAAAAATATAGAGCTGGTCAACACACACGGTTTATGTCTATTACGTTTTTGTTGTGGAGATAACCGTTTTCGAGATATTGCCGGTTATTGTAAAATATTTATACCTTTCTCAGACAGGAAGTGTCCGTTTTTCTTTCGTTCTACTCCTGGCCAAGCAAAGAAACGATTTGTGTTGATAATCACAAAACAGTTGACAGTCACTTTAGCATAGCGCATTCTTTTAGTTCCTTCTACTTATAGGTAAGTAATAAGAACATTCTAATAATTTTTATCTCAGTTAGCATTGTGTAGAAAGAAGAATAATCTTTTTTAAGAAGTCTGTAGAGCATCTAGAGAAAGTCATATTTTTTTAAAATGCCTCGAATGTTGGGTGGAATACAATGTCTTCTCAAGCTATTATGTACATTGAACAAACATGCATGCGAAAGTAAACACTCAGGGAGGGAAATTAAAGAGCTGATTAATGAATCAGCTAGCGCTCATTTTATACAACAAATACTTAAACACATACAGTACATTTACCTATACCTGAAGAAAGTTGCAAAATTCCAGAAAGAATCTTATTTGCACAATCACACCTTTTGGAACGTCCGAACCTGTTGGATACAAGCACGCAATTAACTTGACGATTCCGGCTGACAGTGACTTATCGAGACAGGCGTTCTGAATGCCAGAGTAACCTGCGCCGACGTCCTACCTAGTGGGCACGGCTTCCACTCCCGATGGGATCATGTTACCCAAGGCAAACGTCATGTAAATGCAATCCTGGTTCGATCTCGTGCTCATATGCGTCAAAGTGCTTCGTTCGCCTTCAATGCACCGTAAGATGTAATTGTCATTAGAGGTCACTAAAGGTGAATATCAACTGCATTGAGATCGTAGGCCGCTTATGCAACGCTATTTGTGCAATAAAGTGCACATATCCCATTCCCTGTTATCTTCTAGCAATATGACTTAAATTTTAAAATTTGAAACAATTATGCCAACCACTAAACTAAGTATCTGTTTGTATGGAATAACTGGTTTTTTACTTTCTCCATACGCACTATGTATATAGTGTATACAGAAAGTATTGCACTCCGCCAAACATTCGATACCGAGATCTCACCGGAAATATGTTTTAGGGTCCCCAATATCCAAAAAAAGCATTTTCACAAAAAGTGTGTGTGTGTGTGTGTGTGTCCGTGTGTCTGTGAACACGATAACTCAAAAACGAAAAGTCGGTAAAATACCAAACTTGGTATTCAAGTTTAGTATTTTCCAGGGATGCGACACGAAGATTTTGAGAAAAATCCCCCACCCCCAACTACCCTTTACATGGAACTTTTTTCGAAAATTTTGATTTTCTCAAAAATGGCTCTAACGATTTTGATTAAAATTTCGGATATTAAACATATTTAACTGACAAATGAAATGTATATCTTGAATTTTCTGGGAATAGCCTCTGAAGAGTAGTTTATTCTGGATGAATTTTACTAAATTTTGAATGACTGCTAAACCGTAAGAGATGGACAAAAACTTACTACACAAAAAATGTAGAGCACTTTAAAACACACAATTTATGTTTTATACATTTTTTTCGTGGAGCTCGTCGTTTTGTGACATTACTTATTTTTGGTTTCTGCTATGAAAAACGTATACTTTTCTCATACAGGAACTTGTCAACTCCTATCCATATAAACAAAGCAACTTCATTGACATAGCAAGCAGCTTTTGGCTATCACTTTAACCTACAGTTGTCCCTTATTTCGCTTCTACTTACAAGGAAGCGAGTAATAAGACTATTCCTGCTAATTTTTTCTGATTAGCATAAAGTAAATAGAAATATAAGCTTTTTAAGAATTATTTGTTGCAGGGATATGGAGAAAGTCATGTGAATGGTACACATCAGATTTTTTACACATAGCCGTGTGAAGGACAGGAGTTGTCATGGTAGCTCAGTGGCAGAGCAACCGGCTAGAGATCGGGAGATCCGTGGTTCAAATCCCGGCTATGGCATTGAATTTTTCAGCCTGACCCTACTTGACACTAGCAGAAAATAGACAAGAGAGCAGGACATCATAGTTTAAAATATCTCGTGTGTTACATTCACATGACATTCTCCATTCTGTGTATACAAACTTCTTACAAAGCTTTATACTTATCACGTATTGCACAATGTACATAAGGTACAGAAGCCATTGTATTCCACCGAAAAATTCAATACCGGGCTTTCATCAGAAACACGTTTTGAGTACTCCTTAATAAATAAATAAATAGTCCGGAGATCCCGGGGTCGATTCCCGGCTGGGGTAGGGAATTTTTCTTTAACCAGAATAATTCCCTATTCCCCACAGAGTTTGGAAGTAAGTATATGAGGCTGAATGTGTGTGTGTGTGTGTGTGTGAGAGAGAGAGAGAGAGAGAGGAGGGGGGGGAAAGAAAGCGATTTAAAAAACCCAACGTAAATAACCTTTAAACAACGAGTTGTTTCTAATGCAAAGCCCCCGGAATGTCCATAGATGTTAGTGAGAGCTTTATAAATTAAATAATAATATTAGTAATGATAATAATAATGATAATAATAAATAAATAAAAAAGAATGTCTGCGTCTGTGGACAACAACTCAAAAACGAAAAACTCGTTAAATACTAAACTTGGTATTTGTGTGCAGCATTTCCAAGGAAGCAATATGTAGACATGCATGAAAATCACCTCATCCCAAGCTACCTTTTATATCGAACAGTTTTCGAAATTTGCACTGTTTTCAAAAAGGGCTCTAACGATTTTGATCAAATTGCGGTGTACTAAAGATGTTATCATAGGAAATAAAATGTACCTATATCCTAAATTTCTTGGGAGTTGCCTCCTGAAGTTCTTTTCATTCAGAATGACTTTTGCATAACTGGTAAACAGTTACCGATATACAAAAGCTTACTACGCAAATAGATATAGATCTCGATAAAAACAAAGCTTATGTCAGATACACTTTTTTCATTTGTTGAGGTAACCACTTCCGAGATATTCCCTATTATTGGTTTCAATTTTGGCTGTGTTGTAAATTTTTGTGTTTCTCTTACGGTTTACCAGTTCTGCAGAATTTATTTACAATGAAGAGAACTTCAGGGGCTATTTTCAAGAAATTGTCATGTAAATTACTTTAATATGCGACATTTAATCAAAAGCTTTAAGATTATTTTGAGAAACTCGAACATTTCGAAAAATGTTTGAAATCTTTGTGTCGCTTCTTTGGTTAGTTACCGAACTTAAATACGAAGTTTGGTTAAAATGGCGTGCTATTTATGGACGCTCTTTAACTACAGTGGTTCTCAGCGTCCCATTCTATATTGGGCGTGAAAGACCGTTTAATTTTGTTCAGAGGCCCCACTATCAGGCTTGAGGTTCTTTTACGTGCCGTAAATCTACGACAAGGGACCCACGGCTTTACTTCCCTTCCGAAGGAAGGCATGCTAAGGATTTTTACGCCCGAAAAAATCATTCGTCCTCCGCCGAGTTTGAACCCGCGACCTTGGGTTTAACTGACTATTATTTTCTGAATCACGCTGTTCACACTCACAGACACAAACACAAACACACCTATATGCACTAAAACGCACATACGTACGTACTCGCGCGCATGGGCTATTTATTAGCTTTTTTTCATTGCTCCTAAAAGTTATTTTCAGTGAAATCTCTCCATATCAAATTTTTGTTTTATCCTGGCCATGCAAAGAGAATAGAATTTCCATGTCAATCACATAGCGAGAACTTGCAAATGATTTGAATATCGTTGTAACTTAGTGTTTTCGCTTAGTTCACCTCTACTTATAAGGAACTTAGGAATAAAACCATTTCTGCTAATTTTATTAGCATAAAATAGAAGAATGTTATTTTTAAGGATAACTTTGTTTGCAGAACAGGTACAGAAAGTCACAAGAATCGAACGTCAGATGCTTTTCGTAGTTTCTACAAACTATTATTATGAAAACTTAATAAGGGTACGTTGCATTCCACCCAAAAATTGCGATTTCAAATTCCAAAGGATATACATGTTTAGGGCATTCTAACCCCAGATAAAATTAAGTTTTAGAAAAAGTACTAAGTGAGTATGCGTGGGTGTTTGTGCGTTGGTGGGTGTGCACACGGGTGTCTTTGAAAACCATAATTCAAAAACGGAACGTTGATTAAATACGAAATGTTATATTAAATTTCAATGTATTTCAAAATGCGGCATGAAAACTTTCAAGAAAATCCCTTCACTGTAACTATGCCGATTGTAGACGGAATATGTTTCGCTAGTTTTGATTTGTCGAAAATCACTAACTATTTTGATTAAATTACCATTTAACATACTTTTTCATTACAAATAAAATGCATATTTTGAATTTTCTGCGAAAATCAGGTAAAATACTCTTTATTCTGATGGCATGTACATAACAGAAACAGTTTTACCACACAAGATTTAAGGTGTGCTTTAAGTACCAAATTTATCAAATAAATATTTTATGGCATTAGCCATTTTTAAGATACCTATTCTCTGTTATTTGTTAATTGTTTTCAAAGTACCTCTACTTTTCTCAAGTGGCAAATAGCTATGAGATTTTCTCGTGGACATCATGGAATTTCACAACCATCACACAGAGACACACAGTTTAAAAATCGGATGAGGTCCATTCACACGATTTTCTGTACCTATTTTGCAAACATATTTACAAAATATTATTGTTTTATCCGTTTTTGCTAATCAAAATAAACATTACCAAAACTGTCTTATTACTTGCTTCTTGAATTAAAAGGAAAACAGCGAAATCCAGTAGTCTAAAGTAATAGTCAGTTCTTTTAAAATCTGATCACTATAAGAAACAATTGAAATTCGGTTCTCTTTATATGGCCAACATTTAATCAAAAGAGAGGTGAAACGAAAAATGAGTTCCCGTTTGAGAAAATTTTAATTAATTTAAAACTGAAACCATTAACAAGTAATATCTGATTTAACTTAACAGAAAATGTATAGGTACGACATAAATGGTGTGTTGTAAGATTTTGTCTATCTCTTAAGGTTTACAGTTATACAAAATCATCCAGTTTAAGAGGCTATTGCCAGAAAATTCAATATATATATATATATATATATATATATATATATATATATATATATATATATCTTTTGTCGTTAAAATATCTTATACATGTGCGATTTTAATCATAATAGAGCCATTTATGAGGAAATAAAACTTTCCAAAAATGGTCCATATTTGAGGTGGGGGATCCCACGTGTCTCGTCCCTGGAATATACTGAAATTAAATAGCAAGTTTGGTATTTAACCGACTTTTTGTTTATGAGTTATGCTGGTCGCAAACACACGAACACACATAATTGGACCGTTTTTTGTAGAAATACTGTTTACTCGATGGATCTTAAAACATACATTTCCGGTATAATCTCGGTATAGAATATTTGTGTGGAATAAATACCTTCTCTACCTGATTGCACATAGTTGGTCAAAAAGGTAAAAATCTTACTAATATTTAAGTCTGCTGTATTAATTCCTTTTATATTTCAACGAAATACGTGAATGAGTTTATCTTTTTGATTGTTTTTTCTCATAAGCCGTGTATAGGTCAGGAATTAGATAGGTAGAATCAGACTAACATTTTAATGCCATAGCCGGGATCACCCGGTCTCCCGGTTGCTTTACGTCCTGGAACGGCATTAAATTCCTTAACTGACTCGCATGTTTCCAACATGGTGATTTCAAATTGCTTTGAGATGTCAAACCCCAATGGTGACTTACAATGCTGTAAGCACTTTAAGACATAGGATTTATAGTATAGCCAACTATTATGGGCAATCAGTGATAATTTAATTGTTTTTTCACACAAACTGTGTGTAGGAAAGCAGTTGGCAACGTTAAGGCACGATTCCTGAGGAGAGTTCTAGGAGTTGGGAAGCATTTACCCTCAAGGATGGTCTATGTACTGGCCAAAGAAACTTTCTTCGTAGAAGACCTCAGGTCGGAGCAATTGCTGCCATCTACTAGCCCATACCAAGCACACCTAGAGACACGACGCAGGAAACGGGAGGACATCGATTCAGACTTCTACGGCGCAAGCGCAATGACAGACCGGAAGTGGACAGAGACACCTGGTATACAGACTCGCCCTCCATAGTTTTCATCACAAGATAAGCAGAACACAAAGATTCCACCAACCGAATGACAATTGTGTATGTGCACTATGTGACCGGAAGTGCGAACGCTATCACATAATAAAGTGTCTAAACAGAACTAAATCAATAAAAGACTATAGTGAAAACTAAATCTACACTTAATGCTCTTTCGAGTGCTCCTTATGTTATAATAATAAGTAGAGTCAGACTGGGATTTGAACCTCGGAACTTCCGGTCTCTAGCCGGTTGCTCTACCACTGAGCTACCACGACAAAATGCCGGTTTATCTTGATTAACAAAAGGAAAACAATGGACAGAACATTCTCTAAAGCAACTTTTGTAGCCAAGATAATAGAGTTACATTTGCCCAGCATGTAGTGATTTGTGAACACTACTCCGAGCAAGTTGAATAGATCTGAACTGCCAGCCGCAGTGGAATGCTCTAATAACTTCAACTCGCACAACACTTAAGACTACGGTTTTCAAGGGCGGTCGATCGCCGACGACGATGGCGGTACACGGTCTCTAGATTGCTGAAGGGGTGGGGGCTGCCCGGTCGGTAATACTCGTCTCGCTCTAACCTCGCTTCTATAGATTACAAATGGAAATCAATAAGAAGGCAGCAATAAAACACAGCCATGAAAAAAGTGGAAGGGTCTCAGAAAAGATGGATGTTTCTAACATTTTTGTGTTTTGTTCTCCATGCAGAAGGATTTACCGATTTCCATGAGGAATGCACAATGACGTCTCCAACTGAGCTACAAAGGAAAATTCTTGATAAGCTCCTCATTTGTACTCATTCTTACAATCCCGCTTTCTCGTTTAAATTATTCATTTCTCTTATTCCTTAGAGCGGATTCCCGCAAGGCTTCACGAAGATTCGTTGTGAATTCGAGCTCAAAGCACCTGTTTATTTCCATTACGACTTGGCGTGCATTGATTAGTTTTACAATTCGAGCACATTTATCTTCTACTCTAGATTTTACAAAGCATCGGGCTGATAAAAGTCAGTTCCTTTGGTGAAATATCTGTCTTGCATTCACATGATATTCTCTAACCACAATAGTCTATTTCTATTTTTACTTTCTCTACATGTACCATGTACATAATATATAGAGACGGTAGTGTATTGTATCCGAAATTCGATACCGAGATTTCACCGGAAATGCATATTTTGGGACCCCTTTAATCCAAAAAAAAAGTATTATTAGAAAAAATTTCCGTGTGTGTGTCTCTGTGGGCAGCATAGCTCATAACAAAAAGTCCGTGAAATACCAACTTGATATTTAAGTTCAATATCTCCCGAGGATGCGACACGAAGATTTTCAAGAAAATCCCTCCACTTTAAGTATCCTTTACATCGAAAATTTTGATTTTCCTAAAAATGACTAACAATTTTGATTAAAATCTCTTATATTTAAGATATTCACATGAAAAATAAAATGTATATCTACAATTTTCTGTGAATAACCTCTAAAAGCATTTTTATTCTAGATGCTTTTTTTTTTTTTTTTAAATTTGCATAATTAGTAAAACACACAATTATGTCATATACATTTTTTTCGTTGAGTAGACCGTTTTCGAGGTATTCCTTGTTATTGGTTTTAGTTTTAAACATAGGAGCTTGTTAACTCCAAGCAACGCAAAGAAACAGATTTCGATTCCACAGCAACCATATTTTAAAACATGTGACTGTCGGTTTAGGCTAGGTATTCTCATATTTCCCTTGTACTTATAAGAAGGTAAGTAATAAGATTTTCTACTAATGTTTATCTCGATTAACATGAAGTACATAGAAGAATAATGCTTGTGAAATGGAGGGCAAAATATAAAATTAACAGAAGTGTGGAACAAGCAATCACTGAAAACATCATCAAACATTCCGTGGCCATTTTTCGAAATCATTTATATGGTTTGAATAGAACGTAAAATGTATTATGGTTTATAAATCATTTTATTTTTGTATTTTTTTCTGTTTTATTGTTATAACTTTTATTGTTGCATATCTTTTATAATCTGCTACAATTTGTTCTCATAGCTTAATTTTATATAACTATTATAACGTATGATAAAATACTTTTTGTAATACTCACTTATAACATTTTTTGTTAAAAACCTCTAAATTTATATTGTTCTCTGTCACTTGGCAAACTCATTTATGAGTCAAACTAATAAATAAATATAACAATAATTTGTTGAAGAGATATAGAGAAAGTCATATGGAGTACATCAGATTTATTTATATATATTTTTTTAAATTTTGCATAACTATTAGGCCGCAAGAGGTAGACATAAACTTGCCACTTAAAATGTAGAGCTTCTTTAAGTCATGTACATTTTTTCGTAGAGTTATCCGCTTTCGAGATATTTCTTGTTATTGTTTTCAGTTTTAAATACAGGAACTTGTCAACTCCGGGCCACGCAAAGAAATATATTTCAATTCCATACCAACCACATTTTAAAACATGTGACTATAGGTTTAGCCCAGGTATTCCCATATTTCCCTTCTTCTAGAAGATCATTTTTGCTAATGTTTACCTCGATTAGCATGAAGCACATACAAGTATACGCTTATTAACAATAATTTGTTACAGAGATGTTGAGAAAGTCATGTGAATGGAGCACATTCGTTTTTTAAGCTTTGTTTTACCCTGAACGCAGAAGTTTGGTGAACCAAAAGCTGTGTTTCATTTGCACCCTCCTCCCCCCCCCTTTTTGCTGAAGTACACATTAAATTCTTGGGTATAATTCGTAGCCTTGCTGCTGTTTCATTTCCCTGGCTCTTATCATACACCACAGCCACATAAAACTTTGTATCCCCATGGCAGATGAATTGAGCCGTCTCGACTGAAGGCACATTAATAAAAGCCTGTATCAACAGAAACTCGGTGAAGCGCATTCAACTTTTCTAGTTCATTCTGCTCGCAAACCAATGTCGCGAACACCCTGTCTAAATCCGGAGATTCCTTCAGGCGCGTTCTGCCTTGTTTTACTGCTAATATGAAACAGTGGCTGGAGGTATATTCATCTCTGTATGCCTGGCTGTATGTAAACCTACATGCTGCTATCCCTTAATTGAACCTCTACGAGTGTGTTGTCCGTGGCAGTACACGATTCGTAAGCTGCGCTGGTGGAAGCTTTTCTAAACAAAATGGACGTTGTATTAGTTTATTTTTACTTTCTCTACACGTAATATGTATATAATATATAGAGAAGGTATTGTATTGCACCCAAAAATTCGATACAAGATTTCACCGGAAATACATATTTTTGGTCCCACTGAATCCCCCCCCCCAAAAAAAAACATTTTTAGAAAAAGGTCCGTGTGTGCGTGACTGTGGACAGCATTAAATACTAAACTTGGTATTTAAGTTTAGCATCTTCCAAGGAAGCGACACGAATACTTTCAAGAAAATCCCCCTTTACATGGAAAAACTTGCGAAAATTTTTATTTTCTCAAAAATGGCTCTAATGAATTTGATTAAATCTCTTATATTTAATATATTTACATGCCACATAAAATGTGTATCTTGAATTTTCTGGGAATAGCCTCTAAGAGGAATGCCACGATAAAACACACACTTTATGTCATATACATTTTTTCGCGGAGTTGGCCATTTCAAGATATTCCTTATTGATTTCAGTTTTAAGGTACTTAAACTTTAAACCTCGTACGGAAACTTGTCAACGCTTGGCTACGAAAAGAAACGGATTTCAATCCCATAGCAACCACATGTTAAAACATTTGACTCTCGGTTTAGCCAAGTGTATTCTATTTCCCCTTCTACTTATAAAGGAACTAAGTAATAAGACCGTTTCTGCTGATGTTTATCACGGTTAGCATGAAGTAGATAGAAGTATAGGCTTATTAAAAATAATTTGTTACAGAGATGTAGAGAAAGTCATGTGAATGGAGCACGTCAGTTTTTAGGTTTATGTAATACAAAACAATTGATATTCCACAACAATGTTAGGCTATAAAGAACAGCTGGTCCTCGGTTGACCAATCGAACTCGATCTAATGATTTGTTTTGGAAAGCTTGGTAATCCTGTTTTCATCCGTTCTTTCCGTATGTTGGAACCATTGTCATTCACGTGGTTAATCTATGTTTTTACTTTCTCTAGCACGATTGCACAACGTACATAGTAGATAAACAAGGTTTTATATTTATCCAAAAATTAGATACCGAAATTTCACCTGAAATACATGTTTTGAAACCCCCTGAATCCAAAAGAAAATGCCTTTTTAGAAAAATGTTCGCGTGTGTATTTGCGAGTATGTTTGTGGGCAGCATAGCTCTAAAACGAAAAGTTATCTTCCAAGGATGCGACACGAAGATTTTCAAGAAAATCCTCTCGTCCCCCAACTACTCCTTACATGGAATATTTTTTGAAAATTTGTCATAAAATGGCTATAACGATTTTGATTATAAAGGTCATATGTTAAAAATATTTTCCTGACAAACGAATTTTCTGGAAATAGTCTCCGAAGAACTCTTAATTCTGGATGACATATAACTCGTAAACCGCAAGACATAGACAAAAACCTACTATATTTTCACGGGCCAAACAGAACTAAATATCTTTAATATACTATATTTTAATTAAAATCGTTAGAGCCATTTTTTAGAAAATCAAAACATTTGAAACGTGTTCCATGTAAGGGTAGTTGCGGGACGGGAAATTTTCATGAAAATCTTCGTGTCGCATCCTTGGAAGATACTGAATTTAGATACCAAGTTTGGTATTTAATGGTCTTTTCGTTTTTAAGCTATGCTGCTCCCCCGCCCCACACACACACACACAGACACATACACGGACATTTTTCTAAAAATGCTTTTTATGGACTCATGAGTCTCAAAACACCTATTTCCGGTGAAATCTTGGTATCAAGTTTTTGGGTGCAATGCACATTACATAGTATATAGTATTATATAGTGCGAGTAGGGAAAGTAAAAACAGTTCAACTTTGTTTCTTTTCCTCCTGATTTTAAAACTTAATGCCTGGATACTCAGAAACGTTTCTGGCGGCCGGCCAAGTTTCAGTAGTTTATAGTCAGTCACAGTAAGAAGCTTGTTAATATTAATTTCTCTTCTTTTGCATGTTTCTTGAAGAGCCGATTAGTTACATCGCTTCTTCTTGTACGTAGCATATTATGTTTACCCTCTTTGATGCAGCTGTCTACTCTTGTTACTCTTTTGTTTCCTTAATGACTTCCTTCATCGCTATATTAAACAGTGAGCTTAGCGGATATTCCTTACCCCTGCTCCAGCTAATCTGCCTTGCTGATGAAAATTTGCCATATTCTTCGAAGGAGATTGAAAAGACTACGCCTACGTTGAAATACTGGAGGAAATGACGTCATAACTTGTACACCCACTTAAAATATTGACAAAAATGGCCCATCAGGACATACGTACTAGTGGATGTAGTGACAATTTCTTCAATTAAAGAAATATAACCGCTACTTCTATATTACTGACCAAAAGCAAATGTCACGAAATGTATATTTTACCCGCATATGCTGCATATTTAAACCACTTATTCTATAAACCCATAAGCATAAACACTAATGTCACGATTTACTTTGATTCGCTGATCCCCCTTCACTAATACCATTATATGGAATCTGTTTAAAAAGAACTATAAGATTTACTCTGGAAAATTAGAAGTGTATGCTGTGCAGTGTTTATCAAAAGCCATTTATTTTTATGAACTACATAGGTTTATTTTTTTCAGGGCATTTAAACGCCTAAATTTGGGATTCCGAAAAATACCTCTACTCCTCTGCCTAGGGTAAATAGTATAACATATTTATTTTTGTCCTGTCTCTTCTACTTGTCTATAGGAATGTATTGCATTCCATCCAAAAATTCGATACTGAGATTTCAATGGAAATAGACATTTTGAGGCCTCTGAACAAAAGCATTTTATTGAAAAACCACAGAAGCAATCAAAATCCAAAATTTGGCTACACCAACCTTGGTATTTAATTCACTATCTTCCAAAGATGAGATACAAAGCTTCTCAAAAAAAAAAAAAAAATCTCCTCGCTCTAAACTGCACTTTACTGGGAAATTTGACATTAGTTGTGGTTTTACATACTTCGCTCTAACATTTTTTGATTAATGTTCTATATATATAATGTTTATTGTAAAGTTCCCTTTATTCTGAACTACTTTTATACGAGTATAACTGACCAACCGTAAGACCAATACAAATTCGTATTACATTCTTCCATTACATCACGAGAAACAGATGGATACCATTGACACTAAAAGAAATGAAGTAAAAAAAAATCTGATGTGTTCCATTCACATGACTTTCTCAAATTATTCAATTTACCTCATCTAATGGAACAAAAATTAGTAGAAATAGTCATATTACTTGCTTCCTTATTAGCAGAAGCGAAATAAGGGGGTACCATAGGTTAAAGTGACAGTCCAATGCTGGTTGCTCTGCGACTGAAGTTCCTTTGTTTATATGGACACTAGTTCACAAAGTCCTGTATGAGAAAAGTATAAGTTTTTATAGCTGAAACCAAAAACAAGGAATACCTCAAAAACAATCAACTTCACGAAAAAAAAAAAAATGTATGTAACATAAATTGTGTGTTTTAAGGTGCTCCACATTTGTTGTGTGATAAGTTTTTGTCCATCTCTTACGGTTTAGTAGTTGCAAAATTCCGTAAAATTGACCCAGAATAAAGCAGTCTTCAGAGGCTATTCCCAAAAAATTCAAAATATACATTTTATTTGTCAGATAAATGTCTTTAATATAGGATATTTTAATCAAAATCGTTAGAGCCATTTTTTAGAAAATTAAAATTTTCGAAAAAAGTTCCATGTAAAGGATAGTTGGGGATGGAGGAATTTTTCTCAAAATCTTCGTGTCGTATCCCTGGAGGATACTAATCTTAAATACAAAGTTTGGTATTTTATTGACTTTTAGTTTTTGAGTTATCGTGTTCACAGACACACGGACACACAGACTCACGGACATACACATACATACTCACACACACGGACCTTTTTCTGAAAATGTTTTTTTTTTTTATATAGGGGACCCTAAAACATATATCTCCGGTGAAATCTCGGTATGGAATTTTTGGTGGAGTGCAATACCTTCTCTTTACGCTATGTACATAGCACGTATAGAGAAAGTAAAAAGTATAACGTACAACAAAAATTCAAATCAAATTTCCCCGCTAAGATATTTTTAAATTATTATCCTCAGAAGACCTTAATCTAAGCGGATGCCGATATCATTTCAGCATCACTTCACCCATTTTACTCATTTTCCGATATGACCAACCAGGTTAAAGAACGTTAAAATAACTAATATTTCCGTAAACACTGTTATCATAGCAGAAAAAACTAAATATGGCGTGTTTTAAACGGACTACATTTTGTGTATAGTAACCTACGTTTGTATATTTACTCGTCAAACGAATATAAATATGTTTCTTTCGAATATTAAGAAGGTTTTATGGCTATTTCCAGTAAAAGAAAAACATTTTAATTCTGCAGTAAATATGTTGTATTTTAAATAATCTTGTATTTTAAGAAAATAAGAAATGACAAAAAAATGTTCCTTATAGGGCATAAATTACATAGACCTGAAAAATAATTATTCCATAATATTTAATTATATTAAAATAATAATTTAAATAGATGTAATTGTATAAATTTGAATAATTCTTAATCTTTTTATTTGTTTACTGTTAATAATAAAAAATATGATATGGCATGGAGAATTTACTTGTCTGTCGTGTCATATTTTTTGTAAATATCGAAGTTTTGGTGTTTGAATTATGTTGTTTAAATACACATACACAGAGAGAGAGAGAGAGAGAGAGAGAGGAGAGAGGGAGAAGTTGTTTTCCTAATAGTGATTTTTTTCCTTTATTTAGGAAGCTTCAAAGCTCAATTTTCAGTGAAATCCTGATATAAATTTTTGGGCAAAATGCAATATCTACTCTACATAGAAGATCTGTGGTAGAGAAAATAAAAAAGATTATTATTTAAGCGTTTGTAAGAATAGTTTGCAAAAGAATGAGTAGAAAGTCATATGACTGCAGCATAATATATACTTTAAATAATATTTCTATCACCTATCTATTGTTATATTCCAACCAAAAGTTCTATATTAATATTTCACTAGAGATAGCTGTTTCGAGATCTCCTGAATACAGAAAAAAATGTATAATTTAAAAAGCGGAGGAAGTATAAATACCAATTATCATACTTCAGCATTTTTTCTGGTACGCCATTATATAAAAATGTATTTAAATCACCAGTCCTCAAGTGATGTTGAACACACGGAACCTGAATACAATGTTATATAAAGTATACATTTTAAAAAAATAAACCGTACTTCATTAAGTGTTACACAGTTAAATAGTAATTCGATTTCAACAATAACAAAGTTTAGTAGTTAAATGAATGAAAATTACAATGGTTAAAGTTGATCAGTGCTTGATTATTAATAAAGACAAGTTAGAGTAACTTTTATATTAGTATTCATTTAGATTTAGAATGATAATGCAATGTCTACCACGAATCTACCACTATCTGTAGGATAATATGTTTAAACTCTTGGAATTTAAAGTTGCAGACTGGAGTTTGCAAAATGTAGACAACCCCCCAAAAGAACTTGTTTATTGGAACACCGAAGGAAAATATATTATATATACCTATATATAGTGACTACGCCCTGCGGCCGTAATCACCAAACGTGTGTGAACGGCTTCCCTCATAATTCATAGCTGATTGTCACACCTGTGTGGCGGCAAGGTCTTTTAACATTGTTGCTGTGGTTGTTACACCTACTCTATCGGAACGTTTTTTTAAGCCCGCATTGTTACACCTAAGTGAATATGTGATTCCTGAGTAGTTCTGCACGTGCGACAGTTTCTGGAAATTTCCTGTAACATGATCAACAGGTATAAAACGGTGAACGAAGGCCTGTCCAAAGTTCAGTTTTCAGTGAGAATGCATTGCGTGCAATAGATGAGTGAGTTTCGACAGGAAATTTCGTAGCGGGCAATAATCGTCGCCGCAGAAAACGTAAAGAAACTATACTGCAGGATTGTAACAGAAGTATTGAGGGAAGTTATTTGTGTGGTGATTCTTATTGTAACCAGTTTTTGGAAGAAATAAATAGGTTTATTGAAGAACTAATCTGATGTCTTCCATTCACATGACTTTCACTACATCTCTCTAACAAATTATTGTTAAAAAGCATTCTCTTCCATCTACTTTATGCTAATCAAGATAAAATAGGTAACCATGGTTTTATTACTTGCTTCCTTGTAGGTATATGGGAAATTAGGGAGTGCAACAGTCAAATATTTTAAAACTGCTTGCTATGTGATTGAAATTCCTTTGCTGGTATGGCCAGGAGTTGACAAATTCCCGTATAAGAAAAGCTTAAGTATTCCAAAGCTGAAACCAATAACAAGGAATATCAGGTCTAATAAAAGTATAACGACATCTCCATTTATATGTAGTATCTTACGATTTACCAGTTATGCCAAATTCAGCAAAATTCATTCAGAATAAAGTGGTCTTCTGAGGCTATTCCTAGAAAATTCAAGATATACATTTTATGTTTCATGTAAATATCTTTAATATACAATGTTTTTATCAAAATATTTAAAGTCAGAATTTTCTAAACATTTTCCATGTAAAGGGTAATTTGTACTGGGGATTTTCTGATAATCTTCGTGTCGCATCCTTGAGAGATGCTAAACTTAAATACCAAGCTGGTATTTAACGGACATTTCGTTTTTGAGCCATGCTGTACACAGACACACCTACCCTTTTTCTAAAAATGTTTTTTGGATTCAGGGAGTGTCATTATATGCGTTTCGATTGACTTCTCGGTATGAAGTTTTGGGTGGAATACTTCCTTTTTATACACTATGTACATAGTACATGTAGAAAAGTAAAAAATAAAGTATTTATTACAATATAATAAGTATTTCCAAATATATATTTTCGAATATTCGGGAGTTAGTGAACGCAAATCTAATGTGTATATCTAATGTTTCCTTATCTTTTTATTATTATTATTGTTATTATTATTATTATTATTATTATTATTTGGGTCGTCTCCATAGCGCAATAGTAGCGCGGCTGTTTACCAATTCACGATCCATGGTACCGGCGTGGGGAATTTTCCCCCGCTGGTAGACCTGGTCCGGGGTGCTATGAGCCTTATGAGGTCCCTGGGGGAGGGGCAATTGAGGATCTACTTGATTGAGAAATAGTGGGTCCAGATCAAGAAGACCGTATTAACCGGCCGGGAGGGACTCGAGGCACTGGTCACGTCTCACCCTCCAACACTGCCCGTTCATGACGCCATCGGGCCGAGGCGGGGGATGCAGCGGCCGGGCGGTAGGTCATGGTCTCTTGTGGAGTTACGTTCACATAATCATTTATTATCATTTTTCATGAATTATCCGGGTCTTTTTTAGTATTTATTTAAGTAGTGCAGTATATGCAAGGATTCTGCTAGTTGGTGTTCCAAGTTGTATAAACGTTTACAAATAAACGTCAATTTAGTTGTTTATGACGCCTTGCTCTTACCATGGATGTAAAACCTTATTTCTTATACTAATAACCATTATTCTTGAAATTTGCGGAAAGTAATAAAGTACACGCCAAGTTAAACACT
This sequence comes from Hymenopus coronatus, assembly GCA_030762935.1. Classification (NCBI taxonomy): domain Eukaryota; kingdom Metazoa; phylum Arthropoda; class Insecta; order Mantodea; family Hymenopodidae; genus Hymenopus; species Hymenopus coronatus. Next base: position 97,188,986 of record CM060892.1, read on the forward strand.
AACCTTGCGGTGACGTCAGATATAAAGGCTGACTTTTATGGGTTTCACCTTGTGAACTTTCCTTATAAAATCGCTACATGCCAAAGATAGTGTTCACGTTACAGTAACATTAGACACTCTTCCATTTATGGTTTAGTGCTTGTTATTTTACGCGGGCCCAGGTGTGGGACTAACAAGATGCGAACGTGTGTAGGCGACCACTCTAATTGGCAGTTGTGACTCGGGCTGGAATCGCGTTTGTGAAAACAATCCCGGGGGCACGTCTGTAGTAGCTGGTACTAAAAAATACTTTCATACACAATTTATTTGATACAAATTGCTTGTTAACTGGCAGATACTCAGTCCTCTACAGCAGTCACCCAATGGGATATTGTTAGCATTATCATGGGATAATTGCATCCCATTAATCCATGTTCATGTATTTTTCATTGCCGTTAACAGAAACGAATGCACTATCTTGTAATACAATCGTGCACATTTTATGACAACTACTAGTGATGTGTAAACTTGTGACCTTAGAGCAGCGTTCTCAAAATGGTCGATATTGCCTCTTGGAGATTTTAAAGAAATGCAATAGACTCTCATAGATTTTGGGGCGTCTGTGGGGCGATTCAGGTGTGCTCTACCAAGCCCTATCGAGCAGAACCATTATTCCCGTTTCCACACTCACACAAACACAATCCCCTCTGGGGAGGATAGGGAATAAACTTGGCTACACAATAATTACCGGGGAATCTAATCCAGAACCCCTCCCACAGCAGGTAGGCGATTGAAAATAGGCTATTATTTTTGGACACTCATTATTTACTGATTCTAAGCGCCCCTTCCTATACTCATGCTTAGAAACCACTTTACCAGTTTTGAGCAACTTTTACGTGCCATAAATCTACTACACGGAACCACTGGCTTTACTCAATTTCCGTAGGAAGCCATGCTAAATATATCCATCGCCCTCCGCCGGCTTTGAACCCGGGACCTCGAACTTTTAGCATGACAGGGTACCCCTAGATCAGGGATAACATGCAGCTTATTTCTGGGAAGGTATGTCTTGTTTAAAATGAAACAGTACCATGATAAGTTTTTTCACGAATGTTTGTATATCCACTAGTAAACGATACAGGTCAGGAAAATCATGTGAATATAACATGCGATTAATTTCACGTTCTCTAATAAGTATACTAAGCAGAGAAAGTATTGCATTCACCCTAAATTTCGATGCCGAGATTAAATCGGAAATGCTCGAATCCAAAAAGAGCATTTTTAGAATAGGCGCACGCGTGTCGTGAACCACGTAGCTCAAACTTCTGTTAGTATGAAATTTTATATTTAAGCTTAGTAATTCAAAGGATGCGACACCAAAATTTCCATGAAAATGCCCCACCTCAAACCAACCTCTTCATGGAAAATGTACGAAAGTTTTAAATTGCCCAAAAATGGCAGTAATGATTTTCATTAAAATACATTTTTAACGTGGTTAAAAATAACTTTTATATTGTAGGGTGCCTGATATGGTCTATTTGAAGAAACTATATTTCATTTAGTAACACGAAATGTTGCACCAGTTTCAGCATTCGATATTGGTGGAAAGATGTCGACATGCTGACATAGTTATGTCCTCTTAAAGCAATGCTGGCATAAACATAGGTTTAACTATAAAAACTCCAATAACAGGTCACCAATACTTTTCATCTGAACTGTTGACGTAAAATACTCCGGAATGTCCCCCGAAGGAGCCTAGTTTTATTTTAAAAGAAAATGACTTCAAGATTCACAATGAATCACGTGAGTTAATTTGGGTTTGGTTAACCTTTGGGTTTTCTTTTATTTGACTACATTTATCTACTTGATAGTAAAAGCCCTGTGTCTCCACGCATCCTGGTGTATTTATTTATAGCTGTTGTTCTCTATCCAAATGCACATCCTCCTGCATCTTAAACGCTGAGACCACCTGCTTCCCTCTCGTAGGCGCGATCAGCGATACCCAGGGCCTGGGGTCAGATACCTATTGAGAAGCAGAAGCTCTGGATCAGAAAGAAACTAGGATGAGTGATCAGCACGATACCTGTTATGAAAGTGAGGAAGTGGATTATAGGAACCGACAGGAAAAATGGTTATGCAGCAAATGGTGGAATGAATGGCAGTGGAAATCACACAACCCGGAGAAAACACACCCACGCCGCTTTGTCCATCACAAATCCCACATGCACCCTCTGTAATCGAATTCGGATCACTTAGTAACACATACACACACACACACACACACACACACACACACACACACACACGAGCGCGCGGACCTTTTATTAATACCCCTCCCTCTTTTCTAGATTCAGGGAGTCTTCAGACATGTATATTTGGTGAAATCTCCCTAAAAAATTCTTGAATGAAATGCAAATACTTATTAAAAGGAAGCAATAAAAAACCATACAGGTTAAGTGAGTCCTTTATGAATAAACGAAGCTATTTCTCAAATCGATTACAGAACCAATTTCTAGCCCGACTGCTAGGGAACGGAACCATTCCCTTAGAGCTTTTATTTTTGTAGGTGGGCGAAACAATGACAACATAATCACATACTGCTTCAACTTCCTTCTTGTCTGTTTTCATGGACCACTGTTATTTATCCATTTTCCTAACGCGCTTAAGGGCACGTCATGTCGGCTACACGAAAAGAGATTTCGCTCTTAAGAAAACCACCATTCTTCATCCTTAGAGAGCTTTAGATAACTGCTCACTTTTCTCTCGTGGTTTAAACGCTTTTGACACATCCTTGTATGCTTCAGCTTTAAAGCAGCAACTTACCGTCATATATAATACCTAGAGATACAACATTTTATTGCAACCATAAAATGCTATTTGCAAAATACGTTTCTTGTGCTTAAGTGTTTACATCGCTTGTCCTGCAAAAAGCATTAGAAGCTTTTAACAACCGGTTAAAGCAGTTTTTCAATATAATTTAATTCTCGGGATGAAAGACTTGTTTTCAGTGTCAGGGAGGATAGAGTTGCTAAAGGCAAAGAATCCTTTCCATGTGACACAGCTTTTGTATTAAAAAAAATTATGTGTTCTATTCATTGCCATTTTGTTTTTCAAATAAACTATTTTCTTGCACATTATTATTTTTTTGCTACATCCCGCTAATCGAGATAAATATTAGCAGAAATGCTCTTATTACTTACTTCCTTTTAAGTAGAAGATAAATAAGGAAGTGCACTAAGCTAAAACGATAGTCAAATCATTTAAAAATCGTCGCTATGCGATTTCCTTTAAAACTCGGTTCTTTTTATATGGGCAGAAGTAAAACAAAAGAGATATGAAACGAATGACCTTTTCCCGTTTAAAACATTTCAAGTATTTGAAACTATAAATCAATAACAGGGAATATATCGGAAATGGTTGAGCATAAAAAAAGAAAAAATTAAGACATAAATTGTGTGTCTAACGAGATCTACCTTTTTGTGTTGTAAGTTTTTATCTCATACGGTTTACCAGTTACACAAAAGTTATTCAGAAGGAAGAGGTCTTATGGGGTCTAAAAAATCAAGATATACATTACGTTTGTCATGAAAAATATCTTAAACATAGAGTATTTTAATCAGAATCATTGGAGCCATTTTTGAGAATATCAACATTTTTTAAAAATGCTCCATGGAAAGGGTAGTTGTGGTAGGGGTATTTTCCTGAAAATCATGTTGAATCCTTGAAAGGTGATTAACTTAAATACCAGTTTGGTATTTAACGTACTTTTTTTTTTTTTTAATTATACTGCCCTCAGATACAGTTTGGTATTTAACGGGCTTATTTTTTTAATTATACTTCCCACAGATACAAACACGGTCCTTTACCTAAACCATGCTTCTTTTTTGGATTCAGGGACTCTCAAAACATATATTTTCGGTGAAATTTCTATCGATTTTATTTGGGTGATGTCTTCTCTTCCTATTATGGACATTGTACATACGTGGTCAAGAAATTAACAACAGAAAGAAAACAGAAAGAAAGAAAATGAAACATGATTTAAATTGCATAATATCCAGAAAGTGAAGAACATTTTGGCAGACTACTATGGTTTTCTGCGTCCCATTCTGTTAGGAGTGAGAGACCGTTAAACTTTTTCAGAGGCCGCCTTATCAGCCTTGAGGTTTTTTACGTGTGGTAAATCTACGACGCGGGATCAACGGCTTTATTTCCCTTCCGAAGGAGGCCTTGGTTTATACGCCCGAAAAAAGCCAGCGCCCTTCGCTGGGTTTGTACCCCAGACCTTGAGTATAAGAGGCTAGCATGGTAATCACTACACCACAGATGGTGACTTGGTTAGAGAAAGACGTGTGAATGCAACACATCAGGATTTTTCGTTAGAACGTTTTTCCATTTGTAAGGATAGAGAGTATATCTGCAGAGATAGAAACCTTCAAATTATCTGCAGTTCCACTCCATTATATCGATACAAAGAATGTACACAAAAGCGGCCTATGGTCACCGATGGAATGGTCAACATGGTCTGATGATTGCTGTATTGTAAGTGCCAACATACTGTACAAGGGATATAGGTATATGGCAATCTGGGCTGGTCGTCTCTTAGCGCGGTGGTAGCGCGGCAGCTTGCCAAGGGGGAGATCTGGATTCGATTCCCGGTACTGGCGTGAGAAATTTTTCCCCGCTGGGAGACCTAGTCTGGAGTGCACTCAGCCTCGTGAGGTCAATGGGGGGCCAATTGAGAAATTGGTTGAGCAGTAGCGGCTCCAGATCGAGAAGACCGCATCAACTGGCCGGGAAGGACTCGAGACGCTGATCATGTCTCACCCTCCAGCACTGCACCCTATTCATGACGCCTTCGGGCCGAGATGAGGGACACAACGGCCGGGCGATGGGCCATGGTCCCTTGTGTACTGTCGTGCCTTGGAGTTACGTTTACATCTGGATTATCTTAAAATGTGACTTACTTCTCCCTACCTCGTTCTAAGAGGGGAGGGGTGGCAAAGGTCGTGCTCAGCTATCATTACTGCATAATCTCAGGCAGGTAGTGAAATATGTTGCAAATATTTCTACGTCTGCTGACTTAGAAAGTGTTTTTATTGGCAGAGAAATATGGAAATGTTAATGATGCGTTTAACCCTTGCTGGCTTGCGTACTATCCCAAGGTGTTAGAAGGCGATGGGAACTTCTGCAATCTGATACAAGGGAAACGATAACATCTTCATTGATGAGTGTGAATATTGTAATCTTGAAAACCAACCACGAGTATAACTGTCTCATAGGTCATGTAGAGAACTGCCGCAGCCACTTCGAACTCCAAGAAACCCTTACTGGACGCATATCTATATATCGCTATCACTTTGGGCGCCAATATGTCGCTATTCTTTTGTCTACCTTGGAGTCAGTCTAGATTAGCATCAGTGAAATACTTTATTAACAGGCGTGTACACACCTCTTGAAAGTTCTTTATTGCGCCGGCTCTGCTCATCCACGTAGAACACAAGTTTGACTCTCACTGAGGGGGAGAAAGAATGACTGGGGTATGTGACACAGGGTAGACTCGCAAATAGAAGTGCTTCACATTAGATTCCACAGAATTAATACTTTTATTCACCTTTGTTACTTGTGAGGCACTAATCCTACGAGTGACTCCCCACATGGTAGTTCTTGCAGACGTAGAAATATTAATAACTAGTGCTATTTTCTTCTGCTTACTAAGTTCTTGTTTTCGACGGTCATCGTAATTACTGCATACTTCCCTATTACGCGACAAATCAACTCGTGCGATAACTACAATGTTTCGCGTAATAATATCACATACTCAGACACTTAACACCGCCGCATTCACGTACGTACAACATACAGCCTATACCGTACCGCGTACAACATCACAAGTATAACACGAAACCCAACAAAAAGAAGCCACAAGAAGCCTAATTTCTTTTAAGAGTATCGCTTATATACCTAAAATATCCAATCTTGAAGCTAATTCCTGATTGGTTGAAAAGAAGCGTGAAAATAACATTGTCACGTGATTAATGTTGGAAGTTCTTTTGTTAGACTCACGGGTTCGCTCTTTATAATGGAAAAGTCCCAAGCTGCTTACTTTTAGGGAAGAGACCTTTCTCTAAAAAAATGCCCTGTTACTTATGTCTCTAATGCGCTAAAATCTTTCTCTTAGCAAAGTATTTGTGTTGCTAAGATTAACAAAGAAAGTAACCTTGGCGTACACAATAGCAACTTCTCACCCTAAGGTTTTGTGTTCTACAATCTGCTCAGTCTTGGCTGCCGAAGCAGACACATTTACTATATTAAACCTATGCAAAAATAATAATTAACCCAATAAAATAAAAAGCGGGCTAATATACTGTTGCATATATTACAGCCATCCGCCAATAGTGCATAAAGCGCTGCATTTGAAAGAATTGCGAGAAGATTTGTATTTGATTATAGACTGAACTGTTAGTTTAAGAATTTTGGAATAGTTATCTTTCAAGTTATATAAGTATTGCACTTAATCTTTATGGGAAATATGAAAAACAAAAACTAAGTTCCAATTTCATACTAAAAATCAGGTGAGAATAACTTCTAATTAAAATTTTAGGATACATTTATAGAATTATTTTTACTGTAGTACATGATTACTGTAAATGAGATTTTCAAAGAGTTGTATATCATTAATTAAAGGTAATTTTATTAATTGTGTATTGTGAAGTGTTCCCTGAGAAACTAAATGGGCGAATATATGTTTCGTATCATTAATTCAACCGAAAAGTATAAAGCTTAATCAGGACATTTTGGGATGATCAAATTTATAAAGTTAGTGTAACTGCACACGCTTTCATTATAATTTTCTTTTTCAAATTACTTTTTCTACCTATCTAGCAAAGAAACTATTCTTACAGAATATTATTCATTTATGTACTTCATGCTAATCGAGATAAACATCAGCTGAAATTGTGTCATGGCCTGCTTCTTTGTAAGCGTAAGGGAAATAAGAGATTACACTAGACTAAAGCGATAGTCAGATCATTTAAAAGCTATCGCTATGCGAAACAAAAGAAATTCGGTTATCTTTACGCGGCCAAGAATAATATAAAACAGGCATGAAACTAAAGATGGCTTCCCGTTTGAGAAAAGTTTCAGTAGTTTAAAATTGAAACCAATAACAAGGAAAATCTTGGAAACGCTAAACACTACGAAAATTGTGTATTTTAACGAGATCTATATTTTTTGCGTAACAAGTTTTTATCCAGAATGAAGAGGTCTTTAGCAGCTATTACCTGAAAGCTCAAAATATACATTTCGCTTGTCGTGCAAATATCTCAAATATATGGTATTTTAATCAAAGTCGTTAAGAGCCATTTTTGAGAAAACCAAAATCTTCGTTAAAATGTTCCACGTAAAAGATAGAGATGGAAATTTTTCTTGAATATCTTCATGTCGCATCCTTGGAAGATGCTGAACTTAAATACCAACTTTTTTATTTAACGGGCTTTACGTTTTTGATCTGTACTGCGCATAGACACACACACGCACACACACACACACACGCACACACACACACACACACACGTTTCTAAAAATGCTTTTTCTATTCAGGCGGTCTCTAAACATATTTCCGGTGAAATCTCAGTATCGAATATCTGGGTGGAATACAGCTGCTACTCTATCTACTATGTATTTGTATATACGTGCTAGAGAAAGTAAAAACGACTACGATATCGTCACTCAGAAAGTTGTATGGAAGCGGTACTGCCTAAGATTAAGCAGTCAAGCGTTCTGCATCGTAGTGAGCAATAGAGTACTCTCCCTCTCTCTCTCTCTCTCTCTCTCTCATTCCCATGTTTCCACATAAGCCAGACAGACTATAAGTTTCAAATGGGAAGAATTCTACTCTGCAGCGAATGAGATGTGTTATCGTGCTCTGCGTTGCCAGATCGCTAACCCCACTCTTTTCATATTTCTCTCTCACTCGCACACTGAGCATGCAATCAGCCTGGCAACATAATGTTTATTCATGTGCGTTATGAAAAATATTTGAACTAAAAATCAGTAGTTTTTACGGTTCTGCTACAAATATTACTCCCTATCTTTCTCGTGAATTATTTTTTACAACATTTGAATATTTTGTCTTAGCGCAAGTAGTTTTTATGAGAGACGAACCACTTAGCACGTTACTCCCCAGTTAAGCGCGAATGCAATATGTCAACACAGCAGCACTCCGATTGGCTGTCGGCCTGGTGGTGCTCAAGGACAAACATCATCCCTTTTGAAAGGCATTATAGTTTGTTACCTGTAAACATTTCTTCTCGCCTGACCTTGAGACTTAGAATTCCAATATCTGGTTATCAGTGAATGTTACTCTCTACTGCTGTTGACTCTTTTAGGGGCTGAAGGAGTTCCTTTGAGTCTGCAGTAAGACTGCGGCTTAAATCTGAAGTTAGGTAGCAGGTGCATTCGACGTCTGCAGTTCAGATGTCTTTAAAGCAGTCATTACGTCTGTCTGGCAGCGCAACTCTTGGCATGTTCGCAGTAAGCATAAAATAATATAAAGCGTACTTCTCCACGGCACCGGTGCAATATCAGGAAACCCTTACTGCTGAAAATAGTTGTGCTGTCTGGCGATCAACTTTTTGCATTCTAATTTCTACCAAAGACAACGCTCAGGTCAAAGAATGGGAATTTTCTTAGGCCGCTTTTGATCTTAAATGGAAGGAGATATACTTCCTTCAGGGGTGCTTTTGTTATTTGCATTTCTTTTATATTTTCTCTGCCTTTGACTGCGCGATGACGAAAAGCAAGATATGCCATATCACGTTCTCTCTTTCCATCTTAACAACAAAGGCAATTCACTACTCTCGTCTTTCTACCCACAACTGTCTGTTATTCGTTTTCTTTTATTTCTTTCCAGCATTTCGGATATCGCATTATGGCTTGCTGAAGCATGCATTTACAAGGCTTTTGTCACAGCCACACTAAAAAGTTTTAATATCAATACAAGTCGAGAGGAACAAAATTAAAAACTCCGTTGAAATGTGTCACTGAAAAATTCGGAGATACATACTGTTTTTGAAACAGTTGCTAGCAATTTAATGTATTAAAACATGAATGATTAATGAGGAATAGCACTTTAGAGAACCAACCTGCGAAAGCTTCAAATTCAATGTATCTTAAGCAATTTACGTTCATTTTTATACCACACATCTCTATTGTGTAAAACTGACTTTTTGAGACATATACATCAAGTAGGTTTAAGAAGAAAAAAAAAAGAAAAAATATATAATGGTTCTTTTTTAACTACTCTACCAAAAAAAAAAAAAAAAAAAAATGTCCTTACGCTTCAGTTTCCAAAATGTTGTAACAAATCTTCATATTTACATTTCGGGAGTATCACTTAAAAATTATTGTATGCGATTCAAATGAATTAAATATAATTGCAAGGAAAGTTAGGATAAATTATACTTTCATGATTTTTTCATTATTTTTTGAATTATTTAATTTTGTTAATGCAAATATTTAATTATAGATAGATGGATGGATGGATGGATGGATGGATGGATAGATAGATGTATTGTCTGTTGTCATACACTGTACAGATAGACTCGTCATAAAATGTACATTAATTAAACAGTTCACTTAAACTATAAAAAGTTTTGTCATGTAAAAATGAACGTAGTGATCTTTTAAACTTACACATATCATCAATTTTAATAATGTCATATGGGAGAGCATTGGCAATTTTACTTATGAGGCACTTTTTTGATTTTGAGTATTTAGTTGTTTTATATTTTTCTATATGGATGTCATTCATACTTCTAGTGAAATGATTATGAACATCACAGTTGAAAGTGAATAAGTATGAGTTGTTTTTATAAAATAGTGCAGCATTATATATTAATAAATCAGTTAAAGTAAAACGATAAAATTGTTTAAAAACATGTCTAAATGATCTCTTGGCTTCATATTAAAAATTATTCTTAGCACTCTCTTCTGAATTAAAAATACCCTATTTACTTCAGTTGCAGATCCCCATATTAAAATACTGTATGATAAAATTGATTGTACAGAGGCAGTTAATGTCCAAACTCATTTTCAGGCATCTAATATTACCTACTTACCTGCTTAACAAATTAATTCGATAATTTTTATTTATTATGATATTAAAGTTCTCAGGTTGAAAAATCAAACTGATTGGTTGAAATACGCAACGCAGGGAGCATTTTAAACTTCTGCATGCGTTAGAAAATACACTTATAAAAATACATCTTGTAACATTTGAAGTGCCATTTGTCGTCATTAAAATTTTCATTTAAAAGGTCACACGACAAGTGTTTAAATTGCAACAGTTTTAAAATAACCACGGCATATTAATCTATAAGGACCACGGACGGTATTTTATTGTGCTAAAATAAAAAACACCAGCATTTTCAAGAATTTTGGTAAATTTTCACAGGTTCTCCCCTCAATCCGCTGAAATTCTATTAAGAGACACTAGAACTTAAGTTTTTGGGTGAAAATAATTACAGATGTACATGTTTACCTCCTCTACCAAACACTATGTACGTATATAGTAGGTAAATATAAACAGTGGGGAACTTTTTGGGTCGGCAAATAATTAACAAGTCTTTGGTTCGCTTGCTGCATCCATGATGAGCAGTAGTAGTTGTGGTGGTGGAAGCGCAAGAGCAGTAGCAGTAGCAGTAGCAGTAGTAGTAGTAGCAGTAGTAGTAGTAGTAGTAGTAGTAGTAGTAATAGTAGTAGTAGTATCGCCTACTCTCATCTCTCACGTTAATACGCCAGTTCCCCACTGACTTCTTTACTTGGAATTACTCCGTTGAATTCTGCAATGCTTTTAACGCCCAAAGAGATATCTGCATACGTTGAGCCAAGTGGTATATATATTGCTTTTTTAAGGATGCTTTATTCATTTGCTCAAAAAATTGATTTACACTGGAAAGATTTATATTGATTTATATGCAAGGTGGATTTTGAAAATTTGCATTTTTTTGAGAAACGATTTCAGATTTTTGCACAGTTATTTGTATTTGTTTCTTATACATTCTGCCGTCTTTCATTTGAATCGCTTTAAACTTAATAAAAGGTTAGAAAACTCAGTCAATGAGCCGCTTAAAACAAAGCATATGTGTATATTCACATAACTTTCTCTATCCAATTTTAATTTATTTGTACATAATTTCTATAGATTATTCTCACAAAACAATCTTTTTCTATTTACTTGATGCTAATAGAAATAACATTTTCATAAAAAAATGTTATACGTTTAATTACACGTTTATAAAGTGAATCAACAGTCAGCGATTTCAAAGCGGCTCGCTATACACTGGGATTGAAATTGCAAACTCATTCCATGGCATCGTGGGAAACTAGTGAATAGCGGCTTCACTTTGAAAGTGAAAACATATTATATTTTTCAAATCAAGTTAACGGATACATCGGAAACGACGGATAACACGATAACGGTTATTTGAAATGAAGTTATGTTTTAAACGGAATTACATCTCCTGTGGTCTATACGTAACAAGAATTATACAAATTTCCTTCCTAATGAAAATGATTAAACAGGCTTATCTCAGAAAATTCAGAATAGTCGTTTTATTTGCCATATAAACATCTTAAACATATGGTAGTTAAAATAAGAGTTGAAACTTTCCTGGCGAAGGATTCTCGAGCTTCTAGCCAGGCAAATACATGGATTAAACTCCAATGTTTAGATGTGCATCATCTTCGTCCTCAGAGTAAACTGACGAAATGAAAGTCCGGAATCACGTATTTACAGTTTCATTTCGTAATCGGCCTACCCTCTCCATCTTTGTAGGACTGATAGCCCCTTAGGACTTTCAAGCCATTGCCTAGGGGTCAGAAGCCTGTCGGGGAGCCTACGGCACGAACCACAAAATGGAGATCCTGTTACGAAGGGTCGGCCCATAGCCAGGCATGAACATGAGGAAGTGAATGGTAAGAAATGTAAGCGAAATCGATAATTTGAAAAAGCGACCCGCAGAAAACCCGCCCAAATGTCACTTCGTCCACCACGAATCCCACATGCGGACACTCGGGATCGAACTTTTCACCTAGATGTGAGGCGAGCGGTCTAACCACTCACCCACGACGCCTCCTGTATTTGCAGTATAGGATGAATTAATACAGCTTTATTCCGGCACTAAAATACGCCATTCCGGACTTTCATTTCACCAGATGAGGCACATCTTCGAAATGTATGAGTCAATCTATGTATTTACCTGGCTAAAAGCCCGAAAAAAGTTGGAGTTTATATGGTAGCTTAATCAAAGTCGGCCTTGTCTGATAAAGTCTAAGATTTGAAAACTCTTTAATGTAAACATTCGTTTGGGGTGGGGTCTTTCTCGAAAATCTTCGTGTCGCATCCTTGAAAAATGCTGAAATTAAATTACAAAGGTAGGTTTATAAACAATTTTGGGTGTTTGAGTTGTGCTATTTACAGACAGAGCATATATAGCAAGGGTTTTTCAGCCATAAATTATTTTTATTCACCGACTCTCCAGATCGGTATTTCCAGTAAAATCTGGAATGGTTTTGGGTGAAATGTAACCCTTTACCCTGTTATATAAAAGTAACAAAGAAGGTACAAATAAGCTGATTAAAACATAAATCAAAAATATATTGACTGCCTCCGTAGCAGCTGGTATCTCACTAGGAGGTCCCGGGTTCGATTCACGGCTGGGGCGGGGAATTTTTCTTTAACCAGAATTATTTCCTATCCCCCACAGAGTCTGGAAGTGTGTATGTGAGAGCGAAAGTGTGTGTGTGTGTGTTTGAAATGATTTAAACCTACAGACAACGTGTTGTTTCAAGTGCAAAGCCCACGATATAACCTTAGGTGTAAAGGGAATTATTTTTATTAATTACTTGGAAAAGGGTAAAAGTATCACCGTGACTACTACTCAAGCTTACTGCAACGTTTGAGTGATGAGGTGAAAAGAAAAATACTTCTTTTGGCAAAAAACAATGCTCCGGTCCATCGCTGAATCATTTCAATGGGGAAAATGTGCGAATTAAAGTTCGAATTGCTTGAACATCCATCCTATTCGCCAGATCTAGCATCCCAAACCTCAAAAAAAAAAAAAAAAAAAAAAAAAAAAAAAGAGTAGTACGAAGATTTCACAACAACGAGGAGATCATTGATGCGGTAAACAGCTATTTTGAGAACCTTGATAAATTGCAATACAGAGATGGTTTAATTAAATTAGGACACATATGAGAAATGTATTAGCCGTTCTGGAGATTATGTTGAGAAATAAAGCACAAAAAAAAAAAAAAAAAAAAAAATAGTGGCGTTTTCATTGAGAGGGCCGGGACTTATCAGCCGACCCTAGTACAAATTTTGTGTAGTTTACTATTCCTGAGGTATTCGTGGTTTGCTTCAATTTTAGGATACTTATACTTTTCTCAGACAAGTTGTGTTGATTTGTTTCATATCTATGTTTTTCACAACTATCCATGCAAAGAGTAGCGCATAGTGAGCGTTTAAAATTTTGACCATTATTTTAGTTTAGTCATTTACTGTATTCCCTTATTTCCCTTCTAATAATACGTAATAAAACAATTTCTGCTAATGTTTATCTCTATTAGCGTGAAGCAGATAGAAGAATACGCTTTCTAAGAATAACTTATTGCCAAATAGACAAATTAATGTGAATGGAACACATCGATTAAGAAAGAAAAGTAATACTAATTATTGCATATAGCTCATTGCGTTATTTTGTCGGTCAATATTTGCTTTTAATTCATCTGTAAGCTATGGGGAACATTTTACAAGAGTATTTTTGAATCTGTGTCTTTGTTAACTTTTGTTTCATTCGTTTAGCCTAGTAGTTCTCTTTTTTTCCTTTCTCATTTGCAACTTTCTGCAAACTTCTCGTCTCCTTCATGTCATTTTATCCTTGCATAAATATTTTCTTTCTTTTGCCCTTGTTCTTCCCATTTGGGACCCATTTTAAAGTCCTCCTTGATAACCTATTTGGTGTGTCTAACCCGCTTTAATTTTTTAGTTTCTACAAACTGTAAAATGGAATTTTTAATTAGCTAACTATGTATGTTACCTTAGGGAGATGCTTGACCCCAACAGCTGTCTCCTGCCTTGGCTGGTCCTTAGTTCTGACTCTGGCCCGGACAGCTTTGATGTTTCCTCGTTTAGGCTGTGAACAAAAGAAACAGTTAGCTATTCATAGGTTGTTTTGATCCTTTATGGAAGTGTTTCCTTTCCCTTGCTGTCCAAAGAGGTTCATGCATCAGCAATTTCACATGTTTAGTGACTAAATCTAAGCATACATATGTATCACCAACAAAAACAGATGCAAACTTGCTAGGGAGCATATCTATTTTTACTTTCTCTATACATACTATGTACATAGTGTATAGAGAAAGTATTGCACTCCACCCAAAAATTCCATACCGAGATTTCACCAGAAATTTATGTTTTAGGGTCCCCTGTATCCAAAAAAAGCATTTTCAGAAAAAGGACCGTGTGTGTGTGTGTGTGTGTGTGTGTGTGTCTGTGAACACGATAACTCAAAAACGAAAAGTCGGTAAGGGACCAAACTTGGTATTTAAGTTTAGTATCTTCCAGGGATGCGATACAAAGATTTTGAGAAAAATCCCCCACCCCAAACATGGAACTTTTTTTCGAAAATTTTTATTTTCTCAAAAATGGGTCTAACAATTTTGATTAAAATTTCGTATATTAAAGATATTTAGCTGACAAATAAAATGTATATCTTGAATTTTCTGGGAATAGCTTCTGAAGACTACTTTATTCTGGATGAATTTTACGGAATTTTGCATAACTGTTAAACCGTAAGAGATAGATAAAAACTTACGACACAAAAAATGTAGAGTACCTTAAAGCACACATACCACAAGCATGTATACCATATACATTTTTTTCATGGAGTTGATCGTTTTTGAGATCTTCCTTGTTATTGGTTTCAGCTTTAAAAAACTTATACTTTTCTCATACAGGAATTTGTCAACTCCTGTCCACACAAACAAAGGAACTTGAGTCATATAGCAACCAGCTTTTGACTATCACTTTGACCTATGGTAGTCCCTTATTTCGGTTCTACTTACAAGGAAGCAAGTAATAAGACAATTTCTGTTAATTTTTCTCGATTAGCTTGAAGTAAATAGAAGCATAAGCTTTAACAATAATTTGTTGCATAAATGTAAAGGCATGTGAATGGAACACATCGGATTTTTATACTTAGGTACATTATATATACATGGTCCATGTTTTATTTAAACTACATAATATCATAATCATCATCATGAACGTTGAGAGATTTAGGATTTAGAAAATCCTGTACTCGGAAACTCAGAATACTGATACTGCTCCCGCCATCGCTTTTTTTTTTTTTTTTTTTCCAAACCCTATCTCCCTGCTAGAGGATTCCAGGGAACTCGAACGCTTATGCAGAACAGAAAACTCTGCCCGGGTCTCCCGACGGCGTCTCCGGGTCCCTTTGGGTTACCCCGACTCTCCCTCGTGGGTTGTACTCCCTAGCCATTTTAGGTAATCAGTGATCCACCATCCTGTCGACATGTTTGCATCCAATTTTGTTGATAATTTTTAATGTCATCCACTATGTTTTCAACTTTAATTTTTCCCTGATGTCAGTATTTCTTTTCTTATCAAGTCTTGTAAGTCCAAGAAGGGGTCGTAAAAAACGAATATATATATATATATATATATATATATATATATATATATATATATATATATATTTAAGGTGATACATTTGTGAAGTTTGGAAAACCAACAGTATGCAATATATGTTATTGAAATATATACCAGTTATTTTATACAATAATATCGACAATTTTGCTGCATGTATCAACATTCTGTATTATATAGATATTCAAATAATAATTTTTGTCTAAATTCATTGTTATAAAAATGAGCCATATCACATTTTTATGTAAACCTAATTATTAGTAACTTTTTTTACGTTTCGAACTCTTCGAAATTGTTAATCTATCAACATTTAATAATGTATTTCTCAAAATTGAAACATTATATGTATAAAAAAAACATGTGCATTTACTTTTGAGACTCAGTATAAAAATTTTGAAACGAATTATTAAAATACCGCAGCATTTGGAGCATATTGAGCGTGAAACAATGTTGAAAAAAGTTTGCGAGAAAACGAAGATTTAAAGTTGGGAGTGCTTATTAATAAGTATGCTCCTGCCTATTTAGAGATTCAGTTAATTGGTACTTAAAGTGTGGGAAGATAGAAAAAGAATGCATTTATTTAAAGTTTAGAATTCATATTATTTTATTATGAAAAACATATTCGTTATTTTTTCAAATTTTGGGCTAAATTTCACCTTTAACTGCAAATGGATTTGAATTACAGACCTCTCTGAAACAACAACAATGTGTTGAAAATTTTTGTTTCATTCACATGACTTTTACTACCTATTCTCTAACAAACTATTCTTACAAACCTTTTTCTTCTCTATACTTATGCTAATTCAGATAAACATTAGCAGAAAAGGACTTATAACTTATTTTAAGTAAAGGGGAAATAAGAGAATAAACTACGTTAAATTGATAGTCAAATTTTTTAAAAATTGGTTGTTAAGTGTATGACATTTTTAGGTCTCTTTGGACGGAGAGGGATAAAACAAAAGAAAAAGGATTGACAAATTCCCGTTTGAGAAGAGTTTAGTACTTTGAAACTGAAACCAAATATATTTAATGTACGATATTTTAATTAAAATCGTTAAGGGTTATTTTTGAGAAATCAAAATTTCGAAGATTGTACCACGTAAACTGTAGTTTGGGTGAGGCATTTTCTAGGAAAGCATCGGTTGCATCCTTAGCAGATAGTGGACTTAAACATCAGGTTTTGTATTTAACCAACTTTTCGTTTTTGTGTTATGCTATTCACATGACACAACCACACTGAAATTTTTCTAAAAATTATTTTTTTTTAATCAGTGGACAGTAAAACGTGTTCTTCAAGTTATATCTCTGTATAGAATTTTTGGGTGGAATTAAACATCTTCACTACCTACCTATGTATTATTTACCAGTAAAGAAAGTAAAACAATGGTTCACTCATTAATTAAAAAAAAATGCTTTTAGCATAAACTTCAGTTTTTTATAAATCGTCTCCCAATATTATTTATGAGGCAACTGATAACATGAAAAATCATATTAAGAATAGTGTTTGTTGCATCGCGATTGGTCAATTACATCTCGAGGAGTTGTAATTTGAAGTTGACGCTTGATATCTAATAACCATAACAGTAGGATTTTCTAAGGCTCATGCGCGAACTCCTCTTACTATACAAAAACTGTAGGTCTCGTTACGACACCCAATTTACAATACTTACACATTTCCTTTTTTGTACAGCTAACCATTTCCGAGATATTCTTTGTTGTTCGTTTTAAAATGTCTAATAAATGACAAGTCGTTATTCACTTCTTTCCATCATGATCATACAAAGAGAAGGGAATTTCTATTGTTTAACATATAGCAATGAGCTTTTAAAACATTTGACTATCGCTTTAACCTAAAGTATTCCCTCATTTCCCTTCTATTTATAAGGAACTAGGTAATTCAACCGCTTAACATCCTTTAAACCTGATAGGTCATATCGGATGATGAATGAAACGGGTGAAATGATGCTCAATGAGCCCGGGCTCCATGGAGCTTAAATTTACCCAACATCCATCTTCTCAGGATAACGGAAAATCTCGGGGGGGGGGGATCTATCCGGATAACTCACCCTAACCGACATTTGATCTCGGGACTTCTTTAGGTCATGCTGTCCAAAACTAATCTGTGCTGTTACATTCACATGACTTTCTCTACAAATTACTGTTACAAAAGAGTAAGTATTCCTATATGTGTATCGTGGTATTCGAGATAAACATTAGCAGAAATGGCTGTATTAGGCTCGTCCAAGTTGAAAACAAGTAAGGTAATACGAGTACTAGTCTAAAGTTTTAGGCAAGTCTTTTAAAAAGCAGGTCGCTTGTGAAACAATTGAATTCGGTTCGCTTTGCATTTCATGGAGCAAAACAAAACAAGGATGAAGTGAAAGATAATCTCTCGTTTGAAAAAAGTTGAAGTAGCTTAACATTGAAACAAATGACAATTTCTCGGAAACGTTAATTTTACAAAAAATATGGATATTGTAAAAAATTATGTGTTTTGACGAGATCTATTTTTTTTTTACTTAGTAACTTTTGTCTATCTCTTACGGTTTACCAGTTATACAAAATTCATCCAGAATGAAGAAGTCTTCAGAAATTAAAGATATCCATTTTATTTCTAACGTTAATATCTCTAACATAGTTTAATAAAATCATGAGCCATTTTTGAGAAAAACTAAATTTTCAATAATGTTTCCATGTAAAGAGTAGTTTGGGATGGGGGATTTTCTTGAAAATGAGCATGGCATAAAAGCCAAATGTTGTTTATAACGGTTATTTCGTTTTTGAGGTATGCTGTTCACAGACACATACAGGACGGCGCACACGCACACACCCATATACAAACGGGTCTTTTTCCAAATATGCAGGTTTATGGATTCAGGGGTCCTCAAAACATATACTTCCGGTGAAATCTTGACATCCATTTTTGGGTGGAATACAATACATTTTCTACTATGCTTGAAAAAGTAAAGCAGTTGCCTAAGTGCAAAAAGCCACGCAATTTAAATGCACAGCAAATACAATAGTCCAGCACAGAGTTTTGCTCATATCGAAATAGTGATCTGGTATGACTTGTCAGTTGTATTGTATTGGACTTGGCCGAAAGCGTCTTCACACGCCTTAGACACTCCTCTTTCTCTCCGTAAATTGAAATGAAAAGTGCCAAAGAAGCATGGGAACAGAAACGTGAACCAATTACGCGATGACTAATTGGTTCTAATACGAGCAAAAGGGTAGCGGTAGTAAAAAGAAGGCTGGGTCGAGTAACCAACCACATGACGCTTGTTCCAAATGACAGATGGGAGGAGAGGCAAGAGGAATTCGGAAAAAACGAGCAACCTTGATATTAAGGCAATGCTTCTTCTACAGTTAACACTACACCAGAGGGAGATGAAAAGAAAATTAACAACAAAACAAACAATCCAACGCCTTAAACATCTGTTCCTGGCACGCATGTGTGTGGTATATAGTGGAAATATCTTCAGAGACCTGCTTCAAGCGCAGTTGGAAAATCTCAACCACTGAGGTAATTTCACAACTTTCCACAACAGGTCAGTCTTTACTAAGAGATTTAATTGCCTGTGTTATTATCAGGGTTAGATCTTTTAGGCGCAAATTTCATATGAAAGGGGAAAGGTGCTAAAATAAGATAAAAAAGGACAAATAGACGTTGTTTGTTCAACTAATTAAAAAAAAATTGATCCTCTATTTTAGGTTATTGAGTTTCTAACAAATACATCAAACAATCCCTCACCAGAAATAGGGAAATATATGAGCATCTCCACATTTTTAAAAATAAGTGTGTTTCTATCAGCAGATATAACGTCTTTGTAGATGTTTTTTTCTTCTTTCCATATCCACCGAAACTATGGGGCAAATTGAGAATTCTTCAGAATGGTAACTCTACAGCTTGGGCAAATTCAACATATGGATTCTTCTGAAGAATAGAATCAAGTTTGTCTTGGGCAAAGCCCCTTTACTGTTGCCTCACTTAAGTATTAATATCCCATTGTTTTTACATTTTGAGACGTTGTACTTCTAATTGTTTAATAGACGCAGTCAAATACTTGTAACCATGAACACAAAGCAGTTCTATCTGCAAATTATGTATTTTTCAGGTAGCAGCAATTGGGGGCTTGCAAATTGCACCTGCATCGACTGGATCCAATGAAACTCCTTAATCTTGTCAAAATTCTCACACAACATAGCAGCACACTGAATCCACGATCCCCAACGAGTAATGCCTGGCAAGTTTGGAAGGGGCAGTCAGTGATTTCCTTGTAGGCAACAACACGACTCGGAGCTTTCCGTAGAATCTTTTTCAGGGCACATATGAGCTCATTTGCAATATCGTATTCGTTTATAATGAAACCCTGTGAAGGTCATTGGCTAGGTATGTAGATGCTTTAGCTTAGGGAACAAAGGTTTCAATTGGTTAATTGCTGAAACCATGTATAGAGCCCGGTCTAAAACCACCAGAAAAAGTTTTTCAAACGCGATACCATTTGGCCACAGTTTTTGACAGAAGTTCATCATTGATTGCATTACTGTACTGGCATTAGCTTTCTCCAGCTCATAGACTTTAAACAACATAGGTTTAACTTTCTCCCCTGATAGGAGAAACATTTTGAAATGTTCAAATGCATTTCGTAATAAAAATTGTCACAATATATTTGTTTGGAGAGTCTGAATTGTGAACTGCAAATAATACAGCGCAGTACAGTTCCACATGTTTCTATGAAATCTTGTTTGAATTGCTGAGACAGATAAAAAGAGTCCGGCGTGGAAACTAGTAATACACTCATTTAGCAACAAACTAGACTATTAATTCCGGTAAAATTAAGAACATGGAAGTGAGCGAAAGAGGATTTGTGCATACACAACATTATTTTCCATTCTAGTGATTTGCACATATACAATTATTTTCCAACTGCCTCCGTGGTCGAGTGATCAGCGAGCTGACTTCTCATCCGGGAGTCCCGGGTTCGATTCCCGGCTGGGGCGAAGAATTTTTCTCTAGCCAGAATTATTCCCTATCCCCCACAGAGTCTGGAAGTTTGAGTGTAAATGTATGTGTGTTTGAGTAAAACAAAATGATTTAAACCAATGTAAAAGAACCAACAGACAACGAGTTGTTTTAAGTGCAAAATGACCTTGGATGTTAAATGAAACAATAACAATAAAAAAACATTATTTTCCATAGTTGCAGGCGTACTTTCAGTCCCGTATTTAGTGGATGTAAAATGGATCAAACTCACATCTCATTATAAATCATAAAATGCACTCTAGAATATTATTGAAAAGCTATGGCACCTATAAGAAAAAAGGGGAAAAATAGGAGATTATGGCCAAAATAGCTAAAAGCACCAAAAAGGGTGCTACAAAATGTCTCCTTTATCAACTAGAGAGAAAACTCACTCTGTGGTATCTATCCGAAGAACTTTAATTTCCCTAAGAGAACAGGTGCACGCCTAAAAATAACTCTGTTATTATACAGGACTAAATTACCCAATAATGCTCTAATACTAGGTATGAAATTTAAAAATACACAGTACGAAAATATCTTAATGAGATTTATACACAATAACATCAATAGTTTCGCATGTTCAGAATTCTAACTTGCATCGTTATTTAAACAATATTTTACTGTCTAAATGTTCTAACTAAAATGAGCTAAGATGCATTTTAAATATAATCACACACAAATTTCAAGTTTCAGAGTAAAAAAGTGTGCAAATATTATATTTTTATATCAACCGTAATTATCGTAGAAAAGTTATTAATTTTCGCACACTCCAAATCCCTTGGTTTTCAAAATGTAATAACTTATTTCTCAAAATTGGAGTAAATTTTGAAAAATTATTATATTTTTGAGAGGAAATATACAATTTTTCAAACAAATTAGTACATTCTCGCATCGTGAGGAGCATTTCGAGTATGGAAAAGTGCAGGAAAACATTTACGAAAAAACAAGGTTTAAGGTTTGAAATTTCTATTAATTAGCGTGTGCCTGTCCATTCATAAATTGGGTTTAGAATCCATATTATTTTGCTATTAAAATATTTAAAATATTTCATCAACTTTGGTCAAATTCACAGATAACCTTAAGGGAAATGCGTAAGTGAAATTCTACAGTTTCTTAAAATATTTTCAAAACTTTATCGGTCACTTCCAGTATAACCCACACCAATCAAAGGTAGCCGAAGTTGTTAAGGCACAGACTCCCGAACGGTAGGTCTTTTGTTCAAATCCCGACACGGCTGTTCAATCTGATAGGTTTCTTCCAGGTTTTCCTCAGTTCTCAGAAACGCCAAATCCACGGAGAGGCCTACTTTAGTTATAGAGTCAGGGTTTGCAAATTGCAAATCATTAATATATTTTATTACAACAAAATTCTAAGTAGCACATGTGTAAAATCCATATAGAAACAAGTAAATGCAAAACGAAATGTTCGGCGCCGTGGCGAGTGGTTAGACCGCTGGAATAAATTAAATTATTGATCCTATTGGTGAAACAATATTAATTTTAAACATTATTTGAAGAAAAGTATTGCTTTATAAAGAATAACAATTGCAATAATTGGATTCATTAAATTTTCTTATGAATTTAATAGGTATCAACATTGATAAATTTCCTATAAAACCAATATCCTGAAAATCACCTAGGCAACCCAGGTTCGATCCCAGGAAACGTGGGATTTGTGCTGGATGGACGAAGAGGCGCCTGGTGGTCGATTTCCTCGCCATTCATTCCACCAACTGCTCCATAATAATCTTTCCTGTCATCCATTTCACTGTAATTTCACATTATAGACTTTCTAACTTTTATACCAGGCATGGGGCTGATCACCCATCCTGGCTTCTCGCTGATCCGGTGCCTCTGCTCAACAGGTGTCTTGACTCCAGGCGCTGATTTATAAGTCCTCCATACGAGGAGAGTAAACAGAGAAAGAATAAAAATCCCTCATTTAGCTTGGGTAATATAAGACAATAAATAAAATCGCTATAAAGATGCTCAAATGAGTCCGGGACCATGGAACTTTAAAGTTACTCGACCCTTCTTGCCTTCTTAGGATAAAGGAAGACCACAGGGGCAAAATCTTTAACCAGGTAACTCACGCTTGCGCAACTTACTTTCTTTAGCCCCATATGTACATTGTACATAGAGATAGAGAAGTATTGTATTCCACCCAAAAATTCGATACCGAGATTTCACCGGAAATACATGTTTTAGGACTCCCTGTATCCAAAAAAAGCATTTTCAGAAAAAGGTCCGTGTGTATGTGTCCGTGTGTCCATGTGTCTGTGAACACGATAACTCAAAAACGAAAAGTATCTACAATACCAAACTTGGTATTTAAGTTTAGTATCTTCCAGGGATGCGACGCGAAGATTTTGAGAAAAATCCCCCCACCCCAAACTACCCTTTACATGGAACTTTTTTCGAAAATTTTGACTTTCTTAAAAATGGCTCTAACAATTTTGATTAAAATATCATATATTAAAATACTTACCTAACAAATAAAATGTATATCTTGAATTTTCTGGGAATAGCTTCTGAAGACCTGTTTATTCTGAATGAATTTTGCTTAATTTGGCATAACCAGTAAACCAAAAGAGATAGACAAAAACTTACTGTACAAAAATTTAGGTCTTGTTAAAATACACAAGTTTTGTCATATATATTTTTCTCGTGGAGCTTACCGTTTTCGAGGTATTCATTGTTATTAGTTTCTGTTGTGAAGTACTTATATTTTTCTCAGACGGGAGTGTCCGTTTTTCTTTTGTTCTACCCCTGGCCAAGAAAAGAAGCGATTTGTAATGACAATCGCATAACGACAGCTTTTAAAACATTTGACATTGGTTTAGTCTAGTGTATTCCCTTATTTTCTTCCTATTTATACGGAACTAAATGATAAGAATATTGTGCTAATGAGTACCACGATTAGCAAGGTGCAGAAAGAAGAACAATCTTATGTATGAAGTTTGTAGAACATTTAGAGAAAGTCATGTGAGTGTAACACATCAGAGTTTTTATATTCTTTCACCTGTAGTACGGATTTCGATATCTATAGATTACATCAACCTGTGCCACAAAACGGTCAGCTATTTGAGGACGTAATTGATATTGAACTGTGCTAAAGTCAATATTGCTCATTTGACGTTTGCGGCAGACTGAGTACAGCGAGAGTCTAATGACCCATGCAAGTTTAGAATCATGCCTCAAATCACAGAAAAGCTTATCAGACCTGGAATACCTGGAATTATACTCATAGAGCAAAAGTTTCAATATAGTCGAAGTTGTACAGGCTTACTTTGTTATTTGATATAATTTTAAAAATCTGATGTGTTACACTCACATATCTTTTTCTAGCTGTTCTAAAACAAACTTTTTACAAAAGATTGTTCTTCTTTCTACACAATGTTAATCGAGATAAACTTAGCAGAATGTTCTTATTACTTAGTTCTTCATAAGTAGAAGAGAACTAACTGAATACACTAGACTGAAGTGATAGTCAAATGTTTTAAAAGCTGTCGTTATGCGATTTTCATCAGGAGTAGAACAAAAGAAAAACGGACATTTCCTCTCTGAGAAAAGTATAAATACTTCAAAATTGAAACCAACAAGGAATCTCTAGGAAACGGTTGCCTTCATAACAAAATTGTAGACATAAATTGTGTGTTTTGACGAGATCTAAATTTATTGTGCAGTAAGTTTTTGTTTATCTCTTACGGTTTAACAGTATAGAAAGATTCTGCATAATTCATCCAGAAAAGAGGTCTTCAGAGACTATTCCCAGAAAATTCAAGATATGTATTTTATTTGTGATGTAAATATTTTTAATATACGGTATTTAATCAAAATCGATAGATCCATTTTTGAGAAAATAAAAGTTTTCGAACATTTTTCCATGTAAAGGGTAGTTTGTCGTGGGGGGGGGGGGATTTTCTTGAAAATCTTTGTGTCGCATTTTTGGAAGATACTAATCAAGTTTGGTCTTTTCGTTTTTGAGCTATGCTGTCCACAGACACACCGCACGCACACACACACAAACAGACACAGATACACGGACCTTTTTCTAAATAATTCGGGCTCAGTGGACCCCAAACATGCATTTCCGGTGAAATCTAGAAATCGAATTTTTGGGTGGAATACAATAACTTCTCTATCCACATTGTACACACTGGGCTAGAGAAACTAATTATCTGATGTGTTCCACTCACATGATTTTCTTTCTGTTCTGCAACCAAACTATTCTTATAAAAGATTTTTTCTTTTATCTATGTCATGCTGATCAAGAAAAATCATTAGTAGAAATTATCTTATTATTCAGTTCCTTCTAAACACAAGGGAAATAAAGAAATATACGGCTAAATTGATAATCAAATCTGTAAACCCATTTGAGAAAAGTTCGTAGTTTTTAAATTGAAACCAGTAACAAAGAATGTCTTGGAAACGGTTAACTCTACAAAACAGTATATGACATAAATTGTGTGTTTTAACGAGGTCTACATTTCTTGTGCAGTACATTTTTGTCTATCTCTTACGGTTTACCAGTTATGCAAACTTCAGAAAAGTTCATCCAGAATGAAGAGGTCTTCAGAGTCCATTCCCAGAAAACTCAACATATGCATATAGTATATTTTAAGCAACATTTTTAGTCATTTTTGAGAAAAACAGCATTTAATTACTCAAATTAAATCCCTGAGTAATTATAGCATCTCGCCAACTACAATGCCTCAAGATTCGTCTTGAGACACTTTTGGAGGCGGTGTCGTAATAATAATAATAATAAAATAATAATAATAATAATAATAATAATAATAATAATAATAATAATAATAATAATAATGTGCTGAAACATGAAGGAAAGCACGTCACAATCTAATTTTTAAAATGAACTCGAAAAAACAATGTTGTTCTCACTAAAGTAAAGGGTAGACAACGGCGGGGGACACTTTACGCCCCGCGACCTATAGAAATATATGTGCGTTAACAACTCCTAGGGGGAAGGCATGAAGTGAGGGAACCACAGCCAAGCTACTGAGGCACGCGGAAGCCCCTAACTGTTTGGCTGATGGTTCTTCATCTTGGCGCCAGGAGCACCACGAAGCCACCAATACCACTGTAAGCAAGGTAGCCGTCTCCACTTTCGCGAGGACAGCGACCACAGGCCGTTCCAACGCCGGAAACACAATTTACAAAGCGCATGCATCAGTACCATCTGCTAGTACTGGAACGCACCACGATACAGACACACAAACACACACCTAAAAGTTAAGGAAATTACATGAGTATGACGAGGGAAAGGAAATCGTGGTCAAAAAGCACCCCAGCATTCGCCTAAGTGTCAATGGGGAACCGCGAAAAACCGCTAATCGACGCCTGATGGAGACCAAACCCGCGATCTCCTGAATGTGAGTCACACACGTCACCATCTCACTTGGTTACAAATAGTATTCTGTAAAATTAACTGATCGAGGTAATCGTTTACTTGTGGATTATGAGTTATTGGCAAGTAAGCCGACAAATTATGTCGCAATCGGAAGTTGATGAAATGCATTTTTTTTGCTGAGACTGCAGAAAATGGGATTTAACTTCGTTTCGCCTTAAGATGAACAAAGATTACTTAGTTTGTTTTGCACTTTCGACATTTTATTATTTATTGGTCAACTTTTAGGATTTTTTCACCTTTCCGGTCCAGAATTACAGCACTGTAGATATGCTATCTAACAATTACTTGTGATGTAACTAGCTAATATGGTATTACCTCTAGCTGCATAACTCTTACTTTGCTCCGACTATATTATTTTGACAATTTTGATGGCAAATAACATTTTTTATAGGAAAAGTATTGGTAATATGAGTTGTCAGGACTTACTATTGATTCTGAATTGAAATGCTTGACATCATGTAATAGCAATTTTTCTATTCTGAAAACACAATAAAGTTGCTAGGAAATAAATCTAATTTGTTCCATTCACCTGATTTTCTCTAGCTGTTCCAAAAAAAAACAAAAACTTACCAAACATTATTCTTTTATCTACGTTATGTTAATCAAGATAAACATTGCCAGGATTAGTCTTATTACTTGCTTCTTTGTAAGTAGAAGGCAAATAAGGTAATATACTAGGCTAGTCAGATCTTTAAAAGCAGGTCGCTAAATGAAACATTTGCACTTCGGTTCTCTCCTTGTATGCCCCGAAAGAAACGAAAAGAAAGATCTCTACACTTGAGAAAAACTGAAATCAATAACTCAGAATCAATCGAAAACCGTTAGCTTTTATAAAAACTGTATAGGACATAAATTGTGTGTCTTAATAAAATCTACAGTTTTATTAGTAAGACTTTGGCTCTTTTCGTTTACCAGTTATACAAAAGTAATACAAAAGTCATCCACAATGAAGTGGTCTTCAGAGGCTATTCCCAGAAAATGCAATATATACATTTCGTTCGTCACAAAAATATCTTAAACATCGGACATTTTAATAAAAACAGTTAATCATCTTTAGAAAAGCAAAGTTTTCGAAAAATGTTCCATGTAAAGGGCAGTTGGGGGTAGGATTTTCTTTAAAATGTTTGTGTCGCATCCTTGGAAGATATTGAACTTAAATGATAAGTTTGATATTTAACTGACTTTTTGTTTTTGAGCTATGCTCCCCATAGAAACACACACGCACGACATGTTTCTAAATATACTTTTTTTTTAGATTCAGGGGTCTCAAAACATGTATTTACGATGAAATCTCGATATCGAATTTTTGGATGATGTACAATACCTTCTCTATCCATTATGTAAATTGTATATACGGGGAAGAGCAAGTAAAGAGACGAGAGATGCACTCAGTTCTCGAGAAGAAACGGGTCGAACAGCATTGGGAAGTTGCGCAGAATAAATTGAACAAGATAGATCAAGCAAAAATTAAATACATGCTTTTAAAAAAGCTGGTCATCAGATAAAGTTTAAAACCAATGAAGTTCTGCACGGCGAAAATTTTAACCTTGATTACTTGTGAAAGGCATTTGTTATAAAGTTTTACCTCCTTCAGCTATGCAACCAGGGGATCAGTCGAGGTAATATATATATATATATATATATATATATATATATATATATATGATAGTCCGAGACACTACGCATGTCTATGGTTTCTGATTATAATGCTGGATAAAGTTTATCTACAGTTTTCAAAAAAAACTTTTTTTTTTGCATTTTTATAAAATATTATCATAAATTTAAAGCAGTTTTATAAGTCATTTTTCAATTACTGTAAGCATTTTCTTAAATTTAAGGTCATTATGAGAGCTCGGTCCGGGATACCTAAACGGTCAGATTGAGGTACGGTGCACACAGAGTATAAACCTGACGTGATCGATTTGGCGAGTCTCTCTGCAGCCTATTTCGAAACGTGTTGCACTATCTAGCATTGCTCAGTGCCTAACCTCGTTCAGTTCCTGCTAGTAAATAAACCAATGAACGCTGAAGGAGAGCGCAGATTGAAAAATGTCAAAAATACGAAAGAATAGGCGTCCGACACTGAGCAAACTTGTGGATGATTCAAGCATATTTTGAGAGACAGGAGGAGAGCCTTTTTTTTTTTTTTTTTTTTTTGATACAGTAAAATGTATTTTAGAATTCATTGCAGTGAGTTACAAGTGAGGATTTTTTATTTATGTTCATTGTCTTTTCAAAGCTTTACACATTACCATCCTAAATTTTCTATATCAAGCTTTATACTTTTATTTGTAAAAGTACAAGGTATTTTATTTACTAATTATATCATAAAATAATTGTTTTATTGTGTTATTTTAAGAATTAGAACGATGCATATAATGTCAATACATGTAATGAACCCCTTTTGTAACAGATTATACCTCAACGTGTGATGTTTACGCTACAAAAACCTCCCCACTACCACTCTTTATATCGCTGACTGCTTTAAGTGTTCGCAACTGTGCATTTTGGAACCCAAAATCGAGCTCTAGGCATTATATAATTAATTTTCAGTAATATTTATAAGTACGCTTCAAATCCTAGTTTTTAGAAACAGCTAAATTTCAATATCTATTTATAAACCAAAGGAATTTAAAAAAACAGCTGTGCATTACATCTGAATGGATACAAAAAAAGATAAGTGTATTGCATCAGAGCACATCTTACAATACGGGTAATAAAATAACCAACATCATCTGCATAGTCACAGATCTAAAGTGATCGTTATGCCTAGCACTTAGAGCCACGTTCTGTACCATGTATGGACAGGAAGTTATGTAGACACACTCTTTTAATAGCTACACTGTGGCTATTATCTTAATCCTACTAATCCTCTTCACAAAGAAACAACACACACAAGTTGAAAGCTTTACGACATAATGGAACATCCATGTAAGGACGCAACTGAACGATGAACAGATCAGAGTTGATGAGGTGAGTGATATCTTTAAATGTATTCCATTACATCTCTCTGTAACAAATTATTCTTAAAAAGCTTATTCTTCTATCTACTTCATGTTAATCGAGATAAACTTAGCAGAAACTGTCTTATTACTTGATTCCTTATAACTAGGCAACAAGGGAATTCACTAGGCT
This sequence comes from Hymenopus coronatus, assembly GCA_030762935.1. NCBI lineage: Eukaryota > Metazoa > Arthropoda > Insecta > Mantodea > Hymenopodidae > Hymenopus > Hymenopus coronatus. The sequence continues at coordinate 97,218,283 of CM060892.1, forward strand.
AGCTAAAGCAATACTAAATATCTAAAATCAGGTTGCTATGTAATTGAAATTCCTTCTCTTTGCATGCCTTGGAGTTGAAAAATCCATGTGTGAGAAACGCTGAAGTATTTTAAAATTGAAACCAATAACAAGAAATATCTCGAAAATGGTTAACTCCAACAAAAACATTGGATATGACATAAACTGTGTGTTTTAACAAGCTCTACATTTTTTTTTGTAGTAAAGTTTTGTCTATCTCTTACGTTTTACTACTCATGCAAATGAAGAGGTATCCATGGGCTACTTCGAGAAAATTAAGATAAATTTCGATTATCATTAAATATCTTAAACATATGGCATTTTAATCAAAATCGACAGAGCTATTCTTGAGAAAATTAAAATTTTTGAAAAATGTTCCATGTAAAGGTAATTGGGAAGGGGATTTTCTTGAAATCTTCGTGTCACATCCTTGGAAGACACTGATCTTAAACAAAGTTTGGTGTTTAACCAACTTCTCGTTTTTGAGCTATGCTGCCCTCAGACACACAGCGATGCACACGAACATTTTCCTAAAAATGCTTTCTTTGGGTTCAGGAGGTCTCAAAACACGTGTTTTCCGATGAAATCTCGTAGAGAATTTGTGGTTGGAATACAATATCTATTTTGGACATCGCATATACGTGCTAGAGAGAATAAAAATATGAGGAAAATATAAAACGAAACGGGAATCAAAATCACGGTCTCGTAAAAACGTAGCGTAACGCGTTAGCTTTCATCCTTTAGAATAAGTCCGGAATTTATTGTACTCTTATCTAACAATTGCGAGTCGAGATTGCATCGAAGTATATATTTTGAGAGCTCCTGATTAAAAATAAATAAACATATCATGCATGTATGTGAGCGTGCGGATGTGAACATAGAGGTGACTCAAAAACGAAAGGTGGGTTAAATACTAAACTTGGTAAGTTCTATGTCTTCCAAGGATGCAACACGAAGATGTTAAAGAAAATCCCCCTCACAATTGCTTTATAAAGTCAGATCAAGCATCAGTGCAAGTTTCGAGTATCCAGAAATAGTGGTGCCGTTCCATCACTATTTATTATTTTAATTAAGAGATACAAAAAGGTATATGTAAATATAAAAATATGAAAATATTTATCAAGCGGATTTAACATTATTAAAGGATTACGACAGGGATGCTGTATAACTCCTACATTATAGAAAATGTACGCAGAAAAACTATTTAAGATAGGAAAAATAAACGAAAATATATGGGAATACCACATGATAACCACATTTTTTAGAATTTATTGATGATTTTAATTCTAGCCCAAGATATTGTACAAATATGTTTAATGATTCAAGAAAGTTGCACATAAATTCTTTAATTCATTGCTGCAAACAAGTCACTCGACGCTTCGATGCATAGACATTTGGCGACTGCACACCACTGCATGCATATTCCAGGCACTCACGACTCACTATACACAACTGACCCAAACAAGTCAAGCAACATGGGTTTTTGGGAGTTTATTCCACTCCCATGGCTGTTCTAGGACTTATTTTGCATCTTCAGCCATTTTTATTATTTGTTTTATTATTAGTGACAGTGTTTATGCATCGTGGGTTGTTACACTTATTTATTTTTATTTTTTAATGTTTCATTATGAACATAGATGTTGGTATGGCATAACAATTTGGGTAGTAATGGCATAAGTATGGCATAGTGTTAGGTGTCTTAAGTAATCATGGTTATATTAGGAGTTGTTAGATGCGGTCTTGTATTTTCTTCTCTCTTGTATGATTTGAGTATGGTCTTGAATGGGGGGTCACTGAGTTTTCTTTTATTTTTGGTTGTTCTTTATATTCGTTTGCTGTCTAGATGATTTGTTTTCTGTTAGGTCGGACAGTAGCATTGTTAAGGTATTTGGTTGTCATCTTTTTTGACGCTTTCTTCTATAGGTTCAGTTTTTGCTGTTTCGTAGATTTCTTTGTTTGGAGACCAGGGAGGTAGTTGCATTGCTAAACGTAGGAATTTTCTTTCGTATTGTATTAATTTTGCTATTGGAATTTTCTCTCCTTTTAGAGCTAGAAAATGACGTCACAGAGCTTTCAGGAGCCTTATGGAAACAGAAGCTTCTGGAAGAATCCTGCGTGTTATGAGGGTGGGTATGACGAGCTAGGAGCTTGGGCTGAACGCCCGTCAAGCTTAAGTATGTATTAACTTAAGAGAAATAAATAATAAACATATATATAAGATGTTGACAGCATAACAGCATAAATACATGCATTTATATGGGTATACTGTGTAGTTGTTGATGAAATAATATAGCGCTTTGCTGGTCTGAATACTGACAGTGTTGAATGACAATAAAAACGCTGCTATTGAAAATGATACTACGCTGGATTCAAGCGTGGGATTTGGCGTGTTGTATCATAGAAGAGTGTGATTTATATGACGAGGCACTGACAGGTAACGAGTGGTATTACAGATTCATACTGAAGCCGGAGTTTTCTCTAGGGTTTGTGTGCGCGCAAATGAGAGAGGGAAAGAGAGTTGAGGGGGTTGGGGGAGAGCTTCAAACTTGGGAAACCAAAACATTTGAGAAAGAAAATGCCACACATGGTTATTCTGCTCATGTCTTCAGTTGTTTTCCACCGTCCGTTTGTTTCTCTGAAGCAAATGACCGGCTATTTTAGCAAGCAGCACAGCACGTGTGAAACATTACGGTTTTATATCCCATGCCGTGCTTTCGGCAAGCGTATTGATCTGTGCCATCCAGAGAGAGACGCTTGCCCCAACAGGAGGGTAAACTCCCAACCTGCGATATCCCACCCGATACGATGCTATGGTACAAACTATACCTTCCTGTGTTAGGGTAGAGTTGCCACAGTGCCCACCCACATCAGTTTCTTCTACAAACCATTCTTACAAATTATTCTCGCTACGAGGAGGGGCCTCTCAAGTTAGTTAAGTTTCCGTATTTTATAAAAAAATATCTGATATGTTACACTCCCGACTTACTCTAGCTGCTGTGCATTTTTCTTACAATGCTAATCGAGATAAGCATTAGCAGAATATTCTTATTTCTTAGTTCCTTATAACTAGAAGGGAACTAAAGAAATCCACTAAGCTAAAGTGATAATCAAATGTTTTAAAAACTATCGTTATGCGATTGTCAACGCAGTTCGCTTCTTTGCTTGGCCAGGAATAGAACAAAAGAAAAACGGACGCTTACTGTCTGAAAAAAATTTAAGTACTCCACAATTGAAACCAATAACAAGCAATATCTCGGAAACGATTACTCCACTACAAAAACGTAAACGACATAAATTGTGCGTTTTGTCGAGATCTACATTTTCTGTTAAGTAAGCTTTTGTCTATCTATTACGGTTTGCCATTTATACAAAATTCCGTAAAATTCATTCAGAGGCTATTCCCAGAAAATTCATGATGCACATTTTATTTGTGATGTAAATATCTTTAATATACGATATTTTAATAAAAATCGTTAGAGCCATTTTGAGACAATCAAAATTTCGAAAAAGTTACATGTAAAGGGTAGTTGGGGTGGGGGGATTTTCTTGAAAATCTTCGTGTGGCGTCTTTGGAAGATACCAAACTTAAATACCAAGTTTGGTATTTAACGGACTTTTTGAGCTATGCTGTCCACACACACACGCCCACGCACACCACATGGACATTTTTCTAAAAAAGTTTTTTGGATTAAGAGGGAACCAAAACATCTATTTCCGGTGAAATCTCGGTATCGAATTTTTGGGTGTATTACAATACCTTCTCTATACACTACGTACATAGTACGTGTATAAAAAGCAATTATACTGTATCAGAAATCGCAGATATATGACGTAGTACGGCTGCTAAGTAGATGTTGCATTTGTATAAACACCTATAGAGGGAAATGGAAGATAATATTAAACAACTGAAGCCCGCCTGGGTAATGTGGTGCTAGTGTGTCTGTTTCACATTCATCAGGTCGCGAGTTCGAATCTCGCTTAGGGTGAATTACCCGGATATTTTTTTTTCGGAGTTTTCCCTTGCCTGAGAAGACGAATATCGAGTGACTAAGCTTCACGGACCCCGAGATCATTTGAGAAACATTTCACCAATTTCCCTGTCTGAAATAACCAATTAGGTTAAAGGGCGTCAATATTGATTTAAAAAAAACTATTGAAAATATGTATTGTATTCCACTTGATATTTTGAACGATGCTAAAAGCTGACAAGATATTAATTCCAGAAAAAGTAAGTATATTGTTGTCAATTTTGGTTTTAAAGTAATTTAATGAGGTGATTCTTGTATTTGAATTTTGCTGCATTTTCGGGACTGACGATTTCAGCTTTTCTTACAGGAATATTGAAGAACATTATGTTGTGATGACGTCATAGTTATCTCGGTGTCAAGGCAATTTTTGGCACTGCAGAAATAGAGTGCTTTTGCACGACTTATACCGTCATAATAAGCAGTTTTAATGTTAGAATTGCATAAAGGAGAACTTTATTCTGTGCGCAGAAATTTTTACGGAAATTTTTACGGAACTAGTTTTACGGAACGAGCGTAGCAAGTGGAGTAATCCTGCGAATGGAATAAAGTCGCTTTGAACACGAGTGACTTGCACTATTTTTTGACGGTCCTGAATATTAATAGATATATATTATAGATTATAAATAGCATGTTTAGGTAGTTGGTGCTAAAATTAGGTCTTTTACCAAATGGCAGTAGTATTAAAAGTACAAAATTCTGTCACTCAGTGCTATAAGATTATAACACTCCAATATAGCCAACTTTGGTTTATGCGTCCACGGCCTCTTCAAGTAGGCTATGACCCTGAAAGCTCGTATCGATCCATAAAATGGCGGATGATTTGAATGTCATGAACATGGAATCTGCTGAACCAAACGAAATCATGCAAGCAACGGAGAGAGCAAAATTACAACTGCTACACTGTCTCATGTTGTTAGCAGTGATGGTGAGCAAGGCAACAACTGAATATTGCAAACCATTAAGCATGAACTCAGTAAAATAGGTAAAAACTGTCTATTTATAATTATAATATGTCTATAAATATTGAGAACTGTCTAAAAATAGTGTACGGCATACGTGTTAAAATTGTTTGTAGGATTACGAAACAAGGCCGTAGACCGAGTTGCGCAAGCTTCCTACCTACAACATAAAACACCGCGTTTGCCACTTGTATCATAAATAACCATTTTTTATCTACTTCACGGACTTAATGCTCAACGATGTAAAGTTTTTGCGTTACTTAACTTCAGTGTAGACAACACGATGCGTTACAGAACCACAAAATCCTATATAATGAAGGTAGTGAAAATAATAAGGCGAAGAAATAATTATCATGTATTAATAAGTTAAAACTTAAACTAATAACGTTCTAATGTATTAAGAGGTTATAAGTTTCCCTAAATTTACTAATTTTTCACATGTTCAGAATAATTAGTATGGTTTTTAGCTTGCAGCACTGTAAGTTATGAAATGTCGTATTGATTTCTTGATTTTCTTGGTAGAAATTGCAATTTTGATCTGCTCGTTTCTTGCAACCTGGTTCTGCACATTTGATATTGATGACATTCATATCATCTTACCTGTTATGGATCGATACAAGTATTCTATAAGTCAGATAGTGGTCACATACCGTAAGGAAATAAAGTTAGCTAAATTGAAGTGTTTTAATTTTATAACACTAAGTGATAGAATTTTATACTTTTAGAACTACTAACATCACTGGCAACTATATAAAAATTAATTCATGTGAGTTTTAAAAGCTGACTACAGAATAGAAAGGAAATTCCAAGTCTACTGAAAGTAAACAAAATATTTCAAAATTCAAGAGTACTTCTAATTACGAACACCGTGATGGTACCATGTTAATAAAGTAACAGAAATGGAGCACACAAACAAGGACACGCTTGTGCAAGCAGCTCACGAAAGCGATAAAACTGACGAAGAACAGCGACAGCCTCGTTATTCAAAATGAATGGTAACCAAGTTTTAATGGAGTGACAAAACAAACACACCGGAATAACAATGAGCAGGGACAAGAACTTCCGTGAATGTTATAACACTTCGAGCCTAAGTATACCTCAATTTCATAGGGGAACATGCGCTTATCATAACTGCGATAAACGTACAATAGCACCCACTAGTCCTTACTAATAAAGATAATTTACACAATGCACAACCCTGAGGATTATAGCAGTAGTGATAATGTATATTTTTAACTTTCTCCCTGCTAATCGCGCAATCTGAAATTAATAGGCTTGCTTAATTATAAGATTGATGTACATGTTTAAATTAAATGTGTTTTTGTAAAATTAATTGATAAAATTTAAGATTTATTTTTAGTATTTATTGTATTATAAATAATAACATTTATTTTATTGAATGGGAATCAGTTAGATTAAGATCTTCATCTATTCCATTAAATACATTTTTAGAAACATATCTAGGTCTGTGGGGGCCAGCATAGTTCAAAAACAAAAAATACCAAATTTGATATTTAAGTATAGTATTTTTCAACGATGCAACACGAAATTCTCAAGAAAATCCCCACCCCCAACTACACTTTACATGGAGCTATATCGATTTTGATTAAAATACCATATATATGTTTATATACCATATATATATATATATATATATATATATATCTCTTACTATACAAAAATGTAGATCTCGTATAAATATACAATTTATATCTTACACGTTTTTTTTTTTTTTTTTTTTTTTTTTTTGTAGTAGAATTAACCACTTCGGAGATACTCCATGTTATTGGTTTCACCTTTAAGCTATTTACACTTTTCTTAAACGGAGATGTTTCTTTTTGTCTCTACTTTGTTTGCTCCTGACAAGCAAAGAGAACCGAATTTTACGGGTTTCACTTAGCGATCGGCTTTTAAAACATTTCATTATGGTTTTATTTTATGTATTCCTTACTTATTTCTTTTTAATAGGAAAGAAGCAAGCAATAACACTAGTCCTGTTAATTTTTATCTGGATTAGTATGATGCAGATAAAAGAATAGTGTTTTCTAAGAAAAGTTTATTTGCGTAACAGTTAGAGAAAGGCATGTCAATGAATACATCAGATTTTAAAATAATAATAATAATAATAATAATAATAATAATAATAAAAAAGTCGTTTAATCTGGGTTTCTGGAGTTTAAAGTTATTTGACATTCGCAGGATAAGGGGAAACCCACAAAAACTTTTCTGCTTATAATCACACCACCAGTACTAGATTTCTTACTCTCCCATGCTTAATGCAGATAGAGAAGATATTGTGATTCACCGCATCAAATGCATATTTTAAAGTCTCCTGAATTCATATTTAAATATACAAAAGCATTTTTAAAAACCGATCACATGTGTGTGAACAGCATAGCTCAAAAACGAAACAACCGTTAATATCAAACTTAGTATTGAAATTCAGCATTTTCCAAGGATGTGACACGAAACTTTTGAGAAAAATCCCCCAGTCCAACTACCCTTTACATATAAGATTTTTTCAAAATTTTAGATTTTCTGACGATTTTTATTAAAATATGTAATTAAATATTAAAAATATTTGCAGGACAACTAAAATGTGTGTCTAATTTTCTGGGAATAGTCTCTGGAGACCTCTTCATTTTGGATAGCCGGTAAACCATAAAAGAGAGACCTTACTACACAAGGATGAAGCTCTCGTTAAAACACAATTTATGGCATTAAATTTTTTTTCTGGAGCTAACCATTCCCGAAATATTCCTTGTGATTAATTTTAAAATTTTCAATACTTAAGATTTTTCTCAAATGGGTAGTCATTCACGATTTTCAACTTAGTAATCCAAGAGAGAAAGGAATTTCAGTTGAATCACATAGTAACCAACTTTTCAGAGATTTGACTATCGCTTTAACTTAGTATATTCCCTTGAGTCCTTTCCACTTAGAAGGAAGTAATAAAACCCATTTTTTATTAACAAAATAAGCTTTTGCAAGCATAGTGTGTTGCAGAATATGTAGAGAAGCTCATGTGATATATTTTTTACTTTATCTGCCATGACATGTATACATAATAAGTAGAGAACTTTGCATTCCAGCCAAAAATTCGATACCAAGATTTCCCCCAGTAAATATGTTTTAAGGACCCCCAATTAGAAAGATACTAAAGGGTTCGTGTATGTGTGGGAGAGGGGATGGCATAACTCGAAATCGAAAGTCGATTAAATAGGAAGCTTGGTATTTAAGGATACTTGGGATATGATAGTAGCAACTTTTAAACAGAACCTCAATGAAATGTATATTATGGTTTCTTGAAAATTATACAACATAACGAAAATTTTACCACATATAAAACAATTTCTAATTCAGAAACTATATTTTAGATTAATAATTGCTAACTCGTTGATGTTTCAATAAACAAGGAAATTTACAACATTTTCTCCAAATTTTTCTTTAATTGCATTTTTATCCTACACAATTAAAATGAGACACTTAAACTTTGTAATTACTTTGAAAGCATGTTATTTGACATTTAACCAAAAACAGCAATTTTATAAAGTTATGTACACTTTTATTTAATTGTTTTAGGTATTTATAATTTTAAAGGAATTTCATGCACAGGTAATATTAATACTTTCACCGGCTGTTTAGAACAATACATGTTGCATATGCACAAAATATATCACATCTCTCTTAATTATGTTTTTTTTAGAAAAAGTGTACCTAAAGAAAAAACTATATGAAAAGTTTTGCAAATTTTCTTGTTCATTGCAATATTAAAAAGTTAGTAATTATTAACCTAAGTTATAATTAGACTGTGATTTCTGAATTAGAAGATGTTTTGTACGTGGTAAAATATTCATTATGATAGCTTGTATAGTTTTCAAGAAATCTTAATATTTATTTCATTGAGGCTCACCATCTAAATTGCTATTCTTGTCTGAACCAAGTGTCCTTAAATCCATTATGTTATACGGATGTGTCACGAAAATTTTCAGGAAAATTCTCCCACCCCAAAAACCAGCCTTTACATCCAAGGTTTTTCGCAATATTCGATTTTCTCAAAAATGGCTGTAATGGTTTTGATTAAAATGTCATATTAAGGCTATTTAGATGACAAAATGTATGTCTTGAATTTTCTTGGAATCATCTTTAAAAGCTCTGGATGATGTGTACTTAACTGGGAAACCATAAGAGATAAACAAGAAACTTGCAAAAATGTAAATCTCGTTACAGCACACAATTTATATCGTATACATTTTTTGGTGGAGTTACTTATTTCTGGGATGTCCCTTTTTATTGGTTTCAATTTTAAAATATTCATACTTTCCTCAAATATGATGTTATTAGTTTTTCTTGCTCCTGGCGAAACAAATAGAAAAAGCCATTATACGTAAATTGACCAAATTTAAATTTTGTAGCACCTTTTAACCTGGGAGGTCGTATTGAAGGTTAAATGAAATCGGTAAAATGATGTTTAAATGAACCTAAGGTTCATGGATCTTAAAGTTACTTGACTTTTATGTTCTCGGGATATGGAAAAACCCTGAAAAAAGTATTATCCGGGTAACTCACCATAAGCGAGATTCGAACTCAGGATTTCTTGATTGTGAGGCAGACATGCTACCACCACACTATATTAAAACAGTTGGTGGTATATTTAAAATAGTTGACTATAGATTTAGCCCAGTGTATTCCTTTATTCTTTTGTACCAACAAGAAATATGCAATGAAATCATTTATGGAAATCTTTGTTTAGTTTAACATAATGTAGTTTAAAGCATATGCATTTTTATTTTCTCTAGCACGTATGAATAATGCACATAGTGGAAAGAGAAAATATTGTATTTCACCCAAAAGTTCCAAATCGAGATCTCCTCGGAAATACTTGTTTTTAGACCCCTGAATCCAAAAAAGCATTTTAGAAACATGTCTCGGTGTATGTGTGTCTGAGGGCAGCACAGGTCAAAAGCAAAAAGTCGGTTAAATACCACATTGGTGTTTAAATTCCGTGTCTCCCAGGGATGCGTCACGAAGATTTTCATGTAAATCGCTCTACCCCCAACTTCCCTTTACAGGGAACATTTTTTTAAAAACTTTGACTTTCTTAAAAATGGTCTTAACGATTTTGATTAAAATACCACAAGTTTATGCTATTTTATGATAAACGAAATGTATATCTTGAGTTTTCTGGGAATAGCCGCCGAATACCTCTTCATTCTGGATGACTTCTGCATAACTTTTGTATGACTGGTAAACCGTAAGAAATAAACAAAAACTCACAACACAAAAAATATACATCTCATTAAAACAATTGTGTCATATACATGTCTTCGTAAAGTTAGCCGTTATCGAGATATTCTGAGTTATTGGTTTCAGCTACTTAATTAAACTTTTCTTAAACGGGGAGTCATCCGTGTTATCTTCTCTGCTTAGTTGACTCAACCGTTTCACATAACGATAGCTTTTAAAATATTTGACCATCGCTTTAGCCTGTGCAGTTCCTCATTTCCATTCTACTAACAAAGAAGCAAGCAACAACATAATTCTGCTAATGCTTAACATAATGTAAATAAAAGAATAATCTATTGTAAGAAGAGTTTGTTTACCGAACTTAACGGCATATGTTGTAGAATGGATAGGGAAAGTCATGTGGATATTACACAACTGTATTTTAAACATCGGATTATAGTGTTTAATCGAATGAATTATCTCGCTTTTTAATTTTTTTTATTTTATTGTAAGCGGATTAAATTATCGTGATTTTCGTGGAACTGCCTGTTTATAGCGAGGGCACAGGGATATAAATACCAATAGCGATTTAGATAGTTGATCCCCATTATTAGATAATAAATCAGAGTCAGTATTTAATATAAGTCAACTTAAATATAAAACAACTGTTTCAGTAACTCGTAAACCATGATCAAAATCATATTCCTTTCCCATTATAATAAAAGCCCCGTTCCATTCACATGACTCTCTCTAGCTGTTCGGCAAACAAGCCTTTCCTAAAAAGAAAATGTTATTTTATCTACATCATTATATACACTAAAATAATTATCTTACTGCTTATTCCTATATAAGTAGAATAGAATGCATAGGCTAAAAGATAGTCAAATCTTTTAAAAGTTGAAATTCAGTTCCCTTTGCTTGCTAGGGGTAAATAAGAGAAAAGTTAAAATAAGAACTATAGCTTTCCTGGCGACGTGTTAATTCAAAATCTTCTCGGGCTTCTAGCCAGGTAATAACTTGGCTTGACACCAACGTTTCGAAGAAGTGCATCTTCCTCGTCTTCAGGGTGAACTGATGGTTTGAGCTTGCGGAGACTGGTATTTATAAGAGCTGGGATGAAGCTAACATCTGATTGGTTCGCGAAATATTATGGCCTGGTATTTAAGATGACTGAGACATGGGCACGGACTTCGTAGAAAACTATTTATAGCAGTTATTCGGCTAATGTTTTGTGTTTGAGCACGCACCTGCTAGAAAATAAGTCTTGGAAGACTGCAGGTACAGGATTAGGTGTTAAGGCTCTTTATCATCGGTGTCCAAGCTGAACTTAACTGTAGGCCAGAATCGCGATTTAGATTATTTGTTTCAGATGAGATGGCTAAAGCTTCTTTTACTCTCCTTTCCCAGTAATTCGAACACTTTGCCACTATCTTGGTGTTAGTAAAGTTAGCTCTGTGGCTCTGTTCTATACAGTGTTCAGCCAGTCCAGATTTTTCGGGTTGCATAAGCCTTATTGATCTTTGGTGTTCAGAAACGCGTGTGGCAATAGTGCGTCCTGTTTGGCCAATGTACGCTGCGCTGCATTCGCAAGGAATGTGGTAGACACCAGGTACTCTGAGAGCTAAATTATCTTTAACTGGCCTGACCAAATTTTTGATTTTAGGTGGTGGCTTATGGATGGTTTTGACATTATATTTGTAGAGTAGTCTACTAATCTTTCCCGAAAAATTGCCGGTAAACGGTATATAGGCTATGGCAGCTGGCTTGTCTTTTTGTTGAGTGTTCTTGCTGGGGTTTCTTTTTCGTCCGGCTCTTTTCAGCGCTGATGTGATGTCCTTGGCTGAATATCCATTTTGTTGGAGTGTGAATTTTAGGTGTTGAAATTCCATTTGCAGATTATCTGGGTCTGATACAGAAGCTGCTCTATGTGCCAATGTGTTTAGAATGCCCATTCGTTGTGACTTATGGTGGAAGCTGTTTGCGTTGAGATAAAGATCCGTGTGTGTAGGTTTTCGGTAGACGGCATGACCAAGAGTTCCGTCCGCTTTTCTGGTAACCAGAATGTCCAGAAATGGGAGGGAAGCATTTTTCTCAACTTCCATTGTGAACTGTATTTGTGATCTAAGGCTATTTAGGTGTGCAAGAAAATCTGGAAGAGTGTGCAGTCCATGTGGCCAAATTACAAATGTATCATCTACATATCTGTAAAAATGTGTAGGTTTTAATGGGGCTGTGTTAAGTATTTCATGCTCCAGAAACTCCATATAGAAGTTGGCAATAGCTGGTGACAGAGGAGAGCCCATCGCAACACCGTCTGTCTGCTCGTAGTAGGTGTTGCCATGCAGAAAATAAGTGGAAGTAAGTGTGTGACTAAACAGTGCAGTAATACCAGGTGGAAAGTGTTCTGACAATAGTTGTATTGTTTCCGCCAGGGGAACTCTGGTGAAGAGAGATACCACATCGAAACTAACTAACAGGTCCGATGGCTTCACTTTGATGTTGTCAAGAACTTCAGCGAATTGTATAGAGTTCTTCACATGGTGTACACACTTACCTACTATTGGTTGCAGCAGATGTGCCAGATGACGAGCTAGGCGATAGGTAGGGCTGCCAATAGCGTCCACTATGGGCCTTAGAGGTATCCCAGGCTTATGGATCTTCGGCAGACCATATAATCTGGGAGGTATGGAGGCAGATGGCGAGACCGTCTTCTGAACATCAGGAGGAAGGCTGGATTTCTTAATTAGCTGGATGGTGCGTCTTTCCACAGAGTTGGTAGGATCCTTTTTAATGGTTTTGTATGCAGGATCGTCCAGCAGTTGTTGAACCTTTTCTTGATATTGCACGGAAGAGAGGAGTACCGTGGCGTTCCCTTTGTCAGCTGGTAAAACAACCAAGTTGTCGTTTTTTCGAAGGGAATGTAAGGCTTTACTTTCTTCTCGGCTGATGTTTGAAGTAGGTAGGGTTGCCTTTTTGTAAGCTCTTGCTACCTCACGGCGTATTTCTTCTGCACTTGCTGATGGAAGTTGACAAATGGCGGCTTCAATAGAACTGATGGTGTCTGCCACTGATATTTGCCTAGGCGTGGGAGCGAAGTTGAGCCCTTTAGCTAGAACCGAGGTGGTAGGTTCGTCTAGCTGGATATCGGTGAGGTTGTAGATGATACGATCGGTGTCCAATGGTGGTACAGGTTCATTCTGCTTAGATAGACTTGCAAATTTCTTAGTTTGCCGCTTAGTGCAACGCAGTAGAGTAGCATTGCCTTGTGCAAAAGAGGAGTGGTCGACTCTGTCCCAATCTAGAGGTGAAAGCTTGCTAGAAAGAAGCCAAAAGGAATCCAGTAACTTTTGATCAACGATAGACAGTTCATGTCGGGTATGCTTGATTCGTTCCCTTACCAGGGCTAAGCTGGCGCGTCTAAGTATTTTAGATGTTGAGGCATTTTTCACTGGGTAACGAAGTCTCACAAACTTGGGCGTAATTTCTTTGTCTCGGCACCTGGATAAGAACGCCAAGGAGCTGAGTAATTTACCTTTCTTTTCGCGTAGGTCTTGATGTTTCTTAATTGCCTGGTAAATTTCTTTCCCGTAAAGGAATGTAAAATAAGAACTATAGCTTTCCTGGCGACGTGTTAATTCAAAATCTTCTCGGGCTTCTAGCCAGGTAATAACTTGGCTTGACACCAACGTTTCGAAGAAGTGCATCTTCCTCGTCTTCAGGGTGAACTGAATAACTGCTATAAATAGTTTTCTACGAAGTCCGTGCCCATGTCTCAGTCATCTTAAATACCAGGCCATAATATTTCGCGAACCAATCAGATGTTAGCTTCATCCCAGCTCTTATAAATACCAGTCTCCGCAAGCTCAAACCATCAGTTCACCCTGAAGACGAGGAAGATGCACTTCTTCGAAACGTTGGTGTCAAGCCAAGTTATTACCTGGCTAGAAGCCCGAGAAGATTTTGAATTAAGAGAAAAGTTTTAAGTAGCTTAAAAGTGAAACAAGCAATTCGTAAATGTATATGATATAAATAAGGTATTTTAACGAGATCTACATTTTTGTGTAGTAAGTTTTTGTCTATCTCTTACGGTTTATCAGTTATACAAAAGTTATACAGAAGTCCTCTGGAATGAAGAAGTCTTCAGAGGATATTCCCAGAAAATTGAAAATATATAGGTATTTGTTTGTCATGAAAATATCTTAAACATATAGCATTTTAATCAAAATCTTTAGAGCATTTTTAAGAAAATCAACATTTTCAAAGTATGTTCCTTGTAATAGTCGGCTGTGTGTTGGAGAATTTTCTGTTAACTGTTCGTGTCGCATCCTTAGAAGATATTGAATTTAATACCATGTTTGGTATTTAACGGACTTTTCGTTTTTAAGCGATAATATCCACAGACAGACACAGAGACAGACAGACAGACATATATATGCGCGCGAACAATTTTCTATAAATGCGTTTTTTTTATTCAGGGGGTCTCGAAACATGTATTTCCGGTGAAATCTCAGTATAAATATTTGAGTGAAATATAATGTCTTATCTATCACAATGTAGGTACATAGTAGGCGTAGAAAAAGTGGTATACCAATAGAAATAGTCATATACCAAGTGAAAAAGTACAATTACTAAAAGAACCAGTAAGAAGGGAAATCTCGGAAATTGATAACTTCACAAAAATAATTTTTCATAAATTGTGAAGACTTCACAAAATGTTCCCGCAAATTCAATAAATACTTTTCATTTGCCATACAAACATTTAAATCAACTCGTTAATCATTTTTGAGAAAACAAGAAACTCTAAAAATCCTTCATGCAAAGATACTTTGGGGTGGGCGGTTTTTCTTGAAAATCTTCCTGTCGCATTCTTAAATCTATATTAGGTTATTAACCGATTCTTCTTTTTTGAGTTCCACACGCGCGCGCGCACACACACGTATGCACGCGCCCATATTTTTCATTGGATTCCTGGAGTTTCAAAATCTGCGTTTTCGATGAAATTTGGTATGTCACTGTTGGGTGGAAAGCAATTCTCTAGGCGAATAATAATAATAATAATAATAATAATAATAATAATAATAATAATAATAATAATGTGATTTCATATAAAATCATACTCCGATCCCAAACAAAGTTTAAATGCTGTTTTGAAGGCTGCTCTGCGGTTATTCCTCACAGTAAGAGAAATTTCAGTCACATAAATTAACATCCAATCTGGATTATCATGAATTTTATAGTGCCGTAACAAAAGGAAATAGTGTGTAATTTGGCTTTGTGAAGCTCGAAAGCAATGCTATTTTACAGCACAATCATTACCGTTCGGTTCGTTAAACGTCAGAGCGATTTAATTTCATTCTGGCCAAACAGTTCAGCTGTATTCACAACCAAACATTCCATGCTTTTATTTCTGCATCTTCATAGGGGGTGGTGGAAGTTATTCAGTCATGCCAATTGAAAAGGTCAAACGTGATACAAATCAGAAGTATTTTATTACGATACTGAGCAGTGCACACATTTCTGCAAATAGCATAGAAAACTTTCTCTTTACCATAGTAATCTGGAGAACCACAAGGAAGCGTTCTTGGGCCAATCCTTCTGTATCTTCTTTACACTTACGATATACCAATAACTGAACATACAAGTTTGCAATATAAATCACACCGTTTTCTTAGAAATTATGCTAGATAGCTAGTTAAACTTTAGACTATGATAAATCCATTTAGATCTGATTTGGTGCTGAATGTTTTCAACAATTTAAGTGAGTTTTATGAAATGCCTGTGGTTATGATAATTATTTAGAAACCGAAGGTCGTAATATTTTTTTTAATTACAAATTAAACCATCTAAAAATGTATGTGCAAGAGGGGCACTCAGTAAGATAATTAAAATGGAGAATGATACCACTTTCTTACTTTTAGTACCTCACTAAATTATCTTAGCTATTTCACCTCGTATTATGCAGCGTTAAATCATTATCCGCCATTTTTATATTTTCAGTTTGCACTACACCAAATATCGCAATTTTTACGGTCTGTTCCAACAGCCAATAGTGAACAGGAAAATGCATGAGGATAGTTTTCCTAGATCGCTAGTAGAATCGAAGCAATGATTCTAGTAATAAAAATTCTGAAGTTATCATTCACGTGACTTTCTGTAACTACTCTCTGACAAACTATCGTTATCATGCTAATAAGAAAAGATAGCCGAAATGGTGTTATTTACTTAGATCCTTATAAGAAGCAAAAGAGGCAGTAATTTAAAAGCTGATTGCTATGCGATTGAAATTCAGTTCTCTTTGCATGGCCAGCAAACATGGATGACAAATTCCCGTTTGAGAAAAGTACAGTATTTTAACACTGAAACCAATAACAAGGAATATTTTGGAAATGCATAACTCAACAAATGTACATGAAGGTATATAAATTGAGTATTTTAACGAGATCTACATGTTTTGAATAGTACGTTTTGTGTATCTCTTACAGCTTACCAGTTACAAAAAATACCCAAAAAGAAGAGGTCTTCAGAGGCTATTCTTAGAAAACTCAAGATATACATTTCGTTATGTAAATATTTTAATATACAAAAAGCGTTAGTGCCATTTTTGAGATATCAATTTTTAAACATTGTTCCATATAAAGAGAAGTTTGGAGTGTTTTTCCCTGGAAATCTTCGTGTTTTATTTTGGTATTTAACGGCTTTTCGTTTTTGAGTTATCGTGCTCACGCACAGATACACACACACACACACACACACACGCACACACGAATGGACCTTTTTATAAATTGGCTTTTTCCACAGAGGCTACAAAATGTGTATTCACAGTGAAATCTCTGTATTGAATTTTCGGATGGAATGCAATACCTTCCTTAGCTATGCACTATGTATACGGAGTAGAGAGAAAAAATTAATGTAGAAGAAATAAACATTTAATATTATCTGAGCACTAAGCTTTATCAATATCATTGATTCTGATTGGTGAAGTAAATGAAACCATTGCATTGACTGAAAGTGTTCACTTGTAATTATCTAGATAAGCTTGATGATGTATCTAAATATGGAGTCGGTTGTATAATCGCGCCAGAAGATGACAGCATCAGTGAGGAACTGACGGTGATGATACGATGATGGAATATACTTTTTTTACGATATGACTACACTGAACGCAACACTTCCTCTTTGCTAGAATATCCGTGACAGTATACTCTCATCCTGATGATGCTTCTCAGCAAAAACAGTATCAAGTCCTTATCCGTAGATGCGATCATCGCATTAATTCATGTTGTTTTCACTGAACGGGTGAGTGCTTCCTCAAACAAGTATGTGCTTCCCTACACTTTTCGGCCGTCTGCTGTTTTTCTCTCTAGAAGAAGAGGATTATTAGCTTTTTATTACGGCCCACGAGAAGATGAGGTTTGATCACATGGCTCCGGGTTAGCAATCTTCTCTCGCACCTTAGTGTCCGTCAAACGGTCAAACGCGCGGAAGAAATCCTTGCGGAATCAACGGGCCGTAAAATCCTCAGGCTTTGACCTGCTTTGAGCGCCTATGTTTTGTCACTTTTACGCGATTTAGCCGTTGCTTCGTGGATACGCGATGAAGAGAGAAGCAACAGAGAAGCATCTTTGAGTGATTTTAGTGACATCTGCAAACATTAAATACCCAGAGAACGATGGATTAAGTAGGTATCTTCAGAACTATACTTGCGACCCTGAATCCTTGCACTTGACAGTTTTGGTGGCATTGCGTAATGTTGACTATATTGTGGTTGCGACGTTGCTAGAGTTGCTAATAAACAGCAGCAGCTGTTTATGGACATTTCTATTGTGTCTAAAGCTGCCCTTCTAATGGATAAAACTAATTCGTTATTATTCTTAATTGGAAATAGCACACGCATAATTTTTTGCTACGTATGTGGAATGTATTACCTTCTTCCGAAAATGTAGAACAAATTAATGTTTTTATTAATGAACTTGCTTGTTACAAGATGAGAAATGAAACAGGTAGAAGCATGGTGAAACAAAATGTTTTAAAACTGTAAAGGTTCAAGTTCATCAAAATGTATGTCATGATCTTTGGAGGCATTATCGTCGTCGTCATTGCCGTCAGGTTTCACTCTCTTGTTAGTTACACTTCTGGTGCATAAACCAAGAGTTACTGCGGTGCCTATTAACCTTCAGGTACTCCTTTTCCCGTTGAAATAATTCCCGGGTACTTCTCAAAACTTCATTGCCTCACTATTAAGCGACAACTCAAAGGATTTTTCGTTTCGCAAATCGTCAGAATTATTTTTTAGATAATGTACCACTTCAAATATTAATAACCAATAAATAGATATGTAATTAAATGCATATCTATACATCTGTTCTGCAAACAAACTATTCTTACAAAATAGTATTTTTATCTACATCATGCTAATCGAGATAAGCATTAGCAAAAATGGACTTACTACTTGATTTCTTGAAAGTAGGAGAGAAATAAGGCAATACACTAGGCTAAAGCGATGATCAAATCTTATAAAAGCTGGTCACTATGTGAACAATTGAAGATCGGTCCGCTTTGCATAGCTAGCAGTAAATAAAATAGAGATGAAATAAAAGATGACCCCGTTTGTTAAAAGCTACGTAGTTTAGATTTGAAAGAATAACAAGGAATATCTCACAAACGGACAGCTCTACAACAAAAATGAATGTGACATAAATTATGTGTTTTAATGAGATCTACATTTTTTTTTTTTTTTTTGTGGAATAATCTTTTGTCTGTTTCATAAGGTTCTAACATTCATCAAAATGTATCCAGAATAAATGGGTCTTCAGATGATAATCTCAGAAAATTCAATATATAAATTCTATTTATGATGTAAATGTATTTAATATCGTTTACTCAAACTCGTTAAAGCCATTTTTGAGCAAAACGAAATTATCAAAACTTTTACCAGGTAAAGGGTAGTTTGTGGTGGGGGGATTTTCTTAAAAAATCTTGGAAGATACTAAATTTAAATATCAAGTTGGTATTTAACTGACTTTTCGTTTTTGAGCTATGCTGTCCACAAGCACACACACAAATCTTTTTCTAAAATGCTTATTTTGGACTCTACTCATTAACATAATATTTTGCCTCGTTTATATAAACGTTCATTTTAATTTGTTTTAGCCAAACCATTATCAGATACAATTTCCCTTGCGGCGTCATCAACCAATTTGCCAAATAAATGATTTTGATCATAAGTGCATCCTCTCGAATTATCGGATGATGCTACGGTGCCTACTATCTCGTTATAAAATATTATAGTTCTGTTGCTTTGACTCAAACCTTGTTTCCCATGTTGTTGTCCCGCAGATATATGTATTCTTCCGCACTACTATTCCTCCTTTTTCCCCTGGTTTTTATGTGCACTGTTTAGGACGATTTATGACAAACTCTGCATACCCTGTGTACCGTCCACCCTTACAAAAATCATACAATATATGCGATTAAAACATTCTGCCTTGATTAGAACTGGGTACAATAGGCCTTAAAAGTTTAAAATGGTCAGCTAAATGGACGCTATATGTGTCGTTTGACGTCAGTACTAGGCAGCGAGTCTATCATGTGTTATAGAGCACTGGCAAACGATGAGTAGAAGAGGTGATTGTCAACAGTTTCGAGATCATCTTAGTGAAATGCGGCTTCTATCGTATCTTTCTAATTCGTGGAACATTCATTTGCGCCACGTCAACTCACAATTGCGTCATGACAGTAGCATATTCTTCCAGTTAGGAAGTAGCGCTCAACCTTGCAAATTCTGTGATTAGTGGTCATTTCTATCTCATATGCAAAGAACGCACAAAATGGTCTAGTAAAACAATTCTGCTGCGCTCAGTACACCAGCCTGTTTACGAAGTCGGCAATGCATGCAATCCAAGGCTCAATTCCCACCTCCCTTTTGAGACAAGGTAGTCACCGTACTAACAATGACGTCATGCATTTAAATCCGCTGGCGCTAAAGGCCGAATAAATCTGAAGACCCGGTATAGCAAGATAAAGAAAATATATGATATGGTATATTAATAAGGCATTCTCAGCCCATTCTACAGCAAGCTTATTCTTCTATCTGCTTCACGTTAATCGAGATAAACTACAGAAATTGGAAATGTAGGGTCAACTTAGAGCCAGGTTTCGTACCATGGATACCCCGGCCTCTGTCCAGTGCCTCTAACTATTGAACTATCATGGCAACATACCGATTCATTCAAGTCTCCAACCGACTTACAGTTCCCCGTAAACCACAAGGAGATCCAAACTATTTTGAGATGACATATCCCAATGGCAACTACAGTGTCGTAAGTCCCGGGTTTTATAGTTTAACCAATTATTAACTCAACTGATGTTAACGCACTATGAAAATAGGCAATTAAGATACATAAAATTAATATACTTACACATTAAGCATTTAAATGTTTTATATACTTGTACAAAGCCTATGATTCTGCGACTGTCACACCGACTCCTCATTAACTCTGATTATGTTTATTATTAATTATGTTTTAATATATTATTCATGTTTGCTTCGGTTGGTTGGGTTCTTCGATTGAGCAAGTATCTATTTACAGAGCGTGAACAGTAAAAGGAACTATGTCAGAGGTAACCCTTTTTTTTGAGTAATTTATTTAAAATGTTATCAAGAATATTCACAACTTAGATACACTTTAAAATCCTCTGAGTTGCTAGCTAAAACTGTATTACACGCGTTCACTTACAAATGAAACTTAGATGTCCCATATCACATTTCTTACTAAATAATAATATGTAGGACCGAAGTACTGTGGAGAACATCTGTACTTCTAAACTGTGTTAGAACTTGCGTCTGTGTTGAATATATATCAAACACTCTGGTTCTACCTAAGCATTACAGCTGTGTTCTAATTGGCTTGTTTTTCTGCTCCCAGTAGCGTCTCTTTTCATGAACCAATAGAAACTACCTTACTATTTCGCGTGGACTGTTTAGCTCATGGTTATTATTTTATATTTCACCCCTAACCTTGTGAGCCAATAGAAACTACCTTACTATTTCGCTTGGACTGTTTAGCTCAAGGTTATTATTTTATATTTCACCCCTAACCTTGTGAAAGAGTTTTATTTTGTGATGCATGTACAGTTTCAGCTATCTCGTCTCTCTTATAATTAAGCTTATGCTAACAACCTCTAATGATTTAATCTCATTTCTAATTTATTTACATTATCTTCCTTATTAATCTTGTATTCATTAGTACTGCCTCAATTCTGAACAAGGAACTCAATAGGAAATAGGTAAAATGTTAAGCTCTTCTTATGACACCAGTAGATGCGTATACTTTCGTCATCCTAATGAACAGGTTTAAACTGAAGGATCCTCCTATCTATTTGTTGATAAGATTTAAATGTATTCCATATGTATTCTCTTGAATGTATTAAAATAACTGGTCGTGTTAAACTAGGAACAGGACAGGAGTCAATGACGTGAAGTTAAGAGATAGGAAGTACAACTAGAAATTGGTTATTTTTCACATATAGGGCAAACGTGATGGAAATTGGACAGAATTACGTTTCTTGATTGTGAAATTCCAGGTCTATAGTAATTCATTATCTATGCGAATTCCTATCTTCTAATCAGACATTTTAAAAGGAGTGTAAATATCGTCGCCCTGTTTCTTGCATTAATGAGAGTTGTTTCTGGAGACGAAAAAGGAACCATTACCGTGTATTCTGAACTAAATCTAATTCCGACTTTACTTCGACTTGGAAGTTTCTCGACTGTTTCATTAATGAGGCATATTATTCATCTCGCGAGGCAATCATATTCCGAGAGGCGAGGGGAACGCCAGCCCTGGCTAAAACTAGTGTGCGCCAAGAGTCAGCGTATTCAAAGGTTAAGAAATCGAGTTATATGAGTCATTTCCCATTGTTCCGCTGTGTTTGGGTCCCTGCCCGCTTGCCAAAAGGAAACGAAATAAAATCATTTCTTAAACACAGTACAACGTAGTTTGAATGGACACCACTAGAGAAACTTTTAATTCAACCATTTTTCAGAATCCGCTTCGAACATTTCCTTGTCTGTGCTATGAGATAATTCTATTTAGGTGACATTAGCCTGGTAAAGAAATAAATTCGAGGAGAAGAGGCTGTTGCAGCATCCAAAAGCTGCTCCGCGGGAAGTGGCTAGTGGTACACTTAGATCGTCTAACAGACTTCGACGGTGCTGGTCGCGACGACCAGCCCTGAGGATGGAGCAGTATGACTCCATTCCTAATCGCTTGAAATTGTGAATGCTGTGCACAAAGAGTGCTTACGTATTGTTGGAATTGTACACACGCGCGCGAGAGGCGTTTTGTACATTGCAGGTTACTGTCATCTTAGTACATAAACAAGTGTAATAATGGTTCAAGAAAGAAAAAAAGAAGATTGTGTGCCCTTCTCGCATGCCTTGCTGCATAAATAGGGCTATTTAAGGAGAAAACCTGGACCGGAAGACTTTAGGGAATCCTAAAAACAAAAATCACATTAAACAACAAAATCACATTCTAACAGCTGTATTGTTAGGGTATCATGTGAAACTTGTATTCAGATTGCACAGGGTTCCATTCTCTGGCAGCCAGCCATCCTAACAGTTTTTTTAATTTGTTATCTATCATTTTCTTTAATATGTTTAGAGTTGTAAGACCAGACGAGATGGTTGGTGGGCTGATATACAACGCAGAGTCTATACCCTTTAAAGTCACTAGCGCTTGGCAGGGCTGCTGGGACCCCCTTCCAATGGGACTTGCCTGCTTGTTCCCCGGATCTCCAAGAGGCTTAAGGGGAAGTTTGCATTGAAGAAGCGGACAATGAATGATTATGAATATCCTGTTAAAATCTTTACTGATGGCAGCAAAATTAATGACAAAGTAGGAGCAGCAGTGATTAACAAATTAAGGTAATAAAATAAATAAATAACAAATAAAGGATAATAATATGTAAGGTATAAAATGTCACTTATTAATTAATAACTGATGTAAATAAATATTTATCAAATAATCAGTTCATTAATTCATTCCCATATGACAACAGATAGGACTCATAGACTATATATTTTAAACCTCTTCATGAAGTATTTTGATAATGATAGCAGTTTATCCAAAGATTAGAATGAAGAGACATTTTGTGCTACAGTGAAGGATATTTGTAGTTCTTGTACTTTTGTTAATTCTAACTGTGATAGGACAGGGCAAGTGGGTCCTATCTTTTATTACTTTCTCTACACGTACTATACACATAGTGTATAGAGAAGGTATTGTAATGCACCCAAAAATTCGATACTGAGAGTTCACCGGAAATATATGTTTTAGGACCCCCTAAATCCAAAAAATGCATTTTTAGAAAAATGTCCGCGTGTATCTCTGTGTGTAGTGTGTGTGTGTGTGTGTGTGTGTGTGTGTGTGTGTACCTGTGGGCAGGATAGCTCAAAAACAAAAATTCTGTTAAATACCAAAGTTGGTATTTCAATTCAGTATCTTCCAACGGTGCGACACGAAGATTTTCAAGAAAATCCCCCCACCTCTTTACATGGAACTACCCTTTACATGGAAAATATTTCGACAATTTTGATTTTCTCAAAAACGGCTCTAACGATTTTGATTAAAGTATAGTATAGTAAACATATTTACCTGACAAATAAAATGTTATCTTGAATTTTCTGGGAATAGCCTCTGAAGGCTACTTTATTCAGGATGAATTTTACGGAATTC
The DNA here is from genome assembly GCA_030762935.1 of Hymenopus coronatus. Taxonomy (NCBI): domain Eukaryota; kingdom Metazoa; phylum Arthropoda; class Insecta; order Mantodea; family Hymenopodidae; genus Hymenopus; species Hymenopus coronatus. Next base: position 97,242,253 of record CM060892.1, read on the forward strand.
GGCATAACTGGCAAACCGTAAGAAATAGACAAAAACTTAACTAACAGAAAAACACACAATTTATATTATGTTATATACATTTTTTCGGGGAGTTGATCCTTTTTGAGATATTCCTTGTTATTAGTTTTAACTATAAAATTGTTATACTTTTCTCATACAGGAATTTGTCAACTCCTGTCCATACAAACTTTGAAACTTTAGTCACATAGCAACCAGCTTTTGACTGTAGCTATGATACTCCCTTATTTCACGTCTACTTACATGGAAGCAAGTAAATTTTTCTTGATTAGCAAGAAGTGAAAAGTAATATAAACTTTTTAACAACAATTTGTTGCACAGATGTAGAGAAAGTCATGTGAATGGAACATACCATATTTTTTATTTCTTATTTATGTGGTAGATAAGTTTATTTCAGTAATACCCTAAATTACATTAAGTACATTGATCATCTTAAAATTCATATTATTTTTCTTCCGCTCAACACCTAAAATATCATTAGAATACCTTGTATATCTACTGTGGAATTTCCAAGTTTCACAGAAGCATTATCTTAAGCATCATACCCTTCGCATACCCTTCCTCTCTATTAGCTAATGATTATGATTTTAATGCAATTAAATTATGTTCTTGGTTAGTTTCTTTGAGATTAAAAGCTCATTATTAATGCTTGAAAATAAATTCATTAAAATATAATTGTTTTGCACACACGGATGGCGGGGCAAGCGAGAACCCTACCAGTTTTCTAGTGCATTAATTTGCCCCACAGCTACTATTCGGATTAAATTGGTGCCTGTTATTGAGGCAACCATAGCTATCCTGGAGACACTGCACCAGAATATGCTTGAAAATATAATGCCTTTTACCAGCAATAAAGATGACCTGGAAAAATTATCAGAAATGGCTTATTACATGCTTCCTTGTTAGTAGAAGGGAAATAAGAGAGTGAAATTCCTTTGTACGACCAGGAGTTGACAAATTACGCATGAGAAAAGTGTAAGCATTTAAAGCTGAAACCAGCAACAAGGAATATCTGTCTAACAAAAATATATCTTATCAATTATGTTTTTAACGAGATCTAATTTTTTGTGTAGTAAGTTTAAGTCTATCACTTACGGTTTACCAGTTATGCAAAATTAAAAAAAAAAATCATGCAGAACAAAGAGGTCTTCAGAGATATTCTCAGAAAATTCAAGAGGTGCATTTTATTTGACATGTAAATATCTTAAATATACGACATTTTAATCAAAACTGTTTGAGTCATTTTTGAGAAAAAAATTGATTTTTTTTCGTGCAAAGGGCAGTTTGGGGTGAGGGGGATTTTCTTCAAATTTTCCTTCGGGTACCATCTTGGAAGATACTAAATTTAAATACCAAGTTTCATATTTTATTGACTTCGTTTTTGAGCTATTGTATACACAGACATACGGGACACATTGGCACGCGCACGCCCGCACTTTTTTCTAAAAATGCTTTCTTTGAATACAAGTGACGTAAACTGTGTATTTCCGGTGAAATCTTGGCAGCAAAATTTTGGGTGCAGTACTATGTACAATATACTATGTAGAGAAAAAAAATTGCAGTTTTTACATCAAAATAACTAAAAGAAATATTTACCTGTCAAAAATTAAGTATCTCTTCGAGCGTCACCATTTGTGATGTCACACTTCCGGACAGCTGAGCTTTCGCTAATGGCCACTTAATAGTTCTAGCAAATACGTATTGTAGACAAAACTAGAGGTGACGCTCTTGCCTCCCTCCCCCCCCCCCCCCCGCGACTCATTTGCCCCTCCTTCCTCTTGAAGTCCTTGTGCAAAGTCTTTCAAATGAGGAAATGTGTCATTCAAAGACAGTTGTCAAGCTCAATCAAATAATTTCCTTGCATTGTCCTTCAATTAGTCATTACATTGTATATCAATTAAATGCTTTATTTTATACAATAGTTCGAAATATATTAATAAGTAAATCTAATTACCCACGTTTTGGTTTTTTTTATTTACTTTTAAAAGTTTAGCGGGTCTAATAAAAATATTTCCTAGGTTCGTTTCCCGGCTAGGGTGGGGAATTTTATTAAACCAGAATTATTCGCTATTCCACACAGGATCTGGAAGTATGAATGTGAAAGTGAACGTGTGTGAATTTAGTAATAAAATTGATTAACCCAACGTTCTAAAACCTACAGTAATACGAGTTGTGTCATTATAACCATTGAAGTTAAAGGGGACTATAAAAATGAAACAATTAAAAAACAAAACATATCGCGGGCCGAATTTGACTACCCGGCCCTTATGTAGCAATCTCTGCCCTAAAACAACTGTCCTTTTCGTAAGCAGCACTGTATATGTATAATTTAACCTTTCGCAAATATATTTTTCATTTATTAAGGTGACTATAAATAGTCAGAAAATAAATAAAATTTATTTTTTCACAATAAAATTATATGAATTTTAAACTTCGCAACATTTCCACTTAGCGCACTTTAACTACCTATTAATGCAGCTATAAATAAATAGGCGCATTCTTATGATAGGAACTCGCATATTAAAACTTATTTACTCGCAAAATTTTTTCCAGCCCTTTTCTATATCGTAAGTGTTCCACACGATGAAGTTTTTTACTAATTTGTTTCAAGAATGTTATACTGCCTTTCAAAAACACAATGATCACTTTTTCGTGATAATGCTGCAATTTTGAAAAATAAATTATTACGTTTTGAAAACTCAAGAATTTTGGAGAGTACAAAAAGTAATAATTTGTCAACACTAATTACGGCTAATATAAAAATACAATTATATATGCATTTATATGTAAACTCATATACTGCAAACTGGATTTTTATGTGAATATTACTTTCTTTAGCACGGATGTACATACCTTGAGCATAGTAGCTGGAGGTGTCGTATTCCGCCCAAATTTGATGTCGATATTTCACCGAAAATATATGCTTTGATGTCCCCTGTATCCGAAAAAAGCATTTTTAGAAAAAAGGTAAGTGTGTGTATGTTTGTGTGTCAGTGGACAGCATAGCTCAAAAACTAAAAGACTGTTAAATGCCTAACTTGGTATTTATGTTAAGTATCTTCCAAGGATACGATACGAAGTTTAGAAACATATCTTCCCACCAAAAACTATCCCTTTAAATGAAAAATATTTTGAAAATGTTGCCTTTCTCAAAAATGACTAACGATTATTATTAATATACCGCATATTAAAGATGTTTACATCACAAATAAAATGTATACTTTCAATTTTCTGGGAATAGCCTCTGAAGACCTCTTTATTTTTGCAGAATTTTATATGATGGTTAAACTGTAAGAGGTAGACAAAAATTTACTCCTCAAAAAATGTAGATTTCGTTAAAACACCTTATTTATGTCATGCAAGTTTTTCTTATATATTTGACTATTTTCTTCGAGATATTTATTGTTATTGGTTTCAATTTTCACTGCCTAACTTTTCTCAAACTGACCGTATAAAGCGAACCGAACCCCAATTGTTTTACATAGCGACCAGCTTATAAACGATTTGAGTATAGCCTTAGCCTAGTGCATTATGTTATTTTCCTTCTACTTACAAGGAACGAGTAATATGAGCATTTCTGTCAATGTTTATCTCGATTAGTATGATGTAGATAAAAGAATAATCCTTTGTAAGAATATTTTGCATATGGAGCAGCTGGAGAAAATTATGTGAATGGATCACAACAGTTGTTTTTTAGATAATGCATCACGTAGCCAATTTTGTTAAAACACTGAATTTAGACAATAAAACATTAAATAATCACACAATCTAGCATTTTGAACATGGCAAAAATGTAACTATTGTTGTATACAATAAATTGTATACATTTCAAAAATATGTCTTACAAATGTGGATTTTTCAAATTTTAAGGATACATCATCTAAACACCTAAGTAAGGAAAAGAATAACTTTTAATGACACCAGGAAACACAGGCTACAACACTTATAATCATGAATTGCCGCAACTCACATAACCTCATTTAAAATCAGCTGATAATGTTACCTACAGTTTCACCAACACTTTTTTATATTGGTGTTTTAAACTGCACTTACACATTTTCCTTATCCGCTTCGTTGTTGGCAATTTGCCATGAGGGAGATGGTAACGGCCACATTACTGTTAATTGCTCACAACCCACAGTCACGTGGAAGATAATTATTGTTAAATGACAAGTTAGTTCCGTAATTTGTGTTAAAATGTATCTGTTGTCCTCGGTTTATCATATCTTTGGAATTAGCTCACTAAACTATCTAACAGGTAGAAAATGTTATGCCACAAGCTTGTCTTTAGAAAGTTATGTAATGAAATAATGAAAATATACTATTGTTTTTAGCGGTAGTGGTCGTGGTTATGGTCGTGGTCGTACTAGCAGCAGCAGCAGCAGCAAGAGCAGCAGCAGCAGCAGCAGTACTAGTAGTAGTAGCAGTAGCAGTAGTACTAGTAGCAGTAGCAGTAAGAGTAGTAGCAGTAGTACTAGTAGCAGTAGCAGTAAGAGTAGTAGCAGTAGTACTAGTAGCAGTAGCAGTAAGAGTAGTAGCAGTAGTACTAGTAGCAGTAGCAGTAGTACTAGTAGCAGTAGCAGTAGTAGCAGGAGCAGTAGCAGTAGTACTAGTAGCAGTAGCAGTAATAGCAGGAGCAGTAGCAGTAGTACTAGTAGCAGTAGTAGCAGGAGCAGTAGCAGTAGTAGCAGGAGCAGTAGCAGTAGTACTAGTAGCAGTAGCAGTAATAGCAGGAGCAGTAGCAGTAGTACTAGTAGCAGTAGCACTAGTAGCTGTAGCAGTAGTACTAGTAGCAGTAGCAGTAGCAGCAGTACTAGTAGCAGTACTAGTAGCAGTAGGAGTAGTACTAGTAGCATCAGCAGTAATAGTAACAGTAGCAGTAGTACTAGTAGTAGTATTAGTAGCAGTAGCAGTAGTAGTAGCAGTAGTACTAGTAGCAGTAGCAGTAGTAGTAGCAGTAGCAGTAGTAGCAGTAGTACTAGTAGCAGTAGCAGTAGTAGTAGCAGTAGTACTAGTAGCAGTAGCAGTAGTAGTAGCAGTAGTACTAGTAGCAGCAGCAGTAGTAGTAGCAGTAGTACTAGTAGCAGTAGCAGTAGTACTAGTAGCAGGAGCAGTAGCAGCAGTAGGAGTAGCATTAGTACTAGTAGCAGTAACAGCAGCAGTAGTAGTAGTATAGTTGTAGTAGCAGTGGTAGTATTCATTAAGTGCTTAGGAGATAGTACATCAATGTTGCCGCATCGTCGCATGGATCAGAAGACCGTACATGTTCTCTAAAAAAATAATTGATGGAAACTATTAACTACCCCTATTTTACATTCACAACACTGTAAACAAATACATTACAATAACAAAACAAACAAAAAATACCAATATCACATAGATCTCATACACCTAATATGTCTTTGCGATATTTACACAAACATCTTATCTCTTAGCACACGTACTTTATTAAGTATATGCCCAGACTTGGCCAGTTTTGTTTGTTTAGAATCACGTCCCAGATTGCTGTCTTCCGAAATAAAATACTCAGGAAATAATTTGTTCCTAGCATCCTCCATCTACATGCAAACTGCCAAAACATGCCCAGTTTTCCTGTTCCCCGAATAATGGGTAAATCCTCCGTTATCAACAATTTTACGAGATTTACACCTTCCCAAACTAAACTACGTTATTCCCTTCTTCTGTTTCATACGTAATTCTAAAATATAAGTTTCTTTAAACTATCCAATATTTATTTCATATTTTAGCTTCAATGATAATTTTTATTCTGTTTTCTTTTTTCACATCGTTATACTTATTTTCATTATGCCATTGCAAATACCATTTAAGCTTCCTGTTGTTAGCCCCCGTTGTAGCCCCGCAGCTACACTTTTGATGCTCTACGTTATTAATAGTATAACATGATATGTGGAATTAAAGGAGGGCGGTAGAGCTTAGCTAGCTGCAGCAAAATTGGAGAATAAGCCGCCAAGAAAACCACTTGATAGCATGACCGACTATTTTAAGATATATGTATTGCATAATACAAAAAAAATTATCTGGTGTGTTCCATTCATATAACTTTCTCTACATTTCTGTGACAAATTGTTGTTTAAAGCTTATTCTTCTATATACATGTTAATCGAGAAATTAGCAGAAATAGTCTTATTACTTGCTTCCTTGTAAGCAGAAGGGTAATGAGGGATATAGGTTAAACCGTTTTTTATTTAATCCTTGGTTGCTATGTGATTGCAATTTCTTTGTTGTATAGTCAGGAGTTGACAAATTTCCGTACGAGAAAGGTATAAACATTTTAAAGCTGAAACCAAGACCAAGGAATAACTTGGAAATCACCAGCTCTTCAAAAAAAAAAAAAAAAAAAAGAATTATATAAATTATGTGATTTTATGAGAACGACATTTCTTGTAAGTTTTGTCTATCGGTTATGGTTTACCAGTTATGCAAAATTCAACTAAATTTATCCATAATAAAGAGGTCTTCAGAGGCTATTCCCAGAAAATTCAGAATATATATATATTTTATTTCTATATCTTTAAAATACAATATTTTAATCAAAATTGTTAGCCATTTTTGAGAAAATTAAAAATTTCGTATACTTTTCACGTAAAGGATAGTTTGAAGTGGGGAGATTTTGTTGAAAATCTTCGTGTCGCATTCTTGGGAGACTCTAAATTTAAATACTAAATTTGATATTTAACGTAGTTTTAGTTTTTGAGCTATGCTATCCACAGACACACACAAATCACTGACCTTTTCCTAAAAAACTTTTTTTTATTCAGGGGTCTCAAAACATGCATTTACAGTGAAATCTCGGTATCGAATTTTTGGATGGAATACAATAATCATCTTTTCTATACACTATGTACATAGTTCGTGTACAGAAAGTAATAACAGCATGGCAGGATGCTGAAGATTAATTTCAGTTGAAGTCGTGTCACTTTTTATCACAGTTAGCAAACTTATCGGCACATGTAAATGACACAACATTTATACGGGGGCGCTTTGTTGTGTAAATATAGAATAACCATAATCATATGCCCTATCCAGAAATTAAAATTATAAACACTCATTCGATGAGCTGTACATCTCGGAGCATCAGATGTCCTCCAGATGACAAAACGAAAACAAAACAACAAGAAATCAATTTATTTCATAAACTAAGATTACGCTCGGTCTAGCATACATATCAAAGCAGTAGAAGGGTTAAGCTAAATAATGCATATGTGGAGACGAAGAGGAAAGTGGAAAAGGGAAAATAACGGTGGCTCACTTTGCAAGGGAAAGGCCTGCCTTGGGCAGAAGACTATTATTAACTTAATTTGGGACTTGAAAGGTGAACCTGCAAAATCCAAGCCGAAAGCTTTTCCACGCGGTGAAATAAAGTTTCTTCTAGTCTACGCTCAGAAACACTATAACAGGTTCATTTTTAATATTTGTTCAAAATGAACTAAAATAGCATTTTAAGTCTACCTCTTTATATTCGCTAAAGTCGAACCTCAATACAAGGTGATATTAAACATTTTTAGAAAATAAAAGATCCGTGTTCCATTCATATGAGTTTCTCTACATCTCTGTAACAAATTATTGTTAAAAAGCCTATTCTTCTATCTACATCATGCCAATCGAGATAAACATTTGCAGAAATGGTCTTATTACTGGGTTCCATTTAAGTAGAAGGGAAATAACGGAGTACGCTAGGCTAGTACAATAGTCAAATGTTTTAAAAACTGGTTACTGTGTGGTTGAAATCCATTTCTTTGCATTACCAGGAGTTGACAACTTCCCATATGTGAAAAGTTGAAATATTTAAAACTGAAACTAATAAGTAATAATATCTAAAAATGGTCTACTCCATGAAGAAACGTATACGACTTAAATTGTGTTTTAATGAGTTGTATATTTTTTGTTTAGTAAGTTTTGTCTTGTCTTTTGTTTACCAGTTATGCAAAATTCAGCAAAATTCATTCGGAATAAAGAGGTCTTCAGTGAAATTTTCAGAAAATTCAAGGTGTACATTTTATTTGTCATGTAAATATCTATATTTTATCAAAATATTTAGAGACATTTTTAGAGAACCAAAAGTTTTTTGAATTCTTTTTCCATTTAAAGGTAGTATGCAGTGGAGGTGCTTCTTCAAACTTTTTGAGTCGCATTCGTGGAAGATACTAAACTTAAATATCAAGTTTGGTATGTTACCGACTTTTCGTTTTTGAGTTATCGTGTTCACAGACTCACGGACACACACACACATATGGACCTTTTTCTAAAAATTCAGTTTTTTTACTTTTCAGGGTCCATAAAACGTGTATTTCTGGTGAAATCTCGGTATCGAATTTTAGGGTGGATTATAAGATTGTTAAAGCTGAAACCAATAACAAGCAATATTTCAAAAACGATTCACTCCACGAAAAAATGTATATAATATAAATTGTGTGTTTTAACGAGTTCTTCATTAATTATTTCCCTATGTCTTGCGGTTTGCCAGCTATGCAAAATTCGTAAAATTTATCCAGAATAAAGTAGTCTTCTTAGGCTATTCCCATAAAATTCAAGATATATATTTTATTTGCCATGTAAGTATATTAAATATAGCACATTTTATTCAAAATCGTTAGCCATTTTTGGGAAAATCAAAATTTTCGAAAAATGTTCCATGTAAAGGGTAGTTTGGGATGGGGGATTTTTTCAAAATCTTAGTGTCGCAACCTTGTAAGATACCAAACTTAAATACCAAACTTTCGTTTTGAGCAATGCTGCCCACAGACACACACACACATACACACAGACACAAACGGACATTTTACTAAAAATCTTATGTATTCTACTCACATGACTTTCTCTACAGCTCTGCAACAAATTATTGTTAAAAAGCTAATGCTTCTATTTACTTCATGCTAATTGAGAAAAAATAGCATAAACAGTCTCATTACTTGCTGCTTTATAAGTAGAAGCGAAATAAGGAAGTACCATAGGTTAAAGTGATAGTCAAAAGCTGGTTGCCATGTGACTGAAGTTCCTTTGTTTGTATGTACACAGATTGACAAATTTCAGCATGAGAAAAATATCAGTTTTTTAAAGCTGAAACCAAAAACAAGGCATATCTAAAAAACGACCACTCCACAAAAAAAATATATAACATAAATTGTGTGTTTTAATGTGCGCTACATTTTTTGTGTGGTAAGTTTTTGTGTATCTCATACGGTTTAGCAGTTATGCAAAATTCCGTAAAATTCATCCAGAATAAAGCAGTCTTCAGGGGCCATTCTCAGAAAATTCAAGATATACATATTATTTGTCAAGTAAATATCTTTAATACACGATATTTTAATCAAAATCGTTAGAGCCATTTTTGAGAAAATGAAAATTTTCGAAAAAAGTTCCATGTAAAGGGTAGTTGGGGTTGGGGGAATTTTTTTGAAAATCTTCGTTTCGCATCCTTGCAAGATACGAAACTTAAATACTAGGTTCGGTATTTAATGGTCTTTGCGTTTTTGAGCTATGCTGTCCACAAGCACACACACACACACACACACACACACACACACACGCACACACACGGATCTTTATCTAGAAATGCTGTATTTTGATTCAGGGACATCCAAAACATGTATTTCCAGTGAAATCTCGGTATCGAATTTAGGGTGCATTATACTACCTTCTGTATACACTATGTGCATAGTACATATAGAGAAGTAAAAATAAACTGTCAGCTTTTCTTTAATAGAAACATGTTATTTTAAATGTGTTCCCCTCTTGGAATAACCAGATAATTGGGACCCTTAACAAAAAATCTTATGTGTTCGATTCACATATATTCGCTACCTGTACTGCATATATATTATTCTTACAACATATTACCTTTTTTGGCATTATGCTAAATGAGATAAACATTAGAAGAAATTTTATTATTACTTAGTTGCTAAAGGGATTGTCATATCTTTTAATATCTTGTTAGATTATGATTGAAATTCAGTTCTGTTTGCATGGCCACCAGTTAAACCAAAAGGAATAGGAAAATACAAATGCCTTTTTGAGAAAAAATTAAGTATTATTTTAAAATTGAAACCAAAAAAGAAGCATATCTCACAAATGGTTAACTCTACATTAAAAAAAGTCTATAATATAAATTTCGTGTTTTAATGAAATCTACGTTTCTATGTAGTAAGTTTAATCTATGTTATGCAAATGTAGCCTAGAATGAAGAGGGATTCAGAGGTTATTACCAGACAATTCTAGAAATGCGCTTTATTAGTTACATAAACATTTTAATACATAGTAATAAAATGATTAAGGCCATTTTTTTATAAAAACTAAATTTACTTGTGTAAAGGGTAGTTTGAGATGGGGGATTTTCTTGAAAATTTTCACGACTCATTCTTGAAGATGCTATAAATATCAAGTTAGATATTTAACCGATTTTTAAATTTTAAATAATGTATCGTGCTCCAGACATACACTACCACACCGCGCGCGCCCCCGCACCCGCTTATAATATTTTTGTATACAGGGACCCTAAAATGTGTATTTCTCGTGAAATCTCGGTATAGAATTTTTATGGAATGCAATGCCTTCTCTACCTACGAAGCAGAGAAAATAAAAGAAATTACAAAGAATAGCATTTCATCAAAAGGTCCTGCTATGACGAAGAAGTGCAGTTTACAGTTCGCAATAATTAACGGTGGTCGTTCGAATGTAAATGAACAAAGAGAGAAGAAGAAGAAGAAGAAGGAAAAGAAGATATTTAGGGCTTCAAATGGTATTCCAATTAGGTTTAAGTGTCTTATACAAATGTAATTCATGAGCATATCAATCTCATTTTAAGCTTTTGCCACAAAGATTCAATTCAAGTGTTGAAGAAAATCTGTTTTTATATGCAATACGAATTTATTTATCACAGTAGTGATAATATAGATAGTATAATCTTTAACGATAGTATACTATGTGTATCGGATGTTTATTTTATAAATTTGGTCTCCCTACTATAACAGCAAGTACACTTGCTGTGGGAAATTATATACCTAGTGGATTTTGCAAAACACGTTACAAAAAGATAAACATGACAAAGCGTCATTTCCATGAGAAAACGCATTACATGTTGCCCTTGGAGCCGCAAAACTAAAATGGCGGGCGCCTGCAGCGTAATGGAAGAGGATGACAGCAGTATATGTGATGCAACAAACGATGACATCACTTCCGCTCAGACCGGGATGGATGGATGGATGTGGCGACACGCTTGCAGTGCTGCTCTAAATAGTTTGCTGTGTGAATGCTCTTTCCAATAACGATTCAAAAGCTTGTCATCATTTGTAATACGAATTTAGGAAAATATAATCAAAAACATAGCTTAATAATTGATGTATTGCCTTCACCAGAATTTCTCCTCTTACTTTTTTAAAAGCTATTCAAAATCTCTGCTGTGCTCCATTCCCACGATTTTCTCCATAGTTCTGCAACAAATTATTGCTAAAAATCTGATACTTCTATTTACTTCATGCTAATTGAGAAAAAATAGCAGAAATAGTCTTATTACTTGCTTTCTTGTGAGTAGAAGCGACATAAAAGAGTACCATAGGTTAAAGTGAACCCTCCTGGTTGTGCCAAAAAGGAACTAATTTGTAGAGAAAGTCATGTGAATACAGCACGTCAGATTTTTAAAATTTTATTTAATCCCTCCTGGTTATGCCAAAAAGGAGCTAAGGTTGGTTGGAACCGGGATGGAATCATAGGAGAGACCACAACCCACCTCGGCGACTAGGCAGGATTAAACTGTTTGCTAGCGCCTTCTGCGGGATGGAGGTGAAGGAACACAACCCCAGACCTGGGAACAACATAGAATCACATATCGACCAGCTCTTAAAGGATTTAACTCTCGCATTAGTCGAGTATATTTCCTTTTTCGTCTTTGTACTAAGTTTATTTTTATTTTAAGGGTTCCTTTAATCCAATATTGCCTCATTGGCAACGCTTAACAAATACTAACGCTAACAACATAGCATATAAATGGTTGAATACAGCAGTGAGAAATAGCACAATATACTATAATCATTGCCAAAATTCGAGTTATAATATTACAAGTCAAGTAGTGGAAGAACATAAGATAATCACTAAATAAGGACACCATTGATAATGAAGACTATAAACATGACTCATTAGGAAATGTTTAATAGAAGTACTTCTGCTAATGTTTATTTGGATTAACATGAATCAGATACAAGAATAAGCTATTGTCGTAGTTTTCTTTTCTTTTACTTTCTCTACACATACTATGTACATAGTGTATAGAGAAGGTATTGCACTCCACCCAAAAATTCGATACCGAGATTTCGCCGGAAATATATGTTTTAGGGTCCCCTGTATCCAAAAATATCATTTTCAGAAAAAGGTCCGTGTGTGTCCGTGTGTCTGTGAACACGATAGCTCAAAGACGAAAAGTCGGTACAATACCAAACTTGGTATTTAAGTTTAGTATCTTCCAGGGATGCGACACGAAGATTTTGAGAAAAATCCTCCCACCCCAAACTACCCTATACATGGAACTTTTTTCCAAAACTTTTGATTTTTTCAAAAATAGCTCTAACGATTTTGATTAAAATATCGTATATTAAAGACCTGACATATAAAATGTATATCTTGAATTTTCTGGGAATAGCCTCTGAGGACTACTTTATTCTGGATGAATTTTACGGAATTTTCCATAACTGCTAAACCGTAAGAGATGGACAAAAACTTATCACACAACAAATGTAGAGCACGTTAAAACACACAATTTATATTACATACATTTTTCTCGTGGAGTTGATCGTTTTCGAGTTATTCCTTGTTTTTGATTTCACATTTAAAAACTTATACTTTTCTCACACAGGAATTTATCAACTCTGTCCATACAAACAAAGGAGCTTCAGTCACATGCTAACCAGCTTTTGACTATCACTTCAATCTGTGGTACTCCCTTATTTCCCTTCTTCTTACAAGGACGCAAGTAATAAGACTTATACTGCTAAATATTTCTCGATTAGCATGAAGTAAATAGAATCATAAGATTTTTAACAATATTTTGTTGCAGAGACATAGAGAAAGTCATGTGAATGGAACACATCAGATTTTTTCATTTGTATAGCCCCCTTTAACTCCTGTGGTGACATTGGGGGCTTTTAACTTATAAAACAACTCTATATTGACGGTAGGTTATATGCATTAGGTTAAACATGTTTATTAAATTAAACACATGCACATTTATATTCACTCTCATATTCATACTTCTAGACTCCATGTCAGATAGAGAATAACTTTGGTTAAACAAAAATTCCCTCGCCCCAGCCGGGAATCCAACTCGGGACCTCCGGCTGACTACTTGACCACGGAGGCAGATATTTTTAGCATTTTCTTTTTACTTTCTTTACACATACCATGTCCACTGTGTATAGAGAAGGTACTGCATTCCATCCAAAACTCGATACTAAGGTTTCATCGAAAATTGATGTTTTTGGGTGTCCGGTATCCAAAAAACACATGTGTGTGTGCGAACACGACAACTCAAAAAGGAAATACCAAACTTGAATTTCGAATCTTCCAAATATGTGACACGAAGATTTTGAGGAAACTCCCCCTACCACAAACTACCCTTTACATGGAAAAGTTTTCGAACATTTTGATTTATCAAAAATGGCTCTAACAATTTTCATTAAAAACCATATATTAAATATATTTGCACGGCAAATATAATGTGTATCTTGAATTTTCTGATAGCAGCCTTTGAACACCTCTTTATTCTGGATGAATTTATCTAGATTTTGCCGTAAGAAATAGACAAAAATTTGCTACACAAAGAATGTAGATTTCGTTAAAACACACAATTTATGTCATATACAATTTTTCGTTGAGTTGACAATTTTTAGATATTTCTTGTTATTTATTTTAGTTTTAAAATAATTAAAACTTTTCACTTACGTGAATTTCAACTCCTGGCAATGCAAAGAAACGGATTTCATTCACATAGGAACCAGCTTTTAAAAATATTTGACTATCATTTTAACCTAATATAATCCATTATTTCCCTTCTACTTACAAGATAACATTTATCTCGATTACCATGAAGTATATAGAAGAATAATCTTTTTAACAGTACTTTGTTACAGAGATGTAAAGTAAGGTATGTGAATGGAGCACATCAGTTTTTTTTTTTTTTTTTTTTTTTTTTACTTTCTCTACACATACAATGTACGTAGTTTATAGAGAGGTTATTGCCCTCCACCCAAAAATTCGATACCGAGATTTCACCGGAAATATAGTTTTAGGATCCCGTGTGTCCAAAAAAGCACTTTGATTAAAGTACCATATATTAAAGATATTTACATGGCAAATAAAATGTATATTTTAAATTTTCTGGGAATAGCCACTGAAGACCTATTTATTCGGGTTGAATTTAGCTGAATTTTGCGTAACTGTTAGGCGTAAGGATAAAAAGTTACTACACAAAAAATGTAGATCTCGCTAAACCATCGAATTTATGTCATATACGTTTTTTTTTCGTGGAGTTGACCATTACTAAGATATTCCTTGTTATTTGCTTCAGATTTCTCACACGCAAATTTGTAAACTGATGACCATATCAGGGGCTATTAACTTGTGAAACAATTCTATATTAACTGTAGATTATTGACATTTTATATCTTTAAACACACACACACACACACACACACACACGTTCACTTTCACATTCATTCTTCTATGCACTGTGGGGGATAGGGAATAATTCTGGTTAAACAAAAATTCCCCGCACCATTGAGGAATCGAACGCGGGACCTCCGGGTAAGACGTCAGCTTGTTGAACACTCGACCATGGAAGCAGACATTTGTAGGAATTGTTTGTTGAAGAACAGCTAGAAAAATGTACAGTAAACACAACTGAATCCCCAATTACCAATTCTGTATATGTGGTTTGTTTGATACATAATGCAGTTGTACTTAGTGCTTCTCTTGCACCCCCGCCCTTTTCAAGTATTTATATTTTTTTCTCTTCACTACTCCCCCTATGCTATTATGAAACACGAAACTTCAACCAATAAAAAATTAACATACTGCAAACCAGCGGTCACGCAGGTCAATTTCGCGCCAAACCACAACGAGACAAGCTCGCCAACGATAACATCTGGCTTCGTTACTGTTGGTTTAGATACCAAATTATCGTGGCTTGCATAGATAAAAAAGGCTGGCAAATTTGCTAAATAAAAATTAAAACATATTGTACATTTAGGTGATATCAAATTTAATAATAATAATAATAATAATAAACAACTTTGTAACAGAATATCGAAATTTAATTTTTTCCGAACTAATAGAAACTTGCAACAATATACGGTTCAAAAATTATTTTTAGACTCGCATCAATATGAGCTTTAGGTTTTATTTTCCTTTATACATTAGGAGGTTTAACAGGTGTAATTTTAGCTAATTCAGCTATTGGTATTATGGAATTTAACTATCAATAAACTACATGAAGAATTTAAACTTTTAACTGGAAAACTAATAAAGGATCCACATTTATTTTTATTTCTACTTTGTAGCTTTAATCTTCGAAATATTTTTCCCACGGTCATTCTCATTTCTTTCATAAGGAAGTGCAGCACTTTCCTTAGAAGTTACATAAAATCCAATTCTATTACATAACATAAGATAATGATTCCAAAATTAGAAAGTCTCTCTCTAGAATTTCAAGGGCAACTTTTGATTTTTCTCAGTGCTGAAAACGATCTTGCTATTGCAAATGTATTCATAGGAATAGTATACAGAATTACACTAACATTAAACTACGGAAAACTTTGTTTTAGCTGAATTAGTGCTCAGCAGTTGCCCGTCGTTATGCGAGGGAAATGCAGAAAGTAACAGACGATTTGGCATAACTATATAATAAAAACATTTTTTCACCCAAAAAGTCATGTATGGAGTCCAAAATGGAACAGGAGTTTTTCAGAATTCTTTTATCAACATTTACTTTCAACTCCTACATAACGATTGCTGAACTTCCACTCCGGTCTTTGCCGCGGTGGTTCTTCCTTGATTACTCGTAAATTATGCATTTCCTAACTAAAGACTCGTTCATTGCATTAACAACATCCACTTACGCTACCTGCCTACAACATTCGATTGACCTATTATTTTTGCATTAAAAAAATAAACGAATAAGTCCTTTGGCAGTAGAAAAGTATAACATCACCATTGAAAAGCTGGTACCACATGAGAATAAATATAAGAGAATGGAGATCACAATGAGAAATGGAGTAAGACACTGCAACTTTGTAAATAAAGTTTTGTGTTTATATCTTTCACTATTATTTTGTTATGCCAAATCGTCTGTTACTTTGAGGATTTCCTTCGTATTTCTAACCTCTAGTACGACAGTAAACTCTTTTCCGAATCGAATGGTTTCGAAGAGCTTTCCATATATGTAGTAGATCAGTTACGTAGGCTCGTAAGACCATACTCAAATAAACACTTTTGTGAAATATATTAGAGATTCCGTTACATTAAAATTATATGCCATCCTCTGATCTTACTATAAAAATATTATTCGGAGACAGCCAACTGAAAAACGGAGGTTTTGGGTTGCTATTGATGGGTTGTATTTATTACTAAAATTTCTTGAATTTAAAAGTGGTATAATTTTTTTTACAGTGTGTCATTTTTAATATCTATTTGGCTTTTTAAATATGAATGTAACCCCAACGTTGTTTTTCCATTTCTCAAATTATATTTTAGTTCACATTAAAGGTCCCTTAAGGAGCAACTTTCACCAGGTTGTGGAGTTTAGAATTTGTGGTCTTTAGGATCTTTGGTTTATATGTTCATCTGGATTTTAATGAGAATTAATAAGATGAACACTAATAATTAAATATTTTATTATTAAAAATAGTACATGCAAAAATATGCTGTGACTTTTGCTTTCATTACACAGAAAAATCCAGAGCAAACTTTACTTCCATGTGCATTAAAAATGCTTAACAAATATTATGCATGAATCATGAAAACTATTTCGAATGGAGCATTTTACATTAAACAATTAAATTCTTAATTAAAAATTAATAAACCGGAAACCAATTAGAGCAGATGGCTGAAATGTTACAGAGAGACTTCTATAAGTCAGAAATAAATATAGATTATTTGAAACATTTGTCTTTAAAATCTAATGTGTTCCACTCACGTGACCTTCTCTACATGCCTGTAACAAATTATTGTTAAAAAGCTTAATCTTCTATCTACATCATGCTAATCGAAATAAACATTAGCAGAAATGGTCTTATTACTTGCTTCCTTGCAAGTAGAAGGGAAATAAGGGAGTATCATAGTTTAAAGTGATAGTCAAATCTTTTAAAATCCGCTTCTTTTAATGGCCAGGAGTTGACAAGTTCTCGTAAGAGAAAGATATAAGTATTTTGAAACTGAAACTAAAAACACGGAAAATCTCGGAAACGGTCGACTCTACGAAAAAATGTGTATGACATAAATTGTACCAACGACATCTGCATTTTTTGTGTGTTAAGTTCTTGTCTGTCTTTTACGGTTTAGTATTATGGAAAATTCGTCTAGAATGAAGAGGTCTTCCGAGACTATTCCCAGAAAATGTAAGATATATATGTTTTCAGTAAATATATTTAATTTACGGTATTTCAATCAAAATCGTTACAGCCATTTTGAGAAAATCAAAATTTTCGAAAACTTTTTCCACTTAAAGGGTAGTTTAAGAGCGGGGATTTTCTTGAAAATCTTTGTGTCTCACCGATGAAATTAAATTAATTTAAATATCAAGCTTGGTATTTAACGGACTTGTTTTAGTTATACTACTGTAGACACGCATAGAATTATTTCTAAAGATGATTTTTAGGGATTCAGGGGTCCCAAAATATGCATTTGCGGTAAAATCTAGAATTTTGGGGTGGAATACAATACATGCAGTACCTTCCATATACAATACGAGCGTGTAGAGAAAGTAAAAATATGAAAATCAGGATCTTCAATTGACCGTCTTACGAATGGAAGAGGTAAACTATAATTTAAAAAAAAAAAAGTTTACATTGTTTCTATACTAGCAGAACCGGCAGCTCGATTCGCATTATTGGTGATATTCCTCACCTTATCTTCTTCTCCTCTCTACGAGAATCCCCCCCCCCTTTTTTTTGTTGGTAGTTTAACGTCCTTTAACATGGATGGTCATATCGGACGATGAATGAAATTGGTGAAATGATGCTCAAATAATCTCGGAGTCCATGGAGATTAAAGTTACTCGACATTCGTCTTCTTAGGATAAGGGAAAACCCCGAAGAAACCTTATCCGGGTAACTCACCATAAGCGATATTCGAACTCACGACCTGTTGAATGTGAAGCAGACACGCTACCACCACACTACCCAGGCGGGCTAAAATCCCCCTTTCCTCTCTTTCTCTCTATGAGGTGTACATAACATGATATTTCTAAAAGTAGTATGAAACGTTTTTTTCTGGTTTATACAAGAATTCGAAAGTAAGGAAGGTTTAATTATACCAACTTGTGGCAGTTCCTTATGCTTTTTATGGATCGGACTAGCACTTTCTTCTGGTAACCTGTTTATGTACTAAGAAATGAAAACGGGACACACTTTTGAACTCGTAGACGCCACTCGCTTTCTGGCTGGCAATGCATTTGTTTTTCACATGCTGCTGGGTGGTGTAGATATAATAAGTATGTAGTAAAGAAAAATCGGCACAATTTTGTTAAAATATTAATCCTATCATATGAATAACCAAACTTGTTATTGTTATAAACTTATAACTTTCTACGATTGCTTTGAATAACGCAATAAAAGGCTAAGTATTCTTTTATTTATTTATTTAAACTTTATTTTGCGTCACACATTAGAACCCGTACACCGTATTTTCCATATCCTAATTTTGACTTCCAGATAGCTCATTAAATACGTCAGTATCAATTATTTATACACCATCGAAAAGTAGATGCTGTAACTATAAATGTTACAGCATCATATAAGCCGAGAGGCTATAAAGGTATTGGAAACCCACTCGAAATCAGAGGTCTCATACCTAAATATTGAACTGACCTTTCTATAAGCCTTGTAAGTAGACCTCAATGTTGCAGACTTCCGTTACACCAATAAAACTAATTAAAACAACGAAAAGTACAGAGCAAAGCTGAATCCCAGTTTCTTTGTACGTTTCCAATAACAGCCAACATGCCAATATTTTTATTGAAAAGCTTCCCAATGTAGTTATTTGGCGAAATAAATTGTTTATGTGAATGTTAAATATATTTTAAAATTTGCCTTTTATTACGTGGTTGATTTGACAAGAAATTTAAACGGGATTTAATCAGTTGCGCGTTTGGAAAACATTGTAATTCATTTTGGCGAATCAAATGTGCGCGACGGTAACTTGCAAATAGGTACTCATCATTAATCACATATTTTTGCAGTATTTTCTCTTCTCATTTTATAGACACCAAATTATATCTCTTCTCGCTTACTATATAGTATAGTGCGTAAGTGTCCATTGTAACACGCGCAATTACACAACTATCAAACGCTTAATCGTTTCGCCGTCATCGTCTTCCGCTAATCTGACAGTGATTGCTTTTCCTAAGTGCCCAAGAAGTAAAATATTCCTTTGCTTTACTTTATAGGACAAATAACACACGTCGAAACGTATAAAATCTTCTAGAGCCGGCTGTTGTAACTCAACTCGTCTGAGGTAGAGTATTCACGTACACTCAACTTCAAACCTCTTATTTGGGCAAGTGGGGAGAGCGTGATAGCAATACATCATTGGTTAGCACAATGGTTTTCCTGCCAATTCATTCCAACAAATTCAACCTAGAGGATAGACCTCAATTCTCAGATGTGTTTCATATTGCAGGTAGACCCTTGTTGACTATGCTTCTTTGCTTGTGCGCAACTGATGTAACCCATTTTTACATCTCTTTTTACTTTTTCTATACGTAATGACAAATAAAATGTATATCTTGAATTTTCTGGGAATATTCTCTGAAGACCTCTATTCTTTGCGAATTTTGCTAAATTTCGTATATCTGATAAACCGTAAGAGATAGATAAAAACTTGCAGGACAAAAATGTAGATCTCATCAAAACACACAATTTACGGTCTATATGTATTTTTTTTTGACCGTTTTCAAGATATTCGCTGTTATTGACTTCAATTTTAACATGCTTAAACTTTTCTCATACGGGAATTTGTCAACTCCTGGTCATCCAAAGAAATAGATTTCAATCACATAGTAAACAGCTTTTAAAATATTTGACTATCGCTTTAGCATTGTCCTTCTACTTATTAGGAAACAAGAAACAAAGACCATTTCTGCTAATGTGTTTCTTGATTGGGATCAAGTAGATTAAAAAATAAGCTTTTTAACAATAATTTCCCACAGAGATGCAAAGAAAATCATGTGAATGGAAGACATCATTTTTATTTTTTCCGCTAATTTAGTTAGAATTGCAGAAGGGTGGAATCTACGAGAGATAAGAGAGCACCCTAATCCGAAACTAAGTTGACATTTAGCAGGTAAGTTACCTGAAAGATATAAAAAGTCAGTTGAGTTAAAGCTGGTTAGTCATTGTGAGAGCTTTGAAGAAGGGGAGGGAAGCTATGCTGAGATCTGGGGGGGGGGGCTGGCACGATTTTCTGTAGGTTTTCTGATATTCAGTAGATATATTACTTTCTCTAGCCCACATGTACAATGTACATAGTGGACAGAGAAGATATTATATTCTACCCAAAAATTCGATGATGAGATTTCACCGGAAATATATATTTAAGGGTCCCCTGAGCCCAAAAAACATTTTAGAAAAAGGTCCGCGCGTGTTTGAGGTCAGCATAGCTCAAAAACGAAAAGACCGTTAAATACCAAACTCAGTATTCAGGTTATTATCTTCCAAGGATGCGACACGAACATTTCCAAGAAATTCTCCCCATCACAAACTACCCTTTATATGGAAAAATTTTCGAAAATGTTGATTTTCGTAAAAATGACTCTAACGATTTTGATTAGAATCCCGTATATTAAAGTTATTTACACTCCAAATAAAATGTATATCTTGAATTTTCTGGGAATAGCTTCTGAAGATCTCCTTATTCTGGATGAATTTTGCAGAATCTTGCTTATCTGCTAACCCGTAAGAGATAGAGAAAAACTTAGTACTCAAAAATGTAGACCTTGTCAAAACACACAATTATGTCCTTTACATTTTTGTTGTTGAGGTAAGCGTTTCCAAGATATTCCTTGTTATTGGTATCAATTGTGAAATACTAATACTTTTCACAGAAAGGAAGTGTCCGTTTTTCTTTTGTTCTACTCCTGGTCAAGCAAAAATGCAGTTTGCAATGGCAATCGCATATCGATAGCTTTTAAAACATTGACTATCACTTTAGCCAGGTGCATTCCCTTAGTCCTTCTACTTACAAGGAATTAAGTAATAACAACATTCTACTAATGTTTATCTCAATTATATTGTGTAGAAAGAAGAATAATCTTTTGTAGGAAGTTTGAAGAGCAACTAGAAAAAGTCATTTGAGTGTAACACATAAGATTTCTTTTTGTAAAAAGTCACACTTCATGCTATAAATTTCATTACTTGAGCATGGTTTACGATTTCTCATCATGCTACTTATGGTGCATAGGTTTATTATTTATTTATGAAAAGCGGATTAGTCTTGAAGTAATTTTTCCTTTCAGTGTTATTACAGTTCATGCACTAAAGGCCTTCTTACATATTAATTTGATTGGAATCCAAATACAGCATTTTTCAAATCGAATTTCTAGAATGACTTTCATCGATTCTAAACCAGGGTCACCACTGAAATAGGGATCCACCTTTCACAGGTTATTGTCAAGCAAAGACAACAATTAGTATTAGCATGACAATTGAAATGGAGAGTCGTCATGGACGTTACTAGCACCTAAAAATAAAATATCCTTCACTTCGTATACTTTAAAGAGATAATGAACGAGGACTTTTTGAATTTATGGCTATTTCATAATATTTTGAGACCATTTTCTTCACATTTTGCTTAACTCTAGCAGATAATGAATGACATTACATCATCGTTATGGAACTGACAATTCATCTTCTAACGTGTCCAAGTGACACGCAACGAAACGTAACGAGTGTTTAGAATTTCATAGTAGAAGATTACTAGCAAATTTCGGATATTTGTCTTTGCATAGATGTCTCTCTCTAGCTATTGTTAGTGACTTCTGTTTACTCACCAAAGGTGCAGTTCATCTGGGAGTAGAAAGCAGTACGTTACTCACCTGCAAACAGATACAACATTTTCATTACAATACAAACATAACATATTCATTAAATCGCAACGCCTTTACCATAACAAGACAGTTCGTGTAAATGGTACCTTAAATATAATTGCTTTATACATTATTCAACAAGCGAGATTAAAGCAGAAGAAATGATAGGTGCGCCTTGGCATCAGATACACCTTCTTCTGTTTCATTCTCATGCACTGGAATAAACATTCCTATTTTGGCTTCTCAATAGGGAATTCCACACTTGAATCGTTGCATGCAGAAATGGATTCAGTCACAACAAATGTGCTAGTGACTTCATCGTTCTTAAGTGAATGCACCTGTAAAATTTGGCCAAAAGCTATGAAAAATTAAACATCTTTTTTCACAATAAAATAACATGAATTCTAAAAAATATATTTTAGTCTCACTTGGCAAACTTTAACTAGCAGCTAACTAAAACGTATGCTCATTAATAGGCACTCCCAACTTTAAACCATATTTTTTCGTAAACTTTTTCCCAACACTTTTCCACATTCAAAATGTTTCACATGTTGCAATTTTTCAATAATTTATTTCAAAATGTTATACTATTTCTCAACAGCGCATTAAAAATGGTTATATATTTTTCCGAAATAATGCTCCAATTTTGGGGACTAAATATTTACATTTTGAAAATCAAGAATTTTAAAGATTACGAAGAGTAATAATATTTCTGTATAATTAAGCTCCATGTAAAATTTAATATAATAGAGCTCATTTTCTGTAAAAGTAGACTTTTAATGTAAATATTTTTAAAACTATGCCCGTGACTCATTTTCATTAAAACGATGCATTTATTAGGCAAAAAAAAAAAATCTAATTAGCTATGACGCTATAAATTTAATACATTGCAAAAAAAATCACTTATTGTGTAAAATAACTGAAATACATTTCAATATCACCTTAACAAAGGTGTAAATGCAGTACATAGTTTTAAATGCAGAATTTGCTTTCGACAAAAAAAATTAAAAATCTATTACAATTCCTTTTCATCCTTACTTTGCATTCAAAGACATTTTGGGATTAATCATTTTATTTATACTTTTATCCTTCCTATTTCAACCCCTTCATATTTGATGTGTATCGTGCCAAATGAACTTGGGTTTTAATTGCTACAGCAACACAAGCTACTTCTGTTTCGCTTTCGTCCCTGCAAGACCTAACCAGGACCGTGTTTCTCCGGATCCGCAACGCCGTCCTGCAGGTAAGCTCCTAATATACTACTGCTTCGACACGAAGTTTTCCATCTAGGGTACTTCGGATTATTTCTGAATTAAAGTACCTATGTTTCATTTGTTTATTTTAAGCAAGCAAAAAGATATTAGTGCAGGCCAAGGTGTATCGTTTCATTGCAAGAATCGAAATGGTGTGCAGCTTTACAGTATTTTTTTAAAGAGGGAAATATGTATTCGTTGTTCATTAGAGTTGTTCGTCAGAGTAATAACTTTTAGGTCTGCAGGTAAATAACAAACAACTATACCAGGTGGTCAAAGGGCCCCGTATTTGTCGTGCATTAAAATATTTCTGTACTTAATGGGCCTATTTCAAGTTAAAACCGGTCAGTGAGGAACTGGAGTGAGCGACCTTCATTTTACCCCTCTCAATGAGCGCGACTCGCTCACTGCCTTCACCGATAAGTAACTATAATACAATTGATGCTAAAGATTTCAAATTATTTTTGGAGATAAAAGTCAATGTTTTCATTTATTAAAAATGGTGATGACATTTCAGCTATTAGTATCCGACGAGCAAGATGAAAAAGAAAATATACCTATCATTCTTAGTCTCTATTTTTTAATAAAAATATCTGATGTGTTCCTTTCGAATGGCTTTCTTTTATCTCGCAATGCTGATCGACATAAACATTAGCAGAGGTTTCTTATTACGTGCCTTCTTGTTAGTAGAATGGAAATAAGAGAATACACTAGGCGACAGTCAAATCTTTTAAAATCTGACGCTATGTGAAACAAGTGAAATTCAGTTCTCTTTTGCACTCTCGGGAGTAAAACAAAAGAGATGAAATGAAAGATAAATTCCCGCTTGAAAAAAGTAAGTAGTTTAAAATTGAAATCAGTAAGAAGAAATATCTTGGAAGCGGTTAATTTTACAAAGAAAATATATTTAGCATAAATGTTTTAACGAGCTCTACATTTTTGTGTATTAAGTCTATCTCATAAGGTTTACGAGTTATAAAAATCTTGAAGAGGTGTTTAAGGGCTACTCCCAGAAAATTCAAGATGCACACATCGTTTGTCATGAAAATGTCTGCATATCTCAAAATCGTTAGAGTCAGTTTTTAGAGAATCAAACTTTTGGAAAAATGTTTTATGTAAGGTGTAGTTGGGGTGGGGGATTTTCTTGTAAATCTTCGTCGCATCCTTGAAAGATACTGAACTTAAATACCAAGTTTGGTAGATTTTTCGATACACATATTCATACACGCTTAAGTTTCTAAATATTTTTGTTTCCTTTCTTTGCTTTAGGGGGTTTTAAAAGTTTTATTTCTGGTGAAATCTCGGTATCGAATTGTTTGTGGAATACGATACATTCTCTATCTACCATGTACGTTTTACATACGTGCTAGAGAAATTATCAATAGAATCGGAGAAAAAGATAGAAAAAGTAAACTATACATTGCAGTCGTTACTGAAAGGCCCTTCACTAAACATTATTATACATAAAAGCAAAACTTGGAGAGACATATAATGTAAGATGTGTTTTAATGAGCTCAAGAACAGGCTTATTCATGCTGCTCTCGTTGAAGGAAGATCCTTGAACTTGAGCTATGCTAAATGAAGCATAAAAAGCCAGTCAAGAGTAAAAAAACGCGCAATAACTGTGGAGCCAGATGAGTAATGGGGCATCCCACAGCAAGAAAAGGAAAAAAAATATATACCTCTCTGATGACCCTAAGGTGCACCGAACCGTAAGACATCTGAAGTGCATTTTCGAAGGAAATATTTTCTTCGCAGAATTCTAAATATCCAGTCTCTTCCTATATTTTGCTCTGCAGAATGTACTAATACATAGTACAGTAATGTTTCTGACAGAATATGACAAAGAACCGACTATAACTGTTTAGACGAATGAGTGAGTTATCACATGTTGCATTCCCTTTTTATTTTCCCTACCGCGCACATAGTAGGTAGAGAAGATATTGCATTTCACCCAAAATGCAATAAATGACCAATAAAATAGTAAACACTAATCCTTGAAAGATTGACCATTATTATTTTCTAAAAATCCAAATTATAGGCATTTTGATTGGAAAATTGATGAATTTTATATTATACTAAATATATAGGATGTATGTACCTCAATATAAAAACTTCACTGGAAATACATGTTTTGAAGTCTCTTGAGTAATAAAAAAAAACTTTTTAGGAAAAGGTCAAAGTGTGCAAGCGTGTGTCTATGAACATCATCTCTAAATACTAAAAGTCGGTTAAATATCAAACATCTTCCAAGGATACGACACGATCAGTTTCAACAAATCCCACCACTCCAAACACATGAAAACATCCTCGAAAATGTTTATTTTCTCATTAATGGCTCTAACGATTTTATTGAAGCACTAATGTTTAAGACACTTAAATTACAAACAAAATTTATATTTTAAATCTTCTTGGAGTAGCCTCTGAAGTCCTCTTTATTCTGAATGACTTTTGCATAACTCGCAAACGTAAGATCAAGATATACGTCTTACTTCATAAAAATATAGATTTTGTGGAATTAACCATTTTCAAGATATTCCCTTTTATTTGTTAAAGTTTAAAATTTTTAAAATAGTTATACTTTCCTCAAGTAGGAAGACGTTATTCGTTTTTCTCTCTCCTAGTCAACCATAGAGCACTGAATGTTAACGCCATTACATACCGACTAGCTCTATAAAAGTGTATCTCGATTAACGAGAAGTAGATATAAGAATGCGCTTTTTACATCCCGTATGTACAATGTACATAGGGATAGAGAAGGTATTCCACTCCACCCAAAAATTCGATACCGAGATTTCACCTTTTCAGAAAAAGGTTCGTGTGTGTCCATGTGTCCGTGTGTTAGTGTGTCCATGTGTCCGTGTCTGTGAACACGATAACTCAAAAACGAAAAGTCGGTAAAATACCAAACTTGGTATTTAAGTGTAGTATCTTCCAGGGATGCAACACGAAGATTTTAGAAAAATCCCCCCACCCCAAACTACCCTTTACATGGAAAAAATTTCGAACATTTTGATTTTCTTAAAAATGGCTCTAACAATTTTGATTAAAATATCGTATATTAAAGATATTTACCTGACATATAAAATGTATATCTTGAATTTTCTGGGAATGGCCTCTGAAGACTACTTTATACTGGATGAATTTTACGAAATTGTGCATAACTGCTAAACCGTAAGAGATGGACAAAAACTTACTACATGAAAAATGTAGAACACGTTACAACACACAATTTATGTCATACACATTTTTTTTCGTGGAGTTGATCATTTTTAAGATATTCTTAGTTTATCGTTTCTGCTTTGAAAAACATACTTTTCTCATACAGGAATTTGTTAACTCCTGCCCATACGAACAAAGGAACATCAGTTACATAGCAACCAGCTTTTGGCTATCATGTTAACCTATGGAACTCTCTCATTTCGCTTCTACTTACAAGGAAGCAAATAATAAGACTATTTCTGCTAATGTTTCTCAATTAGCATGGAAATAGAATAGATAGAATAGAAGCATAAGCTTTTTAACTACAATTTGTTGCAGGGATGTAAAGAATGGTACACATCAGATGTTTTAAGGAATGTTTTGTCGCAGAATAGGTATAGAAATGCACATGGTAACATATCAGAATTTTCTGTCCTCCACACGACAGCAGATATATTTAGCCGTACTTCCTATGATAATGATCGTATCGCCTGTGTCTGAGATGTGGCGGTAACTCGTTGGTCTCACATTTAACAGGCTCGAGTTCCAATCTCGGTTGGGACGAGTCATCTGAATAAGGTCTTTCTCCGTTCACAGATGATGGATCCCAGGCTCCTTGAGCATCAATTCACCCATTTCATTCATTTACTGTCCGATATGATTTACCAGCTTAACCCCTAAAACCCAAGGTGGTAACGCGGCTGCTTACCAAGTGGGAGCCCTCGGTTCGATTACCAGTACCAGCGTGGGGATTTTTCCCGCGCTGGAAGACCTGGTCCGGGGTGCACTCAGCCTCGTGAGGTCCCTGGGGGCCTAATTGAGGAGCTACTTGATGGAGAAGTAGCAACTGCATTAACCGGCAGGGGAGGTTCAAGGCGCTGACCACGATGGGGGACGCAGCGGCAGGGCGATAGGCCAAGTTTTTTTGTGAGCTGTCGTGCCATGGAGTTATTATATTACCCCCTCTCGAAGAAAAAGACTGCTTGATATATTTTTTAACTGGTTTGAAATGTTCTAGTTTGGTAATTGTTTTACATGGCTTCTAACACTACCTCGTTATACATCTTATATAACGGCGCCAAAAATCCTCGTGCAGTACACATTTCTGAAGAGAGACATGAAGCGGTTCCTTGTCATGCGACAGTGTAAATTGTTTACCTCATTAGCACCATTAGCATATGTCACTGTACGTTGGCACTCCTTTCATTGCTCACTTCTTAATGTCCCGGTACTGGGGATTTTCCGCACACGGTCTGTCGGACACAGAGTAACCAAGGGGAACAGTTTCTGCTTACTGATGGGAGACCAAGCATTTATGATTCTCTTTCTTTTAGAAAATGACAGATTAAGATTGCTTTCCACAAACACACCTGTTCAGGAAATTCTTAAACTATTTCTGTGCATAGCAGTGGTTGAAGCACTTCTTCGGAAGCTGGTGAACTGTTGGGAGCTTTAGAAGCCCGGTGCAACGTTGGCGATGTAAACTAACTTCATGGCATGACAGTCCACAAGGGAATTTAGCCTTCCGCCCGGCGCTGCATTTTGGCCCGAAGGCGTCAGGAATGGAAAATAAAAATAAATAAATGGAGTTTATTTATTGACGCTCTTTAACTGCTGTGGATCTCAGCGTTCCATTCTGTACTGGGCGTGAAAGACCGCTTAATTTTGTTCAGAGGCCTGTTTTATCAGGCTTGAGGGGACCAACGGTTTTACTTCCCTTCTGAAGGAAACCATGCTAAGGATTTTGTACGCCCGAAAAAAATCCATCGTCCTCCACCGGGTTTGTACCCGCGTATATGAAGTTACCATTACATCACGGAGGGTGACGTCATAAATGGGGTGCAGTGCTGGAGGGTGAGACGTGATTAACGCCTTGATTCCCTCCCGGCCAGTTAATGCGGTCTTCTCGGTCTGGAGCCGCCACTGTTCAATCAAGTAGCTCCTCAATAGGCACCCCAGGGACCTCACAAGACTGAGTGCACCCCAGTCCAGGTCTCCCAACGGGGGAACATTTCCCACGACGTTGGCGATGTACCGAGACAAAATTCTTCCACTTCTTGCAATGGAAGACATGGTCATTAGCGGCCGTCTCTCTCTCACCTATAAAAGATCAATTTCCTAATTACATTTCCTCAAGCTCGCAAGCCATTTCTTCAGATAACAGAAGTGTCCTACCAAGCCGTCATCTATCCAGAATTACATTACTACGAGGACCTATCTCATAACATCTGTGTAAGATATGACGCAGGAACGGAAAGGAATGATCTTCAACAGCAAACGCCCAAGAAATCAAAGTCATTAATATGTATATTCAAAAAAATCTGATGTTTCGATTCACCTGACTTTCTCTCGCTGGTCCGCAAACAAGCGTTTCTTAGAAAAGATTATTCTTTTATTTACATTATGCTAATCGAGATAAACATTATCAGAATTGGTCTATTACTTGCTTCATAGTAAACAGAAAGAATAATCATACCTTTTAAAAACCAGTCGCTATTTGAAACAATTGAAATTTGGTTATCTTTGCTTGATAGGAGTAAACAAAAGAGAAATGAAAAGAAATTTATCTTCCCGTTTGAGAAAAGTTTAAGTAGCTTAAAACTTGAACCAATAACACGGAATATCTTGGTAACGGTTAACTATGTATACAATTTATATATTTATCATATATATGAAATAAATTATGTGTTTTTTGTGTGGTAAGTTTTTTCTCAATCTGTTACGGTTTATCAGTTATACAAAAGCCATCCGGAGGACTTGAATGGTTATCCCCAGAAAATTCAAGATACACATTTTGTTTGTCATAAAAATGTTATCAACGTAGGATATTTTAATCAAATCATTTGAGCCAGTATAGAGAAAATCAAAATTTTGGAAAAATGTTTCATGTAAATGGTAGCTGGGGTGGAGGGATTTTCCTGAATTTTTTTCTGTTTCTCTTGGAAGATACTGAACTTTAATACCACATTTAATATTTAACGGATGTTTCGTTTTTGAGTTTTGCTGTCCACACACACACACACACACACACAAACACACACACGATTCTTTTTCTAAAAAAGTTTTTTTTATTCAGAGGACCCTAAAGCATGTATTTCCTGTGAAATCTCGGTATCTTTTTTGGGGTGAATATAATACTTTCTCTATCCACTATGTATATGGCACATGAGTGCTAGGGAAGTTAAAAAAGGATGGAAAACAACCTAAGTGAAGTCTTTCCATTATTTAATCATCATTCATCATGGACATCACGGGTTAGACAGTTCGGTCTGTTCCGTCCGAGTAGTCCAGTTACTGTTTAAAATTGGTCATTCCATTTGGTTTGTGAGGGGTGTATTTGGTCGGCTTTTGATGAATGTACAGTAAAAATTTGAGTTTTCAATTCTCATGGCTGTCTCTACTTGTCTGTAACAAATTATTCTTAAAAAGCTATTATTCTATCTACTTCATTCTAATCGAGATAAACAGAAATGGTCTAATTGCTCAGTTCCTTATAAGCTTAAAGGAAATAAGGACATGTATACTAGGCTAAAGCGAAGTCAAAACTTCTAAAAGCTAGTTGCTATTGAAATTAGTTATTTTTGTAAGGCCAGGAGTTAATAAATTCCTGTACGAAAAAAGTTTTTAAGTATTTTAAAATTGAAACTAATACCAAGGAATGATTAGGTATATCGGGAACGGTTAATTCCACAAAACATAGTACATGACAAAGTATATGCTTTACTGAGCTCTACATTTTTAGTGTGGTAACTTTTTGTCTATCTCTTATAGTTAATCATTTATGCAAAAGTCATTCACAATGAATATGCATTCAGAAGTATTTACTAGAAAATTCTATATATTTATACGTTTTATGTCATATAAGCATCTTTAGTATACGACGTTTTAATCAAAATGGTTAGAGCCATTCTTTAGAAAATCGAAAATTTCGAAAAATGCTCCATATAAGGGTAGTTTGGGGTGCGGAGTTTTCTTTAAATTATTCGTGTTGCATCCTTGGTAGACGAACTTAAAAGCAAGTTTCACACTTAACTGCTTTTCGTTTTTGAGTTATCGTATTCATACACACGGACATCTACGCGCGCTCGTGGCTTTTTTTTAAAAAAGACTTTTTTTTATTCAGGGGACTTTAAAACGTATATCTCCAATAAAATCTCAGCATCGGATGAATGTTGGACCAGTCAACGTTCTCTATCTATGTACTACTATGTAGTAAGTAGATACTGGTTTTAGTATTTTTTTTTTTTTTTTTTTTTTAATACTGGTTTCAGTTCTATCTTTAAAAGCAAACTGTGTAAACCTAAAAAAAATCTGGTGTTACATTCTCATGCCTTACTCTACCTATTCTACAACAACTTACTCTTACAAAAGCTTATTCTTTGCTTTACTTCATGCTAATCGAGATAAATATTAGCAGAATGGTTGTATTATTTGGCTCCTTCTAACTAGAAGGGAAATAAAAGAATACACTACGCTATAGCGATAGTCAAATCTTTCAAAAGCCGATTGCTACATGAAATTGCAATTCTCATCTGTTTGCATTGCCAGGACGAGAAAATGTGAATAAGGACTTTCCATTTGTGAAAAGTCTAAGTGTTGTAAATTTTAAAACCAATAACAAAGAATATGTGCAAAACGATTGACTATGTAAAAAATAAATAAGAAAAATAATAAAAAATTGTGCCAAATTGTATATTTTAGCCAGATCTAAATTTTTTCTGTAGAAAATTTTTGTCTATATCTTACGGTATACAAAAGTAATTCAGAATGAAGAGGACTATTTCCAAAAAATTCAAGATATACATTTTATTTGTGGTGTAATGTCTTTAATATACATTATTTTAATCAAAGTCGTTAGAACCATTTTTATGAAAAATAACAGTTTCAAAACATCTTCTATGTAAACGGTAGTTTGGGTTGAAATTTTTCTGATAATCTTCGTGTCGCATCCTTGGAAGATAAGACCATAAATAACAACTTTGGTATTTAAATTATTCTCCGTTTTTGAGTTATGCTGTCTCTCTCTCTCTCTCTCTCTCTCTCTCTCTCTCTCTCACACACACACACACACTTTTCCATTTTTTTTTATTTCGGGGTCCTCAATACATATATTTAAAGCTGAAATATCGTTATCCTATATTTGGGTGAAATACAATACCTTCTGCACTTACTATGTGCGCACTCAGAGAAAGTAAAATGTTGCTGCTGGGAATCGAATGCAAGCCCCCTAAGCGCTTTTCAAGCATTTTGAATTTGGAAACCATGGTCATTAACGTTTAACACATTTCGAGAACTTTTGTTTGATCCAATAGTGGATTGCAGGGCAAGTTGGAGGAAAAATAACACATGAAAATGTGCCATATATCAGTTAAATATAGCCAGTGGAATTTAGCTGGGCATAAACTAGAATATCAGATTAATGACCACAATAAAATGCATATAAAGATTTAACAATTAAAAAGGTGGAAGGATTTTATTGTTAAAGCGTGATAAGGGAACTTGATGGCTCATTAAACCTCTGGCTGAAAGGACTACGGGTCTCATGTAGGTTGACTGAATTATTAAATTCGGTATAATGGTCTACGAATTCAAGTAGTAGAATTCATAAAGTTCGAAGCTGTAAAACAATTGCATACGGGCAAGATGGTTTATGGAGCAAGAATAACAATACGAGAGAGGCGCCGTAAAATACTAGTCTCAATGCAAATTACTTATTCCAGGAAATTTACGAGAGAAAAATTCTAAGGCCGAGATAGAAGTGAAATAATGCCGAGGAAAAAGAATATGCGAGATAATCGGGAATAGCAGCGGTGATGAGGAAGAGAATTGCCATGTATGGGGACCAATTCACTGGGGAAAAGGGTCATTATGGCCTTGCGATTTACGTGTCCCTGGGTGGGAGGAATGAGGGGAAAACCCAAAGGGCGACACATCTAGATGACGACGTGCGTAAAGATAAACGGAGTCCCTAAAGTTTCCAGATCGTAAGCATCCGACGCCGCCCGGCCCTATCCCAAACTTCGAGCCTCAGAGGGATCACTGAAAGGGCGCTCGCTCGAACCCGAAGGCGGGTTCTGACAGATTGGCCTCGCAATGATGCCAGGAAGAATCCGTTACATAGCCGAGACACCGCCCAGCCGCAATTGGCAGAACACCGTCGCCTGGTCCTTCAATCCTATACAGATATCAAAGAAATAATGGATACAAGATATGGATAGAAAAGTCGTGGTAGAATATGTTTCATCCCAACGTTCGGAAACCATGAAATTCTCATTTTTCAGTGCTGGCAGTGGCCGGGTAACGAACCCAGGATCTCCCAAATGCGGGCTATACGCGCCTGAGTCATCAGGTTGGTGGGCAAAAGAAATAAAAGAAAAATGCTATTGCGTTGACTTGATTTATTCTATTCGTTCACAGTAAAAATACAGAGCGAGATGAGCCCGCGGCAACGTGAGGTTCGCATTCGGGAGAATCCGGTTTCGATTCCCGTCGGTCCGGCCACTCTGACCAATATTTTTGGAGGTTTTCTCAGGTATGTGGGCAAATTCTGGCATGGTTTCCCTTCTATCACAAATCATCTCCCAAGCATTTACTATGATCTGTTTCAGGATTGTAGGACCAGCTGCGTATTGTAGCAGGTGATGTAATTTGCGTTCTAGAAGGATTTCTCCCTAGCGACACTCTTCCTGGAAATTGTCTGATTGCCACGAGACACCCAGGTTGTAAATGGCTCATACAGAACTGTAGGCGTCAGGATTTGTGCCATGTTGGAATGCTTGCTAGTGCACATCGTGGTTCTTATATGGTCGCCCTTCGGGATCTTCCTTTCATTCCTTTCTCCAGGGATCACTTTGGAGGCAAAAAGGGTGCACTGTGGCCTTCTTGAGGATTGTGTTCCAGTTATCCTACGTCTGCCTACTCCTAACTCCAAACAGAAATACCTGAATGTAACAGAAGAGCATCACCAACATCTCCTGTCAAAAAATAACTGCTTGTTCATATTACAACTGTAATTTGGAGTGAGGGAGTAAGATTCAATTTGACCGAAGTTTACGCTCCTGATCTGCCAGCTGCCAAACAAAGAAACATCCAGTAGATCCCCGCATGATTTAATTTACAAGTGTGCCTAGAGGAAAACCGAATGAACTTAAATTTCTGACACACAAACAAAGTTACTTTTTCTACTCCAATACCGTTCTTTAGCACCCCCTCTGTAGTGGAGGTGTGTCTGTTTCACATTTAAGAGAACTTGAAGTTAGGGTGAGTTACCTGGATAATCTTTTTACTTTCTCTAGCCCGCATGTACAATGTACATAGTGGATGAGGAAGGTATTGAATTCCACCCAAAACGATTTTGATTAAAATCCCATATATTACGGATACTTACATCTCGAATAAAATGTATGTCTTGAATTTTCTGAGAATAACCTCTGAAGACCTCTTTAATCTGGATGAATTTTGCCGAATTTTGCTTAGCTACTAAACCTAAGAGATGAACAAAAACTTACGGCACAAAAAAATGCAGATCTCGTCAAAACATAATTTATGACCTTTACGGTTTTGTTGTGCAGGTAACCTTTCCGCGATATTCCTTATTATTGATTTCAATTACACTTTTCTCAGACAGGAAGTGTCCGTTTTTCTTTTGTTCTACTCCTGGCCAACCAAAGAAGCAATTTGCCATGACAATCGCATTACGCCAGTTTTTAAAACATTTGACTATCACCTTAGTCTAGTGTCCTTCTCTTACAAGGAACTAAGTAATAAATACACTCTGCTAATGTTTATTACTATTAGCATGGTGTAGAAAGTAGAATAACGTTTTGTAAGAAGTTTGTAGAGCGGCTAGAGAAAGTCATGTGAGTGTAACACATCAGAATTTTTTTCAGGTCTTCCGCTATACTGAGAAGAAATGTCGAGTAGCTCTAATTCTATGGATGGACATCATTTGGGTATCATTTTGCCCATTTCATAGTCCGATATGACTCAGCGATATGTACTGGAAGAAACAGGTTCTAAATCATACTGAGCCTCATTTATTAAACATCTAATGTGACACATTCATACGACTATCTCTGCCTATTCTGCAACAAATTACTCTTACTAAAGGAGAACTGGTCTTATTACTTGGTCCCCTAAATGTAGAAGGTAAACAGGGCAATACACTAGCCTAAGGAGATAGTCAAATCTTTTAAAAGATGGTTTCTATGTGATTGAAATTTGATCCTTTTTGTACATTCAGGAGTAAAAAAAATGAAAAATTCCGTTTGAGAAAAGTTTTAAGTGTTTTAAAATTGAAAACAATAACAAGAAATTCGTTTTAATTCCACAACAAATGTATACGAGATAATCTGTGTTTTTTAACGAGATCTACATTTTTAGTGTAGTAAGGTAGTATCTATCCTTAAGGTTTACAAGTAATGCAAAACTCATCCAGATAGAAATGGGTTTTAGAGGATATTCCTAAAACATTCATTTTATTTGTCATCTAAATATCTTTAATAAACGGTATCTTTATCAAAATTGTTAAGAACCATTTTTGAGAGATTCAAAGTTTTCGAACATTTTTCCATGTGAAGGGAAGTTTTGGATGTAGGAATTCTCCTGAAACTTTCGTGTCACATCCTTTTAAATATTTACGAAACTAATACCAAGTTTGGCATTTTTTAATTATGCCTTCCAGACACTGAGTCAGGGGGTCTGTCTTCCAGACACTGAGCCAGGGTGTCCCCAAAATTTGTATTTTCGTGAAATCTCGGTATTGAACTTTTGAGTTGTAGTGCATCTTCTCTACCTCGATGTACGTACACATATTTACAGAGAAAATAAAATCTGATGTGATACATTCACACGGCTATCAGAATCGTTCACGGAAACCAATCTCTATTTAGGGCAGTCTACTAACATAAACAGTTCGAATGAAAGGTAATTCGACGTGGGCATCAAAATCGAAGAAAGAATTGGAAACCATTGGGATGGGATACATTTGGATGGCGAGGCAGGCAAACAGACGGGAGTATTTGGAGAAAAATTAAGAACCGCCTCTGGGATATTGACAGACAGCAAATAATTGCGCAATGCACGGAGAATTCATTAGAAGTACAGTCTGGGCTAAATCGGAGTGGGGTATCGAGCAATACATCAAAACAGATACTGAGCTCATTAGATAGGGGCACGCGTGGATTAGACTAAGAGCATGGCGCAACATTAAAATTGCTGACGAGAATGGTATGAAAAGCTGCTCCATTTGCGAGGAGGAATAGTCGTGGACCCATATCTTGGCAAGATGTAGGGGTACGGAGGAATGGAGGGAAAAATACTTACCGCAATCCTTTACCACCGCGAATGTAGAACTAAAATCATGTTGGACGCTACTGGCAGGCAAGGAATATGTGGACCAAATGACTTGCAGTTTTTCTTCGCTTTATATATTCCTCGGAATTAGTGTTAACAGTCCGTGAGAGTTGACAAATATTATTGGTTTAAAACTTTCTGCAAGAGATTATGACATTCTAATGCTTACAAAGAAACAGTTTTTAAAACTTTAAATTGTTCCACACGATGCAGTTATTGAAACAGAAGCTTGAAAATTTTTATGCTTGAATAAAAATGGTAGAAAAGAAAATTGATGACATGATTTTTTTTTCTAATATCACCAGTGCTTGTGTAATTAAATAATAAACTGCATATTTCAATGGAAAAAATAATAAAATGACAATTAAATAATTTGTTTCTCCTAAACTAAAATTTAAGAAAACTGCTGCAGAGGAGAGAAGGAAGAGTCAGGAGGTTCCAAATTATGTGTCTGAAGGGTTTTGGACTGAAGGTGTGCAACTTAAGAGGGAAAATGTTTTGTACCTTAATACTTGATTTACTCGTTTACAGCTTTTCAACATTTTTTTGTTATTCAAAATGTTCCACACGATGCAGGTTTTATTCAAGCTCTCTTAATTTTTAGGATAGGTTCTTAACAAAAGGGTTTCTGTAATATGATTTTTCAAAATTCCTAATATTGTTTTAGATATTGATTTTTAAAGTCAATTGTATTACAAAATGTTTTGAATTGTTGTTTGTGTCTTGCTTTAATGTTTTTACCTCTAGAACTAACTGTGGTACAATAAATTCATATTACAGTTCTGTTCCTGATACTTAAATACATATTTTGAAAAATAAAAACATTATTTTTTCATCATTTTCATCGTGTGGAGTGGCCACGCCGTAGCCGAGTGGTTAGACCACTCGACTCTCACCTCGGTGGCCGGGGTTCAATCCCAAGCGACCGCATGTGAGATTTTTGGTGGACAAAGCTGCGCTGGGGAGGATTTTCTCTGGGTACTCCGGTTTCCCCCGCCATCGCATTCCACCGGTGCTCCATCATTCATGTATCATCAGTGTCACCGCCTGCGGTGCCATAAGTAGTTAAAGCGGGCATTAAACACTACCAAAAAAAATCGTGTGGAGTGATTTGAATTTGGCGCCAGAGTTTTAATTTAAAAATTAATAACTCAAAAACTACTTATGATACATAAACCAAATTCTAAACTTATAACTACTGTACAACATAAATGCATGTTCAAAATTTCAGCCTGATTAGTTGAAAACTGTAGGATTTAGGAATTTCACAGCTGCATTACCTTAAATACAAAGTTTCGCATTTATCCCACCTAATGTTTTTGGGTTATGGTGTTAAAAGACACAAAAATACACACATATGGCGCACCAGCTGGATTCAGAGGTTCTTAAATCATGTATGTCCCGTGAACTCTGGACGTAAAATTGTTGGATGAAATACAGTTCTACCTCCACTTAATGTTAGGAGGTAGAGAAAACAAGAAACAAAAATCTTATGTGTCCCATTCACATGACTTCCTCCAACTGTTCCCCAAACAAACTTTCGATAAAAAAATGTATTATTTTATCCACATTATACTAATGGAGAATAGCAGAATTTGTGTTATTATTTCCTTCCTTGTAAGTTGAAGGAAAATAAGGGAGTGCAATAGGTTAAAGCAAAAGACCAATCTTTTAAAAGTTCTTCGCTATATGAAACGGTTGAAATGTGATTAATTCTCTTTTGCATTCGGAGAGTAAATATGAGATGAAACGAGAGTTGACTTCCCACCTGAGAAACATTTTGGTAATTTAAACTTGAAACCAATAACAAGGAATATCTTAGAAACACTTAACTCTACGAAAAAATGTATATGACATAAATTGTGTGTTTTAACGAGATCTATATTTTTTGTGTAGTAAAGTTTTTTCTATCTCTTACGGTTTTCCAGTTATATAAAAGCCATCTAGACTGAACAGGTCTTCAGTGGCTATTCCCAGAATATTCATGTTATACATTTGTTTAGTCAAGAACATCTATTATGCATATGGTATTGTAATCAAAATAGTGGGAGTAGTTTGCTGTGGGAGGATGTTCTTAAAAATCTTCGTGTCGCATCCTTGGAGGATACTGAACTTAAATACTTAAATATCAAGTTTGGTAACCTTTCAAGTGCATAAACAATGTGTCGATATGATTACAAGTATGGACTAATCGAAGACAGGATTTTATTTTTTTAAAAAATGGAATATCTGGATTCTTCTGTTGGTCAGTGGTTAAATAATGTTGTGAATTTATACTATGTATAACTTTAAATACAGATTAAATTACGGACGCTCTGGTTATTTTTGGAGCTTTGGAATTGAATTACATATTACAACCTATCAATTATAAAAATAACTCGCGAAGTCTCAACAAACATTCTAAGTTTTCACACTTAAGGGAAACACAGACATTTTTTACTACAATTGGTCAAAAATGGAAGATAGTTTGTTCTTATTTATTTATTTTTTATAGTGCGTAAATGGTTGTTAAATGCTTTGGGTATACATTTTACATGTTGTCCCTTCCTTCGGGCTCTACAGTCATTTAGCCATCATACAATAAACCCATTTTTCTCAAAACTACATTTTGACATTTACAAAAGGTTTCATGCGTTTCAGTTTTAGTTTAAATTCCTTTAAAATTTCCCATAATATGTAGAAACACACCAACAATAATTTTAAAAATATTTTTCTATGCAATATTGTTAGTTTTAAGGATTAAATTTTCATATAAGCTTATAAACAGTTTGAAATTTCGATCATATTTACTTAAAATATCCTTTCGTACAGTTTTTACTCGAGCTGGAATGAAATTTTGTGAGTATTTAGTAACTGAACAGCATGTAATCTCAGTATAATTTTCAGAAAAATCCATACAAACAGTGTAACTTTTAAAATTCACTCTCAGCGCTCTTTAAGAGTAAATTTTGAATTAGATCGAAAGTATTATTAAAGCGTTTTTACAGAAGTTCACATACTAGCAAACATTAGTTAATGTAATACCACATAACCAAGTAAATTATATCGATTTTAAAATAGTTCGTAGATTTTCAGCACCTCCGGAACTATAACTGTACAATGCCTATAAAACATAGTAAAGAAGAAATCAGGTTATATTAAGTATTAGTAGTACCCTTTGATTAATGGGTGTGAAACCTAGTCAGAAAGTTTATAATAAACTGAGATGTTCTTTCTACAGACATAGCATATGAGATTAAATGTATTTCTCAATACGAGATGATCTTCTAGCATATAAATTAGAGAGGGAAATGTATAACATTATAATCCAACTGGTTTGAGCTTATAATTAGAATGAACACACTAGATTAACAGGAAATGCATTAGAATATCTGGTGACTGGTATCAGGAGTCACGAGGGAAGATTCCTTTCACTTCAAACAGGCTTTTATCTCTCTATACTGTGACAAAAGAAGGCGAAAGAGAAAGCATATCTTTGCATATTTTGTTATTATGCTAATGGAAAAGGTGTCTAGCAGGGATGTAGCTTGTTACCGACCCTGTCTTAACATCTATGTTGATGACCTCATAAGAAATTAGAGGAGGGCGTCCATGATTGTATATGGCTGAACAGGAACTATTACTTATCTAAATGCTATGCTGTATGCAGATATGTAATTATAATACAAAGAGAGAGATTTGCAACGAATTGGGAAGGAAACGTTATAATCTAAAAAAATTATGATGTGTTCCATTCACATAACTTCCTCTAGCTGTTCCATATACAAACTATTCTCACAAAACATAATTATTTTGTCTGCATCATGCTAATCGAGTAATACGTTAGCAGAATTGGCTTTATTACTTGCTTCCTTATAAGTAAAAGGAAAATAAGTGAATAAAGCAGGCTAGAGCGATAGTCAAATCTTTTAAAAGCTGGTCACTATGTGAAATAATTGAGGTTCGGTTCGCTTAGCATGGTCTGGTTTGAGAAAAGTTAGGTAGTTTAAAACCGAAACCAATAAAAAGGTATCTTGAAAACAGAAAAACGTATACGACATACTTTGTGTGTTTTAAGGATATCTAATTTTTGTGTATCTCTTACGGTTTCACCGTTATGTAAAATTCGGCAAAACTCATCCAGAATGAAGAGGTCTTCAGAGGCTATTCCCAAATAATTCAATATATGTATTCTATTTGTGATGTAAATAGTTTTAATATATGGTATTTTAATCAAAACCGTTAGAGCCATTTTTGAGAAAATCAAAGTTTAAAAAAAATTGCATGTAAAGTGTAGTTTGGGGTGGGGTGATTTTCTTGAAAATCTTCTTGTCGTAGCCTTGGAAGATACCTTAACTTAAATACCAAATTTGGTGTTGTCTTTTAGCTTTTGAGCTATGCTGTCCACAGACACACACATACAGATCTTTTTTCAAAAAAG
Source organism: Hymenopus coronatus (assembly GCA_030762935.1). Taxonomy (NCBI): domain Eukaryota; kingdom Metazoa; phylum Arthropoda; class Insecta; order Mantodea; family Hymenopodidae; genus Hymenopus; species Hymenopus coronatus. Next base: position 97,282,802 of record CM060892.1, read on the forward strand.
CCTATTTTTGGACTCGGGAACCTCAAAACATATTTCCGTTGAAATCTCGACATCAAACTTTTGGGGGCAATACAATACCTTCTCTATACACTATGTGCATAGTGCGTATAGAGAAAGTAAAAATGACATCAAAATGATATTCCATTAAGTACTTCAGATCACAGCTATGTTGGTCACCTTCTGACGTCTTCATAATCAATTGTATGGAATTAGAAAGTCGAGAACAAAGGCTAAAAAAAATGGTTCAAATAGCGTTCAAACTACACAAAATCGCCTGGCGTACGAGTAAAATAAAATTGGTACTGGTTCGGAATGCGTTCGGAATCGACTGTTGGAACAAACCTATAATCCAAGGAATATAGTGCTTTGTCATGCCTATGGTAAAATTCTGCTAGACTTTGAATCTGCCCACAAAGTCGTAAAAGCGCCTCCTTTGATGTAAAGTCGTAAAAAGTTCTCATCCCTACACATTTTACGGGCAAACCGTAACAGTTGGGAAGTATGTTCATATTATTTTCACAGACCAAAATTTGGTATTTTCATCCGAGCTGCTCGTCTGTGAAACTACTGTTTCGTGAGCAAATCGAGGACAACGATAGCGAAAGGAGGATTTAAAAGAAACAGGTGAACACCCTTTTCCCACAAATTCCTCGCCCGAGACTAGGATCGAACACGGAATTCTTTCCACCAAAGCGTGCATCTGGATTGTTACTCCTTTCTAACTATAGATTTTTAATCTGATGCATCTGAGGGCGGGGCTTAAATATTGTGTACTTTTAGCATTACCATTTATCAGAAAAGTGTGGTTCACCTTCGTTTCCTTTTAACAATACATGCTTCTGTCACGAGTGATATACGTTCTATTTCTAAGCAATTGTTCATCGACTCCATTCGCAGAACAGTCAACTTTTCATGTAATATTTTAGCGACTTATTATTTCTTTCACGTGTATTGAGTTATCGCTAAACGAACTTTTGCAACTCATACACACGAAGTTAGGAGAAAGGTAACTAACACCTTTGTCGTGACCTGCTATGAAGCGTTCACTGAATATCAATGAGGTGAAGAATCACACTCCAACAGTTTTGAATGTCCAATCGTTATCTTTTACACAAAGGTGAACTTTCAAACAGGTACGAGCCGCACGAAAGTTCACTACGTGACACATTCTTTGAATACACACGCATAAACACTTCACGCAAAAAACGAAAACAGATCTGATAGAGTATGATAATCTAACATAGAAGACAAAGTCTAACAGCGATTCTATCGATATTGTGACAGTGAGCGTGTGTGACCGCGCTCAAATTCGCTTTAGTATGCGAGTCATCGCGTTTGGAGACCTTGGAGTACGTAAACAAGGAAGTGCGGCACGGCAGTAATCGGAGCCTTCGGGAACACGGCTCTCGATTCTTCTCGAAGCTTCGGCTTCCAGCAGCTTTCAGGAAGTTCTGTGACGTCAATTTCTAGCTCAAAAGGATCTATAATTACAAGCCGTAGTAGTGAATTGTACTGAGTCGTGAGAGACTGGAGTGTTAGTGCATAGTGGTGTGTGAGCTTGGATAGCGTGCAGCCATAAACTGTGTACGTGTCGAAACGTCGAGTGAATTATTAGCAGCAACAATTTTTGAGTCAATAAAGACATTTGTTTCAATGTGGAAGCGATTTCCAGCGTATTCTCACAAATGAGCATGCTACAATATTTTTTTTTTTTTTTTTACTTTTTTTTTAAATAGTATTTTCTGAAATAATTAAAAGCCTACAAAAAGAAATAAAAATTAAGATAAAATTCATAGAAACGGCAAGTGCTAAATTCATGTGTTAATAAAGGGGCGAGATAGGAGTCTATCCGATCGCCCATGCTTTTTAACTTTTATATAGACAAACTTCTAAGACAGTGGAAATTTAGAATTAAATAGTTTAATCAACTTGCGGCTTTAATAATTTGCTTACTATGTTATTTACAAACAATCAAATTATAGTTGCTGAAGAAAAATGGTCATTTAAAGAGCAGTGTTTAAATTGGAAGTTATCAATTTCTGTAATCTACACATATCCATCCAGAAAACTAAAGTTAGACGGTGCAATATAAAGAAACAAATTATTTTTGTGAATACCATTATGGATAAAGTTATATATTTCTATTTTCTTGGCTGTAATATATCATACAACTTTGGTAAAGAACAAATCACGAGAATGAATCATTTAATGGAAGAGCTAATTGAAATTAAAAAATTATGTAAAGAAAGAAACTAAAATAATAGTATACAAAATAAGCTTGCGCTCCCTAAGTGGGAGTTTAATTCCTACTTTATTTTTTATTTTTGGATGAGCTTATCAACCTGAGCGTTTACAGACTGGTATTTATTTATTATTATATGAAGTTGAAGTATGGACCCTCAAATCTGCGGATAAAAAAAAAATAAATTAATGAAATTTAAGAAATATGGAAGACATTAAAAGAACAGGACGGATTAAAACTATTAGAGGTCATTTTAAAGTTGAAAATATAGTCCTAAGGGGAATAAATGAATAAAGTTGTCATCTAAATTGGATAAATAGCATAGTACCAAAACAAATAAAAAAATAAGCCACATGGAAATGGAAAGTTAGGTCGACTAAGAAAAAGATGGTCGTATCAAAGTTTAAGATGTAATGGTCACATATGGCCCAAATCATGAAGTAAATGACGACGATGATGATTTAAATAGAACTTAAGTAGTTTAAACGGCCGTTCTTACTAAATACGTGTCATACGATTTCAAAATAATAATCCTGTCTGCCTGTTTGCGCCATCAACAACCTGGAGATCCTGGAAAGGAGTCATTCCATGAAGGGGGGCATCAGCCAGCCATTCTTGCACAAGGGAGAAATCTTTACTCGGAGGAATTTCTATCGTAATACACCAATTGCCTTCATCTACTCCCGCAAGTTGTAAATATGTGAAGTCGAAACAAATGAAAGAAATGCTGAACAGGGCATTCATTCTCGAATAGGAGGCATCCCAGCACTCATCTATTGAGCTGGGAAAGCATGAAAAAAGATAGAAAAAAAAAAAAAGAAAAGAAAAATACAGTCATATAGAGCGACAAAAATTGAACCCAGGACTTCCCAAATGTTTACACGTTCCAGCAAACACCTATTCCAGAAAGAAAGGTGAGGGGGAAAAACTGGTGTACCATCTTCACAAGGAAAAATGACTTGTGCCGTGAAAGTTTTATATCCGGAATATGCACTGGGAAATTTTCTGATAATTTCATCACTACTCAGCGTGTTTTCTATAAAAATTAAAATTAAAATTAAAATTTGATGTTTGAAATAAATGCAAAAATCTCCTCCTTATTGAATGAAAACGAAAACTGGAACAGAGCTTAGCGAAGAACCCTGATGTTGAGAGTACTAATAGTGCTTTTAGTATTGTTTAATGACCATTCTAACCACATATGGCCCCACAGGTGGTAGATACTTGCAGTTACAGTAGATGCAACAGTTGTCCAGCACGTGAATCACACACGAAACTGATTATTTCATATACCTCAGTTGTTCATTTTAATTGAGCACAAACTCAGTAGCGCTGGAACTTCTTCCTCTCGTTTCTGCGATCACTTGTAAACAACCTACCATTATACTAGAAATTAACTTAACCTACAGTCATATCCGAAACCTCTTACGATAAATAAAATGATAAATGGGGGGAAGGAATTTTGGTAAGGAAATATTTCAGGCCATTTAAAGCATACTTTTTGATACACGAGGCAATCATAGCTACATTTTGGTACTTTCTGTAATGAATATTTACATTTAAAAATTGCACATTTTCAAACTGAATTATAGTGTTCGCTGAAGTTAGATATATGGAGGCGGGCCATGCTAATGTCTCCAGCGAACCATCATATACCTTCTACCAGCGCTGCCGCTTGTGATACATCTTTTGTGTCTGGACTGGGAACTTTATCTTCATTAATTGTGCTCAGATAACTATTAATAGATGATAGATGCCAATGATATAACTAGAATGTATTTTGTTTTCTGATCATGGTCGTACAAAAATTCCGTCTCTACCATACTTAGAACGCGAGCTATGCACCTTTTTAACTTTATTGGCATTCAACATCCGTTATAACGTAGACAGGCTGAAAAACAGCACCAAATCACACTCACAATGCTTATCTCAAATATAAGCATACAGTGACGTATGATACACAAACCACGCAGTTTAAAATTTCAGTTGTTTTTCACAATAATGGTCTGTTATTCTATTATCGAATTGAACAAATGAAATTATTATATTTACTTTTGAGATACGAGTATGTGCGAACGTGTCCGTCGAAGCCGGAAAAAAGTGATTTTTCCAGATGAATTCACCATTAGCAACCAAATTAAATTGTAATCAGAGAAATATAAGCTTTCGACGAAGACCACAGGGTCAAGATGGTGCTTGGATTTCTTTGATTCCAATTTTACTCGGTTGCTATCCCGTGAAGTCATCTGTAATAATCAACACCGAGAAAGCTTCAAATCTTGATTTTTCGATAAACAAACGGGAAGTGATTCATTCTGGGTCACTGATAGAAACGCTACGTTCAAATTATGGAATGTATAAAACTTAAGCTCGAGGCAATAAGCAGTGTAACGCAATACGACTGGGTTTCACGAGTCAGACATGAAGAGCAGCTTCAGGAAGATTTCACCAAAGAACTTGCAGTATATAGAGACGGTATATGAGTCGATTATCATTAACTTAAAGGATGAAAGTGATGACTTCGAATTAAGTGTTTTCTTCGAAAAAGACGAAGATACCCCTGAGCAGCTTGCTGTTAATTGATATAACGTCTATTGTATGTAACACCATCAATGTAAGATTTTAATGTTTTAAGAATGTTTTATGTGTTTGTCTAACTAGAGAAACCATGAATGGTATGACTGACGTGTAAAACGTACTCTCGCGTACACAGTTACCACCGGTACATGCCTGCTAGGTTTGACAATAGCTCTGCGCGAGTATTGACCAGCGTTCATATGCCTTTAAGTTTTGCGACCATTATAGAACACTCTTCTTTGCAACATTTTGATAAATATTTTACATTTAACATTCTCAGCTCTGCTTATGTTACTCTGGTGTTGTGTATTATCATGAAAACCTGCTGAATTTTTCGGACTGATTCTGCGTGGGAATCTCCCGTTTCTGACAATGCTCAATGCAGTACCATTGCACCAAAAGTTCCGTAGCTCTAAAGAAACTCTGAATGCGATGAACACGTATTCAGAGCGAGACTTTATGACAGCTGCGAGGAAATAAAATACCTGAGGTTCTCCTTGTGTGCATGTCTAGGTTATCAATAGCTATGAGCAAAGATTGGGTAGTCTTTGTACATCGCCAAGGGAAACTATTTTCTCTTTCTTTTTTGCATTTTTATAATTATAAGTTTACTTTCATGATTCACTTGCATTTTTTTAATATCAATAACTTTAAAGTCATGGCTAATGGCTATTTAAACGATGCTTTAACATTTAGGTAAAGCGCTGTCTTGAACTTGAAGTTCCATTTTTTTTTTTTTTTTTTTTTAATTTTTCAGAGGAGTTTCACGAAGTACAAATTTAGTAATTGCCTTAATTACAACATGTTCAATAGTTCAGTTGAAAATATTTATTCTCCAAAATCTCATTTAAAAGGTTGAAAAATGTGAAAATATTTTTGTTTTAAGAAGACTTTGATGTGGTTTAAAATGTTCCATGTGTCTTTTGGTGGACTAATTTTTGTGCACTGACATTTTAAGTAGTAAAATTCTGAGATTTCAATCTGAACTACCATTTGAGGAGCTATACAAACCCAATTGTTTAATTACTTCCAACCTTTTCTTCCTTTGTTGGTTTGTCATTTTCCTGTTTGACAGCTTTTGGAACTTCAGATATGCTCAGTATGAAGACGGTTCAACATACAGGCTTAATTTTATTAGTAATTAATATTAAACTACTATTCATATTAAATACATTATATTTATATTAAAGGGATTAATTATTACGTAACTTTTTTTAAAAAAAATAGAATTTTTCTTTTACAAGCCGGTCCGCTAGAGTTCAAATTCGTTCTTTATAATTGACCGGGGTGAAAAAAATATGAACAACGACTTCCCATTTGAAAAAAGTATAAGTATTTGAAAATGTAAAACTTAAACAAGCAATATCTTGGATATGGTTAAAATATATCGGATAAAATTTTGTGTTTTGACGGGATCTAAATTTTTTGTGTACAGTTTCAACAGTTATTCATGTCATTTTGAATAGAGAGGACATTAAAGATTATTCCCACAAAATTCAAGATACACGTTTTATTTGTCATCTAAATATATTTTACATAGTTAAAGTATAGTTTGGTGTGGCGTATTTTCTTAAATATTCGTGTGGTATCTTTGGAAGATACCGAACTTGAATATCAATTTTGGTATTCAACGTACTTTTCATTTTTGATTTTTGCTGTTCAAAGAAAGTCCGACAGACAGACAGACATTTACAATCGGGCCTTTTTCTAAAAATGTTTTTTTATTATTTAGGGTCCCTAAAACATGCATTTCCAGTGAGATCTTTGTGTCAAATTTTTGAGTGGAATGCACACTTTGTCTATGCAATATTTACGAAGTACAGAGAGTTAAAAAAGCAATACTTTAACAGGTTGACAAAGCCGTGTGCACTGTGTATTTTATATTCTTGGTAAATTTAACACGGTTATACTCCGGACTCTATTATGACATAGAAGATGCCAACCGAACGATCAACTGCCGGCTGAAGAGTTAAGGAGAGATAAATAGAGCAGCGAGAGATAGCCACTTTCATCTGGAAGCTTCTTTCTCCCCGATTGCCGCAATGTTCTAAAACTCTCGAAAACTCCAACGGCTTAAGTGAGTGTGCTGGAGTTTGAGCCAGCTAGATTTCGTTTCTTATGTAAATAATCTCTGAGACTGACGTACTCTGAAACACAGCTGAATATACTGCTAACTAAAGACGAACTGTGTTGTTCTGTCTAAGCATTAAAACTGCGCTAATTGGCTAGTCTTCCCGCTCTCATTACCGTCTCCTCTCATGAACCAATAAAAACTATCCTAGTGTCTCACTTGGGCTACTAGCTTCCCTGTAACTTTCACATTTTTGTTATCTTCCCATTTCCTAAACCTTGCGTTGTGTCTTTTTAACTCAAGGATATTCTTTTATACGTTTCACCCCAGCTCCCTGGCTTTTGTACACAAATCTTGCGAGAGATTTCTCTTTATGACAGGTAAAGTTTCAGCTATATCTTCTCATAATTAAACTTATGCTAACATCTTCTATGTTCTATATTACATATATTTGCTTACATTATCTTGCATGTGATTATTTACATCTTCTTGCAGTAATTAGTACTCCCTCACAGATCACATTAGTGAAGAGACATTGAGAACTGGACAAAGTCATAGTATGGAAGAGGCTTCAAAGAAATCTGTGCAAAACTGTAGATTTTTTATTTTCATAAATACATGTCCTAAACGAGTCAAAACTGGGAATAGGTACATATATGGCTAGAAATGCGGAGAACATCAATTGCAGTGGTCTCTTTTTTCATAGCAACTGGAAACGCATTGCGGGAACAGAGTTATAAACTTCTGGCACTGTTTCAATTTGGAACACAGCAGCCTGTCATTTTTGTTCCAGTTAATACACACATATATTTAGAAAAACAGGGTTTCATACGTACTGCAACAATGAAACTCTATGGGTAATAATTCCATCCAGAATAACCAACACGGTTATTAAAAAACCCAACACAGATAACAAAATAGAACATCCGATGTCGGGAAGCTGCGGCAAGAAACACTCCCGTACGGGAACCCATCATCAGAAATGATACATTTTTTATGTTGGCGAACCTGACTCTCGCTGGAGGCGAATGGCTTTTATCAGCTCTCCCCTATACGCAGCGCTTCCCGTGCTTTATAGACGTAATCACGGAGCTGCTGGGGTTGTGTATGGGACTCTGGCCGTATTATGGACAAACCCGCTTAGTCCTGCTCCACAGCCTGCCTCTAAATTTTATATAAAAAAGCACTGGCTAGCACTGAGATTTTTATAATCTCGGCCATTTCTCCCTTCCGTTCTCTCTTAGTTTTGCTTCGCTTTATTTGCTTTTCCTCTGGAGGCACGATTCAATGGGAACCGGAGAAACGTTAAATACTGATTTGTTGCTAAAACAGGTGCAATAAAACGCACGTAAATATCACTTGGGGAAAAGGTTCAAACGACTGCCACTTACGCTTTTGGCTTTTTACCTGTTCGTTTTCTAAAGTGATGGCCACCTGGCGCGCCTTTTACAATAAATTTTACGGCTTGCTATGAAAAGGCTTTTGTGTGAAGTGAATTTAAGCTGACACACATATCACATTTGGCTCTTCCAGAGAATTAATTTTTCTTTGAATTAAATTACAGACCTACAAACTAGCCTTAATATCTCATTTAAACGTTTATGGAAACTTTGGTTGGAAATAGCAGACTGGTCCATGATTAATATGAGACATTTCATTTGTATAAAAATGCATATGCAGTTTGTTACTTTCTCTACACGTACTATACACAAAACAGGTAGAGAACGTATTGCATTCCACCCAATAACTTTATTAATTACTAAACTAAACTTTTAAAAGCTTTTAAACCCAAATAAAAAATAAAAATTTTAAAGAATATTAATAATTTTAACAACTGCAATTAAAATTAAGAATAGGTATGATGCAATTAAGATTATAACTATGTTGAATTCAATGCCGGAATTTCAGCGAAAATACATTTAGAGGTCTCCTGAATTCATAAAAAGCATTTTTAGAAAAAGGTTCGCACACGTGTGTGTACACCTCTGAACAGCATAGCTCAAAAACGAAAAGTTGGTTAAATAATACACTTGATATTTAAGTTCAGCATCTTCAAAAAACGCGACATGAAAGTTTCAACAAAAACACTCCACGCCAAACTAGCATTTACATGGAAGATATTTCGAAAATTTTGATTTTCTTAAAAATGGCTAACGATTTTGTTTAAAATACCATAAGTTTAAAATCTTTCTATGACAAAATGTATATCTAAAATATTCTGGATATTGTTTCCGTAGGCATCTTTATTCTGAATGACTTTTGTAAATTATTTAATTGTCAGAGATAGGCACGAAGCTACTACACAAAAAATGTAGATTTCGTTAAAACACGCAACTGATATAATATAATTTATGCTGTACATTTATCCATTTCCGAAATATTACTCGTTGATAATTACTTCATGAAGAAAGTCACATAGCAAGGATGCCGAAAGCTCACCTAAATTAATACGGCTAATAGCCTGTGAGGCCCTTACCAATAATCAAGAAAGCTGAAATTGCGTGTTGTTTATGGACGCTTTTTAACTGCTGAAGTTCTCAGCGTCCCATTCTATACTGGGCGTGAAAGACCGCTTAATTCTGTTTAGAGGCTCCTTTATCAGGCTTGAGGTTCTTTTACGTGCCGTAAGTCTACGTCCTCCGCCGGGTTTGAACCCGCGACCTTGGGTATATGAAGTTAGCATGGTAACCATTACACTACGGAGGCCGACTTACCAATAATCACCGCCATGAAAACTTTAAATCGTATAATAATTATTTTAATTTTAAAATACTTAAACCTTTCTCAAACGGGAACATCTCTTTCGTGTCAATCTCTTTTTTTTTACTCCTGGTCGTGTAAAGAGAAGTTAATATCAATTGCATCATAAAATGCCCAGCTTTTAAAGATTGGGGTATCGCTATAGTCGAGGATATTCCCTTATTTCCCTTCTACTTACAAAGAAACAAGTAATGCGACCAATTCTGCTAATGTTTAGCTCGATTAGCATTACGTAAAGAGAATACTATTCTTTTATAAGAATAGTTGGTTTGCAGAACAGGTAGGAAAAGTTATGTGAATGGAACACATCAGATTTGTTTTACTTGTGATAGAGAATCAAGTTTTTCAAAATGTTTCATGCTCTTTGCTTATATATATATATATATATATATATATATATATATATATATATATATATATATATATATATATATATATAACATTTTAATAACATACGGGACTTGTCGAAAAAGTATTGGGGCTGAAAAAATAAAAATACACTTAACGAAAATATATGTACAGTGCGTTACTATTTTGCTTTCTTCACCATGAGCATATTAGACAAAATATTTGCATTCCACCCAAAAATTATATTCGAAGGTTTCCCTGCAAATATACCTTTTTGGGGTGTCCAAAATTAAAATAAAAAGCATCATGAATGGGTGTGCGTATGTATATTTGTGTGTGTCTGTGTGAACAGCATAATTCAGAAACGGTAATTCGGTTACATAACAAACTTGATATTTATTTTCAGTATCTTTTCAAGGAAGTCACCCGAAGATTTCCAGAAAATTCCTCTACACCAGACTAGTCTTGGAAACATTTAAGAAAATGTTAATTTTTTCAAAATCGCTCTGACGGTTTTGAATAGAATACATATTTAAGTCATTTTACGACAAACAAAATATATATCTTGCCTCTGAAGTGCTCTTTATTCGGGTTACTTACACAATTGGGTCACATGCGTTTTCTCTAAAGTTAATCATTGCAGAAGTATTCCTCATTATTGGTTTCAGTTTTAAAAAATTTGAAGTTCCTGAAATAGGATGCGTTAATTTATTTTTGTTGCTCCTGACCAAGCAAAGAGAACAGCATTTCAAATGAAAATACATAGCGACCAGCTCTTTAAAATATTTGATTATTATCTCGTAAGTTTAATAAGTTTCCTTATTTTATTTTCTCTTCAAGGATATAGGCAATAAAGCATTTATGCAACTTTCATTCAGAGCAAATAGTAAGCTATTTGTTAAACACAGATATCTAGGGTCATTAAATTGCAAGGGTAACCCCCATCATGGCCTCTCTCCACTGTGCTAGAGATCCGAGAGTTGCCTGGAAAGTGGTGCCGGCAAAGGCACACTAGAATATGTATCTTAAGATAAATTAAAGAAATGTTGACTTCTGCTCACATACGGGCAGCATAATTTGCAAAAATATTCTTACTCACTCATCTAAGCTTAGCAGCAGAATCTGTGTGATTTCTTGCATGATGTTATCACTAAGTTTCTGTAGATTACACAGGGATTTCTGTTGTTGAGTTTAGGTGAATGAGCGAGAACATCTTTAACTTGTTAAACTGCCTTTTTGAGAGCAGATGGTCAATATTTCCAGCATTTATTTAAGGTAGGACTCCAGCACCACTTTCCCGGCAACTCTCGGATATCTCACATAGTGGAGAGAGGTCGTGAGAGGGGTTATCTTATAATTTAATGACCCAATATAAACAGATACAAATACCGATGTGAATGACAGGCTCATCTGGTTTCAAGATTTTGTCAAAAATAGGTTACATTAGGTTAGGTGTGTGTAAATGAACCAGATTAAAATGAAGGGTAAAAATGGAGTTTCTGAAAGCTGTTTCTAAGGGTTTTTGTAAAAGCAATGCAAGTTATGGGTTTTTGTAGAAAAAAAGTCTGAAATCTGTTCTGTAGTAAAAGTAAATGTTTACCAAAAGTGCTAAACAATACTGACTGGAGAAAAATCATATGGATATCACACATTAGATTTTAATAGCCCATTGTCTCACTTTGAAGCCATACATGCTTTTCTTCGCTACTTATTAAAACTGAATCTAACAGGTGGTAGTCACTTTAATATTAATATGGAAATAATTATGTATGAAATAATTTTGTTATGCAATATGTGATGTTTTGCAGGACCTTATTTCATTCAGACATGGTCATGTTGCAAGCAGTAAATTACAGATAGAAAACCCAGAGACCCAAGTAGAGAGGATGATTGACCCTCCCCTCGATGAAATAATTGCAGCACATTTAAGGTGAGTAATTACACTATGTATAATAATACATGTAAAATGGAGCAGCATTAGTTAAATTGGGAAGAGCTGGGATACTGAAATATTGGAACAGGATCCAAGTATGTACTTGAACAAAATATTGTTAAAGACTTTTTTAGGGCAAAAAATCAGCAAAAGGGGAAAGAAAAAGCAGTTACAATAATACTTATGCTTTTAAGAATAGTTTGTTGAATAATGAGTAGAGAAATTCACGTGAATATAACATATTTTTTTCTTCAAAATACAACCCTCCTGCTTAACACATCGTTGACAGGGCGGGATTTGAACCACGGATCTATCGATCTCGAGCCGATTACTCTAACCAATGAGCCACTATGGCAACATGCCAGTACAGCATTAAATTCCCCAATTGACTCGCATTTGCTGTGCTGGCATGATGATGTGGAGCTTCAATGTTAGTGTACTGAAAGATCCGTGGTTCAAATGCCGATTATGCCTAGCGTTTTTCAGTCTGACTCTACCTATCCAATATGCATAATTAGCTATTATTACGTATTACCACAGCCAGATCTTTTAACAGTTGATCGCTTCGTAATGGCTTTGAAATTCGGTATGCCAGTTCGGTGACCAGGTACAAAAATGAAGAGCGTCTTCCCGTTTAGAAACGTAAAAGTACTGGAAAATTTAAACCAATAACAAGGAATAATCTCAGAAATAGTTAACCCTACAAGCAAAGTGTATCTTCAAAAATTGTATCTTATAACGAGCTGTATATTTTAATGTGCATAGAAAAAGGCATCCAGAATGAAGGGTGCTTCAGAGGTTATTCAGAAAATTCAAAGATGTACACATTATTTGTAATGTAAATATGTTTATTATAAAGATTTTAATGAAGAACTTTAAGGGAATTTTGAAAATTTTGGAATATTCTACAGATCTTCCAAGTAAAGATAACAATTCCGCAATTGGGAAGTTTAAGATTGGGAGATTTTTCTGGAAATCTTCGTGTCACACCCTTAGAAGACAAGCTTTCATGTTTGGTATTTAGGTAACCTTTCGTTTTTAAGTTATGCTCTTCACAGACACAGTAACACAAACACACACACACACACACACACACACACAGATACAGTTTGACAGACATTCTGACACAGCCACTCACGGTTCTTTTTCTGAAAATACTTTTATTCAGGGATTCTTAAAACATGTATTTCCGATGAATTCTGGGTATGGATATTTTTGACAGAATGCATCTTCTGTACCAACTTTGTTCACTGTACGTAATAGTATTGTGACTACAATGATTAAAAAGGAAATTCCAATAAAAAAAGTAATTGGCCTGGGAATTTCCGCCACAGTGTATCTGCTTTCTTACTATTCTAGTACACAAAGAAATAAAAAGAAAGTAGGAAGTAATTATCATAAGGAATAACAAATTATCTGAAATGTATCATGAGGGAATAGGCGCAGGTTTTGTAGATAAAGACATTTTTAACACGGAAACATTAATACATATGCGTTTTTCGTTTAATGCTTGTGTTTAGCTAATTAGTCATTTAAAAGTGTAATCTTAAGTTTGGTATAATCAAAACTGTCCCCAAATGCAGTAGATAGATATTGTTCTAGTTATTACTTTCTCTTCACGTACTATGTACTAAATAGTAGGAAGAGAAGATATTGTATTCCAAACAAAAATTCGATAAGAGATGTTATAAGTGCATGTTTTAAGGTCCCCTAAATCAAAGTGAGTGTGTGCATGTGGTTTCTAGAGAACTTAACTTAAAACGGAAAGTCCGTTAGATACCAAACTTGGTATTTAAGTATCTTTCAAGGATGTCACACGAGGATTTTCAGGAAAATCTCTCCACGCCAAATTACCCTTTACATGGAACATTTTACGAAATGTTCGATTTTCTCAACAATGGCCCTAATGATTTCAATTAAAATGCATATATTAAATATATTTACATGGCAAATAAAATGTACATCCTGAATTTCTTGGGATTGGTCTCTGAAGTCTACTTCGCCTGAATGACTTTTGCATAACTGGAAAATCGTAAGAAATATGTTAAAACGTATTACACAAAATGTAAATCTCTTTAAAACACACAATTTATGTCATAGGTATAACGTTTTTTACTTTCTCTGCACGTACTATGTACATAGTGTATAGAGAAGGTATTGTAATGAACCTGTCGTAGTTTGTTTTAGTAGCGTCAACGTTCGGATGCCAATATGCGTATTATTTTTGTGGTATCAGTATGACGCTGTCAGGTGGAGTTGGTCGCGGGTTAATGCTAGTGAATTTCTCTACATTAAGTGTGCATACCTTGCAGATTCCCTTGGTTGCACCGGCTAAGCTTGTTCTAGTAGATTATGAGTCTCTTACTCGGGAGGGGGAGGGAAGAATGACAAGGTTATGTAACACTGTTGGTAGAAAGTTCACTTAATTCACTGTATACTTCCTTTATTGGTGAATTATTGTTCATTTGAGGCACTAACCCTACGATCGACTCCCGACATAACTGATCGCGAACTTGATGAAGCCGTTTTCATTACGTGCTGATTCCACTTTTACGGAGTTATTATAGCTTTACATTAGTCATTGTGGTCTGGAGTTTCTCGGTTCGTATAACATTCACGATAATGGTTGCCCGTCAAATTAATTTGTAAAACACTGATTTTCTGCAATATACGGCGCGCGATTTCCTACATGATGTGTCTTACTTTATGAGTCTTGTGGGTTACGCGTTGTGTGTTATGCGTTGTACCTCGACTTCTTACTTACTTTGATTGGCTGAAAAAGAGCGCTTAAAGTGGCGTCCTCACGTGACTATCGGGGATTTTTCTTTATTTTACACCCACGTGACCTTGTTCTACAATGCAAAATTCCCTTTCTCCAATTTCAAAAGGGAAAGAACCTAGGTTCCTCTTAAGGGCAGTTACTTATGTCCCTAATGCATTAAAATGTTTGTCATTTTCAACAAAGCCCGTAGCCTTGACGAATACAAAAGAGATTTTCTACCCTCCACGGAGATGCTTTCCACTGAGCATATATTTATTATGTTAAATATTATAAACTAATGATTAAACTAATAATATATGCGTCGTACTAAAATACTGTCGCAAACCCAAAAATTTGATACCAAGATTTCATCGAAATACATGTTTTGGGTTCCCCTGAATGAAAAAAAGACAGTTTTGGAAAAAGGTCCTATGTGTGTATGCGTGTGTGTGTGTCTGTGTGTTTGAGGAAAATAAAATGATTAAAACCCAAAGAACCTACAGACGATTGTTTCCAATGCAAAGCTCCCAATATGACTAGAAGTTAAAGGGGACCATATAAACGAAACAATTAATGTGTTCCATTCACATGACTTTCTCTACATCTTGTAACAAATTATTGTTAAAAAGCTTATGCTTCTTTTTACTTCATGCTAATCGAGAAAAAATTAGCAAAAATAGTCTTATTACCTGCTTCCATGCAAGTAGAAGGGACTTTGCGTGGGATAGGGAATACTTTTTTTTTAAAGAAAATTTCCCTGCTTCAGTCGGGAATCGAACCTGGGAACTCCGGTGACCACTCGACCACGGAGGCAGCCTCATATCTCTTTTGTTTCATTCCTGGCCATGGAAAGAGAACCGAATTTTAATGACAATCCCATATGAGAGCTTTTAAAAGAGTTGACTATCGCCTTGGCCTATATCTCTCTTATTTCTTTTCTACTTACAAGGAAGAAAATAATAAGACCATTTCTGTTATTTCTCGATTAGCATGATATAGATAAAAATAATTTCTGAAGTTATGTTTTATCTTTAATATAATAATTGCAAGAATAGTTTTTTTCAATAATAAATGTAGAATAGTTTTATGTTTCAGCAACATAAACATGCAAGTTTCGACGTCGAATCAGCTGTACTCCATAAACGACGTACGTATCAACATCTGCTTCATGATTACACATTTGTTGCTTTGGCCACCGAAACACTTGGTTCTTGAAGTAAGGAAGCTAAAGATCTGAGGAGTCTAATGGTTTGGTGTCCCTTTCAGAGGATCATTTCTGCTCTAGTTTCCTATATCAACGCATTGGTTTGGCAATTCAACGAGGTAATGCTGTTAGCATTTTAGGGAGCTTTCATGGCCGAAATTTTCTTTGTTTAATTTCCATTGCTAAATACTTAAATTTCGTATATATTTCCATTTCTTTCTTTTATATTATAAACCTTTTAGATTCTACAAATTGTTTGTCTACGTTTGTAATGACAATTTTTATTACCTACTTTCTCTACACGTACTATGCAAATTGTATATAAAGAAATTATTCCATTCCACCCAAAAATTCGATACCGATATTTCGCCAGAAATACACGTTTTAGGGTATCCTGTATCCAAAGAAAAGCATTTTTAGAAAAAGATCCGAGTATGCGTGTCCGTGTGTTTGTGAACACGATAACTCAGAATACGAAAAGTCAGTAAAATACCAAACTTGGTATTTAATTTAGTACCTTCTAGGGAAGCAGTGCGAAGATTTTGAGAAAAATCACCCACCCCAAACTACCCTTTACGTGGAAAAAGTTTCGAAAATTTAATTTTCTCAAAAATGATTCAAACAATTTTAATTAAAATGCCATATCTTAAAGATGCTTACCTGACAAATAAAATGTATATCAGTATTTTCTGGGAATAGCCTCCAAAGACATCTTTATTCTCGATGGATTTTGCTGAATTTTGCGTAACTAGTAAACCGCAAAAATAGACAAAAACTTACCATACAAAACATGCAGAGCTCGTTAAAACACACAATTTATGCTATATGCATTTTTTTTGTAGAGTTGGCGTTTTCGAGATCGTCCTTGTTATGGTTTCAGCTTTAAAATACTTGAAACTTGACTCATACGGGAATTTGTCAACTCTGTCCATACAAACAAAAATACTTCAATCACATAGCAACCAGTTTTTAAAAGAACTGACTATCGATTTAGATCCTTTCTGCTATTTTTTTCTGGATTAGCATTAAGTAAATAGAAGAGTAAGTTTTTTATTAATAATTTATTGCAGAAATTTAGAGAAAGTCATGTGAAGGAACATATCAGATTTTTTATTTTGTACCTGTATTTCCAGTTATTTCTGTATTATCCAATGTATGTATTATCACTAGTTTTGTTTATACAGAGTTTTTGAATAAATGATTACCTGAAAAAATAGTTTTATCATCAAGTTTATTTGCAGAACAGGCAGAGGAAGGCATATGAGTGGAAACCATCAGATTTTTTCTCCCCCACCTACATGAAGGTACCTTCTCTCTAAATAGTTAATTGTAACATCCATGCTGCGAAGTTATGCATGAACGACTCAATTTCAAGGACAGGAGGGTGCGAGTATCCGCTTCATGATGTTACGCATTCCTGAGCTAATACTGCGTTCTAATGTACGTTCTTTCCCTTCCGATTTGTGCAGTGCACATCCACTGAAAGACCGGTCTTTCTAAGAAACTTAAGCATACTTACCAAATGCTTAAATTAAAACCGTAAAACTTTTCCCTCGTCCAATAAAACGTAATTACATTGCGATAATATGAAATTTAGAAAACGTACAAAAGTTATTTCAGGGTGATGCATTTATGAAATTGATTAATCCACAGTATGAAAGAAGTTGAAATTTACATATATCAGTTATTATACATATTAAAAGTAATAATTTTGACTCGTATAACAATGATAACTTGTGTGGTTATTTAAAGATTAATTTATATTTTTTAAATGTATTGTTCTAATAAAAATGAACCACATGATGCAATTTTAAAAATATACACATTAAAGATTTCAAGTTTTAAACAGTTAACAAATAGATCCGTCATATCACATTTTTATAATAGCCCTAATTATGTTGAAAAATACTTTGCGTCTCTCCATTACTCCTGACGTTTTATATTTACTAATTTATTTCTCAAAATTAGGTAGTTATTCCGAAAAAATACAAGGCTGTTTTCATTAATACACTTTTAAGAGGCAGTAGAAAAGGTTTACATAAATTAGTAAAAAGGCTGACCCCATGGCTAAGTCAGTAGAATTGCTGTCTGCTGTCCCGGATCCGGGGTTTGATTACCGGCTGAAGGGTGGGGCATTTTTCGCTTGCCCAGGTTATTTCCTATTCTCACCAGAATTTGGAAATGTGAATCAGTATGTGTGTGTGATGTAATGAAAAAAAATTAAGAAAAATAGAAACCTAACGGCAAGAAACATTATACGAATTAAAATCAATAGGCAATATATTACAGGGAAATGCCGCAGATAGGATTATACAGTTAAATACGGGTATAAATGGGGGGGGGGGAGTAAAAGGACAATGCGAGGAGCATTTTTGAGTAAGGAAAAGTGGTGAAAAAAATGTTGCGAGATAACAAAATATATTTATAGATTCAGTCAATTGGTGGTTAAAGTGCGTAAAGTGAAGAAAATAAATATATTTGCTTAAAGTTTATATTTTATTTTATAACGAGAAAAGTAATTTTTAATTTTTTTTGCAGTTTTTAGTAAAATATCACAGATGCATCACCTTAAAATAAACAGAAATTCCGTTTTTTAAGAAACCTTGAAGAGTCTGACACAACTGTGAAGTTCTTCCTGGTACCACAATAAACACACGTATATGAAAGAACTCCACTTCATATCTGTACATAGTTTGTTGTCCATATTTTGCATTGAATGACAGGAAATATTACATAAAAACTTAACAAATATCTGATGAGATAATTTCACATGACTTTCTCTACCTATCCGGCAAACAAACTGTTGTTACAAACGCTTATTGTTAACTTTAATAAATAATCAAGATAAACATTCACGAAATTATTTATTTCATTATAAATAGAAGGGAACTAGGGGAATATATGATAGTCAATTGTAACAATTGTAATAAACACAGACATTGAATTTTGGCTCTCTTTGCATGACAAAGAATCAAACAAAGAAATTTGAATGACGACTTCCATTTTGAGAAGAGTAATAAGTATTTTAAGATTGAAACCAACTACCAGGAATATCTGGAAAATGGTTTACTCCAGCAAAAATATATAGGACATAAATCGTGTGTCTTAACAGATTTTTTCTATCTCTTACCGGTTATGCAAAAGTTCACCAGAATGAAATGGGTCCAAAGTCTATTACCAGAAAATTCAAATAATACCTTTAATTTTTCATAAACATATTTTAAATATGCGGTATTTTAGTCAAAATCATTAGAAGCATATTTTGAGAAAATTAAAAGTTCGAAAAATGTTCTATATAAAGTGTAGCATTGGGTGGAGAGACTTTCTTAGAAATCTCTTGAAGATGCTGAACTTAAATATTATGTTTGGTATTTGATGGACTTTAGTTTTAGAGTTATGCTGTTCACAGACACACGGACATACATGTGAGCGCGCGAACGTGTATTTCCAGTTTTATCCCAGTATCGATTTTTGGTTGGAATGCAGTAACTTCTCTACCTATATAGTATGTACTAAGTACAGAAAGTTAAAATGGTAAAGTTATATCAGGAGCCATAATATGCTTGCGGGAACTGACTTTACAGATCATGTCGTCTATTACTGAATGTTCGCACCCAAATACTGCTAGTTACTAAAGTCACTGATGCAAGCAAATTTTAAATCAAATTCTATGAAATTTGATGTAGTCCAGTGAAGGAGGGGACTATAATAATGAAGAATAGGTCTAGCTTATCATAGCACTGTCTGCACTTCAATTAACTCGTTTCATTCCGCCTGCAATTTTGATTAATAATATATGCAAACATATTTAATTCTTTGTTATTGCCGTGGAGAAAGTTTGTCATACTTTGAATCTGCCCACAAAGTCTAAAACGCATTTTTTGTCCCAATTTTGCAAATACTTGTTTCTCTACTTTCATTACAATTTTAATCGAAGGATCAACAGAAAAGGACAGAAAATGATTAAATTCAACGTACTAATAGCTGTCTATAATCTAGATTTCATTATTGACAATTTAAGTTTTTCGTTTTCTACTTCGTACATAGTATATATGTAGAGAAGATACTGCATTCCGCATACAAATCAACACAGAGATTTCACTGGAAATCGCCTTTATGGCCACCTGAATCCCCCCTCTCAAAATCATCTTTAGAAAACGCCCGTGTGAGGTGTGTGTATATGTGAAAGAGAAATTTGATACTAAAGTTCGGCATCTTGCAAGGATGCAAC
Organism: Hymenopus coronatus; assembly: GCA_030762935.1. Classification (NCBI taxonomy): domain Eukaryota; kingdom Metazoa; phylum Arthropoda; class Insecta; order Mantodea; family Hymenopodidae; genus Hymenopus; species Hymenopus coronatus. The sequence continues at coordinate 97,302,929 of CM060892.1, forward strand.
ACAACATTTTCAAGAAAACTCTCCAAACTACTCTTTACATGAAAATAGAGAATGTTGACTTTATCTAAAACGGTTTTGATTAAATACCAATCATTAAAGGTATTTATATAAATATGAAAATACATGTCTTGAATTTCCTGTGAATAGTCTCTGAAGTCCTTTCATTCTGATTTGTATAACTGCTTAATCATAAGAGATAGACAAAAACTTACTACACGAAAAATGTAGATTTCGTAACAGTAAACAATCTATGCCGAATACATCTTTGCTGAGGAGCTAAGCATTTCAGAGATAAAGCTTCTTATAGGTTTAAAGTTTCAAATACTTTTCTTGGAAATTTAAAGTCATTATTCCTGTTTTTTATTCAAGCAATACCATCACATAGCGACCTGCTTTTAAAAGAGTGGCTATCGATTTAGCTTATTGCATTTTCTTTTTCTCTTTGTGTAAGTAAAGACTATCCTAATAAAACCATGTCTGCTTATCTCATAAGCGTACAGTCTTAGAACAAACTTTTATAACATGAGTTTGTTGCAACATAGGTAGAGGAAGTTACGTGAATTTGATTTAATTGTTTTTTCACATAGGAGTTGGATATTTAGAGTCAGACTGAAAAATTCAATGCTATAGCCGGGATTTGAAGCATGGATCTCCCGGTCTCTAGCCGGTTGCTCTACCACTGAGCTATCGTGGCAAAGCATTGAATTTCTCAACTGACTCCCATGTTTCTGGTAAACCACAAGGTGATCTCAAATTATTTTGAGATGACGACTTACATTGCAAGGACTTTAAGTCCTAGGATTCATAGTATAGCCAACTATTACTTCAATTAGTATTAATTTAAGTGTTTTTCACACAAACCGTGTGTAGGACAGGAGTTGGATAGTTAGAGTCTGACTGACTATAGCATATCAGATTCTTAGCCAATGCCTTAATCGAAAAATATATATGAGTATTTTTATATCAACTGGAATATCTAAAGTGTCTACTACTAAGACATTTGGGTGTCTCTGGTAAAGATTCTTAAAGTGAAATTTGCGAAAATGCCGCTTCTCATGGCCTGTTTCGCTCAAAAGGTCTCTCGTGGTCCACTCAAGCCTCTCTTGCACTCATCTTTTCGGTTATTTACGATACCAATTTCGCTGCGCTATACAGCATGCCCAAAATGTGCGGGTAAAAATGAACGTTTTGTACACTTTAGAATCCAGTGGGATTGCCTCTCGCATTCAAGAGAAAACTATTTTACCAGACGTTCCGCTAAATGCACGCAGACCTGACAAGCACATCCCGCTTCCGGACATTATGGTAATCTGCTGCAATAACAACAACAACTGACGCTTCATCTTTCCGCGTTAAAGGGAGAGTGATTTTTTTCCAATACATAAAAACGTTAATTGAATTATTTTATCAAAAAATTGACAGAAAGAGCAATCTTTTACAGGACTGAAGTAAAAAGAAAAAAAAAATATTTGATGTACGCTCACATGACTTTCTCTAGCAGCTCTTTTTACAACAAATTTTTCTTCTTTCTACATAATCCTAATCAAGATAAACATTAGCAGAATGTTCTTATTGCTTAATTCCTTATAAGTAGAAGGGAACTAAAGAAACGCACTATGCTAACTGATAGTCACATGTTTTATGTGATTGTCGTTATGTGATTGTCATTGGAAATCGCTTCTCTGCTTGGCCAGGAGTAGAACAAAAGAAAAACGGACACTTTTTGTCTGAGTACTTTATAACTGAAACAAATAGCAAAGAATATCCTGGAAACAGTTAACGTTAAAGACATAAATTGTGTGTTTTGGCAAGATTTATATTTTTTGTGTTGTAGATAAGCTTTTGTCTATCTCTTACGGTTTAGCAGTTAAGCAAACTTCGGCAAAATTCATCCAGAATAAAGAGGTCTTCAGAGGCTATTCCCAGAAAAATTCAAGATATACGTAAATTTTATTTGGGATATAAATAACTTTAATAAACAGGATTTTAATCAAAATAGTTAGAGCCATTTTTAAAAAAAATATATAAAATGTCAAAAATGTCTCCATGTAAAGGGTAATTTCTAGTGGGGGGGGGGGGTTCTTGAAAATCTTCGTGTCACATTCTTGGAAGATACTAAACCTAAATATCAAGTTTGGTATTTAACGGTTTTTTCATTTTTGAGCTATGACACTGGGGATACACAGACACAGACACAGACAGACACACACACATGTTCCATTTCCTAAAAATGCTCTTTTTCGGACTCAGGGGACACCAAAATATATATTTCCGTGAAGTCTCGATATCTAATTCTTGGGTGGAATACAATACCTTCTCTAGTCCCTATGTCCATTGTACATACGGTACTAGAGAAAGTAAAAATCTGGTGTGTTCCATTCACATGACTTTCTCTACATCTCTCTAACAAATTATTGTTAAAAAGCTTATTCTTGTATCTATTTCATGCTAATTGAGATAAACATTAGCAGAAATTGCCTTTATTACATGCTTCCTTTAAAGTAACGAGGGGGTCAAAAAAGTTCGAACCGGCTTCGCTGTGTTTTGCCTGTCCACGTCCTCGGCGCTCGTTGCTGTCTGCAGCTATCATAGAAAGGTGCGGATGAAATAATATTACGTTTTAAAAGTACTTTTAAAGGGTTTACTTTCCAACTTTATGAAAAGAGATGCCGAAATGGGCCACCGTCGTTACTAATACATTTTTGACACCTCTTTAGAAAACTATTCATCACTCGCCACAGTTTACTTTGAGCAATGCTGTCAAATTGCTAGCGGATATTTTGTTTTAATTATTCTAGGGTGAGTGGGTTGTCTTGTACATTTTATTGTTTTAATTTACCTCAGAGATAGAAATCGCAGGTGGTTGGGTTGGGAGACTGAGAGAGGTCAAAAATCTTTACTAATGATTCTCTACTGGAGTACACTTTTAATTGATCTCATCGAAAGATTGGCCATATGAACTGTTGCAGAGTCTTTTTGAAAAAAAAGGCAAAATTACGCACACTATCTGTTACTTCTCTAAAGGAGGGAGGAAAATTGTATTCATGTATGTACGAGCGTCTACTGTTGACTCGAAAAAGTTAATCCTAAACTCTTACTCTGCAATCTTGGCGAGCTGGCTGAGTTAACACATACAAATCATAAATAAATGCATGCTGTGTATTAGAGACATACTGAGCCAGAATACACTTTGTGACTCAAAATAATAATTAAGCTACAACATATCATTGTCAACTCAATACTGTTCTTCCAGATCAGAGCAAATTGCGTCAGAAGCGTGACCTTGTTTACAGCAGCAGTGCTAAATCCTGTGTCCACACGCCCAGTGAAAAACATCGCGCAGCCGGTTCGGAGGTTTTTGACTCACTCGATAGAAAGGAAATAAGGAAATAACTAGGCTAAAGTGATTGTCAAAAATTTTAAAAGCTGGTTGCTATGAGGTTGAAATCTATTTCTTTGCATGACCAGGAGTTTACAAATGAGTTAATAAGAAAAGCCGGTAAAATACCATACATGGTCTGGGCCAGGTTTGAATCCGCGACCTTGGGATCAGAAGGCCGGAGCCTAGCCAACCGATCCACCCAGGCTGACGCAATATATCTCACCATTTTGGGAAAACTGTCGTCACTAATGACTAAAGTGTTGACTTGAAGCGAAGAATGCCTTACATGAAGTTAGAAAAACGAATTTGCTGTCATTCGTCCTTGAATTTAAATACGCTCAATGTACCAGTGGCCGCACATTAGCATGGGAGATTATCCGCAAGATTTCTTCGGTAAGACTAATATGGTTTCTTTACGAGTAAGTAACTAGTTTGATTTGACTACGTCATTCGTGAGTTTCCACAGATAAAAAGCCTGCATCACGTTTTACCATAAAAGGAATAAGCTCCATTATGATACCTCTTTATGATGAAGCTCTAACTAATGCGCATGTGTCGTAAATTCGAGTGATAATGGATAGCCATATTTTACTAATTGCGTAGCCATGAATGTCCGTTTAGATATCCATATTTATTTCTGAACGCTTGTGACGATTATAGTGAATCAGAAATAATAGAATTCTGACGTAATAGAAATGTTCGTAGAATAATTTCAACGAAGAGCTTTGGTTAGACCACTCGCCTCTCAGCTAGGGTTCGATCCCAAGCGACCCATGTGATGGACAAAGCGGAGCAAGGGCGGGTTTTCTCCGGGTTCTCCGGTTTCCCCCGCCATCGCATTCACCGGATCTCCATTTTCATACCACGTATCACCAGTAATCGCCTGCGGTGCCACAAGTAGTAAAAGCGGGCATTAAACACTACCAAAAAAAATGAAGAGCGAGCTTCTTACTTTATGTACTTTGTGCATAGTACGCATGTAAATATATTCCATTCCATCCAAAAATTCGATATCGAGATTTCACTAGAAATACACGTCTTAGAGTTCCCTGTATCCTAAAAGGATTTTAGAAAAAGGTCTGGAAATACAATAACCCAAAAACAAAATGTCGGCTGGATACCAAACTTGATATTTAAGTTTAGCATCTTCGAAGGATGTGACACGAAGGTTTTCAGGAAAATTTCTTCACCTAAAAGTGCCTTTTACATGGAAATTTTCGAAATTTTCGATTTTCTAATGATCCTCAACGATTTTTATTAAAATATGGCATATTAAAGATGTTTACATGGTAAATTAAATTTTTATTCTGAATTTCTTGGAAATAGTCCCCGAGGTTCTCTTCATTTGAATGGCTTGCATAACTGGTAAACAGTAAGAGATAAACAAAATGTTACTACGAAAAAATGCACACATCCTGAAAACATATAATTTATATTGTATGCAATTGTTAGTTTCTCATGTTCAAGATATTCCTTGTTATTTGAATTTAAACCTTCCAATACTTCAATTGTTCTCAACTGTGAAGTCTTTATTCACTTTCTTCATCTTGTTAATTTTAAAAGACAGTTTGGATACATGACATAGCCACCGACTTTTATAGTCTGACTATCGCTTTAGCCTAGTGCATTCCCTTATTTTCCTTCTACTTATAAGGAAACAAGGAATATGATCATTTCTGCAAATTGTAGTTTACGGAGAGGGGGATTATTTACTGTATATATATTTATTGTTGGGGGAGGGGTTAACAAATAAACACTGAAACGGTCGTTAATTACAGTTAATAGAATTAGTGACGGTTTAGGGTAGTTAGGTTAATTGAAACGTCCAATCACAGGCCAGGTTAGCCCTTCCAGTGACGCGGGTTTGGCCGCCGCAATGGAAGGATGCTAAACACAGTCAGTATGCGCGTAGCATCTTTGGGGAGTCTTCGTACGGTGAAGATGACGTCAGGTGTTGGAGGCCTTGGTAAAGGTAATAAAGTGTGTTCTTGCTCTAATTTATAAAGTTGTAACTTTCATGTCTACCAGGCCTACATTCTAGCATTAACTATTCCTGATCACCAGCGAAATCTTGGTATCTGATTCGCTAGCATGCCGCCCGCCATTACGCTTAAGTTGTGTTTGTAGAGAATTCTGTTCTAGTTTTTGTTTGTGGATGTTGTATAGGGTCTAACGCCATATTTATATTAGGGTCGCAACATATTGGTGGAGGCGATAAAATGTTTATCATGATTAGCATGAAGCAAAGAGAAGAATAAACTTTTAAAAGAATAAGAAGAGAAAGTCATGCATGGAACACATAAGTTTGTTTTTTTTATCTACTCCTTATGTTCATTTCTAGTTTAACTGTCCACAAATAACCAAAAGCTTAAGAGGAAGAATCACTCGAAGTAGGCAATCTCCCCTTAAAGTGATCTAATGTATAAAGGAAGCTAAGTTGTCATCATATTTAAGTCACATTAAAAGAAACAATCGCAACAAATGTCGCTTTGTAATGACCAAACAGTTGAAAAGCATTAGAATTCCATTGGGCGTTACAGAATACATGTACATCGGAAACGCATTACTAACAGAAATTGCAACTGTAGTCTTGAGCATCTACAAAAAGAAATAACGGCAAGTGGAAGGTGCATGTTACGGTTTGTTTCTGTCAATAAGGATTATTTATTTAGTGAGATGGATAGTAAAATCTGCGCTATAAATCAATGGTTGAAAACAAGTGTGTAGGTATTTGAATTTGTTTATTTTAAAACGATTTTAATAGCTCTCTATAATAGACATGTCCAAATTGACGCATGCTCCCATGTGACGTAATTGAATATTTGTAACCACAAGACTTTCCTCATCAGAAGAAATGGTAGTGTTTTGAAAGAAAGAAGGTAAGAAAAAAAAAAACAATGATGGCTTCCCATTTGAGGAAAGTATAGGTACTATTTAAAAGAATGTTTTTAAAATGGTTAACGCAAAAAAAAAAAAAAAAAAAAAAAAAATGCTTTGGACATAAACTAATGTTTAATGAGATCTATATTTTTGTGTGTAGTAAGTTTTTGTGTATTTCTTATGGTTTATTAATTATGCAAACTCATTCAGAATGAAAAGGGCTTCAGGCTATTCCCAGAAAATGTATTTCTTTCTGATCCAAATATCTTAAATAATGGTACTTAAACCAAAATGTTAAGAGCCATTTTTGAGAAAATCAGAATTTTCGAAAAACTTTGAATTAAGAGTATTTTGAGGAGCAGGATTTCCTTTAAAATCTTCGTGTTACGTCCTTGAAATATGCTGAACTTCAACGGTTAGTTTGTTATTTAAAGGAGTTTTCGTTTTTAAGGTTCACACACACACAAGACATATACAATCTCTCTGTCTCTCACACAATTGCACTATGTATGCCGTGTGACTCACCTGCAGTTCCCCTTTTTTTGACTGGAATTGGGTGAAACAATGATGTGACGTCAATGTCTCGAAAGAGCTACATATGGACATGCCTATTGAGACAGCACGTAATGAGGGCAAGTAAAGGTAATGCTATTTTAATCGTTATAATGTTAAAACAAATAGAACTGCCCGCACCATTTCCGACCCATGAATTTGACCAAAGGGAGGACTTGTCAGAAACCCTTAGCACTGGTCAGCAACCCTTACTTAATGTAAGGGACAGGAGTTCAAAGTTCCTAATCGTGTGGGCAGTGGATTTTCTTAAAGAAAACATACGAAACGACCAATGGGTAAACGATGTAACAATCACGCATTCTAAAACGAAAAATCTGATGTGTACCATTCACACGACTTTCTCCTTATAACTGCAACAAATTATTCTTAAAAAAAATCAGAAAAAAATAGCAGAAATAGTCTAATTACTCGCTTCCTTGTAAGTAGAAGCGAAATAAGGGACAACTGTAGGTTAAAGTGATAGTCAAAAGCTGGTTGCTATGTCAATGAAGTTCCTTTGTCTATATGGACAGGAGTTGACAAGTTCCTGTATGAGAAAAGTATACGTTTTTCATAGCAGAAACCAAAAATAAGGAATGTCACAAAAACGACAAACTCCACGAAAAAATTGTATATAACATAAATATTGTGTTTTAATGTGCTCTACATTTTTTGTGTTGTAAGTTTTTGTCCACCTCTTACGGTTTAGCAGTTATTCAAAATTTAGTAAAATTCATTCAGAATAAACTACTCTTCAGAGGCTATTCCCAGAAAATTCAAGATATACATTTCATTTGTCAGGTAAATATGTTTAATATACGAAATTTTAATCAACATCGTTAGAGCCATTTTTGAAAAAATCAAGATTTTCGAAAAAAGTTCCATGTAAAGGGTAGTTGGGGGTGGGGCGATTTTTCTCAAAATCTTCGTGTCACATCCCTGGAAGATACTAAACTTAAATACCAAGTTTGGTATTTTACCGACTTTTCGTTTTTGAGTTATCGTGTTCACACACACACACACACACACACACACACACACACACACACACACACACACACACACACACACACGGACCTTTTGGATATTGGGGACCCTAAAACATATATTTCCGGTGAAATCTCGGTATCGAATTTTTGGTGGAGTGCAATACTTTCTCTATACACTATGTACATAGTGCGTATGGAGTACGTAAAAATTGGTTAAAAATCTTAAAGTTCTTGATCAAGTTCAGCATCTGAGTTAAATATCATCCCCCAACTAAGTAAGTTACTGTCTCTTATACTTTACCAATTAAGTTCAAGACATAGGTATTTCATTTGTTTTGAAAATGGCTTCACATGCAGTATTTTAATCAACATCATTAGAGCCATTTTTGAGTGCATCAAAAAAAGTTTTACTTCTAAAAGGTGGTTGGGAGTGTGGCGGCTTCCCTGTCGCATCCTTTTTTTTTTGGTAGTGTTTAACGCCCGCTTTTAATACTTGTGGCACCGCAGACGATGACACTGATGAAACTTGAATGAAGATGAACACCGGTGGAATGCAATAACGGGGGAAACCGGAGAACTCCTGCGCCGCTTTGTCCACCACAAATGTGACGCATCCTTGAAAGATGCTGAAGTTTAGCAAGTTTAGTATTTATCGGAGCTTTCGCTTTTTAGTTATTCACAGACACAGATTTACACATAAAGAATTGCGTGTGCATGTACGCACTCACAAATACCTTTTTCTGAAAATATTTATGTGTGTGGATTTTTTTTCTTTTTGTCTCTAAACATATTCTCGGTAAGATCTCGGTATGGAATTTTGGGCGGAATATAATGCCTTCAAGCCCGCCTCCATAGCTTGTTTACTTCACATTGAATAGGTAGCGAGTTCGAATCTTGCTTAGGGTGAGTTAACCGGATATGGTTTCTTTCGGGGTTGTCCCTTATCCTGAGAAGAAGAATGTCGAGTAACATAAAGCATCATGGAACCCGAGATCATTTGAACATCATTTCATCGATTGTATTCATTTAGGTTAAAGGAATTAAGGTAAAAAAAAAATAAGAGCAAGATTTAAAAGAAAAAAGGTCCGTTTAGATATAGTACCCCTTTCCCTTAATCGATATAAAGACCTATACTTTCTTTTCTGTTTAAAAGGAATTGCCATTGGATTAGAGTGTTGCAATACTACTCATACATGAACTATAACCGTGAAAGACTAATTTTTATTTTGATGCTCTTGGGAAGCGTTTATTTTCGCCCTGGTTACTGTATCTAAGTGCGCAACTTGTAGCTGCTTTTTCTTTCCGTCCGCCGGGTATAGATAATACATAGCAAAGTTTCAGCAGTAACATAAAGAATATTGGAGAAACTTGGGAAGTCTCGAGCGAGACGGCCATATGGGGATGGATATATGTGCGCCTAGCTTCAAGCGATAATGATAAAGGTTGCTCTTTTCTGCTGTTGCAACTTTAAGGCTGACTTTCTTCTTTTTTCTTTTTTTGTGTGTTTCACAAGAAGAAAAAAGCAGCCCCATTCCAACCATGACGCAGAAGCACGCCCCCGTTATAAGTTTAGCAAACGAGAAATGTGATACGTAAGTTGTTATAAGACTTGGTCGTCAATGTCTCACATATTGAGGTTCCTACACGGATACGGCGAACAGAGCGATAGCTGTCATTTTTCTGACTCCTATCTCTATTATTTTCCTTTTCCTCTCGCCCTTTTCTTTCCTTATACGCTCATGTTTCTCCTGCCCCTATACCCCTTGTTATTTAATATTTTTCACCCTCCTTCATTCTTTGGTCTGTCCTTCCTCCAGACCTTACCATGTTATTTTATTTGATATCCTTGTCTTTTCCTTTCTTATGTTGTTAGGCATTCCCTCTCTATCTTCTCGGAGCTTATTATTTTGTTATGTCTCCTACCCTGTTTTAAACAATCATTTGTTTGTTGGGCAAGGTGCTGGATTTGTAAAATTCTATTAACAAAGATAACCTTTTCAGCGGCACAATAATACGCTAGAACTTTGGCGCTCAGCTACGATCGGTCTACTGGTTCAATGTAAATTGTGCATAGTGCAATATGAGCACTGCTATTTATGTACGCTATTGTAAGACACTTATTACTTTCTCTATGCGTACTATGTACATAGTGTATAGAGAAGGTATTGCACTCCGCCAAAAAATTCGATACCGAGATTTCACCTGAAATATATGTTTTAGGGTCCCCTGTATCCAAAAAAAAGTATTTTCAGAAAAAGATCCGTGTGTCAGTGTGTCCGTGTGTCTGTGAACACGATAACTCAAAAACGAAAAGTCGGTAAAATACCAAACTTGGTATTTAAGTTTAGTATCTTCCAGGGATGCGACCCGAAGATTTTGAGAAAAATCCCCCACCTCAAACTACCCTTTACATGGAACTTTTTTCGAAAATTCTGATTTTCTAAAAAATGGCTCTAACGATTTTGAATAAAATATCATATATTAAAGATATTTACCTAACAAATAAAATGTATATTTTGAATTTTCTGGGAATAGCCTCTGAAGACTACTTAATTCTGGATGAATTTTGCATAACTACTAAACCGTAAGAGATGGACAAAAACTTAACACACAAAAAATGTAGAGCACATTAAAACACACGATTTATGTTATATACATTTTTTCGTGGAGTTGATCACTTTTGAGATATTCCTTTTTCTTGCTTTCAGCTTTGAAAAACTTTACTTTTCTCATACAGGAAGTTGTCAATTCCTGTCCATACAACAAAGGAACATCACTCACATAGCAACCAGCTTTTGGCTTTCACTTTAACTTATGGTACTCCCTATTTCGCTTCTACTCACAATAAAGCAAGAAATAAGACTATTTCTGCTAATTTTGCTCGATTAACATGAAATAAATAAAAGATAAGCTTAATAACAATAATTTGTTACAGAGATATAGAGAAAGTCATGTGAATGGAACACATTAGATTTTTTTTCACCTGCACTTTATTTGTCCTTTTATATTTTTAGTACTTCAAAATACGTTTTATATGAATAAAATATATCAAACATGGATATATATATATATATATATATATAACATAAAAGATTGAATTTTGTAGCGCATCATCACGGTTTACTCTTGACTAAATTACATGCAGATTAAATGGAATGCTTTAAAACAACAAACAACAAAGAATGAGCCGCAGAGTGTTTTGCTCTAATACATTGCACTGGGATATCCTAGTGAGTTTTTGTTTCCCTCCCATTTTACTCTCTATTTTAATAACGTCAGCTGCTATCACTCATTTCCTTTTTATCCTATACACAATGTTTCTGAACACCCTATAGTCTTAGCTGTTTTATTTATTCCCTTAGCAACACTCAGTTTACTTTAATAATAGCCTAACGCTTTTATTATTTCGCGTTAGTATATATTCCAAGCTTCAATAAAGCCATAACTATAACTATTTATGTAAAATACAAAACATTATCCTTCATTAACTTCATAGTGTCCCACACGCTATAAACAATTCCTTTAAAACTTATGTGAACCTTTACCAAAAGCACACAATCTGCCTTCTCCCTCGCGCCTTGAGTTGAATTGTTGGATGACTATTGTTTATGGTAGATGACAAATGAAATAAGTTATAGGATTCTTTTTTAAAAACTTTCTCACACTTGTTGATATTTTTTCTCATTTGGTTCCCATTGTAAACCAATAGCAAAAAAAAAAAAAAAAAAAAAAAAAAAAAAAAAAAAAAATCTGATGTGTTCCATTCAATATCTTTCTCTACATGTGTGACAAATTATTGTTAAAAAGATTATTCTTCCATCTACTTCATGCTAATCGAGATAAAATTATCAAACTCGTCTTAATATATGCTTCCTTATAAGTAGAAGGGAAAGTACCAAAGGCCAAAGCCATAGTTAAGTATTTTAAAGGTTTATTGCTGTGATTGATATTCCTTTGTTTGTATGGCCATGAGTCGACAAATTACCGTATACACATTTTAAAGCTGAAACCAATAATAAGGAATATCTTAGAAACGGTCAGCTCTAACAAAACAACATATAAGACTTAAGTTATATGTTTTAACGAGAACAATATTTTTTTGTGTAGTACGCTTTTTTTCTATCGCCTACGGTTTACGAGTTATACAAAATTCAGCAACATTAATCCAGAATAAAGAGGTCTTCAGAGGCTATTCTCAGAAGATTCATAATATACATTTTATTTGTGATATACTATACGGTATTATAATCAAAATCGTTAGAGCTATTTCTTAGAAAAACAAAATTATCAAAAAATTGTCCATATATAAGATAGTTGTGGTGGGGGGATTTTTTGTTGAAAGTCTTCGTGTCGCATCCTTGAAGGGTATTAAACGGAAATACCAAGATTGGATTTTAAGTCTTTTCGTTTTTGAGCTATGCTGTCCACACACACACACACACACACACACACACACATACACACACGCGGATATTTTTCTAAAACTGCATTTTCAGTACCTGAAAACATACATTTCCGGTGAAATCTCGATATCAAATTTTTGGGCGAAATACAATTCCTTTCTCTAGCTACTATGTGCATACGTGCTAGATAAAGTAAAAAGGACGAAGCTATTGACAAGTATCGGATAACTAGAAACAAACATTTAACCATAGGTATTTTAGGCCGTGGCCGAGTGTTTAGGCCTGGGTTCGATCCCAAGCGACCGCATGATTTGTGGTGGACAAAGCGGCGAAGGGGCGGGATTTCTGCGAGTTCTCCGGTTTCCCCTGCCATCGCATTCCACCGATGGTTCATCTTCATTCCATGTATCATCCTAAGGTACCATCTTTAGTAAAAGCGGTGACCGCCTGGTTACTTTAGTAGTGTTACTTATAGTATTTACTGTGTTTATTACTTCGGTAAGCATTACTGAGCAACTTGTTGGTCATTTTTGTTACTTGGTTATAAGTTAATGGGTAACCAGTTAATATTTCTGTAGCCTTTACACTGTAACCTTACGTTATTTTCTGTCCTCCCTAGCAGTAGAGGACTAACTTATATTAGCGCATACCGCATTCTTAGTAAGTTGTCTTTGCTTAAACCTTAACACGACCAAGGATCACAGATGGTCAGATAAACATAGTCTCTGAGTGGTCTGCAAACGCCAGCAGACTGTAATAGGGTTGACGGAGGGGTTGTAATATGCCTAAAGCTCAGTAGCAGTTCAATATTATTTCCTCTCCTCATGATATGTTGTTTCCTCTGACTTAAGAATACAATCATTCGAATCTCCTTTGTTCGGAAACCGCAGCAACGAGTCTGCAAGCTATTGGACTTATGCAGTTTACACATTAAAGCCTCCACGTCAGGCAGAGTGATTTAAGCCAGAGCAGCTAAACGCCATAATGGTAATATTCTTAGCCAACCACACATCAGGGACTTCAGCGATAAATCTCAAAGCAGAGCTGAGGCGAAACCGAGCGTAAAGAAAGGCGAAAGGTTTGTTGCTTCGTCTTTGGGTAGCACACAAGCCACATGGCTTAACACTTCTGAATAAAATCCTTTTCTTTAGGATAAGGTTTGGCTTTTTTTTTTCCCCTTGAATTTCACCACAGTGAATATTAAAGAACTGTTTACATTAACTTAAATTCTATAAAATCAAAACAATTGAGACGAGTGTCAGTTCGTTTACTATGCACATATCTATCGCCCTTATCTTTTCCCTGTCTTTGTTTATAAGTGATGTACGGGCATCATGATGTACGAGGAATATGTTTGTACACCTGCGGGTAAAAATGGAACCGTGTGTTAAGTTGGTAAGGCTTTAGTATAGTACTCATAGCTCCACCTGGTTCTAGCTAAACAGATGATTGGCTTATCGTTTTTTTTTTGTTTTTTTTTTTTTCCTTCCTAGATGAGGGACGTTAAGCTAGTGTCCAAGACAGATTTAGATTCGCTGTGAAAACATATTTTAATTTTATTGATTCTTACTTTCTCTACAAGCACTATGTGCATAGTGTATAGAAATTCGATACTGAGATTTCACCAGAAATATATGTTTTAGGGTCCCTTATATCAAAAAAAAAGCATTTTCACAAAAAGGTCCATGTGTGTGTGTGTCCGTGTGTCCGTGTGTCTGTGAACACGACAACTCAAAAACGAAAAGTCGGTAAAATACCAAACTTGGTATTTAAGTTTAATATCTTCCAGGGATGCGACACGAAGGTTTAGAGAAAAATCCCCCCCAACCTAAACTACCCTTTACATGGAACTTTTTTCGAAAATTTTGATTTTTGCAAAAATGACTCTAAAGATTTTGATTAAAATATCAAATGTTAAAGATATTTACCTTACAAATGTATATCTTGAGTTTTCTGGGAATAGCCTCTGAAGACTATTCTGGACGAATTTTACGGAATTTTGCATAACTGCTAAACCGTAAGACTTAGATAAAAACTTACCACACAAGAAATGAAGAGCACGTTAAAACACACAATTTATGTTATACACATTTTTTTCGTGGAGTTGATCATTTTTGAGACATTCATTGTTTTTGGCTTCAGCTATGAAAAACTTACTTTTCTCGTATAGGAATTTGTCAACTTCTGTCGATACAAACAAAGGAGCTTGTCACATAGCAACCAGCTTTTGACTATCACTTTAACCTATGGTACTCCCTTATTTTGCTTCTACTTACAAGGAAACAAGTAATAAGAATATTTCTGTAAATTTAATCACGAGTATCATGAAGTAAATAGAAGCATAAGCTTTTTAACAATAATTTGTTACAGAGATGTAGAGAAAATCATGTGAATGGTACACATCAGATTTTTCTTCCATAAACTGGAAAAATAGAACCAGAATAAAAAAGGTGTAAGTCGACAATGGCGTACGTTATCTCAGGAGAAGTTGAGAACGATTTGTGTTTTATCCATAAAATTCCAGTCAATGGAATAGTTCCTGGCCTGCCAGCATCGATTTCGTAGCTCTAATGGAAGAGCAGCGGTCTGGGTTTTCTGTGAGTTCGGATGTTGCTGTTTAGAATGCTGTCTATGCATATTCTTTTAATTCCTATTCTACCTGTCCAAAATTACTTCAGAATTTTAATAAAATGTATTACTGGTGTTTGGCATGAAAATGAATATTAAGAAGTATGCTTACCCTTTCAAGTATTGCGAAATCGCGATATTCTTTTAAAATTCGTCTTCGTGACTATAACTAGTTTCCTTGCCATGATTTTATATTTATATTTCTAATATCAAACTTCTCGTAACCCCTTTTCTGGTATTTCTTCTAACATTTTGGTTCCGTTCCTGGAAATATTTCATATAATTCCACAGTTCAATAACTTTCACTTTTTTTCCTCTGTTCCTTTCAAATGACACATGTATAAAAGAGAAAACGTTTACACGGAATTTCACTCCACACAATATTCATCTTATGCCGGCGCTCTTTCCTTCTCTCCTGACTTGAGAAGTGTCCTCTGTTCATTGGTTAGGGTTTGAGTTCCAGACTTCTGATGTTAAACTATGGCAGGCATAAATTTAATAGTTGCTGATTACTATCGGAGAAGCGCGATGTTTCCACACGCTAAAGGGTGGGTAGTTACATGTAGTAATATGACGAAATAAAACAATTTAAAGGATATTATTGTAGTACTCAAGCAAACATAAACTTGTGTGCATGATAGTTTAGTTGTTGGCTAGCTCCTCCTGCCATTAAATGTTGTGCCTGCCTAGTAGACCTCTCATCTAGCGAGTGTCTTCCAGCCACTAAGGTAAAATGCTTCCGTTTCCCATCGCTCACATTGTTTAGTCTAATAGGAGCCGGGTAAGTGCTGGGTACCATTTATACGGGGATTCTGCCAATATTAAAGAAAACACTCTAAGGAACCAAATGCATATGTAGTTTTATTTGTTTTCTTTTCTTTTTCCTCCCTCACTGTACAACTGAATGCTCCGTCAAGAACCTAGAACAAAATTACACAGTGGCGGCTCGTAGCCAAATTATCTTGTGGGGCACAATTTTAAGACTGACTAACTTTAAAACTAAATTGAATGCTATTTATGGACGCTCCTTAACTGCTACGGTTCTCTAAGCGTCCTATTCTATTTTGGGCGCGAAAGACCCCTTAATATTGCTCAGAGGCATATTAATTGGGTTTGAGGGCCTTTTACGTGCCGTAAATCTACAACACGGTATCAGCTACTTACTTCCCTTAAGAAGGAAGGGATTTTTATGCCTGAAAGAAAATCAGCCGGGTTTGAACCCGCGACCTTGAGAACCGGAGACTAGCATGATACCCCTTGATCACGAATGACGAAATTAACTGAACTACCATTCTGTAATTCCAGATGAGAGCAAACCTGCGTCAGAAGCGTGACCTTGTTTACAGCAGCAGTACGGAATCTGCCCATTGGAAAAAAACGCGCAGCCGGTTCGGAGGATTTTGATTCACTCGGTATAACACACGGTTTAGATCATTTTCTTTAACCTTCCAGGCTAATTAATAAATCAAGTATCGTTGATTTAAATACATTATTCTCAGCATTTAGTTAACTAAAGATATTTAAAACTAGCTATATTAATTCTGATTTCTTATTTGAACTTTTGTACTATTCTTGAACAGATAAGACATCGAGATAAAAGCAACAAAGCCGATATAGTAACAACACTCTTGGCATTGAAAACAAAAGCTGAGTTTCTCCGAGTTTTCTGCGAAAAACCACTGCAATGTTTTTGGCTAGCGATTTGAAATGCTGACTGCAAAACATTTTTCTCCACGTATAACTTATTTGTAAGAGACAGAAGCACATTTATGAGAAATAAAAATGCACCACTTGTATATTTTGTAGTTTGATAATAAACTACTTTTAATTTGGAAATAAGGGACTTTAGAATTAGTGTTATTTAATTTTCATTAATTGTGCCGGAAAATTAGCACAAAATCAAAGCAAATTTATGTAAGATAATCAACACTGATTAAAATTATTAATGCGAGTTTTTAAAATAATTGTGAACCCATATTCTTGCCTCTATGGGTCCCTTTTTGTGCAAGCGAGGGTACAAAGTTTTATAAATAACCAGTTTTGCAAAACGCCGATGCTGCGCTGAGGACCGAGCGACCGGTTTGGATCGATCACAGCGCATTTATTACAGAGTGAGCCGACCATGCGTATCGGGAAATATGAGAAACAACCAGGATGTAATGAGTGAATAGGGCACTATTACATTACGGAAAGATGAACAAGCATCCCATAGCTCCCCTCCGTCACAGTATTTTAGATTGACGCGCAGTAAATCCAGATCAAAACTTAACAAGCCATCATGCAAATGCTTCAAACTGTGTTGGGCGTCCTCAATTGTTATATTTGTGTGCTATTTTAAACATTTTCAAAAGATACTTAAGTTTTACATAAGTAACTGTATAAATATAATGCTCATGAACTTATTATACCAGTGGCCTAATTGCACCGTATTTTATGTGTGCAGACATTCCTTGGTGCTTTAAAAGTTGCATTACTCAACTCAAGTTCTTTTTTTTTTTTTGTATTCCCTTTTCCTCTTTTTTCATTTTCCTAACATTTACTTTTTTTCTGTTTGGTTACCATTTGCTTTTTTCTTCTGCTTACACGTACCCAAACAAACACACATTTTACAAACATAAACACCCATGCTGAAGGCGGGACACGAACCTACGATCCCCTGCGCCACGAAGTATCAAGCGAGGCGGCCATGGGGACCGGCTTTTCATGGTTCCTCACGTGAGGCATGAAATGAGTTAAAATCTGCCAATGGAGTGCTGGCGAGAGTGATATTAGGTTGACGCCTTTTGTTACCAGTGGAGAGTGTGAGCGGGTCATGCTCATTGTGAAGAGTAAAACGAAAATCGCTCCCGCCCAGTTCTAACTTGAAATAATCCCGCTGGGTTCCGCAGCTCTTTTAACACTCCAAGGGATATCTGCTCACGCCAAATACGCGGCAGTTGGGCCACCTAATATGGGGTGCATCATTTAAATTGAGATCTTCGTACACAGCCATTCAGAATTGTCGTTGTTATTTACGTTGCCGTAAGAGCAACTGCAAACTGTTTTATACAAATATTTAGTTTTTATGCCTGAGAAAACAACATAAAAATGTAGGTTCTCATTTTAAAAATTAAATTGCGCTTCACAACGTCCTTCAAAGAAAACATGACTTTGGCATTTCCCATATATGATTCCTCCATAATATCAACCAACTTTTATTCAGGGTATTTCCTTCTTTAACGCTTAGTTTTGCAGATATTTAACAGTCTAAAACTAAATGGTCCACCCTGTATGGCTAAAACCAAAACTATTGGCTGATATTAACCTATTAAGCGACAATAGGAGTATTTTTTTTTTTACCACAATCGTTAAAAAATAGAATTCGTTTTTTTATAGTAAATGGCTATTGGAAACCTTTGGGCATTCACAGAGTAATTTTATCAAATTATGAGACACGAGGGACGGTTTTACTCTCTTATATATCTACACAATAAACTTTATAAAATATAATCAATAACTCTAAAAATTAAAAGAATCAAAATATCAGGAAAAGCATAAGGAATAAACATAAACGATGCAAATTAAGGAAATAAAAAAAAAAAGGTTCGAACATTTTTATATGTTCCACTTACCCCCTTTAACTGCAATTATATTGATGGTCTTTTACCTTTCGAGCATAACACCTAGCCGGGGATTGAACACGAAACTCTCACATAGCAGATGCTCTGCCGACAAAGCTAGCGGCTGCTTCCTGACTATATAGATCTTGTTTTCCCTTCCCAACTTCTGCAAACCGCAACAATATTTTCGTTCCATTGTCAGATCCGGTTTTATTACTCAACATGAATCCATTACTTTCACATTTTCAGCAGAGATCGAGAAGAATATGCTTGCAAGGAATTAAAGTGAGCACTTACAGGAACAAATGAAAGTTGTCGAAAATTTAAAAAAAAAAAAAAAAAAAAAGGATTGTTTGCAATAATACATTTAAATGCTTAATAGGCATGGGAATATTAAAGGGACGCAGGGAGTTTCACATTTTTATTTGCATTTTTCTGAACATTTCAATGCAAATGCATTGCTGTTTAGTTTATATGTAAACCAAATGTCATTCAAATTATTTTAAAAATTTAATTTGTAAATACGTCCCATAATCAAAATTTTCCCGCGGCTCATAATTTGAAAAAAATATGTTGCAATTTTTATAATTATAACTTTGAACCACAAACAAAAATTATTCGAAATGATCTTTTAAATAAAAATGATGAACTAATTGTAAACCGTTTTACGTCTATAAGACAATTTAATCCTTAAAACTAACCATGTTTTGGAAAAACATATTTTAAAAATATTTACAATTAAATCCACCTTCAAATTATATTTTCAATAATAATCCATATTATAAATAAAATTTATTGTAATCCATTATCCATTGGTTCTAGTCCTGGTATACATACACCTCTATTATACTGCAATATTTTAATGGGATTTAAACAAAAATTGAGATAAGTCGAACATTTTGAAGCAGTGAAAATGTTTTGAGAAAAGTATCCTAGGAAATAGATGTATGCTATGATCTCCAAATGGCTGTAAAGCCCAAAGCAGGAATAGGGAAACATGTAAATGTTGGCTCTATAGATACACGAAGGCCCCAACAACCATGTACAATAAATATTTTCTATTTTCTAATTTTGTTTTAAACTTATTCTGGTTAAATATTCACTCCAGTTTGTATCTTTAGTGGCAGCCAACACCCCACTGTTTACGGAAGTATCTTATATCCTTCAATAGTTTTCAGTGCTCTTTATCACCCACATAGGTATTTACTAATTAATTTTAAAATTTCACTAAACATTTTTAACATGATAAATTGTTTTGTTGTAAATCTTCGAAAAAGTAAAAAATAATAAAATAATACCCTTAAATTTTTTTTTATTAATTAAAATGTGTCCAAAGCAAAACGTATATATCATCAAGTTTCTTTTCTTTGCTCATTAATATTTTATTTGTAAATAATACCATCATTTTCTAGACAGATATATGCAAAATAAAATAACTGA
Source organism: Hymenopus coronatus (assembly GCA_030762935.1). Lineage (NCBI taxonomy): Eukaryota > Metazoa > Arthropoda > Insecta > Mantodea > Hymenopodidae > Hymenopus > Hymenopus coronatus. Next base: position 97,322,802 of record CM060892.1, read on the forward strand.
AATTTGGATTCAACATTTTTAAAACTGTATTGGAAGGATATATTTTTGCAGACGAGCAAAAATCGGAAAATATTTTGGGAAGGCCCAAGGAAATACTCGAGCAGTAATAAAATCATTGATCTGACAATTTGGATTTTTTGTAATATCACATATCTGCCACAAAACCAAACTAATCCCTTAGAAAATAAAGAATTTTCATTACTTCAGAGGTTGCTGGCCTTAAATGCCTCGTAAGTGTGTATAATAAAGCTGTTAACTAGTGTACGGGTAGCGTTATTACCTCATATTCAAGAAATCCCGCGTTCGAATCTCCGTTAGGGCGAGTTGCTCGGACACGTTTTATTTTTTTCGAGTTTTTCCCTTATCCTAAGGGGACAATTGTCGAGCAACTTTAAGCTCTAACGCTTTGAACACTATTGTAGTATTGAGAGCTCATTTGAGCACTATTTCATCCATTTCATTCATCGCCCAATGTACCCTAAAAGGTTAAAAGACATTGAAAAGTAAATAAAGAAAAGAAAGAAAGAACAAGAAGACTCACAAACACCAAAATTTTGTTTACCTTTCCTTAAACAACCAACCTTTTGGTGAATCCAAGGCTTTTTTCTATGATTGTTGCTGGAGCGTTAGAAATCATAATGTCATCTATAGTATTTCTGCGAACATGGCAACTACAAAATTGCAATAACTGAGCGAAGTGGTGGCACGTAAGGTGGGTGGCTCGTATTCGGGAAATTCTGGTTTCGGTTCACGGCGACCGCCTCGTGAACCATATGTGAGTTTACGTTGGTTTTCCCGGGATTGCCAGGCGATTGCTGGGGTGATTTATTATTTACCACGATTTCTTTACATCATTTACCCTTCAGTTATTTACATCATTTCCAAGTTCGTGGTGTATGGCAGTGCAGGCAGATGGTGCGGGTGTATGCTCAATGGGAAGATTTCTCCATGTGTTCGCCAGATTGCCTGGTCGCTAAAACGCCCTCTCTGGCGGACAGGTCATCAGCCTTTGAAAAGTTGGGACTTTCGTACCTCTCTATCGGCCAGACCCTGCGGCCTCTGGCCTACAGTGCTTCCTTAACCTCATCCCATTCTCATAGGTCACAGTGCGCGAGCTGCCCTCCTCCGTTTGTAACCTTTAACTCTTGCAATACGACAATATCTTGCATGATAGTGCATGCGTCTCCATGTACCATATTTTACCGATGCAATAACCCAATTTCTATATCCCAACAATGACAAAAAATAGTTTATACAAAGAAAGGTACTTACTTAGTTTTAGAACATCAGCTGAAGAAGATTCAAAATCAGTATTGTCACTTACCTGAAACAAAAACATTAAACCATAATTAAAATGGTGGACTATTTGTATTGATTTAATTGTTGTCCCCCTTCCCCCACAAGCTGTGTATAGGGCAGGAGCTGGATAGGTAGAGACAGACTGAGCAATTCAAGGCCATAGTTAGGATTTGAACTATGGGTCTCCCGGTCTCTGGCCGGTTGCTCTACCACTGAGCTATCATGGCAACATAATGGCATGGCACTAAATTTCTCAACTGACTCGCATGTTACCCGGTAAACCACAAGGTGATGTCAAATTATTTTGAGATGACATAAATAAAATAATTGAGATCGCCTTGTGGTTAGCCGGAGAACATGCGAATCAGTTGAGAAATTTAGTACCATGCCAGCATGCTGTCATGGTAGTTCCGTGGTAGGGCAACCGTAGAGACCGGGAGATCCAATGGTAGACTGTATTTTAAATGTTAATGAAAGATTTTAAAAAATGCTGTAGTACTAGGAAGAGCTACAAAGCACCTGTGGGTTTTCTTTGCTTGATAAGAATTGAAATCAATATCAAGGAATTTCTCAGAAATGGTTAATTTCTCACTAAAATCCATTTGATACAAATTATGAGTTTTAACAAATCTGCAGCTTCTTGTGTCCTAATTTTTTTTTTCTATCTCTTGCGGTTTACCAGTTATGCAAATGTCATTCAGAATAAAGAGGACTTTAGGGATTATTCCCAAGTAATTACGGATATATATTTTATTTGTCATATAAATATACATATATTTAATAACGTCATTCAATACTTAAGGACATTTTTAATTGTTGCATGTAAAGAATAGTCTAGATTTTTCCTGAAAATCTTCGTATTGCCTCCTTGGAAGCTACTAAATTTAATAGAAAATTTGGTATTTAATTAACTTCTTTTAATTTAAGTTTAATTGACTTTTCTATTTGGTGTATGGGGTTCACAGATAGACTCACACTTATTTTTTATAAAATGCTTTAATTGGATTCAGAGGTCCTCAAAACATGTCCAGTTAAATCTCAGTATCGAATTTTTGGGTGAAATAAATTCCTTCTCTACCTACTATGCAGATACTGCGTTCTAGAGAAAGTAATATATGTAGAATAGAAAAAAGGGCTAAGTATTTTGAGAGGTGTAACTAATAATCGAAAAGAAGGAAATAAAATTCTGTTTCCATAGCCAGGAGTAAAAAATAAAAGACGAAGGACGACTTTCCATTTGAAAAGAGTATAAGTATTGGCAATTTTAAACCAATGACAAGGAATATCTCGGAAATGGTTAGCTGTACAATAGATCTGTATGACAAATTGTCTGCTTTAACGAGATCTACATTATCATCTCTTACGGTTTACAAATTATTCAGAATGAAGAGAACTTTTTCTGGCAATTTAGCTCAACTATTGAAGCGCCAATGCAATGTCCGAGATTAAGTAATTTCAATCAATCGCGATCATCTGACTGGAGCGATATTGTCGAAACATCTTATTCTGCTGATGTTCATTTCTTTGAAATCTTGTCGCACCTGACCTTTGTTTGTTTAATCTCCTGTCTTGGTATTGGTAACAAGGTGACAATCCAGTCAGCCGTAACGTTGCGTGATGGGGGAAAGTTTGAAACGGTTTGGTCAGGTGACACGGCACAAGAAATAAAACAAATCATTTGGGTGTACACACAGTCGGCCTTATCGAAATTCAGGAGGCAATGAAGAAAGAAAAAATAAACATGATCGAATGCGTCATTTACCATTTGAGAACACATGTAAGTATTATAATCATAACCTGATAAAATGTCCCTTCTTATATATTATAAATTATTAATAGTCTATTTCACTGAACTGTCGTATCAAATACAACCTGTGTTTTCATCTCTTAGGACAATTTACTCGTGGTATTACTTATAATAACGTTTATTTCGAAACATAAAGTAGAGAGAAAACTAAGGATTTTGTAATAAGTTGGAGAATATATAGAGAGAAATCCATGTGGTTCGGAAATACTCAAAGTATGCTTTCCGATGAAATCTAAACATCGAATTTTTTGTGTGAAACACAATAATACCTCTTACTAACTAATCGGTAATAGAGAAACTAAAAATCATTTATGAAGCTACGTTGTCGGCCAAATTGGGGCCTAATACATCCTAAACACAGTTATTTTGTAGTGCAAGAGTATTTATGATAATCAACACTGCAAATAAACTTATTTTAAACCATTACAAAACTGCTTATTTGTAGTTCAGTAACAAAAAGATTTTAACAAAGATGAATTTAACACTGGTGGTACTATTTTAAAGTGTCTTGATAAGACGAAGTTTTTAGGCTTTGTTTTACATCAAAACCTTACTTGGCATGAACAGATTAATCATTTATGCACCAAATTAAATAAAGCGCGCTTTGCTATTAGATATCTGAAAATTAGTTTGGATATTAACTGTTTGTTCACTGATTATTATGCCACTGGGCATTTTAATATAGGGAACTGTAACTGAAGTAAATAGGGTATTTTTAGTTCAGAAGAAAGTGCTTAGAGTAATTTTTAATATGAAACCAAGAGACCCATTATTTCTTTTGTATCGTTTTACTACCATGGCACCGTAGGCGATGACACTGAGGATGCATGGAATAAAGATGGAGACCGGTGGAATACGATAGCAGGAGAAACCGGAAAACTCAGAGAAAACACCGACCTACACCGCTTTGTCCACCACAAATCTCACACGCGGTCGCTTGGGATCGGACCCGGGCCGTCTAGGTGAGAGGTGACTGGTCATATTTATATTTTACTTTGATTTATTAATATATAATGCTGGCCAATTTTATAAAAATAGTTCATATATATTTACTCTCAATTATGATGTTCATAATCATTCTATTAGGAGTTTAAATGACATCCATATAGGAAAATATAAAACATGACTTTCTCTACATCTATGCAACAAATTATTGTTAATAAGCTTATTCTTCTATCTATTTAATGATAAAACATTAGCAGTAATGGTTTTATTACTTAGTTCCTTTATAAGTAGAAAGGAAATAAGGGAATACAATAGACTAAACTGACAGTCAAATGTTTTAAAATGTGTTGCTATGGGATTGAAACCCGTTTCTTTACAAGGCCAAGAGTTTACAAGCTTCCATATGAGAAAAAGTTTAAGTATTTTAAAACTGAAATGAATTACAAGGAATATCTCTAAAATGGCCAACTCCAAGGAAAAAATGTATGACATAATTTGTGTGTGTTATCATTTTTGTGTAGTAAGTTTTTGTCTGTTTCTTACGGTTTAATAGTTATGCAACATTCAATAAAATCATCCGAATAAAGAGGTCTTTAGAGGCTATTGCCAGAAAATTCAAGATATACATTTCATTTGGCATGTAAATATCTTGAATATAAGAGATTTTAATCAAACTCGTTACAGCCATTTTTGAGAAAAACAAAATTTAGGAAACTTTTTCCATGTAAAGGGTAGTTTGAGGTGGGAGGATTTTCTTGAAAATGTTCGTGTCACATGCTTGGAAAATAACAAACTTAAATACCAAGTTTGGTATTTAAAGGTATTTCCGTTTTTGAGATATGCTGTCCACAGCATATGCTCTTAAAAGTTTTTTTGGGATCCAGGTGGACTCAAAACGTGTATTTCCGGTGAAATCTTGGTATCGAATTTTTAGGTTCAATACAATACCTTCTCTATACATTATGCACATAGTACGTGTAGAGAAAGTAAAAAGCTACTGGTTTTGTCGTCTCCCTGTGCAAGCAAGGGAGAGCATCATTGTACCCGGATGCAGTCCCGCCTCGCACTTCTCGATTTACCTGTCCAATTTGATATTGTCCGCCTTGCCTGGAACCAGTCACGACCGACCGGACGGCAACAGAAGAGCAGCGAGCTCAAGGTTCCTATTTTGCAGTGTTGCCAACAGGCTGCTCGCTTGGGGTGGCTTGGTAGAATAAGGGCTTCGTTACATCCGGCACGTTAGATCCTCTCCTTATTAGGTGAAGAAGCTATTTATAGCAGCGTAAACACACCAATCCTACCCTGAGGTACGGAACCAAACCAACAGCTGCGATATGCTCAACCTATTCTTCATGCATCGTACATCTTCATTAATTCATTATACTCTTAAACTTTCAATATTGCAAACAAAAACAACATTAACCTGCTGTAGGAAAGCAGATTTGTAAATAAAACAATTAGTTTTTACTTCCTCTACATAGTACAGAGTACATAGAGAAGTAATGGCACTCTACCCAAAAATGTAATACCCAGATTTTACTGGAAATACGCGATTTGGGGTCTCCTGTATCCAAAAAGAGGATTTTTGCAACAAAAAAAAACAAAACAAAAACAAACAAAACAACAACAACGTGTGTGTGTATGTCTATGAACACCATAACCTCAAAACAAAATTCGGTTACATTTTTAGTTTCTCTATATAGTATTTGGTACATAGGTAGAGAAGGTATTGCACTCCACCCAAAATTGTGAGATTCTTAACATAAATGAATGTTTTCTAAAAAGAATTTTTAGAAAAAGGTCCGCGTTCCTGTGAACACGATAACTCAAAAAAACTACCCTTTATATGGGACATTTCTCGAAAATGTTGATTTTCTCAAAATGTCTAACGATTTTGATTAAAGTATCTAACTTTAAGCAATTTTTATGCTAAAGGAAATGTATGTCTTAAATTTTTTGGTACTAGCCTCTGAAGTTCTATTCATTCTTGATGATTTTTGTTTAACTGGTGAACCGTAAGAGACAAGAGGAAATCTGCCTGCATGCCTGCCTGCCTGCCTGCCTGTCTGTCCGTTTGTCCAGGCAACCAAATATACATATTTATAAAGTAGACCTCATTACAACACAATTTTATGTGAAATAAATTTTTTTGTATGCAGTTAACTTTTCCAAGATATCCGCAGTTATTAGTTTCGATTATAAAATTCCTATACAATTCTCAAATGGAAAATCATTATTCATTTTTCTTTCTCCTGGTTAAGCAAGAGAACGGAATGTCAGTGAATTACATAACGACCAGCTCTTGAAAGATTTGACTACCGCTTTAGTATAGTGTATTCCGTTATTCCCACATGTCTACTAAAAAGTATGTAGTAAAAGTTTTTACAAATGTTTATATCCATATACGTAAATTAAATAGAAAAACAAGCTTTCGTAAGAATGGTTAGGTGCAGAATAGGTAGAAGTCGTGTGAATGTAACATCATATTTTTGAGTTATGCTGCTCACATCCTGAGATAATTTTGGAGCTTTTTCTAAGAATCTTCATATTTATTTATTTATTCGGTGGACCTCAAAACAGGAATGCCCGGGGTAATCACGATAGCCAACTGTTGTGTGGAATATGCTATTTCCTCTACCTATTGTGGCAGAAAAAGTAAAAAGGAAGTGAAATGAAGAAAAACCTGGGAGCTAACTTTTTACGTATTTAAATTACCTATCATGAAGGGCAATTTACAAAAGTGTGTCTAATTTTAATTCTAGAATTTCAGTCCAAGTTAATCCTCAGATTACACTTTGCTTCCTTCTCTTTAAATAAGTAGCATAGCGAGTAAACTTCACTTTATGAACGTAAGCAAATGTTAAAGCTGTTGCCAATTTATTTTAGTGTTTCGTATATTCAAAAGTTGCTAGCTTTCGGCATTTATCGGTGTGTTGTATTGATCTTAGCTCAAGATGAATATTCAAATTAATAACATGAAAATAAATGAGCAGCGTTATAAATAATGAAGGACGTGAGAAGAATAACAGCATGTAGTGTACCGATGTTGCAGGTGATGCATGGTAATTTTTTAATGAATATGGCCGCTACGCTGTGCATACCTACAAATTAGATACCTAATTAGCGCATGCGGTAATTATCACCTAAACACGAGGAGCGAGCGACGCAATAAAAATGTAGGTACGTTTTAATTATAAATTCTAATCTTCTTGTTAACTACATTTAGGTACAGTTATTACTTTTAACGGTTTATTAATATATTATTGATCAGATCATCAAAATGAAGCTATGCATCACTAAAGAGAGTGAATATATTTTTTACAACGGTAGCCCATGTTTACATACGTTAAATATAGTATCATATTGGTAAATTTACAAGAGATACAGCAAAATTCTGATATTAATTTATTTTTATTTTCTCTAATTATTATATAGTAAAAGACAGAGAAAGTATTGCATTTCCTCAAATCTTTGATACCGAGATTTTACCGCAAATAAGCGTTTTAGTCTCCCCTGAAACCAAAAATACTACTTCAGGCAAAAGTACGTAAGTATGTATGTCCGTGTGTCTGTGAACACGATAACTCAAAAACAAAACGTCTGTAAAATACTTAACTTGGTATTTAAACTAAGTATCTATCAAAGATGAGGCACAAAGATTTTGAGAAAAATTCCCCGAGCTCTAAATACCCTTTACATGTGAAAAATTCCGAAAAATTTTATTTTCTCAAAAATGGCTCTTATGATTTTGATTAAAATATTTTATATTAAATATATTTAAACAAAAAATTCACTGTATATCTTGAACTTTATAGGATCAATCTCTTAAGACCTCTTCATTCTGGGTGATTTTTTTTGAGACATGTAAACCGTCAGAAATAGATAGAAACTTACTACACAAAAATGTGGAACTCGTTAAAACACACATTTTATGTCAGATACACTTTTTCGGGGAATTAACCATTTCCAAGATATTCCTTGTTATTGTTATTTTTAAAAGACTTACATTATTCTAGTATGGGTATTTTTAAATTCCTGGCCATGCAACAAACAAATTTTAATCATAGCAACCAGCTTTTAAAAAATATGACTAGCGCTTTAGCCTAGTGTACTCTCTTATTTCCCTTCTACTTACAAGGATCTAAAAAGAGCACATCTGCTAATGTTTATCGATTGGCCTGAAATGGACAGAAGAATAAGATTTTAACAATAATTTGTTACAGAGTTGTAGAGAAAGTCATGTGAGTGGAACACATCAGTTTTTCTTCTCTACCAACTATTGTTTATTACTATATATATATTTCTACAAATAATTCTTATGAAAACGAAATGTCTATATACTTCATGTTAATATGTATAACATTTCATAGCCTATACTCCACATCGTGAAGAACAAATGAAAAGTGACAATACTTTAATAAAATTACTAAGGTATTTGCAAATTAAAACCAATAAAATTGGGTTTTTCAGAAATGGCTTATGCTATAAAACATTTTATTTGAAATAAATTGTTTGTTTTAAAGGGTCTTACATTCTATGATTAAAAAGTACGTTGTTGTGTATTTTCTTAACATTGAACAGTTATACAAAACCTTTCTGAATGAAGAGAATTCACACGATAATCCCAGAAAATTAAAATTATACGTACTGCTTAGTTATCTTATAAACATTGAAAACATATAAATGAGCATCGTTAGAGGCAGTATTGAGCAAAAACATATTTCGAAAAACTGGCCATGTTAGGATTGTCTAAAATAGAGACATTTTTTGAAAATCGTGTTACATATTTTAAAAATACTGGTCTTTAATCCCAAGTTTTTCGTTTTTCCAGTTATCTTGGGTGTATCCCTCACACATACACATCTTTTATTCAAGGAGCTTCAAAGCACGTGAATCTCATTTCCGGATGGAGAGAAACAATTTAGAATTCATCAATTGCAGCCCAAGAAATTGTAACCTGAAATTGATGCCTGAGACTTCTAAAAAATTTTATGTGTACGATTCACATGACTTTCTCTACATCGCTGCAACAAATTATTCTTAAAAAACTTATACTTCTATATACTTCATGCTAATCAGAAAAAAATAGCAGAAATAGTCTTATTGGTTGCTTCCTTGTAAGTAGAAGCGAAATAAAGGAGTACCACAGCCTAAAGTGATAGTCAAAAACTGGTTGCTATGCCACTGAAATTCCTTTGTTTGTATGGACAGCAGTTGACAAGTTCCTGTATGAGAAAAGTATAAGTTTTTCATAGCAGAAACCGAAAACAAGGAATGTCTCAAAACCGATGAACTAAACGAAAAAAATATACATAACATAAATTGTGCTCTACATTTTTTGTGGGGTAAGCTTTTCTCTTACGGTTTAGCAGTTATGCAAAATTCCGTAAAATTCATCCAGAATAAAGTAGTTTTCAGAGGCTATTCCCAGATAATTCACGATATACATTTTATTTGTCAGGTAAATGTCTTTAATATTCCATATTTTAATCAAAATCGTTAGAGCCATTTTTGAGAAAATCGAAATTTTCGAAAAAAGTTCCATGTAAAGGGTAGTTTGGGGTGGGAAGATTTTTCTAAAAATCTTCCTGTCGCATCCCTGGAAGATAATAAACTTAAATACCAAGTTTGGTATTTTACCGTCTTTTTGTTTTTGAGTTATCGTGTTCAGAGACACACGGTCACACTGACACACGGACACACACACACACACGGACCTTTTTGTGAAAATGCTTGTTTTGGGTATTGGGGACCCTAAAACATTTTTTGGTGAAATCTCGGTATTGAATTTTTTGGTGGAGTGCAATACCTTCTCTATACACTATGTACATAGTAAGTTTAGAGAACGTAAAAATTGCTTTATGCACTCTCCTCTTTTTGTGACTGGTAATTCTGTTATTTCAAGCGTAATAATTTAATACACAAAATTATCATTAACAGCAATTATTATTACTCCATTGTAATATGCCAATCACTTCGTGATTAACCATACTTTACTTCCTGGGATGCAATCGATCAAAAGACATTTTCTTTTTATTTTCCACATTATCAATTGCGTAAAAATAATACATGACTTCAATTTTTAAAAAGCACAAGTTTATATTGACAATTACGAATTTACATTTTTAATGAGTTCATCATCTACTCTTCTACTTGAATGAGTCTTCTCTCCCACTTTCCTGCTTGTGAATTAGTCTTCAAATTCATTTTTCTGTTTCAGAGTTATATTCGATGAGATTTTTAATGATTCACCTGGTGTCTGGACATTAATACACATACCGAAATTAATGCCCTAATTGCGATAATTTCATATATTATAATCAGGGAATAACGTGTTAAAGCACCAGTTACAAAATCTGTTGCTATGTGAGAATCATTAGGAAAGGTAGTTATAATGGAAAGAACAATTAGCTTGAAGACAAGAGTAGTGAAGGTAATTACATTTCTGGAAACTCAGTAAGCAAGAACTTTATTAAGCACAACGTTCAATTCTTGGGAAGTCAGTACATTCTGAGGTATGGATTATTAAAAATTTGCTCGTAGAATCATTTCTGAGAATTAGCAAGGGTAAACAATATCTTGCATTGAGCAAACCAAAAGAGTGAACATTTTGTCTTAGATGCTAATATGAAGTGTAAAATTTGGCAATACAACATAGAAAACATGGTGGGGTTGTTAGTAGTAGGCGAAACTTGGATTAATAGAAGAGCATTCAACTGTAAAATTCAGTTACTCTGGCGCCTCTTGCGCATCAAGACACCATCATGCAGCGTCAAGTTGCTCTTGTTACATAAGCGTTATTGTTATTGTAGGACAGTTCTAGGCTCGTCATCTACTTAACGGGATCGGTAAGGGATTCGCCGTATAGCAGTTTAGTGAGTCACGGTTACTTACGCTTGGTACTTCGGAAAGAAATTTTGCCTCCATTAAATATTTTCCGTAAACTTAACTGGTGGTGTACATTCTCACCCACACATATCCTGAGAAAATAACTCCATTCTACCAATGCAGCAGATAGTTGGCAAAAGAAAAATAGCATCACTTATTAGAAAACTCTTCCGGACGACACCGTAAAACTAACTAGTTGCGCATATAATTTAGCATGAAAATCTCATCCATTTATTAAGAAATTTTAGAATCTAAAGTGTTTCTGAGGGGAATTACCCTACTTTTAGATTTGCTGGCAATAATTTGGACTATAAGTTACACTCTACCACCAGGCTCAGCCCGATTGCCTAATTTTGTCAATAAAATTATGTCATAACTATTATTATTATTATTATTATTATTATTATTATTATTAATCCACCAAGCATTTTCTGTTTTACAATGTGAAGGAAACCGGGCTCGATTTCCGGTACTGGCATGGGAATTTTCCTCCCTGCTGGGAGGCCTGGTTCTTGGAACCAATTGAACAACCACTTTTCAGACATAGTGGTGGGTGAGATGCTGAAATCTGCATTTAAAGATGGCATATTGACGGTATACTGTCTTACTGATATGCCACCCTCACGTGGGCGGTTCAAAAAGTACCCATGTTAAGAATGAGGGCGCTATTGCCATTTTTATATCCTCCCGCTAACAGGAATTGCTAAGTTCTGCAAAATACTCCTGTATGCTGGATGTGAATTCCTTATTTGAGCAATATTAATTGTTTCCGCGAGTAATTTCATGTTTGGAAACAAGAAGAAACTGCAGGAGCCAGGTCGGATGAATATGGGAAGGAGTGCGGTTGTATTTAATAATGCAACTCATGCAGTTCAGCGGTGAAAACTGCTAGAACTGAACTGTTGCGTTGTAAAGGTGAAACCGCACTTTGTTTTTCGCTAAATGGGACCATGTCTGCTTCAACTTCTTGTCGAATCAGGAATTCGCTGTAGTAATAATAGTTTTTCGTTTTTCTAAGAAGTCATGAACATGACACCCTTCACCATCACTTTTCCTGCCGATAGGGAGCGTCTTTAGCTTCTTTGGAGAAGATTCACCGGAAGGAAACCATTGTTTAGATTGTTGCTTGGTTTTCGGAGGAAAATGAATCCAGGTTCATCGACGATGACAACTCGACACAAATTTTTTTTTTTCAATATAGTTGATTTTATTACACTATAAGGCAGTACTGTTGTGCTGTTACAAATATATTGTGTACAAATACACAGAACATATGTTATGAGGTTTCAAATTCAATATATCTCCTCAAATGTATTTTTAAGTGTCATTCTCCGCAATATCGGTGGGTTTTTCCTTTTTAATCTTCGGTATTCTCGCTATGGTGACATGCGCAGAGGAATCTTATTTTGTAGACTGTTAGAGTGGTTGGTGAAGGATTTATAAAGACGAGTGTAACAGGAGTGAAGAGTTGAAATGACGTTTGGCGCAGCGAGATTATGAGTGTACGGTAGTACAACGGACGTACCATTCAACATCAGCTATTATGCACAAGCCCCGATATTGTATTGTTTGAACTCTCTGGATTTGTGGTTTCGAAGATGAGCACCATTATCGAGGGTCTGAATATCCAAATTGGCCTCATCAGGAAAAAATATATCAGATGTTTTCTTTAGTGAATTCTGTGTTGTATTCTTTGAATTATGGAAGTGGTGTAAACGTTCCAGGTAAGTTGGTATTAAGGCTAGTTCCAAATATCCCTCTCCTCTTATGGCACGCGAAATGTCCTTAAATAGCTCCAAACACAGCTTGAAGTTGACAGCCGCACACGTTTGTTGTCAATTGGAAATAGTCACGGCACCCAACGGCAAGCCTGAATTGCCCTTTGTGTTAACACATCAATGCCCTCTGCCACTTTCCGAACTTACGTTCGACGATCAGCAAGTCATACCATGGAATTTTTCAATGATTTCCTCGGTAGTCACATCTATTGAATGTTCGACCACGTTTATGGTCGTTGAACCGATATATAACTGTGGTCATTGATGGCGAAAAGTCCCCCAAAAAGAGCACCCAATTTCGCTTTTATCTCCTCGCAAGTTTTCCCATCCCAAAGTAAAAAGTGAATCACTGAACGATACCACACGCTTTCCATTTTAGCGATAACGTGTTGAACGACTAACTGAATTGCCTGCTAAATTTAAAATAACCTGTGAATCGGAACATATTTGTTTTGACCTGTAACAAACTTTCTTCCTAATAAGTAGAAAGGAAATAAGAGAATATGCTAGGCTAAAGCGATAGTAAAATCTTTTAAAAGCTGGTCGCTTCACGTTTGAGAAAAATATTGGAAAAGTTAAACCTATAAAAACTAATATCTCGGAAACAGTTAAATCCACAACAAAAATGCAAATGTAAAGTGTGTCTTTTGACGAGATCTATATTTTTGGGAGCAATTTTTCTTTATCTCTTACGGTTTACCAGTTATGAAAAAGACAATCAGAATGAAGAGGACAATTATATATAATCTGTTATGTAAAGGGTTTAATATACTTTTTTTAATCTATATCGTTAGCCATTTTTTGGAAAAATAAAAGCTTTCGAAAATTTTGCCGTGTAAATGGTAGGTTGAAGTGGGGGAATTTTACACCGCACGCACACATGGATACACGCATGCATACACGGACACACGGACACATATGGATCTTTTTTTCTTTTTGGATTGATGGGACCTAAAACGTCTATTTCCAATGAAATCTCGGTATCAAATCTTTGGATGGAATGCAATTTCATCCCTACTATGTAGGAAGTAAGGTAAACGTTTTAGCAATTAATTTGTGTCCTTATTTTTTCCTTAATATGGAGAACTTGCGTGTGACTCGTTCATTCTTTACTTATAAATAACATTTTTATTTAAAATTCTGGGCCTTGCACCTCAAAAAACTACTGTAGGCCATTACTATGTTATAAAAGCTACTTCATTTCTTGGTTGTTAAAGAGACATTATCACGAGATACTGCTATTCTTAGATCTCGACTACAATAGCATGTTAACTGTCTGTCAAGTAACTTGACAGACATGCATTTCATTCCTTCCTTTTTCTTTATCACGGAGAAGGGGAGAAACTCCCATCGTTCTCATAAGACTTTTAAATGTTAACACAAATAGCAACCAGTTTACATGCTTGCATATGCTTTAATGAATCAGGTCGTATACAGTATTAAATCACCCTTACTATACTGCGGAACATATGAACCAAACTGTGTTATTATTATTTTGAATTTTCATACACCACATTTTTACTTTCTCTGCATGTACAATGTGCATATCAATATCAATTTTTCACCAGAAATACATGTTTTGAGAACTTCTGTTTCTAATCAGGCGTTTTTATAGAAAAAGGTCCGTGTTTGTGGATACTAGAGCTTAAAAACGAAAAGTAGGGTACACACTGAATTTGGTATTTAAGTTCATATCTTCCAAGGGATGCGACAATATGATTTTTGGAAAAGACTCGAACCCCAAAGTATCGTTTACATGGAAGATTTTTTGAGTCGATTTTCTCAAATGCTGTACATATTGTTTTCAAATACTGTAGATATATTAAAGCTATTTAGATGACAAATTAAGCGTGTATCTTGAATGAATCTCGTCATTCTGGATGACTTGGCGTAATTGAAAAACTGTAAGAGATACAGAAAATTACTACACAAAACGTGTACATCTCGTGCACCGATAGAATGCGATGGCGGGGGAAACCGGAGAAGGACTATCGTGTGAAACCGGAGGACCCAGAGAAAACCCGCCCTATGCGCCGCTTTGTCCACCACAAATCTCACATGTGGTCGTCACTTGGTTTATGTGAGAGGCGAGTGGTCTAACCGCAACAATCTCGTTAAAGTACACAATTTGTTTCATATACAATTTTTGGGTTAAGTATTTGCGAGATATTCATTGTTTTCGCTTCAATTTTATAATATTTAAAACGGAACTTTGACATTGCTGTTTCTTTTGTTTTAGTCCTGACCATGCAAAGAGAACCGAATTTGAATCTCAATTGCATATCGACAACTTTTGACTTGACTAAGGCATTAGCTTAATGCAGGTTCATGTATTCCCTTCTTTCCCTTCTACTTATAAGGACAAAAACAATTTTGCTAATGCTCATCTTTATTAGTATGAAGTAGAGATATAAGCTTTTGTAAGAGAATAACTAAAGTCCTCTGAATGGATAAATCAGATTTTTTCACGTTGTTTTCACGTGTTCATACAAAGAGCATGGAATTTCAAAGTCATCCGGTAGTGAAGGATTTTTTTTTTTTTTTAAATCTGACTATTGCTTTAACCTACTGTACTCCTCTTATGCATAAACCGAATTGTATAACTGTGCAATGCAAATTTATCCTGATTTTATTTAACAAGAAGTATTTAACCCGTATCTGTAATGGGGGTGCCTATCTGCCTTACATTCAAACAGTTCCGAGTTCGAATGTCGGTTAGGGTGAGTGAGCCGGGTTTTTTTTTTCGTTTTTTTTTTTCCCACTATCCCGAAAATACAAATGTCGAGTAGCTTTAAGTTCCATTGTCTCCGAGCTCAGTTAAACATCATTTCACCCAGTTAATCAACGTCCTATATGATCTACCAGGTTATAAGACTTAAAACTACAAAAAAAGATTATACACACACACACACACACACACAAGCAATCTTTTGCTTGAGTACTTGTAGAAGAGTCAGTAGAAAAGTCGAAACACACAGGATTTTTATTAATATGAATTCGAATATATTTTATATAAACAAGTTATTTACACCGGTGTTTTACGTAACTTAAATTAAATTATTTGTTTATCAACGTCGCTGGCAATTTCCAGAATCCTATCAATACCGACGGTATGCCGGGATTTCGTCTCGAAGTAGTTCTTTAACAAGCAGTAAATACACTGAAATGGGATTGTTACTTTTAAATGCATTTAAAAGCATCGGTTTATAAATAACATGTTTGTTCAGCATTTTCTTTAATTCTATCTTTAAGTTTATGATTATCAATTTCTTATACTTATTGATATTACAACTGGAATAAAAAAAAATTGGTTCAAAAATAATTTTAGGTCCCGCAACAGCATGAGCTTTTGGTTTTGAACCCGTGACGTTGGGATCAGAAGGACAGCGCCTATAGTTAGATCGATCAGCTCCATTACGTTCACTTCACCTTTGTCAATGGCACTGAAGAGTCATTTCAACGCTGAAGAGCATCTTCCACACACTTGAATAGAATCATATAAATATGTAGTGTTCAACAAATGTAAATATCATGTGATATACTTCTAGGTGAAACACGAGCTGTAATTAACTTGTTTAAATAAACAAATTCTGAAGTGTTTCATTCACATGACTTTCTCTGCCTGTTCTGAAAACAAACTATTATTACAGAAGAATATTCTTCTATCTACTTCATATTAATCAAGATAAATATTAGCAGAAATAATCTTATTAAATAGTCCCTACAAATAGAAGGATAATATAGGAATACATTAGGCTAAACGGTTAGTCAAATATTTTAGATACAAGTGTCATTGAAATTTGTTCCTTTGCTTTTTAAAATTGAAACCAATAACAGGGAATATCGCTGAAATAGTTATCTGTACAGAAAAAAAGTAGTGACATAAATTATGTGTTTTAAGGAGATGCACATTTTTGGGTAGCAAGTTTTTGTCTATCACTTACAGCTTAACAGTTTTACAAAAATCATTCAGAATGAGGAGGACTTCATGGATTATTCCCAAGAAATTAAGGATATACATTTTTTTTGTCATGTGAACATCTTTAATATAGGGCAATTTAATCAAAATTATCAAAAGCAGTTTTTTAGGAAACAAAAAAAATTCGAAAAATGTTCCATATAAAGGGTAGGAGATTTTTGAGATGTTCCTGAAAATCTTCGTGTCCTTTGCTGGAAGATAATAAACTTGAATAACAAGTTTGGTATTTAACCGACTTTTCGT
This sequence comes from Hymenopus coronatus, assembly GCA_030762935.1. Classification (NCBI taxonomy): domain Eukaryota; kingdom Metazoa; phylum Arthropoda; class Insecta; order Mantodea; family Hymenopodidae; genus Hymenopus; species Hymenopus coronatus. The sequence goes on from CM060892.1 coordinate 97,339,741, forward strand.
TATTGAGTTACATTGTGCACATACACACACACACTGGCTTTTTTAAACATGTTTTTTTTATTATTATTTTTATTATTCCTGCTAATATGTATCTCTATTAGCAAGAAGTACAGCAAAGAATAAGCTTTTTAACAATAATTATTACAGAGATATAGACAAAATCATGTGACTGGAACACATCACATTTTTTTACTTTATCTACATGTACTATATACCTACTTAGTGTATAGAAAAGGTATTGCATTCAACCCAAAATTTTGATTACGGAATTTCACCAGAAATTAACTTTTAGGATCCCCTGAATTAAAAAAAAAAAAAGTATTTCTGGAAAAAGGTCCGTGTGTGTTTGTGTGTGTGTATCTGTCAACACGATATCTCAAAAACGAAAAGTCGATAAAATACCAAACTTGGTATATAAGTTTAGTATCTTCCAAGGATGCGACACGAAGATTTTGAGAAAAATCCCCTTACTCCAAACTATCCTTTACATGGAAAAAATTGTAACATTTTGATTAAAATTCCCCATATAAAAGATATTTACACGACAAATAAAACATATATCTGAATTTTCTGGGAATAGCTTCTAAAGACCTCTGTAGGATGTATTTTGCTAGTAAACCGTACGCGATAGACAAAACTTACTACACAAAAAAATATAGATCTCGTTTTAACACATGATTTATGTCATATACCTTTTTTCGTGGAGTTGACCATTTTCTAGAAATTTCTTGTTATTGGTTTAGGGCTTTAACATACTTAAATCTCTTCACACACGGGAACTTGTCAACTCCTGGCAATGCAAAGAACCGGTATTCATCCACATGGCAACCAGCTTTTAAAATATTTGACTATCGTTTTAGTGTGGTGTTTTCCATTATTTCCCTTCTACTTACAAAAAAAAATCTGCTAATGCTTATATGGATGAGTATAAAGTAGACAGTAGCACAAGTTTTTAACAATAATTTGTTACAGAAATGTAGAGAAAGTCATGTGAATGGAACACAATTTTTAGTTTAAACGCCCTTTAACGTAGGGCACATGACCTATCTGTAACCGAAGCCTTAAGAAATATTTGTGGTTATAACGTAACTTGCAAGAGAATGGGTGACGCATTCCACGAGCATCATGTTTGTTTTTGGAGCTTCAGGCAGCTCGGATCTCCCCTTCCTACACTGTTGGGCACCCTGCTAGCAACTCAGTGCAGTGTCTCCTGATTAGGTTTCAAATTGTGGGGGAGGATAGCAACCTAATTCTAACGCGTATAACCTACACTGGAGCGGGCTTGCGTTATACAGAATGACAATACAGTGTACGTATTCTTGTTAACAAATACTTTGATGTCAGAATATAAATATATACGGTCTTTCAATAGCAAATAAAGCTAAAATTAAAATACTGATGTATTCAGTCCACATGACTTTCTCTAGCTAGTCTGAACAAACTATTGTTAACAAAATAATTGTTTTATCTATATCTGCTAATCAAGTCAAACATTATTAGAATGTCTTATTACCTGCTTTCTTGTAAGTAGGAGGAAAATAAGGGGATACATTGCCTAAAACAACACATATTTTGATTTGTTTTTTTTGTTTTTTTTCACGCAAGCCGTGTGTAGGACAGGAGTTGGATAGGCAGAGTAGGACTAAAAAAAGAAAATGCAATGCCCTAGCCGGCATTTGAACCACGGATCTCCCGGTCTCTAGCCAGTTACTTTGCCTCTAAACTACCATGACAACATGCATTAAATTTCTCTACTTACTCGCATGTTTCCCGGTAAACCACAAGGTGATCTCAAATTATTTTGTGATGACAACCTCAATGGCGACTTACAATGGCATAAGTACTTTAAATCCCAGGATTCATAGTACAGCTAACTATTTTAGTCTGACTCTACCGATCCAACTCCTGTCCTACACAAGGCTTGCGTGAAGAAATAAAACATTAAATAAACATTAATTGACCATAATAGTTGGCTATGCTGTGAATCCTGGGACTTAAAAGATCTACGACATTGTAAGTCGCCATTGGGGTACGTCATCTGAAATCACCTTGTGGTTTACCGGACACATGCCAGTCAGTTAAGAAATTTAATTCCGTAACAGCACGTTGCCATGGTAACTCAGTGGTACAATAACCGGCTAGAGACTGGGAGATCCGTATTTCAAATTCCAGCTATGGCATTCAACTTTTTAGTCTGACTCTGTCCAAAAGATATTTTGTTCGTTATGCTTAATAATTGAAATTCGGTTCTCTTTGCATGACCGGGACTAAAATAAAAGAGATATGAAACAAAAGAATACCTCCCGTTTGAAAAAGGCTTAAGTAGTTTAAAACTGAAACCATTAACAAGGAATATCTTGGAATCGGTTAATGCTACACAAAAAAGCACATGACATAACTTGTGTTGTTTCAATGAGCCTTATATTTTTGTGCCGTAAGCTTTTGTCGATCTCTTATGATTTGGGAGTTCTATAAACCATCCAGTATCAAAAGGTCTTCAGAGGCGTTTCCATAAAATTCAAGATGAACATTTCGTTTGTCGTGAGAATATCTTAAACATGTGGTATTTTAACCGAAATCAGAGTCATTTATAATAAAATCAAGATTTTGGAAAAATCTTCCATGTGAAGGGTAGTTTGGTGAGGTATGATTTTGTTGAAAACCTTTATGTTACATTTTTGGATGATACTGAACTGAAATCAAGTTTGGTATTTAACCGACTTTGCTTTCGAGTTTTGCTGTTCACCAATACACATGGCTTTCTCTGCATATTCTGCAATATATATATATATATATATATATTCTTAAAAAAAATCATTCTTCTGTCTACTCCATGTTAGTTAAGAAAGACATTATTCTGGTGAATTACATCAAAGTTTTGGATACAACGCAATATTTCTCTACCTACTAGGTATGCATTAGAGAAACTAAGAATAATACAACCAACCTGCGAGGGGTCCGGGCTCCTTTGTCGACTGTGGGCTGGGAATTTTTTCCCCGCCACGATTATCCCCAATCATCCAGTAATATGTGTAAACGCCCAAACAAACCAGGAATGCAATGATAACTCACTTTACTGGGGTTAACGCCATTGTCGATATTTATGATGTTTCAAATGTGAAAGGTTCCAATATGACCATTGATTGCAGTTAAATGCAAAGACTCTAATGCGTTCAATTCACAAGTTTTTCTTTACCTGTTTCACAAACAGATTATTATTACAAAACATTGTTCTTATCTACATCAAGCTAATCGAGAACAATTTTGTAGAATTGGTCTGATTACTTGCTTCCTTGTGAGTAGAGAAATAAAGAAATACATTAGATTAAAACGTTGGTCGCTCTGTGAAACATTTGAAATTCGATTCTCTTTGTATGGCCTAGAGCAGCTAAAACAAATAAGATGTGAAATGAAAAATAACTTTTCGTTTGAGAAAAGTAGTTTAAAATTGAGACCAATTACAAATTATATCTCGCAAAGGATCTATGTATGTTAAGGAGGTCTTCATTTGTAATCAAAAGAATATTTATTCAGTTATTTCTAAAAAAGTTCCGTTTGTCATAAAGATATCTTAAACACATGGTATTTTAATAACAACCGTTTTTGAGAAAATCAAAATTTTCGAATATTTCCATGTAATAGTTGGTTTGGATTAGGGGATACTTCGTGCCGTATCCTTGAAAGGCGCTGAATTTAATTATCAATTTTTGTTCTTAACATCATATGATTATAATGTACACAACGGATCTTTTTCTAAAAATGCTTCTTTTCACTCAGGGGACCTGAAAACATGTATTTTCACTGGAATATTGACATCGAATCTTCTCTATGTACATAGTAGGTGAAAAAAAATACCACCATCAGTTGTTTGTTACCGATAGGTCATAGAAACTGAAGTGCAGCATACTATAAATGAAACTATTTAAAAACATTTCTCTTGGAGCTTGTATTCTGAACTATTATGATTACGTTAGCTAAGTTATATGTATATAATGCTCTATAATTTTACATCTTGCCGAAAAATCAAGGCATCATGGAAGTTTTGCTGCAAGTGTAAGGTAAAGTTAGGAAAAATACTCGAAAAAATTAATTATACTTTCGAGAATATTGTCAGCCGTTTTACTTTCTCTACACTTTCTCTACATACATAGTGAATAGAGAAGGCAGTGTATTCCACCCAAAAATTCGATGTCGAGATTTCACCGGAAATATATGTTATGAATTTTTAGAAAAAGGTCCATGTGTGTCTGAGTGTGTGTGTTTAGGTGTGTGTGTGTAGGTGTGTGTGTCATTGAACAGCATAGCTCAAAATCGAAAAGACCGTTAAATGCCAAACTTGGTATTTAGGTTTGGTGTCCTCCAAGGATGCGACACGAAGAGTTTCAAAAAAATCCTCGAACTACAAACTACCCTTTATATGGAAACATTTTCAAACATTTTGACTTTCTCAAAAATTGCTCTAACGATTTTGATTAAACTCCCGTATATTAAATATATTTACATTCCAAATAAAATGTATATCTTGCATTTTCTGAGAATAGCCTCTGAAGACCTCTTTATTCTGGATGAATTCTGCTGAATTTTGTTAAACGTTAGAGAGAAGAAAAAAAAAACACAAAAAAAAAAAATTACCACAACAAAAAATGTAGATCTCGTCAAAACACACAGCTTGTGTGCTTTACGTGTTTTGTGGGGATAACCGATATTCCATGTTATGGGTTTCAATTGTAAAGTACTTCTCAGAGAGGAAGTGTTCGTTTTTCTTTTGTTTTACTCCTGGTCAAGCAAAGAAGCGATTTACAAAGACAATCGCATACCGACATTTTTAAAACTTTTGACTACGCACTTTAGCATAGCGCATTCCTTTAGTTCCCTTCTACTTATAAAGAACTAAGTAATAAGAACATTGTGCTGATGTTTTTGTCGATTAACATGGTGTAGACAGAAGAAAATCATGTGAGTGTAGCACATGAGATTTTTTTTTACTTACCGAAAGATGGCTTCTTAAGAAGGGACACTGATTACATATATATATATATATATATATATATATATATATATATATATATATATATATATATGGGATTCGTTGTTTCAAAATTAGTATGAGTGTTGCTTCGATCTAAGCTAATTTTCTTCTTCACCTGTCTTTTTTCCGTGCTCCTGCATTTATGTTTTTACAGACCACTTTTTGTCCTTGAGAATTCTGGTTACCTACATGACATTTCGATTATTTAAATGAGGTAAGGGTGAACTTTCAGGATATTGGGTCTTGGACCATGTCAAATATATAGGCCAGGTACGACAGTACTGTTGTTTCAAGGTTGCCTTTTATTTAGATACTTATGATCCTCAATCTGACTCTATTTCTAAAATTCGAATAAATTTATAATTCATTAGTTAATTTTATTTTTTAGTTACAAGTATTAGAACTACAAATAATGTTTAGAACATTTTGACCCATTTCATACGTGGCTGCTTACTTGATTTTAAGTGTTTAGGTAGTTCAATTATTATTGAATAAATAAGCAAAGTAACAATAATAATACTAATAATAATAATAATAATAATAATAATAATAATAATAATGTGATGGTGGTGATGATGATGGTGATGGTGCTGGTGATGATGATGATGGTGGTGCTGGTGATGGTGATGGTGATGGTGGTGGTGATGGTGATGGTGATGGTGGTGGTGATGGTGATGGTGATGGTGGTGGTGATGTTGATGATGATGGTGCTGGTGATGGTGATGGTGATGGTGGTGGTGATGTTGATGGTGATGGTGGTGGTGGTGGTGATGGTGCTGGTGATGGTGATGGTGATGGTGGTGGTGATGGTGATGGTGGTGATGATGGTGGTGATGGTGATGGTGGTGATGGTGATGGTGGTGATGGTCGTGGTGGTGGTGATGGTGATGGTGGTGGTGATGGTGGTGATGATGGTGGTGATGGTGATGGTGGTAATGGTGATGGTGGTGATGGTCGTGGTGGTGGTGATGGTGATGGTGGTGATGGTGATGGTGATGGTGATGATGATGGTGATGGTGATGGTGGTGATGGTCGTGATGGTGGTGATGGTGGTGATGGTGATGGTGCTGGTGATGGTGGTGATGATGGTGATGGTGATGGTGGTGATGGTGGTGATGGTGATGATGATGGTGACGGTGGTGATGGTGGTGATGGTGATGGTGGTGATGATGGTGATGATGGTGGTGATGGTGATGGTGGTGGAGATGGTGATGGTGATGGTGGTGGTGGTGATGGTGGTGATGATGGTGATGGTGGTGATGGTGATGGTGGTGATGATGGTGATGGTGGTGATGATGGGGGTGATGGTGGTGATGGTGATGGTGGTGATGGTCGTGGTGATGGTGATGGTGGTGATGGTGATGGTGATGGTGCTGGTGATGGTGGTGATGATGGTGATGGTGCTGGTGATGGTGGTGATGATGGTGATGGTGATGGTGGTGATGGTGGTGATGGTGATGATGATGGTGACGGTGGTGATGGTGGTGATGGTGATGGTGGTGATGGTGGTGATGATGGTGATGATGGTGGTGATGGTGATGGTGGTGGAGATGGTGATGGTGGTGGTGATGGTGGTGATGATGGTGATGGTGGTGATGGTGATGGTGGTGATGATGGTGATGGTGGTGATGATGGGGGTGATGGTGGTGATGGTGATGGTGGTGATGGTCGTGGTGATGGTGATGGTGGTGATGGTGATGGTGCTGGTGATGGTGGTGATGATGGTGATGGTGCTGGTGATGGTGGTGATGATGGTGATGGTGATGGTGGTGATGGTGGTGATGGTGATGATGATGGTGACGGTGGTGATGGTGGTGATGGTGATGGTGGTGATGGTGGTGATGATGGTGATGATGGTGGTGATGGTGATGGTGGTGGAGATGGTGATGGTGGTGGTGATGGTGGTGATGATGGTGATGGTGGTGATGGTGATGGTGGTGATGATGGTGATGGTGGTGATGATGGGGGTGATGGTGGTGATGGTGATGGTGGTGATGGTGGTGATGGTGGTGATGGTGGTGATGGTGATGGTCGTGGTGGTGGTGATGGTGATGGTGGTGGTGATGGTGATGGTGGTGATGATGGTGGTGGTGATAGTGATAGTGGTAGTGGTAATGATGATGATACTACTACTACTACTACTACTACTACTACTACTACTAATAATAATAATAATAATAATAATAATAATAATAATAATAATAATAATGAGTTTACAGCTCTTCTTCCTTGCTCTTCTCACAACATATCTCTTAACAGTCACGTGACTTGTCGCCTCTTATTGATTGCTGTGGTGGAATAGGCTGTTATGTGATAGTAAATATTTAATTATTTAACATTAATATTTAAGTTATTATTTCCGAAGATTGTTGTGAAATATACCTTTTCATAACTGCGTGATAGGAAGCTATTCAAGAAAGATGCCAATACAGTGTTCCATTCACATGACTTAACTTTTTCTGCAAAAAAAACTATTCTTATAAAAGATTTTTCTTTTATCATCAAGCTATTCGAGAAAAATATTAGCAGAATTAATCTTTACTTACTTCTTAGTAGCTAGAAGGGAAAGAAAGGAATACTCTGGGCTAAAGCGACATTCAATTTTTTTAAAAACTGGTTGCTATATAAAACAATTGAAATTCGGTTCTCTTTGCGAGGCCAGGAGTGATAGAAAATAGATATGAAACGAAAGATGACTTTCCGTTTGAGAAAAGTTTAAATTGTTTAAAATTGAAACCAATAATAAGGAATATGTCGGAAACGGTTAATTCTAAAACCTTTTTTTTGTTATTGTCTGGTTTGTATAGGTCCTTTTAACACCTAAGGTCATGTTATATAACAACTCCTTATTTGTAGGTTCTTTACGTTGGGTTTAAATCTGTTTTTATTTTTCTCAAACATTCAGTCTCACATACATACATACTTTCAGACCCTATGGAGAATAGGGAATAATTCTGATCAAAGAAAAATGTCCTGCTATAGCCGGGAATCGAACACGTATACTCCGGTTAAGAAGTCAGCTCGCTGACCACTCCACCGCAGAAGCAGTCTCTAAAAACATTGTATATGACATATATTGCTTGTTTTAACGAGATCTATATTTTTTGTGAGGTGGGTCGCCTCTATCTCTCTTATGGTTTATCAACTATACAAAATTTATCCATAATGAAAAAGCCTTCAAAGGTAATTCAAAGAAAATTCAAGATATACATTTCAAGATATGCCATAAAATAGATTAAGCATATTGTATTTTGTTCAAAATCGTTAAAGCCATTTTCGAGAAATTTAGTATTTTCGAAAAATGTTGCATGTAAATGGTAATTGAGGTAGGAGGATATTTCTGAAAATCTTAGTGTCGCATCCTAGGTACGGTATTTAACCGACTTTTTGTTTTTGGGCTATGATACACACACACGCTGGTCTTTTTCTATTTTTTTAAATTCAGGGGTCTCAAAACGTGTATTTCCAGTAAAAATCGTTTTTTAAATTTTGGTTAAAAGATATACCTTCTCTATCTACTCCGTGCATACACGCTAGAGAAAGAAAAACCGAGTTTATGAATTTTAAGTAGCTTTACGCTATTATTAGCGACATAAATGTACAGGCCAGACACTTCAAGGATATCAGGCTGTTTTCCTGCCTTCATTCCATGCAGTAAACTTGGAAAGCAAAGTAAATATTTACGAAACTCTTGTAAGACAATTAATATACAATGTTGTTACAAGGGTAGAAAATAATCTCCACCGTTGTATGAGAACTAGATTGGATAAGATAATGCACAAGGACATTAAAGATAAGGACATTATATGGCGCAATGATTGTAGACAGAATTTAAAAATCTGACATGGTACATTCAGATACCTTTCTCTGTCCACTAACGTGTGCGATTCAAATTCTGGAGGTTGTGTGTTTCATTCACATGGTTGGCCTTCTTGACCCATCGGACTTTTCGGGGTGTCGCCGTATCGGCAGACGAATGGTGGGATGGTCCAATACATTCCCCAAATTTCCTGCCCATCACTTGCTTGTCAAGTTTTACATACATATTGACCTAATCAGCCACCAGGGGAGAGATAATGGCTTAGATAAAAACAAATACAGAAATACACCACAAACACCCAATGCCCAAGGCAGAACCCGAACCCATGATCCTCTGGGCTACGAAGCACCAAAGACAATAGCGAGCGCAACCATGGTCACCCTTAGTGTTATTGGGTTGGGCCTGCGTGGCGTCAGAGGCGTTTAATCTGGAACTGTTAGGGACCCGTCCAGACTTGCGCCCTTCGTCATCCGATCTGGTCGCCTTTCGGGTCTCTCTCCTCATCCCTTCTGGGGTCACATAAGTCGCAAAGGAACCCAAGGGCCTAATTGCTGTGCCCAGCAACTGGGGAACCCGTTCGTAATAAGCTTAATCCTAACCATTACCATTTATTTGTATCTAGTCGAGAAAATTTGAATTACAAAAGCTAATTACTTTCGATAGAACTAATGTGCTCAAAAACAGAAACTCAGTTAAGTACCAAACATGATATTTAAGTTTAATATCTTCCAAGGATGATATAAGAAGACTTTCATGAAAATTCCTTTCACCCCTAGCTATTCTTTAAGTGTAACATTTTTTCGGAAATTTTTATTTTTTCAAAAATAGCTCTAACATTTTGATTATAACACCATATGTTTAAGATATTTTTATGACAAACGAAATGCATATCTTGGATTTTCTGTGAATAGCCTCTGAAGAGCTCTCCGTTCTGGAGACGTTTGTATAACTGGAAAAATCGTAAGACCGTAAGGGCGACAAAACATACTACAGAAAAATGTAGAATCTTTTGTTTTGGTTTATAGAGATAGTTACCAAGATATAGTTGTTACCGGTGTTAATCTTAAACTATAAAAACGTTTCACAAACATAAAATCAACGTTCGCTTCATCTCTCTTTTTCATTTCTGACAAGTAAATAGAACTGAATTTCAATTGTTTGACATAGCGAAAACATTTTAAAAGATTTGATTATCGCTTTTAGTATAGTGTATCGTCTTATTTTTCTTATACTTGAAAGAAAGCAAGCAATAACACAAATTCTGCTATTTATCTCAATTAGTATGATCCAGATAAAATGATAATCTTTTGTAACTAAAATCTATGAAACTGCTAGAGAAAGGCTGTGAATGGAAAACATCAGATTTTTGTTAATGTTCTTACTTGCTTATGTCACTGAGTTATTTCTGATTTAATGTAATCTTAGTAGGCATGATGACAAAATAAATGCATGTGGGCAGACATTAGAGCAATGCAAGTATGGCTGGATATTCTGCTAATTTGTCAAGTGCAATTATGGCTAAGTGCCGTAAGCTTTACTTTCTCTATTAGAATGTACAATATACATAGTAGCACCAAAAGGTGTTTTACTCCATCCAAAAATTTGGTACCAAGATTCCACTGTAAATTCATATTTTGAGGGTCCTGAATCCAAAAAAAAAAGAACGTTTTTAGAAAAAGATCCATATGTGTGTGTCTGTTGATACCATAACTGAAAAACGAAAAATAGAGAAAATACCAAACTTGATATTTAAGTTCAGTATCTTCCAAGTATGCAACACAAATACTTTCAAGAAACTGCCCACCAATTCAAAACTACCCTTTACATGGATGACATTTTCTGAAATTTCCTCTTTAAAGTTATTCACATGACAAAACGAATATCTCACATTTTCTGGGAATAGCCTCTCAATACCTCTTCATTCTGAATAGCTTTTGCATAACTCGTGAACTGTAAATTTAGACAAAAACTCACGACACAAAAAATGTAGATAAATGTATATAAAACACACAGTTGGTCATATGCATATTTTGTGGAGTTAGCTATTCCGAAATCCTTTAACTTTTTCAAACGGAAATATCATTCCTTTTTTTTTTGTTGTTTTACTCCTCAAAAAGCGAAGGGAACCAAATTTTAATCATATAACAATCGACTTTTAAAAGATTATACTATCGCTTTAGCTAATGTATTCCCTTATTTGCTTTCTAATTATAAGGAACTAAGTAATAATATCTTTGGTAGTGTTTATTTCGATTAACTTGAAGTAGAAAGAAGAAATAGCTCTTGAAAGAATAATTCGTTACAGAACAGTAGAGATGGTGATGTGAATGGAATACATCAGATTTTTAGTTCTATTTCCATGAATGAATCCTGGAACCATGAGCCACAAGGAATGTCAGAAATAACAACGTATGATTTCGGTTTACTCTCCACCAATGCTGTGGTGTAGCCAGCCCCCAAAAGAGAGTGCATTCAGGGCTGGTGTGAGAGTTCGTATCGTAGCGTGTAACCAATGTGCCGCCGTTCAATAGGCCGCAATTATTTTCCAGTAGGAGAGAGTATGGTCATATAACCTCAAAGTTGATACCACCCTAGGCACTTACCATATAAAACAATACTGATTTGATATGCTTCTTCATGTAAAGTTTGTATTCTTCCTTTGTGGCAGCCATCCTTACTGGTCTCCTCCAATTCTTTCATACGACTGCTTTTTGTGAGAGGCAGGATGACTTCTATACTAAACAGTGGTGACTAACCATGACTCTTTCAAGGTCTGTGCATATTCTTAGCAGAAACTTTTGGACCAATGAACAACCAGCGCATTTTAACTGCATCTGAGTTATATAATTATGATTTTCCTTTCAAAATGCAAAGATGTTCTTCAGAGGTGATCAACAAAGAATCTTCTGGGTTGAAAATTTCTTTTAAGTAACTGTTTTGAACCTTTCTCTCCATAAATGTTGCTTAAAATATGATAAAAAAATTGAATCCATAAAAACAGAAAATATCCGAACTATTGCTTCTTTCATTTTTTGCTATACTCCCCAAAAGGCTTAACCTTTAATGACAAAAAAGAAAAAAAAATGTATTCAAGCTTGTTTTAACAGCAAAAAAAAAAAAAAAAAAAAAATGTAAGCATTCACATAAACGCAAGGAACACGAAGAAGTCTGCAATCTTTCCTATAAGCATTGCCTGTTGTTCAACAGCAGACGATCACAATGCGATAGTTTATAGCGCCTACTTTTCTATTTGGCCGCGCCGCGACATTTTTCATTTCCCTCAAAAGTTTATTTTAGTTTCCTTACTGAATCCCTCTTTGATTTAATAAACGTACCCACCACCTGGGTTTAGATTTGTTGGTTCTCACAAAGGGATAATTCACATTGCATTAAATGTGCAGCTTTATCACTTTCTACGGTCTGCATGCTTGCACTGTTTTCAATATTTTGGTCAGAAGTGAGGCAAATTCCGCAATTTCCGAACCTAAAGCATTACTATTTGTGAGCATTTAAAGCCCCTCCCGTTTTATTGTGGCGTCATTGGCATGAGCGTCAGTTGTCTGTGTGTAATTTTTATACGTATTTATAGAAAACTGAGTGAGCTTTCTTAATTGATAGTGTTAGGTTATGTTATTCAATTTGAAGCTTTGCAGTGTGCTTGGAAGACAACCACATGCAATTTTAAATTTATGGATGTAGAAACCCTTGCCAACTTTTTACTTTTCCTACACGAACTATGTACACAGTATATAGAGAAGGTATTGTATTTCACCCACAAATTCGATACCAAGATATCATCGAAAATATACGTTTTGGAACCCCCTAAATACAAAAACATTTACAAAAAGGTCCGTGTGCGTGTGTGTGCCTTTGGTCAGCATAGCTCAAAAACGAAAAGACAGTTAAATACTAAACTTGGCATGTAAGTTTGGTATCTTCCAAGGATGAGACACGAAGATTTTCAAGAATATCCCCCAGCCCCAACTACACTTTTCATGGATAAATTTTCGAAAATTTGGATTTTCTCAAAAATGACTAACGATTTTGCTTAAAATGTCGTATATTAAAGATATTTACATGACAAACAAAATGTATATCTTGAGGTTTCTGGAAATAACTTCTGAAGACACATTTATTCTAGATGAATTTTGAGTAACTTTGCATATCTGATAAACCGTAAGAGATAGACAAAAATTACTAAACAAAATTATAGAGTTTCTTAAAACACACTTATGTTATAAACATTTTTTTTGTAGAGTTGATCGTTTTGGGGATTTCCTTGTTAATGGTTTCAGCTTTAAAATACTTCTTTGCTTATACGGGACTTTGTAAACTCCCGACCATACAAACAAAGGCACCTCAATCACATGGCAACCAGCTTTTAAAATATTAGACCATCCCTTTAGCCTAGTGTATTCCCTTTGTTTTCCTTCTACTTACAAGGAAGGAAGTAAAAAGATCTGATGTGTACCATTCACATGCCTTTCTCTACATTCCTGCAACAAATTATTCTTTAAAAGCTTATACTTCTATTTACTTCATTCTAATCAGTAAAACATTAGCAGAAATATTACTTGATTCCTTGTAAGTAGAGGTGAAATAAGGGAGTACCATAGGTTAAAGTGATAATCAAAAGCTGGTTGCTATGTCACTGAAGTTCCTTTGTTTGTATGGACAGCAGTTGAAGAATTCCTACATGAAAAATGTATAAGTTTTTCATAGCAGAAACCAAAAATAAGGAATGTCACAAAAACGACGAACTCCACGAAAAAATGTATATAACATAAATTGTGTGTTTTAACGTGCTCTACATTTTTTGTGTAGTAAGTTTTTGTCCATCTCTTACGGTTTAGCAGTTATTCAAAATTCAGTAAAATTCATCCGGAATAAACCACTCTTCAGAGGCTATTCCCAGAAAATTCAAGATATACATTTTATTTGTCAGATAAATATCTTTAATGTACGAAATTTTAATCAAAATCGTTACAGCTATTTTTGAGAAAATCAAAATTTTCGAAAAAAGTTCCATGCAAAGGGTAGTTGGGGGTGGGGGGATTTTTCTCAAAATCGTCGTGTCACATCCCTGGAAGATTCTAAACTTAAATACAAAGTTTGGTATTTTACCTACTTTTCGTTTTTGAGTTATCGTGTTTACAGACACACGGACACACACACAAACACACACACATGAACCTTTTCCCGAAAATGCTTTTTTTAGATAAAGGGGGCCCTAAAACATATATTTCCGGTGAAATCTCGGTATCGAATTTTTTGGTGGAGTGCAATACCTTCTCTATATACTATGTCATAGTGCGTATAGAGAAAGTAATATCATTTCTACCTATTTTTTCGCGATTAGCATAAAAGAAATGGAAGAATAAGCTTTTTAACAATAAATTGTTGTAGAGATGTAGAGAAACTCAGTAAATAGAACACATCAGATTTTTGCGTTACACCTGGACTGCATTGTGAATGGTCTTCCCTCACGCCTGCGCTTGCATCTCATTGTGGATGTAGCTTCTTATTATTTGTTTGACATTTTTTACTGTTTTTCTATAGGATACATCCTTGTTCCAGAACCTATGGACATTATGTAGAAGCAGTTATATTATTGTAGTGAGACTTCATTTTATCAAGGGTTTTCTCAGCTGCAAAGAAATGTAAGCCAAGGCAGAGTCTGGAGAGTGGCAAACGAATCCTGACTTTGCTTAGAATAGTATGTGTATTCATTTACACTTTCTGATGCAGGAGCCAAGAAGAGCAAAACTATTGAAAAATCTGGGATGCATCCAAAAAGTGAAGCAACTTTCGCAATTTCCGAATCTAAAGCATGACTACTTGTGAACATTTAAAGTAGATTCCTGTATACTCACCACACGAATAATGAAACAGGCCTGTAACACAGACTTACCCTCCCTTTCTCTCTTCCGTTTTTCTGCGAAAGCAACGGATAAAACTCGCAACCAAGCAGCTGCATCTATATCACGTCTGTAGGACGAGGGAGCTGGCTTCTAAAATTGAATACGAAATTTCAGATTCTGGAGGTAAGCCCCAGTAGCGAGGGCAGATTTGCCTCTTCTATCTCAAGGATATGCGCAGATTGCGGACGCGTTGGAGCCCTAACCTCCTGTTTTGCAACACCTCTGCCTCTTTTATATTCTTCTTCAGAGTTTCATATTAAACAATTTCAACAGACAAGGACAACAAGACTACCAGCAGTGGCGTAAATAAGGTACAGTAGTTGCCATCTTATTGGAACATAAATTAACGATTACAAGACGAGAAATCAACTTAGAAACTCATATAGCATTTCACTTCAAAAAGGCATTTTATTCTATAAATAGAGAAATATTATGGAATATAATGAAAAGACAGTATCCCCTCACATAAAAGCAGTTAAACGGGAACTTAAAAATATGATGTGCTACACTCACATGACATTCTCTAGCTGTTCCACAAACTTCTTACATAAGATAATACACCTTGCTAATCGAGGTACTTATAAGCACAATATTTTTATTACTTAGTTCCATATAAGTAGGAAGAAAAAGGGAATACACTAGGCTAAACCAATATTCAAATGTTTTAAAAGCTCTCGTTATGCGATTGTCATTACAAATCACTTCTTTTCTTGGCCAGAAGTAGAACAAAAGAAAAACGGACAATCCCGTCTGAGAAAAGTATAAGTACTTCACAACTAAAACTAATAACAATGAGTTCCTCGAAAACGGTAAGACGTGAGAAAAATGTATATGACATAACTTGTGTATTTTAAAAAGACCTTCATTTTTTGTATAGTAAGTTTTTGTCTCTCTCTTACGGTTTACTAGTTATGCCAAATTAAGCAAAATTCATCCAGGATAGACGGGTTTTCAGCAGCTATTCCCAGAAAATTCAAGATATACATTTTATTTGTCAGGTAAATATCTTTAATATACGATAATTTAATCAAAATTGTTAGAGCAATTTTTAAGAAAATCAACATTTTCTAAAAAAATCCATATAAAGGGTAGTTTGGGGTGGGGGCATTTTCCTCAAAATCTTCGTGTCGCATCCATGGAAGATACTAAACTTAAATACTAAGTTTGGTATTTTAGCTACCATTTGTTTTTAAGTTATCGTGTTCACAGGCACACGGACACACGGACACACACACACATGGACCTTTTTCTGAAAACGCTTTTTATGGATACAGGGAGTCCTTAAACATGTATTTCCGGTGAAATCTCGGTATCGAATTTTTGGGTGGAATACAATACTTCTGTATCCCTATGTACACTGTACATATGGGGCTAGAGAAAGTAAAAAATCTGATGTGTTCCATTCACATGACTTTCTCTATATCTCTGTAAATTATTATTGTTAATAAGCTTATCTTTTATTTATTTCATGCTAATCGAGAAAAATTAGCAGGAATAGTCTTATTTCTTCCTTTATTGTAAGTAGAAGCGAAATAAGGGAGTACCATAGGTTAAAGTGAAAGCCAAAAGCTGGTTGCTATGTGACTGATGTTCCTTTGTTTGTATGGACAGGAGTTGACAAATTCCTGTAAGAGAAGAGTATGTTTTTCAAAGCTGAGGAATATCTCAAAAACGATCAACTCCACGAAAAAATGTATGTAACATAAATTATGTGTTTTAACGTGCTCTACATTTTTTGTGCGTTAAGTTTTTGTCCATCTCTTACGGTTTAGTAGTTATGCAAAATTCATCTAGAATAAAGTAGTCTTTAGAGGCTATTCCCAGAAAATTCAAAATATACATTTTATTTGTCAGGTAAATATCTTTAATATATGACATTTTAATCAAAATCGTTAGAGCCATTTTTTAGAAAATCAAAATTTTCGAAAAAAGTTCCATGTAAAGGGTAGTTTCTGATGGGGGGATGTTTCTCAAAATCTTCGTGTCGCATCCCTGGAAGATACTAAACTTAAATACAAAGTTTGGTATTTTACCGACTTTTCGTTTTTCAGTTATCGTGTTCACAGACTCACGGACACACTGACTCACGGACACACGGACACACACACGTACCTTTTTCTGAAAATACTTTTTTTTGGATACAGGTGACCTTAAAATATATACTGCCGGTGAAATCTCGGTATCGAATTTTTTGGTGGAGTGCAATACATTCTCTATACCATATGTACATAGTGCGTATAGAGAAAGTAAAAAAGAAATACAAGTGAATCAAGGAATAAGGCAGAGATGCAGCCTTTCTCCAGCGCTAATTACGATCTAGAAAAACGAGGTGAAAGAAAGAAAACAACTTAGTAGAAATAAAACTTTAAATGTGATAATCTACCAATAAGACAGGGCAATTTACGTGGGTTCTTAAAATTATTTAGATTGCTAAAGAAGTTTTAGCATATACTCATAGCGAACACTTTTATATCTCGCCCTAAGAAAATACAGGCATTTCAAGGAGAAAAAGGATGTAAAAAGGCAATGGCTAGGAAAGTAACGGTTAACGCATTAACGTACATAAGTTAATTTATGTACCTTTTTACCCTTTTTATGGGCGAGTTCTACAAATTTGTAACGCTTGGAAAAAGTCAAGGTGCGGTGGTCGGCGAGAGCTGCGGTTCCAATGCTCGCCCAGCTGTGCATGGGCAAGAAAAGTTGCTTTCTACACTTGACTCTCAGCACCTCTAAACGGTATCTGCTGAATGTAAATGACAAATTTATAAAATTTGAAATAATTATGTATGCTTATCAGTAATTCTAATGGCTGCATTTACATCACTTTCTCTATCCTCTGTTTTACAAACTACTCTTGTGAAAGCTTCTTCTTCTCTTTATTTTCTGTTAATCTAAATATATTTTCGTTATACATTTAACAGCCTAAAGCGAGTCAGTGATAGCCTCGAAATTTCGTTCTTTTTGTATGACTATGAGAAAAAATATGTGTTACACTAACATGATTTTCTCTAGCTGCTCTACAAACTTCTTACACAGTTTATTCTTCTTTCTGCACAATGCTAATCAACATAAACATTAGCGGAATGTTCTTAGTTCCTTATAAGTAGACGGGAACTAAAGGAAATGCGCAACGCTTAAGTTATAGTCAAACGTTTTAAGTTATGGTTATGTGATTGTCAATACAAATCGCTTCTTTGCTTGGCCAGGAGTAGAACAAAAGAAAAACGGACACTTCCTGTCTGAGAAAAGTATAAGTACTTTACAACTGAAAACAATAACAAGGAATACCTCGGAAATGGTCACCTCCACAACAAAAACTAAAAGGATGTAAATTGTATGTTTTGACAAGATCTATGTGTTTTCTGTAGTAAGTTTATATGTATATTTTACGCTTTACCAGTTAAGCACAATTCAACGAAATTCATTTAGAATAAAGAAGACTTTAGAGGCTATTTCCAGAAAATTCAAGATAGACGTTTTATTTGGCATATAAATATCTTTAATATACGGTATTTTAATGACAATCGTTACAGCTATTTTTGAGAAATTCAAACATTTTGAAGCTTTTTCCATGTAAAGAATACTTTGGTAGGGGGATTTTTCTCAAAATCTTTGTGTCCATCCCTGGAAGATACTAAACTTAAATATTAAATTTGGTACTTTACCGACTTTTCATTTTGAGTTATCATGTACACAGACACACTGACCTTTTTTCTAAAAATGTTTTTTTTGGATACAGGGGACCCTAAAACGTCTATATCCAGTGAAATCTCGGTATCGAATTTTTGGGTGGAATGCAATACCTTCTTAATACACCATGTACATAGTGCGTGTAGAGAAAGTAAAGACGGATAGCGACGCATCACAACATCTCTAAAATAGTTAACACCACAAAATGTGTTAGCCCGCCTCAATAGTGTGGGAGTATCGTGCTGCCTCACATTCAAGAGGGCACGAGATCGACTCTTGTTTGGGGTGAGCTACACGGATAAGATTTTTCGGGGTTCTCCCCTATTCTGAGGAGATAATGTCGAGTAACTTTAAGCTCCATGGACCCCAAGATCGATTGAGCATAATTTCGCCGATTTCATTCGTCGTTCGATATGACTAAAGAGGCTACAGGAGGTAAAGCTGAAAAAAAATTATTTGACATATATTATATGCTTTAATGAGAGCTATATTTTTTGGTAGTCAGATTTTGTCTGCCTCTTACAGTTTAATAATTATGCAAACGCCATGCAAAATGAAGATGTCACGAACCATTCACAGAAAATTCAAAATTTACATTTCATTTGTCATGAAAATAATTTAAATAAATGGTGGATAATTTAATGAAGGTAGTGCCATAGGGGTTTCACCGCTCGCCTCTCATCTAGTCGGCCCGGGTTCCAGTCCCAGGGAACAAATTGTGGGATTTTGCAGACGGAGCGTTGTCTGGACCAGTTTTAATCGGATTTCCCCCCGCCATTCATTCCACTAATTGCTCCATAATCATCTTTTCTTTCATGTCGTCCACCTCACTTCCATATGAGACATCGGGGTGGTCGTCAGTTTTGACTTCTCTCTGTTCCAGAGCTTCTGCTCTTCAACAGATGTCTGGCCCCAGGCGCTGGCTTGTAAGTCCTGGAGGGAAAGGTATTTCAATCAAAGCTGTTAGTTATTTTGAGAAAATTAAAAATAAGGAACACTTTCCAAGTAAAGTGGAGATTCCATACACATTTTTGTATCCTATCCTTGGGAGATACTGAACTTAAAAGTACGAAGTTTGGTATTTAATCTAGGTAGCTTTCATGTTTGGGGTATTTTCTCACTCTCTCTTTATCTCTCTCTCTCTCTCTCTCTCTCTCTCCCATGCACATTTTCCCAAAACTGTATTGTTTTCGATTCAGGGAAGCTCAAAAAGAGTATTTGAAATCTTGTATAAATGTTTTTGATGTAATTCAATTCTTTCTCTACTTTAGGAAATAAATAAGTTAGCGGTCAGAACAGTCCATTGTCCGATGGGAACACCTTTTTGTTTTGGAAACTGGCGCGTTAGTATAGTCTTTCGGTATAAAAATATTATATATATATAAAGACGTTAGTTCCTTGCTATTTACTGATAAATGTGAAAATATATATTAAAGAAATTTTCTTAGCAGGTACTTCTTAATTTGACTCACAAAGAATTCCTCGCTTTGAATGTTTATTTTCTCTACTATACACTGTTAAGTTCTCTTCATGTGGAAAAAGTTCCATGTAGTTCTTAGAATAAAAGATAGTTGAACACGTAGTACATAAAGAATGTGTAACTCTAAAATTTTGTGGCATTGGGCATTTCCAAGCTATTATTGTTAGAATGCTTCATGTTTTATCATTTATTGTTTAGTTCCTTCATTCGATTCCATCTAAATAATTTACATTTCAAGACAAGCTTATAACCATTCAATTTTAAGCATATGAATATTGATTTGGTTTCCCTATAAGTGTATAATGTGTGCATTTCTGCAATCGGTTTCGTTTCAATTAATTTAAAATAGGTAGTTAATCAGATTTCATAATAATAGCTTGTAGTGGCTATGTAAAAGATTTGATGTGTTCCATTAATATGATTTTCTCTACAAACTATTGTTACAAAATGTTATTGTTTATCTTCATCGTGGTAATCCATATAAACATTAGTAGAAATGGTTGTATGAGTTTCTTCTAAGTACAAGGGAAATAAGACAATACCTAGGGTAAAGGTATAGTAAAATATTTTAAAAGCCGGTCAATTCAACAGTTGAAATTCGGTTCACTTTGCATGACCAGGAGTAAAACAAAAGAGAGATGAAAAAGAAAAATGAACCTTCCGCTTGAAATAAGTTTAAGTAGCTTAAAACTGAAACAAAAAATAAGGAATATCTCTATTCGGTTAACTCTACATAAAAAGTAGAGTGCTCCCATGCTCAAGTCGTCAGTGAGCTGACTTTTTATCCGGAGGTTCTGGGTTAGACTCCCGGCCCGAGGGTGGACACTTTTGCTTAATTATGATTATTCTCTGGCCTCCATAGAGTCTGGTAGTATATATGCGAGAGTGAATGCGCGTGTGAAAAACCTACTGTAAAAGTTCAAAGAGTAAACCACCAGCATTTCAGTGAAATGCCCGTGATATAGTAATTAAAGGGTTAGTAGTTAGAAATGTACCATACAATCTTAACATATATTGTGTGTTTTAACGAGATGTACATTTTTTGTGTAGTACGATTTTGTCCATCTCTTATGGTTTACCAGCTATGCAAAATTAATCCAGAATGACGAGGGTTTAGAAGTTATAATATATATTATATATATTTATTTATTTGTCATATAAATGTGTTTAATTGCATTTTAATCAAAATTGGTTGAGTTATATTTGTGAATATAAAATCCTATTAAGCATTATAATTTTACAAATTATCTTCTTATAAATTTATTACATTAACATGAATTACTCTATAAATCTATATGAAAATCTAGAAAAGAGATTAACTTTGAATCTTTTACCCAATAATTTTTGTATTAAAATGTATAATCTAAATATCTTTAATATACAGCATTTTAATCAAAATTGTTTGAGCCATTTTTGTGAAAACAAAATTTTTAAAACTTGGAGAGGGTAGTTTGGGTGGAGGGATTTTCTTGGAAGTCTTCGTCGCATCCTTGAAAGATGCTTAACTTATACACGATATTTTGTGTTAAACAATCTTTTCTTTTTGAACTATGCTGTACACACACACGCACGAACGCACACACACACATGGACCTTTCTCTAATTTTTTTTATTCTGGGGCCTCAAAACATATTTCCGGTGAAATATCGACATCGAGTTTTGGGCGGAATTCAATACATTCTCTACCTACTATATGCACAGAACCTACGTGTAGAGAAATAAACGATAGTAGGCAGAGTAAGTCATGTGAACGTAGAAGTGAGTTAAGATTACAACCAGTTATTTGGTTTGTAAATATTAATAAAATGCTGCAAACACTGTTTAAACCAATTTCATCGAACCGAAGGTAACCAAAACATCGGTTACGCCACTGCCTTAACAGAAACGAACCTGTTTCTTCACACCGAAGTGCATTGCAGCCATTGTTCATTCAGTGATCGATTACAAAGAACGCTTTTGCATTACACTTCAAAAACAGGTTCAAAGTTATAAAAAGAACATGGCCTGTGGTGATTGAAGAAGCAAGCTGGCAACGTCGATGCCAGACATCGCCAAGTGGGAGGTTTCCTCTGCCGTACATATTCTTGCGCTTCGATACCAGCCAAGTGCATAACATTGCAACTCTACTGTTTGCATTATGGGCACGAGTTGGAATCTGCAGCCGCCACAGATTTTCAACACGATGAATGGAAGGCGAAAATTAGCCGTGTCTAATGTTATTCAACAGCGGAAACCTCGTTCTAGGTAGAATCTTCTATTATTCATTTCACTCATCCTTCATTCCGTTTGGCAAGCTTCAGGGTCGGAAGCGTCGGTGATAGTTTTTCGGTGCAGCAGAGCAAGGAAAAAAGATGATCTCTGTAGCTCCAGGGTGTATAAACCACCTCCTTGGCCGCGCCGTGGCCGAGTGCTTATACCACTCGCCTCTCACCTAGACGGCCCGGGTTCGATCCCCAAGCGACCGCATTTGAGGTTTGTGGTGGACAAAGCGGCGCTGGGGCGGGTTTTCTCCGGGTTCTCCGGTTTCCCCGCCATCGCATTCCACCGGTGCTCCATCTTCATTCATGTATCATCAGTGTCTGCGGTGCCATAAGTAGTTAAAGTGGGCGTTAGACACTACAAAAAAAAAAACACCTCCTTAGGGGCATTGGATCCTTGGTTGGAGCAGGTGCCCTAATAGGCTTTTTGGGGTTCCTTCGTACGCAAAATTTAATGTTTTTCCTCTTTTTCTTATTAACCGTACTTTTAAAGTAGTTGTTTCAGGTTTTATTGCTAGAACAAAAAATCTGATGTTCATTCACATGACTTTCTCTACATCACTGCAATAAATTAATGTCTAAAAGCTTACCATTTCTGTTTACTTAATGCTAATTGAGAAACAATTAACAGAAATGGTCTTATTATTTGCTTCCTTGTAAGTAGAAGGGAAATAAGGGAGTACCATAGGTTAAACTGATAGTCAATTCTTTTAAAAGCTGGTTGCAATGTGATTGAAGTATCTTGTTTACATGGACAGGAATTGACATATTCCCGTATGAGAAAAGTATAAGTATTTTAAAGCTGAAACCAATAACAAGCAATATCTCGAAAACGGCCCACTTTGTGAAAAAAAAAGTATGTGACAAACATTGTGAGTTTTGACGTGATCTACATGTTTTATGTAATAAGTTTTTGTCTATCTTTTAGGTTTACCAGTTACGCAAAATTCATTTAGAATAAAGATCCCAGAGAATTCAAGACATACATTTTATTTGCCATTTAATATGCTAATGTATGGCATTTTAGTCAAAATCGTTAGAGCCATTTTTGAGAAAATAGGCATTTTTGACTTTTTTTTCCATATAAAGGGTAGATTGCGGTGGGGGAAATTTTCCTCAAAATCTTCGTGTGGCAGCCACTAAACTTAAATACCAATTTTCGTATTTAATGTCTTTTCGATACAGACAGACAGATTGACATGCACATTTTTCTAAAAATACTTGTTTTATTCAGGGGGTCTCAAAACACGTATTTCCGGTGAAACTTCGGTATCGAATTTTTGGTGCAATACGATAGCTTCTCTATACTCATGTACACAGTACGTGTAGAGAAAGTAAAAAGTCTGTCCAGAGGTTTAAACCCCCAGTGCAGTATAGATAGTAATGACAGAGTTTTAAAAGTAATAAGAAAGCAGAACACTTCCGTAAATGCGTATTTATTTTATTATGCACAACTAATTTTCGATAATATGCAATAATTCCCAAGTTTATTAATTATACTTTCTGCTATAGTGGTTCTTGTGCCTCCACACCTTGCAGGACTTTGCACAAATATAAACAAATAATATGGTTAATATATCTATTTTCATTTCTTCTTTCCTGAATAATAACATTCTTATATGCTATTCTAAAAGAATATAACATGTATTAAAATGGGGATCAGGAGCTTAACTTGATTTGCTACAATTAAACTTCAACTTAAATGCAATAATTTATATTTCATGGAAAGTATGGAACTAATCTCATTTCATGTCGTTGCTTGTGACCAAGGACGTGTTACTAAACTCTATTTCAAGTGCAGTTCATATACCTGTAACACATTCAATAGAAAATTAATGGCACTTTGCAGTAGTAAATGATTTAATATTTAGAAATTATTTAACAGATCTAAACATGTTAAATGGGTTAAAATATATGTTCCATGCCTTTGATATGGCCTTAGATTTTAAAGGATGTACACGGAAAAGTAACATTCCTTTATTTACCTACATATTGTTTATTTGAAAACAACAACTTCCTATATTTATGTGCTGTCAAAGATAAAGTAAAATAAAACACTTAAATAAAAATGAATGATATACATTAGTTTGTAAAAATAAATGAACATGTATAAAAGTAATAATAACAAATACAAATTTAATTATAGTTATATAAATGATTTTTCAAAATAATTAGGGATCCAAGTAATGCAGAGATCGCTCATCTTGAATACTATTCACAAAAACTGTCCATTATTTTACAAAAAAAAAAAAAAAGCAGGGATATGTGCGCCGACTATTAGTGCGATGCTTTCAATCTCTTGCAGCTGGTATTTCTGTTTGTAGATTTGGATGCTGGGCGTGTAAAGTTCTTGCTTTTTCCCTGTTAACTTCTCAAGTTGGCCAGTGGAAATGATTATTTTAATTTGTTTCATTGCAATGTTAATATATATTTTGTATATAATTTTTATGGTGTTCGAACCGGACGGTCGGTATATAATATATCTCTTGTAGCGTTGTTTCTAAAGGCTATGTCGATTTCTATACTATTTGAAGCGATACCATGAACTTTTTCATACACGTTAAATTTCTCATTACCAGTGGCGTATATTGTGGGATATCAAAGCTATCACCGAAGCCCATTTCTAGAGTAAAATAAAAATTAATAAGTAATAATAATTGCAATACTGGCCAGGTTCCCTCGAGGAATATGTCTCGTTCTCTATACTATAGCACTGAGGGGAGAATAGAGCTTCGGATGCTTGAAGTTGCTGCCCTACACTATGAGTGGTTCGGGAGGAAGAACGCAGGAATCAGCAAGCGAGGGCTTCTGAAAAAAACAATTGCCACACGAATAATATCGTACGGACACGAGTGACTTGCTTCATCATTTGGAATTTGCATAGCACCTCGAGTAAAAGCATGAAAGTGAGTGTTCTGTTTTAATTGTAGTTATTGTTGATTAACCATCGTTACGGTCCTTAATAGTTATGCGTGTTAGTGTTAGTATATATCAGTATTATTTAGTCCATATTTACAGCGCACCAAGACAGTTGCCAATGTTATTTTTGTCAAATGGACAAACAATGTATAATTAAACAATTAGTGAACAAACTATTCTCACAGTTGATATACGAAGATAAGCTAGCGATCGTCAAACATCAGCTCCTTGACACTGCGATATGAGCAGAAGGAAAACAATTAGAACTCTTACAAAGAGTATTTTAATCTAAACAATTACGAAAAGTAACTGTGTGGTTCAATCGAACTAAATATGCGTTATTGCTGCCTAGGCGATTTGTTTGCAACAGAGAAAACACCCTGGAAAACGACTAGTGTCGAAAATTTAGCGTATTTGATCAAAGCTATGGATAAACAAGGCATAAAAGAAGTTTAATGAACAATCCCTTACATTGGATTAATTGTTTTTTCACACAAGTTGTGTGTAGAACAGGAGTTGGATAGGTAGAGTCAGACTGAAAACATTGACCATAATAGTTGGCTATACTATGAACCCTGGGACTTAAAGTACATTGTAAGTCGCCATTGAGGTTGTCATCTAAAAATAATTTGAGAACACCTTGTGGTTTACCGGGAAACATGCGAGTCAGTTGAGAAATTCAATGCTATGCCGCCATGTTATTTATGGACGCTCTTAAACTACTGTGGTTTTCAGCGTCCTATTCTAAATTGGGCGTGAAAGACTGCTTAATTTTGCTTGAGGCCTCTCTATCAGGCTTGAGGTTCTTTTACATGCCGTAAATCTACGATATGGGACCAACGGTTTTACTTCTCTTCCGAAGGAAGCCAAGCTGAGGATTTTTACACCTGGCTTTGAACCCGCGACCTTGGAATGTGAAGCATGGTATCTATTACACCACGGAATGTGCCGGCATGTTGCCATGTTAGCCCAGTGGAAGAGCAACCGGCCTAGAGACCGGGAGATCCGTGTTTCAAAGCCCGGCTATGGCATTGACTTTTTCAGTCTGACTCTACCTATCCAATTCCTTATATTGTCCGGCTCTGGTAGGTCTAGTATAGCCCAAGCCATAATCCTAGCGTACGCCACTGCTTATTACGCAGTTGTTCCGAGATAAACATCTAATTCTGTGATGACGCGAGTTACGCAGAACATCGCCATGCGAAGAGAATCCCAAGACTTGTACAAGGGTTTCTTTCTCTCTGCGACAGAGGTTACTTGTCTCGAGATATACCCGGCACGGTTCTGAGTGCGGTCACGTTCGCGGTCATTTTAATTGCCTCACACCATTCATTGCAAGATTGGTCTACGTGGTTTCTCATCCATCTTTTGGCAGGCGTATATTCTTTATAATTGGACGCCAATCTCTTTTTGTTTTATAAAGCCCCAGTTAGTTATTTCCTTATTCCTCAATAATTGCCGGATTTTTATGGAATCAGGAAGTCCAGTTCGTTGGTTGATGATCATGTTAGGTTCTTCAATATTGAGGATATTTAGACATCTGTGTGTGTGTGTGTGTGTTGTATGTGAGATATTTTAATCATAATCGCTTTAGCCAGTTTTGAGAAAAATCACAATTTTGGAAACATTTTCCATGTAAAGGTTGGTTTGGGGTGGTAGATTTTCCTCCAAATCGCACCTTTGGGAGATACTAAACTTAAACACTGAGTTTGGTACTTGGAGGACCTTTCATTTATGAGCTATGCTGTCCACAGACACACACTGATCTTTTGTTAAATATGTTTTTTTTATTCAAGGGGTCTCAAAACGTTATTCCGGTAGAATGGGTAGAATACAGTATCTTCTCTGTACATAATGCGTGTAGATAAAGAAATAATTGAATGCGCAAGTCATAGTCATTAGAAATCTTAACAGGGGCATTAACAATTAATTGATTATAAGCTTCCTACATTGTCCTGAATAACCCAATACTCTTCTATTTCCAGTCTTGGGTACATATTGCTGGCAAGAATATCAGTTGGTAGTATTTCTTTTAGAGAACTCTTTATAAGCTTATCTGCGTCTATAAAGAAATGAACTGGAAATTTGGTCTGATCAGTTGATATATTGGAGTAGGGCAAACAGATTAATTTAAGACGTGAATTTTTATCACTTTTCAATAATGCGGACCAGGTTTAACAATTAATTTCGTATGCAGTTTCTGAATAATAGTTCTGTTATTAAAGTCTGAGAAAGCGTGGAATGAAACTACGAGGAAACGCATTCGTTCATCTTTTATAGCGATATTCTGATCAATTACTAGTGTAGCGTCTTTCAATTTGCCTTTTTCGATGCACAATACCGATATATTTATCTGGATTTGCTTGTAATACAGTTTCTTGAACCTTCTGGCAATTTGTAGCAAAACTATTTTTATCTGTATGTATGCTCGTAATTTCAAATACTATTTTTAAATTTTGTTACTTTTTAAATTGCTTATTGTGTTTGCTTTGTGCTTCCTTTCAGTTTATTTCAATTAATTTATTGTAATATATTACACATTCTTATGCAATGCACTCTTATTTATACTGTAAGAAATGTCTTTATTGGCTCAAAAATTGCTTACAAATACAGTCTTTGATCTACTGCTATATATAGTTCATTTAACGTTGCGACGCGCAGACAGTTACAGCTGCACGCCGTCCATGGCTCGCGCACCACTGCGCGTTAACATAAGTCAGTCATGCCTCAGTATAATTCACGGCACAACATTCACTGCAATTTTTTCTCCTTTTACAGCGAAATAATGACGTCACAGACTTTCTGGAAACTTGTCGAAACATCTCGAATATCGGGAAGAATAATGATGCCGTGAGAATAGTCTCGCGTTCCAAAGGATTCTGTTGCGGTCTGCCGTTGTTTACGTTTCAACTGTGGTGTCTCACATTCCAGCTCCACTGCCGCATACCAAAGCGAACATGAAAATGATCACATACCGGACGGCATTGTCACAATACATTTAAACAAATTGTACTTTCACTGCATGTTGTGTGTATGACCACCAGCGAACGCAATGTAATCTAAATATGCCTAATAATGTCATATGCATCAACGATATCTGGAGTTACTTTGCATTTCATAACTAAAAACATGTAGGTCAGATATAACTTTCCGGGTAGTTTTTTTTTTTCAGTAAATTAGCGAGGAAAACAAGCTGCAAGTTATGTTTTAAACCCAGCTATGAACTCCGGGTTAAAGTTCCGGAAAATACTCAAATCGCCCTCTTGATTCTATATGCAAGCAGGATTTCCATCCAGGCTATGGGTCGTGAAATAAACAACGACTTTCAAATAGCCCCATAAATATAAGAGTTCAATGGGTTTAAGAGCGGCGAACGCCCTTCCAACCAGTATGTTCCGCACGATCTTTCCATTTGTTTATTCACGACGTTTTGTGAGTCCATATATTAAATGCTTCGTTTGCTACACTCTCGTTCGAG
The DNA here is from genome assembly GCA_030762935.1 of Hymenopus coronatus. Taxonomy (NCBI): domain Eukaryota; kingdom Metazoa; phylum Arthropoda; class Insecta; order Mantodea; family Hymenopodidae; genus Hymenopus; species Hymenopus coronatus. Next base: position 97,368,336 of record CM060892.1, read on the forward strand.
CGTTCTTACTCTATTTGCAACCGACATAAAGAATAATACCAACAGTATAGTAAATTTACGTGGCAGCAGCATCTACAGTAAAGGTCTCAAGTTCAAACGATCAATCTGATTGGGGTTTTGTTTGTGGTTTTCTCCAGTCGCTACGTGAATACTGACTGGATTCGCTATTTCAATATCATGCTGCAAAGTTAAGGGACATTGAGAGTGAAATTTCAACATTCTGCACTTCTGTAATGATTTTATACGCATTTTACTGTGATTGCATTGCTGTTAATTAAATCGCATACCAAAGTTCATTCAAATTAGATAAATACTTTGCAAGATATAAAGTATTTTACAAATTTTATTAGTAATATAGGTATTCCATATTAAATATGTTTCACGTCTCAAAGTTTAAGAAAATTTATTTGCATATTTTAAATTGGAGCTTTGAACCATACACAAAAATTTTAACGCTGATACTTAAATATCTTTGATTACTGGTTTATAGCTTTATATTTAGAACTTTTAATCTCTAGAATTAATCATTTTTCATGCCTTCTTAAAATTAATATTGGTGTTAGGATAATTTTGTCGTTTTACAGTAGATATTTCTGCACATTCTGAGAAATTTTATTTGTATTTAAACAAAAACTGAGATGCGTGGAATATTTTGAAGGTGTGGAAATAAAGTTTTATGAAATAGAACTATAGAAAACAGATATATTCTACGATCTTTAAATGACTGTAGGGCCCAAAGCTAGGGGAAGACATATTATTATTGACTATTTATAAGAGCTCAAAGGTTTCAAAACTATTTGCTATAATAATCAGTTTTCGATTTTTTGATCGATTGTAGTCAAAATTGCACACCCAATGTCTCATAGGAAGAGAGATTAAGAAAATGCAAATAAAAACTGCATAAGGTGACTACACAACTGAGGCCATTACCTGTATATATTGCTTTGCACTATGAGTAACAAAAACGCAAACAATTAGTTGGTAAAGAAGAAGTGTATGCAACTGATGGCGTCAATAAACAGATTAACTAAACTAGTGGTACAGAAACACACCTAGACAAAGATACTGTTTGGATCGTTCTTGTTAAGGTATAAAGAACTTAGTAAAAGTAACGTAACCGATTAAATAGGTATTGAATAAAATATTCATATTATACATATTCCATGCTTGAAATCTTTTCCCAGTGGGAATTATAGGAGGAAATATGTTTGAAATGCTTCGTTTTTATTTTCCTTCGCATTGACAGTATTTGTTAGAGGCACCTGAGAACGTTAATTCACCAGATAAATGGAAACGACTTCTTATTTTAATAGGACCTTCGCACATATAAAGACTGATATTACACTTTACCTGTATAGTTTATTAAGATTCCAAAAGTACTTTAAATTCTCTTCTTAGAATGAAGAGATTTTTTAAAACAGTATCTAAAACATCAAGTGAAAACCTTAAAAATGATGGATGGGTAAATTGTCTGAGAAATAACATGGAAAGCAATGGGTTAGGAGAGATTGGAGAAAAAGAGAAAATAATATGAATACTCTCTGGAAATTTAGTAGAAAGAGATTTTAGAATGCCTAAATAATAATAATAATAATAATAATAATAATAATTAGCCGAAAAGAGATCTTTAACCTTTTACATGTCGACGAAAGTTTCATGGGGAAGGGAAAAAATACATACACTTGACAAAAAGGTGCGAGGTGCCATTACATGGGTAAACACAGCAGTATGGAGGCTAAAGGGTTTAAGCAACAATATTCCACAAAATCAAAGTCTTATATGAGGTGGAAATACAAATCTGGAACACATAATATTTAAATGTAAAGGGACTAAAATTTGCAGAAAATAGTACATCAATTAGAAAAAGTTTAGGCTAGAGAGATACAAGACTATAATTGAAATTTTTCTTAAAGATACTAAAAAGATAGGTCAATACATAAATCAATTAAAAAATTAATTCAGGTGAACATTAAACAATTTCAAAGAAAAAATACAAATGAGACAACTAAGTAGAATTAAGGGAATATTGTAAAACATGAAAATGACTGGAAAACAGCCTGGGCTGAACACAGATCATATGCCATTGTGCATAGCTTAGCATAAAGAAATAAACTCAAGATATCTCTTTAAAATATCTCGTCAAATAGTCTATTAACTAAATAAATTCTAAACAGGTACAAAATGCTATTCTTGAAGGTGCATAAATAAACTTAATGTAGATACATTCCCATCAAGGAATACAGGGTAATGAAAAAGCAGATGAAGCAGTAAAGGAAGCAGCAATAGAACATCCAATTTATCCTCCCATTGCTGTATCACATGAATATGCTGTACGTATGTATGTTAAGAAAAGCTGTTGCAATAATAGAAATACAATTGGTCTCAATAATGAAAACAGTAAATTGTATGCAGTAAAATGTCGCATGTCGTTTCCTAGAATCTATAAAGTCTTCAGCTGTCATCAACAGTGTTACCAAATTAAAAACTGGTCACACTAAATTAGCAGCACAGCAGTATATCCTGTAGCTCATAAGCGGAGCAAAGAACATCGTTATGATGTTTCCATGATCTTTTTGAATTTCTAGTTCATGAGCTGGCCGCTAAGTGCCATAGTGACGAAGGATCAGCTTGTCCCCTACAGACGACACTGTAGGACGAAATCACGGATTGTGGAAACATTTTCCCAAGAATCTTCTTTCAAGGTATAGGATTGTTTTACGTGTAAATAAACATTACACGGGACTACCGGTTTTACTTTCCTTCCGAAAGAAGCCATGCTAAGAATTTTTGTGTCCGAAAAAATCCATCACCCCCCGCCAGGTTTGATCTGCAATCTTGGGTTTTAGAGGTTAGCATGATAAACCCAACACCACGGAGGGCAACTACATAATTTTTCTTCATTTTGTGGACATTGTAAGAAAAGAGTGGCAGGGAAGCATATTATTGCCGAATGTGGCCTATAGGTTTTCAGAAACTAAACATAAAGCAAATGTCCATGCTGTCATAAAAGAAGCTCTTGCGAATAAAACTGGCAAAATCTAGTTTGAGGTAGTGCACATGAATAAGGACTCTTTGTTGATAGGCTCTCTCATACAGTACAAGAACAAGGATCATTGGCAGAATTTTCGAATGCCAGGAATAGCAATTAGCTCATTTTTATTATACCTACCTCATAGCTGAAATTGTTGATGTCTCCAGAAAAGTATAACGCTATTCCCCGCTACTTATTTATGTGAAACCGCAATCTCTATTCTCACATACCTGAAATAAAAGTTGAGAGATAATCTTGAAGCTCAAAGGGACTTAATATGTAAAATAAGATATCAAACCTAACATTGCAATGTTAATTGATGAAAAACAACTTCTGTACATGTTAAAAATTAAACTGTGTTATTTATCAGTGATATTATTTTGTCATTTGATTTAAATACATTTGTCTGTAACTCATTTACAGTTTAGTTTTATTTTAAGTTAGGATGTAAATATTAAGTGCTTATAGTATTCAAATGTATCAATTTAAAATGTGTTAATTTTGATCTAAAAATTTATATTTTTAACACAGACTAAAAGTCAAGCAAAGTGTTTAAATTTGTAGTAACTGTCACATTAAATGGACTAGAAAATTAATATTTATTGCTCGTAGATATATATTTTTGTACTATAATTTACATATGTAGTTTTGAGGGTAATAAATAACAAACAATTTTGAAAGAAATTGACAAACATTTTATGTACATATTTAATATTTTCAGAATATAGATCTTAACATTAAACTTTGAACCCTTGTGTATAAGAATTTAAGCAATGTATAGTGACATAGGATGTAAAACCTAAACGATATTGAAAGTTTGAGATATTTACTGTTAGTAGTAATGCGAGGACTTTAAATATATACCAGGTGTATTTAATTATGTACGCTTTGACATGTTCTGTGTTCAAGGCCTGCTTGGCCATCATGAACCTGCAGAACGTAATCTAAACTAATCAAATCAAAACTCAGAGGAGTCCTTTTTTTTTCCAAGAGGTCCGTGTTTGGGAGCCACTGTTCTAAAGATTTATTCTATTGTCTTTCTCCGTTTAAGCGAGATAAACTTTCATTCCACATTTCCTTGCAGCTATAATAAGAATTAAATAAGCTAAAGTGAAGGCGGTTCATATGTTTGCATATAACGAGAAAAAACGAATAACTCACTCCCTCACTATTTCTTCTTTCTTTATTTCTCTGTTCATCCTCTTCGTCTGTAGGACTTACATCTCCTCTACAAAACTTACAAGCCAGTGCCTGGGGTCAGACGCCTGCTGAGGAGTAGAGGCTCTGAATCAGAGAGAATGATCATCCTGATGGCTGGTATGAAAATGAGGAAGTGGATGATATGAAATGACGGTGAAATGGATGGCAGGAAAGACGATTATGAAGCAATTAGTGGAATGAATAACGGTGGAAACTGGAGAACTCCTGCCCCCCCAGACACCACAAATCTCAGATGCGGTCCCCTGAAACCGAACTCGGCCGCCTAGGTGAGGTCTAACCACTCGGCCACGACGCCACCTTGAATAGGAATTAACACTTGAAAAAATTTTAATTATTTAAAAAAATAAGAGAATTTATTTTAAATTAAAAAGTGTGCCTCAATGATACTTTTAGTAACATGATTTTGTATTCCTTTTACGGCTTATCAGTTACAGAAAATCTATTAAAAATTCATAAGCTATTTCCAGAAAACTTAAACAATTTATTTTTTATAAAAATATCATTCGCCTATGGTATATAAACCAAAATCGTTAGTACCATTTTGGAGAAAATCAAACATAACAACAATTTCCCCATATATTTAGGATGAGAGAGTTTTTTTTTTGAAAATCTTGGTGTCACTTTCTTGGAGATGTTTTAACTTTAAATAGCAAGTTTGATATTTGCAACTTTTCGGTTTTGTAGTTACATTTTTACCCTCTCCTAATTTATTTTTTGATTCAGCAAGTTTTAAAATTCCAGTGAAATATCCGTATCGAATTTTGGAGAGGACTGTATGCAAGTGGTAAAGGAAGAAGAAATCTGGTCATTAATTTTATTGTGAGAATTTATTTTTTACTTTCTCTGGCACTTATGTACAGTGTTTATAGTAGGCAGAGAAAGTTTTAATTGCACTAAAAATTGGATACCGAAATTTCACCTAAAATACATTTTCGAGGACCCTCAAATCCGAAAAAGTTTTTTAAGAAAAACGATCGAGTGTGGTCTGTGTGTTACATCATAACTCAAAACCGAAAAGTTGAACAAACACCAAACTTTATATCTAAGTTCAGTATATTCCAAGTATACGACCTGAAGATTTTTAGAAAAATCCAACCCAAACTACTCTTTATAAGGAACTGCTTTAAAAATTTTCGATTTTCTGTTAAAATGGCTAATGAGTTTGATTATTAATAAGGATACTTACGAAGCAAATAAAATACATATCTTTGATTTTTTTTGAAATATCCCTTGAAGTGCTCTTCATTCTGAATGGCTTTCATAGTTTTTATAAGAGATAGATAAAAACTTACTCAACAAAAAATGTACATCTTGTCAAAATACGCAATTTATGAGATGCACAGTTTTTTTAACCATTTATGTGATATTTCCTATTACGGTCTTTAATTTTAAAATAGTTAAAATGTTCTCAAATGGAAAGTACTTATCCGCTTACTATAAGCCTTTTTGTTTTATTCCCGGCCATGGGAAGAGAATTGGATTTCAATATTAATTGCATGTCGACAGCTTTTAAAGATTTAATTCGTTTTAGGCTGGTGTATTTCCTTATTTCCCGGTTACTTATAAAGAACTTATTAACATGGTGTAGATAAAGGAATATTATAATATTTTGTAAGGATAGTTTGCAGCAGGTGGAGAAAGAAATGCAAATGGAACACATCAGAATTTTTAATTTGAAAACGAATGCTTTTGGAATGAAAACTTTAATGATCGGAGAAAGTAATGCGAGAGTTGTTCATCGGGTTTTTAAGCAGTGTTTGAATCGTGTAAATATAAGAGACGAAAATTTAATGACTTTCTGGTGACTTCTAGTTTGAGTAGTTGGCAACAGTGGGTAGGGCTCCCCCTCGCCACAACTATATAATGCTATCGACTCGTCCATACGACGCAGAGCACCCATCTGGTACGTATCTAATTAATTGCTTGCATGCGTTGAAAAGGATTCTGCTGGTGTGGTTATTTTGGCAGTGGCTGACTGACGCGTGAAGTTCCATTCAACGGTTTCTTTCAAAAAAAGTAAACGGATCAAATCCTACGATTTAAAATAATAAAAATCTGATGTGACCCATTCATATAACTTTCTCTACATCTCTGCAACAAATTATTGTTAAAAAGTTTATACTTCTATTTACTTCATGCTAATCGAGAAAAAATTAGTAGGAATAGTCTTATTGCTTATTTCCTTGGAAGTAGAGGCGAAATAAGGGAGTACCATAGGTTAAAGTGATAGTCAAAAGCTGGTTGCTATGTGAATGAAGTTCCTTTGTTTGTATTGACAGGAGTTGACAAATTCCTGTATGAGAAAAGTTAAGTTTTTCAAAGCTGAAACCAAAAACAAGGAATATCTCAAAAACGATCAGCTCCACGAAAAAAATGTATACAACATAAATTGTGTGTTTTAATGTGCTCTAAATTTTTTGTGCAGTAATTTTTGTCCATTTTAGCAATTATGCAAAATTCCTTAAAATTCTCTCAGAGTAAAGTAGTCTTCAGAGGCTATTCCCAGAAAATTCAAAATATACATTTTATTTGTCAGGTAAATATCTTTAATATATGATATTTTAATCAAAATCGATAGGGCTATTTTTTAGAAAATAAAAATGTTTAAAAAAAGTTCCAGTAAAGGGTAGTTTGGGTGGGGGGATTTTTCTCAAATTCTTCGTGTCGCATCCTTGGAACATCTAAACTTAAACACTAAGTTTGGTATTTTACCGAATTTTCGTTTTTGAGTTATCGTCTTCATAGACACACAGACACGCACACACGGACCTTTTCCCGAAAATGTATGTTTTAGATAAACCATATATTTCCGGGGAAATCTCGATATCGCATTTTTGGGTGGAGTGCAACACCTTCTCTATACACTATGTGAATAATACGTATAGAGAAAGTAAAAAATAAAATAATAAAAACCATTTTATGATAAACTTCTAATTAAACAAATCTGTGGTTTTCATTCACACGACTTTTCTAAGTGTTCTGCAAACAAACTATTCTTATAAAAGAGTATTCTTACGTGTAGTTCATACTAATCGAGAGAAACATTAGCAGAAATTGTGATAATTTTAATCGTTTTCTCACAGAAGCCTTGTGTAGGACAGGAGTTGTATAGGTAGAATCAGACTGGAAAATCCAGTGCTATGGCGGTATGTTGCCATGGTATCTCAGTGGTAGAACAACCGACTAGAGACAGGGAGATACGTAGTTCAATTCCTGGCTATAGCATTGAATTTTTCAGTCTGACTCTATCTATCCATTAGCAGATATTGTCTGATTACTTAGTTCCTTGTAAGTAGAACGGAAATAAGAGAAAACATCAAGTCAATGCAAATAGTCTAATCCTTTTAAAGCTACGCAATGAAATTCAAATTAACATGTCTAGGAGAAAAACATAAGAAATAAAACGAATAACGAGTTGCCGTTTGAGGAAAGTATAAGTACTTTCAAATTGAAATCTATATTAGAGAATATCTCGTGGTTACTACACACACACACACACACACACACACACACACACACACACACACACACACAAACTGGGTAGTGTAGGGGTAGCGCGTCTGCCTCACATTCGAGTCGCGAGTTCGAACTAGACTAAGGCGAGTTACTCGGATACGTTTTTGTTTTTTGTTTTTTGTTTTTTTTTCCTTCGGGGGTTTTACTTTATCCTAAGAAGACGAATTTCGAGTAACTTTAACCTCTATAGAGCACGAGATCTTTTGAGCTTCATTTCACCAATTCCATTCATCGTCCGATATGACCAACCAGGTTAAATGACTTTAAGCTAAAAAAAAAAAATAAATAAATAAAGAAGACAAATTGTGTGTTTAACGAATGCTTCAATTTTTGTGCAAAAAGACTTTACATTTACCAGTACGCAAAATCCCTCCAGAATGAAGGGGCTTCAGAAGCTATTCCCAGAAAATTCAAGATATACATTTTATTACCATGTAAATATTTCTAATATATGGAATTTTAATAAAAATCATCAGTACCAACTTGGGAAATACACATTTTGAAAAATATTCCCCATAAAGAATAGTTTAAGGTGCGGGGTATTTCTTGAAAATCTTCGTATCGCATCCTTTAAATATTTCTTAGTCGGATTACCCTCCCCACATTTAGGATTGACACTCCCCTAGGACTTACAAGCGGATGCCTAGGGGTCAGAAGTCTGTACAGGATGAAGAACAATAACGAGTGGTCGGCCCGTAGCCAGGCATGTGTGAGAGGAAGTGGGTGATTGGAAAGGTGATGGAGCAATTGGTGGAATGAGTGGCGGGATAAACAGGAGAACCCGGATAAAACCCGCACAGGCGTGCTTAGTCCTCCACAAATCCCTTGGGATCGAACCTAGGCCTCCCAAATGGGAGGCAAGCGGTCTGACCGCTCGGCAACGCCTTATCCGTTAAATATACTAAGCTAAATACCAAATGTAGCATTTAATGGACTTCAGACACACATACATACACGGACCTTTTTATAAAAATACCTATTTTAGGCTCAGGGAACTCCAAAACATGTACTTCGCGTGAAATTGCGACAGAGGGTGGAATATAATACCTTATCTATCTGCTGTGTACATAGTATGTGTAAAGAAAGTAGAAATAAAAGATAATAAAATTAAAACTAATCTAACTTCATATAGAAATGTTTGCACTACAGAAAAGCTTACACAAATTGTGGAGTGCAATGGTGCTTAAGAAATACGATAACTGAATCACATGTTTCACTTCGGATTTCTGGCATGTGGTAGAGTTCATGTTTTTATATGATGCCTGCAGGCCAGATTTTGAAACTTTGCCCACTAATATAACAATAACAGCTAATTGTATTACTTTCTCTTTTCCAATAATAAGTAGAAGTATTCCAACCGGAAATTTTATGTCGAGATTTCACGGAAGTATTTAAGGTCTCCGAACCAAGAAAAAAGATTGTATTCCACCCCAAAACTGGATACCGAGTTTTCACCTACCTTTAAATCCAGAAAAACATTTTTAGAAACAGTGCAGGTGTGTATGTGTGTTTGTCTATAGCATCACTTAAAAAAGAAAAGTCGGTTAAATACCAAACTTAGTATCTTCCAAAGATGCAACACAAAGATTTTCAGGAAACCCCCGACCCTTTAAATTTTCGATTTTCTAAAACATTGCTTACGATTTTTTTAAAGCACCACATATTAAATATATTTACATGACAAAATGTATATCCTGAATTTCTTGGAAATTGCCTCTGAAGTCCTCTTCATTCTGAATTACTTTTGCATACCTGGTAAACTACAAGAAATAGATAAAAGCTACTACACAAACCGTAGATTTCGATAAAACACGTAGTTTATGCCAAAAAGTTTTGGTAAATATCAGAGATAGTTATCGTTTTTGAAACCATCAATAACTATTTTTTCTCAAATGGGAAGTCGTTATTCAATTATTTTCATCGTGGTTATGCAAAGTGAACGGAATTGCAATTGCGCCACCTATCGTCCAGTTTTTAATAAAGTTTGCTATCGCTTTAGCCTAGTGTATTCCCTCATTTCCTTCTACTAAGGAACTAATCATACGATTTCTGCAGACTTCCATTGCATTAAGCAGAGAGAAAAAATAAGCTTTTGTAAGAATATGTTGTATAATAGGTAGAGAAATTAATGTGAATGGCACATATCCAATTTCAAGGAAAATGTCCTATTTTGTGTGTACGTGTGCGTGAATAGTGTAACGTAAACAGTAAAGTTAGTTAAACATCTAAGCTACTAAATATGCGTCATGAACATTTCCAGTAAAATCCCCTCATCCCAAACTAGCCTCTAAATAGAAGATTTTTCGACATTTTCGATTTTCATAACAATTGTTCTAATCATTTGGATAAATACGTATCTTAATCCTTGTTTCTTATAAGCTTGCTCGTATATAAACTTCGGCGCACAATTTCCTTCCTCTTCACCCTGATTGGCTAAGCACACGTTTTTGAAAGGTGATTTCAAACCCTAAGCAATGTAGGTCAAGCGATAAAAGGGATATAAACACTCCGTTATCATAAATGTATGTGCTTTTGTGATCCGAGAGCTAGGTTTTAACCAAAATGAAGGATCCTCCTATATGCATTTACCGAATTTTAGATGCAGCAACTTGTTACATGATATATTGATTCATACGCATCTATGAAAACGTAAAGTTGGCAATTTTCCTTAGAGATATTAACGTAAACATGTTAAATAAGAAAATACTTTGTATCGCACAACCGCCCATTCCACCACGGCAGTCAATGAGAGGTGACTGGTCTCGTGACCTTTGAGAGATACCGGCAAAGTTATGTGGAATAGACCTTAGTTACAGCCTACATGTTAAGAAAACAAATGAGGAAATTAGAAATAAGTGGAAATCCAGACGTAGTTAAATGGGTAAAAAAGAAGAAAAGAATGGAGGGATTATACGTTAATTATGAATAAAATTCGTGTACAAAAATCGCTATAGTTGGGAAACCAAACCCAAAGGGTCGTTAGCTTGACTTCAGACGGTAGTAGAAAAGTTAGTCACCTGTTTCAAAAAATAATGGCACCAATTGAAAAAGTCAGGATTGATTCTATTGTAATAAATACCTTTATTGACTCAAGCATTGTTTAAAAATAAAGTCTTTAATTCACCGCTGCAAACAATTCAGTCGACGTGTCGACGCATAGACAATTTATGGCTGCACGTCATCTCCACTGCTCACGCACTACTATGCGGTAACGCTCCAGTCACTCACAACTCAGTACAATTCGCAACACACCACACTCACACCGGGCTTGCAATTCCTCCTCCTTTTATAGCCATAAACTGGCGTCACAGATTTTCTGGAAGCTAGATGCTTCTTGATGAATCTTGAGTTTATCAGACATGTCACGTTCCTAAGTCTCCTATTTCTGTCGAGCCGCGCTTCCTATTTTGCCTCATTCCAGCTCCACCGCCGCATACCAAAGTGAACGTCAGATTGGTAACATACAGCACTGTCACATAATTTTAAGAGGAAGAGTAAGAAGAATATCTTTCTGAATTCTGTAATTAATTCAATGACACACAAGGAGAGTGGCGGAAAAGGTAGCCGTGTGGGTAGTAATTAATGACTGGAAACTGAGTATGCAACAGTGAATAGAACATAAAATACACAAAATTAAATTCAAAATTGAAAAATAAGTTTAGTAAAAAGTGAATTAATTAGGTAATCATTACTTAATGCATTCATATGGTGAGTCATTGAATCAGCGTTCGGGCTACACGGTCTCGCCGTTCCTGCTGTGAGCTGTTGAGAAGAGAGCAACGAAAAAATGTTAGCACCAATGATTTCAAATGAGCATTGACGTTGTTTTGAAGATCTTCGTTGGTTTGAAAGTGCTGCCCTCCTAGCCACGTCTTCAGTTCAGGGAAAAGGTGAAAGTTCCTGGGTGCCAGGTCAGGACTGTACGGCGGATAATCGAAAATGTCACATTGAAACTGTTCAAGGAGCCGATGGGTTGTGCTAGCAGTGTGTGGACGAGCGTTGTCGTGGATCAACACAATTCTTGAAGTCAGCATTCTTCTTCGTTTGTTTTGAATGGCTCTCCGCAAACGTCGTAAAGTACGAAGATCTTCAAAACAACGTCAATGCTCATTTGAAATCATTGGCGGCAACATTTTTTGAAGCAAAGATTGTGCACAGGTACGACCAATGCCTCAACCTTTTCGGTGATTATGTTGAAAAGTAACCTTAAGTGTACAAAATAATTGTTTTCTATGAGCTTATTTTTTTTTATTTATAACCATATCGGAGGTTTAAAACAACGGCCCTAGTAATTGATTGTCAGATTCACTAAAATTTACTTTTCGTCCAAAGAAGCCAGTGAAATCCAACCAAAATAATAACAAATGAGGTTCGTCTTGTACACTGTTACCGCACATTTGTGTCTGAAACTTTTTCCCACGGATTGTTATCGAATGGAACTCTCGGTAGACAGGAAAAACTTGTTAGTCACGAATTGGATTCCAACCAGGATCTTTACTCATTAACTGCAATTTGTTCCTGTCTAGCAAACGGTGGTCTGAATAGCACAAATTTAAAAAACACACACGGTTCAGCTGTTGTGTTACAATGGCATTATCCGCTCTACACCGTAAACAGAAGCCCAGCAAATATTGTGTCATTTGCACCGCTAAAATGCACGTTTTCAATAGCCTTGCTTGCACGTGTACCAAATCGATTCACATTTTTCAGTAGCTGCCACATACATTACATTCCGCTCATTTCAGCTGTTAAGGTTTTCCATCTTTGACACTTCTAAAATCCACAATTTCAACTCCATTCTTTCAAATTTTAATATAGTAGTTAGAGTTTATATAATATTTAGACGAAATTAGATGCATATTATTTACACCAGCAACTATGTACAACGTATGTAGCTCACATTCAAGAGGTCGCGGGTTCGAATCTCGCTTAGGACGAGTTATCCAGATAAGGTTTTATCCAGGTTTTTTCCTTATCTTGAAAAGACAAATGTCGAGTAACTCTAAGCTCCATGGACCCCGAGATAATTTTAATATCATTTCACTGATTTCATTCATCGTCCGATACGGCAATCCATGTTAAAGGACGTCAAACTACATTACATAAAAGACTATGTATATCCCACCCAAAAATTGGATATGAGGAAGAAAGAAATGAATTTGACATAAATTATGCCTTTAACGAGAGCTACATTTTTTGTGCAGAAATATTTTACCGGAAATACTTATTTTGAGGATTCCTTAATCAAATAAAGAGAGTATGTTGAAAAAGGCCCGTGTGTGCGTGCGTGTGTGTGTGTGTGTGTGTTTGCCTGTCTGTGTTCATAACTCAAAAATGAGAAGTCCCTTAAATGCCAAAATTGGTATTTAAGTTCAAAATCTTTCAAGAGTGCAACACTAACAATTTAAAAAAGATTTCCCCCATCCCAAATTAGCTTTACGTGCACATTTATCGAAATTTCCGATTTTCAAAAAAATGATTCTTATGATTTCACACATTTCGATGTAGGACACAGCAGGCCATAAGGACAGTCAGATTTTAAAGAACATGTTCCTGAGACAGCTTTGGAATTTGCACGGCCACGAGAAGAAAAGAAAAACAAAGTAATAACGACTTCGCAGTTTATAAAATAATAAGTATTTGAAAATTGAAACCGAAATGTAAAAGTATATGTGAAAAGTTAAAGGCCACTTGGAATGAAATTTTTACTATTTTTGGTTAAAAAGTTTAAAATCACCTTTTATAGCAAATGTCTATTGGAACCTTTGGACATCCATAATCAATCTTTGCATATGCTTCGGGCTGTAAAACATTTAAAATCAACACAGCAATTTCCTATTTTATAAAAGAGCGTATATTTTTTCAATACGTTTTCACACCTTTAAGATGTTCCACGCGTATCAGTATTTGTTAAAATACAACTACTGGCGGCCCCGGTAGCCGTGGTCGTTAGCGCATTTTGGCGTTGACGTTCTGCAGCAAAAGCCTGGCGGAATGTTTAGTGCTGTGTGTTTCTGTGTTTGTGTACTGTCTAAGTAATTATATATTCCTGCTGGCCAAGTGGGTTACACCTTAAATCCAAGAGGTGTAATTAAAAAAAAATACAATTTTACAGTATAGGCAGCAGTATTTATTGTAATACTATAGGCGACAAAATTATCGAATTTGAAGTTTTTAAAAATATATTTTATGATAAAATTACTAATTTTAGATTAAATTTTGCTAGTCTTTTAACATATGACCATAATTCAGCAATCAAAGTTGTTGAAATATCCAGACGTAAAGTTTTTGTGTACAGCTGAAAACTCCAATTCATTTTTTTTTTCAAAATTGGGACGAATAGGATATTTTGATTATGAATTATGTATTTTCCATTATAGAAATCTCTTAAATTAATTTATATCTTGCAAAGTATATATCCAAGTTGAATAAAATTTGGTATTCATATTAACATAATACTAATGTAATCGAATTAAAATTATTAGAAACATCTATAAGAAATAAAATTTTATGTGTTCCATTCACATGACTCTCTGCTTATCTGTAGCAAATTATTGTTAAAACTTATTCTTCTTTCTAACTCATTCTAATCAAGATAAAATGTTCCTAGCAACTAGAAGGGAAATAATGGAGTACACTAGATTAAGCGAGTCAAATTTTGAAAATCTTGTAGCAATAGGATTAATTATTATTATTATTATTATTATTATTATTATTATTATTTGTATAGTCAGAAGCTGACAGATTCTCATATGAGAAAAGCTTAAGTATTTTAAAACTAAAAAAACAATACCTCGGAAATGACCTACTCCACGAAAAAAAAAAAATGTATGACAAATTGTGTGTTTTAACGATATCTTCATTTTTAGTGTAATAGGCTTTTGTCTATCTCTTACGGTTTAGCAGTTATATTTAAGTCATCCAGAATGAAGAGATCTTCAGGGGCTATTGTCAAAAAATTAAAAATATACATTCTATTTGTAATGTAATATACGGCATGTTAACCAAACTCGTTATAAACATTTTTGAGAGCATGAAAATTTCGAATTTTTTTCCATGTAGAGGGTAGTTTGGGGTAGAGTAATTTTACACAAAATCTTCATGTCGGTCCTTGGAATACTAAACTTAAACGCCAAGTTTGGTTGTTTACCGATTTTACGTCTTTAAGTTATCGAGGTCACACACACACACACACACACACACACACACACACACACACACACACACCACAAGGTCCCTTTTTCCCACAGAAATCTCGGTATCGAATTTTTGGCTTGAGTGCAATACCCTCTCTACTTATGTGCTGTGTACGAGTAGGGAAAACAATAACTTCAAATTTCACTTTTAAGTCCACAAAACGTTATAAGGTACAAATTACTATTTTTATTACTTATCTCATATAGTAAATACGTTTTAAAACAACAAATAGTCTTCTAAAGGGGACATTTTAGGCTTGATACAGTGGCGAAACACTGCGTTGTTGCACTTTCTAAGTATAGTTTGCCATAAAACCTAAAGCAAATGTGGAGATACATATTTCGTTTCCATGGGGAATCGATTTGAGTCGAATTCCATCTCAACACGATCCGCGTTTCACATGTTAAAATCAATACGAATTGAGATAGTTTTGATACGTAAGCTTCTAGAATAATTTTATTCATCCATTCATGCTGGTCAACTTTTTAGCGAAGCCGTTCAACATATATTTGTAATCTGTATATTACTTACGGGTTCGATTCCCGGTAGCGGCGTGGGGAATTTTGCCCCGATGGGAGACCTTGTTCGGGTTGCACTCAGCCTCGTGCGGTTCCTGGGGGTCCAATTGAGGTGCTACTTGATTGAGGAGCAGCGGGTGCAGATCTAGAAGACCGCAGTAACCGGCAAGGAGGCACTCGAATCGCTGATCACGTCTCAAAGTTTAAGTATTACTTACAGATTTGTATATTAATTAATTAAATGCAAACTATAGAAATTAGAAAAAGTTATAATCATCTATAGAGACATTTAAAAATATATATATTAACAAATGACTGCCACGTACAGAGAATATAGCAGAAGAATAATTTCCTTATTAAGGACGATTTGAATACGGAGGTATTTCCATGCAACATATTTCGATCCGATCTCATTCCGACTCCAGTTTCTAAGAGGATTGGATCCAAGATTCAATACTATTTAAATCCGCGTTTCCATGCAGTATTCAAATCGATAACATAACTCCATGGCACGACAGCTCACGGGGAACCTTGGCCTACCGCCCGGCCGCTGCGTCCCCCATCTCGGTCCATTATAGACGTCATGGATGGGGTTCAGAATTGGAGGGTGAGACGTGGTCAGCGCCTCGAGCCCCCCGGCCGGTTAATGCGGTTCTCATGACCTGGTGCCGCTACTTTTCCATCAAGTAGCTCCTCGAGTGCACCTCGGGCCAGGTCTCCCAGCGGGGGAAAAATCCCCACGCCGGTACTGGGGATCGAACCCAGGTCTCCCGCTTGTAAGCAGCGGCGCTACCACCGCGCTAAGAAGACGACCTTCAATACGATTATATCAAATATATTTCAATTTCCCATGGAGACATGGGGTAGATCGGCAAAGCCAGCTTTTTAACGACTTGCAGGCAGGATATGGCGAATGTGATAATTTTTATGAATCACGGGGACGTGCGTATGTGCGCCATAAAAACTAAAATAGATACGTGTTGTAATGCATAGAGAAACAGGAAATATTATAATAACAGTGCTGCAGCTGGTACTAAACCATAGGTTAGGAAGTTCGTATAGGGGTCACGCAGGACAGATCCTACATTTTTGTCATTGTGCGGGTATTAAAGCATTACCGGAATGAAAGGGGAAGAGCATTAGCTAGGAAGAACCGTCCCGCATTTTCGTACCGCTTTGTCTGAAAAAATACGGGTCATTTGGATGCAGCATGAATAAAAAGCAATGAGAAGGCCGTCTACCGTCAAGAAAGCCTTTCGGCGTGTGTAGTTAACAACGAAAAGGGAAGATCCGGTTTGTATTGTTGAAAACTCACGCTGGAGGTCGGCAAGAGCTTCACAGCAGGACACCAGGTTGGCAACTTGACTGTTGGAACTATTGTGCTGCTCAAAAGAAAACTACCATTATCTTCATGTGCCGGACATGTTATTTCACTTTGGTAACAGACAGAGTTTGCAATATGTTACATAAACAAAGAATAATAACGTTCTGTAACACGAGGGTAGGTCAGAAAGTAACTTCCTCTAATGTTTTTGATAAAAATACATTAAGATAAATAATCCTGGATAGGTAGAGTCATACTAAAAAGCAACGCCATAGCTAGGAAACGAACCACGGATCTCCCGGTCTCTAACTGGTTGCTCCACCACTGAGCTACCATGGCTACATGCCGGCATGACATTAAACTCCTCAACTGACTCGCATGTTACCCGGTAAACCACAAGATGCTCTCGAATTATTTTTGAGATGACATACCCGAATATCAACTTACATTGTCGTAAGTACTTTAAGATATACCTATCCAACTTCTGTCCTACACACGGCTTATGTGGGAAAAAAAAAAAAAAA
The DNA here is from genome assembly GCA_030762935.1 of Hymenopus coronatus. Taxonomy (NCBI): domain Eukaryota; kingdom Metazoa; phylum Arthropoda; class Insecta; order Mantodea; family Hymenopodidae; genus Hymenopus; species Hymenopus coronatus. The sequence continues at coordinate 97,385,667 of CM060892.1, forward strand.
AATTAAATCGATACCAATTGATCAGAACAGTTGGCTATACTATGAATCCCGGGACTTAACTTAAGACAATGTAAGTCACCATTGGGGTATATCATCTCAAATATAATTTGAGATCACCTTGTGATTTATCGGGAAACATGCGGATGAGTTGAGAAGTTTAATGCCGTTCCGGCATATTGCCACGGTAGCTAAGGGATAGAGCAACCAGCTAGAGTCCGTGGTTCAAATCCTGGTTATGGCACTGAATTTTTTAGTCTGACTCGATCTATCTAACTCCTGTCCTCAAACGACTTGCGTAAAAAAACAATTCAATCAACACTAATTGAACATAATAGTTGGCTAAACTATGAATCCCGGGACTTAAATTACTTAAGACATTATAAGTCGTCATTGCAGCATGCCATTTCAAAGATAACTTGAGATTTACCGGGAAACATGCGGGTCAGCTGAGAAGTTAATACCATACCGGCATGTTGCCATGGTTGCTCAATGGTAGAGCGACCAGCTAGAGTCCGTGGTTTAAATCCGGCTATAGAATTGAATTTTTCAGTCTGACTCGTTCTATCCAACTGCTATCGTGCACACGGCTTGTGTGAAAAACAATTAAATCAATAAATAATCCTGCTGTATTGCTGCACAATTTCTTATTAGGTGCTTTATCTATCATCTGTCTATATTCGTTAAGAAGTATTGCACATCACCCAAATAATCGATTTCGAAATTTCACCGGAAATAATGTTTTCAAGGCGTTTATAATGTCTCTAATCATGTACTACAATGTACACACTACGTAAATGAGGTGTTGTATTACATTTATAAATTCGATACTTCACTGGAAATACGTGCTTTGAAATCCACTTTTAGAAAAAGAACCGTATGTGTCTGGACGGCATAATCTAAAAACGAAAAACCGGGTTAAGCACCTAACTAGGTATTTAACTTTAGCATTTTCCAAGGATATGCCACGAAGATTTTCAAGAAAATTCTACCATTTACATGGAAAAATGCATGGACTGCGTTTATTCACAATGACATTTCCTTCTACTCAATTCAATGTTCTGATGTTTTTTTTAAAAATTCACGTTTGTAGAAATGATTATTTAAAACCAGCAAAACGTGTAGACAAAATTATTCCAGTAAGGTAGAGGCTAACGTTTTCAGGAGAATTAACTGAACAGAAGGAGATTTTATTTCTTTGAAGCTTTCTTTTATTGCAGTAGTATACACAGCATATTCCAGCATATTAACAGCTAATTCTAATCACTATCGAAGTTATTGTTTTTCTTAGTGTCTTTCCTGTTACATACTAACTAGTTTCGTGCTCCTAATATTAAGGGTACTAATCAATTACTAAATCCTCCAAATATAATAGGTATTACTATAATTTATTTTCAGTTTTTGACCCTTCATCAAATATTATAAATTAGGAATTAAAAATGTTAGTTGACTTGCAACAATATACGGTTAAAAAATTATTTTGTATATAATTTTAGAGGAAGTTTCTTTAAGAAATTTAAATATATTTATATATTTTTATATATTGTTTTCTACAGGACTATCAGTTCGTTATTCTTTTCGTTTATTTTATTATGTTTCGTTTCCTATTGATTATTAGTATATTATTCTATATAAGGTGTCCCTAGTGATTGCTTTTTGAGTAAAGCAATTTTACCTGTTGCTCGACTACTGTGCACTGTGTCACCTTGAACTGGGCGGAACTTCGTTCGGTGCATTGGCGGAATGCAACATTTTGCATTTGAAATACGTAATCCACCATTCATAGGTTAATAATATTTCGCACTCTTTCCATGATATTCCATCTATAGACAAACAACACTTTGAAAGAATGAAAAAGTATTGAACAATTCGAGCCATTAATAACGGATTTATCGAAAATGCTTATGACATAAATAAATTATTCTAAATAATTGCACACTTTAAAGAGATCTACATTTTTATGTAGTACATTTTTCTTGCCTAACGTTTACCAGTTACACAAGAATTACTATGCAAACTCCTTTCGGAATGAAGAAGACTTCAACGGTTATTCCCAGAAAACTTGCATTTCATTTTATTTCTCTCTTTCTCACTCACACACACATACACACACACTCGCACATGGCCATTTTAAAACTTTTTTTTTTTAATTCAGAGGACCTCAAAATATATTTTCAGTGAAATATAGCTATCGTTTTGAGTGAAATGCAATGCTTACCCTACTTATACATAATAGAGAAAGTAAAAACTACTTTTTTTTTTTTTTTCCATTCAGGGTGTCCTCAAAATATATTTTCAGTGAAATCTGAACATCGAAATACAAACATTGAATTACAATACTTATATTTATATACGCAATAGAGAAAGTAAAACTATTTTTCTCTTCGATTCAGGGGTCCCCAACACATACCTTTTCGGTGAAACCTCGGTATCGAATTGTACCTACTGTTTATATGGAACAGAAAGTGTAAAAAGAAGACAAAAGAAGGTGTCAACTAATTCAGAAATAATGCCAGAAAAAAGCTCCTGTCAGCAGCTAGTAAAAGCGATGTGGGAGGTCGAGGAAAAATAGGCACCGTGACAAGGGCCTAAACATCATCATCATCATCATCATCATGAAATGGATGCATCGCGGTCTGCTGTAACATGGATATTAATAAACTGATATTACCATTACGTGATGTTTATTTGTTCACAAAACAATTTTATTGTAACAGCAGGTGCAAACGTAGTTAACAAGATTCACTTCACCGTGAACGAAGTGGCGAACGGATTGCTTGCAGAGAAGCGCGATATAATTAGTTCAAACAAATTGGAGACAAAATTTCAATGTCAGTTGCAAGTGGTAAAACTTGAAATGACGTGGTATTTTCCACTTTATTTCTATTCTGCGGAGTTAGCTTCCGTATCTGAAACTTTCTCCAACTTTCCGCAGTTTGCTTTTGTCGAGGACGTGGTTAATTTTATACTGCGTATGTTCCGGACGAAATGTGTACTCAATGAAACTGACGGGAGGAATCCACAGACGAGTTGCAAGCTAGTTTTTTTCTATCTCTCTCTTTCAGCGCCACTGAACGCTTCAGAATGCAGAATGTGGTGATGATGAACAAAGACGACCAAAAGAAAAAATCACACAGTACAAAGGCAAGATTAAAAAATCTGATGTGTTCCATTCAAATGACTTTCTCTATCTTTTCTACAAACAAACTTCTTACTAACAATATTTTTCTATCTACTTCATACTAAGCGACATAATATTAGCAGAATAGTCTTATTACTAAGTTCTTTATAAATAACTAAGGGAATGCACTATGTTAAAGCGAGAAAGTCACTATGCGGTTGCTGTTGAAATTCTGTTTTCTTTGCGTGACTAGGAGTAAAACAAAAGAAACACGGATGACTTTGGTTTGAGTATAAGTATTTTAAAATCGAAACCAATAACTAAGACTATCTCTAAAACGGTTATCTCCAAAATTGTATAAAAAATTGTGTTTTTGACAAGATCTAAATGTTTCTTGTATAGTAAGCTTAGGTGTATCTCTTACGAAATGAAATGGAGTTTTATTTATGGATTCTCTTTAACTGCTGTGGTTCGCAGCGTCCCATTCTATACCGGGGGTGAAAGACTGCTTAATTTCGCGCACATGCCTTTCTATCAAGCTTTGAGGTTCTTTTACTGCCGTAAATCTACAACACAGGACCAAGGGCTTTACTTCCCTTCCGAAGAAAGCCATGCTAAAGATTTTTACGCCCGAAAAATCCATCGTCCTCCGCCGGGTTTGAATCAGCGACCTTGGCTATAAGAAGTTAGCATGGTAACCATTACACCATGGAGGACGACCTAACTCCTACGGCTTAACAACCATACTAAAGTCATCCAGAATGAAGAGAACTTCAGAGGCTTTCCCCAGAAATTCAACATTCAACTTGGAGGACCTCAAAACTTATACATGCACTCAAACCAGGCTTACGATTATTTTTTTTTACAAGAATAGCAGGTATTTTATCGTCACTCTTAGTCAGGAAGGGCGGTCCTGGCGGTATTTGGATCGTAGACCTACCATTTATGAATCCGAGCCTGTCAGTATATGCATGCGTTACCTTTTCACGCAAGAGCAGCAGAACCGATTATGTGAAACTTGGGTACTTAACATGCTTCAGTTCCCAATTACAGAATAGACCAAATGGCTATCCCAGGGAACGTTCATCCGCAGTTACAAATGTTGCACATGGCTGACAAAAGAGCAACTATTTCCCCAGTAGTGATATCAGTGTTTAAAAACTTTAGTATGTACTGATGCGAACGCTCATATAACGCTCGATTTTACTTTTCAGTTTTTACTTTCTCTAGAACATACGTACAATTACATAGGAGGTATAGAAGGTATTGCATTCCACCCAAAATACACGTTTCAGGCTTCGTTGTATCCAAAAAAACGCATTTTGGGAAAAAAGCTCCATGTGTGAGTCCGTGTGAACACAATAACTCAAAACAGAAAAGTCGATAAAATACTCAATTTGGCATTTTAAGTTTAGTATTTTCCAAGGATGCGACATGAAGATTTTGAGGAAAATCCTCACCCCAAAGCAACATTTCATGGAAAAATTTCGAAAATTTTGATGGGTCTAACGATTGAATAAAATATTTACATCACAAATAAAATGAATTTTTCTGTGAATAGCCTCAGACAATCTCTTTATTCTGGATGAAATTTGATGAATTTTGCATAACTGGTTAAAAAAAACTTATTGAAAAAAGTGTATCTCGTTAAAACACCCAATTTATATCATACAAACCTTTTCTTTTTCGTGTAGTTGACAATTTTCGTGACATTCCTTGTTATTGGCTTTATTTTTAAAATACTTAAACTTTTCTCCTACGGGAATTTCTAACCTCCTGGCCATGTCATTCACATAGTAACAGCTTTTAAAACATTTGGCCATTGCTTTAGCCTAGTGCATTCTCTTCATTTGCCTCCCACTTATAATGAAGTAATTAATACGACCATTCCTGCTAAGTTTATCAACTTTTGCAAGTGCAATCTATTGCAGAATAAGTAGAAAAAAAAGCCATAAGAATATAACACATACTTTTTTTAATTCACACTGTTTTAGTGACTGATTTGTGACATTACACCTCAACTAGACAACTTACAGCTTATGTGGAAATTTGTGCTTAGCAGCCCCATGATGAAGGGACTTGTATAGGAACGCAGGAGGCTACAGGACACTAACTTTGATACTCGGCCACATCGGTGGGCTGTTCAGAAAAGGCTTTCTTTTGGCGGAAACGGGGAGAACTGGAATGCCATGTGAATGAAACAAATTGTTTTATTCAAAACATATATTAAATCTTTTGCATCGAATATAATGCATTATGCATGGTAAGTTAGAGCAAATAAAATATTGAATACCGGAGGTATCATCTCACTGAAAGAATATCAAAGAATTATTCTGCAGTTCACTGTGAAACTGGCAATACCACGTCTGGTAATGAGGTTTATTTTGTAAGTGCGTACAAAATAAGTACAAAATGCGCGAGATAAAATTTCGTTCCATAATTCAGCAGTAGCAGCTACATGCAGATTGATTTACGACCTCATTAGCGTTTTTTCCTCTCTCTCTCTCATTTCAGGAAGCAGCACAGCTAGCAGATAAACAACGGCATAAACTGGGAGTGTATGGGGTACGCTTCCTGTGTTCAAGGCAAATGTAAAAGGTAATAAAAGATATATAGAGAAACAAAAGCGAAAACAGTGAAGCTAGGACTTCCATAATTTACGCACTAGCTTCAGAGAATCCAATTTCCTAAATGGACTGATGTTAGTTTTACACCCTTCAGCCATCACCATAACAGAATTTACTGTTTGGAGAACGGAATGCTAGGTAGCAGAAGCATCTGCTGGCACTATTACCAAATTAGTTCTCTGACAGAATGTCATTTGTTTTCTTGAAACTAAACAACCTCTCCTTTGATTAACTTCTCCTTGACCAATCATGATGTAAATGAAATGTTTGTACAATATGTTCTACACATTTCCATTACATTAGCTACATCCTTTATTAATTATTATTATTGTTATTATTATTATTATTATTATTATTATTATTATTACACACGAACACACGTAACTTTTTAAAAGGGGGACCCTAAAACATGTATTTCCGGTGAAATCCCGGTATCGAATTTTCGGGTGGAATAAAATACTTTCTCTATACGCTATGTACATAGTACGTGTAGAGAAAGTAAAAAGTCAGAACTAGCCCGCCTCGATAGTGTGTGGGGTAGTGTGCCTGCTATTCTTTGTATTAAATTTAATAGCCATTATTAATTAATAATCTTCGTCTCCCTAAACCCCCCGCATTCAAGAAGTCACGAGTTAGAATCTCCCTTAGGGTGAATAACCCGGATAAAGGGGCTTTCGGAGAAGATGAATCTCGAGCTCATTTGAGCATGTTTTCACCGATTTCACTGATTGTCCGGCATGATGAACCAGTTAAAGGTTAAGCTACCCCCCCCCCTAAAAGTTTAACCAGCTGGCCCCATAGCTCAGTCGGTAGAACTCCTGCCTGCGCTAAGAGGGGTCCCAGGTTCGATTCCCGGTTAAGGTAGGGATTCTTCTCTAGCCCAGATTATTCCCTAACCTTACAAGTCCGCAAGTGTGATTGTATGTTAGATCTAATGAATAAACATTAAAAAAGAAACCTAACGACGATATACAGTACACGAGTTAACACTATTGCCGATAGATGTTCCACAGGAAAATGCCGCCGATAAAACCATGCCGGCAGGATATAAATGGGGAAAAAAGAACAAAAACGCTATCTGTTATTTACAGATATCGTGGAACTGGCTGATGCAGAAAGCAACAAAATCTATTTGAAACAAGTAGTGTGTTTTAAAGAGCTCTGCTTTTTATTTTTAGTAGTACGTTTTCCTCAATGGCTTAACTAGTAATACAAAATGAATTAAACTTCCTTCCAAATGCAGTGAACTTCACAGATTATTCCCTAAATTTATAAAAATAATTTTGTTTGTCATGCAAATATCTTCAACTTACGGGTTCTAATGAAAAGTTACAGCCATTTTTACAGAAATAAAACAATGTCGAAAAATGTTCCATGAAAAGTATAGTTAAGGGTGAGAGATTATTATTAAGGTCTTTGTTTCAAACCTTAGAACACAAACGCAAATACCAATTTTGAACACACAAATATCTTTTTATAAAAATACATTTATTTTTTATTCAAAAAGTCTCAAAGTGTGTATTTCCAATAAATTTAACTCTCAGTTTTTGGATGGCATGCAAAATCTTCTCTACGTACTGGTGCCTGGTAGCTCCAAAAATAACAATTCTTAAACTTTGCTTTTAGAGTATTTTTGCAACTAATGTGGTTATGTCATAGGGAGGACAACATTTTTTTTTTGCACTACAAGTTACAAGTGTATCTGTGTGTGTGTGCGTGTGTGTATGTGTGTATATATATGGAATATACAATCATAAAGTCATTGAAACTGACATGTGATGTTTCCCATGATGACGAAAGACGAACATTTCTTTAACGTAAGTTATTAATATAACGTTACAATGTGCACGTGCAAGACTGAATGTATATTGGGAAGAAGATATGAAAGGACGACAGCACTATCTTATGGTTGGTAATATTTGTAACAGAACGAAAAATCACGAATTAAAGCGACAGATTCCGAAGTCAAGAATATCTTGCTAGTGTGCAAATACTATTGGATGTATTTAAAATTATTAAAATTATTATTATCTATCTCTATCTCTCCCTCTCTCTCTAAACTGAAGCTGTCGAAAAATAACCTCTCTAAGAGTTTTGAAGCATGGAAGAAGGTATTAAAATGAAAATAATATAAGCTAAAACCTATCCTAGTGACTTAAAGTTGAAATTAAATTAGATTGAATGTTATTTATGGATGCTCTTTAATTGCTGTCAGTCTCAGCGTCTCATTCTGTATTGGGCGTGTAAGACTTTTAATTTTTCTCAGAGATACACCAGGCTTCAAGTTATTTTATGTCCCGTAAATATACGACACGGGACCAACGGCTTTTATTCCATTCCGAATGAAGCCATGCTAAGAATATTTTGCGCCCGATAAAAATCCATTACCCTCCAATGGGTTTGAACACGAGGCCTTGGGTGATTGCTTCTAAAGCTAAAGTCACGAATATAAGCAGGTGTTAAAAGCTGCTGCATAAAGGAAATTAAAATTCACAGCGTGGAAGCCAAGCCTAAGCAGGAGGGTTGAACGGATTTCAAACACTACAATTGAACAATTCATTGAGGGAATGTAATGACAAATGATTAAACACGACATAAATGACAAGTGACCGAAAAATTAACTCAGAAGCTTCCGGTTAATTATGCAGAGTACATCCAAATAATACCTAAAAAGCTTGGAATTCCAAACCTTAAGAAGAGGAAGAAGAATAAAGGTCATTAAGAAAATGGAAATCAGATCGATAGATCTATTCTTGATATGACAAAGAAAGAGGTGGAATAAAGCTTTTACAGAATTAATTATGTGTGAAATATGGAGTTTATACACACGACGACGGATCTACAGTATAGTTTCATTAACATATTGGTCACTTACGAACCCGCGCACTAAGACTTTAAGATTCTATTTTACGGGAAATTTGAAGCTAGACATACTATGTAACGTATGTTCTAAGTTTAAAATTTCTCAAGTATCAGCTATGAAAGTTAACCATTGTAAAGAAGTGATATTGCATCATAGAATTGCGCAACACGCTTTGCTAACAACCCACTGCTAATACTCAGCTGGGTCTAATTAGCAGATCAACTGTGTCCTCTTTCAGACAATCCTGCATTTTCTCGATGAATTGTAGCAGTGAGGTAGCCGGACCAGCCCACAGCAGATGAAAAAAAGCGTATCGTAAACGGTAATGCGATTTCTTCAGTGATGAAAGCTACAACTTCAGAATTATTACACCTAAAACATACCCACCGTTAAATTTTTGTCTCAAATTTTTGTCCATATCTATCGTTTATTTATGGGTATAAAAGGTGTTGCTCCGAAAACTTATTTTTCTATCCACTTCACTTTAATACAGATACATCTTTGCAGAATTAGCTTCATTACACAGTTCTTTATAATAGTAAGATAATTGTGATATTCGAATGTCTAAGAACTGGACGCTATGTGCTGGCTTAAAAAGTCATACTCTTTCCATGCAATTGTTGAACAATTCGAACAATTAATGATTAATGAGAAAGATAACATTTTACAAATAGAAATTTGATTAAATTCACCAATAGTTGCAATAAATGCGAAGAGGATAATTATGAATTGAATGAAATAATTATTGGTTAATATATAGGAAATTACTATTAATGGGGCAATTTATTGAATTGATAAAATAATAAAACAATTTATTCATGAAAGTCCTTCAAATACTGAAGGATTTTGCTTTTTTCATTTATTAACTCATGCTTTATTTAAGGCTTTATTATTTATGTGTGCGGGAACAGTAATTCATAATGTAAAGAATTTTCAGAATATTCTTTTTATAGGACATTTATCAATTTTTATACCTGTAACTTCTGCATGTTTTATGGTATCAAATTTTGCTTTATGCGATATACCTTTTTAGCAGGTTTTTGTTCTAAGGATATAATTTTAGAGGTAGTCTCCTTAAGATATTTAAATATATTTATATATTTTTTATATATTTTTTACAGGACTAACGGTTTGTTAGTTCGGAAATGGCTTACAACACTAAAATGTTTATTTGGCATGAAGAGTTTTAAATAGATCTATGGTTTTGTTCCACCGCTTAAGGTATACTAATTATACGATTATAGAAAATGTCTTCCTAAGAAATGTATTTCATAGGTTATTCCCAAAGAATTCAAGATATACGATTTATTTTTCATGCAAACATCTTTATACTGTGTTTTTTAATGTAAATTTAAATATTTGGTCATTGAGAAATTCAAAAAAGCTCATAGACACAAAGCACGTGCAAACAGCAAGTCGCACAATCGGTTCTTTTTTCTAAAAATATGATATGTTGCATTCACATGCTTCCTCTGTCTATTCTGCAATTATTATTTACTTCCTTGTAGTTCAAGGGGAATAAAAGAATAGACTAGGCTGAAGCGATAGTCATAATCTTTTAAGAGCTGGTCACTATATGATGGTAATGAAATTCATTTCTATTTGCATGATCATGATGGAGAAAATTGAATAAATACTTTCCATTTAAAAAGTTTGAGATATTGGAAAAACCATACCAATATAAAAATACGTATTATAAGGAAATGATTAACTTACAAATATGTTTTTGACATAAAGTGTGAACTTTAACGGGATCTATATCTGGGAACACCTCCCAAAAACACTTTGATGATGGTAGAAGTAGACTCGGCGTCATTGAAAAATTAGTCAAGTTTAAGTTGCAGGAAAATAACACCACTCACCGCAATTGATGGACAAAGAATTGAAGATGCAGAATATCTGATAAATGTAGCTAGAATCATTGGAAGAAGAGAGAAAAAGAAAGCAGAGGATAGAGTGTCTCAAAATAACAATATGAGGCTGAAATGTTCTGAGCAATTGCGCATGGCAATGGTGTTGAGTTGATGTTTAACTCTGGTGAATTATTTACCTATAACATTCACACTCTCAATCTCATTTAGAGACTCTGGGAAGGATGGGGAATACCCTTGGTTAGAGAAAAATTGCCACCCCTCTGCCGGAAATCGAACCCGGGATCCCTCGTATAGCATTGTTTATTATTTTACTTTTAGTGTTAAAAGCCCGCCTTTACTACTATGACACTGGTGGTATATGGAATGAAGACAGAGCATCAGTGAAATGCGATGGCGGGGGAAACCGGAGAACCCACAGAAAATCCACAAATCTCACATACGGTCGTTTGGGATCGAATCCGGGCCGTCTAGGTGAGCCCTCGCATAGCCGGCAGGTGCTCTACTACTTGAGCTACCAGAATAACCTTGAAACCGTTTTCTAGAAAGCATGTATGGGCTCCCTCTCCGCAAGAGATGCGATACGCTCAAGCAAAATTGTTTTTGGGGTGTTCTAGGCCGGAGAAACATACTGATCTAAACGTTAACTTAAATTAGTTCAAGGAGAAGTAGAAAAACTCTACTCAATAGAAGCAATACCTAGTGTTCTATCCAGGGCTGTTACTCTGCGCTTGCCCCGTTGTTTGGGCTAAAGGTGCCCAAATAAAATCAAACGTATTCGGTCCATCCAAAATAAAACCTTACGTGTTTCAACAAACGTTTCACGGTTTGTCTAAAATAGCCAGTTACAGACAACCTTATGTAAGCATGGCTCAGCAGTTTATTTCCTCACAGACGGAAAGATTCTACAACATAAACAGAAATTTAGGCATTGTTTATTGTTCTCTTTCCAAGAAATCCTTCTCCTAAACCCAAATCAACAATCGCCTCTCAATAGAACAAAACTTTATACTTGAGTTCTATTGTTTCTACTCAATGCATTATATTACCATATTTATTTCATACTAATCTGTGCAGGGTATAGAACAGCGATGGAAGAGAACTGCAGCACAACGACCAAATCTGGGTCCATTTAGCGTATTTAATATCCAGGAAAAAGAAATGAGGTAAAGTAGGGAGTTATGATGTGATGGAAAAGATCCAGTAGAGCGGGGTTCCTCAATTTCCAGAATGCACAACCTGGGATGACGTCTCTCTAATACAATCCTGATCCCCCAGGTAAGATAATAAATAAAAAAATGGTTGTACTGTATCATACACTCATTTGTTTGCTTAAGCAAGGGCGTATATTTCAAATTTCTGAATTAGTAAATACATAATATATCATTTGTTTCCGTTCATAACCACACTTATGTATTCTTAAGCTAGTCAACTAAATAACACAAAATGTAATATTTTATTACATGACTCTATATGTTATGCAAACGAAATATTCTCACAAAAGTTTAGGTATTATGCTGCATCATACTAATCAAGATTAACATTTCCAGAATTATTATTATTATTATTTCCTTATAAGTATAAGGTAAATAAATAATACACTATGCTATAGGGTCAGCCAAATCCATTAAAAGCTGTCGCTATGCGATTGTTATTGAAATTTGGTTCTCTTTCCGTGGCAAGGTGTAAAACAGAAATATGAAACGGATGAGAGTTTCAATAAAGTTACAGTATTTTAAAATTGAAGCATGCTATTTTGTAAATAATTGTACAAAAATAATGAATGTGATGTAAATTGTATGTTTTAACGGGATATAAAGTTGTGTTTCGACTATAACGGTTTGCCAGTTGCGTAAAAGTCATCCAAAATGTAGAGGATTTTAGAGGCAATTTCTAGAAAAGTTAAGCTATACATTTAATTTCTCATGAAAATATCTTGCATATAAGGCATTTTAATAAACATCGTTAGTCATTTTTGAGAAAATAAAAAATATCGAAATAGGTTCCATGTTTAACTTGGGGTGAAGAGATTTTCTCATAAACCTTCGTGTCATATCCTTGGAAAATGTTTGATTTAAATATCAAGTTTGATATTCAACAGACTTTTCGTTTTTAAGTTATCGTGTATATAGACACATACGCACACATTCTCACAGACATTTCTCTAAAAATGTGTTTGTTTTTTTTTTTTGGAGGAGGGTTCAAGGGTCCCCATACCATGTATATCTGTGAAACCTCTGTATAGAATTTTGTGTGGAATGCAACACCTTGTCTACCTATTTATTGTAAATATGTGCTAGAAAATAAAAGTTGAACTATGTAAACAAATATTTTTCTTCTTCTTTCTTTGTTGAAAATCTTAGTGTCGTATCCTTGGAAGATGCTGAACTTAAATATTAAGTTTAGTATATAACAAGTTTGATATTCACAGACAGATACGCACGCGCACCACACACAAAGGCACACAGAGCTTTTTCTAAAAATGTTTTTTGGGGATTCAAGGGTCCTCAAATCATGTAATCCCGGTGAAACCTCTGTATCGAATGTTTGAGTGAAATATAATGATTTATCTACTATGCACATTGTACATATGTGCTAGAGAAAGTAAAAATTCAACCCTTTAAAAATTTAGTAGAATGACCCAACGTTGAACCTGGGGTAAACTCTTCTATTCTTAAAACATCCATATACCGAGGCCCTTTTTGCATGAAGGAATTAATTATTCAAGGAACCGCAAATGAATATTTCTACATAAATTTTATAACGGTTTTCACAAATTATATTCTGATAGCAGCTCGTAGCGTTTCTTCAACTCGGATCATCGTCACAACAGATGTCTACTGGGCTGACCCTTAATTTATCGCTTTTTAACGAAGGTGAATAAAGATATGAATCTGTTAGCGCTTCTGGTATATAATAGCTACTAGGCGGAATTTTATTAAGAGCCCGGTTAGTTAAGTATTAACATAATAGAAGTACCGGGTTTGTCAAAAGTTTGAAACCATCTGTAACACCTGTTAACTTTTCTAAATAGAAACAGCTTTTTTTTCATTATCGAAACGTGTTTAAGTAACATGAAAATGCGTATATCGCTGTTATTGGCCAACAACAACAAAATTCTACTTGAGCCAATAGTTGGCTATATTATGGAACTTGGAATACTTGTGAGTTATGACACTGTAAGTCGCCATTGAGACGTTATCTCAGCAAAATTTGAGATCATCTTGTGGTACCAGAAAACATACGAGTCATTTGGGGAATTTAATGTCATGTGGATATGTTGCAGCTATTAGAGTAGTTAGAATAACTGGATGGAGACCAGGAGATCCGTGGTTAAGGCATTGAATTTTTCAGTCTGACTTTAGCTTTCCAAAAGAAATGTATTATATTTTTGTAAGAATCCCTTTTACTGTTATTTTGAGGATTTAAATAAATTCTGTAAAGGTAACATTGAGGCAATCTCTTATTTTTTTTGTTACCATTTATTCTTTGGTCTTTACTTTGCTTCCAGTCAATAATATAGTTTAATGGATTGTAAATAATGACAAAGCGGTGAAAGGGGAAAAGGGTAGTACAGCATGGTGCAGTTGAAAGCAGGAAAGGTAATTTAGCAAACTGCATAAACAGCATTTTACACACACAAAAAAAAAAAAAAAAAAAATAGCTAATAACAAACGTATACTAATTTGACTAGTTAACCATATAAGCCAACCATTGAACATGGACATTAATTCTATGCTTAACTTCTGGCTAATTTGAGACAAACTATTATCTTCGAAAAGGAAAATGCATGTTACCTAGCAGATGTAAATATTTAAGGTTCTGGATAGCCCACCGGCCAAAAATGGGTTAAATAGTAAAACCACTTCGATATGCCAAAAATTACTTCATTTTCTTAGCACTGCGTGTATGCGGAGGAAATTGCCAACTCAACCATATTAGCGTAATCCGCGAGAATAGCGATGATAGAGTTGGCAAATGCCCGGTTGTTACTATCATACCCATTTTTAATCCAGTTCACACACACACACACACACACACACACACACACACACACACACACAAACCTTAACCACACCTCGGATAAATTGGAAACAGCAGGATCCTGTGGTTTTACTGCGGCTAGCTTGCTAACCTGACGGCCTACACTCGCTTCCTACTTGTTCTACCTGTCAGTTCTATCTCGTAGATAGAAGCGATACAGACAGGAGTTCTATAAGGAAGTGCCTTGAGGCCCCTACTGTATATAATATACACTAATAACCTTCCTAACTGCTTTAAGGCTAAAACAATTACGTATGCAGAAAACACGTCCATCTTGCTAAATGAGCATAACTTCGAGGAGTTACAAAACAACACCAAAGAAACTATTGCTCAGTTAAATATATGGTTTACCAGTAATGGCTTAAAAATAATACTTGCAAAACATCTGTTATGCTGCTCAGCAGTCAAGAGAAACTTTGTGACAACAATTTTATATCCAATTTATTAAATCATAAAGAAACTTAAAATGTTCGGTATCTTTTTAAACAAGCATTTTTTTACAATAAACAAAGTGTTAAGTGCTGTCAACGGTGACCTGATTTGCATGATTTTAAACTACGAGCTTCCGTGCATTACTTTTAGAAATGGGGTTTTCGTTTGGGAACAATAAAACTTTCAAACTTAGAGGGAAGCGTCAGCTTTTAGACGAAGCATTGGTTCAGGTGACGGCGGAAATTTGGCAGGCTGACATCACACATGCAAACAAGAAGAAGAGCTATGACAATTGGATTGTCTCCTGATACTATCGTCGATAGCTTTGTGATAAACTTAGGTGATGACAGTTCAGGGTCATCCTCAAATTCTGACCTGGGAATTGCAGCATTATTTGCTAGCCATGGCGGCTCTGAACTTTATTAAAATTCAAAAGTGCTTTAAACTCACGCCTTCGTTTGAATGCATT
Source organism: Hymenopus coronatus (assembly GCA_030762935.1). NCBI lineage: Eukaryota > Metazoa > Arthropoda > Insecta > Mantodea > Hymenopodidae > Hymenopus > Hymenopus coronatus. The sequence goes on from CM060892.1 coordinate 97,401,091, forward strand.
CACTTTGAAACGAAATGAAATGGCGTTTTATTTATGGACGATCGTTAACTTCTGTGGTTCTCAGCGTGTCATTCTATACTGGGCGTGAAAGACCGCTTAATTTTGCTCAGAGGCCTCTCTATCAGCTCTTTTGCGTGCCGTAAATCTACGACATGAGATCCACGGCTTTACTTCCCTTCCGAAGGAAGCCATGCTAAGGATTTTTACGCCAGAAAGAATCCATCGTCCTCCGCCGGGTTTGAGCCTACGACCTTGGGTATATGAAGTTAGCATGGCAACTATTCATTTTGATGTTATGTTCTTGATATATTTCTCAAAATCGTTTAATAGGAAAAGTTTATTTATTGAAGCAAAAGTTACTAGCACGCGCAATTCTTGTTCAAACAAATTTTTGAACGTAATATGGCGTAACACATGGATGAAGGTGATATTGTCACATATGCTTGTACACGTGGGCGTGGATTAATACAAAAATGTGATTCTAAGAACAGACAGACCATAGTCATATATTTGTAGCCATCAGAATATCCTGGGCAAAAATAAAATGTAAGGAGTAATTGCAAAAATGGAAAACTAGACGTACAAAGCAGGTGTACTAACAGAACTATCATGTGGGAAGGATTTTTAAATTAATTTACCGCAATTTGTAGTCAACCATTACTACTAACTTGGCCACAAGAGTTGCTACAACAACAAGAGGGCAACAGCTTCCATCATCTCTTCATAGCATTCCAGCTCCAAATCCTGCTACACAGGCTACTCATAAAAAGTCTGTAGAATCTAATATTGTTCTAAAGTCCTAAGAGAAAATGGAAGTAACGCAGCAAGAAATGTTGAGAGTGGATGGCATCAGTCGATGCCGGAACGCTGGGCCGTAAGTGTCTCCGACTCGAGAACATAAGCTGCACCTTTGGGACCGGCTTAAAACGGATCAGGAACATTTAATTCTACTGGAGAGCACGGCATGAACTTCTGGTTCAATCGATTTTGTTACGAAGTTGCGGCTTTTGTGGTTCTATGAACCATTTTTCGTTCCAAAAACTGATACTTCTGAAATTGTTGCTAACCAGTAATTGATTCTTAGATAGATGGAGTCAGACTGAAAAATTCAAAGCCATAGCCGGGATTTTAATTACAGATCTCCCGGTCTCTAACCACATGAAACATTGTTCAGTCTGACTCTACATATCCAACTCCTGCACTACACACGGCTTATGGGAAACATCAGTTAAATTAACACCAATTAACCATAATAGTTGGCTAAACTACGAAGGCAGAACTTGAATTACCTACTTACAACATTGAAAGTCGCCATTCGTATGCGATCTCCAAATAATTTGAGATCACCTTGCGGTATAACAGGAAGCATACGAGTCAGTTGAGAAATTTAATTCCGTGCTGGCATGTTGCCATGGCAGCTCAATGGTTAGACCATCCGGCTAGAGACCGGGAGAATGAATTACATTTACTTTCATTTTTAGTTGATTTGACCAGAATAACTAAGAGCGCTCAGAGTCCTTTTTCAGCATGGTTACCGGCTGCTATAGCTGATATAGACCAAGAGAACCGTGGTTCAAATCCCGGCTATGGCATTGAATTTTTCAGTCTGACTGTACCTATCCAACTCCTGTCCTACACACCGCTTGTGTGAAAAAAATAATTAAATTAATACAATCTGTTCCTAGGTTAATCGAAATTATATTTATTTATACATTTTAACACTATATTTTGATACTCTTTGTTTTTATGTACATGCAAAAAAAAAAAAAAAGTATTCTGTTGTTTTTGTAACCTATGCTTTTAGCACTAGAGCTTTATACATTTTTTTTCATAGTATATAGTATGTAAACATATGTGTACATGTATATGCCTTGATAAGTTCTATGTTCAGTGGCTTTCTGGCCTAAACGAACCTACAGAATGCTTTCTAATCTAATCTAATCTAATCGACGATATTTCTATTATTCTCGAACTGCAAAATGGATAGGTTGGATAACATGATTAAAACATTAAAAGAACATTCTTTCTCCGCTATTGTTATCATGGAAGTGCCATTGTTTTCGTTCTTTGCCACAGACAACAATATGTAGAGGTTCTACATAGTCGGTAGAGCAGATAATCAGTACCCAGATTACACAAGTAATACATGCTTTCTGAGAATTTGAATAAAAAGAAGTCACTTTTAGAAAATGGTCCGCGCGCGAGCGCGTGTGGGTGTGTTGCTCAAAAATGAAACATTCACGAAGGTCACTCTCGCTGGCGGGTTCCATCTTGAGTTCTGCAACTCTAACTCTTTTGACGTTACCAAGGGGCGTCTACATAAACCATTTCCGAAGTATCAGTCATTATTGGTCTAAACTGAACAATGATTTGTATTTTTTTTTAAAAAAAAATTGCCTCCATTCAGTAGGTTTTCACGATGTCATAAAAAGAGTATGGACTTTCAAGGTCAACATATAACGACCCAATTTTAAATATCGGACTATCGATTCGGTCTCCTCTACCACTCTTGAAGCTACAACGAAACGTGTATATAATGAAAGTATTTCTGTAAATGTTTATTTTTATGACAGATAGCAACATACGTTTTCATATGAAACGATATTAATGCTGTACAAAAATAAATTATAGTGAGTAGAGAAATTCATGAGAATGTAAAATCAAATTTTAGGGGTGATATACAAGATGTTAGAATTTAACCAACAAACTTCCAAGGCTTACAAAGGATGTTAGGCCAGCACTATAACATAGGACACTTATGGTCTTCAAGTTCAATATCTGCAATAAATCAAAATGAATAACGAGCCAGTACGCCTCTGATAAAACCTCCCTAAAGTGTTATTACCTGCAAGTAATTGTGGCCAAGCTATGCTTTAACTTTCAACGTCAATACCTCCATAATATCACTTAAAGTTTGAAAGAAAGAAACGAGAAATTAAGATTAGGTCCACACCAAACATACGTCATTAGTCTGTTTGGAAAAAAAAAAAAAAAAAAAGTTTAACCGCTTGTATGGGGTTTGAAATCAGCACCAACAGTAGAGCACTGCTACTATTAGAGCTGTCGTTTGTATCTCTGATATGTACTATTCCCATATCGAAGTGGGGTAATATCAATACTGACGTAGCATTTTTCTACAAAAGACAAAGCTCATAATTTTTAAAATATCGATGGAGTTGTTTTCGCGCTTGTGGAAGGGGAATTAGCTATTTTAAGGGGACTATCTATGAACATTTCAAGTAAATATTTCTTAAGCAATTACGTTCATTTCTTTTACTACGTACCTCTATTACTATGTGTAACTAATTCTGAAATTTTGAGCCAAATGTATCAATTAGTTTTTGAGAGAAAATATGTTTGTTGTTTTTAAACTAGTCTAAAAAACTTCCTGAGCTTTGTTTTCCAATGTTGTAACAAAACTTTATATTTACGTTCCAGGAATGTCATTTTAAAAATTATCGGATGAGTTTCAAATTAATTATTATTGTACGAAATGGTATAATTCATTCTTCTTTCATTATTCTGTATATTAATTAATTCGATAATTTTTATTTGTTATGATAATAAGGTTCTCTGGTGGAAAAATAAAATTGATTGGTTGAAAAGTGCACCGCAAGGAGCATTTTGAGCATTTCATACATTCTAAAATGCATTTAGAGCAACACGTTTTTTAATATTCTAAGTTCATTTGTTACAATTAAAGTTTCCATTTAACAGCTCCCGCGACAAGTATTTGATTTAATCGTCCTGGAGTAGCATCAGCCTTTACTCCGAGACCACGAATTGTTCATGAATGAAGTACATCTTCAGATGAAATTAGAATTCGTGTTAATACCTTTATTGGTAATGTTGTTCGATTATCAACTTCAAGCAGTCGGATATTGAAAATAACTTCGGCAAATTGATCTCAATGTCCATTGTATATTAATGTGCTAAAATCCAAAAGTGAACATTTTCAAGAATTTTGGTCAATTTTCACAGGTTGATCCCTTTAAGTGGAAATCAGTAGCACATTCGAAGTAAATTCTGATTTACTTCCATTTATCAGAATGAATATTCAAATGAAAAATCATCAACGATCACGGCGTCCTACATCAAAGTGTTAAAAAAATTACTCTCTTTATTAACAAAGCTGTCAATTGCCAGTATCATATCTGCAGCTCCGGTTTTTCGGAATTTTGTCCCGCAGGAGTTCTTTGACATGCCAGTAAATTTACTGACCACGGGCTGTTGCTTTTAAGCACACTTAAAAACCATCAGTGAGACCCGCGTTTGAACCCACGATCTTGAACACCAAAGGTCAATGCCTTTTTAACGCCTGCTTTTACTTTAAATGCCACCGCAGACGATAACACTAATGATACATGGAATGAAAATGGAGCACCACTGGAATGCGATGGCGAGGGAAACTGCGGTCGCGTGGGAACAAACCCGGGCCGCCTAACCAACTAAACTACCCAGACGGACATCAAGATATTGTTTAGTATATCATTCCTGTATAGCATCTCAAAATTTGACGGTTGAATTTTGTAACACACTGTATTTAACAGCGATTTATGTGTATTAGAAATTCATGTGACTTTACACGTGAGGTGTTGTTAGGCTGAAAATCGAAACTGTGGTGTTAGAATTTACATCAAAGCAGCACTCTGTTTCAGCACAGGAAGTCTTATTTCACTAAAAGCAAGCAAACCTTCACCTGGGCTTTAACGGAAGACTAATAGAGGCCATTTACCAAATCCCTGGTTTGATAAAATATTTCGAATAAATTATGAAGCATAGCCTAAACACAAACACGTCTGTCGTGTAACGTAAAGGCCCTAAAGCAGTTTGTCTATGCAGAGTTGCCAATAACAATAAACTTGCCTCTCTCCTCAGACGAGTAATGTTCCTCTCTTGATTTCCATACAGCCCCTTCCTTCCAGTCTTACGCAACTTCTTCCCAACACCATTTTCTCTAGAGTAATCTTCTTATGCAACTTCTCCCACCCCATCTTTTACTACAGGTGAAAACTTTGGTTTTACTCAGCGCATGTTGCGGTCCCAACAATCTAGTCACAATTTTCTTTTGAATAAATATAAGTGCTTCAATATGAAATACATTCCTGCTGCATTTATTGCTTATTACTACAACCACGATAAAGGAAAAAAAAATCTTATGTGTTCCATTCACATGACTTTCTCTACATCTCAGTAACAAATTATTGTTAGAAAGTTTATGCTTCTATTTACTTCATGCTAATCGAGAAAAAAACAGCAGAAATAATGTTATACTTGGTTCCTTGTAAATAGAAGCGAAGTAAGAGAGTACCATAGGTTAAAGTTATATTCAAAAGCTGGTTGCTATGCGACTGAAGTTCCTGGACAATTTTTATTTATTTTTTTGTGCACATTTCCTTATCGTGAATATAGAAAAATGTTGGGCTTAAACGATAGCCTAGGAACTAGTCGCAAGTGATGGTTTTGAAATTCCTTACTTTACTTGACCAGAAGAAAAAAAAACGCATAACGACTTTCCATCTAAGAAAAGTTTAAGTATTTCAAAATTGAAAAGAAATACAAGGAATATCTCAAAAATAGTGATCTTAAAAAAATACTGATCACATAACTTGTGTTTTATCGGGATCTACATTTTTTGTGTAGTAAACTTTTATCTGTTACAGTTTACCAATTATGCTAAAGTCATCCTTAATGAAGAGGTCTTCCGAGGCTCTCTCTAGAAGTTTCAAGACATAAGCAAGCCGGCCCCAGTAGCTGTAGTCGTTGACGCGTTTGGCGTTGACGTTCTGCCGCGAAAGGGCCACGGGTTCGAAGCGTTGTGTGTTTCTGAGTTTGTGTTCTATGTAAGAGTCATTCTCTCTCATCTGATGGCCAATTAGGTTACGCCTGAAGGTCAAATATGTGTTTAAAAAAATAAAAAGAAAAACGCGTGGTATATTAATCAAAATCGTCATTCATTTTTGAGAACTGAAAATGTTTTAAAAACGTTCTATGTAAAGGATAAATGGGTATGAAGAATTTTCTTTACAAGCTTTGTGTCGCATCGCTAAACTTAAATACCTACCAAATTTTCTCTCTCTCTCTCTCTCTCTCTCTCTCTATCTATCTCTCTTACACTTAGACTCTTACACACACATTCGTGCAGATATCTATGTCATTGGGAATAGCCTACGAATCCTCTACACAATAAATAAAGGTCTATTTCAAACATGGAATTTATTTTAAACATTTGTTTTTATTTTTGTGGTAGCTATTTCCAAAATACTTTAAAATCCTTTTAATACTTACTTGTTCCTCGTAATTGCTTGCAAAGAGCATGGGATTTTACCCTTTAGTTCTCAAACAATCAACTTGCTATTTTTTTTTTTTTTTTTTTTTTTTTTATTGCTTCATTTGTATAGCCCCATTTAACATCAATGGTCACATCGGGGGCTTTCACTTGTGGTTCAGAACATTAGGTTAAACTTTATATTACTAAACACACGCACATTCACTCTCACATTCATACTTCCAAACTCTATGGGGGATAGGGAATAATTCCGGTTAAAGAAAAATTTCCCGCCTTAGCCGGGAATCCAACCCGGGACCTCCGGGTGAGAAGTCAGCTCGCTGACCACTCGACCACGGAGACAGTCGCTATTCTTTTTGTTTTATATGAAATCTGTACTATAGATATTTCTACCTCAGTTTTCTGAATTTAAGGGAAATACTCCTAGATTGAAAAAGTATCCGTAAACTTTTTCTCTCTAACACATACGAAAGCAAAGGATATTTTATTTTTAGGTATTAGAAACGTCAATGAGGCCACTTCATTTCAATTTTCATGCTAATAATTATTGTTGTCTTTGCTTGGCTACTAATTTAGATGTTCTTTATCGCATTTGATAATATGGAGCACGCAAACCTCCGACAGAGACATTGAGCAGAATGGAAGCTTATGGTGAAGCAGCGATGAAAAAAAAATCAGATATATGAATGGAATAAACGTTTCAGTCAAGATTTTCGAACACTGAAGAAATTACTGTGCATGCGACAATAACACTACGACAGGTATTTGAAAATGTCTTCCAGGAGTGCTACCAGTCTCTTCTCACGCGGTGGCAGGAAAGTGTCACTTCTGAAGGGAACTATATTAATGGAAATGTGTAAATTGTCTTATGGTAACTTGTTTCTGCGTTATTTGCACATTCTTGGATATTTTTAAAGTAGTACATTGATAAAAATATAAAAATTTCGTTAGTATAGGTTGTAAATCCGCTGATAAACCACAGAGGTAGAGAAGATCATGAATGCAACACATCAAATGTTTACTAGTAATGATTTATAGGTACCTATTTTGACATTTTTGGTAAACAAGTGCTTAAAATCAATTTTCATGTTCCCTAAATGTGTGTTGAAAATATAAATAGGCATGGAAGTGGAATATTATGATTATAAAAATGACAGTGAAAAGCAAACTTTTTAACTGTAAATATATGGTAGAGTACATGTTTAAAAATTTCGTTTGAACACGTTTAAAACATTAATCCTATTAATTGATGTGTTCTGGCATAGCCAATTTACATCAAAGGGAAGGTGAAAACGCAGCTTTTTCCCTAACTAAATTGGTATTTATATGATTCAGCAACTAAATTCAAACACCTCACTGTTAAACGCGAGTCATGAACTGACACTAAATATACATTTCAGAAAACAATAACAAAATTAAATAATGCACACATTGTTTCAGTATTGTTCTGCTAATGCCAAGAGGAACATTTTACAATTTGAAATTTTTCACGCTAATTATTACCAGCATAATATTTAAAATGTAAATGAAGTTAGAAAGTTTTCCTGATAATGTGTATGTGTGCATGTTAGCGTGCATTAAATCATATCGCTGCAAACCCCCCTCCACACTCTCCCTTTATTAAATGACGTTATTCGTGTCAAAGCAAAATTATAGTGAGAAGGTTGCAACATTGAGAGTAATTTAGCAAACTTTGCAGAAAAGAAAGGGGGGAAAAAGTGTTCTCTGATGCGTCACCTCTAATGATTACAGATGGTTAACAGGGTCACCATTATATGACATGACATCATAGAGGCTGTTGAATTAAATGAATTAAGTCATTATTTACTTGTTAGGTGCATTCGTTACTACTGTATACATATTAGCGTCTCTTTGTCTGCCTGACCGCACAAAACAACCCACGAAACACTAAGCAAATTTACGATTTTTACTTTCTCTAGTATGATGTATATAAGAGAGAGAGAGTATGTAGGTAGAGAATGTATTGCATTCCACCTAAATATTCAAACAGATATTTCACCAGAAATATATGTTTTGAGGTCCCCTGAAATCATAAAAAGCATTTTAGAAAAAAAACTTGTGTGTGATTTGATGAGTGCCATGACCTAAAACCAAATGCACGTCAATTAAGTTTAGTACCTTCCAAGGATGTGATACGAAGATTTTTAAGATAATCCCCCACTCCAAACTATCCTTTACATGAAAAACAAATTAATAATTTTATTTTTTCCAAAAATAGCTACAAATATCTTAATAAAAATACTGTATATTAAAGCTGTTTACATGACAAATAAAATGATATCTTGAATTTCCCGGGAATGACCTCTGAAGTCTTCTTCACTCTGATTGGTTTTTGTTTATCTAGCAAGCTGTAGGAGAGAGAAAAGCTTGCTACACAAAAATATAACTCGTTAAAAAAATAATTTACTATATGCATTTTTTTGTAGAGCTAACCATTTCCGAGATATTTTCTGTTAGTAGCTTCAATTTTAAAATACTTACACTCCTGGCCATGCAAAGAGAAAATAATTTAAATGGGAATTGCATAGCAACAGTTTTTCAAAAATTTGACTATTGCTTTAGTCTAATAAATTTCGTAAGTTCTCTTCTGCCTACAAGTAACTAAGTAATAACACCATGTTCAAGTCCATTAACATGAAGCAGAGAGAATCATTATCTTCTGTAAGAAGTATGAGTATGGAACTCATCAAATTTGTTTTGTTTTCTACAATTATTTGCCAAAGTTTATAATGATTAACTTTATATATATTGTTGCATTCCTTTAAATATATAATAATAACAATTATTATGTTATTTATTATTATTACTATTATTATTATTATTATTATTATTATTATTATTATTAATAACGGCGGCGCCGTGGCCAAGTGGATAGACCACTAGCCTCCCACCTAGGTCACCCGGCTTCGCTTACAATCGCCCCCATGTGTGATTTGTTGAGGACGAAGCGCGTCTGGGCGGGTTTTCTCCTGGTCCTCCGGTTTCCCCCACAACTCATTCCACCAATTGCTCTATCATCACCTTTCCTATCATCCATTTCGCTTGTATTTCATATAATCCCCTTCCTCTCTCTCATGCCTGGCTACGGACCGACCACCCGTTCCAGGTTCTTCATTCTGTTGTATCGTGCCGCTGGCTCCCCGACAGGCTTCTGACCCCTTGGCATCCGCTTGTAAGTCCTAGAGTCAGTCCTAAAATACGACGAGGGTAAGCCTACTGTGAAAAATTATTATTATTATTATTATTATTATTATTATTATTATTATTATTATTATTATTTTGGACATTATGTCGTAAGATTTTATCTACCTCTTAAGCTTACCAATTATGCAAGTCTTCCAAAATGAAGAGGACATCAGAGTATTCCCAGAAAATTTAATTTAAACGTTTTATTTGACATGAAAATAAAATGTTGATGGTGGTGCTAAGAGCTGAAAAATGCAATGCCATAGCTGGGATTTGAACCACGGTTTTTCCGGTGTCATCCAGTAGCTCAGAGGTAGATCAACAGGACGGAGACTCTGGTTCCCAAGTTCGCATGTTCAAACCGGGCGGAAGGCGGAAGGCGAAGGCTTTTTTTTTTTTGCGCGTAAAAATCCTTAGCATGCAAACCACTGGCCCGTGTCGTAACATTTACGGCATACAAAAGAACGCAAGCCTGATAAAGACACCCATGAGCAAACTTAAGCGGTCTTTCATGCCCAATAGAAAGTGGGACGCTAAGAACGAAGCTTTAAGCAGCGCCCATATATATATTTGCCATTAGTTGTTTTGAGAAAACGAAAAATAAAATGAAATGTTCTATGTAAAGAGTAGTTTGTGGTAGAGAATTCCTTTGAAAATATTCTACACATCCTTTGGAACACACATACTAAGTTTAGTTTATATCGAGTATTTCCTTTTTGAGTTATACTAATCCCAAACACCATCACCCTCACTTTCATTTAGCAACCCTCTTGGTATCTAATTTTAGCTACAGATTAAGGTGGCGTTGCGTTAACGTGTGAGACTCATTACAGGAGGTCCCCGTTTCGATTTCCGGCGACCACCTAAACTGATCTATGATTCTTTTAGGGGTTTCCCCCTGTTGTATGGGGAATGCAGGAGACGTTTATCCCACCCCCTTAATTTCCTGCCCCTGTTCCATTAGTCACTTCATTCACCCTTCACCACATTTGGTATGTTTCAGGATTGGAAGATAGGCGATAGTGTTTCGTTGCAGCGCACCTAGGAAAAAGGAATCCTCTCCGTCCTTCGCCAATGCCTAGTTGCCGGAGTACACGGATAGCATTTAGGGGGCAGGAGACTCCGGTTTGCCTGTTCGACTGCCATTGTTGTGCCGGGACTCTTGGTTTGGGCCGTCCGATGTCTTCTCTCAATTCATCTCTTTCCGATGGCACCTCTTTTAAGGGCTTAGGTACAATATCTTCTCAGGATTACTACCGAATTCGCTTTGAGAACTCCTTAAACCGATCCCTACTCTAGAATAATATATTGAGCTTAGGTCACATACTCAATTATTTAAAAATAACATATTAATTAAAGTATATTATTTATCTAATATAAGTGCAATAGAATTGAATACCCCTTTTGGCGATACATCCGCCTAGCTTCCTGGCTGTTAGCGAGTATAGCTCCTTTTGTTTGTGCTACATATTCCAACTGTTCCCCTGTTTTCTCTGCTCTTCTTTCTTCTCTCTCTCCTCTCTCCTTACTAACGCTTATTTTACCTTACCCAAATACTGGTCTATTTCTTTAATTCTTTTCTTTTACTTGACATCAACATTTTCATCACTACTATCTTTCCTTGCATTTGTGTTCCCACACTTCCTTCGTCCAATTTTTTACCTCTTTACATTCAATTAACAGTGAACAATAACTGTCCTGCTCCCCACACAAATTACAACGTTCTAAGTTATTGCCTCAGCAGCAGACAAAGCAATTCATATATGGATGAATTTCTAGTTAACCTACAATTTCAAACCCCATAATAGCAAACAGAGTTCAATTAATTGCTCAGAATCGCTGATAATAATGGTTCAAGAACATATAATTAGAACTTGTAGCACTGTACTGAAAGACTCGCAAATTTAAAGACAGATGGCAATAGGATTTCCCATCTTCCATCAGCAGAGAGCATCAATCACAATCTAACAGACTACAGCTGCACAGATCCAGGAATCTTTCATTTCCATCAAGTTAATTTCTGTACAGTCATTTTTCATCTGCAGCTTCTTGGTCCGTGAAAAAAAGAAAGAAAAAGCTGCAATTACATCCGATAAAGTTGATTAGTTTGCAGGCGCATCCTCGGTAGCAATCACGTACGGAAACTGAATTTTCGCGTTATTAATCTTTGTGCACAGTAATTCATTAACTGATAATATGTTGTATCTATGCGAGCTGCAAACACTTACTATCCCTCGTTACTGCACGGACGTAGATTCATTTTACATTTGCCACGTTAACATATTACTTTCTCTACACATACTATGTACATAGTTTATAGGGAAGGTATTTAATACACCCAACAATTTGATTCCAAGGTTTCACCGGAAATACATGTTTTGTGTACCCCTGAATAAAAAAAAAGAATTTTTAGAAAAAGGTCCAAGTGTGTGTCTGTCAGCATAGCTCAAGAAACGGAAAGACCGTTAAATCCCAAATATAGTATTTAAATGTGGTATCTTCCAAGGATACGACACGAAGATTTTCAAGAAAATTCCCCCACCCCAAACTACCCTTTACATGGAACATTTTTATCAAAAATATCTAACGTTTTGATTAAAATCTCTTACATTTAAGATATTTACATGCCAAGTAAAATGCATATCTTGTATTTCCCGTGAATAGCCTCTAAAGACCTCTTTATTCTGGATGATTTTTATTGATTTTTACATAACTGGTAAACTGTAAGAGATAGACAAAAACTTGCTACACAAAAAATGTATATCACGATAAAAACACAATCTATGTCATATACATTTTTCGTGGAGTTAGCCGTTTTCGAAATGTTCCTTGTAATTGATTTCAGTTTTAAAATATTTAAACTTTAAATATCATGCGGGAACTAGTCAACACTTGGCCACGCAAAGAAACGGATTTCAATCCCATAGCAACCACATTTTAAAACATGTGATTGTCGGTTTAGCTCAGTGTATTTGCTTATTTCCCATCTATTTATAAAGGAACTAAGTAATATAACCGTTTCTGCTAATATTTTAGCATTAAATAGATAGAAGAATAAGCTTATTAACAATCATTTGTTACAGAAATGTAGAGAAAGTCATATGAATGGAGCACATCGATTTTTTTCATTATTTTTCATTTTTAAAAATCTGATGTGTTCACATGACTTTCTCTAGTTGTTTCATATACAAACTATTCATATAAAATTCTTTTATCTACGCCATGCAAAATTGAGATAAACATTAGCACAATTGACTTATTACTTGATTGCTTGTAAGAAGAACATAAATAAGAGAATTCATTAGACTAAAACGACTGTCAAATCTTTAAAAAGTACGACGCTATGTGAAACAGTTGAGGTTCGATTCGCTTTAGATTGTCACGTTTGAGTAAAATTAATTTAAAATTGCAACTATAACAAGAAATATCTCGAACATCCTTAACTCTACAATGACGTTAAATATGTATTTTAATGAGATCCAGAATTTTGTTTATCTCTTACGATTTGACCGTTATGAAAAATTCTACAAAACCCATCTAGAAAAAAAAAAAACACTCTTCAGAGGCTATTCCCAGAAAATTAAAAATATACATATTATTTGTGATGTAAATATCTTTAATATATGATATTATATCAAAGCCGTTAGAGCCATTTTTCAGAAAACGAAAAATTTCGAAAAATTTTCATGTAGTTCAGGGTGGGCGGATTTTCTTGAAAATCTTCGTGTTATATCCTTGGAAGATACCAAACTTAAATACCAAGTTTGGTATTTAACGTTCTTAGCTGTGCTGTTCACAGTCTCTCCCCCTCTCTCTCTCTCTCTCTCTCTCTCTCTCTCTCTTTCTCTCTTTTAGACACACACGGATATTTTTGTTAAAATGCGTTTTTGGCCTCAAGATACATTAAAACATATATTTCCAGTGAAACCTCAGTATAGAATTTTTGGATGGAATACACTAGCTCCTCTAATTACTATGTACATAGTACGTGTAGAGAACGTAAAAATGACCAAACCCCGTTATGCTTAAGATGTTTCCAGACGAATAATTTGTATTGAATATTCTGGGAATAGTGCATGACCTGTTTCATTTTACTACACCAGAAAAATGTAGAAGTCTTTAAAATATACATGTGTTTCATAAAACCTGTTTTTTTTTTTGAGTGTGTGATTAGACATCTCCGAGATCTGTATTATTAGTTGAACTTTTCAAAGCTTGTCTTTTACTTTCTAAATATCACATCCATCCGAAAATTCGAAGCCGAGATTTCATTGGAAATGCGTATTTTCAGAATCCTTAAATGAAAATTAGAATTTTTACAAACAGGTTCATGTATGTGTGTGTTTGTGTGTGTGCGTGACGAAATGTTAGCTAAACACCAAAGTTGGTATACAAGTTAAATCATTTCAAAAGCTGTGACACGAATGGTTCTTTTAAAAAGATCCTCCAAAATTAAGCTACCCGTAATTATATTTAAAATTTTCTTAAAAATAATTTTCTTAAAAATGGCTGTAATGGTTTGTATTGAAATTCCATATATTTAATATACTTACTGAAAAATAAAATATATGTTATGTGCTCTGGGATAAAAAATAAGAGATAAGACTAAAATTTGCTAATAAGAAACGGGGATTCTTTTAAAACGCACACAATAGGTACCAACAATTTATTATAGTACTATTTTGGAGATGTCCATTATTATTAATATTATTATTATTATTATTATTATTATTATTATTATTATATATTATTACGTAGCTAACACTTTTGGATGAACCCTTGAAGAGTGTAGGGGGGGAGGAGGGCACACTATTTTGCTAATAACAAAACGGATAAAAATAACATATACCCAACGTAATATATTTATAAAAGTAACAGCTTGAATTTGCGACAGATTTATTTCAAATCAATTATTGAAAATCATATCAGGTTGAAAAGGTAAGCATATATGTACATGCTACTCATCAATTATGAAAATACTTTTGATGAAAACAGATGAGATAAATCAGTATGGATTACACCACGTAAATTCTATTTTGATAACTGAGGTAAAAGTTACTTACAAACATATGTTACTTTAAAGGACGAAGCAGTCTGCAACAATTGCTATTTAATTTGCAAATGGAAATGTCAAGATAATAGAAAACAATGTATTATGTTGCTTTCTGATGACCGAAATAATATAACAACAAGGAGAATGATGCAGCTAAATGAGCTACCTAATGGAATATTGTACAAGGGAGTATAATGGTAGTAATTAAGATGCGATTTTGATAAGTTTCATACAAGCATCTTATTGGCGTTATAGTCAAGCTTCAAACTATTATTTATGTTTCCTCATGTTTCCAAGTTTAAAAAATTTATAAATTACGTTTAATATTCTAAGCTTACCTGAGTCAATAAGTGCATTGACCTTACCTTACATGGTGATACAACTGACAGTTTGATTTTCTCCAATGCATAAATTGTATAGAGAAATTTTCGTACATGTTTCTTGACTTTTATAGCAATAAGTCAACACCGTGTGCCATTTTTCGATTGGGCGTACCAGGATAATCGATAGTTGCGCTTTCAACAGATGGTGCCTGGCAGAGTTACGAGATGTGTGCAGATACGAAAGTTAAGTATTGATTGTTACACGTGGATCTTCTGATTGGTAGAAATCTGAACTTTAATAATGTCCATAAAAGTGCTTCTATTAGAGGTATAGTGCTACAGATGTATATTTTCTATATTTAGGTATGAACGAGCATAAATAATATTAAATGTTTAACTATATATACCATTTCTTCTTAAGAACAAAGGTGTAATATGCAAAGTAGAATGATAAAAGCTCGCATGTGCTATTAACAGTTTTAGAAGGAAATTCAGCATTTAATATATTGGTCTCAAATACAGTTTATTTTTAATAGGTTAAATGAATCTCTAAATGAAATTCCTCTTAAAATTATCCATTTTGAATGAGTAATATATTTAAAATGTATATATTTATGAAAGTGTTTAGGCAAGAAGGACAAAGCGATTATTATGAATAACTCGCTTTCAACTATTACTGCTAGCGGCATTTCCTTTTGGAACATATTGCTTATCAGCAGTGACGTCAACTCGTGTAGGTACTGTTGTCATTGAGTTTTCTATTTTCATTTAGTTTTATTCACTAGATCACACATTTATACAAGCATGCATAATTCCTAACTCCTGGCAGGATAATAATCTTGGCTGGGGAAAAATTCCAACCTCCAGCCGGGAATCGAACCCGGGACCCCTGGCTTAGCTGACAGGTGCTCCACCGACGGAGCTACGGGGTCATCCTATGAAATTATATATTCGTATAATATGATTCGTAATCTATATGTTCTTTATAAACGTGGCTGCAGCTAAAAGAAAGAACACTGAAGGGAAAAAATGTCTTTGTCAGTTTTCTTGCGCCAGTATTAAATATTTTCCCCACCTCTTCCTCTGGCATATACACGCACCCACCCTAAGTCGATGATAAAGTTAAATATTTTGCGTATTACAATTTCACGATTTCCACTGCCCTACCATGTTTGTTTATGTAGGTTCTAAAAACTATTCTTACAAATATCTTTGTTCTATTTCATATTAATCGATATAAACGTTTGCAGAAATCGTGTTTCGTGCATATCATTGTAGGATAAGGAGATTGAGACAGCGCATCGATAATAAGTTGTTTAAAAGTTGACCGTTAAATGCTCTATATAATTTCGAGAAAGAGCTTACTAGTGACAACACTTTAAAATAACACACAAATAATAACGGATATCTAGGAAATGACCGATGCTAGAACTGGAAGCGATAATAACAGTAGAAGTGCGGTAATAACAACTGATCAAACAAATAATGGTATTTGGGCTTAATTTATGTGAATTGGTTTTATATTAATTATTGTGGTAATAAAATGTTATAAAAGATTTTAAGTTAAAGAAACTAATATCCTTCAAAGTTCTAAATAAAGCTGTATGGAATAAACTGTGGGTTTTAGAGAGATCTACAGTTTTTATGTGCTAAGTTTTCGTCTATATTTTAAGGTATAATAACATTATATAAAATGTTAAATTCAAGGTGTACATTTTGCTCACATTATAACTATCTGCTATACACGATAATTCAATAAAAATCACAAGCGCCATATTTTAGAAAATCCAAAATTTTGAAAAATGTACATAAAGGGTATTAGAGAGGGAATTTGTTGAAAGCCTTTTAGTTGCATCTTTGAAAAACTCTGAAGTACGGTATTAATCCGAAGTGTGAACGCGCACACATGTACCATTGTTACAATCTCATGAAATTCACACGTTTATAAGTTTACAAAGAGAGAAAGCTGAGAGAAACAGAGTGAGCCAGCATAAATTGCACTTAATCATAAAGAACAAAAGTAGTCATTGGCTGCTTCCGTGATCGAGTAGTCAGCGAGCTGACTTCTCACCCAGAGGTCCCAGGTTCGATTCCCGGATGGGGTGGAGAATTTTTCTTTAACCAGAATTCTATCCCCAACAGAGTCTAGAAGTATGTCTGTGAGAGTGAATGTGTGTGTGTTTGAGGAAAAGAAAATTATTTAAACCTATAGAGAATTGTTTCAAGTGCAAAGCCCCCGTTATCTTAAAGGGGGCCTTATAAATGAATGTGCCTCCATGGTCGAGCGGTCAGCGAGCTGACTTCTTACCCAGAGGTCCCTGGGGCGGGGAATTTTTCTTTAACAAGAAGTGTTCCCTGGTCGTCTCCTTAGCGTTGCTACTTACGAAGTGGGAGACCTGGGTTCGATCCCCAGTACCGGCGTGGGGATTTTCCCCCGCTGGGAGACCTGGCCCGGGGTGCACTCAGCCTCGTAAGGTCCCTGGGGGGCCAATTGAGGAGCTACTTGATGGAGAAGTAGCGGCTCCAGGTCATGAGGACCGCATTAACCGGCCGGGGGGATTCGAGGCGCTGACCACGTCTCACCCTCCAATACTGCACCCCATCTATGACGACTGTAGTGGACCGAGATGGGGGACGCAGCGGCCGGGCGGTAGGCCAAGATTCCCCGTGAGCTGTCGTGCCATGGAGTTATTAGAATTGTTCCCTATACCCCACAGAGTGTGGAAGTATGTATGCGAGAGTGAATGTGCGTGTATTTGAGGGAAATTAAACGATTTAAACCAAACGTAAAAAAGGAACCTACAGACGAATTGTTTCCAGTGCAAAATTCCCGACATGACCTTAGATGTTAAAGGGGGCTATATAAATGAAACAACAAAATTAGTCATTTTTATCGTATTTTGAATTCTGTAGTGAACAACTGAAGATGTCTAAAAGTACTCTTTTATATGAGCCTGTCCAGAAGTTTAATCCATAATTATTATATAAAGATATTATGCAGAAGGACTAGTGGAAAATTAATACTAATGTCTCAGAATCCTAAGTATTCAATATGTTTAATTCTCAGCATATATTCGTTGAATAGCACTACCGAAACCGAGCGTTAACCGCTCGCCAGATTTCCTTAATTTATTCAGTCGTGCAGTACACAAACTGCATGGTAACCAGTATCAAGCCTGCACTTTGGAGAAAGCCTTGACCTTCATTAGTGCAAATCAGCTGCAGATATTGGTCTACGGTTCAATACTCGCTGCCTAGATATGTTCACTTGCATGTCTACTGGGCCAACGGCAAAACGCGCAGATGGAATATACTGTTCGCTCTCTCCTCTGGATCTATATCTGGTGAGTGAAATGTTATTGCGTTATTTTCCATTGATTGATAAACTTGAGTTCTTCGATTTAAACCAATCAGGACCATTTAATGTCAAGGATGACTTGTAATTGGCTGGATCCTGGTACCAGATGTCATCTTCACAATTTATTAATGTACTATTAAAAATGTAATCATAGAATATTATTTTTTCTAAAAATTAACATCATATGGGGTATATATTAAGCCCTGATTGTTGTTTTAACTTGCAGAGTAGCCGGTGTGAAATCGTAAATTTAAAAACTGTTAAAGATTTTTATCTTAAAAACTAAACACACTGTATATTTATTTATTTTTGTAGAGCTCCTTGTCAAATTTATCTGAAAACTTAGAAATTTGTTATAGAAATAATGATGAATATCTGATAAAAACGTGAATTAAATATCTTAAAAATAATGCAGTTTCCGAATTTTATAGGTAGGTAAACAATATTTTATACTGTTATCCTTTTGTTAAAACATGTAGAAACTGAGACACAAAATTTACACTAAAATAGAAGAAAAATGTATTACACAAAAAGTATAGATCTCGTCAATCAACAATGTAGAGCCGTTTCCAAGATATTCCATGTTAATGATTTCAATTTTAAAAAACATAATTTTCTCAAAGAGAGTCGCCTGTGTTTCTTTTGTTTTACTCCGAACCATGCAAAGCAGCAAATTTCAATGACAATCGCATAGCGACAGTTTTTAAAATATTTCGCTATCGCGTATTCTCTTATTTCTCTTATACTTATAAGCAACTGATAATAAGACCATTTCTGCTGAGGTTTAACTCTATTAGTACCTATGAGGTAGATAAAAGTATAACCTTTTAGAAGAATAGTTTGTAAAACAGTTAGAATGTGTATGGATTTAAAAATATGATGGTAAGAGAGCCAATTAGAAACTAATACTGATTCTTCTGTAAGCAAGCACTTGTATATACATTTCACATATTCATCCATACGAACACTGAAGTTAATTATTGCAAATTTTTTAGATTTATCTTTCGTTGCTTGCATTAAACACATATATAAGAAACATATTCACGAACATTACTTATCTTTTATACCACAGTGAACCAAATCATATTTAGTCAACGCATATTTTTTAATCGGTTTTAACTATGTGGCTATTTCGCGAATGATCTATTACGATATATTCCTTGGCTCGGTGTGTTGTGGTTAATTAGCCTTTTAGATCTATCCCTATAATACATAATATTTATTTTGTCACGCGCCCACAGAGACCTTAGTGCTAAACATCTGTGAGGCACTTCTATAGTGACGGCCAGATGGAAGTTTCGACACACGTCCAACGGCCTTAGTGCTAGACTACTGTTCTTCTGTTTCTTCACGCATCCGGTAGATGGCATTAGGATGCCGACTCGGCTACCTGCTTTCCATTATCTGTGGATCATCGGCAGAGCATTCGCTATTACCAATTATTTTCATGTTTATTGTTGTTTTAGACTTAAGGTGGTACTAAATATCCATACTGTATTTACCTTAGCGACTGTGGGGAAACCTGGGGGAAGGGGGAGAAGTAAGACTGGCTGGCCCAAGGGAATTCAACCTGGCATCTCCAGAATGCGGCTCACAGAGTTACCGCCTGAGCCATTCCGTTCGGTTAGTCAAAATTAATTTGTATTAAATGAAACAGACAAATCTGAATAGTTATTAAGACATTGAGTATAGTAGATTGTACCTCGATCTTAATTCTTAAACCTATTAAAACATAAATATGAAGTTGTATATCCCCCCCCTATAAACACTCTTTAGGACATCTTTAATGTAGGTCCCAATGCTAAACTTTAATGGTCACAATATAATAGGTTTTCAGAGCTTCACTGATTATAGATATTTATCAAAGCACCTCTGTAAACTCATTTTGCATTTTGCAAGCTCAATATGCCCAGGTGCCTGTTTCACAATATTTACAATTTACATATTAACAATTTACAAATAACAAGGGTAAGATAACAAATGCTTGTAAATTGTTTAACAATAAAAACAGTACTAATCTGTAAATTTTGAGGAACTTTACAAGCCCAGACACAACTTTACAATTACATTCTCGTTTAAAAGCGTCTACAATCACGCATTACAAAAAATAACAAAAACGTTTTTTTTTCTCAATATATCTAATATATTCGATAAGTTTTATGTATGTATTTAAATTGAAATATACTATATAAGGCTATTTAATCGTATCAAAGACATATTATTATAAAGTCATACATTTTAGTATATTAACTTCGCTGATGCTCTATGAACTGTCGCTTGCAGAATGTGCATTCTTTCATTGCAAAGTTCGTAAAAGCATGAACCGGGATACCCTTTGCACACTGAATACTTAAGTCGTGGAAACTTCATTCATGTCTCTCTTTTTTAATTGTTTTTATTGATCGAACAGCGCACAGATCACTATATAAACCAGTGATAATATAAACATAGAACAGACATAATCACAAAGAATGTAACAGAAGTGAGGTTGACCTCAGCAGGTTCCTCTGTAAGGAAGTAGCATAATCAAGCTCTCTTACACTACTGCTTCTGCGTTGGAGGAAGAGGGTGAGGAATGAATAAGCGTATTTATTGAAATGCCAGTATGCAAACATTGATCCTCATCAATTGCACAATTGTACATGCTTTTGCAATACACAAAATAGTTAGCAATATTAAAACTACATTTAAGAGAAATATATGCACACAATACTAACAGCACATCAAAACAATGGCCGAAAAGGATAACAAAAAAAATTCTCTTCTTATCCCCCCCCTCTTCCCTATTATCAACATTCTATCGCGCCTTATATAGAAATTTACCTATCCCGTCCGCGTCTTCCGTGCCTGCCAGTAGCGTCTAACATGCCATCTCTATTCGCGGTGGTAAAGATCGCGGTAAATACTTTTCCCTCCAATTCTCCATACCCCTACATCTTTCCAAGATATGGGGCATTCCTTCTCGCAAATTGGGCAATTTCTCATACCATTCTCATCAGTAATTTTTATTGTCCGCCATGCTGCTAGTCTAATCCACACGAGCTCCACTCTTATGAGTTTGGCACCTGTCTTGATGTATTGCTCCACACCCCACTCCAATGTTAGCCCAGACTGTACTTCCAATTAAACCTTCTCCATGCATTGCGCAATTATTGGCTATCTGTCAATATCATAGAGGCTGATTTTAATTTTCCCCCAAACATTCCGTCTGTTTCCCTGCCCCAACATCCAAATGTGTCCCATCCCAATGGTTTCCAAACCTTTCTTTAATTTTGAATTACTTTCCATTTTCAACTGTTTACTGCATCAGATTGCCCTAATTAGAGATGGTTCACTGAACGATTGTCGTCCAATATTTAGCTGCTCTGATTTTGCACTCTATTGTTTGCAAGATATCCTGAGGTAGCCATCTGGGGCTTCTGGTATGAAGTTGTGATTTCCCAGAGAAAAGAAAACTGCGCCCGACACTTTATGAAATTGTGGAAGAATCTCTGAGCCTGTTTGCGGATGAAGTCTTCAATGGTTATAATACCAAGTTCTCGGTGTAATTGTGTGTTCCTGACAAACCAAGGGCGTATGGACTGCGAGAAGTAAGAATGGGTTTGAAAATCAGAATAGCTGTGCAACTGAATGAAATTTACAGCCAGTGCAAAGCAACACATACAGCTGTTGTTTTGAGGTTTGGACTCCACTTTTGCCTGTTGCATGCTGAATGTGATGTCCTATATCGTGCAATATATAATTCTGCTTCTCACCCGAGGCCCATGGTTCGATTCCCGGTTGGGGCAGGGAATTGTTCTTTAATCAGAACTATTCCCTATCCCCCCAAAGAGTCTGGAAGTATGTACTTATGCGAGAGTGAATAATACGATATAAACCCAACGTAAATAACCTACAGACAACAGTTGTTTCTAACGCAAAGCCGCCGATATGACCCTAGACGTTAAAGGGGCTATATAAATGAAATAAAAAATTCTGATGTGCTACATTCACATAACTTTCTCTAGCTGATCCATACATATACTATTTTTAGTTAGGATTATAATTTTATCTACATCATGTTAATTGAGACAAACATTAGAGGAAAGGGTCTCAATACTTGCATCCTTGTAAGTAGAAGGAAATTAAGGGAATGCATTAAGCTAAAGCGATAATCAAATATTTTAAAAGCTGGTCGCTATGTGAAACAATTTAAGTTCGGTTCGTTATGCATGATGTTGTTTGAGAAAAGTTAGGTAGTTTAAAATTGAAACCAATAACAAAGAATATTTTGAAAACGCGCAACATGAAAAACATATATGACATAAATTATGTATTTTAACGAGATATAAATTTTTTGTATAGTAAGCTTTTGTATATATTTTCCGGTTTAACCGTTATGCAAAATTCAGTAAAACTCGTCCAGAATAAAGAGATCTTCAGTGGCTATCCCCAGAAAATTCAAAATATACATTTTAGTTTTTATGTAAATATCTTTAATATCTACGGTATTTTAATCAAAATCGCTTTTGAGAAAAAAAAAAAAGTTCAAACATTTCTAAAGGGTAGTTGGTGGTGGGAGAGTTTTCTTGAAAATCTTCGTGTCGCATCCTTGGAAGATACTAAACTTAAATACCAAGTGCGTCCGCGTGGACCTTTTTCTAAAATTGCTTTTTTCGGACTCAGGGCACCTCCGGTGAATCTCGACATGGAATTTTTTGGGTGGAATGCAATACCTTGTCTATGCATTATGTACATTGTATATATGGGCTAGAGAAAGTAATAATTACGCATGTGTGGGATTATGATTTAGTTGTGAAACAAAACCTTTGTAAAATCTATTCAAATTCACTTGTAAATATTTAAGTAAAATTCTACTTTACAAACTTTCAACACATTTTTACAAATTACTAGCAAAGTTTGCAACTAACAAGCTTGTAAAGATTATGAAACAGAACCCAGGTTCCAATATTTGATTGTCAAATCTCCGGTAAATTCGCCCATGACATCCTCAAAAAAAAACTATTTAATTGGATGGGAACCTAATTCTTCGATGCTGCCAATGCATATGTTTTACTCTTTTACACGTTGCGAGCTTTCGGGTTTGATAATTACTGGGTATCTGACCCTTATGCTGCTGGTAAAATTTAATTCCTTCAGCTACATTTTCCACCTTTGAACTTTCTCGAATATCAGCACTCTTTTCCTATTCCTTCTAGTTAAGTTGAATATCATTTAAAGCGCTTCCAATTTCTTGTTATTTCTTTTATTCGAAATCTACATCTCATTACCATATTTAAGGTTTTGCATTAATATGATACTCCAATTAAACTCACGAATTTCAAGCTGATACAAAACCAGGTTGCCTTTGTTTTCTTATCTCGCTATGTTTAAACTTTTCTGCTGAAGAATAAAGTTAATTTAAGTTGATTATATAACTGTATTTTATGCGACGTTGTTACTCTGGATTATAAATAAAATGAATGAGGGCTTAAAGAGTAAGGGCCTGCTTTTAACCAATAAATATACAATACGGTTCCTTCATTACTCACAAACGAGAAGGAGGCATATAAAAAGTTGATGAAAAAATCCTCTGTGAGGAAAAAAATCTGATGGTTACACTCACATGACTTTCTCTAACTGTTATATAAACACATTTCTTATAGAGATTATTTTTGTTTCTACACTATGCTAATAGAGATTAGCATTAGCAGAACGTTCTTATTACTTAGTTCCTTACAAGTAGAAGGGAACTAAAGGATTGTACTATGCTATAACAATAGTCAATTTTTTTAAAAGTTGTCGATAAGTGAATTGTCATTGAAATTCACTTCTTTGCTTGGCCAGAAGCTAAAAACAAAGGAAACACGGGTAGACTCCCTGTCTGAGAAAAATAATGAATATTTTAAAAATGAAACCAACAACAAGGACTATCTCGGAAACGGTTACTCACATAACAAAAATGCAAAGGATATAAACTGTGCGTTTTGACGAGATCTTCGGTTAAGTTTTTGTCTATCTTTTATGGTTTACCAGTTATGCAAAATTCAACTAGAATGTTGAGGATTTCAGGTCATTCCCAGAAAATTCAAGATATGCATTTTATTCCATCTAAATATTTTTAATATACGATATTTTAATTCAAAATAGTTAAAGCCATATTTTAGAAAATATAAAATGTTCTAACATTTTTCCATGTAAAGAGTAGTTTGGGGCGGGGGGATTTTCTTGAAAACCTTCGTGTCGCCTCCCCGGGAGATATTGAACTTAAATACTAAGTTTAGTGTTTAAAAGAGTTTTAATTTTTGAATTATGCTGTCACACAAACAGGCATTTTTCTAAAAACGCTTTTTTTTGTTCTGTTTCGTTTTTTTTTTTTTTATTCTGGGGGACTCAAGATATATATTCCTGGTGAAATATTGGTAACGAATTTTTGTGTTGAATGCTATAGTTACCTTCTCTACCTGCTATATACCGTGTACGTATGCGCTAGAGAAAGTAATAGCAACTGATTAGCCATCACAGGCATCAACAAAAAGTTCGAAAGGATTGATTATCTTACCATGCACCAGGGTTGATAATGCTGAAGATGAATAAAAAAAGGAAAAGAAACAGAACGAGAGGAAAATTGGGAGTGCGTGTCTGCTTCAAATTCAGGTGAAGTCGGCCAGAGTTCAAATCTCTGTTAGGGTGAGATACCTGGGATTTTACCTTATTCTGAAAAGATGCATGTGCAGTAACTTTAATCTCCTGGGTCCCCGGATCCATTTGAGCTCATTCTACCAATTTATTTCATCGTGGTTAAAGAACGTTAAAAATTTATTAGTTCGAAAATTATAGCTTGCAGTGATGTTTCTCACACGAATATGCGTGTTTGTGTGTATCTGTGTGTGTGTGTGTGTGTGTGTGTGTGTGTGTGTGTGTGTGTAGCTCTCTTTAACTTCTATAACCATTTCAGGGGCTTTGACTTGAGAAGCAATTACCGGTGTTTTTGCTATACTATATTTCTTAACATTGTTTTTCTCAGTATTATACTATTAAACACAGAAACATTCACTCCCACATTTATACTTTCAGACTCTGTGAGGCATAAGGAATAATTCTGGTCATTGAAAAATGCCCCACCTCGACCAGGGATCGAACCCGGATCTCTGGGTTAAGAAATGAGAACGCAAAAGCATTATACAAAAATTATTGTGGATAAATGTTTGCTTTCTCCACTACTTTCCTGTAGTAAATTCGAATTAAACGGTAGGGCCCAAGGAACATTTGTTTTAGAAAAATGTTTAAAAGCGGTCCAAGATTATTATATTAATATATTTCCAGAAAATGGAAGCAAAGTTTATATGTGTAATTATATGAAATTCAGTGACTGATGTGTGGGTAATGAAGGAGACGCAGATGAGCATTCTTTGTCATTGAATTCTTATGACAATTTATAAAATCCGACTATTGCAATTATATTTTTTGTTGCTGCTATTAAGGGATTTTAAGCCTTTCATTGTGATTTTAAAACATAAACTTATTTGTATTTTTATGAGAAGTCGAAAAGTATTGAAGCTTCGAATCCTTTGAGTGAATATTCCAAGCTGATATAAACTCTTTCGATTAATGATATTATTTTTAGAAAAATAAGATATAAAGATCAAGTGTACTTTTGGTTTTATGAACCTGTATTTTATGTTTTGATGTTAGAATATAAAGTACAGAAGTTGTTGCCCAATAACTATTACTACAAATAGCACCGCAGGCGATGACACTAATGAAACATGAAATGAAGATGGAGCACTGGTGGAATGCGATGACGGGACAAACCGAAGAACACGGAGAAAACCCGTCCGTGCGCCACTTTGTCCACTACAAATCCCACATGCTGTCCCTTGAGATCGAGCCCGGGCGGCCTAGGTGAAAGTCGAGTAGTCTAACCACTTGGCCACGACGCGACCTATTATTATTATTATTATTATTATTATTATTATTATTATTAATATAGATACAACGAGTTTATGAACACTTGTCTCATACCTTTCGTATATTTATGGTGAAACATTTTGAAATGAAGAGATGTTTGGCAACAGAGCGTTCACTTGCAGGTGTGCGGGAAAATCACTTTCAAAGGCGAAGGTCAAACCCGACGCAGACTATAATGCACGCTCTGTTTCTGATTGCATCGCAAATTCGTTACTGCATTACGGAACAATGTTAACTTTGATAGAGCTTAGGGCACTTCCTCACTTCCTTGATGTGTTTTTAGCGATTAAAATCGCTTTAAACTTGATTGAAGCCTAAAAACGTTTACTTATTACGCATTATGGAAAAAGGCAAACAGGTGTACTTTACATTATCAAATACTTGTTTATGGAAGCATCCACAAATAATGCAAAGCGGGCCGTTTTAAACACTTAATAAACAAATCCAAACTTAATGTTCATAATCTAGATTTCGATGAAAAACTATATAATTGGAAAAACTTATCTAAAACCGAATTTTAAAAATGTATTAGTACAACTTGTTTACAGAAAAGGTGTAGCCTTAGCGTAGTAAACTAAAATAAAATATTTCAGAACCTCATACCTTGAAAGAAAAGGTGTCTGGGATAAATTCA
This sequence comes from Hymenopus coronatus, assembly GCA_030762935.1. Lineage (NCBI taxonomy): Eukaryota > Metazoa > Arthropoda > Insecta > Mantodea > Hymenopodidae > Hymenopus > Hymenopus coronatus. Next base: position 97,427,905 of record CM060892.1, read on the forward strand.
CAATATTTCACGTCCGCAAGTCGTTATTTCGTCATTTGAGTTGATCTTATTATGTAATAAAATGAAGAAAAGTATGCAAATTATAATACTTCTAATACCATTTCTATTGTTACTGGAAACAAAGCAAGGTGTCGCCGCGGTAACGCATGCGGCTCGCATTCGGGAGGTACCGAATTCGATTCCCGGGACAGCTTAATCTGACCCATAAGTTTTTTTTTTTGGTGTTCCTGTGTCGTGAGATAAATGCTGAGATGGTTTCTCTCATCCCCGGAATTTCATGCTCTTCCATATGGTTCCGTTAATAATTATACTTAAGAACAATATTAATGTAGAATCTTTAATTGCGGCCTATTATGGACACATTCATAGTCATCTGAATTATGGACTTTTGCTGTGGGGTAACCACGCTTCAGCATTGCGAGTTTTTATTTTATAGAAGAGGGCTTTAAGGTTAATTTATGGAGCTTCACCCAGGACTCATTGTAAACCACTTTTTATTCAATCTGGTATACTTACTTTACCGTCGATGTACGTTCTGGCCTGCCTCTTGTATGTCAAGGAAAATATTAATGATTTTACTACCTGTGACAATATACATAATTACCCAACTTGGAAGAACTCAAATATTTATATACCTAAAAGTAAATATAGTGTAAGTGTAAATAGTTTCTGTTACATTTCACTAAACTTTTTAACTTCTTACCTATGCACATAAGACATCTTTCGTTTCAGAGCTTCAAGAGGAGGCTCAGATCAATATTGATGGTTAATACTCTGTATACTGTTGACAAGTTTTATAATATAAATATGTGACGATAGATTGTACGATTGATGTATGCAGTTTACTGACGAAGTCATGAATAATTTATTCTATTCAATAGACTAATAAACGAATTATTTAATTTCATTTACCCTTCATTCCGTTTGGGTTTTTTTCAGGGTTAGAAATATTGGGGATGGTGTTTCGGTGCAGTGTGGAAACATAATCTGTGGACATTTCTTCAACCTTCGGGTTGGCTCCTCTAGGGCGGGGTTCCCGCTCTGATCTTTCCTCTACTGGGGCGTCTCAATGTGAAAACTGTACAGATACTAGCATTGTTGTGGCGTCACTGCTGGTTTCATCAGCCCGCCGGGTCTCCTCTCTCTTTCTCCCTCCCGAGGGCGCCCCTTTATGAGGCGGGGTGCAATAAACTCACTGGACCGATGCCGAATCCCCCCCGAAAACGTCGTCCTATCGCTGTGGCTAATGGAAGTCAACAACTAGTTCCTCCACTCTTCACCTCCTCTCGGCCCATGTAGCTCAGTTGGTTAGGTGCTGGCCAAGGTCGCGGGTTCAAACCTAGCCCAGACCGATGGTTTTTAAGTGACAGATTTACTGGCATGTAAAATAACTCCTGTAAGACAAAATTCCGTCATACCGGCGGCGCTGTTATGATCAGGCAATTGATAACGTCATTAACAAACCACATATTTTTTTCTCTTCAACTTCTCCAGTTAGTTGTTAGTTGGTATTTATTTCCCATTAACTTTAAACTAATTTAGTCTTCTAACCACTGATAGTTAAATTACCTGCAGAGCTGGGTGCTGGTAACCATTATCCCTGTTAAGCTAAGTATGCATTTTATAAATTTATTTTTACTTTCTCTACACGTACAATGTACATAGTGTGTAGAGGAGGTATTGTATTGCACCCAAAAATTCGATTACGAGATTTCACCGGAAATACATGTTTTGGGTTCCCCTGAATCCAAAAAAAGCATTTTTGGAAAAAGGTTCGTGTCTGTGCTGTCTGTGGAGAGCGTAGCTCAAGAACGAACAGACCGTTAAATACCAATTTTGGTATTTAAATTTGGTATCTTCCAAGGCTGCGACACGAAGATTTTCAGGAATATCCCCCCAACCCTAACTAACCTTTACATGGAACTTTTCTCGAAAATTTTGATTTTCTCAAAAATGGCTCTAGCGATTTTGATTAAAATATCGTATATTAAAGATATTTACCTGACAAATAATATGTATGTCTTGAATTTTCTGGGAATAGCCTCTGAATTCTGGATGAATTTTACAAAACTGCTAAACCGTAAGAAGTGGACAAAAACTTACCACACAAAAATGTAGAGCACATTAAAACACACAGTTTATGTTACATGCTTTTTTTTCGAGGAGTTGGTCGTTTTTGAAATATTCCTTGTTTTTGGTTTCAGCTTTGAAAAACTTGTACTTTTCTCATACAGGAATTTGTCAACTCGTGTCCATACAAACACAGGAACTTCAGTCACCTAGTAACCAGCTTCACTTTAACCTATGATATTCCCATATTTCGCTTCTACTTACAAGGAAGCAAGGAATAAGACTATTTCTGCTAATTTTTTTCTCAATTAGTATGAACTAAATAGAAGATTAAGCTTATTAACAATATTTTGTTACACAGAAGCAGAGAAATTCATGTGAATGGAACACATAAGATTTTTAACATTTCAGTCCATCTTTAGTTACTTAATATTCTCCAAATCTTGTCATTTTCATCGTTCCTATTAATGTATTAGTCCTTATTTATCTACTTCGTTCTTTTTGTTTCTATTCTCAAGTTATAAGGTGGGCCTATGCAGAACCCCTTCTGAATTAGAGAAGGCACTAAGAGTATTTTATATGTCATGCTTTCCATTAGGCCACTACCTTATATAATAACACTGATTATTATTATTATTATTATTATTATTATTATCATCATCATCATCATCACCACCATCCCGTGCCACTGCCAGCCTCAGGCTCAATACCGCACGGCTGAGATGGATTACCATCCAATTGATTGGGAAGGTGATTTGGTAAGCATCACGCATCCCACAACCGGAATGTTGCAGCTCCTCATTTTCTTCACAATGCTGAGTGAGCACCGGACCTATACCTGGGACTTAAAACGCGCACACCCTAAGTTGAGTTGAGTTTCAGGCACAATACAAGCCAATGCCTTAGTTCTTAAAAAGCTCCTCCTAGTTGCGTAGGGACGAAAGAGGATATGCCATTTACGCGCGTCAACTCCAAACTTGAAGATTCGTCCACCCAGCTTTCAAGATTGATCCTTGGGTATATTGAGGCGTGTCATAATCCAACCTGGGCATTACTGCCAAGGTATATCTGATCTACGGGTATTAGGAATCACTACACGCCGAGCCCAACCCAATCCAAACGGCTCCCCTATAGAAGGGTCTCAAGATGTTTCGGCCCTACTTCTAGTGACATTAAAGTACCACGAGTACTAAGAGTATACAGTGTCCATACTAGGGCAAAATAATGATAAAAGTCCATCTCCGCTAACACCGATCTCGTAATTTTCTCCGTGCCTACTTAGCAGCACCTCCAGATTGAATTTCTGGCACCGGAACTCGAAGATTCAATGATAAAATACATTTCCAGTATACTTACTTATGAAGAAAAACTTTTAAATGATAAATATTCCCACAACGTGTGTCTCCATTCTATATGAACTCTTAATTCAAAATGATATTACAGAATGGCAATGAATAAACACATAAATAATATTATAACAGTTACAATATAAGTAAATTGGGAAATACTCTTCAGAATTTTATAAAATTATATAAGAATAAAGTAATTTTTAATTTAAAAGTTTTGTACTATGATCTTACCTATTTAAGAAATATGAGTACTATTCTTATTAACTTAGTAAAACAGTTATAACAATTAAAGCAAGTGCAGATAGCTTTACATATCCTCAGTTAGATATAAATTACATTTATTTTTTTTTTATTTTTTATTATCTATTATTAACTTTAACTCTCAGTTGTACCACGGCTTAACTAGAACTCGTGTAATGGTAAGATGCCGGTCCCAGATACACGTAGGGCTATTGGCGAGGTATTTTTGAATGAAGAAGTTATTTAGATAAAAGAAATATCTAGACTCAAAAGCTTACAGACCTTATCGTGTTCAAATGTGAAATGGCCACGAGTTCTTAAACAAAACCAGACCAACAATCCTAACCTTATTTTGTTAAATTGAAACCGGATACAGCACGCAATGAGAAGGTATGAACTATAAACAATGCATTTTATTACTGGCTTTCTAATAAAAATAACAATGCATTATGAAAATTGAGCTTAAACATAAAAACTAGAAACCACATAGGTAATGTAACTCACGCGTTACGTAACATAAGGAACAAGCTTCTAAAACATTTGTCTTCCACCGTGACTCCTGGATGTTCAGTGTGAGAAAATGTTGCCTTTCCTCATTTATCTACCTCTCCAGTGGAAAAGTTTGCACATCGCTTTGCTATCTTTACGTTCATATTAGCCATTTTCGCTACAACTTTCTTTTTTTTTTTTCTCTCTTCTAGTTCCCACAACCACAGTAAATATTATATTCCATCCGAAAATTTATACTGAGATTTTACCGGAAATGTACGTTCGGAGGTCGCTGAACCCTAAAATACTTTCAGAAAATGATTTCCGCATGTGAATGTGTGTTTGTGAGTGTGAACATGAGTTTGGTGGTGGTGCTGGTGATGGTGGTATAGTGTGTGTGTATGTGTGTGTGTGTGTGTGTGTGTGTGTGTGTGTGAACAGCATATCTTAGAAACGAAACACATTTTTCAAGGATGCGATACAAAGATTTAGAAACAATTCTTACACACCAAACCACCATTTACATTGAAATCTTTAGTTATGTTTTATTTTCACAAGAATAAATCTACAGTTTTTATTAAATACCATATGCTTGGGTTATTTTCATATCAAATAAAGTGTATCTCTGGAATTTTCTAAGAGCCTTTGAAGTCTTCTTGACTATGCTAACTTCTTACACTCAAGGTCGCGGTTTCAAACCCGGCGGAGGACGATGGATTATTTTTGGGCGTAAAAATCTTAGCATGGCTTCCTTTGGAAGTGAAGTAAAGTCGTTGGTTCGGTATCGTAGATTTACGGCACGTAAAAGAACCTCAAGTCTGATAAAAAAGGTCTCGGAGCAAAATTAAGCGGTTTTTCACGCCAATATAGAATGGGACGCTGAGAACCACAGCAGTTAAAGAGCGTCGATAAATAAAACTCCATTTAATTTAATTTCTTGACTCTGAATGACTTTTGCATAACTGGTAAACCTTACAACTAGAGAAATTCTCACTTCACAAAAATGAGGATTTTGTTAAAGCATACGATTTAACAACTATATATTGCATTAAACATTTCAGAGATATTCTTTATTTGTTTGAATTTTCAAATTCGTTACATTTTACTCAACCGCAAATTGCTATTATTTTATTTCTTTTCATGTTTAAAAAGATCGGACTATTATTTTTATTGCCTTCTTATTATACCTATAGCGAAACGTGTAATGAAGGTTTGTCTGTATTAAAATGATAAGAACAATAAACTTTTGTAAGAATACTGCATAAAGGACGGGATAGAGAAAATCATGTGGGTACAACATATAAGGAAACTATTTTTCTGTGCTGGAAGGATATCAACAGCTTTTAATTGAGGTTTAAGATATACATACATATATCTATCTTGCTTACGAGTCAAACGGTGACAGAAGTATATTTGTTGCATCCGTTTGGACGGGTATAAAAGGAGGGTCTGGAACCCTCAATAGGGCCATCAGTAATATACCAGTGTTTCTATGCTGCCGGGGCGCACCGGAAAGTGAAACGCGACACAGAGGAGCCAACACATTTGAACGACAATTTGCAACCTTTCACCACTCTAAGGGGCTTACGCATAGAGAAATTGCTGCTAGGGTGAATATGTCACAGCACACTGTTGGAGACATCATACAACGAATCAGACAGAATCTTTGCCACAAGCAGGACGTCACAGAAACTGAGTGAGAGGGAGAAGACACATTATGAAAAAGACAAATACTGTGTCCATAAAGTGTCATATTTTTCTAAGACATTGAAGAAAATGCCGGATGTGACCGAAATTCGTTTCACCTCTTTTTTTTTTCTTTTACCATTTTATTATATTATTTATTTTAGGAAATTTTCATTTTTGTGTTGTTTTCCTCTTTCAGCGACAGAAAAACCAACATTTCAGATAAAGCAATATGCAATTCTTTAGTTATGAGATGACGTAATTTAGGTCAGTAATGTTAGCTCAGTGATTGACACCTGTGATAGGAAAAGGGCTGACTTTAAAATGTTGGCGTGAATAAGTATACTAACTTTTCTATTCTGACAACACCGATAACGTGACTAAAAACAGACGAGAAACGCACTGGTTCTCGAGAAGATACAAAGAGTTGAACAGCATTGTACATAAAAATTGATCAAGATAAATCAATGAAGAAAATTAAAAATAAGCTATAAAAGAACGTTGGTAAAGTGTAAAATTCACAAATTACTGCAAGATGAAAATTTCGACCTTGATTTAGGTACTTGAAGACTTTTGTTGGGATTCGTTGCTTATTTATCTACCCATCCACGTCATCACTGAAATGGCAAGAAGTTTTTAAATGTTCTTCAGGATAATCGACGATTCTTCAAATTCGAGATCCTTTATCTATGGTATTGTACTGTAATGCTGAATAAAGTACTTCTAATTTTCAATAAGCCATTTTTTTTTTTACATTTCAAAAATTTAACGTCTTTTTGTAGATGATTTCAGTAATTTTAAGTCATATTTTCATAAATTTAAGAACTGGGGTAATTTTCATTAATAAGTCACCAACCTGCGCCCGCATATGGAATATGTAGCGACTGGGCGGGTTTTCTCCGGGTCATCCGCTTTCCTCCATCACTCATTCCACCAATTGCTCCATCATCTATTTCGCTTGCATTTCATGCCATTCACTTCCCCGCGCTCAAGCTTGGCTACGGGCCTACCACTCGTTCCAGGTTCTATTCTCTACCGTTTCGTGCCGTTGGCTTCCCCCTTCTGATCCCAGTCACCCGTTTGTAGGTCCTAAATACGGGGAGGTAAGTCGACTATGGAAAAAAAGTCATCAACCTTGGAGACCTAATAGTAAAATAAGTGTCCCAAAACTGACGACCCAACTGTGTCTGACAACTTGTAAAGATGTACATTAGAAACAGAGAGGTTATTAGAAAAGAAGGTCGTAATGGAAGAACAATCAGATGAGATGCTATACAAAGCAAACAGAAAATAAACCCTTATGTAAATAAAGTAGATGAAAGTGATTGCAGTTCGCTAAAGAATGCTGTAAAAAAGATCAAGTATGGTGGTGTGGCATAATTGTTGTTGAATCTCCCTGTAATAGTTTGATACAGAAAAGAGAGCTTGTTTTTGGCACAAGAGCAATAGAGTTGGACTAAAGATTTACATCCTTAGTAAAATCCAAAGGTGACAATGTGTTGGAATGGGGGTACATATTAGAAGGTAAAGTTAGAAATTTGGTTTCCACTGAACAACCATAAACACTCAACAACATTCAGACAAAAGCTTCACCAATGTGCATAGAAATTAGGGATAAAAAAATACTTTAAAATTCTATGAAGATAATGGCCGAAAGCATCAAGAATATTTGTTAGGAATGTCTATAGCATAACTACCCAAAAAGACATGTTTTAGCCCCTATGCAGTCCGGATCTTAACCTGATAGAGACAATACGGAATGAGCTGAATAAAAAAATCAGAAAATTTTCCATTTCCTATAAAGATAATGTTAAGAAAAGACCGCTTCAGGAGTGGGTCAAAATTAAGCTTGTCTATATGAGAAAACTAATTTAGAATATGAAATCATGCCTATTAGAGGTGAAGGATACCTTAAAAGGTATTAAATGAAACTAGTGCAACACGCCTACCTTTTTATTACACGAGTATCTACGGACTTGAAATTCCAGGAAGCATTTATTACATTTTTTGGCATGAGATTTTTGTTTAAGTTTAAACCTGGTTGGTCATACCGAACGATAATGAAATTGGCGAAAATATGCTCTAACGATTTCGGGGTTCATGGAGCTTAAATTACTCGACATTTGTCTTCTCAGGATATGGGAAAACCCCGAAAAAAATCCTCATCTCGGAAATCCATCCTAGCGAGATTCGAACTCGCGACCTATTGAATATGAGGCAGACACGCTACCACTACGCTACCCAAGTGGGTTACATCTGCTCCTATTAGCTTAGAAGAATGACTGTTCTTGTTATTGTTGCAAAATGCATTTATTATTATTATTATTTTAATGTTTAATGCCGTTTTTACTTTCTCTACTAATATAATAAGTAGGGGGTATTATATTTCACCTAAAATTCGATGATGAGCTTTCACCGGAAATATATGTTTTGAGGTCCCTACATCCAAAACAGCTGCTTTTTAATATTTATGTGTGGGCATTTGTGAACAGCTTAACTCAAAAAAACGAAAAGTTTATTAACTACCAAACTTGACATTTAAGTTCGGCATCTTTCAAGCATGCAACGTGAATATTGTCAAGAAAATCCACCCCAAAATACCGTTTACATGGTATATTTTTCCAACATTTTGGTTTTCTCAGATCGGGCTCTTTTAACGATTTTTACTAAAATACCATGTGTTTAATACCTATGTATTCAGGGATAGCCTCTAAAGGTCCATTCATTCTGAAAGATTTTGCATAACTGGTAACCCGTAAGAGATATACACAACATGTGATGGTTAAAGCACGCACTTTATGTCAAATATATATTTTTTAAGCCAACCGTTTTCCAGATATCCTTGTTGCTAGCTTAAGTTTTCCAATTTTGTTCTTTTTTAAAATGCAATAGCGTCTAGCTGTGCAACAACCAAATTTCAAAGCCATCACATAGCCACCGTCTCTTAAACGATTTGAATATCGCCTTATTCCTCTTGAAACTACTGAAAATAAATAATATACACATTTCTGTTAATTCATCTCGGTTAGTATGATTATATGAAAGAAGACGCGTTTATAAGAAGAGTTTGTTGCAGAAAGATAAGTCATGTGAATGGAACACATCAGAAATTAAGGCTACCCATAGTCGAAGTTTATGAATCTTATATTTATGAAAATATTTTTTTGAAATGTGTACCGAAAGTAGGATTAAATCTTAAGCATGTATGCACATTTTCATTGCAATATCTAGGGTGGAATTCACGTTATTCATTTTAATTGATTATTTTAATAGTAAGTAAAAATGGTCCACACGATCAAAAAATATAATTTTCCAAATATCTGGTTTTATAATAAAAATATTAAGGAAGGAATGTTGGAAATATGTTTATTGGTATTCTAGTTTTTAGAGACAAATTATAAACTTATGAGAAAAATATTTTCAATAATTTTAGCGTGTTGCACGCACACGCACACGCACACACACAAATATATTCTATTTTAACATTTTTCCAATAGTAATTGATAAAGAAAAATGATTCCCAAAATGTTAATACCTACAGATTTGCAGAATCTCCATAAAATGTTAAGAAAATCGAACGAAACTTGCATCGTGTGCAACATTTTGAACACGTAAAACATAGAAAGAAAAACCAGTTATGACATTTTCAAGTGTTATCTGCTCTTGTTCGCAGCTGCATTTAAAGACTAGCGAAAAATTATTTATAATAGATAGTAACAGATTATAATGCTATATGATTCATTCCTAATAATAGACTTGTGGAAAATTTGATGTGGTCCATTCCCATCCATGACTTTCCCTACATCTCTAATAAATTATTCTATCTACTTCGTACTAATCGATATAGCCATTAGCTTCTTTCTATTTAGAAGAATAATAGGAAATATATAGAGCCACATCTTGTGAAAGCCAGGTGTCATGTGATTAAAATCCATTCCTTTGCATGACCAGCAGTTGACAGGTTCCCATATGAGAAAAGTTTTAAGTATTTCAAAACTGAAATAAATAACAAGGAATATCTCGGAAATGATCATTCCACAAAAAAAGGTATATGACAAACTGTTATTTTAACGAGCTCTACATTTTTGTGTAGCAAGTTTCTGTCCATTTATTAAATTTTACCACTTGTGCAAGAGGTCTCCAGAGGCTATTTCTAGAAAATGCAAAGCCGGATTTTATTTATCATATAATATTTCTAATATACTGTATTTTAATCAAAATTGTTAGAGTCATTTTTGAAAAAAAAAATCACTATTTTCGAATTTTTTTCTATTTATAACATAGTTTGGGATGGGGGCATTTTCCTCAATTTCTTCGTGTTGCATCATTGGAAAATACTAATTGTAAATACCAAGTTTGGTATTTTACCAACTTTCCGTTTTTAGGTTATCGTGGTCACAGGCACAGGCACGCATGCACGCACACACAGACACAGTACCTTTTTCTAAAATGTTTATTTAATACAGGGGATGTATTTCTGGTGAAATATCGGTATCGAATTTCTGGATGGAGTGCAATACCTTCTCTCGTATGTATTATGTACGAAGTGAAAGCGAAAATGGACATTTTCATTCTTCACCTATGCGTACCCTTAAGAATGTAAAACAGACCAAATATTTTTATGAACAAGTATCTATGTATATGATAATAGCAGTATCAGGTTCAGAGTTTGGAATCAATATAAGATGTCATGTTTCCTTCAATCCTAGAGCAATTATACAGTTTCCCTCATGAATACCAATAAACGCTTTTACACAAGAAGCTATTTGAAGGAAACTGTAAAGGTGGAAATTATGCCTTCGGGTCACGAATACGGTGCAACTCACTATCCCCCCCCCAAAAAAAAACTCTTTTGGGGAATTGGATGAAGCGGCAGTAACAGACCACTAGTATTACTACATCATGAGGAAGCACTTTTATAGCAGAGCAATTAGTGCGAAAATTCAAGCTGCTCTTTCCTCGCGGCCAGAAAATAACTGTTGTAGCCAAATGCGGGCAAAAGCGAATAGCGTCCGTCAGCAGTATACATTTGCTGGCTGGCGCATGCCCAAGTAATTTAATATTCTTGGTGAGCAAGAGTCGGCGGACAGCCCTTTAAAAGGCGTATAATCTATATTACCATGGCGATTAACAGTTTTAACTCTATACACCGCTCTCTGGTATTGCGCCGCAGTTTCACTTCCTCTAATGCTTGGCTGTAGCAAGTAGAGCAAATACTGCATTCCACCACAAATTTCGATACCGAAATATCCCCGGAAATGTACGTTTGAAAGTCTCTGAATAAAAAGTATGTTTAAAAAAAGTTACGTAAGTGTACGCGTAACGTAAGTTCAATGTCTTACAAGGAAGCGACAAAGAGATTTTGAGCCATCCTAGGTAGTGGCAGCGTTTCTGCTTCACATTCAACAGGTCGCGAGTTCGAATCTCGCTTAGGGTGAGTTACCAGAATAAGTTGTTTTCGGGGTGTACCCTTATCCTGAGAACACGACTGTCGAGTAATTTTAAAGCCCCATGGACCCCAAGATTACTTGAGCATCAATTCACCTTTTGCATTCATCGTCGGATATAAACTAGGTTAAATGACGCTAAGCTAAAAAAAGATTGAACAATTTTCTCCTATTTGAAATTACCATTCATATGGAAACGATTTCTATTTTTTTATTTTCCGAGCAAAGCTCTAAATACTTTGATTAATATGCATTATATATAAAGTACTTTTATGGGAACTAAAATATATAACTAGACTTTTCTGGAAATAGCCCCCAGACCTCTTCATTTTGAACGACTGTTGCTTAATCGGTATATCATGAGATAGAAAAAATCCTGCAATAAAAGAATTTTCGCTAAAAACAGCAATTTTTTCAAATGTTTAACCATTTCCTAATTATTCCTGGTTTATTTATTTTTCTGAGTTTTTAACTTACGCTTTTACTATATCTATATATGGCATGATGATACATGGAATGAAGATGAAACACCGGTGGAATGCGAAAGCGGTGGAAATCGGAGAACCCGGAGAAAATCCGCCCCAGCGCCGTTTTGCCCACCACATATCCCACATGCGATCGCCTGGGCTCGAATCCAGGTCGCTTTGATCTAACCACTCGGCTACGGCGTGACCCATATTCCTTGTTATTGGTTTGATTACCAAGAACAATTTATTCTCAAATGAGGAATTTCCTTTTTATTTCTATTTCTGAGAGTACAATTTCAACGTCATCACATAGCGGCCAGCTCTTAAAAAAAAATATGTCTATCGCTTTAGCCTATTGTTTTCCTTGTTCCTGTTGTACCTATTAGGATATACTAATAGCCATTTCTACAAATTAAGAATGGTCAGCGAGCTGACTTCTATCCCGGAGGTCCCGGGTTCGATTCCCGGCTGGGGCGGGGAATTTTTCTTTAACCAGAATTATTCCCTATGCCCCACAGAATCTGGAAGTATGTATGTGAGAGTGAATGTGTGCGTGATTGAGGAAATAAAATAGTTTAAACCCAACGTAAACCTACAGAAAACGAGTTGTTTCTAATTCGAAGCCCCCGATATGACCTTAGATGTTAAGTGGGGTTATAAAAATGAAAAAAAAAAAAAAAAAATTAAGAATGCTTGATGTACAATAGACAGGGAAATCGTATGAATGTAAACCTAGAATTATTTTATTAAAAAAAAGGTGGTGTGTGTGTGCTGTGAAAAGCAAACTCAAAAACGATAAGCCGAGTAAATATAACATTTTGTATTTGAATTCAGTTTTTTTCCCAAAATACAGTGCGAAAATGTTCAAGAAATCTTCATCCGAACAGTTCGCTCTTTTAAATTTTCACAAAACATAAATACGGTTTTGATTAAAATGCCATACCTCTAAGATACCATTACAAATAAAATGTGTATATTAACCTTTTTGGGAATACTTTTTGAAATCTTCTTCATTTTAATGGCTTCCATGTGAGTGGCAAACTTAAGAGAGAGAGAGAGAGAGAGAGAGAGAGAGAGAGAGAGAGAGAGTGAGAGAATCTAACTGAAGAAAAGTTGCAGATCTTGTTAAAGCACAAAATAATTTTTCAGAAGGGGGGGAGCGTTTACTACTTTTGTGAATTTCTTTATAATTCTAATACTGTTTTTTTTTACACTATGAAGCAAACTTTCGCTTTACCATCTCTACTAGGTATATATAAATGAATATCAGCTATATATATATATATATATATATATATATATATATATATATATATATATATATAGGTGAAATATTGTATTGTATTCCACCCAAAAAGCCGATGTCGAGACTTAATCAGATATTCATTTTTAAGTGCTGTGGGGTAAAAAAAAAAAAAATAGAAAAATGTCCGTACATGATATGGATGCGTATGTCATAAATTAAAACGAAACCCCTTTAAATACCAAACCTAAAATATGAATATGGTTTAAGAAAATGCCCCCACTCTAAACCAGCCAAGTTTACGTGAATATTTTTTTCCCAAAAGTTTATCTCCAACTATTTTGATTAAATTGTCATGAAAAAAATATGTTGAAATATAATCTTCAGTTGTCTGAGAATGCAGTATACTTTATTATGGATGTCTTTTGCATAATTGGTAATTGTAAAGGACAGAACAAATCTTACTATGTAAAAGGTAGATTTCGTTAAAGCACGTCATTACTATCAGTTACATTTTTTAGAAGTTATCAATTTCCTATTTGTTTCGTTATTACTTTTTATTTTCCTTAATAAAGTAGAGAGAACGGCATTACAGTACCATCATATACCGACCAGATCTTAAAGGATTTTACTATATTTTAGCCTTATGTATAACTTTGTTCCCACACGAGAAAATATGTTATAAAAGTATTTCTCCAAATGTTTATCTCGATTAATGTGAAATAGATAAAATAAGTTTTTTTTTTTTTTAAAAAACGTATTGCAGAATGGGTAAACAAAGTCATGTGAAAGCAACATGTCGAAGTCAGAAATTACTCTCAATGGTTCAACGTTCTTTCATAATACTGTTTGTTATTTTAAGCTAATTCTACGTATAAATTAATTTAATTTATATCACTTTGTTTTCCTTAATGATTTGTAGTTCTATTGTTAATTACCTGTGTAATATTCTATGCATGTTTTTGGAAGAGTCTTTGTTGTTCTATTGTTATTCTTGTGTAATGTTTTTATTTTGTTACTTAATTTCTTCTGGATAGTTTAACATCCTTTAACTTGGTAGTTTATATAAGAGGATGGATGAATGAAATGTGTGAAATGATAATAAAATGAACCCGGGGTCCATAGAACTTAGTTACCCGAAATTCGTCTTCTCAAGATAAAGGAAAGCCCCGGAGAAATCCCTATCTGGATAACTCATCTTAATTGAGACTCCTACTCGAGAACACTTTTTTATAAATACAGTTCCGGAATCTGGCCGGGACTACGGCATTGCATTCGTTTTTATTATTCCTCTTTTTTCTCCTTTTTCCCCTAAATTTGCTTTGTTTACCGTTCTCTGTTTTATGGCAAATACACATACACAAACACCCACACCATGGCGGGACTCGAACCCACGATCCCCAGCGCCATGAAGCACCAAAGTGAGCGCTTTAGCGAGCACGGCCGTGGGGACCGACAAATGTTAAGCGGAGACGCTACCACCACACTACAGAGGTTCACTGTAATATTGAGTCCCCAAAAATAAAAACACGTTCTTTTTTCAGCTCTTCATTAGAAAAGCATTATCTCTTTAAAAATCTGACTATCGCTTTGCCTATTAAATCTGACAAAGAAATGTAAAATGACTTAAAAGTTAACCTTTATTAAGAAGAAACAGGCTGTGTGTAGGGAAGACATTTGAATATAACATATTTTACATTTAGCCTTCTCTCAGTGCGAAAGCGTTAATAATTTAAAAATGCTCTTTCCTCCGGAATTTTATTGAATCTCTTTCGTGATGAGAATGTACGGTTTGTGGAAATTCCTTCTGGTGCTGTCAACTGCATTATGCGGAATTTATCGAGACTTTCCGTCAGAGATAAGAGAAAGTCTTTAAAAAGGATAATATTTAGTGGCTTATCCCTCTCTTTCTCTCAACTATGCAAGATTAAAGGGTTAGAATCTGCTTCAATTTTCTACTCGGTCCCGTGCTAAATTCACATTTTTCAGAGCCGATGCCGCTTCAGAAAGGTGCTTCAAAAGCGTTCTAACCATTGATAAATAGCTGAACGATTTCAAAACTGTCAGTCATGAAGTGCACCTTTCAGTGTGAATTTCCATCAGTTGCCATTTATGTTCTACCACTGGAACCGCTTTCCAACGGTTTGGCATTCATAGATTAGCATTTTTTTTTTTTTTTTTCGCTATCCTTTCACATATGTGGTGTTTCATGATTTGTCTTTGGGCATAAAATATACAGAACCATTGGTTCAGTCAGTACTTTGTTCTGAAATGAATTTAGTTTTTACTTTCTCTGCCACCTACCTATTGTAAGCTACCCAAAAATTCGATGTCAAGATTTTATCTTAAATTCATATATTGCAGTCCTCTGAATTTTCAGTTTTAAAAATAATGCATATATGTCTGCTGAACGCAAAGTTCTTAAACGCTTATTTAAGTTTGGTATCTTCTTTTTTAGGGAGGAAGGGCCTTTGTTTATTTTTACTCAATTCACCCCTTCCTTACTGATCCAATTCACCCCTTCCTGGGGCACAAACATTAAAAATGTGTATATATAAGTGTTCCATTCACATGACTTTCTCTACGTCACGGTAACAAATTATTGTTAAAAAGCTTATTCTTCTATCTACCTAATGCTGTCTTATTAGTTGCTTCCTTGTAAGTAGAAAGGAAATAAGTGGAGCTAAAGCGATTGTCACATATTTTAAAAGCCGTTTGCTATGTGATTGAAATATGTTTCTTTGCATGAGCAGGAGTTGACAGATTCCCGTATGAGAAAAGTAAGTTTTTTTTTTTTTCTTTTTTTTAAACTGAAACCAATATCAAGGAATATCTCAGAAATGTTCAAACCCACGAAAAAAATGTATATGCATACATTGTGTGTTTTAACGAGATCTACATTTTTGTGTAATAAGTTTTTGTCTATCTTTTACTGTTTACCATTTATGCAAAATTCATTCAGAACGAAGAGCCCCTAAGAGACTACTTACAGAAAATTCAAAATATACATTTTATTTATCATGTATTGAATATTTCGAATCACCCCTGATAGCGCCAGATATAGTCCGTACCAAAAATCTAACCGGTGAGTAACTGGGCAGTTCCGAATTTCTCTACTTACCTATAGTTAGTAATTAGAGGTATTTTAGCCATAAATTTGATACCGAGATTTCACCATAAATGCATGTTTTGAGGTTCCCTAAAGCAAAAATAAGCATTCTTAGTAAACTGTTCCTATCTTCCAAGGATGTGATGCGACAAAATTCAATAAAATCCCCCACACAAAATCAGAATGGGTAAACTGTCCTTTTTTATTTTATACGTGTTTTGAAGCTCCCTAGAACCAAAAGAAGCAGTCTTAGTAGGTAAATGGTTCATGTCTTCCAAAGATGTGATACGAACATTTTCAATAAAATCTCACTCACAAAACAAGAATGAACAAAATATCCTTATCTTTTTCTCAAAAAATGTTCAACCATTTCGATTAAACTACCATATGTGTAAGATATTTGCAGAACCAATAAATCTATATCTTGAACTTCTTACGAATGCAAGCAATGTTTTCTTCATTCTGAATGCAATTGATAAACCGTAAGAGATAGAAACATCTTGCTACACAAAAAGCATAGATCTCGTTTTAACACACACTCTGTCAAATAAAACCTTATCTATCGTTATCCATTTCAGAATATTCTTTATTATTATTTTGAATTTCTAAATGTGTTAGGTAATTTTTCTCCAGTGATAAATGTATCGTATCTACTTTCGTTCCATGGCTTGGTATAGACATTCATTTTTAAAATGTTCAGAGGAATTCTTACTTTTGAAAGTAGTGTGAACTTCGATAAAAGTTGTTACAATAATTATAAATGAAAAACTATAGTTAATAAATTCTTAAAGTTCAAAGAAAGTTATACTTTGTTTTAGTCTGAACGTATCGCGTATTGTAATGTAGAAAGAAACGTAAAACATGTACGATTTACAAAAGGACTGTTTATAAATGTCTTCGTACAGATAGCTTATGATAATGGCATTAAACCTCCAAATCATGTTTTTTATTTTATATTTAAGGTGTTTTCCCAGTAAGAAAAAACGTTAGTGCTTGATTAGCCTTCTTCAATAATGAATTTAACATTTGCGGACTAAATAAACTATGAGACAAAAGAGAACCTCTAGATGTAAACTTCAACTGTTAACAAATGTTACATTTTACACAGATTTCTATGATAATATTATATCAATGATTACGAATAAATGCGCCGCATAAAGTCGGAACAACGCGTTAAGCCCACTTCGATATCTCGAGCGGATTGACTCGCTAGAGAGACCAGGGGCGAGAAGGAATACCAGGAATACTTCCCGCTGCATTACTTTCTGGAACATAATTATAAGAACCTTTTCCTGACCGCAAACACATTTGACACTGACACATTTAAATTCATTGTAATGTTGTTAATTAGTCAAAAAGAAGTTAATTTGAAACTAACGTTTGTTAAGTAATTGTGTTGCATATTTGACGCCTGTGATTATCTTTTTCTTTTCTTTTTTTTTTTTTTTTTTTGCCTGTGATTATTTCAGTTTTCAATTTTTAACTCTTTAATGGAAGGAGAAATGAAAAACAAATACGTACTCAATGAAAAAAGCTGATGCATTACATTCACATGACTTTCTCTAGTTGCTCTGCAAACTTCTTACAATGCTAATAGAGATAAGTAGCAGAATGTCCTTATTAGGCAGTTCCTTATAAGTAAAATAGAAGGGAGCTAAAGGAATGCGTTATGCTAAAGTGATATTCAAATGTTTTGAGTTATCGTTATGCAAATCGCTTCTTTGCTTGGCCAGGAGTAGAACAAAAGAAAAACGGACCCTTTCTGCCTGAGAAAAGCATACATACTTTACAATTGAAACCAATAACAAGGAATATCTCGGAAATGGTTTCCTCCACAACAAAAACGTAAAGGACATAAATTTTTTTTTTTTTTTTTTTTTTTGCAGTAAGTTTTTTCCTATCTCTTGGGTTTAGCGGTTAAGCAAAATTCGGCAAAATTCATCCAGAATATAGGGGTCTTCAGAGGTTTCCCAGAAAATTTAAGATAATTTGGGATATCTATAGCATACGGCAGTTTAATCAAAATCGCTAGTAATTTTTTTAGAAAATCAAACATTTCGAAAGTTTTTTCATGTAAAGGGTAGTTATTTTCTTGAAAATCTTCGTGTCGCATCCTTGGAAGATAAACTACCAAGTTTGGTATTTAACGGTATTTGAGCTATACTGTCCACACACACACACACACATACACACGCGCGCGCGCGGACCTTTTCCTAAAATGCTTAGGGGACCCCAAAACATATATTTCAGGTGAAATTTCGACATCGAATTTTTGGGTGGAATACAATACCTTCTATATCCCTATGTACATTGTTCATACGGGACCAGAGACAGTAAAAAGGAAGAAAAAGATTAACAGTAATGACTATTAATTCTGTGATCGGAAAACTTCATTAACGCGTTTCTGTAGTATGCGGTCTGCCGCAAATTCAGAACTTCCCGCGTTCAAAAATCAGTTACAGGAAATTACGCGAATACTTTTTTTTTTTCCTCCGGGTTTTCTCTTATCCTGAGAAGAATGTCTAGCAACTTTAAGCTTCAGGCTCATTTAAGCATCATTACACCTGTTCCATTCTTCGTCCAATATGATCTACTGTTTGTCAAAGGACGATAAACTACAGAAATAGAAAGAACTTCAATTTACAACATTAATGATAAAGCCCGAAGTTGATGCCTTGATAAATGTCCCTTTTCCCGCTTCTTTACATCGTATGCTTTATAGAGAGAAACATTAAATACAGACATCTATTTAAAATAATAAAACCATATTAAAATCCTTTATTTCAATCGCTTTTTACTTTCTTACTTTCAGGGAATCGCTATAATGAAGCAGTTTGGTTCTAAGTTGTGGTTGTTTCAAAATTGCAACAGTATACATATTTTATCCTTCTACTGACTGAAACGCGGGTTTCAACATATTAGCCATGTATATTATATAACAGTTAGGTTATAATTATTAGATGCAAAAAAATCTAGTGTTCCATTCACATGACTTTCTCTACATGTCAGTAACAAATTATTGTTAAAAACTTCTGCTTCTCTCTACTTCATGCTAACCCAGATAAACATAAGCAGGAATGCTTGTTTGAAAGTAGAAGGGAAACAAGGAAATACACTAGGCTAAAACGATAGTTAAATATTTTAAAAATATTCATCCATGTGGATGAATTCCGTTTCTTTGCATTGTCAGGATTTGACCAACTCCCTTATGTGAAAAGTTTAAAAATTTTAAAGCTGAAACCAATAGCAAGGAATATCTCAAAAATCGTAAACTGCACGAAAAAAGTATATGGCATTATTGCGTGTTTCAATGACATTTACATTTTTGTGTAATAAGTTTTTGTCTATCGCTTACGGTTTATTAGTTACGCAATATCCAGTAGAATTCGTCCAGAATAAAGAGATCTTTAGAGGCTATTCCCAGTAAATTCAAGATGTACATTTCATTTATGGTGTAAAAATCTTTAACATACGATATTCTAATAAAAATTGTTAGAGCAATTTTTTAGAAAATCAAAATTTTCGAAAAAGTTCCATGTAAAGATTAGTTTGGGATAGGGGGATTTTCTTCAAAATCTTCGTGTTACATCCTTGGAAGATAGTAAACTTATATACCAAGTTTGGTATTTTATCAACTTTTCGTTTTGCAGATATTGTGTTCAAACACACACGCACGCACGTACACATGGACCTTTTTCCAGAAATACTTTTTTTTTTGATTCAGGAGATGCTAAAATGTCTATTTCCGGTGAAATCTCGATATCAAATTTTTAGCTAGAATGCAATACCTTCTCAATACACTATGTACATTGTACATGTCCAGAAAGTAAAAATGTTATCTTGATCGAACTTTTCGCATTTGTAATATAGATAATCCCTAAGTCCATTTCTACAACGTGATTTCCCTCAAGCTTCATTTCTACAGAAAAAGAGGGAAAATCTGATGTATTGCAATCATGTGTTTTTTTCTATTTACTCCTCTTCAAACTGTTCTTAAACATCTGATGTATTCCATTCACAAAACTTTCTCCACCTGTTCTGCAAACAAAATATTCTCACAAAAGATAGTTCTTTTATCCACATCTAGCAGAAATTATCTCCGACTCTCTAATGCATGACAAAGAAATTAAACGAAATATGTTTCCCCATTTGAGAAACGTTTTAAGTAGCCTAAAATTGAAATCAATAACAAGAAATATCTTGGAAACGGTTAACTACACAAAAGTCATCCAGAATGAAAATATCTTCAGGAGCTATTCACAGAGAATTCAATATATACAAGTCGTTTGTCATGAAAACATCTTAAACATGTTTAATTTTAACTAAAATCGTTGGAGCCATTTTTTGAGAAAAATCAACTTTTCGAAAAATATTCCATGTAAAGTGTAGTTGGGGATGGAGAGATTTTTCTCAAAATCTTCGTGTCGCTCCTTGGAAGACGCTGAACTTAAATACCAAGTTTGGTATTTACCCGACTTTTTGTTTTTCAGTTATGATGTCAACAGACACACATGGACATTTTTTTTTAAAAAATAACGAGTTTCTATAAATGTTTTTTTAATCAGGGGGCCCCTAAACGTGTATTTCCGGTGAAATCTCGAGTTTGAATCTTTGAGTGTAATACAATATCATCTCTACCTACGCTATATATTGTACATATGTGATCGAGAAAGTAAAAATCTTATTACTGCATCTGTTTCTGGTTAATCCAGACAATTTTTCAAACCACATTTACACATTTCGTTGTACGATACAGTAGAGCGATAACCAGATTTCTAAAGATTATTCAATGTAATAACTTTGAAATCCCATACTGTTACGGCCACGATAAAATAATAAAAACATAATTTTAAAATCATCCCCAGTTGAGAAACAAGAGAATCTGATATATTCCATTCACATGACTTAATATACTTATTCTGCAATAAACTATTTTTACAAAAGTTTATTCTTGTATGTGCTTCATACCAATCGATATTAACAAATACGTTCTTATTAATCGCTTCTAAGTAGTAGGGAAATAAGGTAAATAGACTGAAGTGATAGCCAAATATTTTCAAAGCTGGTCGCTATGTGATTGAAATTCGGATCGCTTTGCATGACCAGCTGTAAAACAGAAGCGATAAAACGATTGATGACTTCCCGTTTGAAAAAAAAAATATAAGTATTTTAAAACTGAAACCAACAACGAAAAATATATCGGACATGGTTAACTTCACGAAAGCAATGTAATGTTCAAACTGTGTGTTTTAACGAGAGCTCAATTTTTTTATAGTACGTTTTTTTCTGTAGCTCTTAAGATATCCCGATTATGCAAAAGCCATCCAGAATAAATAAATCTTCAGTGACTATTCACATGAAATTCAGAATATATATTTAATATTTAATGACAATATTTTAAACATACGGTACTTTAATCAAAATCGTTAGAGCCATTTTTGAGAAAATCAAAAAGTTCGAAAAATGTTCCATGTAACGGGTAGTTTGAAAATCTCCGTGATGCATCCTTGCAAGATGCAAAACTTGGATTTCAATGTTCTACTTAGCCGATTTTTTCGGTTTTGAGTTATGATGTTCCCTCTCCCTCTCTTTCTCTTTCTCTCACACACGGACCTTTTTCTAAACATGTTATTTTGGTACGAGGAGAGACCTCAAAACACATTATTCCGATGAAGTTTAAAAATCGGATTTTTTAGTAGAATTACTTTCTTATATTACTCTATGTAGGAGGGGAAGTAAAAATGTTACGTTAATTTGTCAATAAATATGTCTCTCGGTTAATTACAGTGCTACAATATTCGTTAATATTTTATAAATCACTGAAAATGATTTACAAAGGTAAACATATTTTATCGGCAAACTGTAAGGAACACTAAGCTTTATATTGCTACATTCATATAAGTTTTCTGCTTTGAAAATTCACGAAATGTAGACTAGTTGCTATCCTGGATTCTACAAAATGGACCAATGAAACTCATTACTTTGCTACAATTTTAAAACCTCTGAAACGTGCCTTCGAGCATAAAACCGTAGGCCGAACAAATTTACATTTCAGCAGGTATTAAATTTCACTACCGCATCCTTGCTTGAGGCGGTTTCCTAAATCAAATTAATTTCATGGTCTCATTGCTAAACATACCAAAACCAACAAATCAAACAAAAAGTACGTAATTACATTTTACTTGCTAACCGTTGGTATGAGCAAAAGTCGACCTATTGTACTCGGCAAAGAAATAAACTTTTTACCATTGGCCTCAAAAGTTATTTCCATGTCGAATCAGCATTGTTGAATTTATGCTTTAATCGATAGTTCAGAATTCACCAGTTGAGAAATATTATAATTTTACTTACGGCTTATGACGCAACGCGGTTACATCTGCGGAACATTTTTAGCAACGATTCTGCGCATCGTTGAATTTCACATGGCAGACTGGTTTCGAATCTCCGGTAGGGGATTTTGCCATAGAGGTACTTCTCAATTTGCTTTTCTTACTGATGCTGAAAATAATTAGGGGCTAGGAATTATTACTATGAGGACTTTATCACTAAATGAATAAAATATAACTTTTCGTAACATGAGTCTGGTATGCTGCTTCATCCAGGTTTACAAAATAATTTATTTAAAATTAATAACTAATCACAATTAAAAACAAAGTTCGTATCCATTATAAGTAGTTTGTACACGCGTTTGTCTCTTAAGTCCTGGACATTATAGACCACCAGAATCAATTTGTACATTATTTGATATCGCAATTTTTTTTATAATGACTAATGATAGTTAAAAGTTAATTCTGGCATGGATTAGTTTGCTTTCCTTTTTACAAAGCTATTTAAGTTTTAGTATTGCGGTAATATTTGTATTATTAAACTTTTAGGGAGCATTTTTTCACCAAAAGTACTGCGCTTGCTTAAGCGTTAGTGACCAAACATGCCAACACAACACAAAGTTTAGGAGAAACACAACATACACAGAGAGAAACGTCAAAAGCGCACGCGATGTACATAAAAGTAACACACCTACCTGTCCTTTTTCTTCAGACTTGGTCAAAGAGCCGCCTTTTGTTCTTTCTTTGTTTTGTAGGTTTAATCACCTTTCCGTCGGTCCTAACACTGGCGCAACGGAAGCACTGCAGCAGGTCGAAAACAAGTTCTTTGCTTCACTTCAGGGGGGAAAATATGGCGCAAAAAAGGCGAACAAAGGATTGTAGCGTAGGAGTAACCTACCAGCGCAGCGGTCACTATAGAAAAACCGCAATACCTGCCACAAAACTTTCAACAACAAAAAAGTCACACTGAAGTATGAGAAGTTCCTATATTCACATATTTTGGAAAAAAGAAAAGAAAAATACATTTTAATATTTGCTTTAACAGTTATCTTGCATTAATAATTTAACACCTTTGAATATGAATAAGCGCGGGCGGACTTGCTCTCTCCTCCGAAGTACTAAACTCGACTGACTTGCAATTCGAAACGATCGGCTGTTATTTCCAGCTTCGTGCATTCCCGTGCATCTTCGGCGGTACGTCAATACGAAACTGCTGTTTTGCTGGCTGGCATACGTACATCCCGGCTCAACAAGTTCTTGCATTTCTGGCCAGGAGATCGCGCAGTAATGCGTCCCTAACCCCTCCACCCCCGCTTTGGTAAAAACACAACAAAGGGCTCGCTTGATACATGGAGGTGAACATGCCGGCGGGGAGGTGAAGTTAGCACCCGGACAGCCATTTCTTACCAATGCACCTGAGTACTCAAATTCTAATGGAGAAAAAAAGTTTTGGTCAAGACTGTACACCCCACAGATGAAGAAGAGACTAAACATAATGCACCAGCAAGAGTGCAAGAGAGAAGGAAGTTAACAAAGAGATGAAACTGTACTACTTTCTGAAAGATACTGAAACTCTTTGTCCCTCTTTCTGGCTGCCATTACTTGCAAACCAACTTCACAGGAACTTCATATCGGCGCGTTGGAAGCCCACTGAGGCAAATTACTGTACCAGTACTGAGTATCATTAGCTTGAAACTAGGGTTGCCAACTTTTACTAGAGCCAAAACTGGACAACTAAAAAATGTATTATTATTATTATTATTATTATTATTATTATTATTATTATTATTATTATTATTATCACTACACAATACATACATTATAGCTGAGGAAGCTTACATTTATTATTATTATTATTATTATTATTATTATTACTATTATTATTAGTACTATTATTATTATTATTATTATTATTATTATTACAAACTGCACAATACATACATTATAACTGAGAAGACATGCACTTATTAATCTTGATACTCACTGTTAAAACTAGGAATCCAGCCTTTTCTGCGAGCCTCTAATTTCTTTTCTAGATTCACAGCTTTAAAAAGTTATTTCCCGTCATCGGATTTGACAAGTTTAGCAAATTCAGTACATTTCATATGGTAGTTAAAATTCACTAATTGTTCGGCTTTCACCATTTCCACTTTCAGTCTGTTTCTTTCATTCTGTCATTTCTGTCTGTTCTGTTTAGTATCCCACTGAAAATCCGCTCTACAAACGAATTGGATGGGAGCACTGTTAACACACGTTGAACAACTTTCAGCAAGTCTTAAAATATGTTCCCCATTTGTTTGCAATGTTTGATCCTGATTAAGTCCTTACAAATCAGGTTATATCTATTTGTTCTTCTGCACAGTTACTATATTATATAGCGACAAAAAAATAACAAACAATCCGTGACAATGTTGCTTTTCATGTTATCGGTGCTTGCAATAAAGACCTACTAATTTTAAAAGGAATACCGCTGTCGAATAAATGAACGTGCCAACTTATATTAAAATACATTAGATTTCGTTGCGACAAATCAATAATGCTCCTAACTTGTGACACATTATGATACAACTTATTGAAACCAAAGAATAATCAAATTGAAAAGTTTAACTGACTGGATTTGCAATATTTGGCTTATATATATTGTTGTTTTAAGTAGTAATATATATTACAATTTAAAACAACTGCTAACATTTATACTTTATCTGACATTTTGCATTCGTTGGATTTCTCTATTCGTTCTACTACAAATTGTTCTTACAAAAGTCTATTCTTGTTAATCGAGATAATCTTTCATTTCATTTATGTACATATTTCATTGTATTTGTAAGCATCTTTCCATCTTAGGGGGTAGGACTGTGCAGTAAAGTAGGGTAATATTATAGTATATTGTGATAAAAGTGTGGGAAGTGTACTATTGCATAATTGAGGAAAAGTTTGAAAAGACGAAATGAATTGGGTCTTTTCAATTTAGAAGATTGTGCAATACACTTAATACACGTGTTTCGCATACTATTTTTGGACGATGATATTAAAATATAATCATCATCATACAAACAGGGTTCAGACCATGATTGATCTGTTCCGAACCCAACTAAAATTGCTCTATCAGTCTTCCTCAACTTCGCCGTCCTCTTGGCCTATAATTTAATGCTCTTTCGGGAATTCCATCATATTCCATTCTGCACAAATGGTTATACCATATTTCCCTGTAGTCTGCTATTTTATCGGTTAGTTGGAATATTACCAATTGCTCTCAGATATCTATACTCTTCTGTTTCTCCAGTAAATTGTAACCTGCCACAAACCTCAAGAATTCTATTTCCGCAACTTCAATCCGTTTCAAAGTATCTTTATTTAGAGTCCAACATTCAGTAAAGTTTCTTTGATAACTTTCTTTATAAAGTTCTTTAATTGTGCCATATATGTGTTGGAATAGATTTAGTTTTCTATTTGTATCTTTAGCTTTATACTTGCCAATGAAAACTCCTAAATAATTGAAGTCCATCACTTCGGTAACGGGTAAGGACTCTCTTTTGAAACAGCCTTACTCAGGGAGTAGCGCCCCTACCCTGTGAGCTCCAGGGTCTTCTGACCCGGAAGGTGGTAAGGGTCCCACCCACAGGGTAATGTGGAGGATAGACTGGGTTCCTAAACCATAGAGCAGGCAATCAGTCTAGGAGATCATTCCAAAACCAAATTCCTGGTCAGGGGTTGTGCAGTAGGCTGGTACACCACTCAAATAAAAATACTAATAAATAATAATAAAAATACTGATAAATTACTAATTATAATATGGTAATAAATGAATTAAATATTGGTTAGATGCACATGACTTCTATGAGAAATAACACTTGGTGGTCGATGTTTTATTGTTTTTTTTCAATAAACAAGGTTTGTTGGTTGTGAAGACATTTTTATCTGCAGTATTCTAATTAGAATCGATTGACAATTTATGAAGAAAATTATGATAGAGGATGGAGAGATAGATGAAACCTGGAGATTGGGATATTCTACATTAGTTCCGGAGAAGTTTAAATAAATATACGAGTTAGTGTGCAATATATTCAAAAACGGTTATACCAAAAAAGGTGCAAATTAACGAAAAGAATCTGTTGGCATATTTTGTTCTGATGAGTGGCCGATTAAAGTCTGCAGGCAGTAAGTAGTCGCGTCGTCCAAAAATATGTATTACTTAGGTAAAATAAGTTGTTCTTATTTACTGAACTAAAAACGGATCACATCTCAACGGATTTTTAATTTCTCCACATAGTACCTACCTACATGGTGCATAGATAGAAAATATTTTGCATTATATAAAAAAATTGTTACCCAGATTTCAGAAGAAAAAAAAACGTTTTAAGGTCTCCGGTATCT
Source organism: Hymenopus coronatus (assembly GCA_030762935.1). Classification (NCBI taxonomy): domain Eukaryota; kingdom Metazoa; phylum Arthropoda; class Insecta; order Mantodea; family Hymenopodidae; genus Hymenopus; species Hymenopus coronatus. The sequence goes on from CM060892.1 coordinate 97,454,705, forward strand.
AAAAAAGCATTTTTAGAAAAAGTCAAAAACGAAAAGTCGATAAAATACCAAACATTTGTATTTAAGTTTGGTTTCTTTCAAGGATGCAACACAAACCTTTTGAGAAAAATCTCCTCACCCTAAAGTACTCTTTACATGAACATACTGTTGAAAATTTTGAGTTTCTCGAAAATGACTAACGATTTTTATTAAAATGTTGTATATTAAACATATTTATTTGACAAATACAATTATATCTTAAATATTCCGGGAATAGCATCTAAATACCTATTTATTATGGATGATTTTTGCATAAGCTGGTAAACCGTAAGAGATAGTCAAAATATATTACACAAAAATGCAAATCTCATTAAAATACAGAATTTATGTCATTATGCATTTTTTCATAGTTGACTATTTCTGAAATATGCATTTTTATTGGTTTCAGTTTTAAAATACGTTTCTCACATGAGTATTTGTAAATCCTGGTCTTGCAAAGAAACAGGTTTTAACCACATGACAGCCAACTAGTGATTCCTTGATTTCCCTTCTACTTACAAGTAAGCAAGGAATAGGACCGTTTCTGCTAATGTTTATCTCAGTTAGCATGAAGTAGTTGGAAGAATAAGCTTTTTAAAACAATTTGTTACAGAGATGTAGAGTAAGTTATGTGAATGGAACACATAGAATTTTTATAAAACCAGGGTAAAGTCCAGAAATGTTCCCCATTTCATACTACCCTTAAAGTGTTTAAAAAATTTGATTTTCTCAAATATGGCTCCAAAATTTTGATTAAAGTATGATACATTTAAGATATTTTAATGACAAATGAAATATATATCATGAATTTTCAGGAATCGCCTGTTAAGTCCTCTTCCTCTAAGGAAGGAATTTTTTACAAATATTGTATAAGGGACACACATTAAGAGATAGAAAAAATACCTACTATACATAACAACTTATGTGTTAAATTCACAAGACTTTATCTATTCTGTAACAAATTATTCTTATAAAGTTTATTCTTCTATCTATTTCATGCCAATTAAGATAAACATTATCAGAAATGACCTTACTAGTTAGTTCGTTATATTACAAGTAAAGGGAATAAGGGAATACAGTAGGATAAATCCATAGTCAAATCCTTTAAAAACTGTTCTTTCGTGATAAAATTGAAATTCGCTTTGCGTTGCCAAGGGCCGCCCTAAAACAAAGAAGCTGAAAGATGGCTTCGCGATTGAGAAAAATTTAAGTAGTTTAAAATAAAAACAAATAACAACGAATATCTCGGAAAAGACCAAATAAAATAATTGTATATGATATAAATTGTAGACCTATGAAATTATTATATAGAATAATAGAAAAACTGGAAATGAAAATAAAGGTAGATCCTTTATTAAAAGTTTAACCGACCTATTTTATATCCACCACAAACAATTAGATCTATTGAATGAATATATAATCTTCCTCCACCCGAACATACTTATAATGAATTAACCTTTAGATCTACTTATTTTATGTAGTATTTTTTCGTCTATTTCTTACCCTTGGTCAATTATACCAAAGTCATTCAGAATGAAGAGATCTTCAGGTCTTATAACATTTAAGATATACACCATATTTGTCATGTAAATATCTTTAATATAAAGTATTTTAATTGAAATCTTTAGAGCTATTTTGAGAAAATTGAGCATTTTGAAAAATATGCCATGCAAGGGTAGTTTGGGGTGGGGATTTTTCTGAAAATCTTGCGTTATTTCTTGGGATGTATTAAATTTAAACACCAAGTTTGGTATTTAACCGACCTTTCGTTTTTGAGTTACTCTGTCCACAAAAACGAAAAGACCGTTAAGTATCAAACTTGGTATTTAAGTTTGGTATCTTCCAAGAGTGAACACAAAGATTTTCAAGAAAATCCCCTCCCCCAACTACCCCTTTTCATGGAACTTTTTAAAAAGATTTTGATTTTCCCAAAAATGGCTCTAATGATTTTGATTAAAATATGGTATATTAAAGATATTTACCTGAAAAATAAAATGTATATCCTGAATTTTCTGGGAATAGCTTTGAAGACTAGTTTACTCTAGATGAATTTTACAGAATTTTGCCTAACTGCTAAACCGTAACAGATGGACAAAAACTTACCACACAGAAAGTGTAGAGCACGTTAAAACACACAATTTATGTCATATACATTTTTTGTGCAGTTGATCGTTTATGAGGTATTCCTTGTTATTGGTGTCAGCTTTCAAAAACGTATTATTTTCTCATTCAGGAATTTGCCAACTCCTGTCCATACAAACAAAGGAACTTCAATAAAATATTGATTGAACTTCAATCAATTTCAACCAACTTTTGACTTTCACTTTAACTTATGGTACTCCCTTATTTCGCTTTTACTTACAAGGAAGCAAGTAATAAGACTATTTCTTGATTGGCTTGAAATAAATAGAAGCATAATAATGTGTTGCAGATACTTTTTGTAGTGTTTAACGCCCGCTTTTACTACTTGTGGCACCGCAGGCGATGACACTGGGTGATACATGGAATGAGGATGGAAACCGGCGGGGGAAACCGGAGATCCCGGAGAAAACCCGCCCCAGCGCCGCTTTGTCCACATCTTACATGCGGTCACTTGGGATCGAACCCAGGCCGTCTAGGTGAGAGGCGAGTGATCTAACCACTCGGCCACAGTGCGGCCTTGTTGCAGAGATGTAGAGAAAATCATGTGAATGGAACACATCAGATTTTTTTTGTAATGTAAATATGTGAATTTATTTTTATTTGTAGTAATAGAATAGAACTTAGGATGTTTCATTACTAATATCTAAAACTGAATATATTCCTTTGCTTGTATATATATATATATATATATATATATATATATATATATAACGATTGTATCTGTGAACCTGGATGTTTCTTTTGAGAGGAAAAAGCAGTTTCTCGCAGGCTATTTCGGAAGGGACCGAAGTCGCTAGACATTTTACCGTTATGTTGCTATAGTATTCCAAAAGTCCCGTTCAGCGCGCGAGGTCAAAGCAGATCACCAGAAATTCTCGATATTTGCCACGTCTACGGGGGCAAATGAGTTTCGACCAATGGGAAGCCGTCAGCTTACAAACTGCCGGTAAATTAAGTAACCGACGCGAAAACGTTCGGCCAATAAGACGGGGATTTTAAGGCGTAAAGCTAGGTTTAAAAATTACATAAATACGGGTTGTCCAGAAGACACAGAGTTGTTTGTTTCATTCGGTTGTAAAAGTGTGCTCTAGCGCCCAAAACGGTCAAGGCAGGAAGGCGCGGCAAAGAAGATGAAGTAATCGTACCTGAGTTTAGATCACTCAAAGTGGTGCTCACGTCTGGGTAAAAAAAGTCGCGAAGTGAGAAGTTCTTACCGCACCGCGCGAGGTCTTGAGTCACGAGAACCGCAAAATTGTAAAATCAAAAGATTTGTTGACCAGCAAATAAATAGGAGTCAGCTAAAATGCCTCGTGTCCTTTCTGTTCTCCACTCCCTGAGAAAGACACGAGTCTTATGATATTTCAGCAGCCGGCACGAAGGTACCAGGCGCCCAAGAAGAGAGAGAGAGACAGAGAGAGAGATAGATAGAGAGAGACGACAAGAGGGAGCAGCCGATGGAGAACTTACCAGAGCAGGTACTTGGTGACAGACGAGAGGAGGAAAAGTCGCAATATCACACATCAGCCGGACTGTTGGCTATCTTGGCCCGGGTCGCTGGCTTTCGGAGCTCCTTACTTTTCTCACAATGCTGAAGGGACATCAGTCCTATAACTGAAACTTAAAATTTGTACCCACATGGGTGGGATCAAACTCAGGTTCAGTCCTTGTCGAGATTCAGAACATCGCACTCTAGCCCAATGCATCCAGGTGCAGGACTCAAGTACTTCCTATCGAATCATAAGTAATGTCACGAGTGTTTTCATCTTGTCGATAATTCACGACCGGAGCGAAGCGAAGAGATGAAAGCATGTGTTGCATTTGATAATACAATTCTGCGAAATAAATTATTAACGTTTTATAATATATAGGAAGCGAGATTTTGTCAGCTTATGATTGTAATATATTAGTTCTCAAATGTTCGATAACGCATTCGACCATGTTTATTTACCGAATGATTGTTTTTTCTTTCTTCACTGCCTCCTGAATTATGCTATGGCTGACAGTGCCTAAACCCAATGTACGAATATTGATAGCAACAATAGAAATAGGGAACGATTTTTTATTCCAGCTTTTAATAATTAAACCATGATGTGGAAATAAACGTTATTTTATTTGACGCTATTGCACTCATCTCATATATAAGTAATATAAATAATTACTATTTTCACTCCTTTTTAAAACTAAATACATTGTGAACTGGATAAAACTTTAAATAAACATTGGTAACTGTTTTGATTGAAAGTACAATTGTGCAACTGACAGGTTGGCCTACTGGATTGTCGCCTTGTTACCAATATCCAAGACAGAAGATTAAACAAACAAACGTCTGGTGCGACAAGACTTCAAAGAAATGAACATCAGCTGCCATAAGATGTTTCGACAATATTGCTCCAGTCAGATGACCGCGATTGGTTGAAATTGTCTAATCTCGGCCATTGCGTTGGCGCTTTAATAGTGAGCTAAATTGTCAATGTTAAATACCAGGTAGCCAGGCAAGGGAACTGGGCAAGAGCGACCTTTGTTTTACCCCTTGCAATGATCGCGACGATCTCCGCTGATAAGTAAGACGTGTAAAGCGAAGATTTCTCCACTGACAGGTTTTTAAGTTGAAATAACCCGTTTTGTTCTGCAACTCTTTTAACGCGCTAAGGGATATCTGCACACATTAAATAAGAGCCATTTAGATCAGCTAGTATTCAAAGTTTTGGTACTCTCAGCTCCTGAACTATTCATCCTAAGAATATTAATTTGGGCCTAACATTCTCATTAACTTTTACAACCTATTAAATAAAGATGATTAAGTTGCTATTACTCATTAGATTAGTTTTTCTTACGTTTTTCAAAATATAACAAAGTTGCAAAAAATTTTAATGACCAATGAACATTTTTAAACCAATGCTTTAATTTAATCATTTCTCCCTTGTATAGAGTAGAAACAAATCTAACTTTAATATTAATTGCCGTTAAAATGAAGTTTCTACGCTGAACCGTTTTCACACTGGATATCTAAAAATGTGAAATAGACGAGGACAAAGTCAAACCAAAAAAGGCAAGAAACGACTTGCAGGAATTTAAAGGATTTTTTTTTTTTTAATGGATTTCGAGTTGTAATTCAGAGCTGAAATTTCGGAGACATTTTCTTAAAACTGAGTAAGATGGCGCCGTGGTAACGTTTAAATTTGGAAGATCGCGGGCTCGATCCCTGTTGACCCTATATTTTTACTTCTTTTTTTTGTTTTTTGGTGTTTCCTCCTTGTCATTCAGACGAATGTTTGGGCATACTCTATGATTTCCTTTTCCGTCATTCCCTTTCATGCCATTTTATTATCATCTTTTAGGTGTGCTTCAAGACTCTTAGTGTGTGGCAGATATGGTGCGGATGTAAAAACTACTTTCGGCGTTGAGGCAACGTTGAATTCGCCTGTATTCTCAGGGATTGGGATGTTTGACGAGACCCGAAAGCCTGATGTTGACAGGTCCTGGCGCTGGGATGAACAACTTTCAGCCACTGATCTAGGGACTTCTGCGCGTCTCTGTGGCCTCTTGCCACCAGTGGTTACCTCAAATTATCCCTTCCTCCCTAGGGATGTTAGCGCTCAATAGGTGAGCAGAGCATGAGTTGTATCGCGCCGTGTTTAGCGTTTACGTTACCTTTGCCTTTTACTCTTTAAGTATCAATGCACGAGAATGGGCAGTAAACACATTTTTACTTTTTCTACACGTACTATGTACATAGAGTATAGAGAAGGTATTGCATTCCACCCAAAAATACGATACTGAGATTTCACTGGAAATATATGTTTTGGGTCCCCCTGAATAAAAAAAAAAAAAAAGCATTTTTACAAAAAGGTCCGTATGTCTGGGTGCCTATGGACAGCATAGTTCAAAAACGAAAAGACCCTTGAATACCAAACTTGGCATTTAAGTTTGGTATCTTCGAAGGATGCGACACGAAGATTTTCAAGAAAATCCCCCCACTCCCAAGTACCCTTTACTTGGAACTTTTTTCCAAAAATATTGATTTCCTGTAAAATGGCTCTAACGATTTTGATTAAAATTTCAAATATTAAAGATATTTACCTGGCAAATAAAAAGTATATCTTGAATTTTATGGGAATAACCTCTAAAAACTACTTTATTCTGGATGAATTTTACGGAATTTTGCATAACTGCTAAACCGTAATAAATAGACAAAAATGTAACACACAAAAATTGTAGAGCACATTAAAACACACGATTTATGTCATGAACAACTTTTTCGTGGAATTGATCGTTTTTGAGATATTCCTTGTTTTTGGTTTCAGCCTTGAAAAACATACTTTTTTCATACAGGAATTTATCAACTCGTGTCCATACAAAGAAACTTCAGTCACATAGCAACTAGCTTTTGTCTATCTCTTTAGCCTATGGTACTCCCTTATTTCCCTTCTACTTACAAGAAAGCAAGTAATAAAGCTAGCGAAACGTCTAATGTAGCTATTTCTGCGAAATGTATTTCGGTTAAAAGGAAGTAGGAGAAAAATAATCCGTTGTGAACAGTTTATGTAGGCGGTAATAAAAGATAAATGCTAGAAAACATCATGTAAATGTGGCAATATTGTAATAATCGCCGCATCGTAAAAGGTCGGAGTATTTTGACTGTGCGAAGTAACATAATCATTGGTCTTTTCATTGAAGGATTGCGGATAAAGGGTAATTTAAAAATAAGCATACTTCTTAGGATTAATATAATTCTTAACAGTAAGGAGATATATAATATTAGTTTTGGGAATTAACGAATATGCTACCTAAGAGACATATGCTAGGGATTTTGGTTTGTACTGAGATGTAGACAAAGAGACAGAGTATTAATTTAGTTATTTATATGGTTATTTATAATATTATAGTTCATATTTTTATAAAATACTTTTATCATATCCTATAGAGTTCGTATATATATTTTACGTATCCTAGGAAACAACAAAATTGAGCCTTTATTTAATTAAACATATTTTAACTTCTTTGGCATCTCCCTATTATTTAAATAATGAAAATTGTTTGTCATTTGAGTCCTTGGTCTTGCCGGGTAGCAAACTAAGCACAGCTCTTTTAAGCATAAGCTAATTTTTTTTCGGTAATATCCATTTTCATTCATTTATTGATTTATCTGGTGCAGTTTAAACAACCAGAATTGAAACTGTTTATTCCGGGGTTACGTAGCAACGATCAAACAAAACACTAGCTACGTCACGACTAAAATTCAATTCCTCGTAATGACGACTCTAATAATACGAGGGCAGTCCAGAACGTCCCAGACGTTTGGTCTATCATGGCGATGAGAAGAGCTAGAGCCCCATCTTGATGTCAGAACGTTTCTACATTCAATACGCATCCAGCTGTGGTAGCGTGAGGACAATGCCTTCCTTACTTTACTCTCCATAAGTTGTCAAAATATGGCCTGCAATAGAAAATCTCGCCAATTGTGAAGTGCACCAAACTCCTTGAAATTTGGATAGCATTTTCGGAAATATCTGTAATCGTGAAAAGACGATTTTCACGAATTTTGTCTTTATTACTTTCTCTACACGTACTATGTACATAGTGTATAGAGAAGGTATTGCACTCCACCAAACATTTCGATACCGAAATTTCACCGAAAAAGTATTTTCAGAAAAATGTTCGTGTGTGTGTGTGTGTGTGTGTGTCCGTGTGTCTGTGAACACGATAACTCAAAAACGAAAAGTCGGTATTTAAGTTTAGTATCGTCCAGGGATGCGACACGAAGATTTTGAGAAAAATACTCCCACCCCAAACTACCCTTTACATGGAACTTTTTTCGAAAAATGTTATATACTAAAAATGGTTCTAACGATTTTGATTAAAATATCATATATTAAAGATATTTACCTGACAAATAAAACGTATACTTTGAATTTTCTGGGAATAGTCTCTGTAGAGTACTTTATTCTGGGTCAATTTTACGGAATTTTGCAAAACTGCTAAACCGTAAGAGATGGACAAAAACTTACCACACAACAAATGTAGAGACCTTTAAAACACACAATTTATGTTATATATCTTTTTTCGTGGAATTTATTGTTTTTTAGATATTCCTTGTTTTTGATTTCAGCTATGAAAAAGCTACACTTTTCTCATACAGGAATTTGTCAGCTTCTGTCCATACAAACCAAGGAACTTCAGTCACATGACAACCAGCTTTTGACTATCACTTTAGCCTACGGTAGTCCATTATTTTGCTCCTACTTTCAAGGAAGCAGGTAATAAGACTATTTCTGTTTTTTTTTTTTTTTTTTTTTTTTTTTTTTTCCCTCGATTAGCTTGAAGTAATTATAAGCATAAACTTTTTAACAATGTTTTTTTTGCAGAGATGTAGAGAAAGTCATGTAAATGGAACACATCAGATTTTTTTTTTTTCATTGCCATTCATCAGTCAAAAGGCTAGGCCTACCACTACGACCCTCGTTGTGAACATTGGTACGGCCATTTTTAAAATCAATGCATCATTGCCTGGCTCGGCTTTCACTCATTATTCCCTGCCCGTAAACTTCATACAGAGGACGATAAGGTTCAATTAGTTTGTTGCTTTTAGACAGCAAAAACTTAATCACAGAGCGCACTACACAAGTGGCGAATTTTCTATTGCAGCGCGCATTTTGACAGCTCTAGAATTCAAAGTAAAGAAGGCACAATCCTAACGCTACCACAACTGGATGCATATTGAATATAGCAACGTTCTAACAACAAAATGGCGGCTCTAGCCTTATTCATCGCCACGATAGGCTCTTATTAATAAATATAAGAATATTTCAGTTAATATTAGTATAGGATAAAACGTTTTATATTACACGTGGCTTAGTCTATTATTTGCTCATGGGAAACTAGACCACTCGTGCTTACACGCTTGTGTACTAAACATCCCCATTAATAATTAAGCCACTTATAAATAATGTTTTTACTAATTCAGTGAACCTTCCTGGAGGGAAACATTAGTAATCGCCTAGCGCAGGGACACTGACTGGTTGTTCATTAAGTAAATCAGAGAGAGGGAGGGAGGGAGACAGAGAGAAGGAGAGAGGAAGAAACTTTGCTTGATGCTCCTGCGAATCGCCTATTGTGCGTGTCCAGCTGCACGAAAAAGAAGGCATGGATAAATCCCTCAATGCAGTGGCAGTATGCAATATTTTGGTTTGACATATAAGATTGATTCAATAAATAACCGGAAAAGTTGTTTAAAAAAAGCTGATGTGTTCCATTCACATCTCTGCAAAAATTATTGTTAAGAAGCTTATGCTTCTATTTACTTCATGCTAATCGAGAAAACAAACTCGCAGAAATAGTCTTATTACTTGCTTCCTTGAAAGTAGAAGCGGAATACAGGAGTACCATAGGTTAAAGTGATAGTCAAAAGCTGGTTGCTATGTGACTGAAGTTCCTTTGTTTGTATGGACAGGAGTTGACAAATTCCTGTACGAGAAAAGCATAAGTTTTACATAGTTGAAACCAAAATAAGGAATATCTAAAAAACAATTAACTTTACAACAACTTTACATAAATTGTGTGTTTTAAAGTGCTCTAAATTTGTTGTGTGGTAAGTTTTTGTCCACATCTTACGGTTTAGCTGTTATGCAAAATTCCGTAAAATTGACCGAGAATAAAATAGTTTTTAGAGGCTATTCCCAGAAAATTCAAAGTATATGTTTTATTTGTCAGGTAAATATCTTTAATATACCACATTTTAATCAAAATCGTTAGAGCCATTATTTAGAAAATCAAAACTTTCGAAAAATGTTCCATGTAAAGGGTAGTCTGGGGTGGGGGGATGTTTCTCAAAATCTTCGTGTCGCATCCCTGGAAGATGCTAAACTTAAATACCAAGTTTGGTATTTTACCGACTTTTCGTTTTTGAGTTATCGTGTTCACAGACAGACGACACACGGACACACACACGGACCTTTTTCTGAAAATAGGTTTTTTTTATGCAGGGGATTCTAAAACATATATTTCCGGTGAAATATCGGTATCGAATTTTTTGGTGGAGTGCAATACCTTCTCTATACACTATGTACATAGTACGTGGAGAGAAAGTACAAATCTGATGTGTTTCATTCACAAGCATTTACCTACATCGTTGTAACAAATTATTGTTAAAAAACTTATTCTTCTATATAGTTTATGATAATTGAGATAAACATTAGCAGAAATTGCCTTATTTGCTCTCTTTCTTGTAAGAAGGGAAATTAGGGAGTACAAAGGGCTAAAACGATATTCAAATCATTTAAAAGCTGGTTGCCATGTTGAAATCCGTTTCTATGCAAGGCTAGGATTTAAATCTGAAACAATTAACAAGGAATATCTCAGAAATGTTCACCTTCATGAAAAAAAAAAAAAAAAAAAAAAAAAAAAAAAAAAAAAAAAAACGTAGGATTAGTTGTGTGCTTTAACGAGATCTTCATTTTTGTGTACTAGGTTATTGTCTATGTCTTACAGTTTACCAGTTACTCAAAATCCAGCAAAATTCAGCAAGAATAAAGAAGTCTTTAGAGGCTATTCCCAGAAATTTCAAGATATACATTTTATTTGCCATGTAAATATCTTTAATATACGGTATTTAATCAAAATCGTCAGAGCCATTTTTGAGAAAAACAAAATTTTAAACTTGCTTTCCATGTAAAGGTTAGTTTGGGTTGTGGGGATTTATCTCAAAATCTTCGTGTCACATTCCTGGAAGATATCAAACTTAAATACCAAGTTTGGTGTTTTACCAACGTTTCGTTGTTGAGTTATCGTGTTCACAGTCACACGGACATACACACACATGCACCTTTTTCTAAAACCTGCTGTGTTCCATCCACATGACTTTCTCTATATCACTGCTACAAATTATTCTATTTACTTCATCTAATGGAGCAAAAATTAGCAGAAATAGTCTTATTACTTACTTCCCTGTTAGTAGAAGCGAAATAAGGGGGTACCATAGGTTAAAGTGATAGTCAAAAGCTAGTTGCTCTGCGACTGAAGTTCCTTTGTTTGTATGGACAGGAGTTCACAAAGTCCTATATGAGAAAATTATAAGTCTTCTTTATAGCTGAAAAAAAACCCAAAAAAACAGGAATATCCCAAAAACAATCAACTCCACGAAAAAAATGTATATAACATAAATTGTGTGTTTTAAGATGCTCTACATTTGTTGTGTGGCAAGTCTTTGTCCATCTCTTACGGTTTAGCAGTTATGAAAATTCCGTAAAATTGACCGAGAATAAACTACTCTTCAGAGGCTATTCCCATAAAATTCAAAATGTACAGTTTATTTGTCAGGTAAATATCTTTAATATACGATACTTTAAAGAAAATCGTTACAGCCATTTTTAGAAAGTCAAAATTTTCGAAAAAAGTTCCATGTAAAGGGTAGTTTGGGGTGGGGGGATTTTTCTCAAAATCTTCGTGTCGCATCCCTGGAAGATACTAAACTTAAATACCAATTTTGGTATTTTACCGACTTTTCTTTTTTGAGCTATCATGTTCACAGACACACGGACACACATGGACCTTTTTCTGAAAATACTTTTTTTGGATACAGGGGACCCTGAAACATATATAAACATATATTTCCGGTGAAATCTCGGTATCGAATTTTTTGGTGGAGTGCAATACCTTGTCTATACAATATATACATAGCACGTATAGAGAAAGTAAAAATGCTTTTTCTGAATACAGTGGACTCTAAAACGTGTATTTCCGGTGAAATCTGGATAGCGAATTTTGGCTCAAATTTTCTATATATTATATACAGTAAAAATACAAAACTTCGACAAAGCGTGTGGCTCTTAGTTATAACAGAGCTATTATAATATTATAATACAGCTTAGCACCTCTGACTCGCAAACGAAATGCTGGTATTCAGTGAAAACAAGTTACACTTTTGCACCAGCGTGGAGCAACGGAGGGTCATTAGTTTTTTGTAGCAGAAAGGTTGAAACTATTCGAAATTCACCGTCGGATGGCAGTGCAGTGTGGTGAAATTGTGTCGAGCACAAATGCATGAGTGAGCAGGTAAGTTTAAACGAGTTCCAAAACCAAAGTTGAGGCGAACAGAAAGAAGTGCTGGCAAGGTCATGTTGGGCCCATAAGGGAGTAATTCTTGATCATTACTTCCGAGAGGTCAAAATATAAATAGTGTGACATACACAAACCTTATGCATCAAAATTTGAAATCAACAATTTTGAGGAAGCGGTGGACTGTTACTGCATGATAACGCGAGGCTACACACTATTTGAATCACATTAGATTCTATCAAAGACCTGAAGTTTGACTACTTCCCCCCCCCGTATTCTCCGAACCTTGCAGCTTCAAATTATCATATTTTGAACCCACAGAAAGAAGCTCCTAGTGGCTTAAGGTTGGCTGATGACGAAGTCTAGGCAGCAGTGCATTACTGGTTGCGCACATGCCCCCAAAAATTGTTTTCACGTGGAATTGAGAAGCTTATCTAACGCTGCCATAAGTGCAGAGAACTTGAGGGGATTACGTTGAAAATAATAACTATCGTATGCCATTCTCGTAATAAAAAATGAAAAAAAAAAAAAAAAAAGTATTCCGTTTATTTATTGAATGACCCTTGTACGTATTACACTTGATATAGTTAAAATGCATCTTTATTATATGCGATGCAAAATTTAGTCATTAGGCTGCATGTTCAGAACTATGTGACTGTTTAGCACTACGTAGTCATTCTAGGTTAATGTAATGCGTAATTGCCTCTGAGCAGTGTTATGTTTTATTAACCTCTACCAGATTACGCGATTAGTGCAGATTCCTTTTGGAGATTGTGAGTCAGTTTAATGTATCTTTGGCAGGTAACTGGGCTGAAGCAAGTTAAAGGTCAGTCTACATTAACCTTCTACCTGACATTGATTCCATTTGGGGGCAAGGAATAAAGTATTTATAAGTACCATAAAGCGTCGGTATGTTTACGGGCACTCAACTGCAAGTTGCAAATAATATATAGAGCTTATAGTTTCGCGGTGGTAGCGCGGCTGGTTGCCAGGCAGGAGACCTGGGTTTCATTCCCGGAGCCGCATGAGGCATTTTTCCCCGCTGGGATACATGGTCCGGGATGCACTCAGCCTCGTAAGGTCCCTGGGGGGGGGGGCCAATTGAGAAGATACTTGATTGAAAAGTAGCAGCTCCAGATCGAGAAGACCACATCAACCGGTCGGGAGGAGCTCGAGGCACTGATCACGTCTCACCCTCCAGCACTGCACCCATTCATGACGTCTTAGGGCCGAGATGAGGGATGCAGCGGCCGGGCGGTAGGCCAAGGTCCCTTGTGGACTGACCTGCCATGCAGTTACGTTACCCTATAGCTTCTCTTCCAGCCCAACTCTTCTAAAAGAATCTGATGTGTACCATTCACAGAACTTTTTCTAGCTGTTCCACACATAGATTATTGCTACAAAAGATTATTCTTTTATCTACACCATGCTAATCGAGATAAACATTGGCAGAATTGACTTTATTACTTGGTCCTTTATAAGTAGAGGGGAAAAATAGAGAATATACTAGAATAATGCGATACTCAACCATTTTATGTGAAACAATTAAAGTTCCATTCGCTTTGCATGGCCAGCAGTAAAATAACAGAGACGAAACGGATGTGTTCCCGTTTGAGAAAATTTACATAGTTTATAGTTGGACTGGAATTGAATTGAATTGCGTTCAGTAACTTCAACAGCAGTCATAAAAGCTTATGAACAACGAACATGTCAAGGAAATGTACAATTCAGTAAAATATACACATAAGCATTAGACATAGCTAATGAAATTAAAAAGAAACACATTATATACAAGTAGTATGAAACAAAGCAGGTATAGCTTTATATATTTTCCTGCAGTTATAATTTTAACATAAAATGTATAAATAAATACAGTTTCGGGCCGCGTCTTGGCCGAGTGGTTAGACCACTCGCCTCTCACCTAGACGGCCCTCATGTGAGATTTGTGGTGGACAAAGTGGCGCAGGGGCGGGATTTCTCCGGCTTCTACGGTTTCCCCCGCCACCGGTGCTCCGTCTTCATTTCATCACCACAAGTAGTAAAAGCAAGCGTTAAACACTACCATAAAAACACAGTTGATTTCATATATGTATTGTATTGCTTATGTTTTAAAGTTTCACTTGCCTTTTACAGCCTGTGCGTCTTAACATTATTCATCCAAAACGCCAGGGCAACTAGCAAGACTTAAATCCCTTCCTTACACATCAAAATTAATATTCTTAATATTAATTTATAACAAAATCAAAGTGGAATATTATTAATTATTTTAATTAAAACTCTCTTTGAGCCATTTTTGCAAGTATCGCTGTTCCTGTAAGCAATTCGTGTTACTTGAATGAATAAGTGTATTTATTGGCATAAATGTATCATACATTGAGCTTAAACAATCGCAATCGTGCGTGTTCTGCAATACATAACATACAGTAAGTAATATTAAAACAACAATAACAAGGAATTAAAAGAGTAAACACGAAAATAAAAAGACATAGATATTCAAATACAGCAATTTAACTTTACAACACAGAACACACCTTATTCGGATGCATTAATGTATCCTATTATAATAGACAAATACATTAAAGAGAAAGTCGCTCTCCGTGGTGTAATGGTTACCCGGCGGAGGACGATGGATTTTTTCGGGTGTAAAAATCCTTAGTATGGCTTCCTTCGGAAGGGAAGTAAAGCCGTTGGTCCCATGTCATAAATTACGGCCAGTAAAAGAACTTCAAACCTGATAGAAAGGCCTCTGAGCAAAATTAAGCGGTCTTTCACGCCCAATTTAGAATAGGACGCTAAGAACCACAGTATTTAAAGAGCGTACATGAATAACACGCTATTTACATTTTACCTAAGAGAAATATATACACATAATATATACACAACGTATAAAACCACAGCACTACGATGACAGATGTATGACAGAAAATATAAATATGTAAAAACATTGTAATCACTTTTGTTTAGCTATTCTTATACCCCCTCTACTCTGTTGTCAGCCTTCTCAGATCTCAGCTGTCCTGCCTTAAGTATAAATTTACCTAAACCGTCCACGTCCTCCGTGCCAGCCAGTAGCGTCCAACATGCTTCTAGCTCTACATCCGCGGTGGTAAAAGATCGCGGTAAATATTTTTCCCTCCGTTCCTCCGTATCCCTACATCATGCCAAGATATGGGTCCACGACTCTTCCTCCTCGCAAATAGGGCACATTCTCAACCATTCTCGTCAGCAATTTTTATGTTCCGCCAGGCGAGCACCTCTCTGGTGAGTTTGGTACCTGTGTTGATGTATTGCTCCATACCCCACTCTTTTAGCACAGACTGTACTTCTAATGAAATCTTCTCCGTGCATTGCAGAATTATTTGCTGTCTGTCAATATCACAGAGGCGGTTCTTAATTTTTCTCCGTATACTCCGTCTGTTTGCCTGCTCCGCCATCCAGATGTATCACATCCTAATGGTTTCCAATCCTTTCTTTAATTTTGAGGTTCACGTCGAATTACCTTCCATTCGCAACTGTTCACGATAGCAGACTGCCCTAATTAGAGATTGTTGTCATCATCTTGCTGAATTCGTGCCAAGTTCTGTCATACGTTCCTACTTTCCTCTTGCATCAGGCAGATTCTCAAAAGGCATTACATTACAAATACCCTGTTATGATTTGTCTGCTGTGGGGAGTTTAGGAAATGAGAAACACTTTGAATGATGGGAGTACCAAAGTCCACAGATTTGAATTTGCCCAGTGAGCTGAGTCTTGGAATGCTTGGCACAGGCGTTGTTGGTGGTGCAACACCCTGCTTTGTGTTACTTGCACTTGCAGCGGTGTATTTAACTATTGCAAGGTCATTTTATTTTATACAGTTAAACAAACTGTAGCGGCATGTTCCCCTCCAACGATTTCTTATTCCAGTATGTGTCTGTGTTGATAGTGTAATGTACCTCGGCGTTGCAAAGTATTTTATTTTCTAAATTTTTCGGCATGAGACAATTTCAGGTAGTTCAGGATCAGAAAATTGTTATTTTGGAATAAAAACTATTAAAAGTGATTTGAATATAATAAAATTTATTATATTTATCAAACTTTTAACGTCGTAATTCACAATAAAATAATACGCTCTTTTAAACGCTATGACTTAGTTTACATTTATGGTTTTACTTCTTCGATGAAGTAATCCTATTCTATATTTATTATTTTAATATAAATTTAAAATAATTGTGATATTTAATGCACACTTATTATTTTTATCTAGGATCGTAACTTTCCACAAATAAAGCGTGTCTTTTATGTGATGGCGACTCCCTACTAATATAAACATTTCTCAATTATTTCGTTACTATAACAAAACAATGAAAGTGTTAACGTTTCCTTACATTTGTTTCCTTCCTTTTTTAGATTTATAGACATTTTGCTATTTCAAATATTTAAATTCTATTTTAATTATTTACATTAATATTATGACTTCTTCCTTAATAAAAAAGTACACGAAAATAGCCCTTATTAATTACAATTTTAGATTTTATACACCGTTTCTTGTATTTATCTTTGATTTTGAGGATTGAAAGGAAACAAAATTTAGACTATTAGCATTCGTACATAATTTATAACCCATCCATTCAACATACAATAATATTTATTCAACAAATTGGTATTTTTATGGCTTTGAATATGTTGATATTCTCTTTTCTTATTTAAACTACTTTAGGTTTTCTCAGGGCTTTAGGATTGTTTTCTATTAAATACTGCATTCTTCTTCCAATCCTGCCAGTAACAACTGCTTTCTTGTCCCTAAATCTGACAGTGATGGTGATTATGCTGTTGGTGAAGATATATCACTTTGATCCATGGAGGAAGGAGAAGCAACCTAAACCAATAACAGGAATATCTCGAAAACGGTCCACTCTACAGGGAAAATGTGTATAAACTATGTCTTTTAACGAGATCTACATTTTTTGTGTAGTAAGTTTTTGCCCATCTCTTAGAGTGGCCAGTTATGCAAAAATTCATCCAGAAGAAAGAGGTTTTCAGAGGCTATTCCCAGGAAATTCAAAATATACATGTTAATATATTTAATATATGGTAATTTATTGATAATCGTTAGAGTCGGGTTTGATAAAATCAAAACTTTCGAAAATTTTTCCATGTAAAGTGTAGTTTGTGATGGGAGAATTGTCTTGAAAATCTTCATTTTTTATGTCTCAATTGTTCTTAAAAGTTTGAATTTTGGGCAAAATTATCTTTTTGGGAGGAAGTGCCTTTGTTTAATTTTACTCAATTCACCCCTCATTTACCAACGCTTTTACTACAAAATGCACCGCAGACGATGACACTGAAGATACATGGAATGAAGTTGAAGCACTGGTGGAATGCGGTGGTGAGGGAAACCCGAATCCGGAGAAAAGCCGCCCCTGCGCCGATTTGTCCACCACAAATCCCACATCGGCCGCGTGGGATCGAACTAGGGTCGTCTAGGTGGAACATCTTGGGAGATACTAAACTTCCATGTCAAATTTGGTATTTAACGGTATTTTCGTTTTTCAGGTATACTGTCCATAGACGCACACTGACCTTTTTCTAAAAATGTTTATTGTGGATTCAGGGGTCTTAAAACATGTTTCCGCTGAAATCTCGGTATAGAATTTTTGGGTGAAATTCAATATTTTCTCTAACTACTATGTACATTGTATATATGCACTAGAGAAAGTAAAAAAAAACAGATTCATATATAGTAGACCAGGAGCTCGTCTACTGTTCACGGCACCAGCCGCTTCTTCGTTAGCATCGAAATTAAGGCGACGGTCTGGATCGATGAATGTTCCCTACTGGCGGCAAAGCAGTTCTAGGTCAAGTTTGCAATAAATGTATTCGGAGTTCCACGTATTCAAACTTTACTTGTGTTAGGAGAAAAAAAAGACCTGTCGTGTTCCATTCACACGATTTTCTCTACATCTCTGTAACAAATTATTGTTAGTAAGCTTATTTTCTATATACTTCATGCTAATCGAGATAAACATTAGCAGAAATTGTTTTATTACTTAGTTCCTTATAAGTAGAAGGGAAATAAGGAAATACACTCGGCTAAATTGAGAGTCAAATGTTTTAAATCCGTTTTTTGTATGGCCAAGCTCCTTTGTGAGAAATGTTTAAGTATTTTAAAACTGAAACCAATAACAAAGAATATCTCGAAAACGGTCACTTGCAAGAAAAAATGTATATGACATAAATTGTGTGTTTTAATGAGATCTACATTTTTTATGTAGTAAGGTTTTGTATATCTCTTACGGTTTACCAGTAATGGAAATTCTGGAAAATTCATCCGGAATGAAGAGATCTTCAGAGGTTATTCCCAGAAAATTTAAGATATGCATTTTATTGGATAGGTAAATATCTTAAATATAAGATACGTTAATCAAAATCATCAGAGCCGTTCTTGGGGAAACCAAAATTATACTAATTCTTTCAGTGTAAAGGATGGTTGGTGTAGGGAATTTTCTTCAAAATCTTCCTGTCGCTTCCTTGGAAGATACTGAACTTTAAATATCAAGTTTGGTTTTTAACAGACTTTTCAATTTTGAGTTATGCTGCACGCACTCACACACACACATACATACATACATACATACATACATACATACATACATACATACATACATACATACATACATACATACATACATACATACATACATACATACATACATACATACATACATACATACATACATACATACATACATACATACATACATACATACATACATACATACATACATACATACATACATACATACATACATACATACATACATACATACATACATACATACATACATACATACATACATACATACATACATACATACATACATACATACATACATACATACATACATACATACATACATACATACATACATACATACATACATACATACATACATACATACATACATACATACATACATACATACATACATACATACATACATACATACATACATACATACACACACAGCTATACATACACGGACACTTTTCTAAAAATGCTTATTTTGGATTCTGGGGGGTCCCAAAGCATGTACTTCCGGTAAAATCTCGGTATCGAAGTTTTGGGTGCAATAAATACCTCCTCTATAAAATATGTACATAGTATGTGTAGAGCAAATAATAATATTTACGTTTGCTTCTTGGTGTTATAACGGGATTAATGTGCATATGATATGGGCTGTATAGTTGTAATACTTTACTTCATCGTGCATAGAATAAAAGGGAGATTTACTTTTACTAAACGAACAAGGCAAATATAGTATGCCCACGTAAGAGCATAATGAAACAAAATGTTCCGTTTGAAAGCGTATTAGTTATTTATAATACATATTTATAATACAAGGTGTGTAAAATGTTTTAATCTATTGTGTTTTTTATGTTTTATAACGAATTGTATAATAATTATTAATCGAAAAAAGAATTGTACATGTGTATCATATACATATCTATTTTTTTTTTTTTTTTGCACGACAATAAGAAATTGAAATAAAACAAGCGAGTTACCATTTCATAGACATATTTTAGCGACCTAAGATAAATGCTACAAATTAAGGAAGTCCATGAGGGAGGGGGAGGGGCAGAGCATTGGTTGCGCGGTACCAGGGAAACTGAAAACGTAAGTTGGCTGTCAAAGTAATAGAAATACTCTAATATAATACAAGTGTGTCAAGAATTAACAAAAAATATATTAATACATTTTAACTATTTGTAATGTAAAATTATGTTCTATAATGAAGATCTCGGTTTGTATAAATTTTCCTTGGCACTGAGATTGCCTCCTCCTACGGTGTCGTAATTGTGCAAGGATTTAAACAATGGTTATCTACACCCGAAGAACCCTTCTAGACGCCGCTTCGTCCACCACAAACTCTAAGGCTGGGATCGAATCGGGCTTCCTAGGAGAGATGCGAGTGGTCTAACCTTATCTGAAAGTTCGAAATCGATACTTCACCGGAAATATAATTTTTGAAACTCTCTATGTAAAACAAAACAGACTTTTTTTTGTAGCTTAACATCCTTTAACCTGGTTAGTCATACCGGACGATGAATGAATGAAATTGGTGAAATGATGCTCAAATGATCTCGGGGTCCATGGAGATTAAAGTTACTCGACATTCGTCTTCACAGGATAAGGGAAAACCCCGAAAAAACCTTTCCGGGCAACTCACCCTAAGCGAGATTCGAACTCACGAATGTGAAGCAGGAACGCTACCACCACACTACCCAGGCGGGCTAACAGACGTATTATTTCCCTTACTACTTATCAATAGCAAACATTTGATACCGAAATTTTTCCTGAAATACACGTTTGGATTCTCCCTGAATCCAAATGGAAGCATTTTATAAAAAAAATGTGTATTTGTGTTTGACTTGTTTTTCTGCTGCAGCCGCATCAAGTGAGATCTTCTGCAGGGGACCACCTCAAAAGTATTTATTAAATATGTATTGTAATTAACTTCGTAATCATGTAGAAAGTGGTCGAATAGATCCAAAATTCTGCATTATGTAATTCTAAGTTGCCTTTTGATACAATATTTTAGGTTAATCACTTTTGATTTATCAGTCTGCTCTATGTCTTTAAAAGAAAATATAAAAAAAAAAAAAAACTGTGCTTTTGATCATTGCTAATGTCTCAAAATATTGCGATTTTAACTTAATGGCTTCTTAATGGTAGTGAATATGAATGTCAGCTAGGTTTTCGTTCTCTTCATACTGTACAAAAGTGCATATGCTAAGAAGCACTCTTCTCGTGGAGAAAACCATTGTTAAGTTCCTTGTAGAGCTCTTCGTATTTTAAAGTAGAGGTTAAAGAGGTTTCATCTCTTTACTTACTCTGAGGTGTTCATGTAAACCTTCAACTTTTCACTGTTACTGCTTCAGCGGTTAGAGATTCTTCCTCAGCAGAAAGAAAAGAAAGAAATATGGCATGGTAAGAAACACCATAATAGATACCTACAAATCTGATGTGTTTCATTCACAGTACTTTCTCTACTATTCTGCTATAAACTATTCTTACAAAAGCTTATTCTTCTCTCTACTTCATGCTAATTGAGATAAACATAAACAAAATGTTATTAATACTTAGTTCCTTCTAGCTAGAAAGTAAGAAAGGCTGAGGTGGAAGTCAAATTGTTTAAAATCTGGTTGTTATGTGGTGCAATTGAAATTCTTTACATGATCAGGATGAAAAAATGAACAACAGCTTCCCATTTGAGAATAATCTAAGCACTGAAAGTTTAATATATACACATTTATTATATACAATATATATCGTATATAACATAAATTGTGTGTTTGAATAAGATCTATTTTTGGCAGCAAGTTTTTGTTTATGTTTTAGGGCTTATCTATTGTGCTCCAGATTGAAGAGGGCTTAAGAAGCTATTCCCTGCAACTTCAAGATATACATTTTATTTGCTATATGTATATACACACACATACACAGAATGTCCCAGAATGCAACCGCGCAAATTGGCAGAATTGCAGAGGGGTTCTAGATAAACAGTTCGAAATACAGAAACTATTGCCCCTTTTGCCAAATGTCAAAGCTATGTCAGGTTTTTCTAGATCGCGCACTAGGAGCCATAAATTAAAAGAAAGTGGACGTGGGGATCCCATTTTCATTCAGAACGCCTCATTGGTATGCCAGAAGTTGAAGGAAAACAGTAGTGGTGCACAATCAGTACAATGTTTAAAATTATTAGCCTTCCAATTTTGGCCAAATTGCCTGCTCTTTGAGGGTGAAAACGCCACTGACAACCGTTCGGTTGATTTCAGATCGTATATAGCTAGCTTCAGTTCTCTGCTAACGCATATTGATGGGCGAGTCGGTAAAGTGCTGGCCAAAGAATTCCACGATTCTAAGTTCGTATTGTTCTCTGAAGGTTCCTATTTTTTATGTTCTTGTTTTATTCAAAGAAGTACACAATTTTACCAGAACTTTTTTGAAGTCAGGACGATAAACTCTCTAGTACAAATTACTTTCAAAAGACTGTGAATGTAATCTACGTAGCGTTCAATATTTAATGCAGTAATTGTTTGTCAATGAACCAGCATAGATTTATGTAATAAAAAAATTAGGTTTGTCGAAAACATGTAATATGTGTTTTGATACGTTTCAATTATGATTCCATCTCCTATCGCTATTATTCGACCAGCGGTATTTGGTTTTGCCTTGCTATTGTTGTAACTACTTAAGCTATTGTGTCCTATGCGGTAGTACTTCTGAAAATCTTATCTGAAGACTATACGTGACTTCTGTGAAACCATGAATTGCTAAACAATGTGTTTATATTTTTAAATTATTTGAAATTTTGAAAGTTTGCCAAATTTAGATTCCCAGTCCTTCATCCGGTTATATAACACTACAATAAATTTTCTCCATAATTGGCAAAAGAGTAACCCCCTATAGTTATCCGGATTTCCAATAGTTCACTTCCCTTTATAAATGGGATGAATAATGCCCTTTCCCCAACAGGTAGGGTAATTCCTCTCAATAAACAATCTGTTACATATCTGGAGCATACTCCTACCAAACTCATTAACATAGGCTGCGGCTTTAAAAACTTCCGGGTGCAGCCAATCCAACTCTGGGCTCACACTTTCGACTCCCTCCCGAGACTCGAGAGGGCTGACAACTACTCTGGGCAGCAGCTACGGCACCACCTACCGGCGGATCTGTCAGCAGCTGCGGCAGGAGCCACGGCAGCATTCCCCCAGCGGCAACGCAGTGGGCACTCGTCCCTCTACTAGCTTGCAGCTCCGACGCCTGCGGGTGCTCGGCTTATATACAGCGGCAACGCAGTGGGCTCTGACCCCCTATTAGCTTGCCGTTCCACCGCCAGTGTGCGAGCGGCCCCACAGACAGCTTGCTGTCATTTTGTAAAGAGCAGGAACACCCCTACTTTCCTACTCCTCTTCTACTATCATCTTTCTTTTCATTGACCTGACAAGACCGACTGACAACGGAAACAGCGGGTCCGTAAGGCCAGAGCTAAGGGTGAAGGCCATTGGCCTGAAACCTCGAGCCGATATGGCTCGCACAGGCGCCTCCTCTAAGGAGGTCCGGTCCTCTGCGGACAGCCGTAGGGCAACCGCACCTACCCTGACCAGTAACGACGGGCAACAGCCAAGTACCAGTCAACCTACTCCCTCACCAGAGACGGCCGAACCTTCGCGCAAGCGAAGCAGGACATCTACTGGCGGCAGCAACAGGCGCAAGCCATCTTCGCCTCACCGCCTCGTAGTGGTTGAGAGTGTACACACCAGTCAGGACCCCACCAGTCCTTACACCATCCCTATGCCCGACTCCGACACCGACGTCGAACCTGACGGGCCGTGGATAACTGTCCACGCAGGGGGCCGCAGAAGCGGTCGTTCCTCCCCCAACCCAACCGCACCACCACAGGGAATTAACCAACCCCCAACCCAAGGGGGGCGTAAAATCCCGCCTATAGTTGCTGACGCTTTCCGCAACCACATTGTGGTAATGAGAAAGCTGGCAACGAAGCTTAGGGGCCCCTTCGAGGCCCGGCGGAAGCTAAAGAAAGTCCACCTCCATACCTCCTCGGAAAGGGATTTCGAGGCAGCGAAGGCTGTATTACGGGACGAACAAATCCAGTTCTACAGCTACTCGCTGCAGCGGCCCTACGTGGAGCGTAGGATAATACGGGGCCTTGACTCCGACTGCACCCCTGAGGATGTCAAGGCGGCCCTTCAGGACGAGTATAACATCACCCTTACCTCCGAGGCACATCTCAGTAAGACGGTGGCAACAGACGACGGCACTCAGCGGGTGCCTATGCCCTTATTCCTGGTCGTGGTACCAAGGGAACGCGCACAGACAGTTCAGCCGATAGACCCTGTCCGTCGGCTTATCTTCACCGTCGTGCGTATCGAAAGATACCACGGCAAAGAGGGACCTGTGCAGTGCCATAGGTGCATGGGCTTCAATCACTCTAGCAGTGTGTGCGAGCGCAAACTCGCATGCCTGCGGTGTGGTGAAGCCCATCTACTCAGGGACTGCACAAAGCCCTATGAAGCTCGCCACTGTGTGAGCTGTGGTGAGGCGCACGTGGGCTCATATAAAGGCTGTAAGTTGCGGAAGCGCCTCGTTGAGAGCCGCCGCGAAGGCCCCCAGAAGCCAGCTAATGTGCGCCCCGGGGTGTCCTTCTCCTCGGCACTAAACCGCGCTGAGGGAACGCTGCGCGCCGCAGAGGCAGCAGCAACTCCCACCCCCGCAGTCACTGCAGAGATTGTGCCAGCTCTGTCCTTGACGGAGAACCCAACCCACCAACCTGGTCCGTCTACGTCAAGGAAGCCGCCCCGACGCCCTCGGCAGAGGGCCCACGCCGGACTTCTCCAAAAAAGAAGTCCAAGAAGAGAGGAAAGAAGAACCGTCGGGCGCCCAGCCAGTCGGGCCAATCAGAGGCTCCCACCTCTGTGAGACCCGAGGTCACGCCCCCAGCACTCCAGCAGCTACCAGTCGCGGAAGCTCCAGCAGTTGCCGTCACAGTGCCGACTCCAGTAGCGGAGGCTCCCGCTGCACCTACTCCCACAGCGGCTTCCTCGGCCTTTAAAGCGGTCATCCCACAGGCGGAACTGGATGAACTTCAGGACCTAGCCCTGTGGTTCGGTGACCTCCTAAGTAAGGTCTTACCTATACTGCGAAACTTCAAGTTGCAGTACAGTGACCCCAGACTCTCCCCCCTCCAGAAACACACCCTGTTCCTCCAAACCTTGGAGCAGTTGTACCCGGGTTCCGCTAAATAATGACCTCTAGATTCGTTCGGAGACCATTGCGACTCGCGTTCTGGAACGCGGACGGCATCCGAGGACAACGCCCAGGCGTCCTTGAGTTTGTACAATCGTACGGAATTGACATCCTGATGGTTTGCGAAACCCATCTGGATGCTGTTACTGACTTCTCGCTGCCTAGTTACGTCACCCATCGGTCCGATCGGGTCGACCGACAGGGTGGCGGTACAGCTATCTTCATTAAGAACCACATAGCCCATACTCCTGTCCAATTCCCAGCACTACAGCACGTGGAGGCCTGTGCAATCCGGCTTGCCGTCGGCGGGCTATACGCGCTGCTGATAGCTGCATATGACCCACCAAACCACCGCTTCAATGAAGCGGACTACACCACCCTACTCAACCTTCACCCAGTGGTATGCATCGCAGGAGATCTCAACGCGAAACATGCCCTCTGGCACAGCCGCACCAACAACCCCCGAGGCCGCGGGCTCTACCGCCTCATCAGCGGCAACCCCGCCCTCGTCGCTCACGGACCGAGAGGACCTACGTGTCATCCGGCTCGCGGCAGAACGGATGTTCTTGACATCATAATCACCAAGAACACACCATTTCATCTAGACCTCTCGGCGGTGAACGAGTTGGACTCCGACCATGACCCTGTCGTGGTGGATACAACCGAGACCGTATTAGCTCTGGTAACACCAGACTGGATAAATGAGATCGACTGGGACGCAGCCGTCCTAGACCTAAACCAAACCGTGGACCCGCGACTGCGCATCGATTCCATCGAAGCGCTGGAAGCGGCAGCCACGGCCTTCTCCCGACAACTCCTGAATGTGGTACGCGCGCATACCTACCGCATCCCATCTAACGAACCTAACCCGAGAACCATACCTAATGAACTTCGTCAGCTGCTAAAAGCCAAGGCAACCAACCGTACGAAAGCTATGGCAGCGCTTTCGCCATCCCAGGATCCAAGCAGTGTACCAGCGGTTCAAATCCCTGGCAAGGCGCCTGCTTCGCGCGCACCGCAAAGCGGCCTGGGAACACACAATGGCAAATGTAAACTTGGAAGAGAAACAACCCTGGAGGATCATCCGATCCCTCAGGAAAGACAAAAGTCAGTTTCAGCATCCCATCCATGGCACCCGTGGAAGACTCTCTTTTGAGCCCCAGGATAAAGCCACGGATTTCGCAGATTATCTGGAGTCTCAATTCGAACGAAGACCCCCAGGACGAGGACTTTACTGAGTTCGTGGAAGTGGCGGTAGACTACCTCTACGAGGAGCCCCCGCCGCCCCATGAGGAGATCCGCATTCCTTTAGTCACCCCAAAAGAGGTGGCTTCCCAATTCAACAACCTAAAGCTTAACAAAGCCCCTGGACATGACGGCGTTACGGCGCCTATGCTCCAGCACCTACCCAGAAAGGCCGTAATCCACCTGACGCGGATTTACAATGCATGCCTGCATCTACGTCACTTTCCAACGTGTTGGAAGGAGGCGAGGGTAGTATGCATTTTGAAACCCGGCAAGGGCCCGGTCTTCCCGTCAAGCTATAGATCTATTAGCTTACTTCCGATCGTCTCGAAAGTATTCTTGCGGTTACTCCTACCTCGCCTCACCCCTCTCTTCGAGGAGAGACTCCTACTCCCGGATCACCAGTTTGGTTTCCGTACTGAACATTCCACAACCCTACAGTTGCTGCGACTGGCTGAGAAGGCTGCCCTGGGCTTCCAGGACAACATCAAAACAGTCGCGGTACTCTTGGACGTGGAAAAGGCCTTCGCCACCACGTGGCATCAGGGACTCTTGTACAAGCTCAAGAACGCAGAAATTCCTCCCCCCTACCTTCACCTGCTTAGTGGATTCCTTCGGGACCGCACTTTCAGGGTGAGGGTGGAGGGGAGGCATTCCACAGTCAGACCCAGAGCGGCGGGAGTGCCTGGAGGCAGCGTGCTGTCGCCGTTACTCTTTGCCGCCTACATGTCCGTCTTCCCCACAGAAACCAGTACCGTTACGTGCCAGTATGCCGACGATGTCCTCATAATGGCGCGTAACAAGAACGCCCGATATTGCTTCCCCCCGCTACAGAGACAGCTCCAGGTCATAGGCAGATGGAGTGAACAGTGGCGGATGGCCATCAGCCCGCAGAAGAGCTCAGCTCTACTGCTGGCTAAAGTCCGTGGCTGGCGACCGGAGAGGTCGCTGAGGTTGCGGCGGCGGCGGATCCCCTGGGTCCGCACCGCTAAATACCTTGGAGTCCTCCTCGACCGCGGCCTTACTTTAACTCCACATGTCAGGGAGAAGGTCGGTATGGGACACGCTGCCCTACGGCAGTTGTTTCCCATCTTCCGCTCCACCAAGCCTACACACCTAAAACTACGGCTGTACCGCGCAGTCATCCCGCCCCTGATGCTGTACGGCTGCGAGGTCTGGGGTTCGGTGGCTCGTTCCACCATCCG
The DNA here is from genome assembly GCA_030762935.1 of Hymenopus coronatus. Classification (NCBI taxonomy): domain Eukaryota; kingdom Metazoa; phylum Arthropoda; class Insecta; order Mantodea; family Hymenopodidae; genus Hymenopus; species Hymenopus coronatus. The sequence goes on from CM060892.1 coordinate 97,482,182, forward strand.
CAGGCTGCAGACCGTGCAGAACAGGGCATTGAGGATGATATATGGCACAGACCGTAGATTCCCGTTCCACATTCTCCATTCCCACTTCGGAATCCCTTACATAGTGGACGTTGTGCGAGAAAGAGCTCGCACGATATACACTAAACTTGCTCCCCACCCAAATCCCCAGGTGAACACTCTCGGTCTTTACGACCACACGCTACCTAGGAGACGCGTAAGCTACCGCCTTCCCAAGGACGCCTTGGGATGGTAGTTTTCCGGCCGCCTCTCCCTTCTAAACAGTTCTACCTGCCAAGTTAAGCAGCATCGGGCCCGGTCCCGACTCGGACGGGTGACCGTCCAGTTGTACTCCGACCAGATCTGCAACACTGGCTTCCCCCACCCCGTACCTACATCCCTCAGTTCTCCCCGCTAGCCGGCACTGCTTTCCTTGACAGCCCGCAAGCGGCTGGCCAAGTTAAGCAGCATCGGGCCTGGTCCCTCTCTGGATGGATGACCACTCAGGTAGGTAAGCCAGCCCGCGCCGGCTGCACAGAGGGAAACACCCTGCCCACATTACTTCGACACAGACATAAACGCTTGCACAAGACCACATCTTTTATATCACACGGGTAAATCCGCGAGAAAAGCGGATAGGTACCGTGGTGATTTGCCCCCGCCCGAGTACACTCGGGCGACTAGTTCCTGCTCCTGGCTCCTGGCTCCATCCAACCCTGGAGCTTTGCCTCCCTTCAGACTCCTCAGCGCCTGTGCTATTTCTCGTGCTGATATTTCCTCGTCCAGTATTGGGATCTCAAGATTTCCCAAAATTTGCACTTCCTTTATCAAAATTCCTTCCATTTCACCTTTCCCGAATATTCCCATAAAATGCATTGCCCATTTTCTGGGAGAAATTTCGTTGGGCGCCTGACGGTTGCCTCTTAAATGTTTTACTACTTGACACATCTCAGCGTTATCCCCCCGCGTTAAAATATTACTAATTTTCTGAGTAATTTTGTCTTGCCACGTAGTTCTCTTTTCCCGTAAGAGTTGTTTATACTCCCTTCGCTTTTTTATAAAAAATTTCCTAATGTCATCTCCCTTCTAAATTTTGACAGAGCCTCCTCTGCTTGTTTCTTTACAGCTCTGCATTGCTGGTCATACCAACCATTGAATCGTTTTAACTTACCATGCATTTGGACTTTCGTTGTCCCCGCAGCCGTTGCTATTATATGCGCTGTGTCTGCGTTCCTTTCCCCTAATCTTTTTTCTAATTTATCAACAAATACTTCTTTTTCTACCGGTTTCCATATAAATTTACTAATGAATCTCCCTTCGTCCCCCTGCCCCTCTTCAGGTGCTAGCGCCTCCATTGCCGTCTCTATATTCAGTTCCAGGGCAACCGGACAGTGATGCGACTCGATACGATCCCCCACCCAAAAAATTTCTAATTCATCCAATTAAACCCTGACTTATTAAAATAAAAGCTATTACGCTACCCCCATTTTCATTTATGAAAGTGAGTTCTTCCTCTCGATCCTCACCGTACTTGCCATTCATTATTTCTAAAGAGAAGGCATCGCAGAAAGCAAGTAATTGTCTGCTCTCCCCATTAATAAAACTATCCTTGCTCTTTCGTTGACCTTCGCGGAATTCCTCCCCCCATTGGTGACCCTCCGTTAGAGAAATATTCTCCCTTCCTAACTTTGCATTAAAATCTCCTTAAAGAATTAATTCAGCTCCTGGAAACTTTTCCTGTAACTCCACTAGCGTTTCGGTTAAGTCACTGAAGAAATTCCTGTTTGCTTACTTGGACGTTGCTGGCTGGTTGTATAATCCTATAACTATTATATGTACTCCCCCCTGTGCAATCACCCCTTCCAAACTGATTTCTAATTTAGTTATCTCAGCCTCCAGCTCAGACCTGAATGAAACTGATACTCCCGCTGGCCACCTTCCCCTCCTTCCCCGTGTCCCCCTTCCCCTACTAAAACTATGGAAATTAACAAGTGTTACATTTTCTACCAAGTTTCTGTTAAGCATACAACGTCAAAATCACTAAGAAAATACAAGAAATTTTCGCTACCCAACCTTTTTTTGAAGCGTTCGATGTTCCATGTGACAATCCTCAGAGAAGAGGTTGGGTCCTATTGTTTCCTTGCTGTTGGTCTTCCTACAACTTGGCTGACCCTTTGTCGAGCTGTTGTCAGCCTAAGGGCACGGAGGGGCGTTGTTGTTGGCTTCTCCGGCGAAGATAGCCGGTCCCCATGGCCACGCTCGCTAAAGCGTCTCGCTTTGGTGCTTCGTGGGCTGGGGATCGTGGGTTCGAGTCCCGCCTTGGGCATGGGTGTTATATGTTTGTGCAATGTGTATATGTTTGTAAAAGAAACAGTAAAACCAGTAAACCAGTAATCAGTAAAACCTACGGGGGGAAATGTAAATAGGGATACAGTACCGGAGTCCTGATCAGACTCCATTACTGTTTAAAATTAAAAAAAAAAAAAAAAAAAGACTGTCTCACCCTCCTCTCCTCTTTGCCCCTCCCTGTCGACATAACTTGAGGCACCTGATGTTGTTCTGCTGAGGGACCTGCTACCTGCTGGGCTGATGCACTGGCTACCTGCTCTTGCTGCCTTGTCCTGGGTTCGGTTTCCGCACTGCTTCTAGGCTGTTCCTTGCGCTCCAGCTCCTGTCGGTTCCAAACTCGCCTGTTAATGAAGAGCTTGTCATAGCGCAATACGGCATGACAGCCCTGCTTCCTGGCCACAAACATGTGTCCCTTATGTTCACATTGCAATTGAAGAGCTGGCATGGAAAATGATAAAAGTAACAACATGGTCAAAAATATGTCAATGCCAATAGCGGCGGCCGCGCCGTGGCCGAGTCGTTACCTCTCACCTCAACGGCCCGGGTTCGATCTCAAGCGACCGCAGGTGAGATTTGTGGTGGGCAAAGCGGCGCAGGGGCGGGTTTTCCCTGGGTTCTCCGGTTTCCCCCGCCATCGCATTCCATCGGTGCTCCATCTTCAGTCCATGTATCATCAGTGTCATCGCCTGCGGTGCCACATGTAGTAAAAGCTAGAAAGAATGGAAGTGTCGAGCACCTAAATGTAGTTGTAACAAAATCATAAGATGGTATTCAATGTAGCTATAGATATGTTAATGGAGAAGGATAATATGTGCCGTGTTGGACTCCATGTGAGTTGAGACAACACTAATAAACGTACAGTGTTAAGAATTGTGCTGATTGTTTAACTAAGTACACTTTTACATTTACCGTGGACTAGAGATGTCAAATACAAAATGCCAAAAGCAAAGGATGGCTATAAGAGGCCTGACAAGGTAAGTTTTAGCTAGTTCTTTGTGAAATAAAAGCAAAGCAAACATAACCTCCAGTTTTTACAACTTCTATTCTTTCTTTTCAGGCAAGCTGTAAGTTTGTACTTAAACCCTTTTCAATGTCAACTCTTCAATTGTGACTTTTTCAATGATACACAAAGTAGTTTAACAGGCCCCTAATTGCTCGGGTTGATACTATTGGTACCTTACGCATGCGTCGTACTAAACGGCACATGAGCTCAGTTCGTAGCTTAGATTATCTTAGGATGTCAGTTTAAATGAACTCCGTTTCGCACCGTTGAAACAATTTATTCCTTACATCTGATGTATATAATTTAAAATGTACATAATTTAATCTGTACATAATTATCTGAGATCTGAGGAGGCGGCCAATAGAGAAGGGGGGGCATAAGATCAACTAAACAAAAGTGACTACATTGTTCTACATACATATATATTATGTCATACTTAGATCACTGTTGTGCTATGGTTTTATATATGTTGTATATATTATGTGTATATATGTCTTTTAAGTGTAATTTTCTATTATAAGAGGGTGAATTTATGAAGGTGTGCTCTGTGCTGTAAATTTAAATTGCTATATTTGAATATCTTTGTATTTTTATTTTCGGGTTCACTCTTAATTCTTTATTGTTGTTTAATAATGCTTTGGACTGCGTATTTCCTTTGTCTTTTTATTTTCGTGTTTACTCTTTTAATTCTTTGTTGTTGTTGTTTTAATATTGCTTGTAACGTGTATTACAAAAGCACGTACGGTCTGTGGACCCGTGCGATTGTTGAAATTCTATGTATGATATTGCTATGTCAATAAATACACTTATTCATTCATTCATTCATTCATACATAACACATCAATGTCTGAAACACTTTATTTTATAAATTCCTTCGCGGGGTGTGGAGCAGTGTACTCCTTCATTTGTTTAATATAATAGTTATTGAAGCGTTCTGCGTTGCATCTACATGCTAATTGCACATTGGATTTATTTTATTTGTCATTACGAATAAATCATATTGAGTAATGCAGCAAAATTTCATTAAACATGCAAACAAAAGAGAAGCATAAAAATAAAGTATATACCAAAGCTCGAACCTTCGACTCTCGAACATTTTAACCCGATACCCACATGCTAGCGATAAAACTAAACAATGTCACTGCGTCTGTGTTCTCCGAAATCCAGGTTTTCACGTCACGGTCCATTGCGGTTTAGTCAGTGGCCTGCTAACCATTAATACAATTTATGCTGTAGCAAAAAATTTAGTACCCACAGCTCATAGGTTACGTATCTCAAATTATTTATCTTGGATATATCTACAATCCCCCAATTTGTGCGGTCGAATTCTAGGACAGCCTGTATATCCTTTCATACATGGTATTTTAATCATCACTAGAGGCACTTTTTTTAGCGGACTGACAATTAGGAAAATGTTCTATGAAAAGTGTAGTTTGGGATGGAGGAATTTGCCTAAAAGTCATTACGTCGTATCCTTTGAAAGATAACTAAAATTAAATGCTGACTTTTCGTTTTTGTGTTATGCTGCTCACAAACGTACAGACACACATTATTTATTTAGTTATTTATTAACATGTATATTGCGTTCAAATCTCAGTATCGAATTTTGTGTGAAACGCAATCAATACCTTTGCTACCTACTAGCAAACTATAGTAGGTGGTAGAAAAGGTAAAATATGTTGAATCAATAACATTTTTCTCCTCTATGGCACTCTCAACTTAAAGTCAAAGCCTTCTTCAGAAGCATGTTTTTTTTTTTTTTTTTTAACTCCAATATGTTCATATTTAAATGCAAGGGCTTTGTTAATTCTTTTAAACAGTAATTAATAATGGCGCCGTGGCCGAATGGTTAGACTGATCGCACTTTCCCCCGCCATTTATGCACAATTTGCTCCATAATCATCTTTATGTTCATCCATTTTAAGCCATTTCTTATCACTTTCTTTCTTACTGTCATATCTGGCATCGGGCTGATCACTAGAGTTCGGTCCGGGGTCACAAAACTGCTGGATTGAGGTTCGGTGCACTCATAACATAACTATGACGTCATGAAGTAGACCTGATATCTACAGCCAGTTTCGAAACGTGTTGCATTATCTAGCATTGCTCATTGCCTGACTTCGTTCAGTTCCTGATAGTATATAAACCATGAATAAAATAAAAGAAAGTAAAGAAAACATCTTCAATTTTGTGTATAGAATTATAGGATATTAGGCTCTTCGTACGTGTGCAGTAAGGAGAAAAGACACATTGTTACATTCACATGACTTTCTCCACCTATGCTGCAACAAACTCTTCTTACAAAATCTTATTTTTCTATTTAGTCCACATATATAAATATAAACATTTTCAGAAATACTTTTATTACAGACTTCCTTGCAGAAAAGCAGGAACAAAGGTACACACAACTAAAACGATAATCAACTTATTTCAAGAGCTGATCGCTAAGTGAAAAGATTCCATTCTCTTAGCTTAACTGGAGGAAGAAAAAATGAGATTATCCACTTGAGAAATTTATAAGTATTCTAAAATGAAACCAATTGCCAGGAATACCTTGGAAACCGTTAACTCTACAAAAATGTATTGAAATAAGTTGTGTCTGTTAACGATATTTAGATGTATTTTCTGTTATCTCTTTCTTTATATCAAGAATAAAGAGGAATTCAGAGATTATTCCCAGCAAATTCAAGACATGCATTTCATTTAGCATAAAGTATGTCAAACATATGCTGTTTTAATCAAAACTGTTAGGATATTTTTGAAAAAATAAAACTTTTCGAATACGTTCCACAAGTCAGTGGTTTTAGGTGAGGGATTTTCTAAGATCTTTATTCGCATCCTTGAGGATGCTTAACTTAAATATCAAGTTTGGTATTTAACGTACTTTTTATTGTTACTTTCTTTATCATGCATGTACATGGTGGAGAAGTTTATATCCTGCCCAAGAATTCATCACCGTCATATGAATGTAACACGTCAGATTTTTGTATTCAATGGACCTTAAAACACGTATTTCAGGTGAATTTTCACCAACGAATTTTTGAGTGAAATACAGTACCTTAACTATGGGCTGCCTCCGTGGTCGAGTGGTCAACGAGCTCACTTCTCAAGAGTCTGGAAGTGTGTGTGTGTGTGTGTTTGAGGAAAATAAAATGATTTAAACCTAGAGATAACGAGTTCTTTCAAGTGCAAAGCCTCCGATATGACCTTAGATTTTAAAGGGAGCTATATAAATGAAACAATAATAAAAAAAAACTCACCCGGAGGTCCCGGAGGTCCCGGAGGTCCCAGGTTCTATTCCCGGCTGGGGCGGGGAATTTTTCTTTAACCAGGGTTATTCCCTATCCTCCATAGAGTCTGGAAGTATGAACGTGAGAGTAAATGTGTGTGTGTGTTTAGTAATATAATGTTCTGAACCTACAGATTCGCAAGTCAAAGCCCCCGATATGACCATTGATGTTATAGGGGGCCATACAAATGAAACAATAAAAAATAATAATAATAAAATACCCTAAATAAACAAAAATCAAATGTGTTCAATTCATATGACTTTCTTTAGCTGTTCCTTACAAAACATTCGTTCCTTATAAAACATTCTTCAATCTAAGCATTAGAAATGGTCTTATTACTTGCTTCCTTCTCAGTAGAAGGGAATACACTACTAAACCGACAGAATGATTGCTGTGGGATTGCAACCCGTTTCTTTGCGTGGTCCAGAAGTTGACAAACTCCCGTATGAGAAAAGTTAAAAGTATTTTAAAACTGAAACCAATAACAAGGAATATCTCGAAAATGGTCAACTCCACGAAAAAAGTTTATATGACACATATTGTGTGTTTTAAAGTTATCTACTACTTTTTTTTTTTTTTTTTTTTTTTTTTGCGGTGGGCTTTGGTATATCTCTTACCAGTTATACAAAATTCAGAAAAATGCATCTAGAATTAAGTCTTCAGAAGCTATTCCTAAACATTTTTGAGATATATATTTTATTTGGTATGTTAGTATTAGCCCAAAGTGTAACCCTGGTGGTACGGACCTCTCTCTCCTTGGAGAGGTGGCTTGGTTTGCAGTCCTAGGTAGCCATTCCAGCTAATTTGTTCTAAATAAATATTATTCCCTATTTTAGTAGGCCAGTGCTTTAAGAATTAATTTAGCACATTTTAGACCGTTATTTCTACTGTGTAAGTAGCTTAAATATAAGATATTTTAATCAAAACCGTTAGTGCCATTTTTGAGAAAAACAACATTTTCGAAATTCTTTTCATATAAAGGCTATTTGGAGGGGAGGCCATTTTGGAGAAAATCTCCATGTTGCATCCTTAGAATATAAGTACTGAACTTAAATATGAAATTTGGTATTTAACGGGCTTTTCGTTTCTGAGCTATGCTGGCCACAGACATCACAGACATACATAAATGGACATATTTCTAAAAATGCTATTTTTGGATTCAGGGGGTCCCAAAATATGTCTTTCCGGTGAAATACCGGTATCGAATTTTTGGGTGCAATACAACACTTTTTACTTTCTCTATACGTACTATGTACATAGTGTATAGAGAAGGTATGGCACTCCACCAAAAAATTCGATACCGAGATTTCCCCGGAAATATATGTTTTAGGGTCCCCTGTATCCAAAAGAAGTATTTTCAGAAAAAGGTCCGTGTGTGTCCGTGTGTCCGTGTGTCTGTGAACACGATAACTCAAAAACGAAAAGTCGGTAAAATACCAAACTTGGTATTCAAGTTTAGTATCTTCCAGGGATGCGACACGAAGATTTTGAGAAAAATCCCCCACCCCAAACTACCCTTTACATGGAACTTTTTTCGAAAATTTTTATTTTCTGAAAGATTGCTCTAACGATTTTGATTAAAATATCATATATTAAATATATTTACCTGACAAATAAAATGTTAATCTTGAATTTTCTGGGAATAGGCTCTGAAGACTACTTTATTCTGGATGAATTTTGCATAACTACTAAACCGTAAGAGATTGACAAAACCTTAACACACAAAAAATGTAGAGCACGTTAAATCACACAATTTATATTATTTATATTTTTTTCGTGGAGTTGATTGTTTTTGAGATATTCCTCTTTCTTGGTTTCAGCTTTGAAAAACTTATACTTTTTTCATACAGGAAGTCGTCAATTCCTGTCCTTACAAACAAAGGAACATCAGTCACATAGCAACCAGCTTTTGGCTTTCACTTTAACCTATGGTACTCCCTTATTTCGGTTCTACTTACAATAAAGCAAGAAATAAGAATATTTCTGCTAATTTTTCTCGATTAGCATGAAATAAAGAAAAGCTAAGCTTATTAACAGTAATAATTTACAGAGATGTAGAGAAAGTCATGTGAATGGAACACATATTATTTTTCTATGCACTATCTACATAGTACGTGTAGAGAAAGTAGAAACATCGCAATACAGAATAGTTCCTTGCCAGCTTCCCATCGTTTTCCGAATTTCTTACTCAGATTAAAAAATGTGACTATTGCAACATTGCTTGCTGCATCACTTCCGGAACAAGAGAGGTACGAATAATTTGCACATTCACATTACATCGTTGGTCTTAAAATAACTATACCGAGAGAACCTGCTTAGTTGGGCTTTTCCCACTCCAGTTAAATATTGCCCAACTGTTTAACCCGGATGTTTCTCACATGAAACAAGGTCATGCCAAGTACAGCCACAGTGAAATGTGTGACCAATCACAGGCGTCTTTCACTGGTCCAGTCCAAACAAGTCTAAAAACACTTTCGGATACAGGAACTCCTGCTGAAATGGCAATTATTGATGATTAAACAACGTCTGCTGGGAAAGCCTGTAGCGATGTATTGCTTACCAAGGACAACTTATATAAAACTTCAACGAAAGATTTGTATTTAGTATTAGGTTATTTACAATGTTTGAATACACGTAACATTTGACATCCCAGACTTTCAGAGTACCAGATTCTATAACTAAAAACATCTGGTGTGTTCAATTCACATGACTTTCTCCATATCCCTGCAACAAATAATACTTAAAAAGCTCATACTTTTATTTACTTTATGCTAATCAGAAAAAATTAGCAGAAATAGTCTTATTACTCGCTTCCTTGTAAGTAGAAGCGAAATAAGGGACAACCGTAGGTTAAAGTGATAGTCAAAAGCTGGTTGCTAGGTCAATGAAGTTCCTTTGTTTATATGGATAGGAGTTGACAAGTTCCTGTATGAGAAAAGTATACGTTTTTCATAGCAGAAACCAAAAATAAGGAATGTCACAAAAACGACCAACTCCACGAAAAAATGTATATAACATAAATTGTGTGTTTTAAAGTGCTCTACATTTTTTGTGTAGTAAGTTTTTGTCCATCTCTTACGGTTTAGCAGTTATTCAAAATTTAGTAAAATTCATCCAGAATAAACTACTCTTCAGAGGCTATTCCCAGAAAATTCAAGATATACATTTCATTTGCCAGGTAAATATGTTTAATATCGGAAATTTTAATCAAAATCGTTAGAGCCAGTTTTGAGAAAATCAAAATTTTCGGAAAAAGTTCCATGTAAAGGGTAGTTGGGGGTGGGGGGATTTTTCTCAAAAACTGCGTGTCGCACCCCTGGAAGATACTAAACTTAAATACCAAGTTTAGTATTTTAGCTACTTTTCGTTTTTGAGTTATTGTGTTCAAAGGCACACGGACACACGGACACACGGACACACACACACACACACACACGCGGATTTTTTTGTGAAAATGCTTTTTTTGGATATTGGGGACCCTAAAACATGTATTTCCGGTGAAATCTCGGTTTCGAATTTTTGGTGGAGTGCTATACTTTCTCTATACATTATGTACATAGTGCGTATGGAGAAAGTAATAAATCAAAATCTAAACTATCCTTATAAAAGATTATTCTTTTATCTCCATCATGCTAAACATTTGCAGAATTCGTCTTATTACTTGCTTGCTTGTAAATAGAAGGGAAATAAGGGAATATATTATGCTAGAGCGATAGTCGAAACTTTTCAACGCTGGTCGTTATGTGAAACAATTGATTTCGGTTCACTTTGCATGGTACCGTTTGAGAAAAGTTAGGTAATTTAAAACTTTACTTTGCCTTTTTTGAAGTTGTTGCACCTAGCGCAAGCCACTGTTTTGACTGTGATTTACTTTCTGGAGTGAAGTCATGTATCCAAGTTTCATCCATGGTAATAAGCCGTCTCAAAAATTCACTGGCATTTTTACGGTAGAGCTTCACATTCATTCTTAACAGAAACAGTTTTTTTTTTTTTCTGCAACTTTTGATTAGGTGTCAACATACGTGGCACCCATCTTGCACAGGCGTTGTGAAAGCCCAAAATATTACTTAAAATATTACCTGCACGTTCTTTTGATAGGTTTACAGCCTCTGCTATCTCAAACAAGTTTAATCTGGTCTTCCAGTACTAAACGATGAATTGTTTCAATGATCTGGAGTTGTCACTTCTACATGGCGTCCAGAGCGAGGCTCATCAATAGTGCTAGTACGTCCCATTTTAAACTGTGCAACCCACCATTTAATCATTGAATATGAAGGGGCAGAGTCTTTCAATGTACTGTCCATTTCCGCTTTGATTTCTTAGGTGTTAAGCCTTTCAAATGGAAGTATTTAATCACTGCTCGTTTTTCCAAATCCTCAATTTTCGTGAAAACTCTAAAGTTGTGTTGTTTAAAAGCTATTAACCTGTAACTATGGATACAAGCTAGTCTAGAATTAAGTTATACGATGCTACCGTCGAACTGGCCGAGTGGCGCTATATCTGTGTGAGGCCCGGGACTTATCAGTCGACCCTAGTATTATGATAACTCTTCCTGGCTATACTTTAGCTGATAATAAGATTCTGATTGAGAAATTAATGCAATATTCAAACCTGAAAGTTAATTAAAAACAAACGGAAACAAGAGTCCAAAATTAATGTACTAATACTTTCACTGTTTTAATATCCTTTAGCTCAGTATCGTTTTGTAAACCAATTATTTCTAATTGTAGTTAACAGATATATAGGGGATATAGCAGCCATCACAGTTACCTGTCTGAAGAATGAGTGATGACGGACGCGAGTGGAAGCTTGCGTAAACACAAACAGATAAGCGGTATTACGTCATCATTCCCGGTGCATGCCCTGTACAGTTCGGTGATACTGGAATGTAGGCAGCAGTTGAGTCTCTTACAGTGGACGGGTTCGAATCAAGTCAAAATGCAAACACCGCCGCTCGTAGTTATTCGCTTACAAAGTAGAAAATTATATTCATTAGTGATAAAGAAAACAGCAAGTTTAACCTGTTGTGAATCGTTTAGTTTTTTCTTGTTTACGTACGTTGTGCTGATGTTTTGATGGTCAGACTGTACTGTACTATATTCCAGCCTTCTCTGACCGCTCTAAAACGTGTCATGTTACACCAGCGACCTCCCTTAACAACTGCATTCTTTCGTCAAGACAGGTAGTACGAAGCAATATTTTGATTTCCGTCACCACTGATAAGAGCGTGTAACTGTGTTGTCCTGCACACCCTCAAGCAACCTTTACTCAACGTGAGAAGGCCTATGAACGTGAGATGAACCTATAGAGTGTCTTACATTCATCTGACCTTCTCTATCCATTAACGTTCATTATTACTTTCTCTACCATGAATAGGTAGAGAAGGCATTGTAATCCACCCAAACATTCGATGTCGAGATTTCACCGGAATGTATGTATGTTCTGAGGTCCCCTGAATCCAAGGAAAAACATTTTTATAGAAAGAGAATCGTGTGTGTCCTTGTGTTTATAAACAGCATAACTCAAAAACAAAAAGACAGTTACACATCAAACTTAATACTTGAAGTTCAGCCTTTTTCAAGGATAGGATACGTTTTCAAGAAAAATGCCCCACCCCAAACCACCTTTTAGATGGAACTTTTTCAAACGCTTAGATTTTCTCAAAAAATGACTGTAACGGTTTAGGTTAAGATATTTGTATGGCAAATAAAATCAATAAATCCTCAATTTCCAGGGAATATCCCCTGAAGTCTTCTTCATTCTGGATGGGACTGGCATATTTCATAAATCATAAGCAGAGCTAGGAAGTTCGTACCAATTTCCTTATGTAGGGTAAGAGCGGCCAGATTGGCAATACCATGTGGTTCTACTTGCATGAGCAAAGGTCAGCGAAGAGTGCAACCCATTAATGCATAATACAGAAACATGTCGGTAGCAAGAAAGGCGATGGAATAACATCTTTGTTCTGCTCAAATGTGAACAAAATTAATTTGTTTTACAACCACATTAAGTTTTCTAGCAGTGTACTTGTTCATGTACTTATTTAGAAACCGATGGCAGTTCTAGTATACAGACTGTCAAACGTCTAGTAATAGAACAGGTTCACAGAAGTTATTAGTGATTGCAAATTAGTTCAAAAAGTTACACTTAACTGGCACACTGTTACAGGTATGGAGCTGTACTGAATCTGTGCAGCATGTGGAAGAACTGTCAAGAAGGATTTAGCAAACCACGAGCATCCTACTTGAAATAAAGATGAAAATGAAAAGTATAATTGAAAAGAATGAAGGGTTCAGTGTGATGTATCGCATACAAGTTGTACTTTTAGATTCCAACAAATGCTATTTGCATGGTGATGCTGATACGGAACTGATAACATATTTCAAATATGCCCTGACCACATCATGCGAGTGGAATGACGCGGTTTTGCATTACAAATCTTGTTTGTGGAATGTAGAATGAGTTTTTCATCTGAAAGGCTTCAGAAGTACATTATTGTTTTCAGTAATACGGCTGAAGTTGAGTAAAGATTTAGTTTAATTCCCGCTTTGGTTTTTACTTAATAAAAGTCTTAAGATATTTAAGAAATTAATTTTATTATTTGGATATTATTTTATATTTGATCAGTAAATACTACAATCCGTGTTATAATTGCCTGGGAGTTTTCATAACGTACATATGTAAAGAAGTAAATCAGCCTGTATATATGTAACAACTTGTATGTTGTACATAATTATTTAAATGCCTGTGATTTTACAAATGTCTCACAAGTCATTTTTGCTCTCTAGAAACAGTACTGTTTACTTTACAACAGGTTTGTTTACCTCAGCACTGTGCGTTCTTATGTGTGATTTGTTTTGATGCGGCGGGATGACCGGTCGCAACCTATATTGCAGAACAGCGAACGGTACGAACTTTCTAGCTCTGGTCATAAGATACATTATTCTTATTTCTCTATTTACCCTCCTCATAAATAGGACTTACACTTTCCAGGACTTGGAAATCAGCACCTGGGGCCAGCTGTCTGTAGAAGGGCAGCATTTCTTAATCAGAGAGAAGCTTGATGCTTGGTATGAATATGAGGAAGTGCGTCACATTGAATGATGGTGACATGGATAAAAAGAAATATGATTATAGAGAAATGGGTTAAATTAATGGCGTGAGAAACCGGAGAACCCTAAAAAAACCATCCCACAGCCGTTTTGTTCGCAACAAATCCACATGCGGGGCCCTGGAATCAAACACGGGCCGCCTAGGTATGATGGGAGACGTCTAACCGCTCGGCCAGGCTGTAGCGATAGTCAAATCCTGTCGCTGTGTGAAACAATTGAAATGCAAATGTATATGACATAATTATTGTATTAACGAGAAATACATTTTATGTACAGTAAGTCTTTTGTCTATCTTTTACGGTTTACCACCTATTCAAAATTCACGCAGAATGAAGAGGTCTTCAGAAAATTCAATATATACATTTTATTTGTCATATAAACATCATTAATATATGGCATTTTAATAAAAGTTGTTAGCGCCATTCTTGAAAAGAACAAAATTTAAAAAAAAAAACAAAAAAATCATGTAGAGGTTAATTTGGAGGGGGTTTACTTTAAATTCTTCGTTTCGCAATCTTGAACAATATATATGGTATCTAACGGTATTTTCGCTTTTGAGTTATGCTATCCACAGACACACACGTACCTTTTTCTAAAAAGGCTTTCATGGACTCCGGGACCTCAAAACATACGAGGTACGTCCAGAAAATACGTTCCGTTTGGTAATAAAATTAAATTGTGTACAGATACAGAATAATTATTTATTGCACAGAATTCTAAAACTCTTAAACTACTTTTCCACATAACTGCCGACATTTTGCAGACATTTGTCATAGCGTGGCACAAGTTTTTGTATACCTTCTTCATAGAAGTTTGCCGCCTGTGTCTTCAAAAAGTTGGAAACATTTTCTTTCAGCTCTTCGTCATTGTTGAAGTGTTGACCACCAAGGAAAGACTTGAGATGTAAGAACAGATGAAAGTCGCTAGGAGCGAGGTATGGGCTGTACGGAGGATGGTCAAACACGTTCCAGCCAAATCCCTGTAGGAGGTTTTTCGTCACATTTGCAGAGTGTGGTCGTGCGTTGTCGTGAAGAAAAACAACACATTTTGACAGCAATTCTCAGCGCTTATTCTGTATTGCGCGGCGCAATTTCCTAAGTGTCTCGCAATAAACATCTGCTTTGATTGTTTGCCCACACGGTAAGAAATCAATGAGTAAGATACCTTTCCAGTCCCAGAACACTGTGCACATCATTTTTCGAGGTGTCAAGATTTGTTTCGGCTTAACCTTGGCTGGGGATGAAGTGTGCCTCCATTGATTGCTTTGATTGCCGCTTACTTTCAGGGGTGTCGTAAGAAACCCAAGTCTCATCTCCTGTGACTATCTGTGTCAGAAATCTTCGCCGTCTTAATCATAACGGGTTAAAAACTGAAGTGCACTACCCATCCGTTTTGTTTTGAGTTGCTCACTAAGAATCTTTGGTACCCAACGTGAGCAAAGTTTACGAAATTCCAGTTTTTCGGTAACAATTTCATGAATTAGTAATCGCGAGCTTTGGGGAAATTCCATAGCGAGAGCACTAACTGTAAACTTGCGGTTTTCCTGGATCTTGTCATCAATCGCGTGAACCAGTTCTTCTGTAACCAAAGATGGACGCCCACTTCGTTCTTCATCGTGCACTTCACTACGTCCTTCATTGAACTGTCGGACCCATCTTCTCACCATTGAATCATTCATCGCATTTTGTCAGTAAACTTCGCAAATTTGCCGATACATTTCAATTGGTTTCACTTTCCTAGCATTCAGAAAACGGAATCACAGATCTGATTTCACAAGCGGCGGGATTTTCAATCAACACCGACATTATAAACAAGCACAACAAAGCGTATGTGGCTGACAGCAATCTCAAAATGGGCAACGTTTCTTCTCCTTGATACAGAGCGTCTACCGCGCATGTGCGGAACTGCGATCGCAGCGCTGCAGCGGAGATAAATTGAAACGGAACTTACTTTCTGGACGTACTTCGTATATTTCCGGTGAAAAGTAGACATCGAATTTTTGGGTGGAATACTATAGCTTCTCTATTTCATATATGCATAATACGCGTAGAGAAAGTAAAAAATCTGATGTGTCCCATTCGCATGACTTTCTCTATATCTCTGTAAAAATTATTGTTAATAAGCTTATTCTTCTTTTTAAGCTAAAGCACTAGCAGAAACGGTATTATTACCTAGTTCCTTTATAAGTAGGAGGGAAATAAGGGAATAAAATAGGCTAAACCTACAGTCAAATGTTTTAAAATGTGGTTGCTATGGGACTGAAATCCGTTTCTGTTTCTGGCCAGTAGCTGACAAGTTCCCGTATGAGAAAAGTTTAAGTATTTTAAAGCTGAAATCATCAAAAAGGAATATCTCGAAAACGGCCAATTCCTCGAAAAAATGTAGCCATATGATATAAACTATGTGTTTTATCGTGATGTACATTTTTTGTCTATCTGTTACGGTTTACCATTTATGCAAAATTCAATAAAAGTCATTCAGAATAAAGAAATACATTTTATTTGTCTTGTAATTATCTTGAATATAAGAGATTTTAATCAAAATTTTTAGAGCCATTTTTGAGAAAATCAAAATTTTCAAATTTTTTCCATGTAAATGGTAGTTTGGGATGGGGGATTTTTCTCAAAACCTTAAAATGCCAAGTTTGGTGTTTTACTGACTCTTCGTTTTTGAGTTATCGTGTTTAAAGACACACGGATACACGGACACATACATGGACTTTTTTCTAAAAATGCTTTTTTTTTTAATACAGGGGGCCCTAAATGTCTCTTTGCGGTGAAATCAAATTTTTGGGTGGAGTGCAATATCTTCTCTATACACTATGTACATCGAACGTGTAGAGAAAGTAAGAAGCAAAGGAACTAAAATAAAAGAAGGATTTGAATCCTAACAAAAAGCAGACAAGGGGATGAAAGTGGCTTATGAGGCGAATCGAATCAAGATATAGTTATTTTATCTAATGGTTTAACTTGATAACAAAAGGTAAATAGAATAAGCTAAATGCTATGCTTTAAAAGGCGCTCTACCCTTCAAAACAAATCAGGGTGGGTCCAAACTGTTTTAGTAGGAAGGTTAGGGTTTGGACACGTGTCAGGTTCTCGCCCTTTCATTTTCTTTTTTCCACTCCCTTCCCACTCTACACACCTCGAGTCGGTCTTGTGACCTCTGCCAGCACCCCACTGCTGCTTAATTTGCATTAATAACCCTTTCACTATTCTCCTTCCACTTTTTTTTTTGGATGAGTACATGGGCATACGTTCGCAAACCGTGACGTACAAAACCCTTAATAAAGTGGAGCAAGCCTATCATTAAATGAGATACACACAACACCCTACAAGGAAGCGCACGGAGGTAAAAGAGCCCTTTCCACATACTTAACCCATTTTTAACTCTTCGGAATACCAGAAGCAACAACCGACAATTTACATACAGGCAACACAATTCTTCAAATACTATAACAAATCTGATTATCATACTTCCTCCACCAATTCTGCAGCGAATCATTCCTATAAGGGCTTATTATTCTATCTACTCCATGCTAATCAGTTCACATGGCTATTGTTACAAAAGACTACTTCGTGGTGATTAAGATACACTTTAGTAGAAATGTTTATCCAATAGAATTGTAGATTTCGTGCTTTTAGGCCGTGGTCGAGCCGATGCGGTCCCATCTGACCTTTCGCCCATAGCTCCGCTGGGCATCTTCAGAGAATATGATTCCTAGCTGGCTATAACTAGAGATAACCAGCTAGGGGTCATATTCTCTTATTGGATTAACGCCGACCATGAAAGCCTAAATGTATAGACAAGTTTATGTTATTTCTTTCTTCCCCCCACCCTTTTTAGTATAGCTTAACGTCCTTTAACCTGGCTGGTCATATTGGATGATGAATGAAATTAGTTAAATGATGCTCAAATGATTTCAGAGTCCACGTAGCTTAAATTTACTTGACATTCGTCTTCCCAGGATAAGGGAAACCCCCCCAGAACACCTTAACCGGGTAACTCACGACCTGTTGAATGTGTGACAGATATGCTACGACCATACTACCCAAGATAGATATGTTATTTCCTTCTATGTAGAAGGTAAATAAGATAATACATTAGGATACACCGATAATCAAATCTTTTAAAAAGGCGGTCTCTAGTGGAACAATTAAAATTCTATTTGCTTTATGCGGCCAGAATAAAACAAAAGAGAGATGAAACGAATAATGACTCCGTTTGAGAAAACATGTGTACGAACTAATCGTAACTTAAAACTGAAACCAATAACAAGGAATGTATCGAAAACGGTTAACTCTATAAAAAGTATAGAAAATGTATATAATACATATTTCTGTGGTATCTGTTACAGTTTACCGTTTATGCAAAATTCATCCAGAAAAACTGTTCTTCGGAGGCTATTCCCACAAAATTCAAGACATACGTTTTGTTTTATATGTGAATATCATTATTATGTGGTATTTTAATTAAAATTGTTAGTCATTTTTGAGAAAAGAAACATATTTAAAATATGTTCCATGTAAAGAATAGTTTGGGATGGGGGGTGGGATTTTCTCAAAACCTTCGTGTCCCATCCAAGGAAAAGTTGGTATTTTATGTCTTTTCATTTTTGAGCTATGCTTTCTACAGGCACACACAAACACACACAAACACACATGGACTTTTTTTCTGAAAATGCTTATTTGAAACAAAGGGGAGCGAAAACATATAATTCCAGTGAAATCTCGACATCGAATTTTTGGGTGGAATAGAATATCTATATACTATGTATATTGTATGTGAATACATGCTAGAGAAAGTAAAATGAGTTAAGTATATGCCATAAAAATCGAATGTGAATCAATAACAAGGAACATCTTGAAAATGTGTATTGACAAATTGTGAGTTTTGACGAAATTTAATTTTTGTGGAGTAAGTTTTCATGTGTCTCTTATGGTTTAGCATTTATAAAAGTCATCCACAATGAGGAGGTCTTCAGAGGCTGTTACCAAAAAATTCAAAATAAAGATTTTATTTGATGCATTCAATTTTAAACATTCAGTATTTTAATAAACACCTTAGATCCACTTTTGAGAAAATAAAATCTTTAAACATTTTTGAAATCTAAAGGATAGTTTACGATGTTATACAACCAACTTTTAATTTTTGAATTATGTTATTCACACACATGCGCGCACGTACACACACACACACACACACACACTCATGCGAATTTGTTTTTTTTTTTTAATTCATGGGACCTGAGGATAGTACACATCTCCGGTGAAATCTCGACATAGAATTTTTTGGATCATATACAAATATTTCCCTTCTATATATAGAAAGTAATAAAATCGAATATAATAGGGTAAACACATTTCTTTATTCCTTACAAATTCGTAGACATGCGTTATATATTATATCATTAAAACAGATTCTTACACAGTATTACATTCTTTAAGATACCTTTCTGCTAATACGTGTATGAATATATAAATATATACATGTTGAAGTTGCAGTAATGATTAAAGCTGCGCCTTTTCAAGAAGGTCTTAATCCCTCTGATACTCTATACTTGTGTGGTGTGGGGCATAGCAGCAGAATCCTGGCTTCTCTGGTTACAACAGATACAGAATAGTACATTTACTCTGTGTGCAATTGCTTCCCAGTGAGGATGCTACATGAAACTTCGGCTCTCCTTTTCGTGGAGGATGTGATTAGGCGCCGGGCTCAAAATGAGAAAACTCTTCTCAGATTTCTACTACAGGCAGTTTGGGGTTCCTCACATTGCCGGCTACGAAGGCTTAAAACTAGCCAATGGCTGTAAAGCCGAACTAAGTAATCTCCTCCTCCCCTATGGGAGTGGTCACCTAAATCAATTCAATCTTGAAACAAAAAAAGGAAAAAAAAAAAAAAAGAGAGAGAGAGAGAGACGCCAGCGGAGCAGCGGCAAGGATACTAACCCTGGAAAAGCAACCGTTTAGGAGCCTACCTGTAGCGTTACCTCCTTAACACCATTAACCTAAACTCCAGAAACCAAACCTCAATCCACCCCTAAATTCCTGTGATTAAACCCTTAAAACGAAGATAGAGTGCAACTCCACCTAGGTTCACCATGAGTCTACTAGACCTCGCAAGCACGTAGTAGAGATAGGATAAATATAAATAAATTACATACCTTTTTAACCACATACCGTACTTATAAAAAACTTATAACCTTTATTTACCAAATCTAATTCCAACAAATCTTAAATATAAATTATCGCAATCTCCCGAAAAACTTACAGGAGTGAGACAAGGATGCGCTTTTACATTTTATTAAATAGGTAATATATGTTCCTTGGCATAAACCCTTACAGTTTACACGGTGTTGTGCAAGCACATTTCATTTGTCATGAAAATATTCTAAATATGTTATACTTAATCAAAATCGTTAAGCTATTTTGAGAATATAAAACATTTAAAACAAGTTCAATGTAAATGGTAATTGAGTTACAGGGATTTTATTGGAAATCTTCTTGTAGTATCCTTGGAAAAAGGAAAACTTTATACGACTTTTCGATTTATAGAAACACGCAGAGAACATTTTCGGAAGTTTCCGGCTTTTTTTGGATCAAGAAGGATTCAAACACATACTTCCAGTAAAATTTCGATATCGACTTTTTTTTATGAAATATAATACTTCATCTGTTTACTGTTCTCAGTAGAGAAAGTAAGAAGAAAGTTTTGACACAAATTGTGTTGCTTTATCTACACATACTATGTACGCAGTGATTAGAGAAGGTATTGCTTTCCACTTACAAAGTCGATGTCCATTTCACGAAAATATATGCTTTGAAGTCCCCTGAAACAAAACAGCACATTTTTAGAAAAAATATCCGCGTATACTCCGTGTTAGTTAAATACCAAAATAGATACTGAAGTTCAGCTTCTTCCAAGAATACGGCACTAAGTTTATCATATGTAATACCACTAGTGTTTTTATCTTGTCAACAATTCACGATCGGAGCGAAACGACGGGAGTAAATTGTTCTAAGAGATGAAAACAGGAGTTGTATTTGATAAGACAGTTCAGCGAAATAGACTGCTAATACCTTATAATATATAGGATTTTTATTAGGTTATGATTGTAATACTTACATTAGTTCTCAAATGGTAGATGACGCATTTGACCATGCTTATATACCGATAATTTTTTTTTCCTTTCTTTCTTTTTCACTGTTTTCTGAATTATAATATGGCCGATCGTGTCTACACCCACTGTACGAATCTCGATACCAACAATAGAAACAGGGAGCAATTATTTTATTTCAGCATTTAATAAGTACTACATTAAATGGAAACAAAATTATTTTATTTGAGATTATTACACCCATTTCATATAAAAAATACAAATAATGACTATTTTCACTCATTTTAGAACTAAATACATTATGAACTGAATAAAACTTTAAATAAACATTGTAACTGAATTAATTGAAAATGCAATTATGGAACTGACAGCTGCTAAAAGTGAAAGTTGTCCCCCTGGATCGTCACTTTGTTACCAATAACCAAGACAGGAGATTAAACATACGAAAGTCAGGTGCGAAAAGACTTCAAAGAAACGAACATCAGCTGCGATAAGATTTTTCGACAATATCGCTCCAGTCAGAAGACCGCGATTGGTTGAAATTGCCTAATCTCAGCAATTCCATTGGCTCTGTAATAGTGGAGCTGAATTGTCAAGAGAATTACATGGAAAACATGTGGAAAATTTTCGAGTCCCTCTAAAATGGTTCTGTCGATTTTAGTTAAAATACCGAATATTAAATATATTTACACGAAAAATAAGATAAATGTCTTGAATTTTCTGGGAATAATCTCTGAAGATCTCTTCATTCTGGATGAGTTTTGTATAACTGGTGAACCGTAAGAGATAGACAAATGTATTATTCAAAAATGCAGTCCTCCTTAAAACACGCAATTTATATCATATACATTTTTTGTAGAGTTAATCGTTTCCAAGATATTCCATGTTATTGGTTTCAGTTTTAAACCGAAGATTTTCTCAAGTTTAATCTCTCTTTTGTTTTACTCCTGGCCATGTAAGGGGAACCAGATTTAAATTGTATCTCATAATGACAGCTTTTATAAAGGCATTGACTATCGCTTTAACTTAGTGTGTTTCCCTTCTCTTTATAAAGAACTAAGTAATAAGACATTTTCTGTCAAAGTTTATCTTGTTTAATATGATGTAGATAAAAGAATAATTTTCAATAGGAACAAGTAGAGGAACTTACTTGATGCATATTAATGGCTTTTTTTATTTATATCCTACCTACCTATGCAGGTGTATAAATTATTGGCATTGTACCCCAAAACTTTGATACAGAGATTTAATCTGAGTATGCACTTTAAGGCCCCTTATATCCAAAAGAAGAATGTTTATTTAAGGGACTTCAAAGCACACATTTCTCAAGAAGTCTTGATAGGTATCCAATTTTTGTGTAGAATATTGTAATTTCTTTTTCTACTAAAAATATATGACAGAGAAAATAAAACTGCTACCGCTTGCTTTTACTGGATTGTGTGAAACCATATTCTTATTATAGACCTGCTCTTTTTCATTTCTCAGCCAACACGAGGGATTTGTGACACCTTTTCCAAGCTCGGTTGGTCCTAAAATATCATTTGTCATTTCATACTTCTAACTCTAAGGGTTGTTTCTTGGCATTTTTTGCATTACCAACGGGTTAACACGCACAAACACAGTCCAAACACACTCACACACATGTTTGGCTGTATTCTTTTATTTTCTTTAGACATATATACATCAATACACACAGTAGCTAGAGAAAGCTTTGTATCCCACAAAAATGCACATAGTAGTTACAGAAAGTTTTGTATTCCACAAAAATTCGATGTCCAGATTACACTGGAAATATATGTTTTGAAGTCCCCAGAGTAAAGAGAATTTTTAGAAAAAAGGACATGTGTGATTGTGTGTGTGTATGTGTGTGGACAGCTTAGCTAAAAACTTGGTATTTATGTTTAGTGTCTTCTAAGGATGCGACACAAAGATTTTCAAGAGAATCCCCCCTCCACAAACTATGCTTTATATGGAAACAATTTTGAAAATTTTATTTTTCTCAAAAATGGTTCTAACGGTTTTGATTAAAATACTGTGTACCAAAAATATTTACACCACAACTTAAATGTATATTCATTTTATGGGAACTGACTCTGAAGACCTACCTGTTTGTGCTGGAGTAGTTTCGTATATAGTCCCGTTAAAACACATAATTTATGTCATATATGTTTTTCTTGAGAGTTGACTGTTTTCAAAATATTCTTTGTTGTTGGTTTCAATTTTAAACTGCCTAACTTTTCTCAAACGGAATCATGCAAAGCAAACCGAACTTCAATTGTTCCACATAGCGACCAGCCTTTAAAATATTTGAGTATCGCTTTAGAATAGTTTACTCCCTTATTTCCCTTAAAACCCTTTTCGGTTATGTTTAACTCAATTAGTATGATGTAGACAAAAGAGTAAGCTTTTATAAGATTAGTTTGTGTATGGAACAGCCAGAGTAGGTTATGTGAATGGAATACATCAGATTTTTTATTAGGGTAAAAAGAAGCAATGTTAAAAGTCGAAATACGATAGTGAAGTGTGTGAGACGACCATATTTACACTTTTCCACTGGTCAAACTGGTTATAATGACTTTGGACGCGTTTCGGCACGGGTTACCTGCTATCCTCTAGCAAACTGTCTGGTCTTTAGACGATAGAATGGCATAAAATTCGTACCGAAACGCATCCAGTCATTACAAGCAGTTTGTGCTTCGTGGTCCAGTGGTCAGCGAGCGGCCTTCTTAACCCGAAGTACCGGGTTCGATTCCTGGCTAGGAGGAGAATTTGTTTGTGTCTAAACGAAATAAAACGAGTTGTTTCTAATGCTAAACCCTCGATATGAACTTAGATGTTAAAATAAAATATAAATATGGTCGACTCACACAGTTGAACTGTAGCTTTTATTTTTACTTTCTCCAGCACCTATGTATACGCAATGCACATAGAAGCTAGCGAAGGTATTGTATTCCACCCAAAAATTAAATATTTAGATTTAACCGAAAAATAAATTTATTTATTTATTTTGAGGTCTCCTGAGTCCGAAAAAACATTTTCAGAAAAAGATTCATATATGTATGTATGTATCTATCTATGAATGTGGACAAACGTAGCTCAAAAACTAAAAGACTGTTGAATTCCAAACTTGGTATTTGGACCGCTCGTTTCCACCTAGGCGGCCGGGGTTCGATTTTCAAAACACGCTTGTGGGATTTGCGGTGGACGAAGCGCCTTCTGGGTGCGTTTTCTTCGGTCACCCGGTTTCCCCCGCCACTCATTCCACCAATTGCTCCATCATACTTTACTATCCTCCATTTCGCTTGTATTTCTATCATTCATTTCCTCACGCTCATGACCGACTACCGGCCGACCACTCGTTGCACGTTTTCTGCTCAGTGGTTTTGCGTTGAAGGCTCCCCGACAATATGGGGAGGGTAAGCCAACTACGAAAATAATCTTCTAAAGATGGGAAACGAATATTTTCAAGAAAATCCCCCCTCCATAACAAACAACTCTTTACATGGAACATTTTGTGAAGATTTTGTTTCTCTCAAAAATGGCTCTAACGACTTTGATTATAATACGTATACTTATTAAAGATACTTACATCAGAAATTTATGGGAATAGCCTCCGAAGAACTCTTTATTCTGGATGAGTTTACAGGATTTAGCGAAGCGGTTAAACCGTAAGAGATAGACAAAAACTAATTACATAAAAATGTAGATCTCGCTAACACACATAAGTTATATCATATACGTTTTTCTTGTAGAATTGACCGTTTTAGAGATATTTCTTTTTATTGGTTTGAGTTTTAAACTACTAACTTTTCTCAAACGGCGCTATTGTTTTACATAGCGATCAACTTTTAAAAGATTAAACTTCCGCTTAAGCCTAGATATTCTCTTATTTCCCTTCTACTTACAAGAAAGCATGCATCTCTTATTACAGGAAGTGGTATATTAATTAACGTGTTTTGGTTCCTACAAATATTGTTAAAAACTGGGCTTTTAATCAATTGGGATTAAGAGTCCGATATACCTAACATTTTCCCGAATAAACAATATAAGTTTTTAAAGTTTGGGAAGGTGCGGCTGGAAACCATCCCCGTTGTTGCTAAGTCTTCCACTTACTATTTCTTTAACTGAGGCGCCAATCTCGATTTGCAAGCAGAGTCTACAGAGTCTCCAGGAAACAGACGTTTTACTAGGTCGCCTCTCGCCCCTAGTAGAGGATCGTCATTTGTATAGCCCCTTTTTGATTTGTGAAACAACTCCTATATTCAGCGTAGGTCACTGCCATTAGGTTAATCATTTTATATCATTATACACATACACACTCACATGCATACCTCCAGATGCTGTGGAGGATAAGGAAACATTCTGGTTAAAAGATACCCCGCTCCGGCCGGGAATAGAATCCCTGACCTCCGGATGAGAAGTCAGTTCGCTTTTACTACCAAGGCACCGCAAGCGATGCCACTGATGATAAATGGAATGAAGATGGAGCATCGATGGAGAAAACCCGCCTCTGCGCCGCTTTGTCCACCACAAATCTCACAAGCGGCCTGTGTGAGAGTCAAGTGGTTTAACCACTCGGCCACGGCGCGGCCCTGTTCTTTTATAGCTTCAATGTGTTCAAATTTCAGAACTGGAAGTGCCAATAGCCAGTATATTTTGTTTCCGTATGGTCTACAAGGTCTACACTATCTACAATGAAGCACCGTGATGTATAAATTATAAAGTTACTTTGTAAAACTAAACGGAACGTTTGATATTGAACATGATAAACTTCTTCCAGTTTCATTTAAACTGAGAATTTACAATATTGACAGAGAAGAACTTAGAACCTGAACGGTTGGGACAGTCACGAAATTACAGACAGAGATTACCTCAACGATGATACACTACTATGGGTTCGTGAGGTAATGGATTACGCTAATTGCTCTCTCTCTCTATTATTTAATCTCTGCGCTGAGAGTTTTCTAAAATAAAACAGTGTTCTCCCAAGTACGTTTTCTCAGCTATCAAAAATAAGTTATAATAAGTAGTATCAGAGGACAAACATTTGAAAATGGAATTGCGTCTTGGAGATAACATAGTTCACCGATGATGATGATGATGATGATGATGATAATGGTGACTTCACATAATATGTAAATTTAAATTACAGAACTTTTTTTGTCGAAATTCTTTGCTAACTATGAATAAAAAGGCAACATTCATAAGATTGCGAGCTTTTATCTCGGTTAGGTGGAGTTACTCGGGTAAGGTTTATTTTTTGCGGAGGCTTTCCCTTATCCTGAGAAGGCGAATGTCAAATAACTTTAAGCTCTATGGATCCTGGTTCATCTGCACCATGTCAACCATTTGTGCCAATGACTTTCGGTAGCAATTCGTTTCCTTTTCTCCAGTTTCTCAGCTTCATTTAATTCCGATCTCTATGGCTCATGGGAGGGTCAGTCGATAGTGGCTGGCGTGCCCTATAGCCTGATCTGGTAGTGGAGAGAGTAAGTTGTTGGATGTGGTTGGTTGTGTATGCACGACGAGTTTGCTGTACGTCCGTTTTTGGGTAAGACTGGCCTGTGCGCTGAATTTTTTTTTTTTTTCAGAGGCAAAATTCTGGGGCTTTCCGACTGACGGCCTTGTACTTTTTCTGTTAGGTGAAACTCCTTAGTAACTATGAATAAAAAGATCAATTCAGGAGATTGCAAGTTTGTACCTCGGTCAGGCTGAGTTACTCGGATAGGTTTATTTTTTCCGAAGCTTTCCCTTATCCTCAGAAGTCGAATGTCCAATAACTTTAAGATCTATGGACCCCGGATTCATCTGCACCATTTCATCCATTTGTGCCAATGGCTTTTGTTTGCAATTCGTTTTCGTCTCTTTGGTTTCTTAGATTCCTTTAATTCCGATCTCTATGGCTCCTGTGACGTCAGTCGACACTGGCTGGCGTGGCTCTATAGGCTGATCTGGTAGTGGAGAGAGTAAGTTGTTGATAGCGCTGAATGTGTGAGTACGACGGGTTTGCTGTGCGTCCGTTTTTGTGTAAGACTGGTATCTTAAGTGCTTTTTCTCATGGGTAAAATTCTGAGGCTGATGGTCTTGTACTTGGTGAGTTTTGTCGAAATTCTTTAGTAGGTAACTATGACTAAAAATATCACTTTTACGAGATTGTGAGTTTGTATCTCGGTTAAGTTGAGTTGCTCAGATAGGGTTTATTTTTCTGGAGGCTTTCCCTTATGAGAAGACGAATGTCGAATAACTTTAAACTATATGGACCCCGGATTCATCTGCACCATTTCACGCATTTGTGCCAATCGCTTCTGGCTGCAATTCATTTCTTAGATTCCTTTAATTCCGATGTCTATAGCTCCTGTGACGTCAGCGGACAATAGCTGGCGTGGCTCGAGGGTCTGAGAGCGGAGAGAGTGACTTAACGGATAGGACTGGTTGGTGTTTACGACGCGTTTGCTGTGCATCGGTTTCTGGGTAAGTTTGGCCCCTCTTCTCAGGGGCAAAATTGATGACCTTGTATTTTATGGGTTTTGGATAAATGTTTACAATTATTCTGACTCCGGCTTAGATTCACAGTGTGTGGTGACAGATTATTTTATGCCGGGCTCCATTTCTTAGACTCGTCACATTGCAAGTATTGGGAATTTCTGTCATGTATGACGGCGCTAACGGTGTTTAAATCCTTGAACTTCTGCCAAGGTTAATGCACTTTCTATGCACACCCCATTTTACCTCATGTGTTGGAGTTACTGCCTAATATTTCGATTTTAACCAGTTGTATTTATTTGCAAAAATTATAAGGGTATATTATAGAAATACTAGACAAAGAATGGATTTACAACCTAGTGCTAGTTTAACTTGTAACCAACTTATGTGTCAGAATATTCAATGCCCTTCCGAATGACTTAAAATTTCTATCTTAAGGGAAAATGGAAGAAAATAAGTCTGATTTTAAAAACTATCTATACAGCAAGGTATATTACTTGCTAAAAATTTTTATGGATGATCAGTAAAATGTACCCATAAGGAAATTTTATGTGTCTTTGTATTGGTTCTAATGTATTGTATTCCCATAAACATTAGTTTTTGATCTTGAAGTCGCCTGTGAATTATGGTAATGAGGACAGTAGAAATTGCGAAAAAAAAAAAAAGCAAACGTGAATTGTGAATATTTAGTGGTGGTGGTTAAAATTGTTATGCTGCATGGATTTGTAGTAGTAGTTCACTGTATGACGTGTTCAATGTCCCCGAGCCTGCTCGATGGTGCGACGAAACGAACAAAATAAACAAGCTACTAAATGTATTTCTTAGTTGGTTACTCGTGTGTAGCTTCTCTATTAGATTGATAGATTTTATGCCAGCTTCTTCCATTTTTAGTTCGTGATATTGCAAGTATTGCGAATTTCTGCCATTTATGGCGGCTAGTTGACACTGTTTAAATTCGTGCTCAGATTAATCCACTTTTTACATAATCTCTCACACCATTTTGCAATCGTGTACATTTTAGTGGTTATTGCATATTATTGCAGTTGCGTTAATCAGATTTATTTATCGGTTCGAAGTCTTGTTCAAGACTACATACAGCCACAATTTAATCCGAAATTTATTAGTTGGCTCACTCGGTGAAGTAGTCAGGACTGACACATTTGTTCAGTTAATGTACATCATTCAATGAATAGCAATCATTTTCAGAAACATGTCAGCTCATTACGGATATTGATAGGAAACAATGCACCTACCATTTGAATAGTTTAGAAAAATGACTTTCATATAGCCACTATTTAATCCAGAATTTGCTAGTTGGCTCACTGAGTGAGGTGGCCAGTTGTCATCTTTGTTCAGAATTAAATGTACGTCATTTAGTGAATAGAAATAATACGTTTCAGGAGCATTTCAGCTCATAGTGCCTGATAAAAATACTACATCTGGAATTCTGAATGTGTATATATACATATTCGCCTTCAGGTGTACATAATCGGCCAGCACGGGTGACAGAATGATTTACATAGAGCATAAACACAGAAACACACACACTGAACATCGTTGCCCATAGCAGAATTCGAACCCTCTGCCCTTTCGCGGTAGAGCGTCAACGACCTCGGCTCTGAATTGTGTAGAGAAGTGATTTTCAAAAGGGGGAGAGAGATATATTTGCCATGATTTTATGTTGAGACATTTCAGCTGATATCACCACTGGTCTATGTAGTAATTATTGGTCTTATCTGTGAAGTATCAACCTGAGTAAGCAATACGTTATTATAATTTTTATGTACTTTAGGTATGTCTTTTGGGGTGTTATTCTAGCCTGAGTTAAGTCCAGAGTTGATTTTTTGGGGCTTTGTTTTGCCAAAGTTAGTGCGTTAATAATATTTGGTGAAATCCTGCACTGCATTCATTGAGCACTGTGCCTTTGTTGTTTATACTATGCACACCCTTGGTAATAAAACTATACATCTAGGTTCTCTGATTATTTAGTTTTTCTTTGATTCCTGGTAAGGATAGTCGAACAGCACGGCGCACTCTAACGTGTTCAAGTTCAGAGACTCATATTTCATTCATTGATCGTCCGATATTATTTACCAAGTTAAAACGAACTAAACTAAACTTAAAAAAAAATAAATAAATAAAAAAAAAGGATATTGAAAAGATAAAGTATTTCTAAAATAATCTTGTTGTAATATACGAATAACGTTAATAAAGCAAATTTAAGGGCTATTTCGGTGGTCAAGTAGTGACTTCACACCCAGAAGTCCAGGTTTCGATTCGCGGCTTTTTGCTCTATTATTCCTTATCCCACAGATAAAAATGTGTATGTTTGAAGGTAAAAATGGTTAATCCACTACAGTTAGCGAGTTGTTTCACAAATTAAAGCCCCCGATATGACCATAGAAATTAGGTTACCAAATAGAATAAATCAAACAAAAAAAGCGCAAAAATGTATTTCATGCTTATGTATACGTGTTGATGAATTATACGAAATATTTTCACAGAATATGCAGATTATTTAAATAAATAATTTGAGGTAGATTGAAATGTCAAAGTAACGGCTGTAAGTTTCTGAAGTGCCAGTACGCCACTAGCTAATTTATCAAGCATTCGAGAGAATAACACGAAAAACGAAGGGACGTATTACAGCGTACCTCTCTAGCGTAGTGATTATGATACTGGCTTTCGTCTAAAATCAATGATCTGTAGAGCGCACATGCGCTGATCGATCAATAAATCATTAAAAAAAAAAAGAGTGAAAGATAATTTCCGAGTTCGGGTCTCGTTCACGTGTCGCGGCACTTCGTCTGGAATGAAAATAATAATAATAATAATAATAATAATAAACATTTACTCTATGACAGGAATCGAACTCGTGGCCTTTGGGATAGCAGCTTCCCGCGTTACGCATTAAGCCACCAGAGCAGTTAAAAAAAAAAAAGGTTACATAACTCAAGAACGTAATTAATGATTGCTTGGTGTCGCACTGTCAAGTGATTAGTTCGAGATTTTACAGATTTTTGCGACATTAAATCTTGAGAACGCTAGTAACGAGCTGCTAAAAATCATATTTCTATACTCGGGCAGCAGTTTTAAAGACATTCTAAGCCATTTTTTGAATCGGCTTTGCTTTAACACCGACTTATCAGCACCTGATACTCACACATTTAACGTTATGTAGTTATGTTATGTTTATCCGGGGAACATGCATCGCCGATCTCAGATTACTTATCAGTCACGTGCACAATCTCGCAAATTATTTCGGTGTAGTTCATTAACACCCTGTATATATAAACTGGTATTTTAGTATAAAATGCTGTAGTATGCTAAATTCGTATCTATTTTATGTTTGTTTATTCTGAATCAAAATTAGAGTTTGTACCAAGATTGCTAATGCAGTTGAAAGGTACATGCAAATTATTTATATCTATTTAGTAAATCACAAAAATTCAACTAGTTTGATTTTCCTACAGTGGTGTGTGATAAAAATTTAAAGAGATATTGATGCATATGGTTCATTAATAAATTAGATCAATTTTGAGTTCATTAAATTCATAGAACAGAAGTTTAGTTGAATAATCAATATATTTTAAACATATTTTAATACATATTATTTCTATTAATATCAAAGAATTAATGATGGTGATAAATGAACTGTCTTATTGAGAGAAAAAACGAAGAAGCATAACTGTTATCTGTCAAGGGTTACCATAAGGACATGTCTACTTATCTATCCAATGGACGATAAGTAACGTGAGATAGAATTGTGTGAAATTGTAATAAATTGAATATAATCATTATATATGTATATGTATTTGTAGATATTAAGTACATATAGGCCCTTATGGAGTTGTTTATTTACAATAGTGTTTACAAAAATGATTGTTTACAGCTCACAATGATTTTTTGAAATTATTCAGAGATATATATTGTAATTTTGAAGAATAAGTATTGAATTTTTAAATATATTATTGCAAATTATATAATCGTTCCTCCAAGTCCACAAAAACATTCGAATTACTTGCCGGTTTTATAATAAAAAAATCATATGTATACTTAGTTTAAATTAAATAGGAAGCAAATTGATCATAACCCAGTTTCACGAATTATTCACACTAAAACTGTTAAACTCAAAGCCCCTTCACAAGCCGCAAAAAAGTTTCACCCACACCCAGAAGCTAAAGCCTTTTCAAAAATACAAAATGACATTTTCCACGTGAAATTTTACTGATAATATTTTTCATATTTTTGGAAGAACCAGAACTCAAATACCAAGTTTGTTTAACATATTATGTTTTAGTTGGCAACAGTGGTATATTGGTGTAGTTGCCCGTGCTTATTTGTATACTCGAAAATTAGGTAGTTGCAGGCAATCGTTTTTGACAATTTCACTTCACTTTAATTATTATTGAAGAAAGTTATTATGAATGGGGTCCTATGGAATTACTGATGCAATAATGTTTGTAATCTATTTACAACTAAAGAGTATTTTAATTTATTTTGCTTTTTGTTATAGATCTATAGATGTTATAGATGCTTTTTGTCACTATTTATTCTATTAGTTATGACTTATAGCCTATTCCCAGATATTTCTCTACCTAGTCTTCCACAAATTAATCTTAAAAAGTGTATATTCTCCAAACTACTTCACGTTTAAACCAGATAAACGTTTGCATAAATTCTTTTATTACATATTGTTTGTAAATACAAAGAAATACACCAGACCAAAGAGACAGTCAATTTTAAAAACTGATCCTTATGTGCTGACCAGGAGCAGAAAAAAGTGTGACATTCCATTAATTGAAACTAATAAAAAAGAATATCTCAGAAATAGTGAGCTCCAGCAAAAAGTATATGACATAAATTATACTCTTTAACGAGACCCATGATTTTTGTTTGTAAGTCTTTCCATCTCTTGCTTTTTATGAAAAAGTCATCCAAAAGAAAGAGAGCTCCATGAAGGAATGCAACAGGCTAAATCTATAGTAAACCCTTTTTTGTTTGGTCCCTATGTGAATATGTTAAAATTCCGTTCTCTTTACCTGACCAGGTTGGAAAGAAGTAACACACGGACCATTTTCTGAAAATACCTTTTTTTGGATACAGGGGACCCTAAAACGTCTATTTTCGGTGAAATTTGGGTATCTAATTTTTGGGTGGAATGCAATACCTTCTTTATACACCTTGTACATAGTACATGTAGAGAAAGTTACAATGTCGTTTTTAATTTATTTTTTTATCCACGAGATCTGAATACACATTTCATGAAATCGTAGAATTATAATTAAGTTGTTTCAAGTTCTACTTTTTAGTTAGTTTTTTAAAATTTTGGACGAAATACATTACTTTATCTACCTACTCTACATATTGTAGAGCAAGTTAAAATTGGACTCTTTCAATCCAATCGCCAGGTTACCAAGGTCCAACGTTCATACAAAAACGCTGTCATAGATTTTCTACGAGGCTATAGGAATTACTATTATTATTATTATTATTATTATTATTATTATTATTATTATTATTATTATTATTATTATTGACACGGATAACAGAGGTCGTTAAAGATGGATGGATCGGGGATCTTAGGTTTAAATCCTCAATGGACCGTCCTCCCTGATCTAGTTTATCCAAATTTTTGTAAGTCTTCATAAATGGCAAATGTCATGGAATCAACCTAAACTTATACCTGAAATGTTACGTTCCCAAATCTCTTTAACGGAGAAACATTTTTCATTTTCTGCAGTGCTGTCCTCCGTCTGTGCTGCTAGGCGTAGTGTGAACAGGAATTAAACACCATTATTATTATTATTATTATTATTATTATTATTATTATTATTATTATTATTATCATCATCATCATCATAATCATTGTCATCCTCCTTCACGGACTTTCTAGCTCGTTCCGCCTCTAAAATCTTGAGTCCATCTTTTTTGGTCCAATGCTGTCTGTCCTTAGCTGCTGTACTTGTATGTTACTTCGGGCATTCTGTTTTCAGTCATCCTTTCCAAGTGGTCTTTGCAATTGCTCCTGTATTCTTTATTGTTTCATTTATTCTTTTATATTTAATTATTGTCTTATTTCATTTTGTTTTTATCCCGACTTGAGTAGGTCGGAGGAATTTCAATTCGATGACTATATTCTTTTGAGTTGTGCAGTCATGGTGTTTCTAATCCATAACCTAAATGGGAATTATCACTGTCTTATACAGCTTTATCATTGAGCCTTTCCTAGTTTTATCTTTTTGTTCTCTTATGGTCATATAATGTAGTTACATTTATTTCTTGATAATGCTTATTTCAAGACTCCTGTGTTATTTCATCCCAGAAAATTAAATGCCGATACTTACGCTACGGTTATCAAACCAGTGGCTCAGACACTTCGTCTGGGAAGTCGTGGGATCAGTTCCCCGCGGCCGACCTCTCTAACCCTTGATGTTTTTCGGGGTTTTCCCGGGTCACTAGGCGAATGCTGGGAAGGATTCATCATACTCCGAATTTCCTGTCCCTCTATTTCATCCGTATGATCTTCCTTACGGGCTTGTATGTGTCGGCAGTGGTGGTGCCCTCTCGTTGAGATGCTTGCGCTTTGGAAACTCTGCTCTCTGCGGCAGGATGACGCTGGGGGTCGTCGGTATAGTCAGGGGCGTTTACACAGACTTAAGGTGTGGACTGCTGGCGCTCACCGCCTCGAAATAAATTTCTTGGGAATGTTAGGAACTGTCCACAATGTTGCAGACTGTTGCAGTCTGGTTCCGGCTGATCTTTCCTCCTGGGATCTGACGGACAAAATGTCTAATTACTGGCTGAGGTGTGGAATCTACTCCGATATATTACATCACACTACACTGCTAAGGTTTTATTTTATATAATTATTTTCAACCGGGCCGAGTGAATGCCCCTTTAAAGGATATGCATGACCCTTGCTTTCTCAGTCAACATTTCCATATTTTTTTGAAGTTTAGTTTGTGTGTTCATTCTCAATGTCCGCCTTTAGTATTTGGTCATCTGCGGAAATCATTATTTTTACTATTCTTGTCCCCAAATTAATTACTCTTACCGTTTGTTACTCCTATGATCTGATCTGGTCGTCAAAGTGAGCATTAAAATAGTGGTTGATATTGGGCAACTTTGTCTAACTCCTTTTGAAATTTTACTTGCTCTCGTTCCTTCTTTCTGATTTTAGATTTTACATATATATTTATTTATAAATCGCATTTATTGTGTTACAATTCCTTTTTACTTTCTCACTTAGTACATAGTACAAAGGTAGAAAAGGTATTACACTTTACCAAAAAAAATTATATCGAGGTTTCACCGGAAATGCACTTTTTAGAGTCCCATGTATCCAAAAATAAATTAATTTAAGTAAAGGTCCATGTGTGCTCCTGTGTCCGTATGTCTGTGAACACAATGACTCAAAAATTAAAAGTTGGTAAAATACCAGATTTGGGTAAGTTATATCTTTCAAGGATGCGACGCGAAAATTTTAAGGAAAATTCACCACCCCTAACTACCCCTTACGTGGATTTTGTTTTAATATTTTGATTATATGAATAATTTCTCAAACAATTTTGATTAAAATACCGCATATTAAAATATTTACTTGACAAATAAAATTCTGGACATAATTTTCCAGGAATTCCTTCCGAAGATCTCTTCATTCTGAATGAGACTTGCATAATTGGTAAACTGTAAGAGACGAAAACTTAACACACTAAAAATGTAGATTTCTTAAAACGCACAATTTATGCTGTACACATTTTTTCATTGAATTGCCCATTTCCTTGTTATTGGTTATTTAAAAATATTTAAACATTTTCTCATTTAGGAATTTGTCAACTCCTGGCCATGCAAGGAATCGAATTTGAATCACATAGCAACCGGCTTTTAAAATATTTGACTATCGCTTTAGTACTCCTTTATTTCCCTTCTACATACAAGGAAGCAAGCAATGAGACCATTTATGCTAATGTTTAGTTAGATTAGCATGAAGTAATAGAATAACACGCTTTTTAACACTTTGTTACAGAGCTGTAGAGAAAGTCATGTTAATGGAATACATCAGATTATTTATGGTTCCAATAATTTTGATCACACAACTTATCAAATACTTTCTAATGATCTGTACAGAGAATGTGTGTTTCTATGTATGTTTCTGGTTTTCTATTCGTTTAAAGGAGTAGTCATTCTATACAACTTCTACCTTTTCTGAAGTCTCAAATTTAGCCCCTAATCAA
Source organism: Hymenopus coronatus (assembly GCA_030762935.1). Lineage (NCBI taxonomy): Eukaryota > Metazoa > Arthropoda > Insecta > Mantodea > Hymenopodidae > Hymenopus > Hymenopus coronatus. Next base: position 97,517,770 of record CM060892.1, read on the forward strand.
CATATAAGTACTATTAAAACAGTATTACTAATAATACATTTAATAATCAACTAAGGGAAAGCTTTGCTAAATCGAACCAATATACCCCTGCCGTAGCTTAAGTTGAATGAACTAACTTTTTCTATTAATGTATCTGCATTATTATTATTATTATTATTATTATTATTATTATTATTATTATTATTATTATTGAGCTTAACGTACTTTAACCTGGTTATGAAAATGAATGAAATTGGTGAAATGATGCTCAAATGATCTCGGGGTTTATGGAGCTCAAAGTTACTAGACATTCATCCTCTCAGGATAAAGGAAAAATCCCGAAAAAAACCTTATCCGAGTAACCCACCCTAAGCGAGGTTCGAAATCACGACCTGTTGAATATAAGGCAGACACGCTACCACCACATTGCTCAGGCGGGCTATTATTATTATTATTATTATTATTATTATTATTATTATTATTATGCTCAGAGGGTTTTAATTTGTTTTTCCGATAAGTGAGATAAACAATCCGACTGGAACATATCTATGTGGTTTTTATAAATTTTCCATACCGTGCATAATCCGGTAGGATTTGCATATTGTCAGTGATTTGTTAAAAACACTCGAATAGCTGTACAATGTGAAAGAGGAACTCCATGCCCATTGCCGCTGTTTTGTTCCCCTCCATCCCATTCGTCCAACTGGGTCACAATACGCCACTCCCGGCGGCATCACTTCTACAAATCGATATGGTGAGTCGAATTGAAACCAGTCGATATACATTCAACCTGTTGTTGTCCACCACAGAGTCCTTTCTCTTAGTATCTACACTAGTCAATCAAAGCAAAGTTCTCTCGGAATGAACATGCACAGAATCTCATTACCGACATCGACCAGCCTCCAGATTAAATACGGATATCGCTTAGTCGATTTAATTAGTCAAGTAACTAACAACAAGCGACTCTCATTGACGTCATGCTTGCCTCCGGTTAAATCAGGCACGGGTGCTTGGAAATGATTCAATTTGGGCTCACCGACGTGTCGGCGAGACATATCGTCATTTTCATCATTACCTGCATCAAATACATCAGACACACCGACGCTATCTAAACCTCGCCCTGGTAGTAATCAGACAAAGGGCATATTTCGTTTCAGATGTTGATGCCCCGTTTTTAACTGCTGTAGCTAAGTGGTGTGAGCTATATGCTCTAAAAGTCTGTATAGATTCACATGAGTATAGATTCACATGAGTTTCTACACAACTTCTGCTTCTTTCTATATAAAATCACCGGTTACGCAAAAGATGAGGGATTCAGGACCATTCCTAGAAAATTCAAGATATACATATTTTCCATGTAACTATATTTAATATAGTCTTTCAAAAGTCACTTTAAACAATAATGTATAGTGTATGAGATGAAAAAAAACCGACCAACAAAAGAAACTAAGTAAACAATGGGATTTTATAAAACATTGCGAAGATGTCCTCAATTCTCTTATTTAATGTACATCTTTCTTTCTGTGACTCTAAGCACAGAATTTTGCACATGGTATTTGAAATATTAGACATTTATTGCAAGATAGCATGTTTGAATAGCTGTCGGTTTGTGGGATGAGTCGGAGAAACTCGTTCCTTATCGGTCGGATTGAAATCTGGAGATCGTGGCGGCCACTTTGTTGTAAGATGTCTACTTATGTCACGATCGTCAAACATCTCGGTAATTAATTTGTTTTGCAGGAGCGTTAAGTGGTGAAACGCCATCTTGCATAAAGATGTTTTGTATATCATGATCCCTCAGGCTAATGATGATGTTTTGTAGCACGTTATAGTAGCGCTCACCATTTTACAGTAACATCTCTCTTATTCCATTTTTGTCTTCGCCGAAATAATGAATTATGAATTGACACAAGACATTCTGAATTAAAATTCCAGGGTCATTTTCTGACCCTTTTCTGCAATTATGTGTGCAATTATAATTAAGAGAGAAGTGTGTCTCATCCGTCAACAATTTTATCCAACCAATCATTAATGTAAATTTCTTCTAGCACCAATGAAGCAGTCATATGTCTCGTTTGTCAGTATTTAGAGTGCAAACCTTGGTTTCAGTTTATACGGATAGAGATTAAGTTGCTTTCTTTAAATTCTCTGAACTGTGATATTATTCATTTGAAGTTACCTCGATGCACTATAAATTCCATAATTATTATTTTTACTTCATTATTTGAATGAAGCATCTCTGCAACAGTTACGTCATAGATTACTTTTACCTTCCAGATTTGTTCTTAACAGAACAGTTTTTCAGTGAGTAAATCCCCATAATTACGAATGGAACATGGGCTTGCTTTTAAATTGAAAGAGAATTCCTTGATGAAAAACTCTTCTCACTTTCAAATATCATTGAATCAGCTATGTTCTAACATTTAGTTATAGAGCCATGGTTTGTAGTTTACAAAGTCTTATAGTAGTATTCTAACATTTTGTTCAACAAAACTGTACCCATGGTTAACGGTGAACTGAAAAGAAATCTTATGTGTTCCATTCACATGACTTTCTCTACATCTCTGTAACAAATTACTGTTAAAAAGTTTATGGTTTTATTTCATACTAATCGAGATAAACATTATCTTTCTTGTACTTCCTTGTAAGTAGAAAGGAAATAATGGAATGCCCTAGACTAAAACGGTAGTCAAATCTTCTAAAATCTGTTTGCCATGTCGATAAAATTACCGCGAGTTGACAAATCCCGTATGTGAAAAATGTATGTATATTCAAAACAAATAACAAGCAATGTCTAAAAATGGTCAAATCCACGAAATTGTGTATATAATATAATTTGTGTGTATTAATGCTATCTATATTTTTCTTGTAAGTCTTTGTCTATCTCTTATGGTTTACTAGTTATGCAAAATCCAGCAAAATTCATCCAGAATAAAGAGGACTTTGGAGGCCATTTCAATTATCTTTTGTGTACGGAATTTTAATCAAAATCGTTAGCTATTTTTGAGAAAATAAAAAATTTCGAAAATGCTTCCATGTAAATGGTAGTTTGGGGTGAGAGATTTTCCTTAAAATCGTCATGTCGCATCCTTGGAAGGTATTAAACTTAAATACCAAGTTTGATATTTTATTGACTTCGTTTTTGAGTTATTGTGTTCACGGGCACACGGAGACATACATAGACCTTTTTCTAAAACTGTTTTTTTTTGCTTACACTGTGAAATCTCCGTATCGAATTTTTGGGTGGAATGCAATACCTTCTCTATACACTGCTTAGTATGTGTAGAGAAAGTATTAATGAAACCCCATTACATGTCCATTATATAATTTATTTTGTTTTATTCTTTCTCAAATATTATACTATTTATAGTAAGTTTGAAATGACTTAGAAAGACCTAATAAGGTCTTTTAATCCCAATAGTTAGAACAATTTTGCAGGAATGGGGGAATTTTCCTGAAAATCTTCATGTGGATCCTTTGAAGATATAGTTAAATACTAAGTTTGGTATTTCACTGATGTTTCGTTATTTTGAGTTATGCAACTCGCACACACTCATATGCGCGCGAACCGTTTTCTAAGAGTGATGCTTTTTATTCAGAAGTCCACAAAACATGTATTTCCAGTGAAATCTCGGTATCGAATTTTTGGGTGGAATGCAATACCTTCTCCACCTTCTATGAAAAGTGTATGTGGTAGAGGTATTAAACAGAATAACTATTTGAAAATTTATACCAGTAGCAAAGATTATTGCCTCGATAGTGTGACTGCCCAAATTCAACAGGTCGCAAATTCGAATCTCGCTTAGGGTGAGTTATCCAGATAAGGTTTGTTCGATCTTTTCCCTCATCCTGAGAAGACGAATGTCGTGTAATTTTAAAACTCCATGGACGCTGAGATCGTTTGAGCATAGTTTCACCGATTTCATTCATCTCCGATATGATCAATTAGGTTAAGGAAGTTAAGCTAAAAATGAATTGTTTTTATTGGACAACAATTCTGTGCTTAAAGGATATCTATGTCTTATGTACTGTAAGCTTTTGTGCATCTCTCGCAGTTATACAAAAGCCATTGAATATGAATAAGACTTCGACTTTTCCCAGAAATGTTAAGGTAAACATTTTATTGAATATGTACATATTAAATATGGATTTTAATCAAAATCATTACACACATTTTTAAGAAAATTAAACGTTTTAAAAATACTACTGTAAACAAACGGAAATGAACGGAGCAAAGAAAAAAAAAACCGCGAGAAGATGGAGGAAGAGGACGCTAGGGAATACATCGTTCCTTCTACGTAAATGTATTTACTTAAGTATGCACAACTTTTCCAGAAATCTGATAAAGGAGCCAATAGTCTGTTTTCTGTCACCAAGCATTTTCTCCTGTCAAGCAAAAAGAACTGGACAACATGACCTCAAGCGCTAGTAGAAGTCTTTTCAATCCCGAAGGAAAAGGAAAGAATGAAAGAAAGAAAAAAATCGACGACAGAAACATTGGGGGACTTAGCTCTGCAATGCGTTCAGTAATTCATCATCAATGGACCAGAGGAAACAAAAGGTTCTCCTTAAATCTGTAGCAAGTTCTGTGAAGCTGCAGAGCGTGCTGCAGGGGTATCCAAACAGGGACAGTGCATCAAATATGGCACAAGGTGTTCAGATATCAATTCTATATACCACTGCTGCAAAAATTTGAAGTCGAATATGCAATAATAAATTTTCATGGAAATGACTTCCTTTAAGTAATTAATTGCTATGGATCAGCATACAGATGTTATATCTGAAACTCAATTTGTGTTTCTGAGCTAACGCTATTTAACAATCGAACACTTAAAGCAGGCGTCACCAGCTGGTTCCCCTTTGAGTAAAGCAGAGAGAGCTTTATGCACTGCGAGACCAACTACGCGGAAACAAAGGTCAGATAATTCTTCCAGTGTATGGCAGTATGCAACTTTTTTGCTTTTTGAGGGACTCGCTGAAACTTTTTTGCACCTTTCATAGGTCAATACACTTATTTTAGGTTCATAATTAATAGAATAAATACTCTTATATGCTTATTGTCATTTACATTTACATTTCGGATATGATTTATGCCGACAGTTATTTGTCCGCTCATGATGTCAATACTAGGCAGCGAGTTTATCTCGCGTTGCCTCTTGCAGGGAACTAGCGGATAGTGAGTAGAAGAGGTGGATCCAATTTCGATGTCACTTTAGTGTTTACATTTGGAACATTCGCTTGAGTCACGTAACTCGCAATTGAAGTACTTATGTTCATAGTAACTCAAATAATTGGACGGTTACGGTAACGAGGAAGGCTTTAATGGCACAACTTCCTCATAACAATAAACGTTTGTTCATATTATTCAAAGCAGAAGATGAAAACTGATTTACACAGAATAAATTAAGAAAGTACACAAATTTTGTGATCTATGGTTACTTCCATCTTGCGTCCAAAGAATACACAAAATGGCCGCCCAAAATCAATTTGTTTACAAAGTCGGCAATGGATGCAGTACAAGGCTCAATTCCGCAACTCCTCTTTGAGACAAGCGACTCGGTGAATTAATGATGACGTCATGCTTTTAAACCCAATGGCCAAATAAGTGTGAAGACTCAGGACATGTACTGGTAGTCGTAACGTAAACATTTGTAAAAAATCTGTGTTCAATTCCCAAGACTTTCTCTACTTCTGTGTAACAAATTATTGTTAATAAGCTTGTTTTTCTATTTACTTCATGCTAATCAAGAAAAAAGTAGCAGAAATAGTCGTGTTACTTGCTTCCTTGTAAGTAGAAGCGAAATATGGGAGTACCATAGGTTAAAGTGAAGTCAAAAACTGGTTACTAGGTGACTGAAGTCCCTTTGTTTGTATGGACACGAGTTGAATATTTCCTGTATGAGAAAAGTAAAAGTTTTTTAGACCTGAAACCAAAAATAAGGAATATCTAAATAACATAAATTTTGTTTAAATGTGCTCTACATTTTTTGTGTGGTAAATTTTTGTCCATTTCTTACAGTTTAGCAGTTATACAAAATTTCGTAAAATTCATCCAGAATAAAGTAGTTTTCTGAGGCTATTCCCAGAAAATTCAGGATATACATATTATTTGTCGGGTAAATATCTTTAATATACGATATTTTATCAAAATCGTTAGAGCCATTTTTGAGAAAATCAAAATTTTCGAAAAAGTTCCATGTAAAGGGTAGTTGGGGGTGGGTGGATTTTCTTGAAAATCTTCATATCACATCCTTGGAAGATACTAAACTTAAATACCAAGTTTGGTATTTAACGGTGTTTTTGTTATAGAGCTATGCTGTTCACAAACACACACACACGGACCTTTTTCCAAAAATGCTTTTTACTTTCTCCATACGCACTATGTACATAGTGTATAGAGAAAGTATTGCACTCCACCAAAAATTCGATACCGAGATTTCACCGGAAATATATGATTTAGGGTCCCCAATATCCAAAAAAAGCATTTTCACAAAAAGGTCCGTGTTTGTGTGTGTGTGTGTGTGTGTGTGTGTGTGTGTGTCCGTCCGTCCGTGTGTCCGTGTGTCTGTGTACACGATAATTCAAAAACCAAAATTCGGTAAAATACTAAACTTGGTATTTAAGTTAAGTATCTTCCATGAATGCGACACGAACATTTTGAAAAAAATACCCCCACCCCCAACTACCCTTCACATGGAACTTTTTTCAAAAATTTTGATTTTCTCAAAAATGGCTCTAACGATTTTGATTAAAATTTCGGATATTAAACATATTTATCTGACAAATGAAATGTATATCTTGAATTTTCTGGGAATAGCCTCAGAAGAGTAGTTTATTCTGGATGAATTTTACTAAATTTTGAATAACTGCTAAACCGTAAGAGATGGACAAAAACTTACTACACAAAAAATGTAGAGCACATTAAAACACACAATTTATGTTTTATACATTTTTTTCGTGGAGTTCGTCGTTTTTGTGACATTCCTTATTTTTGGTTTCTGCTATGAAAAACGTATACTTTTCTCATACTGGAACTTGTCAACTCCTATCCGTATAAACAAAGGAACTTCATTGACATAGCAACCAGCTTTTGACTATCACTTTAACCTACGGTTGTCCCTTATTTCGCTTCTACTTACAAGGATGCGAGTAATAAGACTATATCTGCTAATTTTTTCTGATTAGCATAAAGTAAATAGGTACCTTCTCTATACACTATGTACACAGTACGTGAAGAGAAAGTAATAATGACAATTATTATAGTATAAACACAATAAAATAACAAGCTCCTTAACTTGGTTAACAGCATTGCAATCACACTGTAACCCCAACAGTATGACTTCATTTTAATAAAGTTTTCACATTTATTGCAATGAGATGGGTATAAACTTATTAAACAAAATTAAGTTTTTCTCTGGCGGATTTTAAATTGAACTAGCTCCGACGAGTTCTGGAGCTCTTTTAACGCACGAAGAGATATATCTGCACACGTCAAATACGAGGCAGTTGGGCCGCCTGGTATATACAAAGATATTACTCCTCAGCGGTAACTTCGATTCAGACGACTTCCTTCCTTTACAGTACATAGAATCCCAATACAGGAATATGTGACAGGATAGAAAAAGAAAGCATGGTTATCTATAGCATTCGTATAAGATACAGAATAAAGAGCACTTAAGAATGCGAAACAGGTTTAATACATTCTGATGAACTTTCACATAATACTCTACCCATTCTTCTGCAAACGTATTTTAAAAACAGATTATTCTTCTATCTACTTCACCTTAATCGAAACACGTACGCAAAAAACTTTTATTGCATATTTCCTTGTGGCTAGAATGGAATTAGGGGAATGCAGTAGGCTTAAGCGATACTCAGATCTTCAAAGAACTGGTCGCTATGTAGTAACTTATGTAGTAGCTTACCATTTGAGAAAAGTGTAAGCACTGAAAAATGTAAACCAGTAATTGGTAACATCTCAAAAATTGGTTAACTCCACAAAAGAAATGTTTGATATAAATTGTGTGTTTCATGAGATCTTCATTTTTTGTTTAATAAGTTTATACCCATCTCTTATGCTTTACGCGTAATACAAAAGTTATCCAGAATGAAGAGGACTTCAGAGGCTATTTCCAGAAAAGTCGAGATATATTTCATTTTTCATGGAAATTAATAAGCATATTGTGTTTTGATCAAAACCGTTGGGATATTTTTTTTTGAAAAGATCAAAATTTCAAAAGATATTCCATATCAGGGGTAGTTGGGGTGGACGATTTTCTTGAAAATATTTGTTTTCCATCTTTCGAAAATGCAGAACTTAAATAACAAGTTTGGCGTATAAGCGACTTTACAGTTTTGAGTATATATATATGGAAGCATACAGTTCAGGAAAAATTCATGATAATGGATCAACAAGTAATTAAAATACATTGCTGATGATACAGTACTGGTTACAGAAGGGAAGACTTAGAGAGAAACATTCTATTAGATAATGCCGATAGAGTATAGGAGGAATATAAATGCAAAATGAATAAAAGGCTGTGTTAATTAATCCTCAATAAGAGAATCTATTGTTGGTGTTAATTTAAGTCCAAAGCACAAGTATTAGCCTATGAACGAATTCCTAGCCTAGGTACGTGGCAAAGGGGGAGGAGTACGGACATTTTTTGCCTGAGTGCTTAAAAGTCATATTTTACCATGAATTTACACTCTAACTCTTGGATGAGACTGACATATTAGTTTGACGTCAAAGTCTGGCACTCAAATATTAAAAATTCAACAATAACAGGTCTACTTAGGAGTAAAAAAAAAAAAAAAAAAAAAGCAGAATAAACAAACTTAAGTAGGATACTAGAACAGAAGCAGAGGTGGTTCATTATTTCCTTGACAACATAAACACTGAGCATAATATCGGTACGATTCTGTGCACCCGATTGTACCATAAACACTATTATTAGATGGATTCATTAAGTCAACAGAACTTATAGTGGCAAAGGAAGCTTTTGTGGATTGTGGAATAACAAACCAAGGAGCAGATTAGGAAAGAAGCTTCTAGGAACATAATACTTTTGACAAAAGTTTGCGTGTTCGATTGGAGGTATTTGAAATCTGTATTTGGAGAATAACAGAGCATGCGAATGGACAAAATAGTACAGCTATTTTAAAATGACTGGGCGGAAAATCAACAGTAATGACATGAAGAGAAGAAAAATAATTTACCCATTTGATTACTCCGTTTGCGTTGTATGTGTGTTACACAATATTTGAGTAAAATTGTAAGCATTTAAATAATCAAGGCATAAGATACTAACATATACATATATATTACATGGTAGTGGAATTTTGTAGATCTGTTGATGGACTGGTACTATCTACTATTATTCCAGTCATACGACTTATTCTGAGGCAGTATTGATGGATACAAGGTGATGTAAATAATTGATAAGCAAGATAATGTAAATAAATATATGTAATATAGAAATGAGATTATATTATTAGAGGATGTTAGCATAAGCTTAGTTATAAGAGAGACGAGATAACTGAAACTGTACATGGGTCATAAAACAGAAATAATTCGCAAGGTTTTTGAGGACAATAGCCAGGAAATTGAGGTGAAATGTATAAAATGATGTCCTTGAGCTAAAAGACAACGGAAGCTTAAGGGGTGGCGAGTTTGTGAAAATTACTGGAAAGTCCCTAAGAGCATCCTAAGTAAAGTAGTAGTTTCTATTGGGCCATGAAAAGAGACGCTACTGGGAGCGGTAAAACAAGCCAATTAGAGCACAGCTTTATTTCTAAAGCAGAACAAGGGTCTTTGATATATAATATATTCAACAGAGACGCAAGTTTAACACAGTTCATCCTCATTACTGTACAAGCAAGTCTTTAGGTAGAAGTACTGTCAGTTGCTCTCCACAATACTTTGGGCCTACATATTTACGTAAGAAATGTGATATCTGGCATCTAAGTTTAACTTGTAAGTGAACGACTATAGTATACAGTTTCAGCTAGGATCTGGGAGAATTATAAAGTGTATGTAAATTGTCAATATACTCAAACTAAAGTGTGTTCCCTCAAATAGTTCCCTTTACCATTCAGGTCTTATTAAGCGATCCCTACTAGACTTAACTAGCTGTAGCAAATATGAGTAATATATCAAAACATAATTAACAATAAAAATAATCTGAGATTCCGAGGAATAATTGTGACCGTCATTCAAAAATAAAAAATAAAGTGGGAATTAAAATACCTTAAAAATAAATAAAAAAATGATATTTAATCTACAAAAAGTAAAATACAATATATCCAATAATATCAGAATTATAAATAAAAATGACTTAATAAAATGAGTCAAAATTATTTAATTTAACAAACTTCTTCCGAAAACTGCAAAAATCATTAATCCTAACATTTTATAAATTAGTTGATGGTCTCGGCCAACTCGACGGCAGCACAGTATTGTATCTTCTATTTGCAATGCGTGAAGACAATCTAAACGCTTTGTTAGATCGGCAGCAGTTTCATGTCGTGAGGGAAATGTTGCAATAGCTAAAAACAAAACAATAACTCAGTTTTGTTATAAGTAAACCAGTGCTTTAACGCACCTTTGCGTACCTGTTTAGTCTAAGCTTGAAATTATATATTTTTTCAACACTAATTTAGTAATCTGGTTATAAACGTAATGAATTAGCTTATGTCTTGAAATCCCACACAACTGCTGTTTTCATCATTGACATTTTTGCACTGTGCACTTTGTAATGTATATTTTGCAAAAGCATTCACTTGCACAAAATACAGACAACTCCAACTCAACACTTACTGATATTAAGGGATATGTTGAACGTCGTGTCGTCCTCCGTGGTCTAGGGGCAACGGCAGATAAAATAACTTCAAGCTTGATAAAGAGGCCTCTGAGCAAAGTTAAGTGGATACTCAGAACCAAGACAGTTAAAGAACGTACATAAATAACACCCAATTTCATTTTACGAAGCGTTAAACAAAAATACTTCACAAGAATTTACTGTAAGACCATTGATAAACTATTGCTATACATTTTTAATTATTTGTTGATGAACCGTCAATTGGAGAATCATATCAGCGCCACAGGTGTGCCAGAATTTCCTCTCGAATCTTTTGCATGCCAGTAAATCTCCTGATTGGGGCTGTCACTTATAAGCACACTTAAAATATTGGTCTGAGCAGGGTTGAGCCTGCGACCTTGGTAACAGTAGAACAGTGCCTATTGATCCAGACTGACAAAATATTGTTAGATACTACTGCACATTCAGGACTGTTGGTTTCTTTTAGGTAGTGTTTAACGTTCACTTTTACTACTTGTGGCACCGCAGGCGATCACACTGGTGAATGGAGATGGAGCACTGGTGGAATGCGTTGGCGGAATAAGCCAGAGACCTCTGCGCCGCTTTGTACACAACAAATCTCGCATGCGGTCACATGGGATCAAGCCCGGGCCTTCTAGGTGAAAGGCGAGTGGCCTAAGTGTATGAATATTGTGTTTCAGGCAGGCAGGGTTCCAATTAACAGGGGAATGGGGAATTTACCCGTCTCATTAAATAATTTCCCTCTCGTTAAAGAATGCCATCCCTGCCGGGGAGTATTGCTTTATTTTTATTGTAATCGCTATGTAAATACAGGAACACAACAACACTTTCAATGCAGACTATCGTACGAGTGCGAGCTGTGAGTTAGCAAAACCAACGTTTCGCTAATATCAAATTAGCCAAACAATAAACAATTCTCAATTAGATTAGCTGGGCTGGTATTTAGGTCATAACAGTTTGCGCCAGTAATGACGATTGTGGCTTGCAGAATTCGATACAGTTTTTTGCAACAGTTCATGTGCTATTGTTAGTCAGCATAGACTTGTGACAAGAAAACGGAAATTAACAGAGAGTAATGACATGTAATCTATTCCTGTTCGAATTTCAGGCTTCGCTTCAATTAATACTAATACTCAAGTAATACTACAGCATTGGAAGTGTCGTAGATTAGTGAAGATAATGATACTTAGTGAACCACCACCACCACCACCACCAGCGTACTACTGTTTTATGCAAATAACTGCTACTATTGGCATTACTACTATTACTAGTATAAATATAAGACAAATACTAATTTTTAACCCTCCTCCCACATCAGAAAGGACCTGCCTGCAGTCGAACACTGGAAGCAGGTCAAACGATTTACACAAGGAAATTTTAACAAACAATTTCTTTATTAAATTCAACCAAAAGCTCTCGTAGAAATTATACTAAAACTCTATAAATATGGAGTTTTCGACATTTATGTGCAGAAATAAGCATCTCTCTTTACAGAATTGTAGTTTTTCTAGACTATTAAACCTGTTCCGCGTGCATGTAATATTTTAATTACTTCACCCAAAGTTTTAATATGCACGCATTTAATTAGGTAACTCAGCGAGAACCTGAGAAGTTCAGTTGAGAGAAATAGGACACACCCTCGTAAATTAACACACATAATAAACAGTTACTCTATACTAGTACCGTGAACTTGAGATAGGAAACCAACACGGGGCAACATGAACCTTGCTGCGTATGCAACCATGAAGACGTATAAGGAAAGCGTGTAATCCAAAATGTCCGAGCTCGGTCAAATTCGTTCAGACAGACATATTCGAAGTGATATTTTGGGATTATAACGAATGGCCTTGCTTGAACTCTTATGTTCCAAGTGACTGAGTTCATTCATAACCTTATGATAATCAGTAATTAATTTTTAAGTCTTTCTTATTTGGGGTTATTTTTGGATATGATACTTAGCAAAAGAGACTTTTTACTATCTCTAACGTGCTATGCATATAGTAGTTAGAGAAGGCTTTGTATTCCACAAAAATTCGCTATCCATGTTTAACTTGAAATTTATTTTTTTCGATGTCCAATGAATTAAAAAAACAAATTTAGAAAAAGGTCCGCGTGTGTCTATGGATAGCGTAACTCATCAAAACCATTAAATACCAAACTTCGTGTCTAAGTTTGTCTTCCAAAGATAGGCACGAAGATTTTCAAGAAAATCCCTCCATCTCAAACTACCCTTTATGTGGAAAATGTTTTGAAAATTACTGCGACAATTTTCATTAAAATAACATACTTAAGACAGTTACATGTTGAATAAAGTGTATATCTTGAATTTTCTGGGAATATCCTCTGAAAATCTCTTCATTCTGGATGAATTTTTTATAATTGGTAAACCTTAAGAGATAGATAAAACTTACTACACTAAAAGGCATATCTCATTAAAACACAGAATATATGTCGTATACATATATTTTGGAAACAGTTAACACCACAAAAATAATCTTGTTATTAGTTCAATTTTAAGATATTTAACTTTTCTCAAACAGGAGGTCCTCTTTCGTTTCGTGTCTTGCTTTTCTCCTGGCGGTGCAAAGTGAACCGAATTTCAATTGGTTCATAAGTTTCTGTTTTAAATATTTTACTATTGCTTTAACCTATAGTGTATTATTTTATTTATCTTCTACTTAGAAGGAAGTAATACAATTTCTGCTAATGTTTATATAATTACAGCGATTTAGGAATAATCTTTTTATAACAATAGTTTGTAGAAAAAAGTCATGTGAATGAAACACATAAGATTTTTTAATAACTTTCAGATGTTTATTTATATGTATATATTGAAAGACTTAATTATTTGTAAGCCATATTAGATTCATAACTATTGTACATATATGAGATCAACATAATAATTTGTATTTATTTTCCGTACGTAGGAACAAAAAAGTACGGATGGTACCAAATATAAGCGTGCAGCCAGGTGCCTTGTTACTAATTTCTCCAAAAGCCGTTCAGAGCTTCTATCTGTGACTGAGGTATGCATATAGGGAGAGCTCATACAGAGAATCGGGGCCATAGAAGAAAGAGCGTGGCATATCTCCCTTCGACAAACATGAACCGAACATAGCATGTTTTGCACGGCACGTAACATGCTACATGCCATCATGTTTGCGTTTTTTCGTTACGACTCTTTCGTGTTCTGGTTTACTCTGGTTATGCGTAGTAGTGATGATAATATAGCGAAACACTACGTACTCTCGTGCATGTTTTTGTTGCGACACCTTGATGTTTTTACTTAACTCTACAGACGCACTAGTCTCTAATGTTAAATAAGAACATCGTATACATAATTATAAAACTTACTATTGATGGATACTGATAGCCGAAATGAAGATTTTTTTAATTAATTTTCAAAATAATAGTTGACTTATACTCTCAAAAATGAAACCTCTGTAGCTGAAGTGGAAAGCTTGTTAACCTTTTCGACCTATTTGCGGTGTTTCTATATATGATCACGACTCTAATAGAAACCTGAGAACTCCTCTCAATGAGCGCGATTCCATCACCATTTTCGCTGATATGCAAGAGGAGTAGAACGTAGGTTGCTCGCACAAACAACGCCACTGACCGGTGTTTACTTGAATTGAGCTCTGCAATTCTTTAAACGCACGTAGGGTTATCTACGCACGTGAAATACGGCGCTGCTCGACCACCGGATATTATCGCTTATCACTATTGTTACATATAAAAAGTTCTGTCCCTTTTTAGGGACATTGCTAGCTAACCAAATTTCCTTTAGAAAGATCATGAATTGGGTTTATAAAATGTATGCTTATATTGTCAGACCATTAGGTGCCCTATTATGAACGAACGGTTTGACTCAGGCGGTTTAATCCGTGGTCAATCCGAATTTGGGAAGTCCAGGCTCGCTTCCTGTGGCCGGCACACCTGACCAATGGGTTTTTTTCGGTGTCGCCAGGCGAATGTTGGGAGATTTCTTTCATTCCCTGAATTCCCTGACCCTCCATGTCGTTTCCATTACAATTTCATTCTACTTCATTCTCCTGGTTTCTTTCATGGTTAGAAGTGTCGGTGATGGTGCTTGGTGCGGTGTGGCAGGGAAAAAGAACGCTCTGAGTAAATATCTCCTTCCCCAATTTCAGTTGGTTGTCGGGATGCCACTCCTAGTGGGTAGCCCGGATCTACCTATCCGATTGGGGTGTTTCAATATGGAAACTAAGGACCTTGTCATTGTCATGCTGTCACTCTTGGTTCCGGCCGCCCGGTGCATTCTTAGCCTCATTCCTCCCTCCTGGGGGGCGCCCCCTCGTGGGAACGTAGGTACAATAATCTCAGTGCGGGTGGTGAGTCCCCTCCGATAAGTGTCCTGTGCTGTCCTACGCTATTATGTATTTTATATTAGTACTTATATTTCGGATATGAATATGTACATTTTCATAGGGTTAGTAGTCGTTACATAAACATTCGAACTGCTCCATTCTAATCAAGTTAAACATTAGCAGAAATCCTTTTATTATTTATTTCTTTGTAAGTAGAAAGGAAATAAGGGAATACACTGCCTTAAGCGACATTCAAATTTTTGAAAGCTGTTACTATGAGGTTTTCTGTGCATCACCGGAGTAAAACGAGAGAATTGAAAGATAATGGTCAATTCTCAATGAGAAAAGAATAAATATTTAAATGTTGAAATCATAGCAAGTTATATCGCGGAAATGGTTAAATGAACAAAGAAAATGAAGAGAAATGGATTGTGTGTTTTAATGAGATCTAAATTTTCTGTGTGTTAAGATTTTATTTATCTCGTGTGGCTTACCCGTTATCGAAAATTCCTCCTGGATGAAAAGGGCTTCAGAGACTATTCCCGGAAAATTCAAGATATACGTTTCATTTCTCATGATAATATCAGTAATATATTTTAATAAAAATTGTTAGGGCCATTTTGAGAAAATCAAAATTTTCTAAGTTAAGTATGTTGATCATGGATATACGGGCATACACACGGACATTTTTTATAAAAATATTTTTTAGGTTTCAGGGGACCCTAAAATGTGTATTTCTAGAAAAATCTACATATTGACTTTTTGGATGAAATGTAATAACTTTTGTACCTATATACTCTGTACCTACTAAAGAAAGAAATAATTGCAAATATTAATGAAAAATCTTAAGTATTAACGTTAAAAAAACATGTTTCTTAACTGGTGAATATCATTGCAATCGCATTGTTACGCTAACATCATGAGAATTAGATTATAACGAAAAACTTCAGATCTATAGCAGTAAATATGAACAGGATCTTGGTAATTGGTACCTAATACATTTCGAAATAAATATGTTCTTCTTGGTAACTCTTGTCACTTGTATGGATTGCGTAAAGTTGCTGGAGGCTGATTTTTCTGGTTGAGTGCAGGGCTTTAAATTTGTCGCAAACTAAATATTCCACCACATTCCTAGGTAGATATGAACGTAGGAGTCGATGGCCTGCTTGTTGGATTGCTTTCTATTCCGACATTATAAACTGACACGACATACTGATAGGAAAGAGAAGCCATCTACCACTGTCACGTCTTTACCTACTGTATGCTCCGAGCAAAACCAAGAGAGTTGATGACACCTGCAGAATATAATTCATTGACACTAGAGAACTCGTCACATTTAGCACTATTTGCTTTTCATCACTCTTAAATGGAAGTTTTCTTATATCAGGCATATTCACGTTATTGGTAATTAATAGCACTTATAGCTCGCACGATGATTGTTGAACGTGGAAGCATTTAAATAAAGGCTTGATGCGAGTTCCTTACCTGCCTTCAGTAGCAGCGTATGTCTTTGTGATGAAGTCACCCATTGAAGTAGCACTGGAATGTTTATTTCAGTCTCTATACTGAGAATTCGTACAGTCACAACCAAATTAAATACCTACTTCCAACAATGAATTCACTTCCTTCCACATAGCACTTCACACTGAGTAAAGCAATAGCGTAGTATTTTATCATAATTAATATAACGAGATCTCCATCTTTTATCGATAAATTTGCGAGCAACTTGTTGCAAGCGAATTCATCTAGAGAAAAGTTGCAACTCGAGTTGTAATAAATAAGACGTGAATAAAATAACAACGATTAGCCTATATGGATACTAAGAATAATATTCCTAAAATACCATTTGTCTTGACGTATATTTGCACCGAAATCGCTGCAGTTTGATATCCATATCATAAATCATGACCTCGCTTACAGAATTCGTTGAACTGGTTCCACACACACACTGTTTTTAGTATTCTACAGCTTTGAGTTTTCAATTAATATGTCTATTTTAGCGATAGACCTTTTCCAAAAACGTTTTGAAACTTCCGTCATTATATACGGGAATATCACTGCACATTGATACTATTATCATGAGACGAACATTAGTTCAGAGAGAAAACAAATGCACGTGGGTGCGATAATTTTAGAAAAATAGTTGCACGTGGGTGTGATAAACGATTAAAATGCAGAGATAATGGGTTTCGAATGGTTGAAATTTTACGCGCCAATGTACTGAACTGGCCATATCCTTCGATTTCGTGTCGTGAACGAAATAGCCATAGTTAACACTTCTGTGTCTGACATATCCTCTTATTATGTGTAATTATTCCGAGTAAAATGTCATTATCATCCTCCATTATTATCATCTACGATTACAGTGCTTTTACTATCATATATTAATAAGTAGGCTGACCTACTTGACCATGAGGAGAATAGAATAGCTTGGATAGTACACAAACACAGAGACACAGAACACTAAACATCCATGCCCATAGCGGGATTCGAATCCGCGATTCTTTTGCG
The DNA here is from genome assembly GCA_030762935.1 of Hymenopus coronatus. Classification (NCBI taxonomy): domain Eukaryota; kingdom Metazoa; phylum Arthropoda; class Insecta; order Mantodea; family Hymenopodidae; genus Hymenopus; species Hymenopus coronatus. Next base: position 97,535,432 of record CM060892.1, read on the forward strand.
ACAGACCGTCATCGCCAAACGCGCCAACGACCATGGCTATTACAATTCATTCAATCCTTTCTTCTATTAGACTATCTTTCCTCCATCTTTTGTCGTGTTTCACCGGAATCCAAAAAAAAGCATTTTTAAAAAATGTCCGTGTGTGTGTGTGTGTGTGTGTGTGTGTGTGCGCGCAGCAGAGCTCAAAAACGAAACATCCGTTAAATACTAAACTTGGTACCTAAGTTCAGTATCTTCCAAGGATGCGACAAGGAGATTCTCAAGTAAATCCCCCACCCCAAACTGCCCTTTACATGGAAAACTTTTCGAAAATTTTTGTTTTCTCAAACATGGCTCTTAACGATTTTGATTAAAATATCGCATATTCAAGATATTTATATGAAAAATAAACTGTATGTCTTGAATTTTCTGGGAATAGCCTCTGAAAAACTTTTTATTCTGGATGGTTTTTGCGGAAATTAGCATCACTGGTAAACCATAAGAGATAGACAAAAACAGAGTAGATATCGTTAAAACACATAATTTGTTATAAATACTATTGGTGTGGAGTTGACCGTTTTTGAGATATTCGTTGTCATTGTTTCAATTTTAAAATACTTCTAGTTTCTCATAACGAATTTATCAAACAAAGGAACTTCGGCCATATTTCAACCAGCTTTTAAAATATTTGACTATCACTTTAAGCCATGGTACTCCCTTATTTCGCTTCTACTTACAAGGAAGCAAGTAATAAGACCATTTCTGATAATTTTTTTCGATTAGCATGAAGTAAATAGAAGAATAAGATTTTAAACATTTGTTGCAGAGACGTAGAGAAAGTCATGTGAATGGAACACATCAATTTTTTACTCTTATCAGGACGCTTTGCTTTTACTAGGATTCCGAAGAATTGCTCCTTATCTTTGCGTTTGCTTTTCTTGCAACATTCTGCGAACAGAAGAACTGCGTGAGTCGTTAGTGGCTGTATTAACTCTTTCTTGTAGTTTCTGGAGTTATTTGAAAAGCCCAGGAGAGAATCTATTGTTAGACTTTGTCTCTTCCTTGGTTTATTTGTTAACGAAAGCTACTAGCTCACGAGTTTGACTATGCATTGTTTTTTCCTTTTAACTTTGTGATTGTCCTTAATTTCAAAGTGATCTTATATGTAAAAGTACCCTAACATTAATAGCCGACTTCTCACCCGGGGGTCCCGGGTTCGATTCCCGGATGGGGGAATTTTTCTCTAGCCAGAATTATTCCCTATCCCCCACAGAGTCTGGAAGTTTGTATGTGTGCGTGTTTGAGTAAAACAAAATGATTTAAAACCAACGTAAAAAAATCTAAAGACAACTAGTTGTTGCAAGTGGAAAGCTCCCGATATGACCTTAGATGTTAATATATATATACTTTACTCTCAACTGTACTCAAGGGCAGTTCCGAATGCATAATACCAGTAACACTTAAGTTCGTGAATTACAGGAGAGAAAAGGATGGATCCGGGCTCGCAGTTTTCTGGAGCAAGGTTACTAGAGCCGGTCAAGTCAGCTTTCAGTCTCGCTGCCGCTTAGCGCGCCTCTCGCAGCCAGTATGCAGCTGAACGCAAAGCTGGCATGAGAGAGGTTGACCAACGAGGTCAAGACTCATAAGTCTTGATAATATAGAAAGACCGGTGTAATGCGCGAAAGTAGCACAATCAGTCCTGCAAGTTATATTATTTCATCTATTTAAATGATTTAAAATAAAGCCTAGCAGAATAAAGATATTTAAATAACCATACTAAGGAAAGGGCTAAAAATGAAATGTGGCATTACAGAATCTGCAGGTATGTGTGTGTGGTCTCCATTTTTATTAAAATAACTGAGTATATATTGTATTGCTCCTAAGACATTTATGTTGCAAGAAGTAATTCTATTTACGGTTGTAACCTGAACAGGTTTACACACAAGTAATCCAAAGTATAGGAAATAAAAATAAATGTCGTGTTATTTATGGATGCTCTTTTAACTACTGAGGTTCTCAGCGTCCCATTCTAAGTTGGGTGTGAAAGACCACTTAATTTTGCTCAGAGGCCTCTATCAGGCTTGAGGTTCTTCCGAAGGAAGCCATGCTAAGGATTTTTACACCCGAAATAATCCATCGTCCTCTGCCGGGTTTGAACCCGCGACCTCGGGTATATGAAGTTAGCATGGTAACCATTACACCACGGAGGGCGACTACAAAGTATAGGTATGGCATTAACGATTAATATCGCTGATTCAAACCGTTTACTGTGAACGCATTTGGGATATATGTACTTCAAAACGATGAATCATCTTGTGTTTTAAACAATTTTCCTACCTATTTAAGGAAGTTGACGACAAACGTCCTTCATAACATACTATAGCTAAAAATATGAACGCTATTTTACTTCACGGAAGTATGGTATTAATAAGTACTGTAATTTTAGGTAATTTATTACTCAATATACTTGTGCTCCAACATTTTAACTGAACATTTAGCATGTATTTTTAATATATAGCACTCATTTAAAACAAACTTCACATTTCAGTATTTTTGCTGCACACAACTAACACATTTGCAAATTTTCTGTTTTCAGTATATTCCTAGAGGCAGAAAGAGATATTTCAACATCTCAAGATGTTGCTGGCGTATATTTCATACACGCAATTTCTATACCAAGATAAAAATCGTGATAAATTCTTTCCCTGGCGGACCTCACATGTATACTCAAAATAAAACTAAACGAATTGTCAAACAAAAATTATAATTATGATGAATTGAAGAAAAAAAAATTCTACTGAGGTTAAAAATAAGTAAATAAAATTAAGTTTAGCGCGTTTAAGTTCTTAATGTCACATTTAGCTTTCTTTTTTAGATTGAATAAGATTCAGACATTAGCACCCAAACGGCTTGATGTATAAAAGTACTTTGAAAGTTTCTAACTCACTTATATGGGAAAAAGTGGGCTAAAACCTAAACATTCAGGCCCTAGTTATTACGTAACCAGTTTATACTGCGTATTATACGTGAACTACTTCGTCTGTAGTTACGAGAATACTCGAGTCGCCTCGCTCGTGAGCACTAGTTCTCGATACACGATATTCTCTTTATCACACTCTCGAGAAGTGGCGTGGCTTACGAGTAACGAGCGAGAGTAGCACGAGTTTTGACCGCCTCTAAAGGTTACTGTTCCAAAATGAATGCGCGACCCATGCACTCGTATCATACCAGCTGTAACCTGAAAATTACACTAACAAGCGGTAACCGAGCGATGTGTAAGTCGAACGTGTTAATTGGTTACTTTTTAAGTAAATATGCTCAAAATAGTACACACAGTCTCTAATATTATTTATTTTCTTCGTCAATTTCTTGATACCTTTATATATAATTGACAATTACCAAACAATGGGTAACGTTTATTGCTTAGCGTTCATTTCAGTCGGTGTTATGGTAGCTGCATTCTTTCTGTGCCATGTGAATTTGTTACCAGCAGGCTAAGTATAATGGATAGAGAATAGTGTTGTGTACTTACAAACTCAACCCCCACTACTGTCTGGTGGATTGGGATCATCTTCGTTAAAGACATAGATAATTCTTCCCCTTTTCTTGTATGTCCTACCATCCCCTACGGATTTGTACTCACGTTTCTTCCTCATCGAATGAAACACATTCTCAATTATTCAAGGCTTTGGGACACCAGCGCCTCCACCAAAGTCTTCAGCCCACGTCCATGCCAACTAGGATTTAATTCATGAGGACAGAGCTTTTGAATTGTAGGCATAGAGAACATTTTTTCCCACGGTAGTATTTTTTACTCCCTTTTCCATTTGTGGTGTCAGAGTGGAAAATTGAATTTCCTGCATTCGGTGCTGATAATCAAACCTCCCTGCGTATTTCGCTTATTTACTACACGCATGTATATAAACTATATTAAATTGTATAACATTGATATATTTATTATTTAGACATGGAATAATATAATCATATATAAAAGTTGAATGTTCCCATTTAAATATTACTGGCTTCATTTTTAGTACTTTGTCTATACGCACTATGTACATAGTGTATTGAGAAGGTATTGCACCCACCAAAAAATTCGATACCGAGATTTCACCGGAAATATATGTTTTAGGGTCCCCTGTATCCAAAAAAAGTATTTTCAGAAAAAGGTTCGTGTGTCCGTGTGCCTGTGAACACGATAACTCAAAAACGAAAAGTCGGTAAAATACCAAACTTGGTATTTAAGTTTAGTAACTTCCAAAGATGCGACACGAAGATTTTGAGAACCCCCCCCTACACCAAACTACCCTTTACATGGAACTTTTTTCGAAAATTTGTATTTTCTAAAAAAATGGCTCTAACGCTTTTGATTAAAATATCGTATATTAGCGATATTTACCTGACAGATAAAATGTATATCTTAAATATTCTGGGAATGGCCTCTGAAGACTACTTTATTCGGTGTCAATTTTACGGAATTTTGCATAACTGCTAAACCGTAAGACATGGACAAAAACTTGCCACACAACTAATGTAGAGCACATTAAAACACACAATTTATGCTATACATATTTTTTCGTGGAGTTGATTTGTTTTTGAGATATTCCTTGTTTTTTGTTTCAGCTATAAAAACATTCTTTTCTCATACAGGTCTTTGTAAACTCGTGTCCATACAAACAAAGGAACTTCAGTCACATAACAACCAGCTTTTGACCATCACTTTAACCTATTGTACTCCATTATTTCGCTTCTATTTACAAGGAAGCAAGTAATAGGACTATTTCTGTTAATTTTTTCTCGATTAGCAGGAAGTAAATAGAAGCATAAGCTTTTTAACAATAATTTATTGCAGAGTTGTAGAGAAAGTCATGTGAATGGAACACATCAGATTTTTTGTTCATATTTACTGGCGGATTAATTGATGCAGCTGCTAGGTATGAGCTGCAAGCTATTGCGTTTTAAGTTCAACATACAGACTTGGATAATAATTAATAAGCGATCTCCAGTTTGCCACCTAGAGTTGTGACCTTGAACCGGATCAATGTTCAGAAGCTTATAATGTGAGAGCTTCTGCATTTTTAGAGCAGTTGCCATGTATTCCCATTTGCCATTCTTTACGATCTCCTGTCATCCTTCTCAGGACAACTCACCCATCAATCTTATCTTTCCTCTCCAAGTTGGTCTTGGCCTGCCCCGCTTTCTTCTACCGCCAGATGAAAGGTTTTTGGCCTATCTTGATAGTGTGGGAGTAGTGTGTTTCTCACATTCCTTTTTAAGCTTCTCGATTGTTTAAGCATCATTTCAGCGATTTCATTCACCGTCCAATATGATGACCAACTAGGTTATAGGACGTTAAGGCATTAACAGTTTTTATCCACTTCCCTCATCCATTCTTCTATCATGGTCATACAAATAAATGTATCGTCTTTCGATTCTTTCCACCACAGTGTCAGCCATATCCATGTGTCTCACTTTCTCATTTCTACTTCTTTCCAACATAATTTGTCCATCTTCAACACCAAGATTTTATTAGCATTCTGATCCTGCAGCAAAGTCTTTTCCTTAGCTGCAGATTTTCCATAACAGATTTAAAAATTCTCTTCTTTGCAAGGTTTGTCACGCTCCTACTCCATAGCCGAACATTTAGAATTCTTATAGCTTTTCGTGCTTGTACTAGCTTGCTATCAGATTCATCAATAATTAATCCCACTTATTTACAATTTTTACAGCTCTAATAGCTCTCAGAGACATTGAGATACATCATTCACTTCCTCACTACAAGGTATCCGGTGTTTTTCATATTTACTCTCAGTGCTCCTGGTTCGAAAGCGTTCCAAGGTTTTATCATGTATTTCTCATTATCATGACTCTGAACTATCATTACTTGAGCATCTGCGAGCAGTAATGATTAATGAATATTCATTCTGTGCCACCTTGATTTGGATTTCCAAGCCTTTACAAGCACGAGTCCATCTTTCTGTTCATTATTAATTTATTTTCATATAAGTACTCCCACGTAGGCGGGTTCGATCTCAAATGCCCGCATGTGGGATATTTGTGGTGGATGAAACGGCATCTGGGCGGGTTTTCTCTGCGTCCTCCGGTTTCCCCGGCCACTCATTCTACCAATTGCTCCATTATAGCCTTTCCTATTATCCATTTCGCTTTCATTTCATCCACTTCATCACGCTCATGCCTGGCTACGAGCCAACCACTCATTTCACGTTCTTCATTGTGTGATTAGGTGCTGTTGGCTCCCCGACAGGCTTCTGAACCCTCTGCACCCGCTTGTAAATCCTAGGGTCTCAGTCCTATACACGAGAGTGTTAGCTGGCTAAGAAGAAGCAGTGGGTAACACGCATGCGTTAAGTGAATTAGGGAACTTGGAAGTAGAAAATACTTGATTTAGTGTCGTATTTTCAAACTCTTCCTCGAAATCAAATGATGGGGAATTCGCTGCTAACTCCATAGCTATGCAAGGAGCTACTTCTACTGAAATGAAATTACACATAAAAAAAGGTGTCTCCTGAGGAGAGGTCTCAACTTATTCAGTAAATGTGTTGTGAATTACAGTGCTCAATAAACATATAACCCTGAAAAATTGGATACATTTATATTCACTTAGCGTTCTCTAATTGTACTCCAAAAACTGTTCTTTAAGAAACCGTATTCTTTTAACTAATTTGATGTAAATGCAGATAAACAGTTTCATGAATTCTTTTTTACTTTCTCTACAAGTACTACGTACATAGCATATAGAGAAGGTATTATATTTCACCCAAAAATTTGATACAGCAATTTCACCGGAAATGCATGTTTTGGGACCTCCTAAATAAAACAAGAAACAGAAAAAGGTCTGTGTATGTGTCTGTAACAACATAGCTCAAAAGTCCTTTAAATACCAAACTTGATATTTAAATTCAGGAACTCTCAAGGATACGACACGAAGATTTTCAATAAAATCCGCCAACCCTAACGAGCCTTTACATGGGGGAAAAAATCGAAAATGTTGATTTTCTCAAAAATGGCTCTAACGATTTTGATTAAAATGTACTATATTTAGGATAATTTACATGACAACAAAAATGTGTGTCTTGCATTTTCTGGGAATAGCCTGTAATGACCTCTTTATTCTGGATGATTTCTTTTTAATTTTGCATAACTAGTAAACCATAAGAAATAGACAAAAAGCTTACTGCACAAAAAATGTGGCGCTTTTTAAAACACACAATTTATGTCACATACATTTTTTCCTGGGGGTGACAGTTTTTCGAGGTACTCTTTGTTATTGATTTCAGTTTCAAAATACATACACTTTTTCATGCAGGAACCTGTCAACTCCTGGTCACATAAAGAAACTGATTTTAATCCCATAGCGATCACATTTTAAAACATGTGACTGTCGGTTAGCCGGGTGTATTCACTTGTTTCCCTTCTACTTATAAGGAACTAAGTAATAATTTTTAGTATCAAATTTTTGGGTGGACTACAATACTTTCTCTACCAATTATGTATGTTGTACATACGTGCTATGCAAATATCAAGTGTATGACATAATTGTATGTTTTAAAAATATCTAAATTTTTGTGTAGTAAGTTATAGGGTTTCTCTTCCTGTTTATCATGCAAAAATGATCTAAACTAAAGGGGACTTCAGAGGCTATTCCCAGAAAATTCAAGATTTTCATTATACTTGTCATAAATATCTTAAACGTATCTAATTGAAATCGTTAGAGGCATTTTTGAGGTGATCGAACTGTTCAAAAAGTCCCATATAACGGTCGTTTGAGGTGAAGAAATGTTCTCGAAAATCTTCGTGTCGCATTCTTGGAAGATTTAAGTATCATGATTCTTTTTTTTAACGTAAGTTTAATTTTTAATTTTATATTTGGGATTAAAATTTTTCTTTTAAGGGTTTAGTTAAGTATTAAAGTTAATAAGGGAATTAAACCCTTTCATTATGATTTCAAGACATTATTATGCTGTTCGCAGACACATACATACACATCTTTTTCTAAAATGTTTTTGACTTAGGAGGTGTAACACACATACAGTAAAATACCATACACTCCCGATTATGTTATTCTGTTAATAAAGCTCTATTTTTAAAGTCCATATTAATACTGCTTAATGTTACCCTCTATAATGCTTAGCGCTTTTGAGGACCAAAAAATATTATAAATTTTGTAAATACATTGCGAAATTTTGAATGTTTTAAAAATATGACGAGGAAAATGGTATAACTCTAATTAGTGGTCGAGGGTTCGAGCACTTTATCTATAAAATCCCTACGATCGGCAGTATCTGATTATAATAGTGCCTTTTCTGGAAAGGAATTTATACTTTCAAAAGGCTTGCTGTCAAAGTGTTTTATTCTTTTATTGCATTTGCTTTAACTTGAAATATGGTAGGTATAAAGAGATAACAATACATTCCGCACGGCAGTTGGCAATCCTGAATTTCCTAGTCCCAATCTCTGATTGCAAAGGTTTTCCTCGTTTCCCAACACCCGCTTGGAGTAATAAGAAAGCCAGCGAAGCAAAGACAGAGAAAAAATCGGTATTTTCCATATTTCACTGCCAGAAAACAAGTGCAACTGGTAACAACACTATAACTGATACTATGAGAGTAATAGTCAATGAAGGATAACTTTGTTAAGGTTTTCCACCACTCGGACCGTCATTAATGCACTCCATCCTCTAAGCCCCTCAGATTGCAGAAAAATGACCATGTTTCAACATGAACCTCGCGTCTTTCTTTGAATTCTGTGCAGCGTATAGCAAAGTATAATACTAAGTGGCAAGAGTACACGCCAATCCACAATCGAAGATTTTGTTCAATAAAAATGATCTCTTATTACTTTCTCTACACGTACTATGTACATAGTGTATAGAGAAGGTATTGCACTCCACCAAAAATTCCATACCAAGATTTCACCGGAAATATATGTTTTAGGGTCCCCTGAACCCAAAAATAGTATTTTCAGAAAAAGGTCCGTGTGTGTGTGTGTCCGTGTGTCTGTGAACATGATAACTCAAAAACGAAAAGTTGGTAAAATACCAAACTTGGTATTTAAGTTTAGTATATTCCAGGGATGCGACACAAAGATTTTGAGAAAAATCCCCCCACCTCAAACTACCCTTTACATGTAACTTTTTTCGAAAATTTTTATTTTCTAAAAAATGGCTCTAACGATTTTGATTAAAATATCGCATTATAGAGATATTTACCTGATAAATAAAATGTATATTTGAATTTTCTGGGAATAGCCTCTGAAGACTACTTTATTCTGGACGAATTTTACGAACTCTAGTAACTGATAAATCGTAAGAGATGGACATGCTACACAAAAAATGTAGAGTACATTAAAACAAACAATTTATGTTATATACATTTTTTTTCGTGGAGTTGGTCGTTTTTGATATATTCCTTGTTTTTTGATTTCACCTTTAAAAACTTTTTCTCATACAGGAATTTGTCAATTCTTGTCAATATAAACAAAGCATCTTCTGTCACAAAGCAACCAACTTTTGACTATCACTTTTTACCTATGGTTACTCCATTAATTTGCTTCTACTTACAAGGAAGCAAGTAATAAGACTATTTCTGCTAATTTTTTCTCACTTAGCATGAAGTAAATAGAGGGGTAAGCTTTTTAGCAATAATTTGTTGCAGAGATGTAGAGAAAGTCGTGCGAATGGAACACATCAGATTTTTTTTTCTTTTTGCACTGTACTCCACCCGAATATTCAGAAACATAAATTTTATTGTATTACCTATTAAATTGTCATACTTGCCTTTTATACCCAATAAATCATATTCCGCGTGTAGCGCTATATCGATTATTAACTTCTCTACCTTCTATGTAATGTATCTTCATGGTAAAGAAACTAATAAAATTAAATTTGAAGCATTATAGGTTTACTAGTCAAAAAGACAATAGGGATCGAATGAGGAAGATTTGGGGACCCCTGGTTTATACGGTTCGATGAGCCCCTTTCTTCCCTGTTCTCTCTTTGGCTGCCACAAGTTCAAATGGAAAAGAAAATGCAGTAATAACAGCGCCGAACAAATCACTTCGTTGTGACCCGTTGTGTATGTTATCTTTTTACTTCAGTGCGAACGTACCTTTTTGTTCCTTTGCAGACGTATAAGCCGACAATTTGGGTTCAGCTAGTCGTTTTTGGTTTTTTGTAGCTAGAGACTCGGACAGATAAATTTATTTCATGGTTTAAGGGAGGTGGTCAGTTTTAGGTGCTTCACTAACGTTTATTATTATTTAAAGGCAAAAATCCTAAAATAACTATAGCCATATTTTATTAACAATATAGAACTACATTTTGGCATAATCGTTAAGCAAGTATTTTAGTTTGGAAGCAAAGTTCCGTAAAAAAATTGTTTACAGAATCATGATACATTAGTTAATGACCGATTTACGTGTATCATATAATAGGCTTCAATGAAAATAAATAATTGTATTTCTGCTTTCTCTAGCTAACATGTACAATATACATATTCGTATTAGACAGAGGAGAAACTAAATTGAGTTTTATTTATGGGCGCTCTAAAACTGCTCTAGTTCTTAGCGTCCGATTCTGTATTGGGCGTGATGGACCACTTAATTTTGCTCAGAGGCCTTTTTATCAGGCTGGAGTTCTTTACGTGCCATAAATCTACGACATGGGGTCCAACGGTTTCGCTTTACTTCTGAAGGAAGCCATGCAAAGGCATTTTACGCCCGAAAAAATCCATCGTCCTTCGCCGGGTTTGAACCCGCGATCTTGGGAACCAGAGGTTAGCATGTTACCCCTAGACCACGGAGGACGACATAGATATAGAAGATATTTTCAACACCGTGGTATCACCGGAAATACACGTTTGGAGATCCCCTGATTCCAGAAAATTTCTTTTCAGAAACATGTCCGTGTGAGGGGAGAGATAGCATGAAAAATGAAACTCCGTTAAATACCAAACTTGGCATTTTAAGTTCAGTAGCTTCCAGGGGTGTGACAGGAAGATTTTAAAGAAAATCCCCCACCATCTACATCAGGACATTTTTCGAAAATTTTCGTTTTATTAAAAACTGCCCCAAGGATTTTAATTAGTATTACATATTTTGAAATAATTTTTATGACAACTGAAATCTACATCTTGATTTTTCTGGGAATAGCCTCTGAAGACCTCTTAACTCTGGATGACTTTTAATTCGTAAACCGTAAGAGATGCACAATAGCTTACTGCACAAAAACTCCGATCTCATTTAAATACACAATATACGCCATGTATTTTTATAGACATATTGCTTATTATTGGCTTCAATTTTTAACTAAAACTTTTCCTGCGGGAAGTTCACTTTCATTTCATCTATTTGTTTTTCTCCCGGGAATGCAAAAGAGAGCCGAATTTAAATTGTTTCACATAACGATAGGTATTAAAAATGATTATCGCTTTAGCCTAGTATGCTCCCTTATTTTTCTTTTACTTACAAGGAAACAGGCAATTAGACATCTCTGCTAATCTTTATATCGATTAAAAGAACAATCTTTTGCATTGCACGTTTGTATGTGGAAAGCTAGAGAAATTCACCTGAATGGAACATATCAGTGTTTTAAAATGTGTGGTGTGCATCTGGCCGTATCTTTAAATATGCTTTATGGGATTTTAACAAAGAAGTCGGCTCAAGCTTAGACGTTCATAAAAGAATAAAGAAGAGAAGATGCGCCTTTATACATTGAAATTTATTTGGCGATAACAAATTGTCTCTAAACTCAGTCAAATTATTCATCATAAACGTAAAAATTCTACTGCTTTAGGGATGTGGAACATGAAAAACAACAAAATAAATAGAAAAGAATTACAAGCTTTTATAAAAAGACAACTGAGGAATGGTATGCAAATTTGGTGGCCTCCGAAGATTCAAACAATTTGTTGAATAAACCAGATCAGAAAGAAATCAGCAAAGAAATTAAGTTCAAGAAGTGGAAATGAATTGGTCACATACTAAGGAGAGAAAGTGTTAATTAATACAAGAATGTGCTTTGAACATAATCCCCTAGGCTCAAGCAGACGAAGAGGCAAACTTAGTGCGAGCTGAAGTAGAGATGTCAGGGAAGAGTTGATAGGGGTAGGTAACATTTTCAATTAAAGTATTTTTAGGGTGCATGTACGGTCACCCGACCTGTGCGACTATGTGACGTAGGCAATATAATATTATGTACTTAACAAATACCACCACCAACACCACTACCAACCACTACCACCACCAGTACTACTCCTGGAATAGAATTCGATGAGGTGTCTTCATTAAGGCCCTTTGCTTCCCCGAGGGTGAATAGCATACTGCTGCTGCTGCTGTTGCTTTAAGAAATATTTTATATGATGGGGTACGGCGACAAAAAATGGATAATGGCGACATACACAGTAGGCTTTGTTGATAATCTGACGCTTGTCGTGACTGCAATAGATGAAGAGCTGATATTTAGAACAAGCAAGTCTGAGACTTGTCAGGAATGTATGAAGGTTAATAGACTAGATCTTGCAGGACAAAGCTGAAGTTGTGATTTTAAAAGCTCCCAGCATACTAAGGAAATGTTTTTCACCATAGGAGAAACAATGGTTACACCCAGCAAAGAAGTAAAATATTTGGGTGACGGTACTTTTGGTGAACATTTCAGGCTAATAACCAGAGCATCGTCATTGGGTATACTGAATATCGGAGCTCACCGAACCATGAAAAGGCAGCTACTTTGTAGTGCAGTGCATTCAATGCTATTATGTGCCGCATCTGTGTGCTATCCTGTGCCACAGAAAAGTGTTTATAGGAACCTGATGGGCAGAGTTCAAAGAAGTGCTTTTGAGAGTGGCATGCGGGTACTGAACTGTATCAACCAAAGCCTTATAGGTCATCACAGGGTCTCTTCCAATCGATCTACAACTGGAGGAAACGAGGATTATACACGAGACAGGAGCCATAAATTGTAATCAAGAAAAGATGAATATAAGGAAGCGGATACTGAAGATGTGACAAAGGCGTTGTCAGAGACCACGTTAGTGGGAAGTGGACAAAGAAAGTATTGCTGACTTTTAACAAATGGTAAATTGTAAGCACCGTGGGCTTGACTACTTCGTGACACACGTGTTGTCAGGACTTGGAAGATTCAAATACTATACAAAGAGGATGGAGAAAACTGATGATAAATGTAAGTACTGCATAGAAGTGGACACTGTTGAACTCTTCTTCCACTGTACAAAATCAGCAGAGGAATGACGTCCAAGGGAAATTAGGATTGGAAATAAGTGCAGATAATCTAGGAGATACAGTGGACAATCAGAAACATGGACTATTGTAAAATCTTTATCAATATTTCAGGTTAAAGACAAAGAGGAAAAGATTATACAGAGACTTGATAAAATGGACAACTGCCATTCTTAAGGTAACGCTACAGCAGTTTCAAAATGCCAAGTGACGATGGCAGAGTTTTTTAGTTGGTGAAAATCCAACTCGCCTAAAGAGGTGTTATTGATAGATATTTCCCCGCTGAAAAAAATACTAATTATACTTTTATTAATACTGATAGTACTACGGTATTTTAATCGCTTGCGCAATAGACTTTTATTTTTCTCAAAAAAGACTGTAATGATTTTGATTAAAATACCATATATCAAAGTTATTTGCATCACAAATAAAACGTTATTCTTGAATTTTCTCGGCACAGCTTCTTATCATTCCGGATAAATTTTGCCGAATTTTGCATAATTGGTAAACCATGAGATACTCAAAAATCATTTCACAAAAACATTTAAATCACGCTAAAAATATCTTGAATTACATTCAAATGACTTTATATATTTTATATTTAATTTTATCCATTTCTATGAATTTCATGGTGAGTTACATTTTACGACAATTCGTACATTTAGGTTAATGCATCTTTGAAATTTGGATAATCCACATAAAATATATTTTGTTGCAATTTTTTTTCTCAACACGTACTATGTACTCACATAATGTATAGAGGAAGTACTGTATTCCTCCCAAAATTCAATACCAAAATTTCACCGGGAATATGTGCCTTGAGCTCCTCTGAGAAAAAAAAAAAAAAAAAAAAAATTAGAGAAAGGTCCGCGCGCGCGTGGGTGTAAATGTGTGCTTCTGTGGACTGTATAGCTCAACAACTAAAAATACAATACTTGATACTTAAGTTCCAAGAATGTGGCATGAAGATTTTCAACAAAATCCACCCACCCAAAAATACTCGCATGTAAACATTTTTGAAAGATTTATTTTGCTCAAAAAAGACTATGTAATGCTTTGATGAAAATATCACCTATTAAAGTTATTTGCATCACAAATAAAATGTTATTATTGAATTGTCTCAGCTTCTGAAGAGCTATTCATTCTGGATGAATTTTGTTGAATTTTGCATAATTGGTAAACCGTAAGAGATACTCATAATATAACTACGCAAAAAATTTAGGTCACCTTAAAATACACAATTTGTCATAGAGCGTTTTATTTAAGAGTTGACGGTTTCCGAGATATTCCTTGTTATTGGTTTCAATTCTAATTATGCATCTTCCCAAAAGGCGTCGTCACCTTTTGTTTCATCTCTCTCTTATTTTTACTTTCTCCATACGCACTATGTACATAGTGTATAGAGAAAGTGTTGCACTCCACCAAAAATTCGATACCGAGATTTCACCGGAAATATATGTTTTAGGGTCCCCAATATCCAAAAAAAGCATTTACACAAAAAGGTCCGCGTGTGTGTGTGTGTGTGTGTGTGTGTGTGTGTGTGTCCGTGTGTCTGTGAACACGATAACTCAAAAACGAAAAGACGGTAAAATACCAAACTTGGTATTTAAGTTTAGTATCTTCTAGGAATGCGACACGAAGATTTTGAGAAAAATCCCCCACCCCCAACTACCCTTTACATGGAACTTTTTTCGAAAATTTTGATTTTCTCAAAAAATGGCTCTAACGATTTTGATTAAAATTTCGGATATGAAACATATTTACCTGACAAATGAAATGTATATCTTGAATTTTCTGGGAATAGCCTCTGAAGAGTACTTTATTCTGGATGAATTTTACTAAATGTTGAGTAACTGCTAAACCGTAAGAGAATGGACAAAAACTTACTGCACAAAAAATGTAGAGCACATTAAAACACACAATTTATGTTATATACATTTTTTTCGTGGAGTTCGTCGTTTTTGTGACATTCCTTATTTTTGGTTTCTGCTATGAAAAACGTATACTTTTCTCATACAGAAACTTGTCAACTCCTATCCATATAAACAAAGGAACTTCATTGACCTAAAAACCAGCTTTTGACTATCACTTTAACCTACGATTGTCCCTTATTTCGCTTCTACTTACAAGGAAGCGAGTAATTAGACTATTTCTGCTATTTTTTTCTGATTAGCATAAAGTAAATAGAAGTATAAGCTTTTTAAGAATTATTTGTTGCAGGAATATGGAGAAAGTCATGTGAATGGTACACATCAGATTTTTATGAAAATGCAAAGCGAACTGAACTTCAGCTATTCTTATCTCGATCCGCTTTTAAAAGATTTGGTATATTTCCTTATATCCCTTCTGATTATAAAGGATAAGCAGTAAACCAATTGTGTTAATATTTATCTCCTGAAGCGTGATGTAATCTTTTGTAAGAATAATTTGTAGAGAAAGTCTGTGAATACAATACATCAGATTCTTTTCCCGGTTATTTCACAAAATGCGAGTGATGTTTTTGCATATTTCAATTCTAGCTCGAATGGTTAAACTGGCTAAATCTATTGTTCTAAAAGAAATCCTCCAAGATTCTATCGCCAAAACTAACCACATAAAAATTCAAGCATTACAACAAACGAGTTTAAAAACATATTATATTAGAATGTGTATATCAACAACTAATTAATTATTGTATTTCTGGTACTCTCCAAAACCTTTAGTTTTCACTATTGAATACTTTCTAAAACTTGGATCATTATTTCTGTAATTATATGCACACTCTTTACGTATTTTGAGAGGTAGCACATACATTTGCAACATATTAACAAAAATTGTATCCGATATATCATTTTGAATATGGAAAATATTGACAAGTTTGTAAGAACACAAAATTTAAAGCTGGAAGTGCCTACTAATAAACATACGTGTACTCATTTATAACTTTAGTTAAGTGGTAGTTCAAATGCACCAAGATTTTTAATATACTTCTTTTAAAATATGTTTTTAAATTTTATTTAATTTTTGGTCAAATTTCAGAGGTGCATAATCTTAAAGGGCAGTTTAGAGTTAGTATTTTCTTTAAAAGTCTGCTGATCGAATCCCTGCTATGCGTGAATTTAAATTCCAAAGTTGATATTAACTGACTTTTCGTTTTGGAATTCTATCATTCTAGGATATACAGACAGTCACACAGATGGGCGCTCGCACGCACAGGCACACACATTCATCCACTTTATTTTAAAAAGATGCCCTTGATCTCAAACCGTGTATTTCCAGTAAACTCTTGACACTGAAATTTTGGATGGAATACAATATTTCATCTACTTGCTATCCTTAGAAATGTCTTGGTGACAAAAAACGTTATCTAAAATTGTTTTAATGAATTCAATTTTCTGTGTAGTAAGTTATGGTTTTATTTCTTAAGGTTTACCAATTATGCAAAAGCCATCGAGAATGAAGAGCACTTCAGAGGCCATTACCAACAAATAAATATTTATCTTTCCTATAAATATGTTACGTTTAAAATTTGTTAGTCATTTTAGACAGATCTTAGCATATATAGGTCATACCGGAATGAATGAAAAGTTGAAGCATATAGTTACTCGATATTCGTCTTGTCAGGATAAGAGAATGCCCCGGAAAGTACCTTAACCGGGTAACTCATTCTAAGCAAGATTCTAACTCGCACTTCTTGAATGTGAGACAGATACACTGCAAGAGTGGGCTTACGTAGTATGAAAATGATAGATTATTTTCTACACTTTGCCGATGACTAAATAATAATGATAGAAATAAAGGCGGTCTCTACTATATGATTAGAAGTTAGATGAAGATGTTAAAAATGGGAATATACATATTAATATGTAAAAACAGAAGTTTTGTTGCTGAGAACGGAAAGTTTGGGGTAATTGTAGACAATGATATTGTCCAAGGGGCTCATTGATATAAATATTAGAGGCGCATTTAACACAGAGTTAAATGTTTAGAATAAACTAAGTAATTAGTGGAAAATTGGATTAAATTCTTCCATAGAAGCAAAACAACTTAAGGTAGTGCAGATGTATGACAAATGGAAAAGCAACTTGGCCAAAGAAGATCCTAGAAACGTCTCTGTATAATGAAGGAGGTAAGGCCAAGAAAGTGCTGGGTCAATGTACATATAATTATGGTTCAGAAAATTGAAGAAGGTAAGTTGATGAAAACCTGTGATAGAATACTATAGAAAAAAGTCAGGAAGATGACGATCCTGAAATTGTGAAGTCCTAGCTGTGTGTATGTTGCTTTATGGTACAGAAGCCTGGATTTTAACAGAAGGAATGAAAAAAACATGAAGCATGAGATGCGATTGTTAGGACCATTAGCAGGTTACTGAATGCAGAATCACTAAAGCAACCAGGAAATTTGAGAACAACTAAATGTTATGGAAATAATAAAGAAGATAGACCAATACAGAAATAAGTGGCATGAGCATGTGATAAGAATGGAGAATGTTCCCATTTATCAAGATCTTTATGACTAAACCCCAAGGGAGAAAAAACATGAAACGACCTATAAATGAAAGGATCAGTTGTGAATTACTTGGTTTTGAAACAGATAAGACAAGTTACTACCACCAACAGCACCCTGGAAGTTCATGCCTTCCTCACTTGATACCTCCATGTCCAGAAACAGCACAACCTCTACTGCGAGGATTTCTGTGATTTAAGATCTAAACACACCAATTAATCTTCATTACTGATTTACATTGATGACTCTAAATTAGACAACTTCGCAGTAGTGTTCACTGATCACACAATGCTACGCAATCTACCTAACTACCTCGGCTATATCCACTTTGCTCTTAATACATCTTAAACAACACACGCCTTTGTCATATTCACGGACTCCACGAGTGATTTATTAGCATTAATTCACAAAAATTCCTACCTCACCCATTGGTTGTAGAACAATTTAAGCATACAATAGAGCAGCCGAATCTGATAAACATATACAACTTATCTGGACTCCGTCTCACGTCAGCATCCAAGGGAATGAGGTAGCTAACGTTGCAGCTAAAGAGGACACCAGGTATCCTCCAAGTACCATAGAATACCCCGCTGCCACCTGCTCAGTTATATCCAAAAAAAAAAAACACGCAGATATGGAAGCAGCATTAGAACAACTCTTCTGAACGTCCACTTCATGACGTCTTCTCTCCTCGCTCTCCTAAATACCCAGTAATGTCCTTTCTTCGCAAGTACCAAGTTGCTCTCACACGATATCTTATGAGACACACAATCATCAATCATCCCTACCCTATATCTCATGATCATCATATGATTCTGGCTTTTTATTATTATACAAATGCAAGACGAGATTGTGAAGTTCCGAATGTGTCACGTCACCTAGCGTTTCAAGAAAGTATACTTAAATATATTAAGAAAATTAAGATTTACGTCAAAGTATAATGTCTGATTAATGACTTACAACGTAATTTGATTATAACTAATAGGTATGACAAATATATAGGTGTATACCTATAAGTATAACTGTTTATATACATAATAAATCGCGGTATGATCAATGAGTGCAAGCGAATTAAAGATTAAAAATAATAATAAAAATAGATTGCTAAAGGTCTAGAAGGAATAATCTGTCTGTACAATTCGGGTTTTACAAAGATACAGTGAGCTTAGCCTACCCTTGATACACAGATCAGCAAATAATTTGTTACAATAACAAACAGCTCCGCTTCCTTATTACGTTTCGAGAATACACTCAGGGTATAGCTGTCTATAAAGTGTTGTGCATTGCGGGTTTATGCCATCACCAGTGTTTTAACGAGAGAGGATTACTTATTAATGAAAATGACAGCAGTTCAGAAGAAGAAACCGGAGGTTGAGAGTGCATACATGTGAATGAAATCACTGGAAGGTGATATTTGCTTTGTAGTGACAGTACTACTGGCAGAGCAAAAACAAGAATAACGTGCACAACATCTGACTGCCATTCCTGCTTCTGTGTACCAATGTAAAGGTGAGTGACTCGCATCTAACTTCTCATTTCAAAATGCCGACGCGACCTATATATGATTCGTCCTCCCTGGTTTAGGAGTAAAATATTAGCCTCTAATTCCCAAAGTCGCCAGTTCAAATCCGGCGGAAGGTGATGGCATTTTTGTTGTATAAAACTCCTTAGCATGGCTGCCTTCGGGAGTGAAATAAAGCCGCTGATTCCGTGTCATAGATTTACGGCAGTAAAAGAGTATTAAGCCTGATAAAGAAGCCTCTGAGCAAAATTAACCGGTCTTATAACGGTCCAATATAGGAAGCAGTTAAAACAGCGTCCATAAATGACACTCAATTTAATTTTTATTTATGATGGTGATGGAGGCGATAAGGAATATATATGAATTAGTAATGGGCAGAAAAGCTATGTAAATGTACTAGGCCTTATGTTTTCACTCGATAGAAAGCAACTATACGATTTTTCATACTAACACATAAACTCTAAGGTGTATTTTCCGTGTTTAAATATTTTAAGCTTTTGGTACTAACCTATATGATATGTTTAGAAGAAATACATTTTTACACGTTTTATTGTGATTAAAACAATTCTAGACATCAACAACGACCAGAATTTTATTCCTAATTACAAAATGGTGTTTAAAAACCCTTCCACATTTTCTTGTCTTCCCACACGCTGTTCCCTTTTCGTTCAATAGAACGCTACCAGTATTTCCACTCACCCTGGAAGCAGGAAGTTGTTCCAAGTTTAGCCATTATTACCACTGCCCTGAAAGACATCAACTGGAGCAGCCATTGCTCCGCAACAGACACGACTAAATTGTTTTAGCTTAACGGTTTCTTTTTATAGACATTTCGGTCACTTAATGAGTTTGACTGGGTGGTCAGGTGCGCTGAATTAACTTGATTCAATAAAAGACCAACTGCAGAATGGGCTGCAATTGAGTGTTGTGGCGGGTAAAAAGAATGTCATATCCACATGACTCGTTAACTTTATATGTATTTATATTTATATATATATAAAAATATAGGCTTAAACTATTTCTGCAAAAGCCTTTTCTTCAAGTTAATTGAGATAAACCTTTTCAAAAATGGATTAGCTACACCTTCAGTATAGGTATAAAGAAAATAACGAAAGTAAAATCTGGTCTCCATATATATATATATATATATATATATATATATATATATATATGATCTATTATCCATACCGAACCAATCGGCTCCATAATAACGCGTGAGGCTCCCACTCCGATTTCAATCTATCCGATCATTCTAATTTTCATTCTTTCTGAGGGTCCATTGCAAACGCTGGCATAGTTCTTCTACCATACATTTTATTTCCTATCTATTGGGTTCGAAGGACCAGGCGACTGAGTGTTGCAGCTGGGTGGTGGAGTTATACTTTAGAAATGTTTCCCGCTGTTGGTTGGACTGTTGGCGGAAAATGTTCCGGAAGCGTATCCTTGACTAGAGGACTCGAGGCTTGTGAACGGGACTGACTGGCAACGAATGTGCTCAATCTAGAGTCGTTAAGGAACCGTTCATGCTTACGCACATCGTCGCGACATCTGATCGGATCCCCCATCATCCCTTCCTCACAGAGGTCACACTAAATGTAAAACGAACCACCTATTTACGGTGCTGTGCGTTGTTTCATGATATTTACTCGCTATCTAAACTCATTAATGTTTCCATAAAATATTATACAGAGCGACCGAACCGCCCCGCGACTGCACAGTAACGGGTGAGGGCCGGTCGCAGCGAAATGGTCCGGTCGCTCAGGGAACGCACTGTACTTGAGGATAAACTAAAATGCTCCTAAAAATATCTGATGTCCATTCGCATGACTTTCTCTACATCTCTAAAACAAATTATTGTTCAAAAGCTTATTCGTCTATCTATTTCATGCTAACCAAGATAAATATTTGCAAAATAGTCTTTATTATTTGCTTCCTTGTAAGTAGAATGGAAATAAGGGAATACACTAGGCTAGAGCGATACTCAAAATCTTTTAATAGCTGGCTGCCATGTGGTTGTAATCCATTTCTTTACATGGCTAGGAGTTTACAAATTCCGTATGAGAAAACCTTGAAGTATTTTAAAATCGAGACCAATAACAATGTATATCTTGGAAATAATCTACTCTGCATTTAAAAAAATACATATATAATTTGAGTATTTTAACGGGATCTACATTTTTTGTGCAGTATTTTTTAATATTTCTTACGGTTTAAAAGTTATGCAAAATTCAGCACAATTCATCCAGAATAAGGTGGTCTTCAGAGACTATTTCCAGAAAATTGAAGATAATCATTTTGTCATATCTTTAGAGCCATTTTTGAGAAAATCAACACTTTAGACTTTTTTTCCATTCATAGTGTTGTTTAGAGTGGGGGGATTTTTCTCAAAATCTTCATGTCGCATCCTTGGAATATACTGAAATTATAGTTAAATAAATTTAGTGTTTTACCGGTTTATCGTTCAGTTATCGTGTTCACAGACACTCGGACACACACACACACACGGATCCTTTACTAAAATGCTTTTTCTTTGTATACAGGGATCATAAAAGATGTATTTCCGGTGAAATCCTTTCGTGTAACTTTCTGTACCCTATCTACTCAATTCTAATTAAGATACACATTAACAGAAATAGTCTTATTACCGATTTCTTTGTAGGTAAAAGACAAGTAAGTACACATACTAGGCTAAAGTGATAGTCAAATCTTTTAAATGCTGGTTTCTAAGTGATAACATTGAAACTCTGTTTTCTTTACATGGTCAGGAGAGAAAAAAAAGGAGCGATTTATGACTTTCCACTGGAGAAAATTATAAATACTGTAAACTGTAAACCGGTAACAAGGAATACCTCTGAAACAATAGTAAAATTGAATGGGTTATGCATAAATTGTATGCAAGATCGATACATTTATGTAGTTACATTTATTTTTGTCTATCTCTTATGGTTTACCGGCTAAGCACAAGTGGAAAGGGATTCAAGACTTTTCTCAGAAAACTCAAAATGTAAATTTTATTTTTGATGCAATTATGTCTAATACATGTTTTAATCAAAATTATTAGAATGACTTTGAGAGAATTGAAAATTCCTAAAAAAGTACATGAAAAGGGTAGTTTGGGGTGGAGGAATCTTTATGAAAATCTTCGTGGTGCATCCTTGGAAGCTAATGAGCTTTGTCAAGTTTGGCATTTCGTTGCTTTCGTTTTTTATTAAAATAAAACACACACACAGGCACTCTCTCATACACGGACTTGTTTCAAAAAAGTAATTTTAGGCGTAGAGACCCTCAAAACATGTATCTGTAATGAAATATTGGTATCGAATTTTTTAGTGGAATACCTTCCCTATCTACTGTGAACATTGTAAGTGGTAGAGAAAGCAATATATCCAATGCATTGCTTACTTTCATTGTTAAAGGGGAAGTGGTGCTTCAGTTAGGTAATTTGCACGATTTCCTCCGCCGATAATTCTTTGGAGTAGGCAACTAAACTTGCATCACAAAGCCTAAATATTTTCATCCTGCATTCTAGAGTAAACCCTCAGTGAAACCAGCCTAGAACGTATTTGCTCTCTAGCTAGTGCAATAAATATTTATAATGTTCTTCCGAATTGCCATGTAATACAGCAATGTATCATTGGATCGTTATCACAATGATTTAATCCACACACGCATGACCTCTTTTCAGTTATTTATATATTCCGAATATATTTAGTTTCCATCCTAAATATATTGAATTTAAACACAAAGTTTAATGTTTATCCGATATTTCGTTTTTGAAATACGCAATTGAAAGACTCACAGACCCACATGGTCACATAGACATTTATCTTTATCATCTTTCGCTGGCACGTATGTACAATGTACACAGTAAGTAAAGAAAGAAACGCATTCCTTCCAAAAATTCGATACCGAAATTTCACCTGAAATACCGTCTTGAGGACCCCTGAATCAAAAAAGAAAAGCATTTTAGACAATGGTCCGGGTGTGTATGTGTTTATCTGTGGGCAGCATAACTCTCATTTTCATAATTGGTTACTTCTTGGCTGAAGTGACATCTTTTAAAAGTTCGGCTTCCAGTGCCTTAACTCTCTTTGGACGATCTTAAAATTTAGCGAAACATTTTTGTCAGAATATAAAAATAACAAAAAGCATCATTAGAAATGATTTTTTGTGATGCTGGAATTTTGTTGAAAACCTTCACATGGCATGCTTCAGCACTGTCTCACTTGTCAGAAACTTGGTATTTCTCTCTTTGTTTTTGAGTGAAGCGCTCTCAACTCTAAAATAATTTCGCTAGCTACCATTGGTTAAGATTATATTTCTATTAGTCCCCGAGTGCGACGCTCAGGTTTCTTTTAAGTGCCATATATCAGATGGCGTGCCTGTTCTCTGGGACTTCTCATCTCAAAATTTAAATATTCTGTCAGCCTTTTGTGACCGGCTTTTATTTTGGGCTTGATCTTTTTCATTTTTCGTAAAGATCATAATTGATATACAAAAATCTGATGCGTTCCATATACAGGACTTTCTCCACATCTCTGCAACAAATTATTGTTAAAAAGCTTATGATTCTATTTACTTCATGCTAATCGAGAAAAATTTAGTAGAAATAGTCTTATCACTTGCTTCTTTGTAAGTAGAAATGAAATAAGGGAGTACCTTAGGTTAAAGTGATAGTCAAAAGCTGGTTGCTATGTGACTAAAATTCCTTTGTTTGGACAGACACGGGTTGACAAATTCCTGTATAAAACAAGTATAAGATTTTTAAAACTGAAACCAATAGCAAGGAATATGTAAAAAAAAATCAACTCCACGATAAAAATGTATATGACATAAATTGTGTGCTTTAACGTGATCTACATTTTTTGTAAGCTTTTGTCTATCTCTTACGATTTGCCAGTTATGCAAAATTCAATAAAAACCCAGAATAGAGAGGTCTTTGGAGGCTATTCCCAGAAAATTCTTGATATACATTTTATTTGGCATGTAAATATCTTAAATGTAAGAAATTTTAATCAAAATCATTAGAGCCCTTTTTTAGAAAATTAAAACGTTTTTATCAATTTTTTTCCATGTAAAGGGAAGTTTGGGGTGGGGGATTTTGTTGAACATCTTCGTGTCGCATCCTTGAAAGATACCAAACTTAAATACCAAGATACCAAGTTTAAATAACAAGTTTGGCATTTAACGGTCTTTTCGTTTTTGAGCCATGCTGCCCACACACACACACACACACACACACATACACACACATACACACACACATACACACACATACACACACACACACATGGACCTGTTTCTGAAAATACTTTTTTTGGACTCAAGGGGTCCTAAAACATGTATTTCCTGTGAAATTTCCACACCGAATTTTTGGGTGGAATACAATACTTCTGTATCCCTATGTACATTGTGCATACGGGGCTAGAGAAAGTAAAAATGTAGCTAATTCTCGCCGAAACATAGGTGATATTTGTATGTTTTAATAATTATAATGTACTATAGTTTTGTTACGATTATTCATACATGCATTCGTCTGTTCCTCCATCCATCTATCGAAATTAGCTTATTGATAGTTAATGGCTTTTCGTTTCTAGTTTATTTAAATTGTTTGTTGTTACAATCTATTTCATTCTATATAGTGTTCGTGGAACAATTTACAATATTAATATATATATATATATATATATATATATAAAATATTATTTATTACTATTTGTGACTTTTGTAATGGTCAGGCTAGCAGGAAGTGAAGAGCTGGAGCTACTGAATAAAATGGAGTCAAATTTGTTTAAACATTTAAAATACCTTGTATTACTTTCTATACGCATACTATGTGCATAGTGTATAGAGAAGTTATTGTATTCTAACTCAAATTTAGATACCGAGATTTCACAGGAAACATGTTTTGTGGTGCCCCGAGTTAAAAAACGTTAATTTTTAGAAAAATGCCTGTATGTGTGCCTGTGGACAGCAAGGTTAAAAAAGAAATCGTTAAGCACCAAACTTGGTATTCAAGTTCAATACCTTCCAAGCATGCGACCTCGGTTTTCAATAAAATCTCCCCTCCTCAAAATACGCTTTACATGTAGTGTTTTTTTTTAAATGTTTTTATCAAAACTGGCTAACGATTTTGATTAAAATAGGTATATTATAGGTATTTACATCACAAATAAAATGTATATTTGAATTTTCTGAGAATACCTCTAGAATATTGTTCATTCTGAATGAATTTTGCTGATTTTGCATTACCATCAAGCATTAAGAAATAGACAAAGCTTACTACACAAAAATGTAGATCTGGTTAACACACAATTTATATCATATGCATTTTTATTGTAGAGTTGACCGTTTCTGAGATAATACTTGTTATTGTTTTCAGCTTTAAAATACTTACACTCCTAGCCATACAAACAAAGGAATTTCAAACTCAGAGCAACCTGCTTTTAGATGATTTTACTAGCGCTTAGCCCATGGTACTCTCTTATTTCCCTTATACTCACAAGAAAACAAGTAATAAGACCAGTGCTGCTAATTTTATCTCGATTAGCATGAAGTAGAGAGGAGAATACGCTTTAACAATATTTGTAACAGATTTAGGATAAGTCATGTGAATGGAAGACAACAGAATCTTATTTTGTAATGTTAATGCTATTGGTGAACTACCATAATGATTGAATGTTTTATGACAAATTTACGAGTGCAGAGGCTTCATGTAACCGAATTCGATGTGTTACTTATTATATACTGTTTTACGGCAATTAAAGTTTGATTTTGTAAACGAATGTTTTTTTGGGGGGAGCGCATCCTTTTACGGTATAGGTCTTTTATCACCCCAATCCTAGATCAGATCCTTTCCTGATTTAAGCTCATCTATTTTGAAAATAGGATTAGAAGCAAGCACGCACTCACACTGCAATATAAGAATGATACGCTAGGCTAAAGCGATTGTCAGGATTTTAGAAAGATAACCGCTATGAGGCCACTTTCAAATTCCATGTTCTATGCATATAATGATAAGGATAAAAATCTGACTTGTTCCATTCACTTGACTTTCTCTACATCTCTGCAACAAATTATTATGCTTCTATTTACTTAATCCTAATCGTGAAAAATTAGCTGAAAGTCTTATTAATTGCTTCGTTGAAAGTAGAAGTGAAATAAGGGTGTACCATAGGCTAAAATGATAGTCAAAAGGTGGTTACTATGTGATTGAAGTTGCTTTATTTGTATGGACAGGAGTTGACAAATTCTAGTATGAGAAAAGTATGCTTATTAGTGCTGAAACAAAAAACATGGAATGTCTAAAAAACGACCAACTCCACGAAAAAAATGTAAATAAAATAAACTGCGTGTCTTTAAGTGCTCTACATTTTTGGTGTAATAAATTTTTATCTAACTCTTACGGTTTAGCAGTTATGCAAAATTCCGTAAATTTCATCCAGAATAAAGTAATCTTGAGGATATTTCCAGAAAATTCAGGATATACATTTTGTCAGGTAAACGATATTTTAATCAAAATCGTTAGAGATATTTTTAATAAAATCAAAAATTTAGAAAAACGTTCCATGTAAAGGGTAATTTGGAGTGGGGGCATTTTTATCAAAATCTTCATGTCGCATCCCTGGAAGATATTCAATTTAAATACCAAGTTTGGTATTTTACCGTCTTTTCGTTTTTGAGTTATCGTGTTCACAGACACACGGACCTTTTTGTGAAAATGCTTTTTTTGGATACAGGGGACCCTATAACTTATATTTCCGGTGAAATCTCGGTATCGAATTTTTGGGTGGAGTGCGATACCT
The DNA here is from genome assembly GCA_030762935.1 of Hymenopus coronatus. Lineage (NCBI taxonomy): Eukaryota > Metazoa > Arthropoda > Insecta > Mantodea > Hymenopodidae > Hymenopus > Hymenopus coronatus. The sequence goes on from CM060892.1 coordinate 97,562,480, forward strand.
TCTTTATACACTATGTACATAGTACATGTAGAGAAAGTAAAAATGAAAGAGGAGAGAAACGAAAGAAATAAAGCAATCAGAGGACAATAAATAGAATATCTCAAATATAGCCGTGTTTTCTGTTTGCAAGACAGTAAAATAGTTCAAGTTAATTGAAGCAACTTTTTTGTTTTGACGTCGTTTTTTCCCATCATAGGACTTCGCTTTGTTAATTCATGTTTGTTAATCTCTTGCTGGTCTCCTTTATGCAGATATAAAATCCAGCGAAGCAGAGGACTGGGAACAGGGTTGGCTTGGACAAGCGCTTGCAGACTAAGGGAACAAGAGCTGCAAAGAAAATGTCACGGTGACATTTACCAGCACCGTGACATTATAAATAGATTTCGTTACAAAAGGCAGTCTAATAGGAAGCCTCCAATTACCATTTCGCGGGGGGGAAAATGAGAGAATGGGGTGAGGTTGAAAATGTCAGCAGAAGAGTAGATTTTCAGGTCGTCATGAAGAGATGTGCCAATAATGGTAGAAGTGTTTATTATGCATTGTATTCTCACCGCGCCACTTCCAGTAGCTCTGTTTATTTACACACTCGTTCTCCTGGAGAGGAAAGAATAAATTAAGATCGTGATAATAAAAGAAGTTCCAGCACATAGCAGAGAGGAGGCAAAGCTTTTCGCTTGTGGGAGTTTCCGAGTTCACACTCCAGTTAAGAGGCAGGAAAACATCACCGACTAGAAGCTTCGATTTTATTGCTTTTAATATCTCGCTGCCAAAAAGGGAGGGAATAATAAGACCAAGGAAAGTAGAAAAAAGGCAGGGGACATCAACGCTTTTAATCATAAAACAAACGCGGGGGTAAAGCAAATAGTAGCACAACTTCTGGCAGGAGGTGCAAAGTTAAATGACTGCTATAAAAAGGCGCTCAAGAGAGCGGAAATAAGAAAAGTGCTGCCAATGACGTTTCTGTGGAGTTTGTAAATTTTACTTTTCCTTTAGGGAAAAAATAAGAGCGTTTTATAACCATGCTTTCATTATGATGCACACGACTGCTGCTGTAATGTACATGTACAGTTGAGTGCACTGAAATGTGGTAATGCTTCTGGTTTCCTACGAGGGCACTTTTTTATATTTTGAGTAATATATCAGTGAAAATAGCTTTATTGTTTCTCGAAATATTCTCCTTTATGATCAATACACTTTTGCATGCGTTCGAACCATTTGTCATAGCATTTTTTTCAATCTGCTCGAGGTGCCTCCAAAACATGGGTTTTGAACGCATCAACGGCTTCTTCTGCTGAAGAAGATTGTGTCCGCGCATTTTGTTCTTGATGTTCGGGAACAAAAAGAAGCCATTGGGGGTCAAATCAGGTCTGTTCGGCGGAATATTTTTTGAGTGTTCAAAGAGTCTGTCGATGGACGAGATGTGTGAGCGCTCGCACTTTCTTGATGAAACATCCGAGGGCTTGTTTGTTTTCCATGTTTCACCCGAAAATTCCGGCGAACAACTGACTGTGTAACATTCAGAATTGGCGGCTTTAGGTTCCTCTAAAGCCACTGTACCTACATGACCAGTTTTTTAGAAGAAAAAAAAAATAGCGGTGACCATTTGTTTTTAAGTGCTTCGAGTGAGAACATTTTTTTTTACTTTCTCTATATGTACATAGTGCACAGAGAAGGTATTGCACTCCACCCCAAAAATCGATTTCGAGATTTCACCTGAAATATACGTTTTAGGGTCCCCTGTATCCAAAACATGCATTTTCAGAAAAAGGTCCGTGTGTCTGTAATATACCAAATTTGGTATATAAGTTTAGCATCTTCCAGGGATACGACACGAAGATTTTGAGAAAAATTATCCCACTCCCAACTACCCTTTACGTGGAATTTTTTAGAACATTTTGATTTTCTTAAAAATGGCTCTAACGATTTTGATTAATATATCTTATATTAAAGATATTTACTTGATAAATAAAATGTATGTCTTGAATTTTCTCGTAATAGCCTATGACGATTATTCTGGATACATTTTACGGAATATTGCATTACTGCTAAACCGAAAGATTGAACAAAAGGTTACCTCACAAAAAATGTAGAGCACTTTAAGAGACACACTTTTTGCTATATCATTTTTTTTTATTTTCGGGAAGTTGATTTTTTCCAAATATTCCTTGTATTTGGTTTCAACTTTTCTCCACACAGGAATTTGTGTACTACTATCCCTACAAACAAAGGAACTTCAGTCATATAGCAACCAGCTTTTGACTATCGCTTTAACCTATGGTACTCCCTTATTTCGCTCCCACTTTCAAGCTAGCTAATTTGTTCTCAATTATCATAAAGTTGATAAAATAATAGGCTTTTAACAATAATTTGTTGCAGAGATGTAGAAAAAGTCGTATGAATGGAACATACAAGATTTTTTTTGGATTTTGAGCATTTATATGCGTCAATCAGCAAGATCATCCTTTTGAGATTGTGTCAAATAATGTGGGATCCAACGAGAGCAAACCATTTTCACGGCTAAATGATCATGTAATATTTTGTATTTGCTGGTAAAAAAGAATGCATAGGACTATCTCTATCTCGCAATATGTGGCATAACGCTGTACTATCAGTTTTTGCCCAGCATCAATTTTTGGAGCAATTGATTTTGGACGACTTCATGAATTTCATCAGTGAACGAAGTGGGCACTATTAAACTCGTTGTATCAGCGTTCCACAATGGCAAAGGATGGAGTTTGAATGCCAAATATAGAGAAAGTTGATCAATGTGCTTGTCTTGATAATCCACGTCGAAAATCATAGAAATCATCGCACAAACATTCTCACGAGCTAATTCCAACTTTTCGCTCAGACACAATTTTTAGTCACTGTAAACAACACAAATAACGCTCTCTTGACAAAATATCTTAAGTAGGTTAAGGTAAACAATGTCAAACTTTCAAATGGTAACACCAAATTGCACCTAACCAATTAGTGTTGCCAAAGCTCAAAATATAAATAGTGGACCTCGTAAAGCGATTTGTTTACTACATGTTCCCAGAAACAGCGGTGGCAGCTATATAAGGGCACAAGAGCACGTAAACACTAATTGAATTATGTACAAACACACGCCCACGCAGAGCCTTCAACCCCATACAGAGACATCTCCGCCTCATCCAAGAGTGGTGCGAGCGTTGGCGGTTGTCCATCAATCCGGAGAAAAGCCACGCTATTCTCTTCACCAAGCGCGGCTTTCCCGCAAACTTCCCTACATTCACGTACCTCAGAAGAAGGATACAATGGACAAACACCATTACCTAGTTGGGGGAGAAGCTTGACAAGGGCGTCACTTTTGGGGTGCACATCAGGGAACTGAGATGTCGGGGCAGCGGGGCTGCGGCCTCACTGTACCCGATGCTGAAGTCTATGATGCCGGTTCCCCTTAAGTTGCGCCTTTTGAGGGCCCTCATAGTCCCCTTATTAATCTAGGCCCGTGAGATCTGGGGCATGGCGGCAGATTTCAATCTGCTGTTGCTTCAGCGGGTACAGAATAGATGCATTCGGGCCATCTATTCTGTGCCTCGACTATTTCCTACGAAACTCCTGCACGAAGCCTCTGGTCTACCATACCTGGAGGACGAGATTAGGCGTCGGGCAACAAAACTCAACGAAGGGTTACCATTCCATCGGAGCACCCTCGTTAGGTGTCTTGGGGATTACGATCCCACAAACCGCCGCTTCAGGAGATACTGGCTTCCCCACATGGCTTGCGGGCATCCCCGGTAACGAAGGAGCACCTCCAACAGCTGCTACGGCTAAGCTCCTTACAATCCTTCAAGAGTTGCTTGGATATCAAAATTAAAAACCCAAAATAAACATTTTGAATAAACTTCACACCAACGGTGCTCAAGGGCCGTTGCACTATAATAGGCAACCGTTGAGGAGCAATACTTGCCTCCTCCTTCACTCCACAACCCCAAATCTCACCCGCCATCCTGCAAACACCACAACCCCGTCAGAACGTGGTTAAGTTCTCTCCGAGAACAGGGACATGTCTATCACACCTCGGGCTGCTCTCAGCGTGCCATTTGCTCTGGGAACACTAATTGAGGATTTATTGGATACTTTTCTTTGAATTACATTAATCGTAACGTACAGGTGATAATTTAAATTTCGGCCGCGCTATTTCTCTAAACTTGATGAAATGTGGCATCAATGTCGACAGCAGATCTTGGGTTGTGCAAGTTTTTAAGTAATTTTGCGCATGCGCGACTGGCATGACGTAGTACCCTTATAGATGAAATGCCAACGTGACCTGCACACTTCAAAGCGTGCTCAAATGATGAAGCTTCTTTTCCCGCGCTCTTTCAGTGCAATTTTACGTTCATGACAGCAGATTATAGCTCACTGCAGTAGAAATGAATGACAGAGGGCAACAATGTTAATGCTTCTTAGCTCTGTATTTCTAAATGCAGTAGCTCTAATAGTGCGCTAGTTCTGCCATCTTAGACTTTGATAGAAGTAGCTAAGGTATAAGCCAATAGAACTACATATTCCATATCTCAATATTCTTAAATACATTTGATTTACATATTACTCATTCTTGCCTTAGAACCATGTACTTAATGATTGCACAACAAATATCCACAAAATTACTATCATGTCGTCTATGTTGTTAAAATCAGCTGCAGTATCACATTGTATATAATTATAATGCAGTAGATTCCATTAATATTTTTAGGACTATCCGACTCTCAGACTTTTGTGGACAGCCAGAATATATTCACAAGCCGCCACTGATAGAAACTCATTTGTGTTCCACACCAGACTTGGATGAGCCAATTTGTTATTGCTTTGAATTCAAGTCTGACATGCATGCATTAGCCTGTGAACAAAGTTCACGCCTAATCTTTATTTCTTATAAGCTTACCCCGGAGGTATATAATTCCCTCGCACGATTCCCTATCCCTTTACCCTGATTGGCTAAGTATAATTTTGATTGTTGATGTACAAACCCAAGTCCAATCGATAAACAGGATATAAGCACTCCATTATGATAGGTATATGTGCTTTAATCATCCCAGAGGTTGGTTAAAAACGAACAACTATTTGTTGATGCAAAAATAACGCATACTTTATTGCATTAACTCTTGTTACATAATGTATTTGGTTCATGCGGCTATGAAACTAAAATTTAAATTCTCTTCGAAGATATTAACGTAAATATTCATGTTAAATAAGGGAATATTTTGTACCCACAATCGCCTATACCACCACGGCAGCCACTAAGAGGTAATTAGTCGCCTAACAGTTAAGTTACTGGGCAAAGCTAATGGAACAGGCCTTAGGTGGACGGCCAGAGAAACATTTGTAAATAAATATTTCACTTGAATGGCTGGAAGGTGTGCTTCGCAAGAATGGTCCACACCAGCCGCTGGCTGAGTCCGTTCCTTATTGGTTTGATGTCAAATGTCTGGCAGACAAACATTAACCTATGAACATACGCTTTCAGGTTCAGGAGCAAAGAGGAAGTAGTTAAGATAAGGAGTGATGAAGGATTGGAGTCTGGGCGTGGTAGAGGCGGTTTAGTATTTCCATACCAACATAAACTGCTAAGAACTATGTTGTCATGTATACCATACATTAGACCAGAAAATAGAGGTTGGCAGGATCCAAAACGCGAAAGTCAACACAACTCTTCCTACGAAGTCATCAGTGGCTTATAATTGTAATGTCTGATGTCTTAAATTGAATTAAATGTCATTCTTTACTTCTGTAAACATTCTTTACACAAAGTTTCAAATTTTGATACTAGAAAATAAATGATTAACGCACTGTGAATGTAAAATCGCATACGTTAGTATTACACACTTTCAAAATGCTCAAAATCACAATCACTGGTGCTGAAAACAGGTAAAAACGCACGCTACATACAATATGCCAATCACACTTTTACCGAAAGCGTCTGAAAAATGAAAAAAGGAAATATTTGGAAATTATGGAATATAAGTTTTGCGAGTTCATGATGCCTTAAATACAATATCTGCATAGGCATGTGCTGGAAACAAATGAATATATAGAGTACTTGTACAATCCTGCACATTTATACTACAAACAACGAAGAGCTTATTTTGTAATACAAAATCAATCTATAAGTCCTGAAAATATGTGAATAAATTCTTTACGTACACAAGCATACACATCAGTAGTAAAACAATTTAAATAAGTATTTGCTCAATGTTTCTTTTTCATTCTTAGAACGCAGACATTTTCTATTTTCAACCAATTTTTATGTTTGGTAGGATAGTATTGCTAGCAAAACGCTATTATCATTAAAATTAGACTGCCGAATAGTTTTACTTTGATCCAGTATTTAAAATAGCCATTCACATCTGTATCGGGAAACAAACATGGACATTATTCGTCCTGGAGATTTTTCAAATCAAGATAATATATACGCCCTTGGTATAGGGTTAGATGGCAAGTGAGGAAAGGAGGAGACAGGTGGAACTCTTACTTCCGCTCTTACTCTGCATAGGGATATTGGTACGAACTTCCTAGTCTTGGTATGTATGTATGTTATGTCTCTAGTTGGTTGCTTTTCCACTGAGCTACTATGGCAACCTGCAGGCACGGCATTAACTTTCTCAACTGGCTCGCTATGATCACTTGTATGGATGGATGGATGGATGGATGGATGGATGGATGTATAGTAAATGAAGCTTAGGTTCAGCGCCGGGCGAGTGGTGCAGCGGCAACGTGTCCCATAGTTTCGTGGGTTCGATTCGATGATCCTGATCCATGGGCATCGGTTCACCTGCGAAGATCCGTTACATCTCCCAAATTTCCTGTCCATTTCCGGCTCCAATCTCTCATCTATTTCAGGAGAGAAGAATCGGGCAGGTTGTTTGGCAGGTTACGTCTGGGACACGCTAAATGTGGAGGTTTAGTTCTATTTGGGTGCTTTCGTGCTGGACTGTTTCAGGGTCCCCTAGAGGCTCGAGGCTTTTGGGCTGGGTATCGGCGATGTTCAATCTGGAGCCGTTTGGGACCCCGCCCATGTTTGCGCCCGTCATAATACGGATCTAGTTGCCCTTCTGGTTTCTCAATTCATCCCTTCCTCCCTTTGATCATGTAAGTCACAAAACGCCCACAGGGTGCTCTGCTCATGTTTGGGATTCCTTTCGTGATTCAAGGATGTGAAACTATTATTTTCTAAAATTTCAACAACTCAAACTATCAAATATTACCCCTTATTTTTTATTTTATTGCTTTCTCTGTTTACCCTCGTATATAGGCTTACGTCTCCAGGGTTTGTAAGCCAGCACTTGGAGTCAGATGGTTGTTAGGGAGTGGCTCTGGATCATAGAGAAGTCAGGGTGGGTGATCAGCCCGATGCCTGTTATGAAAGTGTGGAAATGGATGATAGGAAGGATGGTTGAGGAGCAATTGGCGTAATGAAATGTAGTGAAAACCGGAGAACGCAGAGAAAATTCACCCAGACGCCACTTAGTCTACCACAAATCCCTTTATTTTTACGTTTCTCAAAAACTGCTTTCAAGATTAAATTAAAGCACCACATTTGGAAGATATTTGCATGAATTTTCTGTGAACCTCTGTACCCTGATTCACTTTTGTATAATTGATAAATTATAACAGAAATACAAAGTGATAACCGCACTATGATGTATATCGTTGAAGAATACAGATATTTATTCAACTGCATTTCTGTCTCTTGCTTTAATCATTTAATCATTTTCTTTAATCAAGATACTCTTGTTATTGGTTTGAATTCATAAGCACTTATGTTTTTATACTGAAATGTGTTCATTTACCGTTAAAAATCTATATGCAAATGAAGACCACTTCGGTACAGACTTTCATTTCCATATAGATTTTCACGCTTGCATGCTGTCCACTGGCTGTTAATCTGCATAAAATTAATAGAAACACCTTACGTATACAATAACCTCCAAAATATTTAATTATATATAAGAATTATAAGTAGGTCATGACAATGGCATCACAAAGACGAGGAAATGAATAAGCCAGGGCATGCGCGCTAGCTCTACTTGCAACCAAGGTCAGTTCAATCGACTCACTAGACATAATGAAATGAAATAGACAATTTATTCAATAACATTACTTTATTTCATTGCATTATTTACAATGAAATTTCTTATTCAAACACAAAATCTAACTGTCCTCCACCTTGTTGGTATACGCGTTTTGCATGGTACAATTTGCAAAGGTAATTTCTGGTAACATCCCTTACGAAAAATAGCTGAAGTAGATGGTGAATTTATATTTGAGTGCTCTGATTTTCTATGCAGTTTAGTACTATATTTGAGATCTTTAGTTTATTTTGAAGAGATTCATCAATGTAACCTTCATTACTGTTGTAGATTTCCAACCACCATGGGGGTTTAAAGTTGTAATATCACCACCTGCTGCAACTAACATAGTTGCAGAATTCCTATGGAAGCCTGGCCAGTATAGGACTGTGGGTCAACCCATATTTCCAAATTTAATGATGCCAACGTTTTGCACAGTGCATTTTCCACAGGAATAACCGAAAAAAAAAATATTGAGACTTACAAACTTCCAGGCGCAGATTAATTTACTTTTTCCAGATTTCGTAGTAATTCCCAGTTAGTGTGAATATCGCGATACATTCATGTTTGTGTTGCGGAAGTAACTAGCAAGCTTGATTCTAAATCCTCTACATGATCAAATTTCGAGTCTTGTGGCTCTTGTCTTCAACATGCTCCTATTACTGCGAATATTAGTGCTACCTGTAACTAAGTCAAGTATTTAGCAAATAGGCTAATGTTCAGGAAAATATTATTTATACGAGAATAACTATATTTATGTACATTTATCATTAGATAAGTATTGTCAGAATATATATATATATATATAAGAATTATTGTTATAAGAATCAACAGAGAAAACATGTGAATACGTTGCGTCAAGTTTTAAACATAAATTCCAGACTGAAAAATTTGTTATGGCCATCGTTTAACTTCTAGGTCACCTAATTGCTAGGTTGCTGAAGTTCACCTTGGATTTTTTAATCCTTAACATTGAAAGAAGTCACAATCACACTCATTCTCGCATTCATATTTCCAAACTCTATGGGCAGAGAGAAATCTTATGTTTCTTCTTTAGCATAATCCATGGTCTGTTTGTCATCAAGCTGGAGATACCAATCTCCAGACCCTCTTTCTAAGCTTTCTTCGCCGACCAAATTTCTTTTGCCTCCTGGGAGTGGCTCTTGAGCTATCTTGATCAGCTTGGTGCTGTCGGTTCTTTCTATATGAGCATTGCACTCTCCTTCTTACTTACTTTGAGATTTTTGTAACATTCAAAATATTTCATTGTGATCCGCATTTTCATATTTTACTCTTTTCTGATTTTCCCCAGTATGGTCCGTAAGGTGTTCATTTCTGCGTTAATCATGATCTGTTCGAATGTTCTTGTCTCTGCCCGTGTTTCTGGACCATATTGTAATTGCTCTTATTGCACTTTTATGTCTTCATTTTACTTTCAATCTTAAGATATTTATTGTTCCATATATATTCTATTTGTTGATACTGTCATATTAAATGTTCCCACACTCATTAAAAATTGGCGGATTTATCACTGACCTTAGTTTTGGCCATAAAACGGTATCATCTGTTTAGCATAATATGTGCCAAGTTTTATCTCCTAGCAAATACCCAGGTAGTTGACTTACACTTTGCACTCATTTATTCATCACTAAATTAAGTTATGGGGAACTCAGAAATCACTGTGTAATAACTGAACACCAGTATATTTAATCGGCTATTTGCTCATTTATGTTAATTTTTGCTGTGGTAACACTCAGTTCTTGATTTTATTTTAGCGGTTATTTTGGAACATTGTTGTCTCTTAAAATATGACGTTCTCACAGCAGTGACAACTTATTTCTCTGTGCTCTCCGCTCCACAACAATTTGATTCTCCAGAATATTTTGGTTGGTGGTGGAAGCTACATGGGGAGTCGGCAAGAAACCCACGATGGAGCATCTATATTCTACAAGGCAGTTTTAACTAGGCGTTGGCCTACCGAGTTGAATAAACGTTTGGGCTTTCTAAATTCTACTTCAACTTTTTATAAGTAAATTTAGATACAATATTATTTTCCCCAGACTTGGTGATTAATTTTAGATTTTTTTTCCACTGATTATTACTATTCAGGAGCCGTCGCATTTTACTGTATATTCTGAACATTTATATATTCTCTAATAATTTTCTTGAAAGTGTTGGGATAATTTATGTGAATTGTAAACCTTTTTTTCTATTTGCTTATTTTACTTTGAGTAGGATTTAAATGCGAATATATCCGCTTTACTGTGTTGTATAAAGCTATTACAGTTATAATAAATGAGAGGTTTATTTGAATGAGACTTTCTTCCACATTTGTAGGTGGAAGTTTACAAAACTCACCTTCAACTCTCTCTGTGTTCGATCTTAGTGACATTAATAATTTGTTTTACAGCTACTAAATCAGCCAAAAGACAGAACGTTCAGTTGTGTGCAAGAATTTCTTATAAAACTAATGCAAGTGCACGTTACGTAAGGTAGCAGATAGAGGTAGTACGTTACAAGGTAGCAGAGCGTGGTTCACTCCTTAGCTCCTACGCTTGATGTGATTTGTGCCTACTTAATGTAAACTAAATGTAATCTCGGTACTTTTTGAGCAAGCGAGACGGTCACCTCCCATAATGTGTTCCAAATTATAAATTCTGTTGTGTAGCTAAAGATCCTTGTGTCACAACTTTAGTTGTAGCACATGGGCGTTTGTCAGTGTAAATGCATTTATTGTTTGGGGGTTAACAGATGTATAGAAATGTTCGTTAATGACTGTTAATAGTAAGAGATAGGTCGGTTGTAACACTGGCTTTGTTTAGCTTCTCCTAGAACCACGCGCAAAGGTTATGCTACAATAGGCATTAGAGATTTTCAACTTCTTTTAAAAATTGGTGCTATATGCTGGCTTGAAATTTTCGCTTTGTATGAAGGAGAGAGAACGAGAGCGAATAACGGATTCCCTTTGAGAAACTTAAGTTTCGAACATTTAAATCTTTTAAAGAACCATTATATAAATTTATTGGATATAAATTGTACAATGTTTTTACAAGATCTAAATTTTAGTGCAATAAGATTTTGTCTTATCTTATACGGTTTACCAGTTATGCAAAACTCCATAAAAATATACATTCACAGATCAGTCCCAGAAAATTCAACGTATGGGTTTATTTGCCATGAAAATAACTTAAACATGTGGTATTTTATTCAAAACCTATAAAACAATTTTAAAGAAGATAGAATGTTGGGGGCATTTTCCATGAAAAGGAAGTTTGGGGTGGGGTATTTGTTGCACACTTTATGTCGCAATTTTAAAAGATGCTAAACTTTAATGCCAATATCGTTTTGAGCGTCTTAAAATTTTGAGTTTCAGTTTTGCAGACGACAGACAAGCAGACATACATTTTTAAAATTCTTTCTTTTAGATCCAGGGAGCCTCAAAACATGTATTTCCGACGAAATCTCATAGACCTTTTGGGTGGCATAGAATAATTCCCCTACTTACTATACGCAGTAGAGAAAATAAAAATAGAAATAGGTAACCACACATCAGCATTATTTCCGAAAAGAGCATTTCAGAAATAACCCAGCCAGATTCTTTTTCTTTCTTTGTTTCCTTTTATGAAGAGGTAATACTACAATTCGCAATGCCATTGTTTAATGCGGGTGCTGAAGCTAAAAGTAGAGGTTTTACACGCGTTATCATATAAAATAGCAAGGGGTGTGTTTATTTTAAGCTCTTGAAGGTAATGCCAACCCTACGCTATATGGGCGATGTCATATTTTACGCTTTCTCTGTGCGCTATAAATTGTTTTAAAGGGACTTTACAAAGGACACCTTAAATGACAAGATGGTGTCTTATTCACTTATGAGGACATTCTGGAGCTTTATTGAAGATGCAATTTTATATGCTGTACCTCAGGCTTCTACAGAGCTTGATTGCAATGGCTATTGCTGATGTCTGACGGAAGTTTCGGCTCTTCCGACTGTATTAGACCAGGCATGAGCAATACTGGTGGACGAAGCAGAAGTGTTTCTTCACCTTACCCCCCCCCCCCCCAGGGGCCTACTACGGTAGGTACGGGTTTGGCGCACCCGGGAGTTCCCGAGCCACTCGCCGCCATCTCATCATCGCCACCAACTGAGCCACGTTTTGTGTTTGTGTGCATATTTGTTTTGTGAGAGCGAATTTACTCGCCTCATCTTCTTCCCCTTCTAGGCTTATTCTTTACATGTTAGTATTAAGGCTTTAGATTTATTAACTCCTGCCTCACCAACAGGGATCTTTATTCTATCTCCGTGGTTCCTGTCCCACGGTTCCAGCGCGGCTTCCAACATGTGAGCTCTTCGGAGGTCTCAGGCGTGAAGGTTGAATGGACCCTTCCTACTGCCCCTATGTGTAAGCCTTAGGTGCGGAGCCCGTCCATACCGTTATGTACACCCACGTAGCTTCCTTGGCGGCCCGGTCCGTTTTAATTTCCCGACGAGCGCTGCTGAATCCATGTCTGCTTTATTACGCAGCATGGCCTAAAGTGGGGAGCCACAGGGGGTCTTTCCATAATGCTATCTCCGCGCAAAACCTCTTCTTTTGACCGCTTTATAGTTGTGACCTTGGCTTGTGAAAAGAAAACTATGCGAGATATCAGTCCGTTTTACACACAACGCGAGATTGACAGGATATGCGGTAAAGTGACCAATGCCACCCGAACGCGAGACGGTACGCTTTTGATTGAAACGAAGACGGAAGACCAGTCCAAGAAACTCCTGAAGGCCAGCTTGTTGGGTTCCTACCCCATAAAGGTGGCCCCCCACAAGACTTTGAACACCTCTAGAGGCGTCGTAACTACCTCTTGTTTAGACGGTCTTTCCGGAGCAGATATAGTCACTAATTTATCTGACCAGGGTCTATGCCAAGCGTACCGTCTGCTCGGCAAACGAGATGGTGAATCAGTGGCACTGCGTACGGTATTTCTGACTTTTAAGGGCACCACAATACCCGAGACCCTATATTGTGGATATGAACGCGTCTCTGTGCGACCATATGTGCCAAACCCAATGCGCTGTTTTCGGTGCCAACGGTTCGGTCACACGCAAACTCGGTGCACCTTCGACGCTACCTGTGAACGTTGCGGACAAGCTGCCCACGGAGACACTGCTTGTCCTCGAGACCCCTGTTGCGTCCATTGTACAGGGAAGCATCCATCTAGCTCCCGGCAATGTCCACGTTTTCTCGAGGAAAAGGCCTTCCAGGAGCTGCGAGTTAAGGAACGCTTGACTTTTCCGGAAGCCAGGTGTCGCTTCCAAAATCTGCAGCACTCCTGTTTCCTCAGTGGCACTACAAACCGTGCCTGTAGCCGACGCGTGTACTCAAACAGAACAGACGTCGACCACAACAACCTCACAGTCTTCAACATTCACACCACCCACTGCCACAAGTTCTATTTCTCCCGAACCTGCACGTAAGCCGCTAGTGAGACCGACACCATCTGTCGCAGCTCCTCATGAGCGCAGTCGCAACAAACTCAAGGCCTCTGATAAACCTTCCAAGTCCCGTTCTCGTTCTACGAGCCGTAGGGGATCTTCCGCATCCCGAACATCAGCGGATAGCGCCGACGAAGGTGGCTATACTCTTGTGGGTCCAAAAAGTGCAAAGCACAAGAAACGCCCACCTTAACTCCATCTGGTTCCTTTCCACCATTCGTTTGCATCTCAGCTGTAAACTCATATTATGATTATTCGGTAAGCTTTCACGCCTCTGTCTCCCATGGCTCTCCTGACGTGGAATATCCGCGGTGTCCGTACCCATAGGGCCGAATTGAAGCTGTTACTACGGTCCTATAACCCTCTGATTCTGTGTTTGCAGGGGACAAAGCTTCGCCCCCATGATGCATTTGCCCTGCAAAATACCTTCCCATGCGGTTTGACGTTACACCGGAGGAGGGCTCTCCTGCTCATGGGGGTATTATGATCCTCACGCGCAATGACATCTGCGGTCAGCCTGTCTCGCTTACTACTACCTTGCAAGCTGCTGCTACCCGACTTACCCTTCCTGGTTTCTGCTTTACCGTATGTAATGTCTACGTTCCGCCTTCATCTATTCTCTGCGCCGCTGACATGCTCCATCTCTTGTGACAGCTCCCAGCACCTTTTCTTCTGCTGGGTGATTTTAATGCCCACCATCCCCTATGGGGTTCTCCTAGGGCCTGCGCGCGGGGGACCGTTCTTGCTCACCTTTTCGATCAAAAGTCTCTCTGTTCTGAACACCGGTGAACTTACTTTCATTTCCGATTCTTCTGCCACGCTTTCCCACTTGGACCCTTCTGTTTGTTCAGCACAGCTTGTTCACTGCTTCCAATGGAACGTAGTATCTCACACTCATTCCAGCGACCATTTTCCTTGTGTCCTCACATTGCTTTCACACCACATTTCCTCATCGCGTGCTAGCACTTGGCAGCTATCTTAGTCTAACTGGGCGCTCTTTTCCTCTCTGGCTGTGTTTGGCGACCGTCAGTTCCACACGGTTGACCATATGCTTGAGCACTTTCACTGTGTTATACTCTCTGCCGCAGAGCAAACCATGCCCCGGACATCTTCCCGACCTAAACGCTTACCGGACCCTTGGTGAACTGCTGAGTGCCGCGAATGCAATTCGTGCTCGTAGGAGGACTCTTAGGGTATTTCGCCATCACCCTACGCTGGAGCACTTGATCATTTTTAAACAAACGCGCACGGGCACGCCGAATTATTCAAGATAGCAAAAGGTCTTCATGGAATTCGTTTGTGTCTACCTTTAACCGCACAACACCTTCAGCCGTTGTGTGGGAGAAGCTCCGCCGTGTTGCCGGTAAGCAGACTGGTACCTCCATACCGGGGCTACTCGTGGGCACCGACACCGTAGTTGATCCGGTTGCTGTGCCAGACGTCCTAGGCAGCACATACGCAAATGTGTCCAGTTCCGCCAATTATCACCCGGCGTTCCGTGCCATTAAGACGGAGATGGAGTCTCAGAGTCTCTCTTTCCGGTCCTCTGACACTGAGTGCTATAACACATCTTTTAGCATGCGAGAGCTGGATGCCTCACTAGTATCTTCTCGGCATTCCGCTCCAGGACCCGATGGTATCCACATTGCAATGCTGCAGCACCTCTCTTCTGATGGTAAACGCTATCTCCTGAGCCTATATAACCGTGTTTGGCAAGAGGGTGTGTTTCCTGCGGCTTGGCGTGAAGCCACGGTTGTTCCCATTTTAAAACTGGGAAAGGATCGTAGACTTCTTCCAGTTACCGTCCTATCTCCCTCACCAGTGTAGCTTGTAAGGTGATGGAGCGCATGATCAATGGGCAGTTACGATGGTGGCTCGAGTCTGAGAAACTCCTCTGCAATATCCAGTGCGCTTTCGCTGATACCGCTCCTCGACTGACCACCTAGTCTCCCTCTCGACTCATATCCTGAATGGATTTCTCCGCAAGTGCCAAACTGTGGCCATATTTTTCGATCTCGAGAAAGCATATGACACCTGCTGGAGGGCTGGCTTATTGCGTACGTTGCATAAGTGGGTCTGCCGTGGGCGCCTTCCAGTGTTCCTCCGCGAGTTTATGGAGAAGCGGGTATTTCGTGTTTGTGTTGGTTCTGTTTGCTACCACGTATTTAGTCAGGAGAATGGAGTACCTCAAGGTTCGGTTCTCAGTTTCACCCTCTTCGCCATCGCAATCAATCCTATTGCTGATTGTCTTCCTGATGGAATTTCCTCATCCTTATTTGTTGACGACTTTGCAATTTATTGCAGCTCTCGCGGCACGTGCCTTTTGGAGCGTCGCCTTCAGGCTTGTCTCGACCGTCTGCATAGTTGGAGCGTTGCGAATGGTTTCCGTTTTTTCTGCCGAGAAAACCGTTTGTGTCAACTTCTGGCGTCGGAAACGTTACGCGGCGCCTTCCCTACACCTTGGGCCGGTACCGCTGCCCTTCGCCGAAACTGTGAAGTTTCTTGGCCTAGTGTTTGACAGGAAGCTTAGCTGGTCGTTTCATATTTCTTTGTTGACGGCTCGATGTGATCGAGCACTTAATATTTTACGTGTTTTATGTGGCACTTCCTGGGGAGCAGATCGCACTGTACTATTACAGCTATATCGTTCGCTTGTTCGCTCTAAGCTTGATTACGGGTGCATTGTGTACTCTTCGGCATGTCGTTCAGTTTTACGTCGTTTAAACCCCGTTCACCATCGAGGGATTCGCCTGGCACTGGGTGCGTTTCCGACGAGCCCAGTTATTAGTTTGTCTGCTGAGGCTGCTGAACCTCCGCTGTGCTATAGGCGTGAGGTCCTTCTTTGCAGCTATGCCCTCCGCCTCCATGCAATGCCGGATCACCTGTCTTTCAAGCTATTCTTTGACGAGTCTCTTGACCGTCAATAAGCTGTTAGTGCGCTGGCCTTGCTTCCTGCCGGGGTTCGCTTTCGTGAATTGCTTCGGCTGTTGGATGTTCAGCTACCGGCTCTGCTGTCACTGGGGGAATTTTCCTCCCCTCCTTGGTTACTCTGCGACACCCCGGTCCACCTACGGTTGGCATCCTTGACGAAATCAGTTACTTCGCCCTCGGCCTTCCGCTCCGCTTTTTTAGAGTTGCAGGCCCAGTTTCCCAACCATTGTTTTATTTTCAAGAATGGTTCAAAGGATGACCGTGGTGTGGGAAGTGCTTTTGTTTTTAATTCGCGGAGTTACGCGTTTCACCTATTGGGGCAGTGTTCAATTTTTACCGCCGAAATTTTCAGTATTTATCAAGCTCTTGTTTTTATCCGGGGACAGGATTTTAGGCAGTTTGTTATGTGTAGCGATTCCCTCAGTGCACTACAGGGCCTGCGTGAGCTGTATCCGTACCATCCTTTGATACAGCGTATTCAGGATCGCATGTATTCGCTCGCTGATGCTGACGTCAGCGTGTCGTTTGTTTGGGTACCTGGTCACGTAGGTGTGAGCGGGAATGAGCAAGCGGACGCAGCTGCCAAGTCTGCGATTTTAAATCCCACTGTTTTTAGCTCCACTGTTCCTCCCAATGATGCTCGTGTCCTTCTGCGCCGGGCCATTCTTTCGCGCTCGTTCGCGGAATGGTCCGGGGTGCGTGGGAACAAACTCAGAGAGGTCAAGTCCCTTCCTGTCCCCTGGACTACTTTTTCGCGTGCATCTCGCCGCGATGAAGTGATTTTAGCGCAACTGCGTATTGGACACTGCCGTTTTAGCCATGAGTACCTTTTACGTGGGGAAGCCGCACTGCAATGTGCTTCGTGTAATGAGCCTTTGACGGTGCGTCATTTTTTATTGGAGTGCCAGCATTATACTGTGCTGCGTGCGTCCCTATGTCTGCCTACTGACATCCCCACCCTTCTCGGCGACAATCCTGTATATTGTGTCGGACTTTTTACTTTTCTGCGCCGCTGCGGGATGTACAGTAGGGTTTAAATTTTTATCTTGGTTTTATCCTTTCCCGACTTGTTTTTTTTTTTTAGTACCTTGTTTTTAATCTGGCTTAGGTAGCTTTTTTTCTCTGTCAAGTTTTAACCCATGTGTGGTAATTCTGTTTTAGTGGTTTTTATGCCTTTTAACTTTTGGCTCTTTTAACTACTCTAGGGCGCTAATAACCAATGCAGTTGTGCGCCCTAAAGCCATACTACTACTACTACTACTACTACTACTACTACTACTACTACTACTACTACTACTACTACTACTACTACTACTACTACTACTACTACTACTACTACTACTACTACTACTACTACTTCACCTTACCGCATATGACATGATATTGCGGAAATTTGGTGTACATGACAGGTATATACCCAATATGATATAGCCGATCAGCAATGTCGAGCCGCGGCACACTTCTAATTGGAAAGTCATCATGGCAGACACTAAGCCTGTATATAACATTTTGACAAATACTTTCTAGAATTTTGACTTTGATCATGTTGAAAGGTTGTAAATAAATACACTTAAATGAGCATAACGAACATGGAAGAAATAAAAAAAAATAGTAAATTTGTACAATGTAATTAAACCCCGTGCTGTATAGTTGGAACCATGAGAGGAACAGTTGTATATTTGCTTACCAGAAAGTCTGAGTATGTGATTTACCAAGAAATGATTTTAATATTTTTGTAAGCCTTGTGCATTTCGAAATTACAGGGATGAGGCTGGATTTGCATCTACAATTAACCTACATGAAAATGGTATTTTTTTTAAATAATGTTTGCCATGGTGAACATGGTGGTGAGTCAAAGCACAATTCTCGTTTGGCTGACGAACACCATAGTGGGGAATGACGAACAGTACTGGTGGGAGGGTGGTGGCCACCTCTCATCCTGTTCTGCCATCCCAATAGCCGATCATTACGTAATTTCAAAGCGCTTATAATCCCACTGATGCTCTAAGCCTGCAAGATGTGGCATGGCAGAAGACCCCTGACTCCTCTGGTTACAACGGATCCAGAATAGCGGACACCAGTCAACCTGCTCTGTCTGTCATTTGTTTTCTAGTAAGTCTAATACATGAAGCTTCCATATGTGGAGGATGTGGTTAGGCGCCGGGCTCAGTAGTTCTACACCAGATTTTCCCACCATAAGAAAGCCCTTGTTATTTTCGCTGGGGATTACTTACCCACCGAACACCACTGAAGGCACTACGGGTTTCCCATATGGCTTGTGGGTAGCCCCGGTAACAAAAGCATTAAACCAGCCAGCAGTTGCAAGCCCTATGGAAGTAGTCATCAAAAATTACACGATCTAGTTTTGAAAACAAGATATTAACTAAGCAGCTAAGCTGCTCATTGAAAGGCAACCGCGTTGGGGAACCTACGCACTTATCACCCTCAAGTTTAAATCCACCAAACTTACAACCACAAAACATTCCTGTTGTTAAGCTCTATCAAGGGCAGTTACACAGTAACACCAAGGCTCACCAGGAGTCTACCGGTCGACGACGACGGCGAACATCTGTTAGGACAGCTGAAAATAGTTTTCTTGAACTAACCGAGATTTAAAGAAAACATTTCCAAGTGCAAAATAATGTACCTAAATTACAATGTATTACTGATGACAGCTGATTCTTAGATAATCACCTGAGAATCCACAATCGTCACTGCACTCGTCGTCTGCTTGTTTCTTCATCAATTGTTTCGTATCAAACTATGTGGCGTTATCCGACTTTCCGAGTTGGGTTTCGAGTGGTTCGGATTTAGCATGTGTGTAGCAAACCTTATATCGTACTTGCTCTATTGTGTAACAAAATCTGAGTGTTACATTCGTATGAGTTTATTTTAATGATGCAAATCATTATTAGGAAAGTTTTATTTTCTTATCTTCCTCATTATAATTGAGATAAACCTTTTGTAGAAATGGTAATAGCGGTAGTAAAATGTTTAAGAGATGGTGCTATATGTTAGCCTTACAATTCCACATTGGTTCAATGCAATTACAAAAAACAAATGAAAACTGACAGAGCATTAAAATGGCAAACTATTGAACAACTTTAATATTTAACTTACATTTTGGAAATGGCATCTGTCGCAAAAATAATATATGAAATAAATTATTTTAAAGAGAGCTGATGTTTTGTGCAGCAAGTTTTTGCCCATTATAAACGATATGGACCTTCCGAATAAAATGGATTTCATAGGCTATTCCCAAAACATTCAGGATGTCCATTTATTTTTATATAAACACCTGTAATATGTAGTAGTTTAATGAAATCGTTAGAGATAGTTTTGAAAAAATAAAACATTTACACATAAATAGTGGAATCTTCGTAGGGTACTGAAGAATAATTTCACTATTTGTGTGGAGTTAGTGCGAGAACTCGAAAATAACTAAATTGCAACATCAGATAAAATGAAACATTAACATTTGCTTACAACAAACCTAGCTCAGCTTCAACTTTTGTTTTTCTTCATCCTATTATCCTTCTATTTGTACAACTTACAAGTCAAGGTGATGAAAGGGATGACAGAATAATTCACGGCTCAAAGTAACCAATCCAAAGTAACCAGTCGGAGCCAACGGCACGAAACCACAGAATGGAAAACCTGTTAGGAGGGGTCGGTCCGTAGCCAAGCATGAACATGAAGTGGATGATATTAAATGTAAACGATAATTGGAAAGGTGATGATAGAGTAATTTGTGGAATGAGTGGCGGGGGAAACCGTAGGACCCGTAGAAAAGCCACCCAGACACCGCTTCGTCCACCACAAATTCCACATGTGGGCGCTTGGAATCGAACACGGGCCGCCTAGATGGGAGGCGAGTGGTCTAGCCACTCAACCACTCCGCCGCCGTAGAGATAAATTCGTATTGTAAAGGTAACTTAGGTTGCTGTTATGTGTGTAGTACCAGCCGCTACTTAACTTGTCCTAATGTGTAAAGTGGCTATTTAAACCAAGTAAAATCCAGGTATTTTCTCGAGTGAGCAAGTTATACAATGTTATAATTCTGTGTTGTTGAAATAGTTGTAGCTTTTTGGGGTCGCAAAAATACGAGAGTAGCCGAAACCGACCGCGGGGAAAGAGCCCCTATGGTGGGTCCCTAACAGAGTCCAAGCAGTTCATCGGGAGCGCTAAGAGCCCGCGCTCTGGTCCCGAGAACTCACCAAGTTCTACAGACGTCTCCAACGCCACTCTGTCTCGTAGAACTGTATTTGCATTCACCATTACGGAAGGGTGCTACCACCGCATTCATGGCTTACAACCCTAAGAGAGAGATTAGAATGCAATAGAGATGAAATGGACAAGAAGTTCAGGAAGTAGAACTGTCCTGCGTTCGTCTGGCGATCCGGGGAAACGCCTGCGGTGCCACAAGTAGTAAAATCGGGCGTTAAAATTATCAAAACAAAAACGGGGAAACGCCCGAAAAAGCCTTAGGTTAGTATAGGTTTTTTAAATTTTCTAGGCAGATTGGCTCAGAAAGGTAATGCTTGGGATATCATTTTTTTTAAATTTATTTATTTATTTTGTTAATTACAAATGGTATAAGTTATATTATAAATACAATATATCAGTTCACAATTTTTATATATAGTTATGAACAATGTTGTCTGTGCGTTTAAATTAAACATGTGCAGGAAGATGGTAACAAAATGAGAAGGTTTTGTAATCGCTATAGAATGAGCAAGGCAAAAGCTGTTGCCGATTGCAGTGAAAGACGCCTATGTTTTTGCAGATCTTCTCTTACTATTCTAAGATGTCAACGTAAACCGTCGACGCTGGGATGCGTTTCAGACAGCATATAATGCTGAAAGCCAAGTGCGAGCCTCACCTGTGCGAAGCGGTCGGTAGTATTTCGTGTCTCTAGTTGTAGTAATGTGCGAGCATAATCGTTGGGATTTTGCGAAGGAGCAAGACGGTGCAATTGCGAAACAACCGAGTGCCATATCTGTCGTGCTGTTGTGCAGGTAACAAACCGATGGCGTAGTGTCCCGCACACCGCAAATGTTGCATGTGGGGGTCCTCACCATGTTATATCGGAATTTCTTATCCTCTGTAGCCACAACATCATTGATAACCAAAGATGCGCATGTAGTCCACTCCGCAGATATGTTGCGCAAATGGATGTTCCGCCATACCTGACACCAGGGTCTGTTGGGCATCTTATCCACCACATGAATTGGTGCAAGCAGCCGCTGTAGGAAAAGCTTGTAGAGCTCAGCTGATAGTCCTCTAGGTTGCTGAGGTAGGACATCGACATCAATGCTATCCAAACATGGAGTGCTCTCTTAAAACCCGCAGGAGCAGCCCGAACTGGTGTTCCAAGAGAATTCTTGAAGGTTTCCCAAAATACTATTTCTTGTTCCTCTCCATATCCCCTAGTGGCAAGTATAATAGATTTAACAAGAAGCGCTTTACTCTTAGGTCCCACTGCAATTAAACCTAAGCCGCCTTCGTTACGTTTTCGCCCTAATTGGGTTTTAGCTACACGAAAGGGCTGTGCTCTCCATAAATAGTATCCAATAAGTCGCTCAATTCGGGAGACGTGTTTTTCAGGCATTGGTAGTATCTGCGCCATATACCATAATTTTGCCAATACAAACTGATTGATGTGCCACACTTTCTGTAGAAGATTCAAGTTCCGGCCAAGATGTGCAGTGGTATTTAGCCTAATCAAATTTATTTTGTGATCCCAGTTGCGAGCAAGCATCGATGTAAACGGCTTGGAGAAGATGATGTCGAGAATCTTGACACTATATTGTATCGGGATATCGAGAAAAGTGTGATCAGTCGGCCACGATCCAAGAGGGAGCAGTTGCGACTTCGCGGTGTTCATTTTGGCATTAGAAGCTTCCTCATAAAGTGTGATGGCGGTATGTACCAAGGGTAAGGCCTCACGCCTACGGATGAGCAGCGTGACGTCATCAGCATAAGCACAAAATAATCGAGCGGGAGTGACAGTCCCAGTCAGCTTAGCCTGAAGATAGCGAAGAAAGGGTTCTAAAGAAAGGGAGAAGAGAATCATTGAAAGTGGACAACCCTGGCGTACAGAGTTAGTAAGCTTTATAGGCTTACTGAAGTATCCATTGACTTGCACCTTCGAAGACATCCGGTTGTAGAAGCTTCTGATTGCAGATATTAGCAACGGTGGGAGTTTGAATTTCTGAAGCATTTTTAACATATAAGCATGGCCAACTCTATCAAAGGATTTATCAAAATCCAGACTGACCAACGCAGCAGCCTCCGACGGATTCCGTTCATAATGGAGAATTGTATCTCGGAGGACCAGAAGGTTGTCAATTATGGTCCTGCCCGGGATGCCACATGTTTGTCCGGAGGTTATAGTTGTAGGTAGAATAACCCTTAATCTGGATGCAAGTACTTTCATCACAATTTTGTAGTCGGTGTTTAAAAGTGTTATGGGTCTATAGTCCCAGACACTCATTGGAGAGCGTTTCTTTGGGATTAGGATGAAGATACCATCTGCGAATCCAGGGCAACAGTTCGAGCCAATAAGGATCTCATTTACCAACTCTACAACTTCTGCTTTGATTATACTCCAAAAGGTCTTGTAGAATGAATATGTCAGGCCATCTTCTCCTGGGCAGGAATGGAGGCTAGCGAAATTAATAGTTTGCAGAATATCGGTGGCAGAATATCGCTGCTCCAAGGTTCCTTGTCAGTTATACCGGTGTCAACATATTGGAAGGGCTCCTCCATGGCGTCATTGAGTAGGTCAGTGGTGTCAAACATGGTGCTATAAGATGTATGGATAGTCTGTAGGATTTGAGGCACAGAGGTGACCTTGGCGCCTACCGGTGTCAGAAGAGCATGGATGTAACGACCACTACCAGCACACTTCTCCTTAATGGTATGAAACAATGAAGCTTTCTCCTGTGCCACGACGGAGTCATGAGTTCGCGAACGGGTCATAGTTCCCGCCAAAACATGTTGCTGTATTTCCACGAGCTTCCGCTTCACAGCTTGAAGGCGATGGGATACGTCTTGACCACTCTGTTGTCTAGAGAGAAGACCCATTAATGTTTCTTGGTAAAAGTCGAAGGTGTGACGTCGTTCAATTGCCCTCTCACGACCTTTGGTCTTGAAGAAGGTCGTAATACCAGGCTTAAATATACGTCGCCATTTCTCCACCACCGAGCGGGGAGCGTCGAGCTTTACCCTGAAGACTTTGCCACAACTTGGCAAGGTTCCGCCAGTCTCCACTTCTAAATTCTCCCTTATACCCCATTTATGAGGATGATGTCCTAATTATCAGTCCACAAAGTTCATAGACAGGGTTTACGACTCCATTACTCCTTGTCAATTCTGGAGCTTCGTAATTATATGCATATAACATTTTAGTAAATTAAGCTAAAATAAACTTTTAAGAAAATTTGATCGATGCATCATATTAGTTACAATTTGTAGCCTCGAATATAAAGGACATACCTTTAAATCATTAGCAATGAGCAATATATAATTTTCAATATGACTAGTTTTCACATACCTACTTCGTAAATTAATGAAGTAGTATACATGGTCCCAACTATATATTTTCTATAATAGTGAAATTGAACATATACTTTTAAATAAACTGTAGGAGAACTTAATGCGTCAGAATCAAGTTATTAAAACCTGTCACCATCTATTCAACAATATTCAAAGCTCTTTGGAAGATAAATGAAGGCGCGATGGTTATTTGTGCGTTAGAGTGCTTAGACTCTTAGCCTCGGAACATAGAGGACTACGTTGGATTCCCAATTAGACGAATAGATTTTTCTTTTATTAGGATTATCCCTATCATCCCAAAAAGTCTGTAATAATGAAAAAGTATGTGTGTGTTTGTGTGCGATATTCAAAGTTTGAAACGCAGTGTAATTAAAACTCATCGATTAAAAATGTCGAGGAGTTAACAAAGACAAAGCGTGACGATATGACGTTACATGTTAAAGCATCATATAAATGGAATAATTCCTAGGAAAGCAAAGAAACGTTGAGTGTATCTTATAGTACATTGATTCTGCTTTGATTAATACCCCCGGAAGAATTACAGCTACTAATACAAGAATGGCTGAAATGCAAAATACACATCAAGACAGTAGGTGCCACAAGAGATACATACCACCACCACCATCACCACTTTCATAGATTTTCCTATCTCTTGAAATTGTTTTAGGCATCATTTGTATCTCTTGCAGATGTTGTTGCGGAAGTTCAGGGTACATAAGTATATGACGTGGCCTATTAGCAGGTAGTGGCGAGTTCCAATTGGAAAGTCATCATACCGTATTCTAAACCTTAAATAAGGATTTAGCATCCCTTGTTGACAACTACTTTCTGTAATTGGGATTCAAAAGAAGTAAAATAAATAAAAGCTAAATGAGGATAATCACATAGCAATGAATAAAAATGCAGCAAACATGTACGCAAACATACAATTAAAACTTTTGCCATGCAGTTGTAACTGTGGAAGATGCAGTTACAAGAGGAGCAGCTGTATCGTTTTCTCTTAGTAATCGCTCCAAAATATAAACAAATACAAGGAATCTAAGAAATCTATTCCGTTACAAAGAAATCTAAAAAGTAAACGAAATAAAATTTCCATGCGTGAACACGATAATTCAGAAATAAAAAGTCGGTTAAATTCCAACCTTGATATTTAAGTTCAGTATCTTTCAAGGATACGAAACGAAGATTTTAAGAAAATTCCCAACCTTAAACTAGGCTTTATGTGGAAAAGTCTCTAAAAGTTTTATTTTCTCAAATTCCACTAACGATTTTCATTGAAATATCACATATTAAAGAATTTTACACCACTTATACAATGTATATCTTGATCTTTCTGAGAAAAGTCTTAGAGGCTCTCTTTATTCTGCATGACTTTAAGATAACTGGTAGACGTAAGAGATACAAAAAACTCGCAACAACCCATATCTTGTTAAAACACACAATTTACGTCATACACAGTTTATGTAAGTTACATAACAAGTTTTTAGCCTTCGGTACCCTTATTTCCCTTCTACTTGCACGGAAGCAAGTAAAAGACCTTTTCTGCTAATGTTAATGTCGATTAGGGTGAAGTACACAGAATAATATGGTTTTTAACAATAATCTATTTCAGAGATGTAGAGAAAGTCATGTGAATGGAACATCAAATTTTTAGAAAAATGTCCTTGCGGTACGTGTGTGTGTTGTGTTTACAAGCAAATCCCCCACCCCAACTGCTCTTCATATGGAACATTTTTCTTCTTTACATGAAATATCTTGATTTCCTCAAAAACAGCTCTTAACGATTTTGACTAAAATACCGCATGTTAAAGATATTTACATGACAAACAAATTTATATCTTGAATTATCTGGGAATAGCCTCTGGATACCTCTTTATTCTGGAAGAGTTTTGTATAGTTGGTAAACCGAAAAATAGACAAAACGCATTTCACAAAAATAGTACACAGAATTATATCATATACAGTCTTATTTGTATATTCACTTATTTCTTTTTTTGTAAAGTTAACCGTTTACCAGGTACTCATTATTGGTTTCAATTTTAAACTACTAAAACTTTTCTCAAACAGAACGTCATCCTTCGTTTCATATTCTTTTGCTTTACTCCTAGCGGAACAAAGAGAACCGAATTTCAATTGTTTTATATGGCAATAACTGTTAAAAGATTTGGCTATCGCGTTAACCTAGGGCATTCAATTTCCTTCTGCTGACTTGCTTCCTTGTTGAGCAAAAGAGAAATAGGGAATACATACAACAGGCTAACGTATATATTGAAATTCGGTTCTCTTTGTGTGACTAGGAGTAAGACAAAAGACATGAAATGATAGGTGAATTTGTTTGCGAATATTTTAAGTAGCTCAAAATTGAATCCAATACCAAGTTTGGTA
This sequence comes from Hymenopus coronatus, assembly GCA_030762935.1. Taxonomy (NCBI): domain Eukaryota; kingdom Metazoa; phylum Arthropoda; class Insecta; order Mantodea; family Hymenopodidae; genus Hymenopus; species Hymenopus coronatus. The sequence continues at coordinate 97,588,931 of CM060892.1, forward strand.
TTTAAGGGTCTTTTCGTTTTTTAGCTATGCTGCCCCCCCACACACACATACTGACAGGCACAGACGGACATTTTTCTAAAACTGCTTTTTATTCAGGGGGTCTCAAGACATATATTTCCTGTGAAATCTCGGTATCGAATTTTTGGGTGCAATACAATACGCTCTCTATACACCATGTACACAGTACGTGTAGAGAAAGTATTACTGTTAACATTTTCACAATTTTTAGTTACATTTTACATATGAATCACCTTAAATAGATTTACTTAGATCTTAAGATTGTTTGTTTCAGAAGTATTGTATCTTATTATCGAGTTACACGTGTTCTTGCTGTCTATTGTGATATTTGTAAGCATATCAATAGATGTTTGTGTAGGAAAAATGAATAATGGATCGAGGAAGAGTGGTAGACCGCAACCTGACCTAACCAGAAAAGAAAATGGAGAAAACGGACGATACAGATCCTAATGTGAAGCAATTTTGATTCACCAGCTTGTTCTCATAAGTTCATACATATAACTTTAAAGTTCACAAAAAACTAATGTATAAAATCAACTTAAAGCAACGAAATGGATCCCCGTAGCACTGTGAAATGGTTCGTAGATTGGACATCCCATGGCAATAGGACTTTAATTGGAACAGACTTTATAGCCAATTCTGCAGAAGAAGAAAGAAATAAAGTATCAAGGAGGTTTTGTGTTGATGGGAATCATGAAGCATCCCTTTAGGCGATCAAGGAACCGGTATATTTACAACTATAGTTCCAGAGGGAATCAGCAAGTAAAGCTGACCAATAGACATGAAGAGGGGTAAGCCCTTGGGGTAACCTTGCAGCCCAGAATCCAATGCCAACATTCACTTGGTTTGGACCAGAAATATGTGCAGTGAAGCCTAAATGATTAAAGCTGTTATATACCTGCGTTTGATGATTAATCACCAGACATCAGGGTTTAGATAAAATGCCTAATACTTCCTCCAGCTCAATACGTACATAATAGGTAGAGCAGATATTGTTTGCTATCTAAGAGTCGATACTGAAAATCTTACCGGATATATTACTTAATGGGATATATTTCACGGAAATATGTTTTGAAACCCCTGAATCAAAAAATTGATGTTTCATTCGCGTGACTTTCTCTATATCACTGTAAAACATTATTGTTAAAAAAACATATTCCTCTATCTGCTACATGATAATTGAAAAAAAAGCTTGTTGCTTCCAGGTTAGTAGAAGGAAAATAAAGGAATATACTAGGCTAATGTCATAGTCAAATCTTTTAACGGTTAGTTCCCATATAGTTGAAATTCGTTTCTATGCATGACCTTTCGTATGAGACAAGTTTTAAGTTTTTTAAATACGAAACAAATAACTTGAAATACCTCATAAATGGTCAATTCACGAAAAAAAACGTACATACATAAATTGTGTGTTTTTACGAGATTTACATTTCTTATGTAGTCTACTCTTGTCTACCCTTACGGTTTGCCAGTTATGCAAAATTCTTTCATAATAAAGAGGTATTTAAAGGCTATTCCCAGAAAATTCAAATATCTTTAATATACGGCATTTTAATCAAAATCGTTAGAGCCATTTTTAAGAAAATCAAAATGTTCACACATTTTTCCATGTAAAGGGTATATTGGGATTGGACTTATCTCAATTTTTGTGTCGCATCCCAGCACGATACTAAACTTAAATTTCAAGTTTGGTATTTTACCGACTTTTCGTTTTTGAGTTATCGTGTTCACAGACACACGGGCCTTTTTCTAAAAATGCTTTTTTGGATACAGGGTACCCGGAAACTTGTATTTCCGGTGAAATCTCGGTATCGAATTTTGGGTAGAATGCAGTATCTTCTCTATACACTATGTACATACTACGTGTAGAAAATGTAAACATGAAAATAAATAAATAACGTATTGTTTAAGCTTTTTATCTCACAAGGAAGCGATACGAAGCTTTTCAAAAAATAACCCCACCCCAAACGACCCATTCCATGAAAAATTTTCGAAAATTTTGATTTTCTTAAAAATGGCCCTAACGATATTAATACTCAAAGATTCTTTTATAAATTACGTTGTTTAAATATTTTCTAGTTTTTAAGTAGACATAAGGGTCTCTAGGATTTAGGCAATTTTGGATCCCTATCTGTTCCTTTTTTAAGGATAACTTATTTTGCTACCTTCCATAAATCTGGATATTTTCCTAGCCATAAATAATCGTTTGTGTAAAAATGGTTTAACATCGTCCTTTAAATGTATTAACATTTCGTTCTTTTATGCCCGGGCCCATTTATTAAATATTAACTTAATCTAGGTTATAGCAACTGGATAAATGGTCCAACCGTTATAATATGATATTGCCATTTCAGTTCTGCTCCTTATTTCTCCATTATTACTCTTGTCATCGTCTGGTAATAAGGTATCTTTGAATGTAATATATATATATATATATATATATATTTCTTTTTAATTTAGATAAATATGGCTCAATTGGTCGACAGCACTGAAAATAATAATTTCCAAAATAATTTTCCATTTTTGTGTATGACTTCTACGCAATTTGAGTTTCCAAAAATTGACTATATTAACTAACCTGTAAATATGAAATTAACATTACCATTGCTACCATGGCATCATTTCCAAAAATTGGCATGTTTGAAATGTAGCCATTTATTATATATATAGTTCTTGAATGCGGATAATGTCTTCATCCAGACCTCTACATTTTCCTTAATTCATACAAAAGTAAATTAATCCTTTGGCTATTTACTGTCTATTTAATTCTAAAAAAAACTTCTGACATTTCTTAGTTTCCTTTTAGGAAAAACACCTCTTTTGTATCTTTTAAAAATTCCTATTTTCCTGGCACTCTGCTGTATATTTTATCAACTTTAGCTACCTTCATATATTTATTGTACGTTAGCTTTGATTTATTGCTATTTTTTGGTATAAATTCTTGGAACCTGTACTTAAATGTACTGGATAACTAATTGCATTATCTATTTGAAAGGTGTGAATTTCCACTAATTATAATTTCTTTCTTTTCTGGTCTTATAGTTGGTTTCCTAATTAAACTTTTTACGCCGTCATATGACCTGCACGAAACACCTCTTCCAAGTTTAAATTTTCACCTCATCTTTTAATCGCCTAATATAACAATGTTAATACATATTGTAGATCGCTTGGTAAATTTTTAGATTTTTAAATCAATTATGTGAACTGGAAATGAAATTTTGTTTCCATTCACTTGTTTTTTCTTATTAAATATCGCAATGCAGCAAGTAATATTCTCGATTTCTCTAAACGACTAAACTGTAAATTCAGCTCAAAAATATAGTATGTTTCCTTTATGTTAGCAGTAAAACAAGTCATCGAACTGCAATGACCTTCATACTGCGTGCTTTTAGTATATACAGCTGATGCGTTGTTAATTTCAGTTTCGGTCACGCCCTGGCCAATGGCTACATCATTCGCCTGTCAAATAGACGGCCCGAGTTCGACTTCAAGCAACCACCTGTGAGATTTCTGGTGGATAAAGCGGAACAGGTCCGGTTTTCTCCGGATTCTCCGGTTTCCCCGCCATCGCATTCCACCGGTGGTCTATCTTCATTCCATGCCTGCGGTGTCACAAGTAGTAAAAGCGGGTGTTACACTGCCAAAAAAAAAAAAAAAAAAAAAAAAAAAATCCGCTTTCTTACTAACATAACTTTCTTTACCTATTCGTCTTCATTTTCCTCCCTCTCCCTCCCTAATGCTTTCTTAAAGGACGTCTTACTCGGATTGTTTATTACTTTCTGTACACGTAGAATGCACATAGTGTATAGAGGAAGTATAGTATTCCAACCAAAAATTGGATATCGAGATTTAAACGGAAAAATGTTTTGAGGTCCCCTGAGTAAAAAAAACTTTTTTAGAGAAAAGCCGTGTGTGTATGTGTGTGTGTGTGTGTGTGTGTGTGTGTGTGTGTGTGTGTGTGGACAGCATAGCCTAAAAATCTAAAAGTCCGTTAAATACGACACGAAGATTTTGAGGGAAGTTCCCCACCCCAAACTGCCCTTTATAGGGAAAATGTTTCGATTTTTTTTCTCAAAAATGGCTGTACAGATTTTGATTAAAATACCGTATATTAAATATATTCACATGAGAAATAAAATTTATATGTGGAATTTTCTGTGAATAACCTCTGAAGGACTCATTATTCTGGATGAATTTGATAACTGGTACACCTTAAAAGATAGACAAAAATCTTACTACAAAAACTGCAAATCTTAATAAAACACACAATTTATCATTTATTTTTTCATGGAGCTCACCATTTTTTGAGATATTCCTTGTTATTGGTTTCAATTTTAAAATACTTAAAACTTTTCACATACAGCAATTTGTAAACTCCTTGTGATGGAAAGAATGGAAAGGACTTGCAACCACATGACACCACATGGATTTGACTCGCTTTAGCCTGGTGTATTCCCTTATTTCGCTTCTACTTACAAGGAAGCAAGTAGTAAGACAATTTTTGATGATGCTTATCTCGATCACCATGGAGTCGAAGAAGAATAAGCTTTCTAAGTAATTTGTTACAGAGATGCAGGGAAAGTCATATGACTGGAGCACATCAGATTTTTAAAAAAGTTTCATTTATGTAATCCCCTTTAACTTCTATGGTCATATCGGCGCTCTGCTTAAAGAACTGGGTTCGTTTTTATCGCTGAGCTGTATGGTTTATTAACGTTGGGGTTTTCAAATTTGTACTGTTAAACGAATACACTCATACATTCCCTCTCACATTCGTACACCCAGATTCTCTGGGGGACTCAGTAAAGAGAAGGAAACATTTTGCGCCCCAGCCGGAAGTCGAACCCAGACTTCTGGGTGAGAAGCTAGAGCTCTGACCACAGAGCAATTTTATTCACCGTTATTGGTTTCAATTTTAAGCTGCTTAAACGTTATCAAATAGAAAATGTCTTAGTTTTTTTCTGGCCATACGAAGAGAACGATTCCATTCTCATTACAAGGAAGCAAGTAATGCAGACAGTTTCTGGTAATGTTTATCTCGATTAGCACTCTATATAATATACTCTTTTGTAAGTATAACTATTTGTAGAACAGATAGAGAAAGTCATCTAAATGGAACACATCGAAATTTTCTTTAAAAAACTAGTATAATATATTTAAATAAGATCAATGTAGATATATAAAAAGATAAAAAAAAAGTCTAATATATTCCATTCACATAACTTTCTCTAGCAGTTCCATAACCAAACTATTTTTGCAAACGATTATTGTTTTATCTACTTCATGTTAATCGAGCTAAAAATTAGCAGAACTGGTCTTATTACTTGCTCCCTTATAAGGAAAAGGCAAATAAGGGAATACACTAGGCTAAAGCGATAATCAAATCTTTTAAAAGCTGGTGGTTAAGTTCGGTTCGCTTTGCATGGACCCGTTTGAAAAAAAGTTAGGTAGTTTAACATTGAAACCAATAACAAGGAATATCTCGAAAACGTTCAACTCTACAAGAGATCTGCCATTTTTGTGACGTAAGTCTTTCTTTAAAACTTACCATTTAACCATTATGCAAAATTGTGAAAGCTCATCCAGAATACAGAGCTATACACAGACTATTTACAGAACATTTAAAATATATATTTTATTTGTGATGTAGATATGTTTAATATTCGGCATTTTAATCAAAATCGTTAAGAGCCATTTTTTAAAAAAAACATTCCAATAGGGTATAGGGTAGCTAGTGGTAATAAGGATATTCCAAAAATCTTTGTGTCGTATCCTTGGAAGATAATAAACATAAACACCAAGTTTGGAATTTAACGTCTTTTCATTTTTTAACTATGCTGTCCACAGACACACACACGCGTGCACCTTTTTTTAAAAATGATTTTTTCGGAGACTTTAAAGCATCTATTCCCGGTGAAATCTCGACATCTAATTTTGGGGTTGAATACAATAGCTTCTCTATATACATGTATACCTTGTATGTGCATACGTGCAAGAGAAAGTAAGAACACTCGGTACGTATATTCTATTTTAGTAGCTATGTGTAGGTATATTCATTTAAATGAATCTACAACGTATACAGAGAACATACGAGCTTTACAGGAAATGAAGGCACGAGTTATATGAGTAAGTTTGATCTTGCTGTGTGATCCGATTGTAGGAGATTTACGTCCGACCAAAGTATGAGATTAACTGCTGATCCGGATTATAGTATGGATTATTTAAGGTTAACTATGTATCCTCTTCTTCAAGGGGAAATAATGTTTGTTGAGATACAAATGATGAAGAATTATTGTTCGTTTATTCTGAATATATGTCAATACTTTGTATGCTTATTACACACTTAAATATGCTTGTACATACTGGAAATTTTAATTACACTGTTTCAAATATTTCGACATTAAATATTTATTTATAAATTTAATTTAATTGAAATAAAATACAGTGAGAATACTGAAAGAAAATTAAAAATAAACAATAGTTTATTCCGTCAATGTTGCATTTTTATTTAATTTGTAATATTATCCCACCATAACCAAAAAGATTACAAGGAACGGTCACTTAAGTGAATAAAATCTAACACTTCAGATACAATAGAGCAGTTTGTCTCCTCAGGATAAGAAGAAAATCCTAATCCATGCAATTCATACAAAGTGAGATTCTAACTCGAATTACGGACCTTTCTGAAGATGAAATTAGATTAAATTGATTTTTATTTATGGATGCTCTTTAACATCTGTGGCTCTTAGCGTTCCATTATATTATAGGGTGAAGGATCGGTTAATGTTGCTCAGAGGCCTCTTTATTAGGCTGGAGGTTCATTTACGTGCCGTAAATCTACGACACGGGACAATGGCTTTATTTCCTTCCAAAGGAAGTCATTAGACCCGAAAAAAAAAAAAAATCCATCGCCCTTGGAAGTCTACTTCCTGAATATGAAACACAAACTTTGTGGGAAGGGGTTTTTGTTCTTCATGCCAGTGTTTTTCACTCTCTCTTTTAATTTTATTTTCATGCATTGCCAATATTTCAGCGGAGCATACATTTTGACACTCTCTGAATACCTCCAAACATTTTTAGAAACAGGTCTGCAGGTTTTTTTTTTTTTTTTTTGTGTACTTGTGAACAGCATAACCCAGAAACGAAATGTGGTTTAACAATTTAAGTTCAAAGGCTTTCAAGGATGAGTAACGAAGATTTTCAAGACAATTCTCCACCCCCCCTACGCTTTACGAGGTAAAGGGAAAACATTCGTTACTTTTTCATTTTCTAAAATACTAACTACTCACCAAAATCACGGGCCTATACCTTGACACCCTGAATTGTTGCACATGTGCCGAAAGCTTTTTATCCATAGCTCGACGCATTGTTACACCTGCATATAATGAGAACGTGCAATAATGACCCCTCCTTCTCGAAGGTTCTTGCTACGCAATCAATGGGAGCTGCCAGGCGTTTAGTCTGTGCAGAGGGGTCTAAGAATTAATTTAAATTAGAGGCGGCCGAACGAACATCGTAGCGAAGAGAGATAAACTTTTTCTGCAGCTAAGACGTTTATTATAAGCAGAATTTGAAATAAATAATTGCATTTTGTTAGAGTTTTGGGACAGTATTTTAAGTTTACGGCACTTGCGCAGTAAGTAAAATTCTCTGTGATAAGCCTGTGAAGTGCATACAATTTGTATGACTTTAATATAACTAGTAAACCTTTAAAGATAAAAAACCATCTTATTGCATAAAATATAGATGCCTGAAAACACCCCATTTATATGAAATACATATTTAGGACTTCACCATTTCCGAATATGATTGTTATTAGGACGTGCAAATACTCTACTGTTTACCTATAATTAAGTAGAAGGAGTAATTACATTCCACCCTGATATTTGATACCCAGATTACATCGGAAGTACAAAACATCCTACCACCACTTTTTCTTTTACATGGAGGATCAGTATTTCGATTTTCTCAAGAAAGATTTTAATGATTTTGATTAAAGTGAAATAGTCAAGAGATATTTTACACGAGCAATGTCGTCTTCTGGGAATAGCCCGTGGTGTACTCTTCATTTGGAAGATAAATTATTAATCTTTTATAAGTGTTAAATGTTAGCCATAATCAAAAGCGTAGAACTTGCAAACGTAGAGCTTCGTACAAATCCATTCCAAATAGGTTTCTTGTGTCATAGGCCATTTCCGGATATCCGTTATTAATGGATGGGATTCTTCAGTACGTTGTCATTCTTTTCTAGTCCTATCGACTTTCACGATTGCATGGAAAGTGTATGTAATTTTAAGGCTCATGAATGGTGTTCCCTTTGTATTTTTTAGGAAATGTGTGAGTATCTCTGCAATGATTTAGCGTATTAAAATGAAGTGAATAGAATACAAATCTATGGAAATGGGTTTTTGTAGAAGAAGCTGTTGTGTATCATGCCTTCACAAAGTCAAAAATCTGATGTGTACCATTCACATGACTTTCTCTATATCCCTGCAACAAATTATTCTTAAAAAGCTTACACTTCTATTTATTTTATGCTAATCAGAAAAAATTAGCAGAAATAGTCTTATTACTTGCTTCCTTGTAAGTAGAAGCGAAATAAGGGACTACAATAGCTTAAAGTGATAGTCAAAAGCTGGTTGCTATGTCAATGAAGTTCCTTTGTTTATATGGATAGGAGTTGACAAGTTCCTGTATGAGAAAAAAATGAGTTTTTCATAGCAGAAGCCAAAAATAAGGAATGTCTCAAAAACGACGAACTCCACGAAAAAAATGTATATAATATAAATTGTGTGTTTTAACGTGCTCTACATTTTTTGTGCAGTAAGCTTTTGTCCATCTCTTACGGTTTAGCAGTTATTTAAAATTCCGTAAAATTCATCCAGAATAAACTACTCTTCAGAGGCTATTGCCAGAGAATTCAAGATATACATTTTATTTTCCGGGTAAATATCTTTAATATACGAAATTTTAATCAAAATCTTTAGAGCCATTTTTGAGAAAATCAAAATTTTCGAAAAAAGTTCCATGTGAAGGGTAGTTTGGGGTGGGGGGATTTTTCTCAAAATCTTCGTGTCGCATCCCTGGAACATACTTAACTTAAATACCAAGTTTAGTATTTACCCTAAAACATATATTTCCGGTGAAATCTCGGTATCGAATTTTTGGGTGGAGTACAATACTTTCTCTATACACTATGTACATAATGCGTATAGAGAAAGTAGAAATTAAACTATATGACGGCAGTAAACATAATTTATTCTTTGGAACAAAGAAGATTAAAAGAGATGAACATTAAAACTACACATTTGGCAGCCTCCTCAGCATAAGAAGAGAGGAAGACCACAACTGTACACAATCTTTGGAAGATGGGCAAATGAAAGATGATGAGTGATGTGGGAGACCGCATGCTGTAAACAACACACTTAAATAATAAATCGTAAATAGAAAAAGAGCTTTCGTAACTCTAAGTGGTATAACTATTAATAAACGCTAGAGGTCAAAGAAAATCATATAAGATATCTCAAGAGAATTCCCCACTCCGGACCACCCTTCACATGGAAAATATACTGAAAATGTTGAGTTCTCAAAAATGCCTCCAACGATTAAAATTACACGAGGTTAAGATATCTTTATGATCAACAAAATGTATATCATTCAATTTCTGGAAACGTCCTCTTTCTGAATGACTTTTGTGTACTAATAAACTGTAACAGAGAAACAAAATCTTACTACAGAAAATGATATAGATCTTGATGAAGCACATATTTTAGTCAACTAGGAATTGTCGATAAAGTTGTTTTGATAGTTTAACGCACGCTTTTACTACAATGGCACTGCAGGCAAGTCAACAAAGTGAACCTAGTATCAGATAATTGCGTAGTGAACAGTAAGACATCTTGAACTGCATTTTTGACATTTAACTTTTGCCATTTCAGTAAATCATCTCATTATTATTCATTCTAGGTTTTCAGATTGATCACATTTCAGAAAATTAGTTATATTATCATACAGTTACTAATTTAGTTTGTAAGTTTTCTCCACTTTCACTTTCTCTAGCCATACTTGGTAAGCAGTAAAGTTATTGCATTCCTACCAAAAAATCGATAGCGAGATTTCACTCCAAATACCTCTCGTATTAAAAAATAATTGTTTTTATAAGAATATACACGTTTGCGTATCTGTGAATAGCATAATCCTTATGCGAAATTCGTATGTAAAAATACCACACTTGGCATTTAAATTGTCTTGCAAATAAACAAGATAATTTTGAATCTCTTTTCACCCTCCAATTACACTTCACATGGAGCATTTTTCGATTTGTTTGTTATTTTCTAAAAGTACCTCTTAAGATTTTGATAAAATAACATACATTAGATATATTTACTAGAAAAATAAAATATATATCTTGAATTACTGTAAATAGTTTTTGAAAGAAATGTATATAACCTTTATAGATGTAAACTGTTTGCGATAGACGAAAACTATAAACAGTGTAGTCTCTTCTAAACGCAATTTATTTCAAAGGCCATCAGCCAAATCCAAGTTATCCTTTATTAATGGTCAGTTTAATCAATACTTATTCGTTCCTTTAAATTCCTGTCGACTTTATTTCTCACGATGTTATGGAAAGGCTATATGATTTTAAGGCCAGCATTTGGTGTCCGTTCTATAACATTAGACAATCGATTGCATCTATTACAATAGGTGTAATAGAGCTAATAATATCTATCTCAATTAAAATGAAGTAGATAAACTTTAGTTTAAGAATATTATGTGTACTTAACAATGAGCAATAGAAGGCAAGAAAAGTAGGTAATATGAAAATAACATGTACGATTTGTAACATGTTGGTAATTGCAGAAAAAGGTATTGTTTAGTTTTTTACAATATTTACGTACATATGTACTGCATATACCATATTAGTTTATTTTTCCCTTTAAGCAGTTGTGTAATTTTATATAATCAATTACGTGACCTTTACACCCAGCTTCAGAGTGAATTAGTGTACGCCGAGTTCGTAGACTTTTACAGATATTAATCGAATGCAACCCATTACAGTCAAGTCAATACGCTTCGTCGCTTTGCCGTGCAATTCATCTTTTGTTGTTGTACTTAACCGTTTCCGAGATATTCCTTGTAATTTATTCAAATGTTCTAATGCGTATATTATATAGCTGTTTTTACTTTCTCTGCACATACTATGTACCTATACATAGTGCATAGAGAAGATATTGTATTGCACCCAAAAATTCGATACCGGGATTTTACCGGAAATATACGATTTGTGACCCCCTGAATAAAAAAAAAATATATATGTATATACATATATATGTATATACATGTAGTATCTTCCAAGGGTACGACACGAAGATTTTCAAGAAAATTCGATGACCCCCAACTACTCTTCACCTGGAAAAACATTCCAAAATGTTGATTTTCTCAACATTGGCTCTTAACGATTTGGACTTAAATATGGTATATTAAAGATGTTTACATGCCAAATAAAATGTATATCTTGAAATTTCTGAGAATAGCCTCTGAAGAACATCTTTATTGTGAACGAATTTTACTGAATATATATGTAGATCTCGTTAAAACACACAATTTGTTATATACATTGTTTTCGTGGAGTTGTCTGTTTTTGAGATTTTTCCTTGTTATTGGTTTTAGTTTTAAAATACTTATTGTCAACTCTGGACCACGCACAGAAACACATTTCAATCTCATAGCAACCATATTTTAAAACATTAGTCTGTCGGTTTAGCCTAGTGTATTCCCTTACCTCCATTTTACTTATAAGGAACAAAGTAATAAGGCCGTTTCTGCTAATGTTTACTTGAATAAGCATAAAGTAGATCTCAAGAATAAGCTTATTAACAATAATTTGTTGCAGAGATGTAGAGAAAGTCATGTGAATGAATCGCATCAGATTTTTTCCACCCTGATCATGGAATAAAAGCGGAATTTCATTGTCACCATACCCGCTCTTAAAAGGTTAACTACGGCTTCAGTTTAATGCTTACCATTACCTATAAGAAAAGATGCAATAATGCAATTTCTGTTAATGTAGAAGATAAGTTTTGAAACTTTAGTTTGTTGCAAAATAAGCAAAGAAGGTCATGTGAATGTAGTAACATTAAGTTTTTTAATTTGACAATATGCAATTTTGTCCAAAATTAATTCACTCTTTGATAATTAATATTTATTTATATTTCAACCGGAAATATATTTTCTAAAACCCGTTGTTTCTATCCATAACCTTTAGATAAAGGTCCGTGCGCTCATGACTAAGAAACTAAAATTTGGTGAAATATCAATCTTGTACTTAAATTCAGCATCTTCCAAAAGTGCAATACGAAGATTTTAAAAAAGTCAGCCAATTCAATCAACCATAATGAAAACGTTAAAAAATTTTAAAGTCTCAAAAATGGCTCCAAAGGTATATCAAATATATATGTTTACTTTTATGGGAGTAGCCCCTGAAGTGCTTTTCATTCTGGATGACTTTTGCATAACTGATAAGAGGCAGCCAAATATTACTACAAAAAAGTATAGAATTTATGATTTGGGGGAGGGGGTGAGTTCAATCATTTCCGAGCTTTTTGTTCATATTGCTTGTAAATTCAAACAACTTCTTCTCTCTGTACTTTGTACATGATACATAGGTAGAGAAGGTATTGCGTTCTACCCAAAAAATTCGATACTTGTATTTCAAAGGAAATACACATTTTAATGTCCCTTGAATCCAAAAAGGAAAAAACATTCACATTGTCAGAGAAACGTCCGTGCGCGTGAACACTAAAACTTAAAATAGGTCAAATTCCAAACTTGTGTGGAAACAATTTTGGACATTTTGATTTTCTTAAATGTAGCTCTAAAGATTTTGATTAAAATACCTATATCAAAGATGTACACCTTCATGACATATAAAATGTATATTGTGAATATTCTGCGAATATCCTCTCAAGTCCCCTCCATTATGGATGGCTTTTGATAGTTTTATATATGTGTAGATTATTTGAGGTAAAAGGTAGTTTAAATTAATTATAAAGTTTATTTAATTGGGGTAATTAGAAGATAAAATAAACTGTTTAAGATTTTACATAACTGTAAAGACAAAACCTTACAGTAGATCTCGTTCAAAAATACAGTTTATGGTGAATCTTTTTTATCGTGGAGCTAAGCCTTTCCAAATGGGAAGTCGTTATTCATATTTTTAACTGGCCAAATAAAGAGAACAGAATTTCACATAGCACCAGATTTTAAAAGATTTGACTGTCGCTTTAGGTTATTGAATGTACATATGTCCCGTATACAATGAGATAATATCGTAATAAAACCATTTCTGCTAATCTTGAAGTAGATAGAAGAATGTTTTGAAAGAACAATCTGTTGAAGCATAGATAAAGTTATGTGACTACACCAGATAGGACTTTTTTCTTTTGGTCATGCAAAGAACGGAATTTTAGTTTAATTACCTAGCGACTCTTCCTTAAAAATTTTGACAATCGTTAAAAGTGTAGCGTTTCCCCCTAATCAGTAACCTATTATGAATCAGAAAGTCATTTTTACTGGTTGACTGTAGTTTAAACGAAATGAATTACTGTGTAGTATCCATTATCTTAGTCTTCCTTCTCCTCTCTTCTCAATAAATCCAATTCCTTTATTTCTTCCCCTCAATACATTCCGGGTCGCTTCTTTGGCCTTGTACCATTCAGTTAATCTTTCACTCACCATTTGCCTGATATATGCGTACCAACCTAAAAGCTAAGGAGTCCTTATTGGCGTAACGACTTCGTTTGATATACTCGCTCTAAAAGAATTTGGTCGTTAAAGAAAGACGAATTTATAAGAAAGATGTGTTCGTTTCATATACGACACAGCAGAGAATTATGAACTTTTAAGGTACTTTTGGCTTTTAGATCATATACTTAAATCTAACAAATGAAGTGTGATCTATCGCTGGTTTATGAGTGAGTGTATAACATGGACTGCTCAGCGATGGCTTCCCTCTGGTGGAACTAGGGGGAACTCGACTAATCGGAGACGGCTCATTGAAGGCTGTTATTTGGCGGACGACAATTTTTCTAAGGGTCAGCATCTGCGCTATCTGTTCGACCCAAAAGATACCCACGGACCCTAAGATGAATCACGAAAAGTGAAGATAAATTATAGAGAACGAGGGAAAACCCTTTGCGGTAGAATTAAGACCATACTAGTATCCACCAATCAATAACGGAAAGCTCGCAACCGTTCCCAGAAAGATAACGGTACACTAATGGAAACTCGCCCATTAAGTCATAGATGTAACCTTTCGTGTGAAAGTTAAGGCGTTGTCTATTTCTTAGTACTAATGCTTTCAGTATCATTAGTCAAAAATATTTTATACATGAGTACAGAAATTTATTAAATACCGAGATAAGGCGATATACTGAAAAAAATATCAGGCAATAATCTTCTCAAAGAGGCAAAAAAGATAAGGCTTCTATATTTAGCGGCGTAGAGAGAATAATTTTGAGTATAAATCAATATAAGGACGCCTGATTATTACTTTCTCTAGCATGTATATGCAATGTACATAAAATGTAGCGAAGGTATTGTATTCCAGTCAAAGTTTTACTCCGAGATTTTAATAAAAAAAACATTCTATTATAAAAAGGGCCGTGAATGCATGTGTATGTTGACAGCATAGCTCAAAACAAAAAATCGGTTAAATACAACATTTGGTATTTAAAGTTAGTATTTTCCAAGAATGCAACATGAATATTTTCATGAAAATCTCTCCGCCCCAAATTACCATTTATAAGAACATTTCCGAAATGTTTGATTTTATAAAATGTGGCACCGACAATTTTGTTTAACATGCTGCATAATAAATATATTTACTGAACAACAGAAGGAACTTAAACCTGTATTCCATCTTTAACACCACCAAAGGATGCAGAAAAGCTATCAAGTTAATGGAGATATCACAAATTTTGTCTTTTATATAATGTGATTTAATTGTTATAACCACAGTTTGATACTATTATAATTGTTTACCAATTTACATGTACTATACTGTTACCAAAGTTCAAATAGTTAAGTTTATGACCATAGTTGTAATATATTTGTATTAAATTTTATACTTACTTGATCTTGTAAGAATATTGTGATCGCTGTTGTTATAAAGTGACCTTAAATAAATAAATAAATTAAAATATATATATTTGTATTTGGGGGGGGGCGTAGAGCTAGCCATTTCAGAGAGATTTACTTGTTGGTTTCAATTTTAAAATGCATGCAAATTTTCTCAAACGGGAAGTCCTCGTCCATTTCACACACCGCTTGTTTTTTTTATCGCATACGATACTCGCATACTGACAGCTTTTAAAACAGTTGACTGCCGATTTAGTATAGTGTATTCCCTTATTTCCTTTCTGCTTCTATAGCTCTCATTTGAACAGCATGTTAAGCACTACGAGTCTGGCAGAAGGCAGAGTTTTCTGAAGCTTGGCGCCAGTTCCAGATGGGCACCGGCTGAGCCCTAAGCCACTGTGTATAAGGATAGAGCGTTCGTTTATAGTGGCTGCTTATGGGTGGAACTGATGCCAAAGTCTTCATTCTATCCGACAGAGCGCAGTAAAGTAGATAACTAATTAACGCATTTTCCGCGTCTAAATATTCCTGTTAATGCAGTGTTACAGTTAATGCCAATGCATTTTGATGCTTAGAGTACAGAAATAGATACCGATATATCCTTATAAATAAGCATACATGTTTTAAATGTAATGTCATTAGGTTTTAAAACTACGGAGATTATTTCAATATATGCTTTTTGTTTCAAATATTAGAGTTTTTTAAAACACAAGCGCCAGCGCACCCATGTGAGTGTGTATGCCTGATTTTCTGAGTTTTTTCCTTTTAAATGTTACGCATATCAATGCATTGTTGGCAGTAGATCGCTAGCTTGGTAGCACTATTATTTCCATTTTTCTTCCTTGTTTTTATTCCAACTTAAATATAAAAGCGCAGTTGTATTTTCCATTTTGCATTGTTTTAATTTTATTCATAAACGCATTATGATATATACCGATTATTCACAAAATTACACAATAGATAGATGCTATTTTAAGAATAGAAGTATTTGAAGAATACTTTTATTCCAACACTGTTTTCTTGGCACCCCCAGCAGCATGCCTCAACGGCCGTCACTTTATTTGTTATTAAACTATTCATTTGTTCTACAGGTGTTTCATCTTGAAGCAAGGTTTCCCTATTTATCAGCATTTACAAGAGCTTGCCTCTTTTCAATAGGTACAAGGATGTTATTAGTGCAGGGAATTAGATAGGAAAAGGATGTTGATAATTTTTCTCACAAGCCGTATAGTAAGGAGAGGAAGTAGTTCAATTTACCCAAACATTCGACACCTAGTTTCAGCGCAAACACATATTTTGAGACACAGTGAAAAAAATCCAGTTTAGAAAAAGGTGTACGTGTGCCTGTGAACAGTACTCGGTTACATCCCAACGTTGTATTTAAGATTAATACCTTCCAGAGATGCGACAATAAGTTTTCAACACAATCTTGCGCCAAAATACCCTTAAAATAGATTTTTCGAAATTTTTGATTGTCTCAAAAATGCCTCAAACGTGTTTGATTAAAACAAAATATCATTAATATATTTTCTTGACAAATTAAATGTAAATCTTGAATTTTCTGGGAGCAGCATATGGAATCTTCTTTAGTCTGGGTGACTTTGTTCAATAATTAACCGTGACATAGACAAAATCTTACTATAAAAATGTAATTTCTTTAATATTGCCAATTTATCCAAATAAATATTTCTTAATGAATTAACCGCTTCCGAGATATTCCTTGGTTTTGGTTTACAGTTTCCAATTCTTAACGTTTCTCAAGTGCGAAATCGTAGTTTTCTTTTTAAAAGATTTGACTATAGCTTAAGCCTGATGTATTCCCATGCTCCCATTGATCTATATGTTTTTGTAAGATAGTCTGTTGCAGAACAGGCAGAGAAAGTCATGTAACATCAGAATTTTTACCATTAACTCTTTGTATAAAAATTGTCGATATCAATAATGTTTCTTATAATTTACAAATAATTGTAAACTAATTTGTTCAACAATTATGGTAACAAAAGCTCAAGAAAGGTGTTTAACTAACTTTGTTCCAAGTTTTACTTTCACTGTTGGTATTACTTTTGGAGTCGCATACTCTTCACTAAAATTGCTTCACCTTAATGATATTATTGCCGATGAGCCATCTAATTCAATTTGCCTCTTGGAAGATTTGGTTCGGGTGCTTCTCTACGCGATTTTATAAATTTTCTTTAGCGTATTTCGCGGAGGCATTTTACCTAATTCATGGAGTTTCTCACTTAAGCTTCCAATCCCACAAAATTCCCGCTCAGCCTCACACAATTTATTGCCACTAATACTCTCTTCCGCGATGATTTTCAGCAGTTTTTCTTGGTACGCTGATTTTGCGCCTTTTTGATTTTTATTTCCTCTTCCTGATGACGCATGCTCATTCTTGTATATTCGCGTTGGTAGCCTTTTTAATTATATTTTCATTATTTATTATTTTAACATGTTTGATCTATTCTTTGAGGAAACAACAAACGACAGGGGGAATTCATTTAGGGACAAGAATAATAAAACCAATCGTGTTTGCGGATGATGAAATCTTGATATTCAAAAGCGAAGACGAACTTTAAAAAATGGCATATGTTATATCAAGTAGCAAAACATACAACCTACAAATATTTATGGACAAAACATAATCAATGGCATTTAAAGTTATTCATTCATTTCGGTCCAAAATAGTTCTAGATAATAAAACTATTGAAAAAGTGTCAAACGTTTAATATTCTTGGGTATGAAATAAAACATGGATCAAAATAAATGGTATCTAATATCTATTAATAAAAAACTAAATAAATTTTGGTATATAGCAGGCAAAATAGAGAGATTTAATAATAAAGCAAGAAAAATTCAATAATAAAACTGTATGAAACAATGGATATTCCAATCATAACATATGGTTCAGAAACATGGACAAGATAGCACAACATAAAATAAATATTCAAACGGAAGAAATTAAGCTCCTCAGAACTATAGGCAATAACCAAAAATAGAAGTAGTAAACAAAATAATAACAGAGTATATAACAAACTGGAAACAACATTTAAACAGAATGAAAGAAAATAGAATTCCAAAAATTGCATAGCAGCCACAAGGACAAAGATAATGTGGACGTCCGAGGAAAAGATGGAAGGAGCAAGACTTTGGAGCCAAAACAGGCTAATAGCCTAAATTGTCTTGTAGAAGAAGATATACTCTTTGTTATTTATATCAGGAGCCATCACCTCGCTCTGTTTTATGTGAAGCATGCAGGCTTGCGTGGGTAATCATGTTATAGCTGTGGCTGGTCTCTCGTTTCTGGGAGTGTGTCGTGTATCAGTTTATACATCTTGTTGGGAACAGAAAGTAATCCAAAACGCAAGCCATCGACTTTTATGCCTACCTAGGACAAATCTTTCTTAGTAATGGAAAGTGGCGGAATAAGTGTTCAATTTACGGCAAAGCTTTGTACTAAAAAAAAAAAAAAACTTCAATTTTCAGCGTAATTATGCAACCCATGCAAGTGAATATACCAATTAGCAAGCAAGAGGATGCTTTTTCCGAATTGAGGTAGACAGATACCAATTAATTATCCAGAAGCCTATTCATATTTACTTTTCTAAATGTCAACGTTTTTCGTTACAATTTAATTTTCATGTTATCAAGTTAGAGAACTTAGAGAACTTTTCTTTCACTATATTAATGCTAACAATACACATTATTTTGTGCAATTTTTTTCCATTACGACCAATCAGTCTATGAAATTATGTACCGATACACCATGAGAAGGTGATCGGAGTCTTGAGTTATAAGAGGGGGCTTACTGCCTATGTAGTGCATTTCTTTCCTATGAAATGTATGAACGTGTGTAAGCGAGTCACCCTGTTGCTACATCTAACTACCGCAATTGCGCATATCCAGGTTCTCAGTGGTAGAGCGCCATCTGTCTGACAGAGATGTTGTGCTTGTCGGTGCAAGCGTGCAGAACTTTATCGACAGGGAGCACATTCCTCTTGCTCGCGCTTCTTTTCGTGGTCAGAGGCATGTCTTATCAGAAATATGAATACTAGTCTGAGACATAAATGGGGCAATTTTATACCAAACATGAACCTACGATAAATATATTAACCTGTGTTCGAAGATTACATACTTCAAACACAAAATGTTCCATACGACATTGCACTAAAGGAATCTGACCGTACTTTCTGCAGAGTTAAAGGTCACGCAAGCACTGTAGGTGATTCAGCAGCAACTGTGCCCAAAGAGTTACCAGTTAGTGTTGCCTGATTTATACCATTATTCTTTCGTTTCTCCCTTGAGATTTTGTTGTACAGTAGTATTATCTCTAAGTCAATTGATTTTAACAACTACATTTGCTTTTACATTCTTTTATGATTTAATATTCTTTTCTCACGTGTTCTCTGGTATTTTCTTATATCTTCCCACTTCAAGCCAATTAGTTTTTGTTTGGTATATAATCGAGTTGAACGAGAATTGCACTCTCTGATAAAAGGACATTGTTGCTCTTATTTCTAAATTCAAGCATTGTTGCTATAATTTGTAACTTGATTTAAAACTACTTTCCATTGATATCAAATGAGTGCATTTAGATTGTCAAACATAAAAACAAATGTTTTGTATAAAAGGGTCAGTATGACACCTCCAAGTTCTTGAGGCAAGATAGGTCATAAATATCGGTAAATTATTCAGTATTTTAGAAGTAGTGAGCGCAAACATGAATTAAATCCACAAGAGGAAATATGTTGAATTAACTTTTTAGAGCAAAGGAAGAGATTATCTCCTTAGGAGATAAATTGGCCTTCTTCGGCATTCTAATAAGAGAATAATTTTCTATTCAAAGATATTAGTCTTTCTTAGCCTTCTGGGCAATTTATAGCTAAATTTCAAACCTTTGCCTGTTATTACTTTTATCTACCTTCCAAGTATGCAGTTGGAACCGAAGGTATTACATTCCACCCAAAAATTCAACTGAGATTACACCGGAATGAAAACAATTTTTGAAAAAGGTTCATGTTTAATTTGAGTGTCTGTGTTTAGTGAACAGCATAACTAAAAAATCAAACGTTCGAATACTACAAAAGTTAATATTTCAGTTCCTTACCTTCTAAAGATGGGATACAAAGATTTTCAAGATACAAGTAATTCCCAAACCACAATTTACATTAGATATTTTCTCTAAAGTAATAACATGTATATTATTAGTCATGTTTTCAACAAGTTACATTTTAATAAAAAACGTAGGTTAGCTAGAAAATAAAAACATTAAAAATCTATTGTATGTAAAAGATGGATTTTCTGGGAATTCTGTTCAAAATCTATATTTATTATCTTTAGAATTTTAGATTCTTGAATATTCTGGAAGCAGATTGTATGCTCTTCATTAGAAAGGAATGTCCTGTAAGTTTATAATTGTTAAACATTAAGAGATCTTTTATTTTCTATATTGAATATTAAGGGAAACATTGTATTCAAGACAAAAGTGTACACAATTTCAAGCGAAATTCCCCTTTTGAGACTCCCTAAATCCAAAGAGAAGAATTTATAGGAAAATGTGTGTGTTTGTTTGTTTTATCACTCTGTGTGTGCTTATTAATATCATAACTGAAAAACTTAGTCTGCTAAGTAACTAACTTGAAATGTTAATTTCAGTAGGATGTGACACGATGCTTTAAAAAAAAAAAAAAAAAAACTCAGCCCAAAACTACCCACTATGTAGAAGACTTTTCGAAATGTTGGAATTTAGCAAAATGGCTAAAGATTTTGATCAAAGTAGAATGAATTCAAGATACTGTGGCTTGGTGTTCGTGTGCTGCCACAATCACGGTTGCTTGGTATACCAGTCGGCGCAGTTGGAAACCTTGCAATGTGGCGCAATGTTAACCGGATAATTCGGAACGCGACACATCTGAAATCTTCCAGGATTTTCGGTTTTTACAAGCTTCTGGAAAGTTGTTACACTATCTAGCTATAAAACGAAGAAACATTGAAGCGAGTCATCACGTGAATTGGAGTGAGTTGCGAGTCGTGAGTGTTTGGAGTGCTAGCGCGCAGTGGCGTGCAAGCAGTGACGTGTGAAAACCAACTGTTTATGCGTCAAACCGTCGAGTGAATTACTTGTAGCAGTGAGTTTATCTATAAACTTTCAGTAATTAAGGACATTTTTTAGAACATTTATATGCTAAATAAAATGCATATATTGAATTTTCTATAGTCCATGAAGTCGTAATTATCCGGAAGAAGTATCTTATAGTCTTCAATAACGGTAAATGTGAAGCGATAGATGAAACACAAAACCTGCACATCTCATTAAAACACACTGTGTATACTAAATAGATTGTTTAATTTATTTTTCTAGGAATAGCACCTGAAGACCTCTCCATTCTAGATATTTTTTGTGTAAGTGGGAAACCGTAAGATAGAGACAAAAGCTAATTTCACAAAAAATGTAGATCTCTGTAAACACACTATGTCGTATAGGTACATGTTTTTGTAGAGTTAATGGTTTGTGAGATATTCCTTGGTATATGTTTCAATTTTTAATCCCTTAAAATTTTAGTCTCATGCCTCTTGTTTTACCATTGCCATACAATTGCTTCATATACGGACAAGCTTTTAAAATATTTGACTATCGCTTTAGCCCAGTGTATTCCCTTATTTTCCTTTTACTTACAAGGAAGTACGAATAAAATAATTTCTGCTGATTTATATCTCGATTAGCATTATGTAGATAAAAGATTGATCTTTTGTAAAAATATTTTTTTCCAGAACAATGATAGAAATGAGTTACTTTCTCTACACGTAATTTGTATATAATAGGTTGAGACGGTATTGTATCTCACCCAAATATTCGATGTTTATATTTCACCGGAAATATAGGTATATAAAAATAAAAATATTTTCAGAAAAAAGGCCCGTGTGTATCTGTAGGTGTGCGCGCGTGTAGCTCTGTGTGTGTGTGTGTGTGTGTGTGTGTGTGTGTGTGTGTGTGTATGTGTACAGCTTAGTTCTGAAATAAAAATACCGTTAAATATCAAAATTGGTATTTTAAGTTTAGTATTTTCCAAGGATTCGACACGAAGATTTCCAAGAAACTACACCCCAAACTACATTTTAGTTTGTTTTTTTTCTTTAATTCTGAGTTTCTCAAAAATGGTTGACGATTTTGATTAAAATGTCCCATATTAAATATCTTTACATGGCAAATATATGTATATCTTGAATTTTATGGCAATAGCCTCTGAGAACTGGATGAGGGAGGGGTGAATTGGATCAGTAAGGGAGGGGTGAATTGAGTAAATGCTAATTCGGGATGCATTTTGTAAATCGTAAGAGATAAATAACAACCTGCTACACGAAAAATGTAGATTTAGTTAAAATACACAATGTCGTATACCGCTTTTATTTTTGGCAGAGTTAACCATTTTCAAGATATTCCTTGTGTTTTTATTTCAGTTTTAAGCTACTTAAACTTTTCCCATACGGGAAAGTATCTTTTATTTCATCTCCTGTTTTACTATCGGTCGTAAAAGAGAGCCAAAATTCAACTGTTAAACACAGCGGCGAATATTTGAAAGATTTGTCTATCACTTTAGCCTAGAGTCACCCTCCGTGGTGTAATGGTTTCCATGCTAACTTCATACGCCCAAGGTCGCGGGTTCAAACCCTGCGGAGGGCGATGGATTTTTTCGGGCGTAAAAATCCTTAGCATACCTTCCTTCCGAAGGGAAGTAAAGGCGTTGGTCCCGAGTCGTAGATTTACGGCACGTAAAAGAACCTCAAGCCTGATAGGCCACTGAGCAAAATTAAGGGGTCTTTCACGCCCAGTTTAGAATGGGACGCTGAGAACCACAGCAGTTAAAGAGCGTCCATAAATAAAACACCATTTTTTTACTTTAGCCTAGCGCTTTCACTTCTTTTGCTTTTATTTACAAGGAAGCAAGTGATAAAACAATTTCTGCTAATGCTTAACTCGATTAGCATGAATTACATAAAATAATCTTTTGTAAGAATGGTTTGTTTACAGAGCAGACAGAAAAAGTCATATAAATGGAACACATCAGATTTTTATTCCTAATTTGTATCATAGTACTTTTATTATTCATTTAAAATAGTTCTCCTTTCTTAAGTGTTCCTCTTTATTCGTGTTTCTTATGGAAGAGCAATGTTACATTTTATATGCTTACTAGGAACGTAATGAAACCTCCTTTGTACACAGAGTAATACCGAGCGGGATAATAATTTCAAACAGTTTCCCTCTTCGTGTTTCTTTGATCATTTCTAGGAGGTTTGTCTTGCGGTTTTGGAACACAAATGTTTTAAGAGAAGGGAAGTTAAACCGGCACCCAAATCCCCAGGGGCGCCAGCCTTCCTCCCTATTTATGATCCTGAGAGATGGGGTGGCCCAGTTAAAATCCAGGAGTCGTTTTCCAATAATGCCTTCCTTTTGAAACACATACTGCGGATTATAAGCACTACAGCATATGGTGTATTGAACTTGTACCTCTGTTTTAATACCTACATTTTCTGCATCGTAGAAAGAATACATTTTTCATTGTGTGAAGCTTTATGCCTAAGCGATATAGGAGTGCAAATGTTTCAGCTTACGTATATATAGTCTGTTAGAATAATAAGAGATTTAGGTTTTAATTATTTCTGCATACTGAATGCTATCGGTCTTAATCAGCCCCTCAAAAATGAAAAGCTATGTTTAAAATACCTGCATTAAAAATAATACCTTTTAAAGCTTCAATCTTTCCTTTGATAATTAAAATTTTTCATAAAACTTTGTTATATTCGTAATAAAATGTTTACAAATCCTCAATACCATGTTTTACAGATATCAGATTGGAATGTTTCCTTGTAATCCACTCTTTTTAGAGTTTTAATCGTTAACAAGGGGGCTAAACTATTGAATACAATACAAAAAAAAAATCTTATGCGTTACAATCACATGACTTTCTCTAAATCTGTGAAACAAATCATTGTTAAAAAGCTTATTCTTCTATCTACATAATGCTAATCGAGATAAACATTAGCAGAATTTGTCCTTATTACTTGGTCCTTTGTAAGTAGAAGCGAAAATATCTGATGTGTTCCATTCACATGATGTCCTCTAGCTGTTTGGCAAACAAACTTTAACCAAAAGATTTATCTGTTACCTACATCATGCTAATTAAGATAAACATAAGCAGAAATAGTCTTATTACTAGCTTCCTTGTAAGTAGAAGGAAAATAAAAAAATGCACGGTCTAAAGCGGTAATCTCGTTCTTTAAAAGCCTGTCGCTATTTGAAACAATTGAAATTCCACGAGAAGAAAGATGTCTTCCCTTTAGAGAAAAGTTTAAGTGGTTGAAATTGAAACTAATAATTCCGAATATCTCAAAAATGTTAACTGTACAAAAAAAAATGTACATATATAATATGAATTGCGTATTTTAATGAAATCTACATTTTTTGGTGCACTGAGGTTTTGTATATCTCTTACGGTTTGCCAGTTATACAAAAGTCATCCCTAATGAAGAGGTCTTCAGGGGCTATTCCCAGAATATTCCAGACATACATTTCGTTTGTCATAAAATTATCTTAAACATACAGTATTTTAATCAAAATCGTTAGCCATTTTTGAGAAAATCAAAATGTTCGAAAATTTTTCCATATAAAAAGGGTAGTTGGGGTGGGGATTTTCTTGAATGTAATTTCAGAGGTTGGCCGATATCCGGACAGGGAGAGAGCTGCTTTGGAGGGTCCTTAACAGTACACAAGCAATACATCTAGACGCGAGGGCACCAGGAGCCGGTGGCTCAGTCTCGGAAGACCACATGAGTGCGTAGACAACCATCATCGTCATCTGCCCTAGAGAGCTGTTTTTCGAGAACGCAGTCACCTCCACGTAGTGGCACCTCTACCGCAGTCTTCGCCGACACTTACAATCGGTTAGGAGAAAATTTGGGGGAATGTAGGATCTTCCCCAGCATTCGACTAGTGACCCGGAATAGCCCCCATGAAACCTGTGGGTCAGAGAGGTCGGATCCTGGAACCGATCCCACGACCTCCCGAATGCCAGTCCAAGATATACGCCAGGGTTTCCTGCCTCGATGACTCTCGTAATATCTCCAGTTACCATCGCCAATTATTATCAAACCCGCGTTAAATAGCTCCCTATTGGATTCTAAACAAATATAATAGGTTTATTAATCTTATCTCCTCCGATTTATGCAGCACTGAATGACGATAATCAAAACTTACCTTGATATTTTAATATTGTGCCAGGACAGTAACTTTAATAGTTGCTACTATTATTTACAACTGGTATAGGCCGCGCCGTGGCGGAGTGGTCAGAGCATTCGCCTCTCACCTAGGCGGCACGTGTTCGATACTAAGCGACCGCATGTGAGATTTGTGGTGGACAAAGCGGCGGTGGACGAATTCTTCGGTTTCCCCGCCATCTCATTCCACCGGGGCTCCATCTTAATGTATCATCACTGTCATCGCCTGCGGTGCCAGAGCTGTAAAAGCGGGTGTTAAACACCACAAAAAAAAAACTGATACAAAAGAGATGCATGTTACCAAGTTTTACTTCGCTTCAAAAAAGTCGCCAGCATTGAGAACAACCCGTTGCCAGCGATGTGTAAATCGTAGGATACCTTCAGCAGCGACTGTTGTATTGGTAGTTCGAATTGAGCAGTCTACTACTTGACGAGTCTCTGGAAAAGTTCTGAAGCAAATACTATCTTCAGAATGTGTCGCTACTTCTTTCTTAAAGTTGATCGCAGGTTGCCTTTCAAACAATTAAAGTAACACTGTGCATTGACGGTTTTCTTGATTTCTTCCCAAGATTGCAGGGTCAAACATGGCGGAGGGTGATTTGATTTTTTCGGACGTAAAATTTCTTAGCATGGCTTCCTTTAGAAGGGAAGTATTATCGGTGTAATTTTTATTTGCACGTAAAAGAACTGCATGCCTTGAAAGGAGTTTTCTGGGCAAAATTCCACCATTTCGCATTCGCAGGTATTGATTTCGCCCTACTGTGCCATCTGTGGCAACGAGGCGATTTCTTTAACCATGACGCATAGCGGCGAACTCGTGAACTAGAAATTCAAATCTGATCAAGGAAACATCGTAATAGCGCCCTATGCTCCTCTTAGGTGGTACAGGGGCTGATATAAACTGACATGACTGAAATAAAACTTACTAAAACCGACTAACTCTAACTAGAACTAACTCTAACCATAACTTTCATATTGCTGGGATTCTGCCGAACCTTCGATCTTCGATTTTGAACTTTCTGTAGAACCCATCGATCGTTTTGTTCGACAATACCCGGCCACATCCGCACACATTTTTGCTGATATGTTTGTCGATGATGTTGGGAAGCGCTATATTATCCACACCATACTCTCCGGACTTAAGCTCTTGAGACTTGGCCTTGATTCGCAGGATACATAGATCTAATTTGGTAGCATGCACCTCTTTTGTATAGTTTTAGATAAGCATTAAAGTTCCAATCGTCGTATGGATAATATGAAGTTATTTATTCCATATTCCTTCTTCTGGCAGAGCGGGACGGCTCAGGTTTTATCGGTGGCTCACATTCCTGAGGTCGCGAATTCATTTCACCTAAAATGTAAACGGAGTTTTATTTATGGACGCTCTTTAACTGCTGTGATTCTCAGCGTCCCATTCAATACTGGGCGTGAAATACCGCTTAATTTTGCTCGGAGGCCTCTCTAACAGGCTTCAGGTTCTTTTACGTACCGTAAATCTACGACACGGGGGCAACGGCTCTACTTTCCTTTCGAAGGAAGCCATGCTAAGGATTTTTACGCCCGAAAAAAAATTCATCGTCCTCCGCCGGATTTGAACCCACGACCTTGGGTATATGAAGTTAGCATGGTAACCACTACACCACGAATGGCGACATTCATTTCACCTGACCAGCCTACTTGACCCATAACAATTTTGGGGGTTTGCCTGGATCGCCAGACGAACTCTGGGCAGGCTTCTTTCATCCCCCGAATTTCCTGTCACTCCATGTCGTTTCCATTGTCATTCATTCAACCTTCACCCCTTGGCTTCTTTCACAGTTGGAAGTGTCAGTGATTGTGCTTGTTGCGGCGTGGCGGGGAAAAAGGATGTTCAAGGTGAGTATCTTAGTCTCCCAGCTTCGGTTGGTTGCCGGGATGAGAATCGCTACTGCCGGGGGTGTTGGCCACACCGGGGGCGGGTTCCCCGACCTGCCTGTCCTGTTGGGGCGCTTCAATCTGAAAACTGTAGCGATCCTGCATTTGGCCCGCTGTATCCTCTCACCTCATTCCACCATCCCGGGGCCTCCCCTGCTCGGGCGTAGGTACAGTAACTTCAGGTTCCGTGCTGACACCCCTCCGACAGTACCTTATCCTATTCCATCCGCTCTCTACCTCCTAGCTTCGTTTCCATTTCCTCCTATGTGAAACAGTTGGTTTCAGACATTCACCACTGTAGCTCTCCATAACAGAAGGTCGTTCCCCAGTCTTGACTGCTCCCTCCTGTTAAACGTATCATTGCTCCGCCTGTCCAGTTGGGGACCTGCATACAACTCTCACATCACCATCTTCAGGTTCTCCACAACAAGGTGTTGCGCATCAAAAAGCCCTAGTTCGTTCGTAATCAGCAGCTGCAAAGAGAACTAAACCTCCAAGAGTCTATTAGCCTCATCTCCAAGTCGTTCTTCACGAATCTGCATTATGTCCAAGGAGCTGTGTGCCCGCAACTGCCAACCAACCAGATTGAAGGTAAACCACAGCAAGACACTCTCCTAAGTGACGCTGACAGTTGAGCCGCAGATGCTTCTTACAGCTTGTCAACCCGTGCAGTTTCTCTTCTCTTGTTTCGTTACTCCTGTCTATCATTTGCATTTTCTTTAATAACCCATTCGTATTTTGTCATCATACTGTTTATTTCGAGGAACCCTTCTGGTCAGGTTCAGAACTTCAATTACTTTTCTTCATGTTTCCGATTTACTCATTGATTTCTAAAATATTCTTGCTGATCAATTAATAAATAAAAATGTGTGTTCCATTCACACGCCCTTCTCTACCTGTTCAACAAACAAACTTCTTACAAAGAATAGTTCTTTCTACTTCATGCTAATCGAGATAATCATTAACAGAATGGTTTTATTAATTAGTTGCTTATCAGTAGGTGGGAACTAAGGGAACACACTATACCAAAGTGATAGTCAGCTTTTTAAAAAAGCTGTCACTATGCAATTGTCATTGAAATTCGCTTCTTTGCTTGACGAAGAGTACACGGGCGACTTCTTGTTTGAGAAAAGTATAATTATTTTAAAATTGAAACCAATAAAATGGGATGATCCGCAAACGGTTGGTACCACAGTAAAACTGTAAATGACATAAATTATGTGTTTTGACAAGATCTACATTTTCTTCTATTTATGAAGTTTACCAGTTATAAAAAAATCACTTAGAATGAAGAGGACTTCAGAGGCCAGAAAATTAAAGATACATTTTTATTTGCCATGTATATATTGGTAATATACCACATTTTAATGAAAATAGAGCCACTTTGGGAAAATGAAAATTTTCGAAACATTTTCCATGTAAAACGTAGTGGCATCCATACCAAATTTGGTATTTAACGTATTTTCATTTTGGACCGGTGCTGTTCTCTCTCTCTCTCACACACACGGACGTTTTCTAAAACTTTTTTTTTTTTTTATTTTTTTTTTATTTTTTATTTCCGATGAAATTTCAGTATCGAGTTTTGATGGAATAAAGTAAGTACCTTCTATATACACCATGTGCATACTACATGTAGATAAACTAAAATTGTACAGTAAAACGTCAATAAATAAATTTCCGTCATTACTGTCGTCTCCTGTCAAAGTGTTAGCTAATCTGTAATGTGAATTTTGAAATCCAATAATTTTCTTCAAATGTTTCTCATAGCAACCGGCTTTTAAAAGACTTAACTGACGCATTAGCCTAATGTATTGAGTTATTCTCCTTCTGCTTACAAGAAAGTGAGTAATAAAACAAAATCTCCTAATGTTTTTCTCGAATAACACGATGTACACTACCGCTCAAAGGTTTTCGAACACACCTCATTTTTAGGATTTATTGAAACAATGAAATAAAAAAGACACAGTTTGTAGTCACAACAGTATATTTAATGAAAATCAGCAAAATATATTAGTTTTTTCTTTCTTCAGAGTAACCTCTCTTTGCTTTAATTACAGCTGCGCAAACTCTGGGCATTCTTTCTATTAAGTGCGCCAGTGTATCTTTAGAAACATCCCTCCTTATGTTGTGCACATGACTCCAAAATATATTACATTAGTGGGTTTTTTCTTACCTCTCTGTCCACATGATCCCAAAGTAGGTCAATAGGATTGCAGTCAGGACTTTGAGGGGGCCAAACCATGTTCTTCAAGACTTGTCTCTCTTCCAATCGTTCAACGTATCATCTACAGAGTATAGATATATGCTTGGGATCATTGTCCTGCTACAGAATGAACCGCTTGCCAATTAACCGCATCCCAGATGGTTTGGCATGGCGTTGGAGAATATTGTGATAATGCTCCTTCTTCATCATTCCTTCTATTCTCACAATATTGCCTGTCCTATTGCCACCAAAGCAACCCCATACCACCTCCATGATTGACTGTAGGGGATATGCACTGAGGTGCCATTCGTTCACCTTTTGCACGTTTTGAGCCATATAGCTCAAACTTAGATTCATCAGTTCAGCTTACATGTCGCAGGGCCCATTGTAATCTTTTCCGTTTATTGACAGCTCTCAATAGGAGTTTCTTCGCCGCAATGCAACCGTTCAGATGTGCATCCTGAAGTCGTCTCTTCACTGTAGAAACACTCAAAGATTCATTCCTCAACTGGTTCAGTTCTGCCGTCAACATGGGTGCTGTTTTGAAACGATCACGTTTGCTGGTCACTTTTAATGTTTATCCTTACTTTTCGAGGTCACCCTAGGCCTCCCCTTTCAATAATGATCCTTATTGCTATTTGTAGTTTCATACCTCTTTACAGTGTAATGGACACTTCCCAAGGAAACTTGTTCTTGAGTGGCCATTTGACGCATGGTGTGGCCTGTTTTATGTAAGCTATTGCAGCACGTTTTTCTGCTGAAAACTCCCTTCTTTTACTATTTCAGACTTTTCAACTGCACAATAACAATGTGTACCATTCACCTGCTTATGAAGCACTAAAATGCTGTTCACAGCCAATACCTATGTACAGATGTCTGTGAACGACATCTAGGGAATCAAGACATGCTATGCCAACCAAAACAACGTTAGGGTAATTGTTCCTATAAAGGCCAACAAGTGCTATATTTTCAAAATGCACATAATTGACAAACAAAAGGTAGCATAGTAAATTTAAATTACGTCTCAATGGATTTCTACCATTTATAACATGTCATAGGCTTTATTTGCCGTTATACACTTGTTAATTGCAGCAAAACAGGCTGTTGAAAAACTTTTGAGCGGTAGTGTAGATAAAAGAATAAACTCTTGTAAGAATGGTTTGTATATAAAACAGCTAGAAAAAGTTATGTGAATGCAATACATCATATTTTTACTTTCTTTACACGTACTATGTACATAGCTAATAGAGAAGATATTGCATTCCACCCAAACATTTGAAACCGAGTTTAAACCACAAATAAACGTTTTAAGGTACCTTGTATCCAAAAAAAAATTTCAGAAAAAGGTCCGTGTGTGTCCTTGTGTCCGTGTGTCTGTGAACACGATCTAAAAAACGAAAAGTCTGTAAAATACCAAACTTGGTAGGTATTTAAGTTTAGTATCTTCCATGGATGCGACACGAAGATTTTGAAGAAAAAATTCTCCCACCCTAAACTACCCTTTGCATGAAAATGTTTTCGAAAATTTTAATTACCTCAAAAATGACTCTTAACGATTTTTATTAAAATACCGTATATTAAAATATTTATATGGCAAATTAAAATGTATATCTGAATTTTCTGGGAATAGCCACAAAATACCTCTTTATTGTGAATTTTTTTACTGAATTTTGCGTAACTGGTAAACTCTAAGAGATACAGAAACTTACTACACAAAACATGTAGATAACGTTAAAACACAACTTATGTCATATACGTTTTTTTGTGGAATTGACCATTTCTGAGATATTCCTTTTTATTGTTTTCAGATTTAAAAAACAAACTTTTCTCGCATTGAACGTTGTAAACTCCTGGCCCTGCATAGAACTGGATTCCAGCCACATAATAACCATCTTTTAAGAGATTTGACATTTGTTTTAACCTGGTGTATTCCCCTAATTTCCTTCTACTTGCAAGGATGCAAGTAATTAAGACATGTCTGCTAATGTTTATCTCGATTATCGCAGAGTAGATAGAAGACCTTGCATTTTATCAATAATTTGTTGTAGTAATGAAGAGAAAATCTTGTGAATAGAACACACAAGATTTTTTAAAAAACATATTGTTTCAATCTACACCACCCGTATACGTACAAAGAATTGGTTAACTGGCGGGCTGGCTAATTGGTTGTTTGGTCCATCCCGGAAAGAACTCCTCATTGCAGCTACCTGAGATTATTGTACCCAGACTCCAGGAGGATAGGAGGATATAGTATTCGACTGGCGGCCAAACCATGCGAGTAAAGAGCCACCATGGTGGGTCCCCTAAAGGAGCCCAAGCAGCTCATCTATACGCTAGGAGTATATTTCAAAAGCGCAATACGAAATATGAATACGAATGGCTCCAGCACCGCAGTCAAGCCGACACATACAACTCTGAAAAAGACAGGTTGGAATGAAATGGAGATTAAATCAGGTACAGGTACCTCTTGGAAATGAAGAGACCTTCCTAAAATTCCCCTAGTGACCAGGAAAACCATGGGTCTGAGAAATCGAACCATGACCTTCCGGTGCCATTCCTACCTGACTCTTTTCAAAGAATGTCTAAATGTTTAATAAACGTGTATTACAAGTAACGAAATACCTGGAAGAACTAGCTGTTGAAAAATAGTTTGCTGAAGAATCGGAATAGAAAATCATGCGATTGCAACACGTCAATTTTTACTTTCTCTATACTTACTATGTACATAGTGTATAGAGAAGGAATTGCACTCCACCCAAAATTCAATACCGAGATTTCACCGGAAATATATGTTTTACGGTCCCCTGTACCCAAAAAAAAAAAGCATTTTCAGAAAAACGTCCTTGTGTCTGTGGACCCGAAGTGTCTGTGATAACTCAAAAACGAAAAATCGGTAAAATACCAAACTTTGTTTTTAAGTTTAGTATCTTCCAGGGATGCAACACGAAGAATTCCCCCACCCCAAATTACCCTTTACATGGAATTTTTTCCCAATATTTTGATTTTCTTAGAAATGGCTCTAACGATTTTGATTAAAATGTCGTATATTAAATATATTTACATGACAAATAAAATGTCTATCTTGAATTTTCTGGGAATGGCCTCTGAAGATTACTATATTCTGGATGAATTTTACTGAATTGTGCATAACTGCTAAACCGTAAAAGATGGAAAAAAAAACTTACCAGATGAAAAATGTAGAACACGTTGAAACACACAATTTATATAATATACATTTTTTTCGTGGAGTTGATCATTTTTAAGATATTCTTGGTTTTTCCTTCTGCTTTGAAAAACATATTTTTCTCATACAGGAATTTGTTAACTCCTGCCCATACAAACACAGGAACTTCAGTTACATGGCCACCAGCTTTTGGCTATCATTTTAGCTATGGTACTCTCTCATTTCGCTTCTTCTTACAAGGAAGCAAATAATAAGACTATTTCTGCTAATGTTTCTCGATTAGCATGAAGTAAATAGAAGCATAAGCTTTTTAACTACAATTTGTTGTAGAGATGTAGAGAAAGTCACGTGAATGGTACACATCAGATTTTTACTTTCTCCATACGCACTATGTACATAGTGTATAGAGATAGTATTGCACTCCACCAAAAATTCGATACCGAGATTTCACCGGAAATATATGTTTTAGGGTCCCCAATATAAAAAAAAAGCATTTTCACAAAAAAGTCAGTGTGTGTGTGTGTGTGTGTGTGTGTGTGTGTGTGTGTGTGTGTGTGTGTGTCCGTGTGTCTGTGAACACGATAACTCAAAAACGAAAAGTCGGTAAAATACCAAACCTGGTATTTAAGTTTGATATTTTCCAGGGATGCGACAAGAAGATTTTGAGAAAAATCCCCCCACCCCCAACTACCCTTTACATGGAACTTTTTTCGAAAATTTCGATTTTCTCAAAAATGGCTCTAACGATTTTGATTAAAATTTCGAATATTAAACATATTTACCTGGCAAATGAAATGTATATCTTGAATTTTCTGGGAATAGCATCTGAAGAGTAGTTTATTCTGGATGAATTTTACTAAATTTTAAATAACTGCTAAACCGTAAGAGATGGACAAAAACTTACTACACAAAAAATGTAGAGCACATTAAAACACACAATTTATGTTATACACATTTTTTTCGTGGAGTTCGTCGATTTTGTGACATTCCTTATTTTTGGTTTCTGCTATGAAAAACGTATACCTTTCACATATTTTAACTTGTTAACTCCTATCCATATAGACAAAGGAACTTCATTGACATAGCAACCAGCTTTTGACTATCACTTTAACCTACGGTTTCCCTTATTTCGCTCCTACTTACAAGGAAGCGAGTAATTAGACTATTTCTGCTATTTTTTTCTGATTAGCATAAAGTAAATAGAAGTATAAGCTTTTTAAGAATTATTTGTTGCAGGGATATGGAGAAAGTCATGTGAATGGTGCACATCAGATTTATACTTGCTATACACGTAATATGTACATAGTATATAGAGAAGGTAATTGTACTCCACTCAAGAATTCGATACCGACATTTCACTGGAAATATAAGTTTTAGGATCCCCTGTATCTAAAAGTATTAAAATGCCAAAGTTGGTATTTAAGTTTAGTATCTTCCAAGGATTCAACACGAAGAATTTGAGAAAAATCCCCCACCGCAAACTGCCCTTTACATGGAAAAAATTTCGAAAATTTTGATTTTCTCAAAAATGACCCTAATGATTTTGATTAAAATGTTGTATATCAACAATATTTACTTGATAAATAAAATGTTTATTTTGAATTTTCTGGGAATAGCCTCTGAAGACTACTTTATGCGGAATGAATTTTAAGGAATTTTGCATAACTGCTTAACCATAAGGGATGGGCAAAAACTTACCACGCACACAATTTAGAGCACATTAAAACACACAATTTATGTTATATATTTTTTTTTTCGTGGAATTGTTCAGCTTTGAAAAAATTTTCTCATGAAGGAATTTGTCAACTCGTGACCATACAAAGGAGCTTCAGTCACATAGCAACCTGCTTTTCACTATCACTTTTACCTACGGTACTCCCTTATTCCGTTTCTACTTACGAAGAAGCAAGTAATAAGACTATTTCTGCTAATTTTTTCTCGATTTAAATGAAACAAATAGAAAAATAAGCATTTTAACAATTTGTTGCAGAGATGTAGAGGAATTCATATGAATGGAACACATCAGATTTTTCGTATCTAGATGTAACTGTGTACCACTTTGATTTCTTATTTGTATTTTAAATAGAAAATTATCACTTTTGAGATAGCGTTCGTCGCACCCCAATTCCTATTGGTATGCCACATGGTAAAACTCGAATTGAAAGGTTGACTTTCTCTACCCACACTATATAAGTACATGACGTATTGAGAAGGTACTGCATTGCTCCCAAAAATTGGATATTTATATTTCGCCGGGAAAGTGTTTTGAGATCTCCTGAATCCATAAAAGGCACTCCCGTGTGTATTTGTGAACAACATAGCTGAAAAAAAAAGACTGTGTAAAATAAAAATCTGGTATTTCAGTTCACTATCTTCCAAATATGCAACATGGACATTTTCTGAAAAATCCCCCTACCGCAAATTACCCTTTACTTGAAAAAGTTTTGAAAATGTTGATTTACTCAAAAATGGCTCTAATGAATTTGATTAAAATACCTTATGCTAAAGATTATTACGTGAAAAATAAAATGTATATCTTGAATTTTCTGGGAGTAGCCTCCGGAGACCTCTCGATTGTGGCTGACTTTTGCACAGCTGGTAAACTGTAAGAGATAGATAAAAACTTTCAAAAACAATATATGTCACATGCGTTTCTTATAGCGTTAACTCTTTCCGAGAAGTTGCTTGTTTGTGCTTCAATTTTAAACTTCTGAAACGAGATGTCGTCGTATATATTTTGTTTTACTCCAATTGTTCCACATACGACCAGATTTTAAAATATTTTACAATCGCTTAAACAATTGTATTCCCTTATTTACTATATACTTAAAAGGAAACACGTAAGAAGGCAATTTCGGTAATGCATATCTCGATTAGCATGACGTGGATAAAAGAATAAACTTTTGTAATAATAATTTGTTTTCAGAACAGGTAGAGGAAACCATCTACATGGAACGCATATTATATGTTCAAGCCATTTAATGTGCAAGAACGCTTTTATAAAGTTGTCTGCAGTTTAACAAGCATTAAGATTAACAAGCTTTATTTTACTTGGGACCTCATTTGAACATACATTTTTATCAACCGGGTACTAAAATGTAACGGACAATCATGCTGCAGTCCGCTTAGTTCTCTCTGTGGATTGGATAGTTTTATCCTACGGAGGAATAAACGAAGGGAAACACATCTCAGAAAATTTCAACTGATTTACTCAATTTTATTTTGGACGTTCTACTAATCTGATAAAGTGCTTATCCGTATTCCTCCGGTCACAAAGGAATGCGTTTGAAAATTGAAATGACCTACATTAGCTGCAGCTCAACTTGTGTTAACCCATCAACTGATGAAGTAAATTTCTCTCTCTCTCTCACTGTCTCTGTCTCAGCTTCATATATGCATCTTCCTATTTTGACGATGATAAAATCTCATACATTTCTAAATTTCTTCTTCCAAAAGCTATTCCAAAAAAAAAAAATCTGATGCATTCCATTCACCGGACTTTATCTACCTATTCTACAAACTATTCTTAAAAATATTATCTTATCTACATCATGGTAATCAAGATAAACACCAAAAAAATCTTATTACTTGACTTCTTCTAAGAAGAAGGAAAATAAGGGATGTCGGAGAAAACAAAAGAAAGATTAAACGAAAGATGACTTCCCGTTTGAGAAGCGTTTAAATAGCTTAAAACTGAAACCAACAACAAGGAATATCTTGTAAATGGTTAACTCTAAAAATGCCATATGTCATAAATCGTGTGTTTTTAAACACATCTGCCCTTTTTATGCAATACGTTTCTGTCCATCTCTTACGGTTTATCAGTTATGCAAAATTCATCCACAGTTAAGGTCTTCAGAGGCTATTTACAGAAATTTGAAGTCATACCTTTGATTTATCATGTAAATATCTTTAATTCATGGATCTTAATACATGTTTTTCCATGTAAGGGGAAGTTTGGAATGGGGGATATATTTTTGAAAATCTTCTGTTGCATCCTTTGAAGATACTAAAGTTACATACCAAGTCTTTCGATTTTAAGCTATGCTGCCCACACACCCGCGCACATGGATCTTTTTATAAAAATATTTTTTCAGGAGAACTCTAAACGTATGTTTCCGGTGAACTCTCGACATCGAATTCTTGGGTGGTATACAATACCTTTTCTACCTCCTATGCATAGCATGTGTAGAATAAGTAAAAGCATTCCTCTGTCAACTTCATCTTAATCCAGATAAACGTTTGTAGAAATAGTTTTATTACATACTATAAATACGATGGAAATAGGGGAATAGAGTACACTTAAGCAAGAATAAAACCCTTTAAGATCTGGTCGTTATGTGATGGCTTGGAGATCTTGTTTTCTTTGACCAGGAGAGAGAAAAACGAAGAATGACACGAGAAAAATATATACTTTTATTATCTAAGTTATTTAAAATTGAAATCAATGACAAGGAGTTTATCGGAAATGGTGAACTCCACAAAGTAATGTATTTGCCATAAATAGTTGCTTTAACAAGATACACACTTTTCGCTTAGCATGAAGGAATGAAGAGGACTTCAGACTATTTGTAGTCATACATTAAAAGCATCTATGTATTTCATTTTTCATGAATATGTCTTAAACGTATGGTATTTTAATAAAACACCGTTAGAGATGAGAAAATAAAAACTGTTAGAAAGTTATTTAATGTAAATGGCAGTGTGGTGAAAGAATTTTCTAGTAATTTTCATGTTGTATTTTTTAAAGAGTGTTTTTAAATCCCAAAAGTTTTGTTTTTTAGTTTTACTGTGAAACAAAGACACGCACACGGATATTTTTCTAAAAATGTTTATTTTTTGATTCAGTGCATCTAAAATTGATTCTCAATGTTTCTCTTTCAAATATTTTAGTATAATGCAATATCTTCTCTAACTATTGCGTACGTGGTAGAAAAACTTAAATCTTAAGTCTAGTGGTAAAAGTTAAAAAGGTTTTGAAAAATAAGTGGATAATTGAAACAATTATGGCATATTTCAACAGCTACATATTCAGAGTTCATTACAGCATTAATGCCTTCCTAATATTATACGTTGTAAGAAATGAAGAATGAAATAATTAGAAATTCATAGCTGATTATTGGCATAGTAGTATTGTCACGTGTGTCATTGGAGAGAGTTTCATTTACATTATTTTAGTAATGTCTTATTAAGAATTAATTAATCTGAATTAATTGGGATCTGATTCTTACATATTCTTGGAAAAATACAAGCTTTGTTATAAGCTAATTAAGTAACAGGATGGAAGTGACTAGCCTCTTCCGATGGCACTCCCAGTGGATTTTTCGATGACACCAACTTCCGTTGGATTATGTGCACGTTCGCACTTCGATGTCACACCGGATATTTTAGAGCATTTGAACATTTGATGCTGATTGGCTAAGATTACCTACTATCAGGGCGTTGGTTCTCCATATTAGGAGCATGTTGGAATATCCTTCCGGGATGCCGCTAAATCTATTTAATGGACTGTAGACCCGACCACCAGGTCTTGACCGTCGGGACGCCTCTGCTTGGTTGTATGCAACTTGAGGTGTCACTCCGGGCTCAACTGTTCGACCGCCCAACCTCTTCGTCTCTCATTTCGCCTAGACACACCATGATAATATTTCTTAAGGTAACCTTTGTGTTAGTAACCTCCGTAATCAGAATTATATTGTCCAGGATTAATGGAATTTACTGCAATCCCCCACTTTTGTAAACCAAACATGCCCCAACCAACAAAGCATTTCATATTTCTCAATATATTAGCTTAATCTAAGTCCCTCTGTTATCAATGGTCTACAATCTTTCTTCCTTTCACCGTCCTCAAATAGCTATCCCCCACGTCGTAGATGCTTGTTCGCGACAGTACTATTTAAGTTTTCTGCCTTTTGGCAGATCCTCAAACTTCCTACATGGATGCTTTTTCTCAATGACTTTCTATCCGCTACTTCCTTCTGAATCATCCAATATTTTCGCTTTTCCAGTATATTTCCCCGAGTTTAATTGTTCTCGCTGATTTTCCTTCTATGCTGTCGTGTAACAAATAGAACATGTCCTATCCATTTTGCTTTCTTTCTGCGAATTGTGTGTAGGATTGATTTATTCTCATCCATTCATCTCAGAACTTCATTTGTGGCCATGTCCGTTCACTTAATATGTCAAACCTCCCCCAAGTATTTCATCTTCCTCAAAGTTGAGGTCTCCAATCTTTACAAAGGAATGCTCCAAATGTTAACATTTTATCTGACTTTTATAGCTCTAAGTTCAAATTACTGGTCAGCAAAATTCTTTTCTTCGTGAAGGCTTTCTTGGCCATGACAA
Source organism: Hymenopus coronatus (assembly GCA_030762935.1). Lineage (NCBI taxonomy): Eukaryota > Metazoa > Arthropoda > Insecta > Mantodea > Hymenopodidae > Hymenopus > Hymenopus coronatus. The sequence continues at coordinate 97,628,008 of CM060892.1, forward strand.
TCCGTGATCTAATTTCCCTGGTGTAGTCGACATCCTTCGTCAGTCAACTTTCAAGGTATTTGGATCGATTCTAATTTTCTAATTATTGATTTCAAAGATAGTTGGGGAGGCCCTTCTGTCTTGGATATCCTCATCACTTTTTATTCTCTCTGTTAATTTTGGTTCCACATTTTCTTTGTTTCCACCAGTAGGTCGATCATATGGAGTTTTCCTTGCCCAGGAACGCCAATAGCTTACTCATCCGGTAGCTATCAAAAACAGGAATCGATAGCCGGTAGTATCATAAATAGAATACTTTTGAAAGGGAGAACACAAAGCGTAAGAGTAGGTAAAAAATTGTCTGAAAGTTTGGGCGTACCTCAAAGCTCAGTATTGGGTCTGTTACTTTTTCTTTTCTTTGTTGATGAAATAACTATAAATTTTAAATTCCAGATAAGATCGTTCGCAAACGATTGTATTATTTACAATAATAATTTGAAATCCATGCATGAAACCGCTCTTCAGGATGACCTAAATGAAATAAGTAGGTGGGCCGGCGCAACAACATGGCAATTAATGCTGGAAAAGGTGAGTCCGTTATTTTTGGCAGAACCATGGGGAGAGGTCTTTATAAGTTTCATATGAAAGAGGAACAAATTCTACAGGTGGACAGCTGCAAATATTTGGGAGTGTGCTTGTTAAGTTACCGGATGGGTAGATCACATAAATTCTACATCTAGGAAAACGTGGAAAACATTGCACTTCGTAACCAGAGTACTGAAAAAGGTGAGCGCAAAAGCCGGGAAATCGTTTACAACTTCTTAGTGCGGCCGGTTATGGAATATGAATTAGCATGCTGGGGCCCATATAGGGTTAATCATACCAATTCGGCCGCGCCGTGGCCGAGTGATTAGACCACTCGACTCTCGCCTAGACGGCCCGGGTTCGATCCCAAGCGACCGCATGTGAGATTTGTGGTGGACAAAGCGGCGCTGGGGCGGGTTTTCTCCGGGTCCTCCAGTTTCCCCCGCCATCGCATTCCACCGGTGCTCCATCTTTATGTATTATCAGTGTCACCGCCTGCGGTGCCATAAGTAGTTAAAGCGGGCGTTAAACACTACCCAAAAAATATCCAAACCAATTCACCGAAAAATATTCAAAAAAGGGCACTAACATTCATAAAAGGAGGTAAAGGTTTTGGTCCTATGAAAGGCAAAGAGAATAAATGTGAGCCGCTAAAAGTGAGACGTAAAAGTCTTAGGTTAGTCGCACTATTTAAAGCTTATGCTGGTTGAAATTCGTGGGTGGACGTTAGAAAGAGGTTAAAAAACCCGGCATACTACGGAAGTAACAATAATTTGTATAAAATTAAGGGTAGAAGGTGCAGATCCGACGCAGGAAAATGTTCTTTTGTTAATAGGATTATTGAAGAATGAATTGGATTGTCTGTAGAAGCCTTTCAGGGCTACTCTCTGATCTTAAGGAAGTTATGGGGTAATTTAAAGAGAATTAAAGTTGGATAATTATAAAAGTAAATATTGTGAAGTAATTAAGGACCTCAAAAACACTAATAAGGTTGAGACTTTGTGGTAGCTATTCATAAACATGGTGCTTATTGACATAAGTATTTCTATACTTAATAATAAGTAGTTAGGCATTTCAAAAACCATGTTTATATAGTACGCTAGTTGTATTACTATTATTAACTTGTATTTACTATTATTGATTTGTATTACTATTATTAAAATTATTATTGTAATTGATTTTTGTACGTTTAACTCTGCCACCGGGTGGTGCCCAATTGTAGAGCATACATACATACATACATACACACACACATACATACATACATACATACATACACACACACATACATACATACATACATACATACATACATACACACACACACATACATATTTGATAGTGTACGTTGCATTTACTCCTATCACATATTCTCTAACTACTACTAAAGCTTCCTTTGCTAACCAATCTTGTCAAGATAGAACAAGATGTGTGACATGCAACATCCTTAACGTACACCTCTTCCTACTTCCACACTATTGGACACCCGTGTCTAGACGCAGATACAAGCTGAGGATTAGTCTTCTGTCCTTCCAGCCAATGCCTATTTATTTCAGTACTTCCATTAACTTTTTCATTTCACCCGGTCAAACGTCTTAGCCAATCAATAAAGCAGACACAGTTCTTCTTCGAGGGCTAGAACACTCTCGGATATAATCTTTAGCATTACAATAGCGTCTCTATTTCTCTTACTTTCCTGATTTCAAATTGGTCTTCTATTATGTTTTCTATTTTACTTTCTAGTCTTTTGGTTAGTGTCCAAGTCAAAAACTATTCCTAAGCGAGATATGAAGCCGATAATTTTGTGACCACTACAAGTTTTGTCCTACTGTTTCTTCAAGGAAGCAGGAAATCTTCAGCTCATTCTCCGGAATCGTAAATTGTGATACGTCATCTCCTCTAGATTTCGTTTCTTCTTATCTCTTGTAGTCCTTTTCACCTCAATTTTCAATCTGATTGGTACTATGTTGTTACCTAACCAGTTCTTGATTCCATCGGTGCTTTTGGTCAATTTTCGTATCGTTAAGTTCATCTATACAATTCTTCTATATTAAGAGCATTTTGTCGGTTTGTAATCAATTTACATTTGAACTCCATTGCCTTCTGGTGCATTAAATTGTGTTTTCCTTTATGCTAAGCTCCAAGGTTTCATCACAACTTTCTTTAATGTATTTCTCTTTTGATTTCAATGTCTCTTCTTAAGTATTCATTCTTCAATATTGGAGTTTATGTATTGCTTTGTTTTCTTCCACCTTCTCTACACCTTTTGTATCACCTAGTAACTCTGTGTATTCTCCAAAATTTATTCTGCAATGTGTAACATGTGTCCGCTTATAGATTGTAGCGTCTTCATATGATCGTAAATAAGACTTCCCTTCCCGCGTTTATTTGATATGGCCGCCATATTGAACTAATAAGCAAGACAGCAATCTTTATGCATTCACTTGCTAGCAGAGATGTGATCGAGTGTTTGGCTATGATGTATGTAGCATATTACGTAGTATAGTAAGTAATTATTGTAAATTCAGATCTTATTTGCTCTACATTTAATAACTATAGAGGATTTTGCATATTCGTTGCTCAGAGCTAAAGTTACTTCAAAATGGCCACGGCAACTTGCAAGTTATTACACAATAATAATAATTATTATTATTATTATTCCTGCCATAACAAACCAAATATGCATTATATTGAACAAGGTAGCAATCTCAACAAGGTAGGGTTATATAAAATTGTTTACTCTGTAATTCTGAAATTTATTTGTCAAAGATAAATTAGTATTTAAAGCTCTAAACTGCGGCTCTCCTACGTGGAGAACACGCAAAAGATTTAACATTTGTGCCACCCCTGAAATCTCTGCAGCATACTACCCGCATTACCGGCACGCCGTGCACAACTGCGAGATACCAGAATTTGTCGAGGATTCGGAAATAACATGTATAATTATTATGAGCAAAGACAGAACTAAAAATATACCATTAAGTTGCGAATGACAACTTGTCTTTTGAGTCCTGAAGTCAGGACTCTTCAGTTATATGTGACAGCCAAACGCAGTCAATACCATCCAACCCCTTTCGACCTATTCTCTTATAAGCTCCAGAATAACATAATCCTTCCGCTGTTTACAGATGTATTTAATTTGCTGTCGCGTATCTCGGAGCTCTCTAAAAGGGAAAAGTTATAATAAGATAACTATAAGTCAAGATGTCATGACTACTAAACTACGGAAACCACGTCACTTCCGAAACTACTTAATTTCAGTACGTCACATTCCTTTCAACCAATACAATATATCGAGACGTTGAATTACAAACAACTGTGATTGTCCATTGTTACCAAGTTATAGTTTTATGATTTCACTCACGTAGTTGTTTTATTCTCTCTACCTCGTACTTAGAAGGTTGAATAGATATTGCATTTCACCCAAACATTTAATACCGGAATTTTACTGGAAATACGCGCTTTCCCCCACCCCAGGAAGAAAGAAAAACAAAAGAAAGGGGAGAAAAGCAGCAACGTTATATAAAGGTTTGCATATGTGAGTAGTATAACTAAAAATGTTGGTTAAATACCAAACTTGCTATTTCAGTTCAGTATCTTCTAATGTGGCTTGAAGATTTTTAAGAAGATCCCCCACACCAAACTATCTTTTATATGAAAACATGTTCAGTAATTTTGACGTTCTCACAAATTATTCTTAAATATTTTGATTAAAATGCCACATGTTTAAGATATTTTCACGACAATACACTTTATGGGAATAGCCTCAAGTCCTTTTCGTGCTGAAAACATTTGCATATCTGGTAAAGCGTGATAGACGAAATTTTACTGCACAAAAAGTAAATAAATAAAAACATTAAAATGTTGCTCTCGTTAAAATACACAATTTATGTGTAATACACTTTTTGTAGAATTAGCCATTTCATGTAAGGGATGAATGGAGTAAAAATAAACAAAGGCCCTTCCTCCCTAAAAAAGAATTTTGCCCAAAATTCAAACTTTTAAGAATGAAGGAAAACCTTTGTTCCATTTTATATACTTTTAGTTATTTTTATACTATATTCCTTGTTGCTGGGGATCCAGCTCCCTGTAATTGATGGTGCAGATGTCCCTTCTGCGTTTAAGGAGTTGCAGAATTCAACGAGGCAATTTCAAGTTAAAACTTGCTATGGCGATCATCGTTTTATCCTCTTTGTATAAACAAACAGGGTGATCAGGTCGTGCTCATTGAAAGGGTAAAACGAAGGTGGTCCACACAGATCCCACTGGCGGGATTTGACCTGATATAGCTCATTTGAATTCTGAAACTCTTTTAGCACATGCAGGGATATCTGCACACGTCAAAAAGGGGGCAGTGGGCCACCTCATCAAAATATTTACACTATTCTCAAATAGGAAGTTGTCGTTTTATTTTTCCTACTCAAGCAAACATTGCTGCATTTCAAAGCATCATATAGCGAACAACTCTTATGAAAATTGACTATCTCTTCAGCCTGTTCTATTGCCATTTTCCAATTTTCTTTACAAGAAAATATGTAATAAACAGATTTTTACGAATATTTATCTCGAAAAACTGAAGTAAATGCAAGAAGAAAAATTAGATACCGAGATTTTACCGGAAATTGTTTTGACGCCCTCTGAATCCAAAAAATAATTTTTAGAAAAAGGGTATGTCTGTCTCTCTTTCTGGTGTGTGTGTGTGTTGTCTGTGAAAAGTATAACTCAAAAACAAAATGTCATTTAATACCACACCTGTTATTTAAGTTTAGTTGCGGCAGAGGATTTTCAAGAATTCCTCCCCCACCTTAAACTCCCTTTATTTGGAAACATTTTCGATATTTTGTTTTTCTCAACGATGACTTAACGATTTTGATTAAAATACTAAAGTCACGAAGGGCGTTCAACAAGTCCTTAGAAAAATATAGACAAACAAATTATTTCTGAAGACTTTTATTATTTTTCAACATAATCTTATTTTATTCATTACACTCTACTATTACGCGACCTTTGATTCGTCGATCACTCGAAACCATTTCCTGGATGTTTTCAATCATTCCGGAGGGAGTCACTTCTACTGGATCTCCGGAACAATGTCAATTTTTTGTCAATTTTCGGTTAGTAGCTTAAGGATTACTGGGAGTGAAAGTTCACATTTTATATTTTTGTACACATTTTTATTTTTGTGTTTGCATTGATGTTATGTTAAAACGAATACCAAGTTTATTCAAATTTAATAAATACTTTCCAAGATATAAATTATTTTATAAATGATATTATGTAAATATAGCCAAAGTGTTCCACACGACTCAAAATTTAAGAACATTGGTTGGCATTTTCTGAATTGGCACTTTGAACCAACACAAACGCTTTACGTGATATTTCAATAACTTCGATGAGAGAATTATAATTTGTTAAACAAACAGAAATATTGTCTAAAATTAATAATTAATCATTTTTCATAGTTTATAACCTGTAATATTACAATAGATACTTGTGCACATTTAAGGAAATCTTTGTTATATTTAAACAAAAACTGATATAAACTATTTGACTGATTGAAGCCTACATTTCACTTACGATGTCCCATAAGTGTAAACCAAAACATTATATTAAGAAAATTGAATCAGAATTCAGAGACTAGTACTAGTGTGTTACATTTCACTGGTTCTCAACTGTTAAGCACTCTACAGAGAATGATACCATCATATGCTGAAACTAAAGTCACCCTCCGTGGTGTAATGGTTACCTTGCTGACTTCATGGGGGGTTCAAACCCGGCGGAGGACGATGGATTTTTTCGGGTGTAAAAATCCTTAGCATGGCTTCCTTCGGAAGGGAAGTAAAGCCGTTGGTCCCGTGTCGTAGATTTACGGCACGTAAAAGAACCTCAGGCCTGATAGAGAGGCCTCTGAGCAAAATTAAGCGGTCTTTCACGCCCAGTATAGAATGGGACATGTCCATAAATAACACGCCATTTTTGAAACTACCAAGAACCTTACTTGAACCTCAGAAAGCTGTAACTAAATTGCAACCAATGTCCACTACTAAGATTTTATACACTGAATGATTGGCAACACAATTATTTTCAGGTGTAAAAACAGTTTGCAATATTTATGTTAAGCAGAAACGCTTAACGTAGTGATTGGCAACACAATTATTTTCAGGTGTAAAAACAGTTTGCAATATTTATGTTAAGCAGAAACGCTTAACGTAGGTGGAACTTTCAAATAAAATGCAATATATTTGAGACTCCTACTTATACTGTCCATTCCTTCGCAATAGACATTAAATTCCAGTAGGCTTTCTGTGTACTACCAAATAATTGTTATACATACTGGGAGGTGTATCATTACAAAAATTTATATAATTTGAGGAGATCTGATGATTCTATTTTTACTTTCTCCATACGCACTATGTACATAGTGTATAGAGAAAGTATTGCACTCCACCCAGAAATTCGATACCGAGATTTCACCGGAAATATGTTTTAGGGTCCCCAATATCCAAAAAAAGCATTTTCACTAAAAGGTCCGTGTGTGTGTGTGTCTCCGTGTGTCTGTGAACACGATAACTCAAAAACGAAAAGTCGGTAAAATACCAAACTTGGTATTTAAGTTTAGTATTTTCCAGGGATGCGACACGAAGATTTTGAGAAAAATCCCCCCTTCAACTATCCTTTACATGGAACTTTTTTCGAAAATTTTGATTTTCTCAAAAATGGCTCTTAACGATTTTTATTAAAATTTCGTATATTAAACATATTTACTTGACAAATAAAATGTATATCTTGAATTTTCTGGGAATAGCCTCTGAAGAGTAGTTTATTCTGGATGAATTTTACTAAATTTTGAATAACTACTAAACCGTAAGAGATGGACAAAAACTTACTGCACGAAAAATGTAGAGCACATTAAAACACACAATTTATGTTATTTACATTTTTTTCGTGGAGTTCGTCGTTTTTGTGACATTCCTTATTTTTGGTTTCTGCTATGAAAAACGTATACTTTTCTCATACAGGAACTTGTCAACTCCTATCCATATAAACAAAGGAACTTCATTGACACAGCAACCAGCTTTTGACTATCACTTTAACCAACGATTGTCCCTTATTTCGCTTCTACTTACAAGGAAGCGAATAACAAGACTATTTCTGATATTTTTTTTCTGATTAGCATAAAGTAAATAGAAGTATAAGCTTTTTAAGAATTATTTGTTGCAGGGATATGGAGAAAGTCATGTGAATGGTACACATCAGATTTTTTGCATTTTTTCGCAATTTTCTAAATTTATACTCATGAGGAAAATTTCACGATATTTTAGGGTAGCTATTATTCCCATTTCAGACGTTCTGTTGTTTACGTAACAGGTTACGCATTTGACACTCCTCTGCACTTTGCCCTTACCAATTATCCAGATTATACCGACTATAGATGGCGTGATGTATATAAATACAACAGAGACACAATACATTAGACTTTGACAATGCTATTAGTAAGCGGACCAAATGAGATACTTATGTGTTTGAACTTCAAACTAAGAAAATAGTATTAGATTTCAAGGTTGCTATATATATGAAATAATTAATTTAACTTGGAGTGACATAACTGAACTATTGGGTTGTAGGTTTAACCTCGGCCAGGCATAATGGTGCAAGTGTGGTCAAGGACAATTCATCTGACGCTGGTAAGTGGCTAAAATGTTACATTTATCTCCACATGAAGTAGATAATTGAATAGGCAGAAATATAATAGCTGCTAACTTTGTCCCCTCTATAATTAATATAAAACCAATTTATGAAATTAAACCCAAATACCTTTATTTTTTTAAGTTGTGTCGCTGTTATCTTGTGGCGCCAGTATGTCACTGCCATGTTAGTCTATTTCGGAGTTAGTCAAGGATTAGCACTACTCTATAAACAAATGCGTACATACCTTTGAAGTGCCCATTGTTGCACCGGCTATGCTCGTGCCTGTAGAACACAAGTTGTCTATTACTCAGGGTGGGGGAAGAATAACTACGGTATGTAGCACGGGGTAGACTCAAGAAAAGATATATTTCACTTGATTTCACTAAAAATGAACACTTATTTTTCGTTGTTACTTGTTGAGGTACTAACCCTACGAGCGACTCCCGACATCAAAATTCTTGAAAACAATGACATAATAATACTTCTTGCTAATTTCTGCTATGACTGAGTTCTTATTGTGGGCGGTCGCCACACAATACGACAGCAACAATAGTCACTATCAAGTTCAGAATCGCAGTAAAGGTAACAATAAGAGTAACATTTGCAGTCGCAGTAACCTTAAGCTTCACAACCGGCGTAACCTTCACGCTAAGAATTGCAGTAACATTCACGATAACGATAACCTGATTTCTTATACACGCATCGCTCAAATACCTAAAACATCCAATGTTCACTCTCTTTCCTGATTGGCTCAAAAGAAGCGAGAAAAATAGCGTTGTCACGTGACTAACTTGGTAAATTCTTTGTATCAACCTACGTGACCACTCTTTATAATGAAAAAGTCCCGTGTTCCAAGGAATTTGGTAAATATCCTTTCTTTAACATTCAGCCTGTTACTTGTGTCTCTGACGTTCTAAAATCTTGCTCTACAAAGGCAATTGTGTCTCTAGCATTAACAAACAAAAATAACCTTGGCGAGCATAATAGAAGCTTCTACGCCCTAAAGTTCTGCTTTCTACTGAAGCAGATATTTCTTATATTAAACCTATACAAAACTAATAATTAAATTAATAAAATAATATTGAGGGCTAATATACTGTCGCAATTGGAATTACTGCACTTTTATTATTAATGATGATAAGGCGTTAGGCCGAAAGTTTGAACGGTTTATCGACTACCTTGTTGATTGCTATTTATCTGACCAGGCCAGTATGGGGCGAGCTGTCGCCTGAAACCACTCACTACGAACGTATTTGAAGTGTTTCGTTTTGTTTCGTAATGGGCGTACACTCCCCATAATTGTAGGACTGACACCCATCTAGCACTTACAAGCCAATGCATAGTGGTCAGAAGCTTGCCGGGAAGCCAACGGCACGAAACTGCAGAATGGAGAAGTTATTACGAGGGGTCGGCCCGTAGCCAGGAATGAACACGAGGAAGTGGATGGTTGAAATGAAAGCGAAATTGAAAATACAAATACAGACACATATCGTATTGCTTTTGGTACGTACATTTCTCATTTGAACGTACTCCTTGCAGGAAAACCTGAGAGTTAAAAATATGACATTATAACAATTTATCACTAATGTATATAAGACAATTTTAATGTAAAGTATACAAGTACAAATTTCATTAGTTCATCAGTTTAATTTTTACTATCTACACGTATTATGGACATAGTATATAGAAAAGGTATTGTAATGCAACACAAAATGCGATACCAGATTTCACCGGAAATACATATTTTGGGTCCCCCTGAATAAAAAAAAAAAAAAAAAAATCTGGAAAAAGTCTGTCCGTGTGTGTGTGTGAGTGTGAGTGTGTGTGTGGACAGCATAGCTCAAAAACGAATAGATCGTTAAATACCAACCTTGGTATTTAAGTTTGGTATCTTGCAAG